>OX382232.1:0-1376250 GCA_947507525.1 Apamea epomidion
ACCTAACCTAACCTAACCTAACCTAACCTAACCTAACCTAACCTAACCTAACCTAACCTAACCTAACCTAACCTAACCTAACCTAACCTAACCTAACCTAACCTAACCTAACCTAACCTAACCTAACCTAACCTAACCTAACCTAACCTAACCTAACCTAACCTAACCTAACCTAACCTAACCTAACCTAACCTAACCTAACCTAACCTAACCTAACCTAACCTAACCTAACCTAACCTAACCTAACCTAACCTAACCTAACCTAACCTAACCTAACCTAACCTAACCTAACCTAACCTAACCTAACCTAACCTAACCTAACCTAACCTAACCTAACCTAACCTAACCTAACCTAACCTAACCTAACCTAACCTAACCTAACCTAACCTAACCTAACCTAACCTAACCTAACCTAACCTAACCTAACCTAACCTAACCTAACCTAACCTAACCTAACCTAACCTAACCTAACCTAACCTAACCTAACCTAACCTAACCTAACCTAACCTAACCTAACCTAACCTAACCTAACCTAACCTAACCTAACCTAACCTAACCTAACCTAACCTAACCTAACCTAACCTAACCTAACCTAACCTAACCTAACCTAACCTAACCTAACCTAACCTAACCTAACCTAACCTAACCTAACCTAACCTAACCTAACCTAACCTAACCTAACCTAACCTAACCTAACCTAACCTAACCTAACCTAACCTAACCTAACCTAACCTAACCTAACCTAACCTAACCTAACCTAACCTAACCTAACCTAACCTAACCTAACCTAACCTAACCTAACCTAACCTAACCTAACCTAACCTAACCTAACCTAACCTAACCTAACCTAACCTAACCTAACCTAACCTAACCTAACCTAACCTAACCTAACCTAACCTAACCTAACCTAACCTAACCTAACCTAACCTAACCTAACCTAACCTAACCTAACCTAACCTAACCTAACCTAACCTAACCTAACCTAACCTAACCTAACCTAACCTAACCTAACCTAACCTAACCTAACCTAACCTAAC
The DNA here is from genome assembly GCA_947507525.1 of Apamea epomidion. Classification (NCBI taxonomy): domain Eukaryota; kingdom Metazoa; phylum Arthropoda; class Insecta; order Lepidoptera; family Noctuidae; genus Apamea; species Apamea epomidion. The sequence goes on from OX382232.1 coordinate 1,038, forward strand.
CTAACCTAACCTAACCTAACCTAACCTAACCTAACCTAACCTAACCTAACCTAACCTAACCTAACCTAACCTAACCTAACCTAACCTAACCTAACCTAACCTAACCTAACCTAACCTAACCTAACCTAACCTAACCTAACCTAACCTAACCTAACCTAACCTAACCTAACCTAACCTAACCTAACCTAACCTAACCTAACCTAACCTAACCTAACCTAACCTAACCTAACCTAACCTAACCTAACCTAACCTAACCTAACCTAACCTAACCTAACCTAACCTAACCTAACCTAACCTAACCTAACCTAACCTAACCTAACCTAACCTAACCTAACCTAACCTAACCTAACCTAACCTAACCTAACCTAACCTAACCTAACCTAACCTAACCTAACCTAACCTAACCTAACCTAACCTAACCTAACCTAACCTAACCTAACCTAACCTAACCTAACCTAACCTAACCTAACCTAACCTAACCTAACCTAACCTAACCTAACCTAACCTAACCTAACCTAACCTAACCTAACCTAACCTAACCTAACCTAACCTAACCTAACCTAACCTAACCTAACCTAACCTAACCTAACCTAACCTAACCTAACCTAACCTAACCTAACCTAACCTAACCTAACCTAACCTAACCTAACCTAACCTAACCTAACCTAACCTAACCTAACCTAACCTAACCTAACCTAACCTAACCTAACCTAACCTAACCTAACCTAACCTAACCTAACCTAACCTAACCTAACCTAACCTAACCTAACCTAACCTAACCTAACCTAACCTAACCTAACCTAACCTAACCTAACCTAACCTAACCTAACCTAACCTAACCTAACCTAACCTAACCTAACCTAACCTAACCTAACCTAACCTAACCTAACCTAACCTAACCTAACCTAACCTAACCTAACCTAACCTAACCTAACCTAACCTAACCTAACCTAACCTAACCTAACCTAACCTAACCTAACCTAACCTAACCTAACCTAACCTAACCTAACCTAACCTAACCTAACCTAACCTAACCTAACCTAACCTAACCTAACCTAACCTAACCTAACCTAACCTAACCTAACCTAACCTAACCTAACCTAACCTAACCTAACCTAACCTAACCTAACCTAACCTAACCTAACCTAACCTAACCTAACCTAACCTAACCTAACCTAACCTAACCTAACCTAACCTAACCTAACCTAACCTAACCTAACCTAACCTAACCTAACCTAACCTAACCTAACCTAACCTAACCTAACCTAACCTAACCTAACCTAACCTAACCTAACCTAACCTAACCTAACCTAACCTAACCTAACCTAACCTAACCTAACCTAACCTAACCTAACCTAACCTAACCTAACCTAACCTAACCTAACCTAACCTAACCTAACCTAACCTAACCTAACCTAACCTAACCTAACCTAACCTAACCTAACCTAACCTAACCTAACCTAACCTAACCTAACCTAACCTAACCTAACCTAACCTAACCTAACCTAACCTAACCTAACCTAACCTAACCTAACCTAACCTAACCTAACCTAACCTAACCTAACCTAACCTAACCTAACCTAACCTAACCTAACCTAACCTAACCTAACCTAACCTAACCTAACCTAACCTAACCTAACCTAACCTAACCTAACCTAACCTAACCTAACCTAACCTAACCTAACCTAACCTAACCTAACCTAACCTAACCTAACCTAACCTAACCTAACCTAACCTAACCTAACCTAACCTAACCTAACCTAACCTAACCTAACCTAACCTAACCTAACCTAACCTAACCTAACCTAACCTAACCTAACCTAACCTAACCTAACCTAACCTAACCTAACCTAACCTAACCTAACCTAACCTAACCTAACCTAACCTAACCTAACCTAACCTAACCTAACCTAACCTAACCTAACCTAACCTAACCTAACCTAACCTAACCTAACCTAACCTAACCTAACCTAACCTAACCTAACCTAACCTAACCTAACCTAACCTAACCTAACCTAACCTAACCTAACCTAACCTAACCTAACCTAACCTAACCTAACCTAACCTAACCTAACCTAACCTAACCTAACCTAACCTAACCTAACCTAACCTAACCTAACCTAACCTAACCTAACCTAACCTAACCTAACCTAACCTAACCTAACCTAACCTAACCTAACCTAACCTAACCTAACCTAACCTAACCTAACCTAACCTAACCTAACCTAACCTAACCTAACCTAACCTAACCTAACCTAACCTAACCTAACCTAACCTAACCTAACCTAACCTAACCTAACCTAACCTAACCTAACCTAACCTAACCTAACCTAACCTAACCTAACCTAACCTAACCTAACCTAACCTAACCTAACCTAACCTAACCTAACCTAACCTAACCTAACCTAACCTAACCTAACCTAACCTAACCTAACCTAACCTAACCTAACCTAACCTAACCTAACCTAACCTAACCTAACCTAACCTAACCTAACCTAACCTAACCTAACCTAACCTAACCTAACCTAACCTAACCTAACCTAACCTAACCTAACCTAACCTAACCTAACCTAACCTAACCTAACCTAACCTAACCTAACCTAACCTAACCTAACCTAACCTAACCTAACCTAACCTAACCTAACCTAACCTAACCTAACCTAACCTAACCTAACCTAACCTAACCTAACCTAACCTAACCTAACCTAACCTAACCTAACCTAACCTAACCTAACCTAACCTAACCTAACCTAACCTAACCTAACCTAACCTAACCTAACCTAACCTAACCTAACCTAACCTAACCAGCTCGCCGGCCTCCAGGTGCTCACCGCGCTCGATAGAGAAGGCAGGACCCTCACTTCCAAGTGTGAGGCGCAGCATAGGGGAATGGGAGGCCGGGAAAACCGAGCTACAAGCCAAGTCCCTGACCAACCCAAAGCCCGCCACCACACCGCCTGCCCCTAGCACTCTGGAGTCGCGCCGAGCATCTGGAGAGACAACTAGGCCGGCAATGAGACCGGAGTCGAGGTACCCCAGTCTCACAGCGGAGGCGAGAGCTTGCCTGAACAAGGCAAAGCTGCATTTAGGCAACTCTCGCAATCTCAAAACTGAGATTAAGACTGGGGTCACAGACGCTATTAACCGGCTCTATGAGCTCGTGAAGGAGGCGGAACGGAGCAAGGTTCCCGCCGTACCGGTGCCCGCTGTTGTACCTGCAGTCGCACCGGTGGCGGCACCACTGAGGCCGACCATAGACGAACCGACAGAGCTCATGAAGCAGCTGATGGCGAACCTCCAACAGCACAACCAGGCGTTGGAGGAATGCAAACAGCACACACGGGCTCTGTCGGAGCGTCTACAAGAGGCCCCTCGCTATGTCGCAGGCCAGGGCCCAACCTTCGCGGAAATGGCCGCCGGCCCGAAGCAACACATCCAAGGGCCTCTTCACTCGGTGGTTGTATCATCTGTTAATGAACAGGACACCGGTGAAGAGGTCATTGAGAAGCTCAGGACGGCGGTCGATGCCAGGAGCGAGGGCACCAGAGTGGAGCGGCTGCGCAAAGCGAGGGACCAAAAGGTGGTGATGGGTTTTAAAACCCGGGAGGAACTGACCAGGGTGGCGGAGAGAATAAGGAGAGCGGGGAACCTAGTGGTAGAGGAGGTGAAGAATAAGGACCCGCTCCTTATCATTATGGACGTTCTCTCCTGCCACACGGATGTGGAGGTCACACAGGCTCTGCAGCGCCAGAACGCCCACCTCCTTGGGGACATACCTGCGGAGGACTTGAGGTTGGGGGTGAAGTACCGTCGTAGGACGAGGAACCCCCACACCTGCCACGTCATCCTGCAGGTGTCCCCTACGGTGTGGCAAAGGCTGACTATGGCGGGTCGCGTGCACATCGACCTGCAGCGAGTGCGAGTGCAGGACCAGTCGCCACTGGTGCAGTGCACTCGCTGCTTGGGGTACGGCCACGGCAAGCACTTTTGCAAGGAGCCGGCCGACTTGTGCAGCCACTGTGGTGGCCCGCATCTCAGGGCGGACTGCCCGGATACAAGGATTGGCGAGGCAGCGGCGTGCGTCAACTGCACCAGAGCCAAAATCCCCAACCGCGAACATAACGCATTTAGCAGCGAATGCCCGATGCGAAGGAAGTGGGACGCATTGGCCCGAGCCTCAGTAGCATATTGCTAAAGTTGTGCCTACGACCACCACCGAGTACAAAATTATCCAGGCCAACCTGCAACGGAGCCAGCTTGCAACAAGCGAGCTCTTGCTCGAAGCTGAAAAGCGTAAAGCCGCCGTAGCAATGCTCCAGGAGCCTTACGTGGGTGGAGTAAGAAGGATGAAGAGTTACCGGGGCGTAAGGGTCTTCCAGAGCTCTGAGGGAGGAGAAGGGACTGTAAAGGCGGCAATAGCCGTCTTTGACAAAGATCTGGACGTCTTACAGTACCCGCAACTCACCACAAACAACATCGTTGTGGTGGGAGTCCGAACCAGAGCCTGGACGATCACGCTGGTGTCCTTCTACTTCGAGCCGGACAATCCCATGGAGCCATACCTGGAGCATCTAAAGCGGATAGAGCAAGAGATGGGCACCAACAGGTTGGTTATTGGAGGAGACGCAAACGCGAAAAGTACTTGGTGGGGTAGCAGCAACGAAGACCTGAGAGGGGAGCAAATGTGTGGGGCACTGGGGGAATCGGGGCTGCAGATCCTCAACACGGGAGACATCCCAACTTTTGACACCGTAAGAGGTGGGATGAGGTATAGCAGCCACGTGGACGTGACGGCCTGTTCGGCGGACATGCTTAACCTGGTGGACGGCTGGCGGATCGAGGAGGGTCTCACGAGTTCCGACCATAACGGCATAGCCTTCTCAATACATCTACACAAATCGAAGGGTATGGCAATTGAACGGACCACTAGGGTGTACAATACCAGGAAAGCAAACTGGAGGCAGTTTCATGTGAAACTGTCCCAGGTTATGCGGGACAAAAGGTTAACCCTAGTGGATTTATCAAATACACACACTATAGACCAACTAGACACAACAATAAACACATACACACAAGCCATAACCGACACATGCAGAGACACAATACCACACAAACACAACACAGAAACACTCACTATGCCGTGGTGGTCCGAGGAACTCGCGGAGATGAAGAGGCTGGTCGCCACCAGGAAAGCCAGAGTCAGGAACGCAGCGCCGGTCCGAAGAGCGATGGTTGTTAGCCTGTACCTGAAGGCGAAAGGAGAGTACGAGGAAGCGGTCACGAAGGCTCAAGTTAAGAGTTGGAAGGAGTTTTGCGGGAAGCAGGACAGAGAAGGGGTTTGGGAAGGGATATATAGGGTAATGGGAAGGATAGCGAAGAGAGAGGAAGACCTGCCGCTGCAGATAGATGGGGAGACTCTGGACGCAAAGGGCTCTGTGAGGCTGTTGGCCGAGACGTTCTACCCCGAGGACCGAGAGGAAGACGACAGCATGGATCATCGCCAAACCCGACAACTGGCAGAGACGGTAAACGCGTGGAGCCATGATGAACGACATGACCCACCGTTTACCCATAGTGAACTTGGCCGGTCCGTGATGTCGTTCAACCCTAAAAAGGCCCCGGGAGCCGACGGCTTCACGGCCGATATCTGCTCTCAGGCCATAAAATGTGACCCCGACTACTTCCTGGCACTGTTGAACAAATGCCTGGCGCACCACCACTTCCCGAAGACCTGGAAGGAAGCTACGGTGGTTGTGCTCAGAAAGCCGGGCAAAGACTCGTACACCGTACCAAAGTCGTACAGGCCGATTGGGCTTTTGCCTGTCCTTGGGAAAGTGTACGAGAAGATGCTGGTTGCTCGTCTCAAATTCTACCTGCTACCTAGAATTAGTACTCGCCAATACGGCTTTATGCCCCAAAGGAGCACCGAAGACTCCCTCGTTACCCTCGTGCAGTACATCCGAGGAAAGCTGGCACAGAAGAAGATCGTCACGCTCGTGTCACTAGATATCGAGGGAGCCTTCGACAGCGCGTGGTGGCCTGCTATCAAAGTGCGATTGGCTGAGGAAAAGTGTCCTGTGAATCTGAGACGGGTAGTCAGTAGCTACCTCAGTGACAGGGTGGTCACCGTGAGGTATGCTGGGGAGGAGAGCAGAAGGCAAACCAGCAAAGGTTGCGTCCAGGGATCTATAGGGGGGCCCATTCTCTGGAATTTGCTGCTTGACCCGCTCCTGAAACAGCTGGAGAGTAGGGGCGACTACTGCCAAGCATTTGCCGACGATGTGGTGTTGGTATTTGACGGGGATACAGCACAAAAAATCGAGGGACAAGCCAATGCCGCTCTCGAACATGTTCGAGCGTGGGGTGTCAGAAATCGGCTGAAATTCGCGCCGCACAAAACCTGTGCGATGGTGCTAACGCGGAGGCTCAAGTATGACACGCCACGCTTGAGCATGGGAGGGATCGACATTGAAATGTCCCAAGATGTTAAAGTATTAGGGCTGATCATAGACGCCAAGTTGACCTTCAACAGGCATATAGCTGTCGTCTGTAAAAAGGCGATAGCTATATACAAGCAGCTGGCTAGGGCAGCCCGGGTCAGTTGGGGTCTGCACCCGGAGGTGATAAGGGCCATCTATACCGCAGCAGTGGAACCGACTGTGCTGTATGCCGCGAGTGCATGGGCGACGGCTGCTAACAGGTTGGGGATTAGGAAGCAGCTCAACATCGTCCAGAGAGGGTTTGCTCAGAAGCTGTGCAGAGCCTATCGCACAGTCTCCCTAAACTCGGCACTAGTTCTGGCTGGGATACTTCCGCTCGACCTCCGTATCCAGGAAGCGGCTGCGCTCTACGGAGCCAAGAGGGGAGAGCCCCAGCCCGCACTAGGAGACCGGGAAGTGGAACGTATGGCCCCTGCGCTAGAGGCCCCGCACCCCGCGGAACAAATGAGTCTGGAGTTTGAAAGCCTGGTAGACGAGGAACAATACTACAACCACAGCAACTTCGCTGTGCGGATTTTCACCGACGGCAGCAAGATTGAGGGCAAAGTTGGAGCGGCGCTATCCTTGTGGAATAGGACCGCCGAAACAAAGACCCTCAAGCTTGCTTTGCCGTCCTACTGCACCGTCTATCAGGCTGAACTCCTGGCCCTGCAAAGAGCGGCAGGGGAAGTGCTCAAGCGCAGTGAAGCAACGTTCGGCATCTTCAGCGACTCTATGGCGGCCCTTCAGTCGGTAATCAATGTAAGTTCCCCCCACCCCTTGGCCGTGGAAACAAGAGACACCTTACGACGCTGTAAGCTCCAGAACAAGAGTGTCTCCTTGTTCTGGATCAAGGCCCACGCAGGGTTGGAGGGAAACGAGAGAGCCGACCAGCTCGCGAAGGAAGCCGCCCTGGGGTCGAAGAAGAAGCCGGACTACGACCTGTGTCCCGTATCATTCGTCAAGCGGAAAATCCGGTCGGAAACGCTTGACGAATGGAACGGGAGGTATAGGTCGGGTGACACGGCTTCGGGCACAAAACTTTTCTTCCCTGATGCGGTGGAAGCATACAGTGTGGTGCGCAAGATGGCTCCGACGAGCATAACCACGCAAATCCTGACGGGGCACGGCGGGTTCTCCGCATATCTGAAACGCTTCAAGTGTAAAGAGAACCCATCGTGCGCCTGTGAGCCCGGCGTGGAGGAGACCGTCTTGCACATATTGCTGGAGTGCCCAATCACAGCAAAAATGCGGTACAACATGGAGCAGCAACTCGCCGTCTCGCTGGAACCCCAAAACCTACCTGGCCTGATAAAAGGAAAGCAAAGGGAAGCGTTTTTAAATTACTGTCATAAAATAGCAAAAATAGTATGTAATAGAAATAAGATAGCTTAAGTAAAATATGATATTAAGTGTATAATAAGTATATAATTAAATATCATAATAGATTAAATAGCATAAAAATTACAATAGGTTAGTTATAAGTATTTTTGATAAGAAATAATTATAAGGTCCACCTAGGGATAATATATTATTATTAGATAATATAGATATTATAACATAGTATAGATAGGAAACTTCTCGATAATAGGTTACTTTTGTTCTTAAAATTATGTCTGTTAGTTTTTTAATGATTGTCTGGAGAGCTAGTTGTTGGTCATGCCAGAGATACACCTCTTCTTGTTATTTGGGTTTAAGCTGTAGCATGCAAAATTTTTATTCTTAATAAAAATACTAAAATTCGCAGAACCAAGGGCTCTGATAATGTCAGAGGGCACAAGCAGGGCAGGAGTGGGTTTTAGCCGGTAAGAGTCCGGCACTGCCCAGACTGGCTCATAAGTGAGGCAGTCTGGGCGTCCATGAGGATTTCCCACTCCTGCCAAAACAAAAAAAAAAAAAAAAAAAAAACCTAACCTAACCCACATAACTTTGCATCCCGGTGACGCAATTTCAAGCTGTTTTCAGCAAATTAAATCTTTTCTAGGCTCCCTGAAACGTTCCCACTGGGAAGAACTGACAATCACGCGAAAAACATTTTTTCGTTTTGGACTTGTAAAATTTTCACAAAAACTCCTGTTATAAAAAACACTTTTTGATTTTTTCTTCAAAATTTCCAGATTATTCCAGGTTTTTCATAATACAAATTGATACTTACCTGCCTTACCTGTACTCCCGTGCGCGTTCCGCGAACTCGAGTCCCGTTTTGGTAGTGTTATTCGAGGTTTCCACACATATTTTGGCCGTAAATTACGTTTTTTCAAGAAAATTCCCGTTTTTGGTTCTGGATAAACTCCAGAAACCCCATAGTTAGCTAGCCCGCGCGGAGACGCGTCTTTTGACACCTCGCCCGTGCGCCTAGCCCTCATAGAACATCAAATATTCCAGAAAATTTTTACATTCAATACTACCAACAATTGACGAAATCCACCTAAGGGAGACGTGTTTTTGCACAAATCTACATAACTTTGCATCCCGGTGACGCAATTTCAAGCTGTTTTCAGCAAATTAAATCTTTTCTAGGCTCCCTGAAACGTTCCCACTGGGAAGAACTGACAATCACGCGAAAAATTTTGCCCGCCCACCCGCCCTCTGGCCTATAGGAAGGTAGACGTGGGGTTTTCGGCGAAAAATTTTTCGCTAACTTCTGATTGCTTTTGTCTTGGGGATCTTAGTACGAAAATTTTGCATTTTTTTAAGTTATTGACCGAGTCTGCAAAGGCTTTTATTATTGAAATTTATTTATTATTGTGATTTATTTCTTTCTATTATTTTTTACTTATAATTATACTTTATATTAATATTTATTTCTTTTCTCATCTACCTGACCGACCCCTGTCTACAGGGCTCGATTTTTTTATTTTTTATTCTTACAATTTTATTTCTTGCTGATCTCCTCTTTACAGGGATCAGTATAGACACAAGTGTCCCCCCTCAATTACCTCATTCCGTAATCCAAACCCCGAAATCCAGCCAATATGTTCGGAATAAGGACACCGGTAAACAAGCCAAAGGCCTCGGAACAGAATACAGACACGGGGAGGCCTAAACTGACACAGGCTGGCCCATCGGTTAGGCGTAGCATTGGGGAGTGGGAGGCTGATGGACTGAGGTCCGGACGGCCCCTCAAAACTCCAACTCCACCGAAGAGGGCCCTAACAACTACTCCCCCGAAAGCATTCAAGCCCAAGACAATACTCGCTCACCAGACCGGGCTTGATGGACCGAAGCAGCCAGAGGTGACCGAACAGAGCTCACCGCGAGACGCGCCTTCCGTGAGGTACGCAAACAGGACCACGGAGGCAAAGGCGTGTCTCTCAAAAGCAAAAATTCAGCTCCTTAGTTCTAGAAACCTGAAAAAGGAAATTAAGGATGAAATTACAAAAGCGGTAGAGAGATTGTACCAGCTGGTAAAGGAAGCGGAGATCGAGAGAGGATCGGGAAAGGAAGCTGAGGTGGTCGCCGAAACCGAAAAGGCACGAAATGACCAAAAGCCAGCCACGGACGAACCGACGGAGCTCATGAAGCAGCTCATGGCGAACCTCCAACAGCACAACCAAGCGTTGGAGGAATGCAAACAGCACACACGGGCTCTGTCGGAGCGTCTGCAACAGGCCCCTCGCTTTGTCGCAGGCCAGGGTCCTACCTTCGCGGAAATGGCCGCCGGCCCGAAGCAACACATCCAAGGGCCTCTTCACTCGGTAGTCGTATCATCCGTTAATGAACAAGACACCGGTGAAGAGGTCATTGAGAAGCTCAGGACGGCGGTCGACGCCAGGAGCGAAGGCACGAGGGTGGAGCGGCTGCGCAAAGCGAGGGACCAAAAAGTGGTCATGGGTTTTAAAACCAGGGAGGAGCTGACCAGGGTGGCGGAGAGAATAAGGAGAGCGGGGAACCTAGTGGTAGAGGAGGTGAAGAACAAGGACCCGCTCCTTATCGTTATGGACGTTCTCTCCTGCCACACGGATGTGGAGGTCACACAGGCTCTGCAACGTCAGAACGCCCACCTGCTCGGGGACATACCTGCGGAGGATTTGAGGTTGGGGGTGAAGTACCGTCGTAGGACGAGGAACCCCCATACCTGCCATGTCATTCTGCAGGTGTCCCCTACGGTGTGGCAGAGGCTGACTACGGCGGGTCGCGTGCACATCGACCTGCAGCGAGTGCGAGTGCAGGACCAGTCGCCACTGGTGCAGTGCACTCGCTGCCTGCGCTTCGGCCACAGTCGAAAACTGTGCACGCAGCCCGCCGACCTCTGCATCCACTGCGGTGACCCCCATTTGCGAGCTGACTGCCCGTCCCGGCTGACTGCGGAAGCGCCGAAGTGCCACAACTGCCTGTTGGCAAAACAGGCAAAGACAGACCATGACGCCTTCGACAGAGAGTGCCCAGTGCGAGTGAAGTGGGACGCATTGGCGCGCCTGTCGGTGGCGTACTGCTAAGGTGGCCCCGGCGCTTCCAGGAAACACGATCCCAGATAATGCGACCCGATCTCACCCTGCCCGCCCAAGCTACCAGGTGATCCAAGCGAATCTGCAGAGGAAGAACCTCGCGACCCAGGAGCTCATGTTAGCGGCAAGTGAGCGAAAGTTCGCCTTCGCACTGCTCCAGGAACCATACGTGGGGGCGGTTAAAAGGATGCGAGACTACCGGGGAGCGAGAGTCTACCAGTGCGCGGAACAAGGAAGTGGGACTGTGAAGGCGGCAATAGTCGTCTTCGACAAAGACCTTGACGTCACACAGTGTCCAAAACTCACCACCAATAACATCACGGTGGTGAGGATCCGAACCAGCGCCTGGGAAATCGCGGTGGTCTCCTTCTATTTTGAACCGGACCAGCCTATACTACCGTACCTGGAGCAGCTTCTGCAGATTCGTGAGGAAATGGGCCCAACCAAAATTATAATGGGAGGCGACGCAAACGCGAAGAGCACCTGGTGGGGTAGCTTGGTAGTGGATAGCAGGGGTGAGGAAATGTCGGGCATGCTGGACGAAATGGGCTTGCAGGTACTCAACGTCGGAAACACGCCAACCTTCGACACCATCAGGGGAGGCAAATCATACACCAGCTTCGTTGACATAACAGCGTGTTCAACGGAAATGCTGGACCTGGTGGAAAACTGGAGTGTTGAGGAAGGCGTCACGAGCTCGGACCACAACGGTATTGTATTTGAAATTAATCTTCGCAAAGCCAAAGGGACACACATCAAGAGAACCACAAGAATTTATAATACTAGGAAAGCAAATTGGAGCCAATTTCATAAGAAATTGGCCCAATTAAAAGTAGACTTCAACTTGAGCCAAAACATTTATAAAATTAATAGTAAAATAGAAATAGAAAATAGCATTAACGATTATATCAAAATTATTACCGAAACATGTGGTGAAACTTTGGCAAAGATTAAAAACAAAGACACACTTGCAATACCGTGGTGGTCAAACGAGCTCGCTGATATGAAGGATGAGGTCAACACGAAGAGGCGCCGCATTCGTTGCGCCGCACCAGTCCGGAGGGGGGAAGTCGTCGAGGAGTACCTGCAAGCAAAACAAAAATATGAGTCCCAAGCCAGAAATGCGCAGACTGCCAGCTGGAAGGAGTTCTGCGAAAAACAGACCAAGGAAGGTGTCTGGGAGGGCATTTACAGAGTCATGGGACGGACCGCGAAGAGACAGGAGGACTTGCCGCTGCTAAAGGATGGGGTACCGCTCGACGCTGAAAGCTCGGCTTCACTACTGGCGGAGACCTTCTACCCCGGAGACCTGGAAGAGGAAGACGAGGACGACCACCGTCGGACGCGAGAAGCGGCCAGTCGTGTAAACGAATGGACGCATGATGAACACCATGATCCACCGTTTACACTTCAGGAGCTAAGAACCGCGGTGGAAAGCTTCAACCCGAAGAAGGCACCGGGGGCGGATGGTCTCACAGCCGATATTTGTGCCCAAGCCATATTCCAGGACCCGGGGATGTTTCTTGCGCTGGCCAACAAGTGCCTCGAGCAGGGCCACTTCCCCGGGGCCTGGAAGGTGGCCACAGTAGTGATACTCCGGAAGCCGGGAAAGGATTGCTACACCACCCCAAAATCCTACAGGCCGATCGGCCTCCTGCCAGTCCTGGGTAAAATGCTGGAAAAAATGCTGGTAGCAAGGCTGAAGTGGCATCTGATCCCGCGGTTGAGTACTCGTCAGTTTGGTTTCATGCCCCAGAAGAGCACCGAGGACTCCCTCTACACCATGATACAACATATCAAGTTAAAGCTGAGCGAAAAGAAGCTGATCACTGTAGTATCGCTGGATATAGAGGGAGCCTTCGACAGCGCATGGTGGCCGGCGATCAGGACCAGACTGGCTGAGGAAAGGTGCCCGGTGAATATCAGACGGATGCTGGACAGCTACCTGACTGGCAGGAGTGTCCGAGTTAGGTACGCCGGAGCGGAGTGCCACAGGAGTACCGGCAAAGGGTGCGTCCAGGGGTCGATAGGCGGTCCGATTCTCTGGAACTTGTTGTTGGACCCTCTGCTAAAAGGGCTGGAAGAGCGGGGGGATCACTGCCAGGCTTTCGCCGACGACGTGGTCATGATCTTCGACGGTGACACAGGATTGGAGGTCCAGGGACGTGCCAATGCCACCCTCGAATATGTTCGGAGGTGGGGCATCAGAAATAAGCTGAAGTTTGCGCCACAAAAAACCTGCGCGATGGTAGTAACTAGAAGGCTTAAGTACGATGCCCCACTCCTGAGCATGGGCGGGGTCGACATTGGCATGTCCAAGGAAATAAAAATACTGGGGCTCACAATAGACCACCAGCTCACTTTCAACAGCCACGCCGCTAACGTGTGCAGAAAAGCTGCCAACATCTACAAGCAGCTAGCTAGAGCGGCCAAAGTGAGCTGGGGTCTGCACCCGGAGATCATACGAACCATCTACACGGCGGCGGTGGAGCCGGTAGTGATGTACGCGGCGAGTGCTTGGGCGCCGGCAACAAGGAAAATCGGAGTGCAGAAGATGCTAAACACGGTCCAGCGAGGATTTTCCCAAAAGCTCTGCAAATCCTACCGCACCGTTTCGCTGAACGCGTCCCTGGTGCTGGCTGGGATACTGCCACTCGACCTCCGAATACAGGAAGCAGCCGCTCTGTATGAGGCCAAGAGAGGGGTACCCCGGCCAGCCCTTGCGGACAGGGAAGTGGAGCGTGTGGTGGCGTTTGCGGAGACTCCTCAACCGGCGAAGCATGTGGCCATGGCGTTCATGAGTCTGGAAGACCAGTCCCATGTGGATGCCCACAACAACCAGGCGATCAGGTTCTTCACCGACGGCAGCAAGATCGAGGGCAAGGTCGGAGCAGCACTGTCACTATGGGACGGTGAGGACGAGATCAAGTCCAAGAAGCTTAGCTTGTCGTCGTGCTGCACGGTCTACCAGGCGGAACTCCTGGCCATATGCGTAGCCACGAGGGAAATCCTCAAACGCAAAGAGGGAACCTTCGGAATCTACAGTGACTCAAAGGCGGCACTTCAAACAGTCACAAACCAGGGTTCCCTCCACGCCTTGGCGGTGGAGGCGAGAGCAAATGTGGGCGCGGCTTTGTCCCAGAGCAAAGATATTTCCTTGTTCTGGGTTAAAGCTCACGCTGGCCTGCAAGGAAACGAGCGCGCGGACCACTTTGCAAAAGAGGCTGCACTCCGATGCAAAACTAAACCGGACTATGACCGCTGCCCGGTTTCATTCGTCAAGCGGCAGATCCGTATGGGGTCGCTCGACGAATGGAACCGGAGATACAAAAACGGCGAGACTGCCTCAGTCACAAAAATGTTCCTCCCAGACGCTGTGGATGCCTTCAAAATCGTACGCAAGATGAAGCCAACCGGAGTGATAACACAGATCCTGACGGGTCACGGTGGGTTCTCCGAATACCTGCATCGCTTTAGGTGTAAGGGTAACCCATCGTGCATCTGTGAGCCGGGTGTGCTGCAAACAGTCCCACACATTTTGACAGAATGTCCTGCCTTTGGAGCGGAGCGACTGGAAACAGAATTGGAAATGGAGATTGAGATAAATAGGAGTAACATTGGGGAAATCATGAAAAACGGAAAAAATAGAAAAACTTTAATGGATTACTGCGAAGCCATAGCAAAAAGAGTAATTAAAAGAAATAAGGAAACATAAAGATATGCTTTTAATATATACATATATATAAAGACAAAGCATATAACAGACACAGAATATTATCTAAAAAGTAAACCAAAAAATTAAAACCAAACCCAAATTTCACAAATAAGCAATTGAATAAAACATACCTTAATAAAACTACTTAAAACCTTATCTTAAAACAGTAAAATCAAAATAAAAAATAAAGTAACATAAATCATTTCATAACCAAAAAAAGGTCTCTGACTACGTCAGGGGGACACTTAGAAAGGCAGGAGTGGGTTTTAGCCGGTAAGAGTCCGGCACTGCCCAGACTGCCTCACTAGTGAGGCAGTCTGGGCGTCCATGAGGATTTCCCACTCCTGCCAAAACAAAAAAAAAAAAAAAAAAACCTAACCTAACCTAACCTAACCTTTTTTTTTTTTTTTTTTTTTTTTTTTTTTTTTTCTCGCTGAGAAATGCTTTATGCATCCCCGTCTCGCGGGGGACGAGACGGGGTATGTGGGACTCCCTGTCGGAATGACAGTATACCCACTAAAACTCAGCGGTGTTCCCGCATCGCCGTGATGGGAGGGCCATGGGAAACCGGCATAGCCTTTACGTCCACAGCCCTCCCGGCGCATGCCCGCCTAGATGGTATGGCGGGCCCCGCATGCCCCCCAGGTTGGGGGGCTACGGGAATGGCCGAGAACACCTGGCCATTCCCGTCCCACACTGGTGGAGGCCTGTGCGATACAGGCAACGGTGCCCCCGCACCCGTTGCCTGCTGACCTCCACGCCCGCCTAGCTGGCGGGCCCCGCGTGCCCCCCGCGTTGGGGGGGCTACGGCCGCAGAGGATAGGGAGAGCGGCAACGTAACACCGACACTCCTCTTCCCCTGCGGCCCCACCGCGTCCGCCATCTAACGGTGGCGGCCCCGTTAAGGCCGCGGAAGGTAGGGAGAGCGGCAACGTAACACCGACACTCCTCTCCCGCCGCGGCCTCCAATCCTCAGCCGCGATGTCTCCCATACGAGGGACATCGCGGCCCGCCTCAGGTAGGTTGCGATGTCGCCCAAGCGGCACCGCCACCTACCCGCAGGCCGCTCGTCGTTGGCTAAGCCGCAAAGCCTTGACGAGCGGCCCCCGCTGGGGTTCCTCTTAGCTTCACCGTGGTCCTCCGAGCCACGGCTACTGAGCCCCCCCGCCTCGTCAATGCGGGAACCCACCGGGGGGGAACCTAACCTAACCTTTTTTTTTTTTTTTTCAGCGGTGTTCCCGCATCGCCGTGATGGGAGGGCCATGGGAAACCGGCATAGCCTTTACTTCCACAGCCCTCCCGGCGCATGCCCGCCTAGATAGTATGGCGGGCCCCGCATGCCCCCCAGTTTGGGGGGCTACGGGAATGACCGAGAACACCTGGCCATTCCCGTCCCACACTGGTGGAGGCCTGTGCGATACAGGCAACGGTGCCCCCGCACCCGTTGCCTGCTGACCTCCACGCCCGCCTAGCTGGCGGGCCCCGCATGCCCCCCGCGTTGGGGGGGCTACGGCCGCAGAGGATAGGGAGAGCGGCAACGTAACACCGACACTCCTCTTCCCCTGCGGCCCCACCGCGTCCGCCATCTAACGGTGGCGGCCCCGTTAAGGCCGCGGAAGGTAGGGAGAGCGGCAACGTAACACCGACACTCCTCTCCCGCCGCGGCCTCCAATCCTCAGCCGCGATGTCTCCCATACGAGGGACATCGCGGCCCACCTCAGGTAGGTTGCGATGTCGCCCAAGCGGCACCGCCACCTACCCGCAGGCCGCTCGTCGTCGGCTAAGCCGCAAAGCCTTGACGAGCGGCCCCCGCTGGGGTTCCTCTTAGCTTCACCGTGGTCCTGCGAGGCCACGGCTACTGAGCCCCCCCGCCTCGTCAATGCGGGAACCCACCGGGGGGGAACCTTTTTTTTTTTTTTTGGTCTCGGGGGGAAAATCCTCATGGACATCCTCCGCCCTGGGGAAGGCAGAGGGGCATGCCGGACTCTTACCGGCTAAAAACCACCCCGGTGTTCCATCTCACACCTACGCCGGGGGTCGCGGGAACGTACGATCCTTCCGCAACCCCCGACTGGTGCCGGCCCGCCACCGCGGGCCTCCTCGGGTCCCCTCTTAGACGTCGCGGGGGGAGTCTAGAGGTGTTAGACTCCCCCCGCGACGTCTAAGAGGGGCGCGCGTGGAACACTACGCGCCGCCACCTCGGATCCTGATGTGTGGGGGGCAACGGACGTCCCCGAGTCCGTCGCCCCTGGACCCATTTAGGGGGGCTGGAAGAGGGCGTTGTCCGCCCTCCGCCGACGCCCGGTGCGCCTGCTGCGGGCCGGGTGAGTGGACGAGATCTCCCTCTCCCTTTCCGCAGCCTCCTTCTGCGAGACGACTGTTTCGCAGAAGGAAACCACCGCGTCCCAGGACTCTTCGCTGCCGACCATCGACTCGACCACGGCCGGCAGCGACAGGTCACTGCCTACTTCTGAGATGAGGGCACGGCGTGGCTCCTCCCAGGCGGCACACTCTGCCAGCGTATGCCGCGCCGTGTCCTCCCGGCAGTCGACGCAGTGGTGACACCGGGCGTCCGGCTCCCTGTTAATGCGACACAGGTACTTCCCGAAGCAACCATGCCCCGAGAGCACCTGCGTCACCCGAAACGACAGGGAGCCGTGCCTCCTCCCGAGCCAGCGCTCGAGCACCGGCCGGACCGCCTCGATGGTGACGAGGCCAGCGGTAGGGCGTGTAAGCCTGTCCCGCCATTCCGCCACCAGGACCTCGCGAAGCTGAGACCGACGCAGCTCCATGTGTCGCTGCATCGGTCGCTCACCTCGCGCCCTCGCTTCCTCGCGCCACCGATACAATGACGCGAGTACTTTCGCCTCGAGGTCCAAGGGCGGGGATCCAGCCAGTACACAGGCCGCCCCGTAGGAGATCGTGCGATATCCCCTTATGACTCTGACGGCCATCGCTCTCTGCGGTTTCCGCAATATTGCGATACTGCCGGCCGTCAGGTCAGAGGCCCACACCGGGGCCCCATACAGGGCCATCGATCGCACGATCCCCACATAGAGCCGCCTACAGGCGGCGCTCGGGCCCTTGGGCGCCAGCCGCCGGAAATGGGGTCCAAAGTCCCACCGGCTGTCGAGCACCAATCCCAGGTACTTCATGGTAGACTCGACAGCGATCCGAGCCCCCCCGACCACGATGTGTGAGCCGGGCGGCGGCGCCCGCCGGGGGCCATGAAACACCATGGCCTCCGACTTGCTGAGGGCCACCTCCAGGCCTAGGCGACGTATGCGGTCCACCACCTGTGAGACCGCAGCCGTCGCCAGCAACGCTGCCTCCCTGTGCGAGCTCCCCCGGGCAGTGACCAGCGTGTCATCCGCATAACACGTCAGGTCTACCCCCGGTCTGAGCTCGCCCCTCAGCACCCAGTCGTATCCGACGTTCCACTGGAGCGGGCCTAGGACCGAGCCCTGCGGAACGCCGCACGACATGTGGCGCTGGTTTCTGCCATCACGTCCCATGTAGGTGACACACCTCTCCGACAGATAAGCCCCAACGATGTGGCGGAGGTAGGGAGGCACTCGATGATACCGCAGTGCCTCCCGAATACAACTCCAGGGTAGGGTGTTAATGGCGTTGGAGATGTCCAAGGACACCGCCAACATCACCCCGCCCCGGGACACCGCTTCCTCCGCCAGGACTCTCACTCGCGACACTGCGTGTATGGTGGAGCGCCCATGCCGAAACCCGAACTGACTGTCGTCCAGGTCCGGCCCCTCTCTGCACAAGTGGCCGACGAGGCGGGCTGCGATTACTCGCTCAAACAGCTTACCCACCTCGTCTAGCAGCACTATGGGCCGATACGCGGACGACGAGTCCGCAGGGCGCCCCGCCTTCCTGAGCAGGACCAGACGACCAGATTTCCACAAAGAGGGAAACTGGCCCTGCTCAAAGCACGCTGTGTAGAGTCCTCTCAGTTGGGGCTCAAGCTCCTTCAGAGCGAGGGCTAACGCACAGCCGTGGATCCCGTCGGGCCCCGGAGCTACGTTCTTGGCCCGGAGCCGCATCACGGCTGCCCCCATCTCTGCCTGTGTCACCTCTGGGACGCTGATGGCGTTCTCCTCTGTGGACTCTGTGGCTGTGGACAAAGCCATCGGCGGCGGCATATGCTCCGCTCTTGCCGGGAAGAGGGCTGCGACCACTTCCTCCAGCAGCTCGGGTTGGAGACTCTCCGTAAGTGGGGGCGCCGCGGCTCGAAGTCTCCCTCGGACCGCGCGATAAGGGCGCCCCCACGGATCCCCGTTTAGAGTCTCCAACATCTCTTCCCTGGCTCGCGTCTTCGCCTCGCTGATGGCCAGCCACAGAGTCCCCTTCGCCGCGCGGTACACCTCATACAGCGCGGCTTCTTCATCAGGGACCCGACGACGTCTCCTCCGGTATCGGGTGTACTGGCGCCTAACCGCCACGCACGCGACGCGCAGCTGCGCGATCTCGGCGGTCCACCAGTACACCTGGCGCCTTGCTAACTGTGCGTGGACCCGGGGCATGGACGCGTCGCAGATTTGCGTCATCGCCCCGCGGAACCACAGCGCCTCCTGCTCGACGTCGACGGGTCCGTTCATTGCCGACTCCCGGCTCCAGGCCTGGACAATAGCGGCCTCCTCGAGAAGCTCCCTGTCGATGCGCTTACGCGCCCAGCGCGGACCGTCCGTTCGCGAGGCCGGTGAACCGCGCGCGACGGTGGTCTGGGCGGAGACGTCGAAGCGGATGTATCGGTGATCCGACAACGTCTCCACCTCCACGGCGACACGCCAGTCGCGGACACGACCCGCGACAGCGGGGCTAGCGAACGATACGTCCACTATAGACCAACCCCGCTGCCGCACGCACGTGTATACCGAACCCCGATTTATGACGGTCAAGCCACTCGTGACCGCCCACTCCTCCAGCGCCTCGCCCCTAGCATCGGTCACAGGGGACCCCCACGCCGCAGACTTGGCGTTGAGATCCCCCAGCAACAGCACCGGGCGAGGGTGGAGTCGGCCCACGACGGCACCCAGCTCGACAAGGAACCTCTCAAAGTCGGCGAGACTCTTGTTGGGCGAGAAATACGCCCCAACCGTGGCAATGCCGTCCGCGAGGGCGGCTACCCAGCCGTGACCTCGGGTCGGGTTGACTAGAGTCCCGCCAATGATGGCCACCAAACCGTCCAGGTCTCCCACCCAGTTATCCCTGGGGGGGACGAAATACGGTTACGCTAACGGCCGGATCCCCTCCGGCCATTCATCCCCTCGGCACGCTAGACCTTGGGATTGGGGTGATTTTTTTAGAGAGGTTGTCTTCCTCGCGGCCCAGGCCTCAGTGGCCCGGACCCCTGGTCCTGAACCCAGGATTACGGGGTGGCCGACGGCTGGCAGAACCAACCACCGCCCCGGCGTCCCTACGCTGCCGCCGGATACCGGACAGACGCAGCGCGGACATGGACACCCTCCACCACCCACACTGTAGTGGGTTCAGCGGCGCGAACCGCCCCTCCCCAGTCTACGCCCACTCACCTTCCTCTGTAAGCAGAGGAGGAGTAGACGTATTGACCATCTGTAGCCCGGTTCCCTTCAACGACCATCAAGGATGATCGGTGATTGGAACCATGACCCTTCCCTTGTTTGTTGAAGATTAGCCGCCAGCCCCAAGTGTCCACCAAAACCTGGTGGGCACTTGGAGCCGACGTTGCCCAGGGTGCGCCACGAGGAGGCTCTTCAACATGCACCCCAACCTAACCTAACCTAACCTAACCACCTGCAGTCGTGCCTACAGTCGCGCCGACACTCGCGCCACAAAACCCGTCGATGGAGCAACCGACAGAGCTGATGAAGAGCCTTATGGATGGCCTTCAACAGCACAAGCAGGCGTTGCAAGAGTGCAAACAGCACACCCAGGCTCTGTCGGAGCAACTCCAGCTGGTCCCTCGCTATGTCGCAGGCCAAGGCCCAACATTCGCGGAGATCGCCGCCGGCCCGAAGCAGCTGAAGCCGAAGCCTCTTCACTCGGTTATTGTATCATCTGTGAATGATCAGGACACCGGTGAAGAGGTTCTTGAGAAGCTCAGGACGGCGGTCGATGCCAAGAATAAGGGTACTAGGGTGGAGCGCCTGCGCAAAGCGAGGGACCAGAAGGTGGTGGTCGGATTTAAGAGCAGAGACGAGATGACGAGGGTCGCTGAGAGGATTCGGAGGGCAGGCAATCTGGTGGCAGAAGAGGTCAAGAACAAGGACCCTCTTGTCATCATCAGGGACGTCCTCTCCTGCCACACGGATGCCGAGATACTCCAGTCCTTGCAGCGGCAAAACACCCACCTTGTCGGGGACATCCCTGCGGATGATGTGAGGTTGGGGGTGAAGTACCGTCGAAGGACGAGGAACCCCCACATGTGCCACGTCATCTTGCAGGTGTCCCCTACTGTGTGGCAGAGGCTGACGACGGCGGGTCGCGTGCACATCGACCTACAGCGAGTGCGGGTGCTGGATCAGTCACCGCTGGTGCAGTGCACTCGCTGTCTGTGCTTCGGCCACAGCCGAAAACTGTGCACGCAGCCCGCTGACCTCTGCATCCACTGCGGCGACCCCCACCTGCGGGCTGACTGTCCGTCACGCATGGCAGCGGAGGCGCCGCGTTGCCACAACTGTCTCTCAGCCAAACTGGAGAAAACCGACCACAACGCCTTCGACGGTGAGTGCCCGGTGCGCATCAAATGGGACGCATTGGCGCGCTTGTCGGTGGCTTACTGCTGAGGTGGTGCCAAAGCTCCCTGGAAGTGGGAACCACAGCGGTAATAGTCCCAAATTTCAAAAGAAAGAAGTAGCAAATTGGAGCCAACTTCATGCGAAATTGGCCCAATTAAATGCAGATCTTAAAAATAAAGTTACTTTACCGTTGTGGTCCAGCAAGCTCGTCACATACAAAATTTTAGTTAAAGAAGTAATAGTATTTATAAGTAGGATAGGCATTGAATGTAAGAAAATTGTAGTAGTTAATTTTAGGATAAGAAATAATGTAGTTCAAGAAAATATGACTAAATAATATATTGTAAATATATTAGGAAAGGCATAAAATAAATAAAGTTAAAATAAAGTTACAGTTAGAATTAGTACTATAATTGGCAAGGGTAGACTTAAGAAACTAAAAAGATAGAAAAACTAAAAAAAAAATTAATGTAAAGAAATTAGTTACTTATAAAAATTACTTACTAGGTGTTTTAATTTTATTATAGTTAGTGCGTATTTACAATTAGGTAGACTTAAATAAAAACACAAAAATACAAAAAATAATATAGTAAATAAAAATAAAAATATAATAATAATATAGCTTCCAAAAGCACGTTTCACGTTTCACATAAATACCGCAAAGCGAAACATATGCGAACATAAGAAGTAGTGAGGTGAAGACTGCTTCCGGGAACTTTCTTTCTTCCTAATAAAGGACTGTCCACAACGAACAACAACAAAGAATGACAGGAATCAGATTACATCAGCCTAACAAGGTCTCTGATCACGTCAGAGGGACACTGAGCAAAGGCAGGAGTGGGTTTTAGCCGGTAAGATTCCGGCACTGCCCAGACTGGCTCATAAGTGAGGCAGTCTGGGCGTCCATGAGGATTTCCCACTCCTGCCAAAACAAAAAAAAAAAAAAAAAAAAAAACCTAACCTAACCTTTTTTTTTTTTTTTTTTTTTTCTCGCTGAGAAATGCTTTATGCATCCCCGTCTCGCGGGGGACGAGACGGGGTATGTGGGACTCCCTGTCGGAATGACAGTATACCCACTAAAACTCAGCGGTGTTCCCACATCGCCGTGATGGGAGGGCCATGGGAAACCGGCGTAGCCTTTACTTCCACAGCCCTCCCGGCGCATGCCCGCCTAGATGGTATGGCGGGCCCCGCATGCCCCCCAGGTTGGGGGGCTACGGGAATGACCGAGAACACCTGGCCATTCCCGTCCCACACTGGTGGAGGCCTGTGCGATACAGGCAACGGTGCCCCCGCACCCGTTGCCTGCTGACCTCCACGCCCGCCTAGCTGGCGGGCCCCGCATGCCCCCCGCGTTGGGGGGGCTACGGCCGCAGAGGATAGGGAGAGCGGCAACGTAACACCGACACTCCTCTTCCCCTGCGGCCCCACCGCGTCCGCCATCTAACGGTGGCGGCCCCGTTAAGGCCGCGGAAGGTAGGGAGAGCGGCAACGTAACACCGACACTCCTCTCCCGCCGCGGCCTCCAATCCTCAGCCGCGATGACTCCCATACGAGGGACATCGCGGCCCGCCTCAGGTAGGTTGCGATGTCGCCCAAGCGGCACCGCCACCTACCCGCAGGCCGCTCGTCGTCGGCTGGCTTAGCCGACGACGCAAAGCCTTGACGAGCGGCCCCCGCTGGGGTTCCTCTTAGCTTCACCGTGGTCGCCGGCCACGGCTACTGAGCCCCCCCGCCTCGTCAATGCGGGAACCCACCGGGGGGGAACCTAAACTTTTTTTTTTTTTTTTTTTTCTCGCTGAGAAATGCTTTATGCATCCCCGTCTCGTGGGGGACGAGCCGGGGTATGTGGGACTCCCTGTCAGAATGACAGTATACCCACTAAAACTCAGCAGTGTTCCCGCATCGCCGTGATGGGAGGGCCATGGGAAACCGGCTTAGCCTTTACTTCCACAGCCCTCCCGGCGCATGCCCGCCTAACTGGCGGGCCCCGCATGCCCCCCGTGCTGGGGGGCTACGGGAATGGCCGGGAACACCTGGCCATTCCCGTCCGACACTGGTGGAGGCCTGTGCGATACAGGCAAGGGTGCCCCCGCACCCGCTGCCTGCTGGCCTCCACCTGGGAGGAGTCGGAGATGACTGTCAAATTGACGTCTTCTTCGACCCCTCCTCCGCCTTCTGAGCGCCGCCACGTGAAGATCGTCCTCCCGCGCGCGCTCCGCCGCCTCCTTCTGGGACATGACGTGTTCGCAGAAGGAGGCGACTGCCGCCCAGGACCCCTCATCCCCCAGCATGGCGTTAACCAAACCGGGTAGTGAGAGGTCCCGTCCGATCGCCGCAATGAGACTGCGGCGAGGCTCGGACCACGACGGGCACACCTCGAGGGTGTGCTGCGCCGTGTCCTCCGCCGCGCCACAGTCGTGGCACGACGGCGTCTCCTCCTGTCCGATCCGGTGCAGGTACGATCCGAAACAACCGTGTCCGGACAGCACCTGCACCAGACGGAACGAGAGGAACCCATGCGACCGCTCGAGCCAGTCTCGCAGGACCGGCCCAAGCGCGTCGAGGGTTCGGCGGCCAAAGGCTGCGGTGGCGAGGTCCCCCGTCCAATGGACGACGATGGCGTCCCTCGCCTCTCGCCGGACGGCCTCCCGCTCTTCCGGGGCGGTGCGTTCTGCTCTCGCCCTCCGCCCCGCCATCCATTCGTACACTCTGGCGAGCACCCACGCCTCGAGTTCCCAAGGCGGGGTGCCGGCCAGAGCACACGCTGCCGGGAAGCCCACCGTGCGGTAGGCCCGCGCCACCCGCTGGGCTATGGCCCTCTGAGGTGCCCGCAAGGCGGCGGCGTTCTCCCTCCTATGGAGGGAGTCCTCCCAGATAGGGGCCCCGTAGAGGGCCATACTCTTCAGGATGCCGGCGTAGAGTTGCCGGCATCGTGCGCTGGGCCCCCCCAAGTTGGGAAGGAGCCACGATAGCGCCCCTGCGGCCTTCAGCAGGCGCGACGACAGCCCGCTAAAATGCGGGCCGAAGCGCCACCTGCTGTCGATCACAAGGCCCAGATATTTCATCTGGGCCTTGACCTCGATTCTGACGCCCTCCACGAAGATGTGGGCGTCAGGTGGGGGGCGCTGCCGAGGTCCGTGGAAGAACACGGCCTCGGTCTTGTGCAGCGCCACCTTTAGACCTAGGCGGCGGATCCTCGCTGCGACCAAGGATCCGCCTGCCGAGGCCAAGTCGGCCGCCTCCCTGAAACTCCCCCCTCGGGCGGTGAGGAGAGTGTCGTCCGCATAGCAGACGACGCTCGTGCCTCGGAGGAGAGTTCCCCGCAAGAGCCAATCGTAGCCGACGTTCCAGAGGCGTGGTCCTATGACTGACCCCTGTGGAACGCCGGCTTCGACGGTATACCGCCGGACTTGGCCAGTCCTATTTACCAGGAGGATCGCCCGATCCTCCAGGTAGCTGGCCAGCAGACTGCGCAGGTATCGAGGCACTCCGTGGAATCGAAGCGCCTCTAGGATGTTGGAGTGGGGAATCGGAGTTGAAGGCGTTGGCTATGTCGAATGACACCACCAGCAATCCGTCCCCCGCCTCCATCGCCTCCTTCACCTGCCCCTTAAGGCAGGCCAGCGCGTCCACCGTGGAACGCTCAGCCCGAAACCCGAACTGAGCGTCCGACAAGTCCGGCCCGGTATCCCGCAGGTGGCCCTTTAGGCGACCAGCGATTATCCCCTCGAACATTTTGCCGACCTCATCTAGAAGAACGATGGGTCGGTATGCCGAGGGGGAGTCTGCTGGGCGGCCCTCCTTTCGAAGGAGGCACAACTGCCCCTCCTTCCACGGTTTCGGGAACCTCCCGCGGCTAGCAGAGGAGGCGCCAAGGTGCCACAATTGCCTGTCAGCCAAACTCGACAAAGCTGACCACAGCGCGTTCGATAGCGGGTGCCCGATCCGCGTGAAATGGGATGCACTGGCACGCCTTTCCGTGGCGTATTGCTAAAGTGCAATTAGCAACACACGGAAGTAAGTGCCACTGCAGTAATGCCCGAAACGACCCAAGCACCCGCGTGATTTGCGATCAGAATGCGGAAGGAATCACTAGCTCAGACCACCTCTTCAAAACAAGCAAAAGAATTTACAAGAACATAGAAGCAAATTGGAGCCAATTTCATAAGAAACTGGCTCAATTAAAAGCAGGTACCTATATAAATTCTTTTGCAGTCGAAAACGCTGATCTAAAGAGGGAGGAAAGCAGTACGAGACGCCGCATTCCAAGCGCTGCACCAGTAGAACAGCACCTGAAACAAAACCAAGTAAAGGTTCAGAACGGGAAATACTTCAGTAAGAAGCAGGTCCGATTGTTTTTAAAAGTAATAATAGTGTCACAAAACGTAACAAAAAATTATAGGATAAGAAAAAAAAAATTAGTATAAGAAAATATGCCTATTTAATATATTGAACATATATTAGTATAGCCATAGCATAAGTATAGTTTAAATTAAGTTAAAGATAAGATCAAAATATTATTAAAATTAGCATAGGTAGACTCTAAGAACACATAAACATAGAAAAGCTCAAAAAAAAAATATATAAATATTTACATATATTTTTCTTTAATACTTATTAGGTTATAAGCTTTTCATCTTAAGAATAAACGAATAGTACGTAGTGTAGTTCGTAGTAAACCAAACGAGAACAGGAAAAAGCAAGACCCGTGTCTAAAAAGGTCTCTGATCATGTCAGAGGGACACTGAGCAAGGGCTGGAGTGGGTTTTAGCTGGTAAGAGTCCGGCACTGCCCAGACTGGCTCATTAGTGAGGCAGTCTGGGCGTCCATGAGGATTTCCCACTCCTGCCAAATAAAAAAATAAAACAGCTCTACACTCCTTTATAGTAACCGCGAATGGAGAGCACAGGAGAAGAGGTCATAAACAAGATTAGAAAAGCCGTTAATGCAAAAGAGGGAGGATTCGCCGTAGAGAAAATCAGAAAAGCCAAAGACCGCAAAATAATAGTCGGCTGCAAAACCGATGAGGAAAGAGAGCGAGTCAAGAGCAAAATTAGAGAATCCGGCGAAAGTCTGAACGTGGAAAATATCCAGAACAGAGACCCCCTCGTTATCCTGAAGGACGTGCTCAGCTGTAACAGTGATGGGGACATGATAAAGGCGCTGAAAAACCAGAATAAGCGAATGTTCACGAACCTGAATGATCAAGACGATAGGCTGGAAATAGCCTACAAAAAACGCACCAGAAACCCCCACACGAGTCACATCGTGATGAGGGTGTCCCCCAAAATGTGGCAGAAACTGAAAGAGGCTGAGTCGGTCCTCATTGACCTACAGAGGATAAGAGTGGCCGACCAATCTCCGATTGTACAGTGCTCGCTTTGTCTGGGCTATGGGCATGGCAGGCGTTTCTGCCAGGAGACCCAGGCAAAGTGCAGTCATTGCGGGGGACCCCACATGAAAGCAGAGTGCCCCGACTGGCTTGAGGGTGCGGCCCCGTCATGTTGCAACCAAGATAGAAAAGATCACAACCCACAACGCATTTAGCCAGGACTGTCCTATCAGAGCAAAATGGGATGCGATAGCAAGATCAAGGGTGGCATATTGCTAAGGTGGTCCCGGGCGGAAACTCTGTCTCCCAAAACAGGCCATACCTCATGGCACAAGCAAACCTGCAGAGAAAGGCTTTGGCCACAAACAAGATCATGCTTGAGGCTCACAAAAAGGGGGTGGCTTTTGCACTGCTCCAGGAGCCGTATATCGGAAGTTTGGGGAGAATGAAAGACTACCGCGGCGCTAAAATATACCAGCATACCGGCGATGGAGATGGCGTCATCAAGACCGCAATCGCAGTCTTCGATGGCGATATAGACGTTGTGCAGTACCCGAACTTCACCACGCCCAACATCACAGTGGTGAAGATGAAGACAAGCGCCTGGGAGATCGCGGTGGCCTCATTCTACCTAGAACCGAAACCAACACCGATAGAGCCATACCTGGAGCAGCTTACCAGGATAGAGCGGAGTTTCGGCCAGAGAATCATCTTGGGTGGAGATGCTAACGCCAAAAATTCTTGGTGGGGTAGCTGCAAAATCGATCGAAAAGGGATCCATATGGTCGGTGCCCTAGAGGAGATGGGATTTCAGGTGCTCAACATAGGCGACACACCGACGTTCCACACAGTGAGGGGAACCTCACTGTACACCAGCTTTGTGGACATCACGGCGTGTACGGCGGATCTGCTCGACCTGGTCGAGGACTGGAGAGTGGACGAAGGCATGACGAGCTCTGACCACAACACCATTCTTTTTAAAATAAAACTGGAAAGGGCAAAGGGATTAGATATTAATAGAACAACAAGAATATTTAATAGTAAAAAAGCAAACTGGGTCCAATTTCGTGAGAAATTGGGCCAGTTGCTAGAAGATAATAAAATAAACAAAAGTGAAATAAACAATAAAACAGATTTAGAACTTAAAATAGACTCATATATTAATACAATAGTAGAAGCATCCAATGTTAGCATACAAATATTAAAGCCAAAGAATATTATTAAATTACCTTGGTGGACTGATGAGCTCGCCGTGATGAAAATGGAGGTCACCACTAGGAAGCGCAGAGTCCGCTGTGCAGCGTCGATCCGGAGGGAGAAAGTCGTCGGGCAGTACCTGGAAATCAAAGAGAAATATGAGCAAGCAGAAAGAGTGGCCCAAACAGAAAGCTGCAAAAGCTTCTGTGAAAGACAGGGTAGGGAGGGACTCTGGGAGGGTATTTATAGGGTAATAGGTAGGACCACCAAAAGACAAGAGGATCTACCCCTGACCAAGGAAGGTAAAACATTAAACCACCTAGAATCTGCTACATTGCTGGCGGAAACGCAGCTTCAACCCCAAAAAAGCAGCTTCAACCCCAAAAAAGCCCCCGGGGCAGATGGCCTCACAGCCGATATTTGCCAGCAAGCATTAAACCGCGATCCGAAGCTCTTCCTATCACTGACAAACAAATGCCTAGAGCTGGGCTACTTCCCGAGGATCTGGAAGGAAGCGACAGTAGTCATCCTGAGGAAACCCGGGAAGGAGAGCTACACGGCTCCTAAGTCATATAGGCCAATAGGATTGTTGCCAGTGATGGGAAAAGTCCTGGAGAAAATGCTGATAGGAAAGGTGAAATAGCACATCATACCCGGACTCAGCACACGCCAGTACGGGTTTATGCCACAGAGAAGCACCGAAGACTCCCTCTATGACCTGCTAGAACTCATACGCAAAAAATTAAACGACAAAAAACTGATCGTTATGATATCGCTGGACATAGAGGGAGCCTTTGATAGTGCATGGTGGCCAGCTATAAAAACCGGGCTGGCGGAAACTCAATCTCCGGTAAACGTTAGAAGAGTGATGGATAGCTACCTGGAAGACAGGAAGGTCAGGGTGAGATATGCAGGCCAGGAGGTCACCAGGGCAACCAACAAAGCCTGTGTCCAAGGATCGATAGGGGGCCTGATTCTTTGTAACGTACTACTCGACCCCCTACTGAAAGGCCTGGTACAAAGGGGAGACTACTGCCAAGCCTTCGCCGATGACGTAGTTCTGATGTTAGATGGGGACTCAGCGACGGGAGTACAACGACGTGCCAATGGCGCTCTCGAGTATGTTCACCAGTGGGGAGTCAGAAATAAGTTAAGATTCGCACCGCAAAAGACGAAGGCAATGATCATCACGCGGAAACTTAAATACGACACCCCGCTGTTGAGCACGGGCGGGATCGATATTGGTATGTCGCGGGAAATCAAAGTCCTGGGGCTGACCATTGACAACAAGCTGACGTTTAATGCCCACGCATCTAATGTATGCAAAAAGGCATTAAGCCTGTACAAGCAGTTGTCAAGGGCAGCCAGGATCAGCTGGGGACTCAATCCGGATGTCATACGATCCATCTACACGGCAGTAGTCGAACCGACAATTATGTACGCAGCAAGTGCGTGGGCACCAGCAACAAAAGAGCTGATGGTGCGCAAACAACTGAACGCGGTCCAAAGGGGATTTGCACAGAAACTGTGCAAATCCTACCGCACAGTCTCCTTGAACTCGGCACTGGTGCTGGCTGGGATACTACCCCTTGACCTCCGAATACAAGAGGCAGCAGCCCTGTATGAGGTAAGGAGGGGGGTACCTCAACCAGCATTAGGAGATAAGGAGATCGAGCGACGCACCGCGTTCGACAAAACTCCCCACCCAGCCAAACATATAAGCCTGCAGTTCATATGCCAGGCAAACCAGGAACAACACAACAGCCACTGCACTCAAGCAGTGCGAATATACACGGACGGTAGCAAGATCGAGGGCAAGGTTGGAGCATCATTGTCTCATTGGAGCAATGATGCTGAAACAAAAGCCCAAAAGCTTAAGCTGTCGTCCCACTGCACCGTCTTCCAGGCAGAACTGCTGGCCATATGCAAGGCCACGAGGGACATCTTGCGTAGTCCAAAAGCCAGCTTTGGGATCTACAGCGACTCCAGATCGTCGTTGGAAGCGGTCACCAACCACCGCTCACTCCATCCCCTCACAGTCGAAATTCGCGAAAACCTGCGTCATTGCAGGGAGAGATCCAAAAAAGTCGACCTGTTTTGGATCAAAGCCCACGCAGGACTGGAGGGTAATGAGAGGGCAGACCAGCTAGCTAAGGACGCCGCCCTCACCACCAAAACAAGGCCTGATTACAACCAATGCCCGATTTCCTTCGTCAAGCGGCAGATCCGTGCGGACACGCTTGACGAATGGAATCGGAGATACAGATCGGAGGACACAGCCGGCGTAACTAAGACATTTTTTCCGGATGCCAGCCAGGCGTAGGTATAGTCTGGTTAAATCAATGACACCGACTGGAATACTGACTCAAGTACTGACAGGGCACGGCGGGTTCTCCGAATACCTAAACAGGTTCAAGTGCAAGGAGAGCCCATCGTGCATATGCGACTCGGACAAACCAGAAACTGTGGATCACATACTGACTGACTGCCCCGCTTACGGTCTGGAGAGGTACGAGGTTGAACAAAAACTAGGCATGGAGGTATTAACGGCAAATTTTAATACTCTACTGACCAATAAGTACACCAGTAATCAGTTTATTGGGTTCTGCATAAAAGTAGCCAACAAGGCCATAAATAGGAATAAGTAAACGAAAAATATGCTTAGGATTCATATTGGTACAATAATATGTAACAGTAGCAAACGACAGACCGTTGAAAATGTCCGAAAATTACAACCCATAAATATGTTTTTACTTGACTTAGACATGTGTAGTTTAGTTAGGATAGATTATGATATAAGCAACTTAGAGTTAAGATTTATTATAGATATAAGGATGTACAAAATGTAAATGTCTGTGTAGTCGTAAGGATAGTTTTAAGGTAAGAGACCCAAGACAAATACATAATGTAACAGCACTCAAAAGATGTAGCTGAAAAAGGGCTCTGATAATGTCAGAGGTGACACATGTAAGGCAGGAGTGTGGTTTTAGCCGGTAAGAGTCCGGCACTGCCCAGACTGGCTCATTAGTGAGGTAGTCTGGGCATCCATGAGGATTTCCCACTCCTGCCAAAACAAAAATACCTAACCTAACCTAACCGTCATAATATTAACCCTTTTAAATAGTTCCCTAAGTGATTCGCGGTGACATAGATTGTAAATGGCTCTGACAGCTCTCTTTTGCAAAATAAAAATGGATTCAATGTCAGCAGCCCGACCCCACAGTAAAATTTCATATGACATAATACTGTGGAAGTAACTAAAATAGACCAAACGCGCGGTTTCTTCATCTGTTAACTGTCTTATCTTTCTAACAGCATATGCGGCCGAGCTTAGCCGCCCCGCAATAGATGTTATATGGTCCCCATTGTAATTTCTCGTCTAGCGTGATTCCTAGGAAAACTGTCTGATTAACAAATTCTAATTTTTGGCCATTCAATACGATGTCACATTCGCTACTTCTAACATTAGGTAATTTAAATCTAATGCATTTTGTTTTTTTTTCATTAAGTACTAAATTATTAACCGTAAACCAATCTTGGACCTGAAGAATAGAGTTATTCACGTCGTCAAGATTTTGTGACCGTCGGTCTATTTTAAAGATCAATGATGTGTCATCTGCAAATAACACCATCTCCGGTTGATTTTGAAGTAATTGGGGTAAATCATTAATATAAACTAAAAAGAGGAATGGACCCAATATCGAACCTTGAGGAACGCCCATTGTCATTTCAGAACCCAATGAGTTTACGCCATTTACTTGGATTTTAACCTTTCTATCTTTCAGGTATGATCTTAACAAGTCAAGTGCTGTTTTCCTAATCCCATAGTGCTCGAGTTTCATCAGAAGTGTTTCATGGTTTACGCAATCGAACGCCTTAGAGAGAGACTTAGAGATGTAAAAACCCTCTGTAGCTTCAGTCGGGTAAAAAAAGCCCCGAAAAAAATTAGATACAGGGCCTCATTCGGATAAGCTACGCCACTGCTATCAAGTGGTGCTAAATGTCAAGATGAAAGTTCGTCCTTGAGTTCCTTCGTAACAGCTTTGTAAATTTGGACGTCTGTACTGGTTTAATTGAAATTAGATTGCAATGCTGTATTACATTTAATATGGAGTTTATTGGAGTTATGAAGAAAATGTAAACTACTGATGAATTATAATATAATATAGATGAATGTTAATATAATTGATTTATATTTATTTGTTTGCTGTATGATCTTAATGAATTTCTTCACTTTAATTGATACGAGGGCGGAGTGATAAGTCTGGTAAATATTAAACAAGGAGTAAATTTTATTTAATTATTATTATTTCTTTTTCTACTGAAGATTTTAAAATACTAGTTTTGTATTATATAAATTCAATCTCCTAGTATTGTATAATTGCATAGCACATACGTGAGTACTATGTACATACTATAAAGCTACCATTTACTGGGTACGCTTTCGTTGACTTGAATGTGCCTTGGTGGCTGAGGGTATGTCATGCTCACTCTAATGACTGATGGTGGCGCATGTGTTGGATCATTTAGCTCCCTTCAAAATGGTTGAGCTGAATGGTGCTAATCTATACGTCACGTTCGTGAACTGGCACCGTGAGTAGGGACAGCAGTGCGATTCTGTAACCAAATCACCGTGAAAACTTAGGTGAAGTGAGCGTGGAGTGAGCAGTCACTCCAACTAATGCTAGGGATTGACACTATTGACAGCTACTCTAAGCTCACTTCACCTAACTTTTCACTGTGAGTTTTTTACAGAATCGATCGGCTGGTCAACTCTTTGCTGCCATGGCTTATTTTAATTTAATTTAATATTTGAATTTTTTATATTTTCATTACGGACGATTTTAACGTTCTGCATCGTCCTCACATGCCTAATTTTCATCATGAGTGATGTAACCAACACATTGTAACCATATTATTTTGATTTAAAAAGTGTCCATGGAGTTTCTTGCTCATTCTTCTCCATAGGTACCTACTACGCTTTGGAATGGGCAACGAGCTTATCTTTTTCACAAACCGACCCCTTGACAATTCAAAAGTGCCCGTTATTAGTTTATTTGAAATAATTACTTTTGAGTTTGAAATCACAATTGTCTTTAAATTCATTAAAATCTTTAACATCTTTAAATTACTTAATAAAAATAATATCAATAACTTTCACCAAAAACTGCCGAACCGGAGGTGACATCTGTCATGCTACCTCCGGTAAAACACAAGAACTAGCAAAATATCGGAATGAAAAATGTTGACAAGATCAGCCGCAAGACGTGCACGCCCACCACCACCGGACTCTTCGCTCAGCTCCGCCTCGACGCCGCCGGTACCCAGCCCCACTGTGAGAGCTGTGACGACACCGGCCGCGGTAGTTGCGTCGAGCTCGAGCGACGAGTATTTCTCTCCGCCCACGACGCCACCACCTGCTCGTCGACGGGGAGGACGCCGGCCGCCGGACGGCTTAGGACCTCGAGGCCCACTGGCCTCTGATAGGGTCCCAGCTCCCGGCGGAAGTGTGCAGCGCATGAGATGGACACGATCCATCAATGAAAATGTCATGCGCTCATACTATGGGGCTACAGAGGGAGGAAACAATCTGACCGCGTACTGTGTT
Organism: Apamea epomidion; assembly: GCA_947507525.1. Taxonomy (NCBI): domain Eukaryota; kingdom Metazoa; phylum Arthropoda; class Insecta; order Lepidoptera; family Noctuidae; genus Apamea; species Apamea epomidion. The sequence continues at coordinate 34,554 of OX382232.1, forward strand.
CGGATGCTCTCTCTTTTTCAGGTGCTTGAGCCAGCTGTGAACGTTTCGGCACAACGACTATCGGATCAGGTGCGGGTTATTCAACGTAATCATATGTTAGATAACACTGTACTTGATCGCCTGCGAAGTGAAACGTAGAGTAGCCATGTCATCGCCCACCAGTCGCAGACTACTGCAGTACTTCCGCAGTGTAACACTAGCCATGCTGACGAGGGGAGTAATGACAGGGCTACAAATGTAAGTATCCAGTGCAATGACGAATTGAGGAATGCTTTGGAGGGTGCGATTCGGGAATATCGGTTCATGTCGCCCGAACTTAGACCACGTTTACCTCGTTTGCCCATGCATAACAAAAATAGGGCGCTGGTGGCGGTTCTGGATGCGCAGTTGTCAAGTCATTTTGATGCCTGCGAAGACCTCACCGATGCTCATTCAATTCTGTACTGCGCGGCTGTAGCGGCATGTCGTGTAGCTCAAGTCAAATTTTCCAGTGACTCTAGAGCTATACGACCGAAACCAGCCATACCAGCTTGGCAGTGCAGAATTGAACGCCGCATTGGTGGGGCCAGAGCGCTCATCGGAAAACTAATCTGCTTCAGGCAGGGCAATACTCGCCCTAGAGTGATGCGCTTTGTGAAGCGGGCGTTCTCGGGGACTAATATCAGTTTTCGAGATTATTTGTCCCGAGTCACAGAGCGTATCGACTTCCTGAAGCAGAAGATCTGTGCATGGGCAAACCGTATTCGTCGGTACAGGCGGAGAGTGGACCGATACACTCAGAATCGCACATTCCAGAGCGATGAAAGGTGGGTTTATAGGGCTTGGGAGCGACCGGACCAATGTGTGACTGACACGCACATACCGGATGATGACGCCATGTGTTCGTTCTGGCGAAACATCTGGTCGGTGCCTGTCAGTTACACCGAAGGTGATTGGACTGGGAAGATCGAGCGAGCGTGCGAGCTAATACCGGAAATGAGGGCACTTATCATCAGCCTCCAAGATGTCGCTCGTGTAGTCCGTCCGTTGCCTAACTGGAAATCTCCAGAGCCGGACGGGCTACACAACTTTTGGATAAAGTGGTTCCAAAGGTCGCACGCTCCCTTGGCATCCCAGTTCCAGTCAGCCTTAGAGTCAGGGTTGCTGCCCCAGTTTCTAACGACAGGAATAACCCACCTGCTCCATAAATCAGGTAGTACCGCGGACCCCAAAAATTATAGACCGATCACTTGTCTTCCAACGATCTATAAAGTTCTTACATCCATTTTGAGAGCTAAAATTAATAAACACATAGACAGCAACTCCATCATGTCTGTCTCTCAAAATGGATGTAAGAACGGGTCCCGCGGTACTAAAGAGCTACTCCTCATTGATATGACCATAAGCCAACAGGTTCGTCGTTCTCGAAAGGATCTGTCGACATTTTGGATAGATTATAAGAAGGCCTATGACTCGGTGCCACATACATGGCTCATGAGGGTGCTGGAGTTGTATAAAGCAGATACAACTCTGCGCACCTTCCTGATGACATGTATGGGGCAATGGAGGACGGTCCTTCGCTATCCAAGATGTCGAAATATCTAGAGGATTAGCGAGCCGATAAGGATCGAGCGAGGTATATTCCAGGGCGACAGTTTGAGTCCGCTTTGGTTCTGTTTAGCTTTGAATCCTCTAAGCACGCTGCTAGAAGATTCAGGTCAAGGCTATCAGCTGCGGAGAGGTGGTCAGGTCAGGTTCTCACCTCCTTTACATGGATGACCTAAAACTCTTTGCCCCCAACAATTTGCAACTGATGAAGCTACTGAAAATTACTGAAACTTTCAGTAGCGCCATCAGGATGGAATTTGGTGTGGACAAATGTGCGGTCATGCATGTAAAGCGAGGGGAGATTGTGGAATCCGTGGGAACCCAACTCTCGGATTCCACAAGCCTTAGAACCCTCTCCGCAGACGAAACCTATAAATATTTGGGTATGTCGGAAGCGTTGGGCATCAATGTTACTGACATGAAGCAATCGTTGAAGGAGCGCTTCTTTGGCCGCCTGAAAAAAGTATTTAATAGTCTTCTATCAGGCGGAAACAAGGTGCGCGCCTTCAACGGTTCGGTCATGCCGGTTTTGATGTACTCTTTCGGCATACTCAAATGGACTCAAACCGAACTCGACGCCCTGGATAGGAGGGTCCGTACGCTGCTAACTGCAAATCGAATGCATCACCCACGGTCATCGGTCATGAGGCTGTATATCCCGCGAAAATGTGGAGGTCGAGGCTTTTTAAACGCTAAGACCCTCCACAATCGCGAGATATGCAGTCTCAGGGAATATTTTCTAGAAACCGACGTGGGGATGCATCGAGATGTGGTCGCGGTGGACAAGGGCCTCACCCCGCTCTCTTTGGCTAAAGAGAAATGGCGCAAGCCAGTAGTGCTTGATACTAATGATCGCATGGAAGTATGGCAGAGTAAGGAGCTTCACGGACGCTTTTACCGGGCCCTACATGGACCCGATGTAGATCTACTAGTGTCCGTAGCCTGGCTGCGTTTCGGTGACCTCTTTGGAGAAACCGAAGGTTTTGTCTGTGCAATTATGGACGAAGTTATGATGACGAACAATTACCGGAGATTTATTGTGAAAGACGGCACGGTTGACATCTGTCGGGCATGCCACCGGCCGGGAGAATCAATCAGGCATATTATCTCCGGGTGTTCTCGTCTAGCTAACGGAGAGTACTTGCATAGACACAACCTGGTAGCCAGGATAATCCATCAGCAACTTGCTCTGAAATACAGCCTTGTGGAATCTGAGGTACCGTACTACAGGTATGAGCCCGACCCAGTTCTCGAAAATGGAAATATCACATTGTACTGGGATCGATCCATCATCACTGACAGGACTATTGTTGCCAATAAGCCTGATATAGTGGTGGTGGATCGATCAGAGCGACGCGCAATGAATGTTGACATAACCGTCCCGCATGATGATGAGAACCTCGTGAAAGCCGAGAAAGATAAACAAATCAAGTATCTTGACTTGGCTCGCGAGGTTGTCGACATGTTGGATTCGGACTCAGCGATCATTGTGCCGATAGTCGTGACGGCCAATGGCTTAATAGCCAAGAGCCTCGACCAACACCTGAGGAGGCTCTCGTTGGGCAGCTGGATCAAGGGCTTTATTCAGAAAGCGGGGGTTCCTCTCTCTGGAGCCCTGACCACCGGTAGCTTGGACCCTGTTCCCGATACCGGTGGGCTACTATTTTTCATATTTTTAAATGTTTTTTTAATCTTTTTGTAAAAATATTTAAAAATGTAATTTGTGAGTTTTAAAATGAAATAAAGGAGATAATAATATCAATTAAAATCGAGAAATTAATTAAGATCATAAAATAAACAAATATAAATCAATTATTTTAACATTTCATCAGCAGTTCACTTCCACGTTTTATGCATAACTCCAATAAACTCCATATTCAATCTAATACAGTCCGTATATCAATCTACAATACAAACAGTAGGTACAGACGATAACTTGACAGTGCAATTGTGGTGCTGCCATGTGTAAAAAAAGCTCCCCATGATTCCTTGAGGAAATTACGACGTTTTTGCAATGGCAACTCTTTTAACTTATACTTTAGCTGGTTACTTGAATGAAGAAACACATTTGCCGTAGTAGGTATCAGTAAAGGTCAAGTAAAACTCAATACTTTTACAGCTGTTTACTTTAGTAGTTGATGAAGAAACTGGCCGTGAGCAGTAAAAGTTAGGGGCAAAAGTAACAGTAAAAGAAACAGTTAAAATAGTGAAGAAACAAATTTAACCGTTACTTTGACTTTGTGACGTTACTTTGTCTGTTACAAGGAACTTATATCCAACCTGGAATGTGCATTTCAATTTGACACCAATATAAAAATAAACCTTATGTATATGAAGCTAAGTTCTATTACAGACAATCACTTAGTCAAACAGAAATCCGGTCCGAGAGAGAAAACGCTTCGAGAGCCCTGTGTACCTTTCTAAAGTGTTGCCAGCAGGATTATTCCCGAATTTAGTAGGAATGGTAGGAAAAAATAATATTGTCATCTCTTATTAAAAAAACATTAATTTTCGTTCTGATATATTTCTATATTTTTCAATTATCAGTTAGAATGAGAACTTTTTTTTAGCAATAATTAGGACACTGTATTGAAATGTAATTAAAAAATAAAAGATTATTAGTAGAATATATATATATATATAAGTTAGACTGGCAGCCCGTCAGCCGTATTAATTTGTTGTAATTATGGTGATTTGAATTTAACCGCAATTCGACGATAAAACAATCAATTTCTTTATTCGGACGTAATAAAGATGGTTAAAAAGTGTGCGATTCAAGGTTGCAAAAGCGAATCCTATGCAGGATACGGTGTTTCTTTATTCAAGTAAGTATATTTCAATTCTTAAAGTAGGGAGCCCATAATTAACGAAATTATAAGATTATTTACACAATGCAGCATATAAATAGGAGGTAGTCTTCAACGTAAGCATAATTACGCATGTCTGTTATAGGTATTTTATGTTTATACTAGGCTGATTTTAACATTTATTTCAGTAGGTATTATGTGTGTTGAGACTGTTCTGTAGTACACGCCACGATAACTTTATAAGGAATGGTGTACCTACCTACCGAATACTAAATAGACGTGTTCATGAAATTTCACATTTACCGAGGAACATTGTAGGGAAATAGCAAAAAACTTTCAACTTTCCATATTAATCGCTGAATTAGGTACGTCACTTGGTATAATATACGTAGGAGAAGGTATATCTGTCTCTCGTTAACATCAGGCTTATTTTAATTACTGTGGGCGTACTATGGGTAGTGTTGGTTATAGCACGATAGAAAAACGGTTTACAGTTCAAATCAGATTATAACTTACGAACAAGTTAGTCATACTAGCGAATCACACACTGTACGTACACATTCAACGATACGGAATCGCGAGACAGTTTTTAAGCACGTGTTGTTCGTACGATGTCCAATGTTTCGATGATCCCGAGAGCTCTGCTCACACCGTTCTTGTAGCTGTAGCTCTCCGTCCACCTCCACAAGCTCAGGCTAGACTCTGTCTAGCGCCACGAGATGGCGCTGGCGTTCCGAATAAACGAATAACTCCGACATATAATATATAAAAATCAATTGCTGTTCGTTTGTCTCGCTAAAACTCGAGAACGGCTGGTCCGATTTAGCTGAATTTGGTTTTGAAATGTTTGTCGTAGTCCAGGAAAATATAAACTTTAAGACAGTAATTGCATAAAACTGTTTTATTTAGTAATGTGTGAACCTGACTGTAAATATACCAAATAAATATTTATAAATTCTCCATAAATCGTTTTACTTTAATCCATCCTTAAAGCATAATATTATTATTTTATGAAATCAAATTATTGGTTAATATATAATATCCTATTATATTAGTATCTACCTACATCATATTGTCTGGTCACCCTAATGAAAGGGACAGAGGGCTCTCGCGAAGCTATCTCGCTCGGACCGCGCATCGGCAGCCTGTGCGCATTCCAGGTTGGATATAAGTTCCTTGGTCTGTTACTATTGATGAAGAAACTGGCGGGAAATAGTGTTCCGAATGTGTACATAGTCGTCGTGTGTACAAACAACAGCTGCTCGGGCGAAATGTCCTTAGAAAATCTGCGCTCGTGTGTCTGCGCTGAACCCTAGGAGACGTTTGGCATAAATGAAACTACAACTCTCTATTACTCTCAAAGAGTTTATTGAATTTGTTCTTAGAACGGTGACTGAATAAATTCTTTAAATCGTTCGCGGCACAACAACCATCACATTCATACTTAGTAAATCACAATCGTTAGATAAACTTCCTTATATTATTATGACATAATATTAATAATTTATTTTAATATCTCCAAAATATATTTATTACTTAAGTATTAGTAGAGGATCACAAAATAATGGAGAAATCCTACACGAACCGAGGAGCAGAGCGACGTGGCTGCGTGCGCACTCGCACGTGCGCAGCGCGCCGGCGCGTACGACAGGAGGCTGACAGCACTGGTATGTGCTACTGTAGAGTACGTCAAGTATATCGGTTGGCACGCGGGCAGCGCTCGTCTCTGCCACGGTAATATTATCTATACAGTATTGTAACTCGGCCGTATCTTTGAAATAAATGCCTACAGCCGCGCGGTACGTAAACATGCGATAGGGCTGCCCGGCTCCAGTATTTTAATTACATTTGGCTACTTTGTGTTTCCATTTAGTTTTGTGATTGTAAATATACTTTTTTTATACAAATAAAATACTTTGTGAATTGAATAGGAAGTGTTCAATAAAAATGCGTGTTGTTTTTTGTTTGGTAGTTTTAACCAAAAACCGCACAATATATCCTACTAGTCATATTAAATATGTACTTGAACTTATTTTTAGAGAAAAAATCGCGCGGTTATTGTTAAAAAAACAACACCGTCCGTTCGTCAGTGCGGCACAGTCGCGACTGTCTGCATGCCGAGCGCATGCCGAGATCGAGGCGCGTAGGCATAGCTCGCGCTTCGTCCATTTGTATGAAGTTGGAATACTGTATAGATAATATTACCGTGCCTCTGCTCCGTGGGCCAGTTAAAGCTTGCTTCTTAAACCCTTAACGATAAAGTAATGATAGTATCCTAAATTGTACTTCATTTCCTACAAATAAATAGATCGATGCTTACTTCTATGCATAGCTATCACGTTTTGTTACTCTTTAGTCCCTACTCGTAAAATGTAAGTTTGATATCATAGTCGAAGGTCTGCTTAGCTCTCGAGGGAAAAGCACGAGCGACACATCCACACCACACATCGTACACATAAATATTAAGTAAAGGCCGCCCCGCCCCCGCGCCCCGCGGAGTGCGGCCCGCGCTGCGCATGGCACGCGCGCCGCGGCCGGGTCGGCGCCGGCGGGAGGCGTCATCACAGCTCGCACAGCCATAAGCTCTCAGACTCTATCATCTACAAAATAATAAGTATCTCTATGTATATACAACAAGATAATTTTACATCGACGCGGTCGTGCGCCGATGGTTCAGCGGCTCGCACGAAGGGGAACGTATTTACAGTCCGCTACTTCAGTATACATATAACTATTATTCTTACGTGTATATAATATCGTCTGATTTTATCTAAATATCACACTCCGTCAAGTCAATCTCAAAAAATATGTTCTCGCGTTAGGTACGACGTATCACAATGTCTAGGCTTGCGCCGGCGGCAGCTTGGCGGGCTCCAGGCGCTCGTCGGCCGCCAGCAGGCGGTCCAGCTCCTCGTCCTCGTAGAACACCACGAAGTGTTCGGGCTTGGCCACGGCCTCGAAGATGGAGCACACGGACGGCTTGACGTTGTAGAAGTACAGCGGCTGGCGCGTGGCGTGGAAGTCGGCCGTGAGCTGCTCGATGCTCTTGGCGGCCGTGTAGTCGGCGCTGTAGATGTGCGTGCACTCGATGACCACGGGCACGGAGCTGGAGGCGGCGTGCTTGGTGACGAGGCGGCGCACGTAGTCCACGGACGGGAACATGAGGCAGCGGTCCGGCGTGATCATCAGGTACTCCACGCCGTGCTCCGTCTGCAACACGTTCCGGTCAGTACGTACGCACACATACACACACACATAGTCAGCACAACCGCGCGACAGGCCTCACCTTGAGCATCTCCACGGACAGCTTGGGGCGCGCCGCGTGGTACAGGATGAAGATGATGTTCACGATGACGCCGGTGAGAATACCCAGCTCGATGGGCAGCGTGAGACACAAAACGAACGTGCCCACGCCCGGGATCAGATCCAGCTCTGCAACACAAGGCGCCATACAAGGGTTACATTTGCCAAGGTTCAGTATAACCCTGAAGTCATCAATGATAGGTTACGACCATCAATTTTTCAAGTGGGCGTGGATGGCCAAATCCGAAACTATGAGGAATAGCGGAAACTCTACTCAAAGGAGTCTCGGGCTCGATTTTGATGAAAACTAAAACTGCATCATTGGATTTTTGAAGAAAAGAAAATAAGAAAAATGTTTTTTTATTTTAACAAGTGAACCTTTAAAAACTAATAAAAACGTAGTATGAAAACTCAATATTTCTAGGCAGGAATCGAACCCGTTGATTTTGAAAAAACATCCTGTATTATTACACCATTCGATAGTGTCGCTAATGAGGATCGAATTCTGGGAAGTAATAACATACGGCAAACTGAGGAACATAATATTGGATTTTAATAAAACTGCTTCTTATTTTAAAGTAATCATTACCTGTGTGTTACTTTTCGCTATTCCTCATAGTTTCAAATTGGCCATCCACGCCTACTTGAAAAATTCAGCCGGTATATATAGAATTCCAAGTCCTGGGTCCTGACTGACTGACTCATACATCAACGCACAGCCTACACCGCTGGTCCTAGAGGCATGAAATTTGGAGGGTGTGTTTTTCGTGAAGAGTAGGTATCCACTAACAAAGGGTTTTTCGAAATTCCACCCCAAAGAAGGTGAAATAGGGGGATTTTGTTGGTATGAAAAATCTTATTCCTTTGAGTAAATTATGAAGTTTGGCATTTTTTGTTTTTCTAAACTAAGCCCTAAAAGAGAAATGTTGTGCACAATCAAGTTACGTCGGTTCAAAGCAAGTGAATGAACTCACTCTTGGCTCGCCACATGGGCTTGATGACGTTGTATTCGACCATGAACAATATGGCGGACACGATGACGGCCGCCAGCGCCGCCTTCGGGATGTACTCGAAGTACTGCGTGAAGAACTGCAGCGCCAAGATCACCATCACGCCTGCGGATACAGAAGCAGCCGTGAGCAGTGCGAGGCACGGGTACCTACGCGTGCGCGAGCGCTCGAGCAGTAGTGCGCCGTAGCTCACCGGTGTACAGGCCGTTGAGCGTGGTCTTGACGCCCGACCCGTTGGACACCACGGAGCGCGCCAGCGAGCCGCCGCCCGGGTACGCCTGCATAAAGGAGTTAACCACGCTGGCCACGCCCAGCGCAATCATCTCCTGCGTGGCGTCGATGGTGCGGCCGTCCGAGAACGCCTTGCAGATGGCGATGTCCTCCAGCAGCACGATGAGCGGGATCACCAGCAGCCCCGAGCCCAGCTCCGACACCATGTCCAGGAAGTCGGCCGTAGAGTTGTCGGCGCGCACGTAGCTGAACGGCGGCAGCTGCGGCAGCGGCACGCCCGACGGGATGGCACCTGCGCACACACATTGTGTCATTCGTGGCACTCACACAACGTCATGGCTGATGCGGACTGATGCTAGCTACGCTACATGAAGTTGAGCGATGACGTGAGGGTTTCTACTCTCTACGCTACTAACCGCTGCGACTATTCTCGGCTGGCGTTTGCACAAAAACAGAAAGAAAATATTTGAGTCGGCAAATCTCATAGACAGCGTTGAGAATCGCAGTATGTCAGAGCGGTACGTACCCATGAGGCGCACGGGCGGCTCTCCGTAGGTGGCCACGAACCAGAAGCCCAGCACGCCGGTGGCTACCACTATGATGGCGTTGCGACACGTGCTGACCATCCACAGACACTTGGTTATCACTTTCTGTCTTGTGCTTGGACCGTCTTCAGACTTCGCACCCAGTTTTATCATACCGATTTTCTGTAAAACATACATCAGTACACGTTATAGATTGCTATTGAAAATCGCTAACAGTGACAACGAGAGCTGGCTTCAGGCGCGCCGCGTGGGCGCGCGCTACCCACCCTCATGAAGAGCAGCAGCGCGATGCACGAGAAGCCGAGCACGGGGTCCCAGAGTGAGGCGGCGTGCAGGTTGCGGAAGATGGAGATCCACTGCTGCAGGAACGTGGTGCCGCTCACCGAGATCGCGAACAGATCCTTGACCTGCGACGTGGCGATCATGAGCGCGACGGCTGACGTGAAGCCCGAGGACACCGGGCCCGACACGAAGTTGATGAGGAAGCCGAGCCCTAGCACGCCCATCAGCAGCTCCACCAGCCCCGCCAGGAAGTTGAGCAGGATGGCCTTCTCCACCACGCCGCCCGCCACTTGGAACGTAAGTAGCGACGCGATGGCCGTGGGACCTGCGGGCACGGCGCGGCATCCGCCCAGCACGATGTACACGAAGCAGCCCAGGAATGAGCCGTATAGCCCGTACTGCGGCGGCAGCCCCGCGATGTTGGAGTACGCTAACGACTGCGGGATCACCGTCAGCCCCACCGTGATGCCGGCGATCAGGTCGCCCACCGCCTTCTCCGCGTTGTACTGCGGCAGCCACGACGTCACCGGCAGCCGCTTGTGCAGCGTCTTGCGGTTGAAGCGGCGCCGGAGGGCCGCGCGCCAGCCGCAGCGAGACGCGCTGTCAGACACTGCCGACAGAAAGGACACTATACAGCATGTTCCTGCTAACTTCGCCAACTCACATCGAGTAGAGCAGCTCGCCCTAACAAATGATATCGTATCAGTAGTGAGCGGCGGCGACTGGCGAGAGCTGTGAGATCGTGCGCGGTCAAGTTCAGGGGCGCGGCGTGCCGGCGCGCCGGCGAGCCGCGCCGCCACGTGCTCGGCGATCTATTTCACACTTCATCAGCTGCTATTCCGCCAGTCATCGCGAGTGAGCGACGCGAATCACGCGCGCTGAATGACTGTCGAGTGTCGAGTATCGACATTCGGCAACTCTAACTGCGCACAACTTCTCGGTAGCAAATCAAATGTGAGGCATGGCTGACCGTAAAAATAGAAACTCATTTAAGCCGCTAAGTAATTATTATGTAGTTCAAAAAATAATGATTGAATTGTACTCGTGACATTATGCAATTTGCACGTTTACTTCGTTACAGCTTTGTAGGTAGGTGGCACTCTACCCAGTAGCGCGCTACTCGCTCGTGCAGCAGACGTGGACACTGGGCACCGGGACACCGGGACACCGGGACACTGGGACGCGGCGGTCAGCGGGTACTCACGGATGTAGTCGTTGCTGGCGTGCTTGTCGTCGGGCAGCGGCAGCGAGCCGGACGACGCGTTGTGCTTGCGCCGCGGGATCATCCTGCAACAGAGCGCGCTCTAGTTACTGCACAGCACCAGTATTGACACGTGCTGCTAGATAGAGCACGTGCTAGAAGCAGTATCGCCATCGCCAGGCTACGCTCAACATAATGTAACTTGCTGCAGTCGCACGATCTAATACTGGAAGGCACTACCTAAATCTCCAAAGTAATATTTTAAAGAAGTATACTTCATTGTTTTTAGGGTTCCGTACCTCAAAAGGAAAAACGAAACCCTTTTTCTCAAGAACGCGTGGAGTCATAAAGTTGAAATTAATATCAAATACTCAGAGCTGCAACCCCTTAAATCAGTGAAAAAATGAAACTTCTAATTCAACGCAATAAAAAATACGCATATTTTGACACTCGCAAGGGAATCTGAACCTATAGGGTACTTCACGTTGACCTAGAATGATGAAATTTGGCAAAAAGCAATGTCATGTAGCACAAGTAAAGGAAAATATCCGAAAACTTTAAAGTAGTTACATATCCACGGCCTGTTGTATAATGAGATGAAGAGTGAATATCTGATCTTTGTTGCTCCCGGGAAACATTTAAAATACGAGCCCTCTATATCCCTCAATGGGCGACCACTTAAGAGGGTCACCCAATTTAAATACTTGGGGCACTATGTCACCGAGGACCTCAGGGATCAGGTAGACATTGAACGTGAACGCAGGGCACTAGCAGCCAGATGCAGCATGTTGGCTCACAGATTCGCTCGTTGTAGTAACGAGGTGAAGACAACTCTGTTTAAAGCGTACTGTCAAGTGTTCTACACGGGTAGTTTGTGGGTCAACTGCACGCAGAGGGCACTAGATGCCCTGAGTATATTAATGGTTTCAGGGTGCTGTTGAGTTTGCCCCGATTCTGCAGCGCGTCTGGCATGTTTGCTGTAGCGCGAATCGACGACTTCTTTGCCATTCGGAGGAAAAATACCGCATCCTTAATAAGCAGAATGAGGGCTAGCACCAACAGCATACTAAAAACCCTAGCCGAAAAACATGATGCACCAATGTTAAGACATGCTGTCCGGTTGCTCGTGCGGCAGGATAAATAGAATTTGTTTATTTCGATTTTGATTTGATTTAATGTAATTTAATATAATTTAATTAATTAATATTACTAACCCTTAGTTGATAAGTTATTATTGTACTAACCATTGGACCAATGTTGTCAAATTAAATAAATAAAATAATAATAATAATAAATTTAATAATAATAATTTAATTTTTTTACCAACATCGTAATCGCGAATAAAAATTCAGCCGTCCCATACATTTAGGTCGAGTAGGTATTGAAGTTTTCTATGGGACAGTTGATAAAATTTTCGCGATTACGCTATTTGTCCCATGGAGAAAGTTGTTCAGTTTGATGGTCTGTACCACGTCCTTAAATATGGCTGGTCTTTAAAAAATCAGCCTGTATAAACGGATTTGCAAAAGTATTTTTTTGTTTGAAAGAGGTTTCTAAGAGGGAATCTAATCCGATTGCCACTTCGGGAAAGGTAATTCAAATTGTAGTTTTTTGGTCAGTATTGCTAGAGTAACCTTGGAATCTGCAAAATTTCTAGTGTCGACAATAAATATCAATTGATATACATGTATTATATCCACATAAATATCAATCGATAAAAATATCGTGATATATACAATCCACTGATATTGCATATTATATATCAGCGAACCCTGAGTTATGTCAATCTGTTGTTGTTCCAATTACTGAAGCATTATTTTTTATTGGGCAGTTGAGCATTTTTTTCATTAGGTATAAAAAAAAAAAAAATACGCCCAGTGCATTCATATAAGTATAATAAAAAACCGGTCAAGTGCGAGTTGAACTCGCGTGAAAAGGGTTCGAGAATAACGAGTATTTTGAACAAATATATTTTGTAAGTTAAAATTTCTTTGATATTGAAAAATATAAAAAGTGCGGGAATAATGGAATCGTGTCAGCCGCACTGTAACTTACTTCAAGCAAGAGATGCATCAGATGCATGAGACATGGACCAGATACTTGACCCATTTCTTGTTTTAAGGCAAGAGATGCATCAGATGCATGGGACATGGACCAGATACTTGATGCATTTCTTGTTTTAAAGCAAGAGATGCATCAGATGCATGAGACATGGACCAGATACTTGGCCCATTTCTTGTTTTAAAGCAAGAGATGCATCAGATGCATGGAACATGGACCAGATACCTGACCCATTTCTTGTTTTAAAGCAAGAGATGCATCAGATGCATGGAACATGGACCAGAAACTTGACTTATTTCTTGTTTTAAAGCAAGAGATGCATCAGATGCATAGGACATGGACCAGATACTTGACCCATTTCTTGTTTTAAAGCAAGAGATGCATCAGATGCATGGAACATGGACCAGATACTTGACCCATTTCTTGTTTTAAAGCAAGAGATGCATCAGATGCATGGAACATGGACCAGATACTTGCCTCATTTCTTGTTTTAAAGCAAGAGATGCATCAGATGCATAGGACATGGACCAGATACTTGGCCCATTTCTTGTTTTAAAGCAAGAGATGCATCAGATGCATGGAACATGGACCAGAAACTTGACTTATTTCTTGTTTTAAAGCAAGTGATGCATCAGATGCATAGGACATGGACCAGTTGACCCATTTCTTGTTTTAAAGCAAGAGATGCATCAGATGCATGGAACATGGACCAGATACTTGGCCCATTTCTTGTTTTAAAGCAAGAGATGCATCAGATGCATGGAACATGGACCAGATACTTGACCCATTTCTTGTTTTAAAGCAAGAGATGCATCAGATGCATGGAACATGGACCAGATACTTGACCCATTTCTTGTTTTAAAGCAAGAGATGCATCAGATGCATGGAACATGGACCAGATACTTGCCTCATTTCTTATTTTAAAGCAAGAGATGCATCAGATGCATAGGACATGGACCAGATACTTGGCCCATTTCTTGTTTTAAAGCAAGAGATGCATCAGATGCATGGAACATGGACCAGATACTTGGCCCATTTCTTGTTTTAAAGCAAGAGATGCATCAGATGCATGGAACATGGACCAGATACTTGACCCATTTCTTGTTTTAAAGCAAGAGATGCATCAGATGCATGGAACATGGACCAGAAACTTGACTTATTTCTTGTTTTAAAGCAAGAGATGCATCAGATGCATAGGACATGGACCAGATACTTGACCCATTTCTTGTTTTAAAGCAAGAGATGCATCAGATGCATGGAACATGGACCAGATACTTGACCCATTTCTTATTTTAAAACAAGAGACGCATCAGATGCATGGGACATGGACCAGATACTTGACCCATTTCTTGTTTTAAAGGGAGAACAATAAACATTTACTTACTAATTTTGAAATGTGTAACGGGGAGTCAACTAGAAATACCTAATCATACCCTTAAAACTGCGCAAAAAAAGCTTGTTTTGTTCGGGGGCGTGGAAGTGAGCTACCTACAACATAACTAGCGAAATACTAGTTATAGTAGTGTAGTAATAGTAGGCACAGGCACCCTTCGTTGTTCATACTTTCGGAATAGAGCAGTAGCAAGTTACAACCGCGTCCTTACGGCCGGGCGGCCATTTGAGTGTTTGTCAGTCGGTGTCGTGTCGTCAATATGCCATCGGCGCTAGGAGGGACTGGGTGGACAAGGACCTGGGTGTTTCCATAAATAAATCAATTATTGCCATTGATAAGAAAAAAGTAATAAAGAACGAATAGAGACAGGTCGGCCGCTGCGCACGCGCGCTGACCCAGTCATGTGTTTGCAATGAACAAGGTCTTTGTGTCGCGAGTCGCGAGTGGCGTCGTCATTAAACAAACTGAATTATTACCTTAACTTTAAGTAGCAGTATATTTGATAGTAGTATCGATGTCACATGACTCGCTCGACGGCGCGCGGCGCTGAGCTCGCCACCCGCTGCACACGCACGACACGCACGGTACGCGCACAGCTGTGAGCTGTGGCCTGCTGGTCGGTCGCAGCACTAACAACATATCACTAACTTACAGCGTGGCGCGCCGAGCTATAGTTAACTGTACGTATAGATAAGACATGTATATTTAATATAATTTTACCGAGTTCCCTATAAACGTTTCTTGCTTTCCCAATAATTGGCTTCATTAGTAAACAAACAGGGTTCCGCGCAGTGTTCAGTAAAATAATTACAAATAATTAAATTATTAATTGTTTCTACTGGCAGTCCCGTCAGAGACACAGCTGAATCCTTTCGATAGCTACACTAGTCGTTCAAGCACCACTGTATGTACTTACTCATCATTGCTTGGCTGAAGATCCATCCGCTCTCCGTGTCGGTACAGTCTACCTTGAACTGCTTTACCACTTTTGACAACAATTCCCACAAAAATAATATAGTGCCTCATATAATTAAAAGCGTCTAACGGGCCTGTGCGCGTTGGCTTCGACCCATCGTATGCCTCTCAAAGGTCCGGGAACATTAATAATAAATACCCCACCGCCGTATATCTACGTTGACGTCGTGGTAGATTGCGCGCTCCTATTTACTCTAGGTCTGTGCCGGTAGAGTTCGCTTTGACGATCTAGTCTAGGGCGAGGAGCCAGACCAAGAGATACAGAAACCCACAGGGCAGCATGCGGCGAGTTGTTGGGCATGAGCGACCCCACGGACCCGAGAAGTCTTGTTCCTCATATCTGGCTTGCGTTTATTGACCGGCGCGCGGCGGCAGCCCCAGTGAACACTGACGGGGAACAGAGCTGCCACAGATTTCTCAAACATGATTTTTCACATTAAATCGTTTGCATGGGATGGTACACAATTGCACACGGTACTACGACTAGTGGCTTGGCGACGAGGGGCTTGTGGCTAGGTAATAACAGCCGCACGGGTCGATCGATCAGGTTAAACTACGCTTGCCGCGGTTGGTCCATGGATGGGTGACCATCTTCACATACCAAGACCCCTCCGTGGCTCGGAAAGCACGTTAAGCCGTTGGTCCCGGCCGTCATTCGTGGATCTTTGACTGTCGTTAACTCGTAAGGGGTCGTCAGTAGACTGAAAGTCTGACAACCAGTCTCACCAAGGGGCATTGTATTTACCCACAGAACAGATAAAAGAGGCTCTTTTATCTGTTCTGTGGTATTACCCAGTACCTAACTGGGTTGTGGAGGTCAGATAGGCAGTCACTAAATGTAATGTTACACAATTAATGCCTGATACATGGTGACATTAGTTACCACTAGCGCCATCTAGTTTCGAGTAGCAGAACTAATAGAGTCACTAGCACCATCTATTATCGAGTAGAAATTTCGATGCTAGAACTTACTAGAACTATCGACATCTGGTCAGTCGCGGCCGCTACGTACTCGAACATTCTAGATGTTTCTACAATAGAAGGTTCTGGAACTATCCGCGGCACTTAAGGCCGGGACTAGCCGCGACCAATCAGACTTGGTTCTACGATACAAGCGAATACATCGAAAGCGATCTTCAAGTGCGACTTAAGAGCGATTGTGTTTTATAATTAGTGTGTTTGAGTTGTTATAAGTGTTGTTTAATTAAAGTGTAACTTTTGGTAATTTTTAGTGGCAGTTTTTATTGTCACGAACCCGAAACTCGTAACAGTAAAATACTAAATATTCAGCTGCATCCGGTTATACTGGAAGCTGACCCCAACATAGTTGGGAAAAGGCTAGGCAGATGATGATGACCACGACTAGTGGCTACCGCTATGGCTACCACTAGTGGCTACTACACTACTAATTCGATATAAACACTATTTTCAGGCGGTACCGAGAAAAATATGAATAACAATTTGGCTTGCTTGTTTTTCCTCTTTTCTATGTCAATGCTTTTTCTCATAAATTTTTGATATGAGTGCAACCAGCAGCTCTGACAGTCAGAATCACAGAACAGATAAAAGATCTGTTCTGTGGTCAGAATCATTTCCATTGAAGGGGGTTGTGTGATCGTAATGCACACCTGCATGACAGGTAGGATATTGCTCAAAGAACTTTGGTTGTATGCATCACCTTATGTAGGTACTGCCTATTTTCCAGAAATAAATGATTTGATTTGTGAATGGGGGTTCAGAATAAAGTCGCCCGTCCGCGCCCCCGTGCGTAGCGCCGCCGTGGTCGCAGTTACGGTTACCATCCGTCCGGATCTGTGCGGACATGTCCCGCTTGTTGATGGCCCGTCAGGACTTAGTGTAGCTGTCATTCGTCCGGACATTTCAACTTTGTGTTGCTACTTGCCGTGGAGCTTCGCCTTAATAGCCAGATCGGTATTACTTGGTTTTAAAATATCTGTAGTATCTTAATAGCTATCTTAAATATTATGTTAGCTTTCAAAGTAGAATGGCATTTTTGGCGGTCCGATTCATGAAGTGAGGCAAACATCGCTCGAGGACATGGCGAATGGCGAATAGCGAATAGGCGCAACGGGTAGTATCGATCATTGAAAGTATGAGGAAAACGAGTGCCTACTGCTTACGTGTATGTAAATAAGTTGATAGAATATTGATGGAGGTGCGGGAGCGGGTCGGAGCGGGCGCAGCGCGCGCCGCACGCGCACTCGCACACATTGGCTCAATCATTCGGCGAATCAATTACAGCTCGCCACACTAGATTATCCGCATGATCGATAACGCACCTAAACACTACTAGAGGGACACGGGTAAGTGCCATTAACGCTTGATCTTGGTTCGGATAGAAACTCAGTAATAAATAAACAAGCTTCTACTTAGCTACTTTATATTAACAAGAAAGTTCCCATGAATGTTAAACGTCAACAGAACAGTCACGTGAGCGAAGCCACGGGCATATCTAGTCTATACGTACAAATCAATAACATGTAAGTTTCTGTTTGTAATGCCAAATAACAGCATTTTACTAAATGGATATGAAAGTAGTATGTATACGGTACTTATAACAAAAGATCTTTTTTTTTTTTCATTTTAGTCTGTCTGTTTGGTCCGGCTAATCTCCGAAACGCCCTGACCGATTTTGATGAGACTTTTATTGGCAGATAGCTGATGTTATAAGGAGTAACTTTTGATATGAGACTTTTTTAGGGTTCCGTACCTCAAAGGAAAAACGGAGTTGAACCCTTATAAGATGACTTCGTTATCCGTCTGTCAAGCCCCTTTTTCTCAGGATCGCGTGGAGTTATCAAGTTGAAATTAATATCAAATACTCAGACAAATGCAATCACTTGAAGCAGTGAAAAAATCAAAATTCTAAGTCAACGCAATCAAATGATACGGTTGTTTATGTTCTGTTTATGCCGCATATTTTGACACTCGCAAGGGAATCAAAACCTGCTAAGGTACTTCCCGTTGACTTAGAATCACACAATTTGGCAAGAAGCACGAGTAAAGGAAAAAATCCGAATACAGTAAATTTGTAGTTACATAGCTACAAATTGTATGGAACCCTCGGTGCGCAAGTCCGATTCGCACTTGACCGGTTTTTTAATTTAGAACAAGAAAAATAATTAGGGTTCAGCGCAAAAAAAAATTAAAACCCATTAAATTTCCGACAGCCACGCCAAACCGCGGGCAGAACCTAGTAAATAAATAAATGGCGACATCTTTTAATGATTACTAATTTTATAAATTGGAAAGTGGTTTGTTTAGGGTTTCGTAGTGAAGCAAGCAACTCTTCTAGTTGTGTTTAGACTCTATCTATCACACGGCACACCCTCTACAGTTTTTGACTAATAGTTTTGTTACGTGAGTAATTCGATATGTGTTCCTTTAGTTAGGTAACATTGTTGTGTCCGGTGCTGGGACATTCCATTCGCGTCATCGTTTGCCTTTCCAAAACATAAGAGACTCAAGCTTATAGCACTAAACTGCGGACGTAAGTAAGTACCATTTGAAATGCTATAACCTTATTTTTCACACTATAACTTCGCGATCGTGCTTAGAGAACCGTACATGCACTTGCCTAGTTTATTGTTTGCCCTGCTTTTACGTCACCTCGCCTCGACTGACCGCCACATGGAGCATCTGAGACGCGGCGACTGGAGGTGGAGTCAAGCTACTGTGTTGCACTTGCTAAGCATCCAAGGCTGCGGAGTACAGTACACCCATGCTGCTGAGAGGGACATCCCAATGTCAACATTGTTCGTTCCTGGGGTTCCCCCACTGACGTTTCGTCGGTGCTGTAGATCTTTGCACGCATGTGTACCAGAGCAATGTTCTCTTCTATACACTACGCGGTTGGGCCACATCAGGCCAATGTCACGCACGCAAAACATTGCGCTGCCTATGGAAGCAAGCAACGGTACAAGAGTTGTGCAAGTATTTGAAATTAACAGTATTACATTCAAATAAAATTGTTTTCGTGAAAAAAAGTACTTAAAAAAAATTTGGTAATTAATTATTTCCTTCAATTAACCTTCACTATCTCAGTAACCAGAAGTTTCCCATGTATTATTGTCCTGTACAAAAAAAATATGACAATGGGGAGTATAAGTGACTCTCGGCTTCGTTCTTTTTACAGCCGTTAAATCTGTTTTCATTTTCAATTTAGTTTATCAATAATTCTACAAAGCGTCGGGTACCGCACGCAGACTGCACATACAGAACACAAACACGAGGGATTAAAGCTTACAACAGCCTTCTTTTAGAGTCGCCGCGGCGTCGGGGGAAAAATAGGTTGGTGATTTGTTCTTTGTATATGTATAGCACGCACCTGGCGCTCCTCATATTGTTGCGGTGCCCACAGACTGCGTGTGTGCAAGACATGTGGACACACTGTGCGTGATACGATTGTATATACATTGAGTGGCGGAGCGAGGGGCTCGCGCGAGGGATGACAAACGCGAGCGCTCGCCCCGTCCAGCAGCCTCCCGAATAAACTATAGCACACTACATCAGACGGCCCATTCCCATAATTAAAAACGTTCAAAATCTAGTCGCAATCTCATCTCAGCGACAATCAATGTCTGAAACTTGTCAAATATAAAAGTAAAGTCGAGGTATTTTTGACAGAATCTTTATAATATGGGAAATGCCCATCAGATGGATGCTAAATGGATTGAATCCGCAGTTACAAATTGTAAGCCCGCTATTCATCAGTAGGTAAAAATATTTCCTTCTCATTCTGCTCCACTGCTGCTGCGGTAATACTCGGGTCACGTACTACTCGCTCCTGCAATGAGAAATGTTGGAACATTCCAATTCTACGCCGTATTGAATGACTGCTCAAACTAGAGCTGTACACGCGAATGCTCCCGGTGTGTAGCCTCTTTTACATACACCTCTTTCCTACTCATTGCTGCATCCATCTTCTTCGGTCATTCATGCTTCTGAGAGTACTACGCACCTCACTTCTTGAGGACATCGCCAATTAGGTCTGTGCCTTGGTCTTTGCACTAACATCTTTCAATATGATCTTCACCGTCCGCTTTATTTTCTTTGTTTAATTCACTCACGACACATTACGCGAAGCAACTATGTAAGCAAACTTTCTTCAATATTTGGTCCTGCAGGTAGCATTAGCGTCTTTTAAACCACCTAGGTATAATGTTATGTCATCGTAATATATCCACAGCATAATATTTGACAACGCCAACCTTCCCTTCTGTATAAAGGCCTTGTCTTGTGAGATCATAGTGCTCAACCAGAGTATCTTTTGGACATTGACTGATTAGCCACCACCACCGTATGCATTTTTGTTTACTAGATTTCCATCACAGTTCAATCTGCATCAACCTTACCATCTTTTGAAACACAACTTTTATTTCTTTATGTCTTTAATTAATTTATTTATTTATTACAGCATGGAAGACTTACAGCTAAAAACACAAACAAAAAAAAAAGGAAACAATAGTCGACAGAAAGCCAATTACAAGTCTTCGCGTTTAGACATATAGTAAAATTGGCGTTGTGAACATACAACAGTAACATATTACTATATACTATATCTAATAGTTAAAACAAATAAGATAACCACTTGTGTTCGCGATCGAAAAGTGAGAGAAAAAGAAAAATAAGAAAAAATACAATAACTAAAAAGCACTGCGGCTATTTAAAAAAATTGAGGCTTAAGCACCTTCTAGCTGAGGTCACACTCGTTGTAAAGAGATCCAAATCGTGTTGTTTACATATTTTATTACAATGTTTGCTTGCACGCACAATATAACCGTTCTGCCTATAATTCGTAGAACTGTGAGGTACACGTAAGGGTTGTATAAATCGAAATGTTTTGTATAGAACATTGAAATAAAATTTTAATAATAACTCAGGGCTGTCAATATTACCGTTAACGATTTTAAACAGGAATAAAAAGTCAGCAATCTCACGACGTTCTTCGAGTGGTAATAAATGATACTTTTTACCGAGTCGGAGGTAATCGATTGAATGGTATGGTATCTTTTGATGGAAACAAAGATATTTTATGAAACGTCTTTGGATATTCTCGATGCGGTCAATGTATTTATGAGAACGTGGGTTCCATAGCTGAGATGCATACTCTAGCTGACTTCTAACAAAAGTGCAATACAATATTATAAGTGTTTTAGCATCTGTAAAGCACTTAGAGAGACGCATTATAAACCCAAGCAATTTAGAGGCTTTTTTGACAATGGCGTCAATGTGTGTGTCAAAAACTAACTTACTAAGTTGGTGGATGCCTAAGTCACGAATAGTATCGCACCTAGGCAAGGTTTGGCCCGCTAAAGTATATCTGGTGGCTAGTATAGCACGTTTCCTAGTATAAGTGATCACTGAACACTTTGATGGATTGGAATCGAGTTTGTTAACCCGACAGTACTCTTCAAGCCGATATAAGTCAGCCTGAAGTGCTGACCCATCATCAAGTGATGAAATCTTGATGAAAATTTTCATGTCATCAGCAAAACTTAATAATTGGGATGAATGCAGGCATTGATCGATGTCGTTCACATATACCACAAATAAGAAGGGACCGAACAATGAACCCTCATGAACCCTCGAGGTACTCAGCTGGGCACAGATACCCATCCAGATATGTAATTATTGAGCACTACTGCTTGCGACTGCTTGTGTCAATATAAGATGAGAACCACCTCAGGAGGTCTCCACGAATGCCCATGTGGTTGAGTTTATTTATTAGGGTGTCATGGTCGATCCGATCAAATGCTTTGCTATAATCAGCGTAAACCACATCGACCTGCCCGCCATCGTCCATAGCCTCGGTAATAAAGTCGTTAAATAAGACAAGATTCGAAATGGTGGACCGTCCCCTTAGAAAACCATGCTGGTAAGAGCTGAACGAATTAGCAAGCGCGGGGTATAACTGGTTATAGATAATTCTCTCAAATGTCTTAGCTATAATGCACAGTTTGGATATGCCTATAATTAGTCATTTCAGTTTTGGACCCCTTCTTATGTAGGGTGTAATAAACGAAGATTCCACACTCTGGGGACAACACCTTGAGATAAAGACTTGGAGAACAAGATTGAAATAGGTAGGGCTATGGAAGAAGCCCATTCAACGAGAAATTTAAAAGATATATTATCAGGGCCAGCACCTTTTGATGGATCCAAATTGCAGAGTAAATCAGTCACCACATCAGTCTTTACTTCTATGTGACAAATGTCACATGAAGGCATAGTAGTGCTATAGGGAATAACAGAGGTCGAATTGGGATTATTAGTTGAGGTAGAATCAAGGAAGGTAGAGAGAAAATAAGAAGAAAAAGCCTCACAAATAGAATCACCATCCATTCATCTTTGTAATTGAATGTGTTAGGAATAGCTAAAATCAACAACAGGTTTAACAAAGGTTTTAACAAAGGTCCAAAAATGTTTAGGATTGTTGTTATTAGATTTTCCCGTTTAATTGAGGTAACATTTATAACATGAGGCTTCCATAGTCTTAACTCTTTCACGCAAGCATTTAAAAGTTAACTCATCCGCTTTATTTCCGTAAGTCTTAATGTTTGTACTGTACCAGATAGGGTATGTTTTATTATGTATAAGCTTTTGCGGTATAAACCTATTTTGGAACTCTTTTATTGTGTCTATAAAGTACGCAACTGAGCCATCCAAGGATCGGAATGAGAACTCGCGCTCTCAATTAACGGCAACAATCTGGTTGTTTATAGACTCGAAATCTCCTTTTCTATAGATATATCGTAACCGCGAGTCCACTGTTACGTAGAATGTGCACGGAGAGCCGGAGAGGTTGTCCACGTTAAACTTTCCTTTGTTTTCATCTCTCTTTTTATATGATATATTTGTTGCCTGGTTTATCCTTTTCTGGCTACTTATTAGTATGGCGTATTAGTTTAGTCCACTTTCTTTATACTGCCCTACCTTGTTTTTGACTTCATCATCTACATACAAATTATTCGTTCTTCCTCAAGTTTTCCTCTACGCCACAACTTTTGCGGCCAATTTTTTTTTTTTCACACCAAAAATCAAATGGGACCCTGCTATGACATAAGACTTAAACATAACTGGCGAAAGGGTTTATCATAGGTACACCTCTGCCAACCCTTTGGGGAATGCAGACGCGATATTATGTTAGGAATAGTGACGTTTTCGAAAAAAAATAAGGACGACCGGTACGCTTCACGAAATAACAGACCAAATTGTTTCATGTACCTTTACAATCATTAAATACTTGTCTATAGATGGAAAATAAAATAATGTGATAAGTTTGTTGCGCTGTTTATCCTCAACACTCAACAGCAATAGTGAGCTAACCCGTTCTGAAGCGGTGCGGTGGCCGGTGCTGCTATCTGTGGCGAATGGCGCTGCACTAGTACACCACCACATCCAATAAATTCTAAACAACATATTACAATTCGCGTGTGGTGACGGTCCTAGGCCGTGGACTTTGATTCCTCGTCGGCGTTCTTCGCAAGTCAACAATGTCCAGCCTTTTACTTAAGTATTTATTTTGTTAAAATACCTACCTAAATGAAAAGGATTTAATTCAATCGGTACCTACACTACGCACCTGCTGTCCAAGACTTATTGTAGATCTTTACTACATGTCCGTGAGTACTTCCGCGGAAGCCTCTGTTGCTAGTGGCAGTAATGCCATAGCTGTGTCATACAGTTTCGCGAGTTTTTCCTTCAATTTCATTCGTATCGAGAAGTTCGCGCACACGACAGCGCGTATCTAAGTAGCGATACAATTGTTGTGGTGCAAAAGGAAAATTAACAAATGTGCGGTGCAGAAATAGGTGCGGTGTTGTTAGGGCTGCCATCTATCCGGGTTTCCTCGGATTCGTCCTAGCGACGGGGGAGCTTCCGAGCAGGGTTTTTAAAGCATAAATCATAGTTAAAAATTCGACGCGCAGCAAATATACCCGTGCCCTCGTAATAATAC
This sequence comes from Apamea epomidion, assembly GCA_947507525.1. Classification (NCBI taxonomy): domain Eukaryota; kingdom Metazoa; phylum Arthropoda; class Insecta; order Lepidoptera; family Noctuidae; genus Apamea; species Apamea epomidion. The sequence continues at coordinate 58,929 of OX382232.1, forward strand.
ATAATTTGCTTTTGATAATTTTTTTTTTTTTTTATCTTCATTTTTGCCAAAAAGAAGAGCGTTCCGGACTATGTTCCTAATTATTTGTGTTACTAGAATACCTCTCACATCTAGAGAAGAGTGTATAAATTGATTAGTAAATTAAGCATTTCATTTGTATTGTTGAGGTTCAAGTTGATTTTCAACAAATAAGAAAAAAATATAATGATACTTAACGATGTGTTTATTTTATTGTATTTTTTTTTTCGACTGAGTCCGGGGAAAATCATTTTTTCACCAAAATGTCCGGGGTTTTTGAAGTTTTTATCCGGGGTCCGTAATTTAAGTGATGCCAGCCCTAGGTGTTGTTAACTTCTAGGTAATTAAGGTAAACAGCCGACACTTTTTTAATAAAATTCTGGTCATGAACCGTGATTGCACGAGCGTGACTCGCTTTTGGCCGGGTTTTTAAAATGTTCAAATGACTAGGTAAGTATTAACATTTTTTAAGCAATGATCCAGTCGAGAATACTCTGATGACTTGAAGACTGGTTATCACTATAGGGGAACTACAACAAGGGGTAGGTGCCGAGGAAACCGCGCGGCTGCCGGCCGCCGGCAAGCCGAGAGCCGCGCGGCACGAGAAAGTAACGCCAAAGAATTTATAAGACACCTGCGTCCACTCTCGCGCAATACGATAACTCTCCAAGCAGTAGGATATGCGAACTTGCGAATTCATAATATATCACATTTAAGGTCAGGTAGACCGCAGCAAAGTTCGTCAATAGTAACCGACTCATTAGGATACGATGACGTCTCGCTTTCGCTGTACCTTCGAGCGATTATTGCAATTAACTAATTAACAACAACAATTTAAAGAGGATAATAACTAAGGAATGCGACCAACGCTGTGTCTCACCTCACTGACGTCCAACACTATTTTTTAACAAGTTTTTTTTGTAGAACATGGTGACGGGCATGGGGTCGCAACCTGCGCCCGATGGGGCTCGGAACGATATCAAACGGGCGAGTATCGGCGACTACCTGAGAGGCAGCGGACCTTTGTCCCGGCGGCGCCGAGCGCCGGCTCACAGGGTTACAGCCGCGCAACCCACGGCAACGTCCAGCTCGCCAGCTCGGGTCGCTCGGAACATAACTCACTTGTGCGGGAGTTCGGTGGAGTCCGCCGCGGGGCGGTGCGGGCAGTGCGTGCGGTGCGACAGGCGGCGGTGTCAGGGGCGCATGGAGCGGGCGTGCGGCGGGGGTCGCGGCGGGCCGGCCGTGGTGCTGTCGGTGTGGAGCGGGAGAGCGCGCGGCGGGCGCGAAGAGCGTGCGGAGGTCGGCGCGGTCGGAGCGCGACTGGCGGTGCGGCGGCGTCGCGCGCGGAGTGTCGATGTGCCGCACCCGCCTGCCGCGCGCCCCGAGATGCGCGGAGGCTGCGCGACACCCCCCTGCCCGCGCCGTCGCCCCGCCCGCGCCCGCTGAACACACACACACCCCTGACATTGTAAACATCGAGCTCCCGTCACCGTTTGCTCCATGTGTCATTCTCGTTATTGGTGCACTCAAAGCTCGCGGCACTTATGTAACTTATATGTTTCCCACTTCATCAATCAACGATGTCTGCATCTGTATAGTTGCGCACATCGTAACTTACTTGGCGCGCTGGCTGTTTGTTGCGCTCAATGTAACAACATCAGTAATGCCAACGCCAGCCACAGTTGCACCACTTCTTTTTCTTAAATAGGTAATAGCATAACGTTCTAATGAGCAATATTTTAGTCCGTATTGAGTAAATGGTAGAGTGACCACAAGATTCAGGCAGGCTCACTTTTCAAATGACTTGCCTACAACTTGACCGTGGATAAGATAATATTGTACAAACATAACTTTGTTGATCCGTTTTATCTTGAATAATAATATCTACGACCATAGATAATCCGTCATTCAAATAGTGTACATAATCCCTCAGAATCAGAACATCGAAGTCATACAAACAGAACGTAGTAGATTGTAGGTACTTACGTCATAACTATTCAGTAATCTGTGCTTACGTGCAGATAGTTTTGGCACTCTGCAACAAACATGACTATGAAAATCTGTCTCAGATCACAAATATCTGATCCTTTGCAATCGTCCGAGGATTTTCGCAAACAGCTTACTTATTTTTTTCTTCACGATATACTTGTAAGTATATGTATGTCGCAGAATAATTGGAACAATACAAAAAGGAGGCGACGTTGTCTCTCGCGTTCTCGCTCCCGGCCATGGCCGGAACCACGACCAGCACCTCGCACCGCGACGAGGTCACGGCGCTGTATCGCACGGGCTGGGCACTCACCAGAGTGTGCTGCGCCGCGCCGTCGGGGCAATTACCACAGTAGTGGTAACCGGGCGTCGGCTTCCGGCTATACGGCACAGGTACATTCCGAAGCACCCATGTCCGGAGAGCACCTGTGTCAGCCGGACCGTAAGGGCGCCACGCCGTGTCTCCAGGCACTCCTTCATAACGGGTCTAACCGCCGCTATTGCGGTGTGCCCTACATGAGTCGCCCTGCCGCTCCGCCCTGCTTCGCACGGGTCAATGAAGGTATCGATGTGGCAACATGTCAAAACATCCAGATTTCTGTGCTACTACTATCTGGAAGCAGCCTATGTATTACATCCACGCAAGCTGCGCAGCTTCAAGTGCGTACGAATCTTTTGCTCAACACGTAGGTAGTGTGCAAACTGGAGGACGCTGTAGTCGTGCCGGCGCGGCGCGAGGTGTGTCCGTGTGTGGGGCAGGCTGCGGCCACTCCCGAGCGCTCCCGAGTAGTCGCGAGTGCTCCCGGCTCCCAAGTGGTCAAGTCCTAACGCGACTTGCAACGCAGACGCACGTGCCGCCATGATTCATGATATCGACCACCCCAACATCGGTAAGTCGGGCGCACGCCGGCGCCGTACTCACTCGGTAAGTAGGAGCATGTCGTCGCTTCCTCGTACTTTTTGTAAATAACATGTGATGTAATGACGAGCTACCGCGTAAACTGTGTGTGTGAGCACGCCACACGACTACATCAGTAGCACCTAGGTACAAGTTTTTAAACGAATGTTCTGGTTTTTTTTCACAAAGTGATTGATCTTTTTGTAAGTGTCAATCATTTTTCTAAATATTCAAACTTCTGAGTGTTTAATGGCGGAAGGATTGACCGGGTCCTGCGGCCCTGGAGAGACGGCAGCTATATTATAAGTCGCTTGTTGCAGCCGGTAGGTGCTGACCGGATGCTGACAGAAATGCCAGGAAAACAGAACAGAACAAACTAACTAATTGATTAGTGTTTGAAAATACTGTTAGAGCTGCTGAACATTTTAAAAACTATCTATTAATTATCCTGTGAGTATTATGAACCTACTATAACTGGCACCTAGATCAGGAGTCAGGCCTCAGGGCTGTGTGTCCGTGGACTTTCCTGCCCGTTCTTCTCCATAGTAGGTACCTGCTACGCTTTGGAATCGGCAAGCTAGGCTAGCGTCATCTTTCTGACCGACCGACCCTTTGACAATTCAAAAGTGCCTGTAAGTATCTTATTGGTTTATCTATAATAATATACCCTATATTCCTTCCGAAAATGAAGAAAATTAAATAAATATTATAAAGACGTAAAATTTGTTTATTTGTTTGTATGTATGTAGGGGGTAATCTCTGGAACTACCGGTCGGATTTGAATAATTATTTTTGAATTTGATAACCCAATTCATGAGGATAGTTATAGGCTATATAACATCACGCTGCGACCAATAAGAGCGGAGCATCAATATGTTGCAAAAACGGGAAAAATGATTCCTTTTGAGAGCTCCTGTTGCATGCGCTGCGTAAACGGTTTAAGTTACGCAAAAATTATGTATGATGGAATTGTCCCACTTAAAAAGTTATAAAAAAAAAGTCCGCGGCAGCATATGTCTATCTTTTAAGATTGAATCACTATAACCTTTTTTATAGTAATGGAATTTGTTAGAAATTAACGCATTATTTGCGAAGGATTTTTTTTGTTTTATCAACATTATATCCTTATCCAAATGATAATCCTTATCCAAATAAATACGTTATTCATCACAAGTATTTAACTGTGAACAAAATTGCCCTTGACATCACTTGATTTCAATTAACATCTTAGGAGATATCATAATTTTAAAATAACTCCGCAACAAAATAGGTATGATAACGTTCGGGTCGGTTCAACATCACGCTAGGTCAAAAGGAATACAGTCAGAAAGAGAACTAAGCGAAAACGAAAAGCGAGCGATGCGATGCGACGGGGTGGGGCGGGGAAACAAGAAGCTCCCGCGGACGAGTCGCGGGCAGAAGCTAGTTTGAAATAAATGCTTTGAGTTTGAACAAAATGTATTTTGTTGGCAACAGTCGTGTATCAGTAGTAAGTAAACATAGGTAGGAGCCACAGACTTGTATTGCGTAGCCACATTGTATTGGGTAGCCACATTGTATTGGGTAGCCACATTGTATTGGGTAGCCACATTGTATTGGGTAGCCACATTGTATTGGGTAGCCACATTGCGTCCCAGGAGATCATGAAGTCTTCTGCGTTCTCGTGCTCAGACTCGTGCAGCGCGCGTTGAACTCTTTAGCAGGAGCGGCCACTGACCAAGTGATCGCACTGATCTTTGTCCTCCACAGGTGGGTGGAGTGATATAGGGCTCATGACATACACGCTTTTAGGACTTTCGCTCTAAGTACGTATAGCCTCACGCTTTAAATAAATATTAGTTCAGAAATATGTAAGTAACAACAAACAGAAGTTCTGTTTTATATATGTATGTCGACAAAGACGAGGCGCGGGGCGCCGCTGGCGCCGCCGTCGCCTTCCGTGCTCTCCGATCTGCCGGAGCAGGTTCCTAGGACGGACCGGTACACCGTCTTGTGAGGCCGACGGGCGCGCGGGGCCCTCCCCGCCCCCCTGGCCCCCTGGGCGCTCACGTGCCAGTGCATCGGGCGCAGCACGCACACTGCACCAGTTCCACGCACACCGCCGCGCGTGTGAGCTCCACTGTAATGTAACCCGCCTTGCACTTCATTTGCGTTCTCATGTGACGAGAGCTTACTTGGAATAGTTATGTCGCGATCGAATCTGGAAGTAATAATGGTGCCAGCTTCCTTGCTGTAAAGTACAGCTGGCGCGCACGACGCCAATGATATCGCTGGTTCCTTGCACGCTACCGTTAGACAGTGGCAGCTCATTTCATTAGCGGGATGCACGCGCAAGGTCGTTCCCGAGCGGCACGTAAGTAGTGCAAGGTAGTGCCGGCAGCGGCACCGGGTCAGGCGCGGGAGGCACGGGCGTTGACCCGGCGCACGCGCTTGTGTGCTCGTGGGGGGGTGCACAGGAAAGTCGGGCCGCGCGCGGCCGGTTAGTACGCGCGGTGTGCGGGACGAGGGGTGCGGGGCTCGTCATGTGATTGCGACGAGTCGGGGGCGCGGGAGGAGGGCGAGAGAGTGCTCATTGATGACGGCGCGCGGCGCGTGCGCCACGCTGACTCAGCGGAGTGCCCCCGTGGCCCCGGTGACGTAGGTCGGAGGGGAGTGCTCGCCGCACAGCCACAGAACAGATAATAGGCATCACGTCATCTATGCGTTCCACTCTGTGTAGTGTTCAGCAGCTCCGCCTCCGGGCTGGAACACTTGCCACATCGTGTACTGTTGGCGACTCGACATGTTCTAGCTCACTTGTATGTACATACGTGCTATAGTTGCACGTACGTCTTCGGTGCACGAGTTGGTTTTTGCTAAGGCTATGTGGTTCGACCGACTCACTGTCACGGTGGTCAATCTCAACGCGGTCTAGCCCAGTACGCAACAGATATTTATAATCGTGCACAAGTATGTGCGCGGACACAGGGCGTGTCACTCGATGGGACGATAATCCGACACTCGCGGGGAGATCCCAACAGCGCAATTACAGCTTTACCCGCTTTCCGACGCACGGGGGAGTCACGCCGCCAACTTCCTGACTACTAGCTGGTACTAAGATCAGTAAAACTTACTCGTTCGGCCCAGCGCGCCGCTCTCGTGAGGAGCGCACATTATGACACAATATGTTCTTGTACAAAATAGACACGATGATAAACGTTCTGCTCTTCAAGTATCATAATGTGTTATAAGATCAAACACAAAGTCAAAAGACGTCGACTTCAGATGACGTTGACTTCGGACGTTGCGTATGTGTGCGTACGCGCTTGCGAGTGTGTACTGCGTGGTAGACCACAACAATAAGCCACCAAAGATTTGTTGTGGCTCCAGATGTTTGACACTAGCAAGTGTTGCGGCGCAAAAGTTCAACTAATGGAATATACTATGGCTTCCTGGCGATGTGAGACGTAGTGCGAATAATATTAAAGAAGGTATAAAAAATATAAATTTGTCGTTACACGTCGGCTGGTCCGAACGTGTTATTAACACTTTGCCCGACCTGGGAAGCGAAATCAGGACCCCAGCCTTAGCAGCTGAGCTTGCGACAACGAGACAGATACACAGAAAGACAGGCAGTAAAAGTATTCCACCCTCGAATATCGAATATCAAATACTTTTAAATTCGATTGTTGTATCCATCGCAATCTCCTCGGTCATCAGAGACTTTGTTTCCTTTGCCCCGGACAAGAGTTTAGAGTGGCAGCCACGGTACAGTTCCACAGAGCGGAGATGTCGCGGCAGCGTACACCGAGGGCGACTGGCGATACTGACATGCCCACCATCTGCTACAGACAGGCGAGACACTGCCGATATCATATGATTCATACGAGTACATCATATCGGTCGAGTGCTGGAGCAAATTTTTTCTAACAATCGCCTAACCGTTGATGAATGCTCTGACTCTCTTGTTCCAGAAAACCTCACCATGTAACATAGCACTTAGCAGTTTTGTAAATTGTATTGAGTATCATGCGCTCCCATCACAGTAAAGAAAGATTTTTTAACAATCTGCTGATTTTCCTTGTACCTTTATTGAAAGAACTAGATGACTTCGAAAGGGTCGGCGCAGGATGCCTTGTCTTTACTATGAAACAATCACTTACCCACTGCAAAAAAAAAGTATTTCGGTTGAGAAATAATATGTTCAAGATCTCGTTTAGTCCGTGCCCAGTTGCCCACCCACACAGTCCGCGTGCTATCACGTTTCAGCGTAAGTTACGTAATACAGGATAAGCGTTATCAGGGACCCTGGTGTAACAATTTGACTCTAAGTTGCTATTTGATGCACACATAGAAAACGTTGTTAATAAAGCTTCCAAAGCAATAGGATTTATACTTAGGATGTGCTTTTGTCTGCAGCCATTTAGAATATGCCTCGCAAGTGTGGAACCCTAATTATGATATATCTAATTGAGGGAATTCAGAAGCGGTTCCTACGTTTCTTGCAGTTCAAAACTAGGAAATATACTTCCAATAATACACGATGTGAGAGGTTATACATGTTACCCCGGCATGAGCGCAGACGCACTGCATTTGCAGATGGACGTACTAATGGTACTATAGATTGCCCAGAATCTGCTACGTAGTATAGGACTAGTTCGTTACACACTGCAAAATGATTCGCAAACCTCGCTTTTTACATGTCCCTCGTTCCAAGGCCGCGTGCAGCAGAGTTCGTTTGTAAACCGCGCCAGCACAAGTTCTAGTAAACTGCCTGGAGTGCCTGGTGCCTGATGCACATCACTTGCATAATTACATTCAATACCAGTGTTACTTGTTGGTGAAAAGCGTCTTCACGGAAAGTAATTGTCTAAATGATTTTTAGAAGCTAAAAATCATTTAGACAATTACTTTCTGTAGTAGTACACGATCCACTAATATGATTGTACAAGGTACAATCATATTAGTGGATCGTGTACTATTTATTTCCTAATTCATGTTACGTAAGTATAAGTATTTTGTACCAACCTTTTTTCGTTTTTATTATAGTATTCGTCAGTGGAAATTTGTAAATGGCCTACAATTTCATAAGTTTATTGTTTAAAAACACTGTTTAAGTTAGCTGTAAGTTTTCCGAATAGAATAAAACAAAATACCTATATGCGATATCCTGGTATTGTGTATTGGTTACTAATTGGTAGGTACTCAAGTACTCAACTAATCTGCTGGGGAGTTTGTGTTGTTGTTGCGCCACTTCTTCTTCCCAGCGATAGCACTAGGAAGTGGTGAAGGGCGGGCGTTTTTGGAGGACTGTCTTTTGTAATTTTCACGTTCGAAAAGTGCTGATTCGTAGCCTAATTTCAACAAATGACTTTTGATTTTGATTTTTTGACTCAACTTGCCCCTAATGTTAGCGGCGGCGGCCTTCGCCGGCGGCCGGTCGCAGGGAAGTCCCGCAATACGTACTTACGACTTCTCCGGAGGCTCACGGATCGTCGCGCGTACCTCGAGCAGCAATAGGACGTCGGTGTGGCAGACACACGTCGTAATCTTTATAGCCTCGCGTGAAGGGCGCGATTACAGCGAGGCGCGCCGCGCACTCGTGATAACGCGACCGGGCGACCTGCGCCGGGGCCGCCGCCGCGCCGCGCCCGCCTGCTCGCGCCAGCTGTTGGGAGATGTCTTAGTCTTCCATACGTACCTACATCTGTTTATGTAAATATTTCTCAAGTTCGGTTTCGGGTTTTGGTTTGCGAGCGCATTCGCCGATTCAATAACTCAATTTCATGTACAGTGTATTATTCGCTGGCAGTGCGTTTGTTAGCAGTCGGCTTAACGCCACTCAATGAGAAACAAATACCTTCGCGCGATAAACACTACTGATTGCCTTAATTGTGCTCTTGTTACGATCGAGAGTCGAGAGCGGTCTCCTTCAATGAATACCGACTTTGTTGTTCAGCACTGAGGAGCGGCTTAAGTAACATTCTGGCAGGGTTCTGAGAGAGTAGATGGGCCTGTTCAAGTGTTCAGTGCATGAAGCTCGGCCCGCAGTCCGCGGCCGCGCATCAATCGTATCTTGTTGTCGACGCAGTAGGTAGCTATTGTGAGACAATCGATACTCGTCAACAGTGAAGCGATCGACGCTTCATTTAGTTAAATGAATCTCAATTTACGGAGCTGCCTCCCCGGCCCCGCGCCCCGCGCCTCGCCTCTCTCCGGCGCGGCGCGCGGCACGTATGTTCTTACACTAGGGCTACGTGCTGGTGGCCCGCTGCACTTACTACACTCATTCTGCGATGGTGATGACCGTGGCACTCCGCCCGCTAGTTCTCCGGGATGAATAGTTCTTCATAAACCTCCACTTCTGAACATGACATGGTCATGATGATAACAGCTTGTTTGGTTTGCTTTTTTACTTATTATCTACCTTTTTATCGCATTAGTTGTTAAGTGTCCGAAGATACTTGTGATGGGATAAGTTGCTATCCATGTTCCTGGCGGTATGTTATGTTATATGTTGCTATCCATGTTCCTGGCGGTATGTTATGTTATAAGTTGCTATCCATGTTCCTGGCGGTATGTTATGTTATATGTTGCTATCCATGTTCCTGGCGGTATGTTATGTTATATGTTGCTATCCATGTTCCTGGCGGTATGTTATGTTATATGTTGCTATCCATGTTCCTGGCGGTATGTTATGTTATATGTTGCTATCCATGTTCCTGGCGGTATGTTATGTTATATGTTGCTATCCATGTTCCTGGCGGTATGTTATGTTATAAGTTGCTATCCATGTTCCTGGCGGTATGTTATGTTATATGTTGCTATCCATGTTCCTGGCGGTATGTTATGTTATATGTTGCTATCCATGTTCCTGGCGGTATGGCGTAAGCCCTCGTCGCTTTGTAGTCAAACTCAAACTCAAATCATTTAATTTAACTAAACCAATTACAGGCACTTTTGAATTGTCAAAGGGTCAGTCAGTCAGAAATATGAAGCTAGTTGCCCATTCCAAAGCGTAGGTACCTATTGTAAGAAATTACAAAATAAATCAAGATATTTCAATGTGAATTTAAGATTTTATTAGTACGCAACTTGACTAGTAACAGTAATTTAGTTCGATAAAACATAATACCGTAGGTATTTAAATATTATGTTATGATTAAATACGTAGTAATTAACTTGAATCCAAATATAAAGCATTAGTTATTAATATAATAAATAGTTGCCATTTTATATAAATTAAACGTCCGTCTATTGACTTAAAATTCGCGCGCTTTGCCCCACTTTTGTAACGTGGACGCGGAGCTGTTAAGTAAAATCAAATACGGTCTGCTGGGCAGTATGTTTCAAGACTTTCGAGCAAGTGGAATACTATCTGTGTATCTGATCCTACGTGTATTATACTATAGTATAGTGTTAATGATTAAAAGGATTTACCACAATATAAGTGCCTTTTCTTTCATTTCAGAAGTGGGATATTTCACGTAAGTGTATTTGCTTTACCTATATGTATTCTGTTACTTTTCAAATTACATAGTGTGAATCTTATTTTTATGTTGAACGTATTTGAACGTTAGTTACCATACTTGACAGTAAAATCTTCTGTTAGTGGAATCCTACTAGATATTTCATACTCGATTCATTTCTATTGCGATTGTCTGTGCTTTTATGATGTTAACGGTCGTTGTGGTTTGAAATATAATCATTACGGAAATACATTAAATATGCCATTGCCAGTTTTATACTCGGTGATTGTACCACTAAAATATACATAGAAGTACCTTCATGGTCTATGATGCATGTTTTGCTGTAATCTTTTTTTTTTTTAAGTATATAAATAGCCAGTTAGATGGTATAAAAGGATAGCTGTGTCCGTATATTATTTTTATTTGACCGGTCTATAAATGAATGATGATCGTGATGGAAGTTTGGTTCAACCGCCGCGAACCCCATCACCAGTGTTGGACAGGCAGAGCCGCAGGCGGAACCGGGGGCCAAGCCCCAAGCGGAGCAGGAACCAGAGCCGCAGCCAGTGCAGCAGACAGAGCCGCAGCCACAGCCGCAGGCAGAGCTACAGGCATAGCCGCAAGCGCAGTCGTGTATGGAGCTCTGGTCACCGAATTCGACGGCTCGAGACGCCGCTGCCGGAAAGGATTCCAACACATCGGAGTCGCAGCCCAACCAGGGTGATCCCTGGTTCACAGGAGAAGCGGCACGGCCAAGATTGCAGATCACGGTCAAGATGCAGCAGGAGCAATACACGAAATCACCAGCGAAGCGGGGATCCACGTCGCCGACGAGATACCCGTTCGCCGAGCAAAAGAACCAGTGCACGTGAGTCATTTCCTACAACTGATGTGTTTTCTAAATTTGCCAATTTTCTTGATAAAATCTCGAATAGGGGTAGTGAGAGAATAAATAATTTTAATGTAGTTCCTGAGTTCGACCCTTCTTCAAAAAATCAGAACATAAATAATTGGTCAATGAAATAGCAACCATATATAGTTGGACTGACCGACAAATCATACATAATACTATACCTAAACTTACTGGTAATTCAAAGCGGTGGTACGAGGGTCTTACAACCGTCAATTATAGCTGGGTTGAGTGGCAAGAAAAGCTCAAAGCAGCTTTTCCGTCCGATGAAAATTATGGCCAAATGCTTACGGATATGTTGGACAAAAGAGCGAAGTTTGAGGAATCCTTAGAAGATTATTATTACGATAAAATGGCATTACTTAATAGGTGCGACATTGAGGGCAAAAGAGCGGTAGAGTGCGTGATCTTTGGCATAGACGATAGGGCCATTAGGATTGGAGCGGAAGCAGCTCAATTTGATAACCCTGACAAACTTTTGGCGTACTTGCGCAATGCAAAAAGTATAGCCAAAAGAAATGATAATACTCAAAGATCTTATAAGAAATTTCCGACTGATAAAGATAAAGCGCCTGTTAATAATAAATCGAATACAATTAAATGCTTTAATTGCAAGGAAGAAGGCCATATTATGAATAAGTGTACAAAACCATTAAAGAAATGTACAAATTGTTCTATAATTGGTCACGATTCCAATGAATGTTATCGTAAAAAGGAAGACCCAAAATCTGTTTTAGAAATTTCAATTACCAAACCTAAAACTAATGATAAATATATACAAACGGTTTTTATCAACGGTCACAAAAAAGTAGGTTATTTAGATGCAGGTAGCGAATGTACGCTAATTAGAAACGCCGATGCTGTAGAAGTATTAGGTAAATGGGATAGAACTTATTCAGTAGCTATGACGGGATTTGGTGGAGCGGTAGTTCATGCGATAGGTCGGTGACTCGGTGTTCAGTAGTTTTGGAAATTCAAGGTGTCATTGTCGAATTAGATGTTATTGTAGTACCTGATAATTTTTTGAAGTACCCGTTGTTGGTTGGTTAGTCATTTACCGAAGCATTGGGGGTTAAAATCTTAAAAACCGGTTATGAATTAATAATCTCCCGTGAATTTCCAGACACTATTGGCATGGTTAAACTATTTTCAAAAGAGTCTTGTTCAATTCTACCCGGATGTGCTGTATTGTTATACGGTGTTATAAGGTGTTATGTTCTATATTGGTATACGGTAGTTATAGGTCCATCCCTAATTGAAAATGGCAAAGGTGTACTATTAGTCGATAATATTTCCTCAAACGTTATAACTTTTAATAAAGACCAGTTGATAGCTAGAGGTCAATTTTTGCAAATTAAAATTATAAGTTGTCCTACTAAATAAGATCGATGTTGCAAGTCCTTTGGAAACATTTCATTTAAATGACTTGTCTCTGGACGATAGCTTAAACCAGAATCAGAAATTGCAACTATTGGATGTTTTAAATCGTTACCGAACTTGTTTTGCTACTAAATTGACAGAGTTAGGTTGTAGTAATGTAGAGACAATGAACATTGATCTTATGGACCCCCAACCAATAGTTTACAGGCCTTATAGGTTGTCACATAAAGAAAAACAAGAGGTTAGGGGTATGACCGATGAATTACTACAATGTGGTATCATAAGAGAATCTTGTTCGCCATTTGCAAGTTCAATTATTTTAGTAAAAAAAAAAGAACTGCGAAAAGCGTCTCTGTATAGATTACAGGGCTTTAAATCGGAAAACTGTAAAACAACACTACCCTTTGCCTAGGATAGAGGATCAGATGGAAAGATTAGCGGGGTATAGTCTATATACAACTTTAGATCTAGCATCAGGATATTACGAAATAGCATTCGCTGAAAACGACAAACAAAAAACTGCTTTTGTCACACCAGAAGGGCAATTCGAATTTAATAGGATGCCGTTTGGTCTGACAAATGCACCAGCGGTGTTTCAAAGAACTATCAATAAAGTTCTTGGTAACTTAAGATTTGACACGGTTATCGTATACATGGATGACGTCCTTGTGCCTTCGGTTTCGTTTGAGGATGGTCTTAAAATACTAGAATCAGTATTTGATAAAATTAGAAATGCAGGTCTTACATTGACACTCTCGAAATGCAACTTCTTCCATTCAAAAATTGAATTTCTTGGTTTCGAAGTTTCGGGGAACGGTATAAAACCGGGGAAGTGTAAAATAGACGCGGTTGATAAATTTCCTACCCCTAAATATGTCCATAACGTTAGGCAATTCTTAGGCTTGGCTAGTTTTTTTAGGCGCTTTATTAAAAACTTTGCGATAATAGCTCGACCATTGACTCAATTGCTTAAAAAAAATGTTTCTTGGACTTGGGGTAAAGAAGAAGAGACCGCATTCACTCAGTTAAAAGCGAAGTTAGTATCTCGACCAATCTTGACTTTGTACAATCCTAGTGCTGCTACCGAGTTGCATACGGACGCCAGTAAACAGGGTGTAGGTGGTATGCTTTTACAGAGACAGGATGATCAAGTTATGAAACCAGTCGCTTATTTTAGTAGGCGTACCTCACCAGAAGAGCAACACTTTTCATCATATGAACTAGAAACCTTGGCGGTTGTAAATAGTTTAACGAAATTTCGATGTTACTTAATAGGGTTAGAATTCACTATTGTTACTGATTGTAACTCTTTACGTGCCACTTTTACTAAAAGGGATATGATACCGCGTGTTGCTCGCTGGTGGAGTATGATCCAGGAATTTGATTTTAACATAATCTATAAGCCAGGGACTTCTATGGCGCACGTAGACGCATTAAGTAGGAACCCTTTGCAAGAAAATACTTCCGACCCTGTTGATTTAAATGTTTTTCATATTAGTGTAGATTGGTTAGCCACGGTTCAAATGAATTATGATGAGATGCAAAGGGTTAAACGGGTTTTAGAGGATAAAGATTCAAACAAAATTAATTAAATACAAAACAAAATTTTATTTTGAAAAGTAGAGTAGTTTACAAAATAACGGACGATGGACTTAGATGGTATCTGCCAAAAGGTGTCAGGTGGCAAGTGTTACGTGCTTGTCATGATGATATAGGTCATTTTTCTTATGAGAAGACTTTAGACAAAATTAGAACAACTTACTGGTTTTCAAAACTAAACAAAATTGTTAAAAAATATTGTCAAGCGTGTATTCAATGCGCTCACGGAAAGGTACCGGCTGGAAAAAGGTCCGGGTTTTTACATCCAATACCGAAGATATCTGAACCTTTCCACACCATACATGCAGACCACCTAGGTCCATTCAATGAGAGCAAAAGAAAAAATAAATACATATTTGCCATTATTGAAGCGTTCACAAAATTGATTATCCTTAAGCCTGTTAAAAATACGAAAACCCACACAACTATTTCAGTTTTTAAAGAATATTTTAGTTTGTTCGGTGTACCGTGTCGAATAATAACAGACACGCTACTTTCACGAGCTCAAAGTTTAGACAGTTTTTGTCAGAAAAAACTGTGAAACATATTTTAAATGCGGTCGCTACTCCTCGCGCAAACGGTCAGGTAGAGCGTTTTAATAGGACGGTATTAGATTCATTAAGACCCATGACCTTCGGAAAAGACGAAAAACTTTGGGATGAGTATTTGCTACAAGTACAATGGCGTTTAAATAATACCACCAATAAAGCAGTAAAGGGTAGGTAAAACTCCTGCTCAATTGTTATTTGGGTTGCGGCTAAAAGGATTGTCTGAGAGTGGACTGGCTTTACCAGTTCAGGAAAATGATGATACTAATATCAGTAACATAAAAGATATTACAAAAGAAGCACTAGACAAAATGGTACGTACTCAGCAAAATCAAAAGCAAATCTTTGATAAGGCTAGAATTCCCCCGCGTCAGTATGAGGTAGGACAGCTGGTTAGGGTAGAAAGAACAGTTGGTCAGAAAGGGAAAATATTACAGAATGACAGTCACGAAGTAGAGGACACGCCTATCACAAAAAAAGGGTAAACAAAAATATGTAGGAATTTTTTCGGTAGATAAAATTTAGCCTTGGCTGGTATACCAGTCGGTTGACGAGAGTAATGAAGACGATGATGGTAATCATTCAGATATGGATACAGACCACTAAATTGTGGAAGTATTTCAATGAATTAGTTATGTTGAACACTTTATGAATATAAGTGTATTTCTTATAGAAGGCCAGTTTCGTTATTAGTATGTAGTTGCGAATAGTATAGCTTAGTTAATCAGATAGTATGGTAGTAGAGGTAAGAGGCTACAATCTGCCTTTATGTTAATGGCTAGTATGGTAGAATGGCAGTATGGTAGTATGGTGAAAAACGACTAGTTGGTGAGATTCGACTGACACAATATTATTATAGTGTGGTAGGATGATAGTATTGTGGTAATATGGCTCCAGTAGTGTAATGGGACGAGTGTCTGCCGGAAATTAATTGAATTTGGTTCTATTTTTAGAAAATAATGCTAATGTACTTAGTTGATTGTTATTGACAGATTTGTTATAAATGGATTTTTGATGATAATATTCACTATTATTAAATTGTTGGTACTTAATATTTAAGTTAATAAAAAAAAATATTGTTATTGTTATTTATTTTTTGTTTTGTTTATTTAGTACTCATTTTGTAATTAACTAAATTTATTACATTATTTAAGCCAATTGATTGTATCTTGTGTGTATATTTTGTTTTTCTATACTAAGTTGTTTGCACTTATTTACTTTTTAAATATATATACACAATGTTCCTGGCTGCTAACGCCACCTCGCCTCGGGCCCACGCCTCTGCCTTTGCGCGTGCTCCTCGAGAGTTTCGCCACAGAATGTGGATGGGACCATCTATATGTTTATGACGGTGACAGTGTGAGGTACTTCGCGAGGGCGCGACTTATAGGTCAGGATGGACGAATGTAAGCAATTACAAAATAAATCAAGATATTTCAATGTGGATTTAAGATTTTATTAGTACGCAACTTGACTAGTAACAGTAATTTAGTTCGATAAAACATAATACCGTAGGTATTTAAATATTATGTTATGATTAAATACGTAGTAATTAACTTGAATCCAAATACAAAGCATTAGTTATTAATATAATAAATAGTTGCCATTTTATATAAATTAAACGTCCGTCTATTGACTTAAAATTCGCACGCTTTGCCCCACTTTTGTAACGTGGACGCGGAGCTGTTAAGTAAAACGGTTTGCTGGGCAGTATTTTTCAAGACTTTCGAGCAAGTGGAATACTATCTGTGTATCTGACTACGTGTATTATACTAGTGTTAATGATTAAAAGGATTTACCACAGTATAAGTGCCTTTTCTTTCACCATGGAGAAGAACGGGCAAGAAACTCCATGGGCACTCATTTAAATCATAAAATTGTTACAAAATATTTGATTACATCATTCGTGTTGAAATTAACCATGTGAGAACGATGTAGAAAGACGTGCACGTTAAAAGCGTCCGTTATGGAAAACATAAAAACAATGAAATGAGTTTGTATGCCACTAGCTCGGGGTCTACAGCGCGGATGCTGCGCGCTCTCCGAGAGGCAAGAAATGGCGCAATGAATTAGCGAGTTGCGGATAATTATTACGGACTACTAATTCAGGGTTTAGTTGATTGATTTCCATAAGGGCTTTATAGGGACCTACCTACCACTAGGAGGGTATATCTACCGATTCCATGGTGACTAAACCTAGCCCCTTCGTGATTAAGCTCAAGAAGGACTTTACGAGTCCGAGGGGCTGCTGTTGGCCAATATCGAAGGTCTGATGGAAGAAAACAAAAAAAAAGTATTTACTAAAATATTTCATAACTGGAACAACAATGAGCCTGTGAGCGCGGCATGCGGCATGCGGCGCGGTCAGCGCTACTTAGATATATTATGCGCATTGTTTATGACAACCGCCGCGCCGACCTTGACGCCGCGCCACCGCCGCCGCCGCCGCACAGAAGGGTGTTGGTTCTGCGTGGCGCGGGCGTCGTTCTCTTACACCGCGCGGCTCGGTGTAGCTCCTCGCCACGCCGCAGTGCTGCGCTGGCCACAGCGGCGACGCGGCAGCCGCTCAGCCGACGCGGCGACGCACCCGTCTCGGGCAAAAAGTACAGCTCAGCTCGACGCAGCCAACGACTCTAGTTCGTTCGTTCTCGTTCATTAATCATATTAAACATCCAAAAATGAACAGAGGCGGATTTCATTTCTTTAGCATGCTCTAGCACTCAACGCCATGGATGTTCCTACAGGAACCGTGCATTGTTTGGCGTAAGACGTGTCCTTTGTTAGATGGGAAGACCGTAACTTTCTATGAGTGAAAGAGTTATTGATATCGAATCAATATTTCCAGACATTACTATCAATATTTCAATATTACTAGCTTCTGCCCGCGACTTCGTTCGCGTGGAAGTCATAGGACAACACAATATACTAAATTAACAGTCATAATTTTATAAAACTTCCCTGTAGGTAGGTATATGTTTTTAGTTTTGGTCTCAGCAGCCAAAATGTACGTAAAGTCAGGACTGGTGACGCGGGAACAAGAGACGCACAGTTGTTCGCGTGAGAACTGTGAGAAGCAACTCGTCCTGAGGCCTACATCGACACCGCGGCCTTCAGTAGCTTTTTCCCATTGCTGTTCGTTCCTGCATACATACATATATCTACCTAATGGCACAACACTGATACGCTGACTGTCACTGATGCATTTTATTAGATTATTCCTGAAGATCGGCTGTCACTAAAATAATATAGCAGTAGATTGTAAACAAACGGGATTCCTCATTAACAGTCAACCATATTTACCAATTAATTTTTATTAATATGTATTTATAGCTAGTATATATCTATAGATAACCAATTGCATGCTGCTACAATGAGAATGCTAAGAGGGATGTGTGGTGTTCCACGTATGGATAGAATAAGATGAGTACTTATATAGGAGGTCTGAAAGTGGCACCGGTAGCTGAAAAGTTGTGTGGAAATCGGTTGTCATGGTATGAGCTTGTGATCCGGAGGAATGAGGGAACTGTCGTGAGGAAAGTTTTGAGTATGAACGTCGATGGCTTTAGGAGTAAGGGAAGACCAAAGAAACGATGGATGGACCGTGAGAATGATGATATGGTTAGAAAGGGGGTGACTATCGAGCGATGACTGATGAGTGCTGGATGCTCCGAATACCATGGACAGCCAAACGCACTTTGTCTCTGTCCTTTCGGAACTCAAAATCAAGACCCGATTGTCTATAGTTTGCCTACAGCGTAATTTGACCTATTTCGGCCACATAATGCGAAAAGGGAGATAGCAGCCTTGAAAAGCTGGTCATCGTTGGCAATACCGAAGGAAAGAAAGCACGGGAAGGCACGATGGGTCGGTCCCCAACACGATGGTCTGGCCAAGTAAGAGAACCTACGTCCTCAAGCTAATTTCAGCAGGTGGTGATGACAATTTTGGCCCGGGGTCGACGGCGGCAGACTTCCCGCTTAAAGGGATCCAGTGACCACGAACCTCAGTAATGAAATGACCAATTGAAGAAGAAGAGACCGAGATGATGACCATAGAGAAGTATGGAAGTACAAGACATGTAGCGCCGAGCGCGAGTAAATGGGTTTGAGGGCAGAAGAACGAGGCCTCGACGTCATTAGTTGGTGTTCCTCAGTTTGAGGGCAGAAGAACGAAGCCTTACGTCATTAGTTGTGTTCGTCCGTTTGAGGGCAGAAGAACGAGGTCTTACGTCATTAGTTGGTGTTCGTCAGTTTGAGGGCAGAAGAACGAGGCCTTACGTCATTAGTTGGTGTTCGTCAGTTTGAGGGCAGAAGAACGAGGCCTTACGTCATTAGTTGGTGTTCGTCAGTTTGAGGGCAGAAGAACGAGGCCTTACGTCATTAGTTGGTGTTCGTCAGTTTGAGGGCAGAAGAACGAGGCCTTACGTCATTAGTTGTGTTCGTCCGTTTGAGGGCAGAAGAACGAGGCCTTACGTCATTAGTTGTGTTCGTCCGTTTGAGGGCAGAAGAACGAGGCCTTACGTCATTAGTTGTGTTCGTCCGTTTGAGGGCAGAAGAACGAGGCCTTACGTCATTAGTTGGTGTTCGTCAGTTCACTCGACGAACTATCGTCATTAGGAAATAGTATGACAACATGTCAACAAGAAGCAGTTTTGGTATAGCAGCTCAAGGTATAGCGCAGGCATATAGTCATTGATTAAGATAAATCTGTAGCTATCTGCTATATTCGTTTCCTATTCGTTTCCTATTCGTTTCCTATTCGTTTCCTATTCGTTTCCTATTCGTTTCCTATTCGTTTCCTATTCGTTTCCTATTCGTTTCCTATTCGTTTCCTATTCGTTTCCTATTCAGGCCAGTAAAGAGATAATTGGACTGTTGTAATACACTGGTTTATTGTGTTATTTCATCTCAGTCCGATTTCTTATGAAACGTATGAAAAGTTTTTTGTGATTTCTAAATTTTCTAGTACTCAAACTTCAGTTGGACCCATAGAGCTTTTTAATCCTTATAAGAACAGAAACAGGATCGATTGGCATCCAAAAACAAAATGGCGGACATGTAGGTATGCCAGGCTCCATAAAAAAAGCTTCAATCCTCTTTAAACACATACATATGTTCAGACAAACATTCTAAAAACTATATTTTCGGCATAAGAATCATTCCCAGACTTTGTAAAAATAACTTTAAAAAAAAATGAACAGTGTTCACTCCGCTATGATTTTATTGTAGGTACCTACTATGTATAGAATAATAATATAGCTTGTAGAAAATATAGGTAGTAGATTATATTATTCCTATAGAATATTATGTATATGGGTTCCGCATCTCATAACACAAAAGGCATCTTCTGTATTATTTAAAACACTTTCAACTTAAACGAAACCGGATATGCTTAACGCATTAGAGCATACGCTAAGAGTGGGAAGCAATTCCTTGCAAAGAAGTGAAAAATGATTATTGTTGTTTTGTCACTGAAATAAGGTTATACATTGGCAGGAACTGGTCACATCTAAATTTACTGAAATATAGTCCTTCAAATGCTATCAAAAGAGATGTCTCGCTTCCAAGTCAATGATTAATGATCATCAATCACATTCCAGAGATACAAAAGGTCGGTTCTCATAGTAGTGAGTTGATTCTGAGTGTAGGACACACCGCTCTAAACACCCCACGCCACACCTCGCCACACCAGGCAACACCGCGCCACAGCGCGCTACGTCTGAATGTCAAGACTTCTGTAACGTCGAGGTTGCCCGACGAATTTAGGAAACAAACTCCTTTTATGCGTTCTCATTTTTATGTTTTAGGAGTGTGGTCCACCTTGCGCGCCCCATCCGTTCCATTCTCCGTTTTCCTTTTCACTAATATGGTAAAATAAAGTAGACGCAGTGATTAATAGTCTCGTTGACACGCCAAGCTGCCACCGGGCCACCGCTCTGCCCAAGTACCAAGTGTCCAGCGATGCATGATAGATCCCAATAATTATTACTTTGAGTTTTGTAGGAATGTTTACTTTGGACTTGAGGAGAGAATCAAACTTTCAACGATAAATAATAATGATGACGTCATGTCTACGTTATGTGTTGGGCCTTTTTGGATGGCTCAGCTCAATATTTGCAAAAAGAGGCGTGTTTTATTAAGTGAGGCTGAGGTACGGCAGCGGGCGCACGCGACGTGACTTGTCACTTGTCATGTGACCGGAACAAGTCTCACTCGCGGGGGTGAGCTGCACGTCCTTATCGCGCAACTCGCACCAAACCGGCCAAGGTCGCGCCATACGCCAGCGCCGTACGCTGCAGCACAACGCAGAAGGCTCGTTGCACTCGCTACTCATACAGTCGCCTAGTCGCGAGCGCTCAAGCAGAATGTTGCCGCTCGACATTATCATACAAACGTCCGCCCCAGCGGTGAAGTTAACGTCGGATACGCAGCTAACACCGACTACTTCGAGGATAGTGTACCCACTTCAACGGCCCTGTAAATGATGGTGACGAACCAAAGTGTCCGTCCCTGTGCCATTGCTGAATATTAAATGACAGCTGCCCCGGCTGCAAGCGATGTCTGGCATCCGGAATAAAAAGTACTCGCCCCTCCTGTATGTAAGTCCAGGTCATAGTGTCCTTCATTTTTTTTCTTCTTCTGCCTGTGTGTTGTAAATAAATATAAGAACTTGAGTAATGAGTTTCAGGATAATTTTAGATGCTGCACACTATCTGACATCTTGTTCTATAGACCTTCTGAGCCCGACCGCTACCTCCACATGCCGCGGACCTACGTCTTCGAAATCCTTACAAGTAAATAATGATGCCAGCGTCACTGCACATTGCAAGTGTAGATAATGTAACGCAATATTATAATCAAAAACATGTTTTCTTATTCATAATTTTATTATTTCGACACGGTCGACTCACAATTCGTTTGCTCGCTGTTATCAGTTATTAACAAACGTGAACCTCACACACACTACTACATGCCACCGACAACTTATAAGGATAGGCTAGGGCTATCGGAGGAGGAGGGAGAGGGGAAGCTTATAAGGGAGAGTGCCCGGGAAATAGGCTCGCCCCCTTTAAAATGAAAGAAAAGGCGAGCGTGCGGCGTACGGTGTGCGGAGGCTAACGGCAGCGGCCAGCACCCGGCGGCGGCGCGGCGGCACGGCGCGGGCGGCGGCGCGCCCCCTATAAAATGAAAGAAAAGGCGAGCGTGCGGCGTACGGCGTGCGGAGGCTACGGACAGCACCCGGCACGGCACGGCGGCGCGGCGGCGGCGCGGAGCGGACGCGCGGAGCGGACGCGCGGCTTCAGGCCAGCAGCGCTGGGCACTGCCCGTGTGGGCCCAACGCACACGAGACTGCGAACTATAAAGGAGCATGCAATACAGGATAGAGTTACACGTCCAACTCTCCATTAGCCATCTTGCATTTGTGATATACTAAGTCAATCAAAATCAAAATATTTCATTTCACATATACTTAATTAAGTCCGAGACACTCGCTCAGAGACAAATTTAAAGAAATTAATGTTATGACTGTGCCTTCTCAGTATATGTATGAAAATCTTTTATATGCCCATATAAATATAAAATTGTTTAAAAAATACAGTGATATCCATGACATAAATACTAGGAACAAACACAAATTTGTTGTACCTACAACAAGGCTCAAGAAAATAGGTGGCTCGTTCAGATGCCAATGTATACGCTTCTACAATAAAGTTCTCTCCCGTTCAAGATCTAAGCCTTAATAAATTCAAATCATTCATTAAACGTAAGTTGTGCCAGAAAGCCTTTTATACCGTTAAGGATTATATCGAGGACAAAAAGGCTTGGAATTAAGCTGCTTCCAATTTTTACATATTGAATGTTTTTATTTTTTTGTTTTGTTGTTGTTTTTATTTTTTATATACACTTTGACATTAATGAATTTGATATATATACTATGACATTTGCTTACTTTGTAAAGTATTCTATTATTTTAATTAAAATATTGTGAATGTGAAGACTATGTGGGTCATTTTATTTTTTATTTTTCTCTCTGTTCTGTTATTTTTGTCATGGTCTGGCAGTTTGAGTAATTAATGTGGCCTACCCAAATGTCCTTTCTTTGGTATTGTTCGTCGAATCGTCGAGCTCTTTAAGTGTTGTGTTGAGCTGCACGATTTCTGACAAATGCGTGCACTGACTGGACAGGTCCTCTCAAACTGTTTGGTTCTTTCTTCAAAAAAACCATCTCTGACATCAATCTACATGGTCTTCTTATGATCTGACCAAGATTATGTCTCGACTTTAAAAGAGACTGTGACCTCTGAGTTTGTTTCGGCCTTTCTTCTCAGACTAGTCAGATAGGAAACGCCGACCTCATCTAGTTTTAAAATATGATTGACGTGTAAAAGTGTTTGTACAAACCTACTTACAAAAATAAAATCATTTATCATTTACCTACATGGGCACTTATGGAACGTCAGAAGACAAGCTAGGTGCACGACTCCAATTGATCGTTTCCTATGGAGAAACTCCACGGTTACTCTTTTAAAAATTAAAATAAATAAATAATTGACTTTTACAATGTTTTTATATGACAGTGTTAATAGGTATGGGAGGACAATATTGGCCTCAGAGGCGTAGCTACCGCCGTATAATAATGATACGGGGCCCCCGGCTACAGAGGCCCTTAACGTGTGTAAGCAAAAATGAGTAAAATGTTATCCACAATGTCACTTAATCTCGTGTTTCCCGGGAAAAAAACATATAAAAAACTGTCAATCGTGCCTATACTAGAGTTTTTACTTCAGAAATGACAAAAGTCAAAAAAAGCAATCTCTTTTTTTCATCTTAATTAACATTTTAGAGAGTTATGATTTCTTAGTGCTTGTCATATTTTTTTCTTCACTATTTGAAATCATCAATCCTGTTTCTAAAACTCTACAGCATTGAAAATAATGACTTACAGAAAGCTAGTATGTTATTAAGTAATCTTTTGAATAGACTGAGCGATATAAGAAATCAAAATTCATTCAATGGTTTGATACATGAGTCCAGAGATTTAGCAAAAGAATGGGAGTACAACTGGTTTTAAAAATAAAAGGTAAAAGATAACGAAGCGTTTTTTTGATGAGTTATCACAAGATGAGAGAATTTCAGACCCGGAATCGTATTTCAAGTTCAATGTTACTATTGCTGTTTCGATATATTAATTTCTCAAACTAAACAAAGATTTCAGAGCCTTTGTGATCTGAGTTATAAGTATGTTCGAAGTAGTACAACCGGAGAAACTCCTATCTTCTTGAAAAGAAGGGATAAAACAAGCTTCCGGAGAACTGTCAGCTAAATACAGTAAAGACATCTCAGTTAATCTTTATGAACAATTCATTGCTCTGAAAACATACTTAAAAGCTGAAATTCAAAAAAATCATTCCATTAAGGAACTCATGGAATTATAAGCATGCTGATTAAGTAATACCAGCATGCTTTCTATTTTTGACCCTTCCAGTTACAACCACAATTACAGCTGAAAGAAGTTTTTCAAAATTAAAACTAATAAAAAATTACCTAAGGACTTCGATGGGACAGGAACGGCTATCAGACTTGTCACTATTGTCTATAGAGGCAGAAATTTTAGAAAAACTGAAATCGTCGTCAGCTATAGATGATTTTTAATAAATCAATTTGCCGAAAAAAAGGCAAGAAAAGTGTATATTTAATTTGAATTGTTTGGCTAGCTCAATTTCTAGGAGGAAGTGATAACTTATAATCAATAAATATTTATTTTAATTTAATGCAAGCATTTTTGTTTCTTTTGTAAGAAATATTTACCCTTCATTAAGGCCCCCCAACTAATTTTGATACAGGGCACTCTACGCCACTGATAGGCATGTCAACAAGTACCAGGTACTTAAAATAGAAAATGGTCTACAAATGTACAGTCAGTAAAATAATAAATTAAATAGCTATTTAAACCAAACGACATGATCGCTGTTACAACCACTAATAAGTTAGTGGTTAAAGAAGTATGTAACAAACAAATAAAAAATAGACATCGTAATTTGGGAGCAGTTAATAGACATAGTCATACCGTTAATAAGGTGCCAGGGAAGCAACGTGTGCGGAAGGAATTATTGCCAAACTTCCTTGTCTTCATACTTTTTTGATAAGGACACGTTTGATGAGGGTTTTGAACTTTCCATCTCTAAGTTCTGTACCCGAGTTTGGCAACTTGTTACAAAAGCGGATACAGTTTATAAGAAATGACTTGCTAGTTTTGAACTTTCCATCTCTAAGTTCTGTACCCGAGTTTGGCAACTTGTTACAAAAGCGGATACAGTTTATAAGAAATTACTTGCTAGTTTTGAACTTTCCATCGCTAAGTTCTGTACCCGAGTTTGGCAACTTGTTACAAAAGCGGATACAGTTTATAAGAAATGACTTGCTAGTTTTGAACTTTCCATCTCTAAGTTCTGTACCCGAGTTTGGCAACTTGTTACAAAAGCGGATACAGTTTATAAGAAATGACTTGCTAGTTTTGAACTTTCCATCTCTAAGTTCTGTACCCGAGTTTGGCAACTTGTTACAAAAGCGGATACAGTTTATAAGAAATGACTTGCTAGTTTTGAACTTTCCATCTCTAAGTTCTGTACCCGAGTTTGGCAACTTGTTACAAAAGCGGATACAGTTTATAAGAAATGACTTGCTAGTTTTGAACTTTCCATCTCTAAGTTCTGTACCCGAGTTTGGCAACTTGTTACAAAAGCGGATACAGTTTATAAGAAATGACTTGCTAGTTTTGAACTTTCCATCTCTAAGTTCTGTACCCGAGTTTGGCAACTTGTTACAAAAGCGGATACAGTTTATAAGAAATGACTTGCTAGTTTTGAACTTTCCATCTCTAAGTTCTGTACCCGAGTTTGGCAACTTGTTACAAAAGCGGATACAGTTTATAAGAAATTACTTGCTAGTTTTGAACTTTCCATCGCTAAGTTCTGTACCCGAGTTTGGCAACTTGTTACAAAAGCGGATACAGTTTATAAGAAATGACTTGCTAGTTTTGAACTTTCCATCTCTAAGTTCTGTACCCGAGTTTGGCAACTTGTTACAAAAGCGGATACAGTTTATAAGAAATGACTTGCTAGTTTTGAACTTTCCATCTCTAAGTTCTGTACCCGAGTTTGGCAACTTGTTACAAAAGCGGATACAGTTTATAAGAAATGACTTGCTAGTTTTGAACTTTCCATCTCTAAGTTCTGTACCCGAGTTTGGCAACTTGTTACAAAAGCGGATACAGTTTATAAGAAATGACTTGCTAGTTTTGAACTTTCCATCTCTAAGTTCTGTACCCGAGTTTGGCAACTTGTTACAAAAGCGGATACAGTTTATAAGAAATTACTTGCTAGTTTTGAACTTTCCATCGCTAAGTTCTGTACCCGAGTTTGGCAACTTGTTACAAAAGCGGATACAGTTTATAAGAAATGACTTGCTAGTTTTGAACTTTCCATCTCTAAGTTCTGTACCCGAGTTTGGCAACTTGTTACAAAAGCGTATACAGTTTATAAGAAATGACTTGCTAGTTTTGAACTTTCCATCGCTAAGTTCTGTACCCGAGTTTGGCAACTTGTTACAAAAGCGGATACAGTTTATAAGAAATGACTTGCTAGTTTTGAACTTTCCATCTCTAAGTTCTGTACCCGAGTTTGGCAACTTGTTACAAAAGCGGATACAGTTTAT
The DNA here is from genome assembly GCA_947507525.1 of Apamea epomidion. Taxonomy (NCBI): domain Eukaryota; kingdom Metazoa; phylum Arthropoda; class Insecta; order Lepidoptera; family Noctuidae; genus Apamea; species Apamea epomidion. Next base: position 85,433 of record OX382232.1, read on the forward strand.
AAGAAATGACTTGCTAGTTTTGAACTTTCCATCTCTAAGTTCTGTACCCGAGTTTGGCAACTTGTTACAAAAGCGGATACAGTTTATAAGAAATGACTTGCTAGTTTTGAACTTTCCATCTCTAAGTTCTGTACCCGAGTTTGGCAACTTGTTACAAAAGCGGATACAGTTTATAAGAAATGACTTGCTAGTTTTGAACTTTCCATCTCTAAGTTCTGTACCCGAGTTTGGCAACTTGTTACAAAAGCGGATACAGTTTATAAGAAATGACTTGCTAGTTTTGAACTTTCCATCTCTAAGTTCTGTACCCGAGTTTGGCAACTTGTTACAAAAGCGGATACAGTTTATAAGAAATTACTTGCTAGTTTTGAACTTTCCATCTCTAAGTTCTATACCCGAGTTTGGCAACTTGTTACAAAAGCGGATACAGTTTATAAGAAATTACTTGCTAGTTTTGAACTTTCCATCGCTAAGTTCTGTACCCGAGTTTGGCAACTTGTTACAAAAGCGGATACAGTTTATAAGAAATGACTTGCTAGTTTTGAACTTTCCATCTCTAAGTTCTGTACCCGAGTTTGGCAACTTGTTACAAAAGCGGATACAGTTTATAAGAAATGACTTGCTAGTTTTGAACTTTCCATCTCTAAGTTCTGTACCCGAGTTTGGCAACTTGTTACAAAAGCGGATACAGTTTATAAGAAATTACTTGCTAGTTTTGAACTTTCCATCTCTAAGTTCTGTACCCGAGTTTGGCAACTTGTTACAAAAGCGGATACAGTTTATAAGAAATGACTTGCTAGTTTGAACTTTCCATCTCTAAGTTCTGTACCCGAGTTTGGCAACTTGTTACAAAAGCGGATACAGTTTATAAGAAATGACTTGCTAGTTTTGAACTTTCCATCTCTAAGTTCTGTACCCGAGTTTGGCAACTTGTTACAAAAGCGGATACAGTTTATAAGAAATGACTTGCTAGTTTTGAACTTTCCATCTCTAAGTTCTGTACCCGAGTTTGGCAACTTGTTACAAAAGCGGATACAGTTTATAAGAAATTACTTGCTAGTTTTGAACTTTCCATCGCTAAGTTCTGTACCCGAGTTTGGCAACTTGTTATAAAAGCGGATACAGTTTATAAGAAATGACTTGCTAGTTTTGAACTTTCCATCTCTAAGTTCTGTACCCGAGTTTGGCAACTTGTTATAAAAGCGGATACAGTTTATAAGAAATGACTTGCTAGTTTTGAACTTTCCATCTCTAAGTTCTGTATCCGAGTTTGGCAACTTGTTATAAAAGCGGATACAGTTTATAAGAAATGACTTGCTAGTTTTGAACTTTCCATCGCTAAGCTAAAGCGGATACAGTTTATAGAAATGACTTGCTAGTTTTAGTTACTTTGGGTGCCACAATTTTATGTTTACTTCATATATTATACATGTTATTATTCAATATTATACATGTATGTATATTATATTAATTAAATCGCTCAGACTTCATCATCATATGCCTAGCTTTTTCCCAACTACGTTGGGGTCGGCTTCCAGTCTAACCGGATGCAGCTGAATACCAGTATCGCTCAGACTTGGCGAAAGTAATATAATGATATGTGTAGGACTGACTGTTACTTAGCCCACTTCGACAAGTCAACTCCTGACTGTTAAGGTTCAGCCAGTTATATTACCGTGTATTGCTGCGATTCAGAAAAACAATACATAGGTCACCCCATGGCCCCATGACCCCACGCCGTCGTAGACTCAGACGTCCTCCGCGAAGGTTTGGGGCCGCAGCTTGCATCACACTCTCTCGCTTGAATAATTCTGCATAATTAATTTACTTATTCTCGTTCGCATTATTTGTTTTATAGTTCGCATTATTTGTTCTGAGCAGCAAATTCTTTGGTAATGGTCGATCTTCAGCCATATATTTTTAACCAAATTCAAACTTTTTATGTAGTATTTTTTTATTATTATTGTTGAACTCGCGTGTGATATCTCACCTGCGGCATGGGACGGTGTGGCCGGCGATGAAGCACGCTTGTCTAGAAGTAACCTATTAGTAGGACTCGCGTGTGATATCTCACCTGCGGCATGCGACGGTGTGGCGGCGATGAAGTACGCTTGCCTAAAACTAACCTATTAGTAGGACTCGCGTGTGATATCTCACCTGCGGCATGCGACGGTGTGGCCGGCGATGAAGTACGCTTGCCTAAAACTAACCTATTAGTAGGACTCGCGTGTGATATCTCACCTGCGGCATGCGACGGTGTGGCCGGCGATGAAGTACGCTTGCCTAAAACTAACCTATTAGTAGGACTCGCGTGTGATATCTCACCTGCGGCATGCGACGGTGTGGCCGGCGATGAAGTACGCTTGCCTAAAACTAACCTATTAGTAGGACTCGCGTGTGATATCTCACCTGCGGCATGCGACGGTGTGGCCGGCGATGAAGTACGCTTGCCTAAAACTAACCTATTAGTAGGACTCGCGTGTGATATCTCACCTGCGGCATGCGACGGTGTGGCCGACGACGAAGCACGCTTGTCTAGAAGTAACCTATTCTCTCTCTTCTTGAAGACAGGAAGTTCCAATGAGCATGATGAGTTATTCCCAAAACGTTTTATGCGCTTGAGGTTAGTACTATTAGTTATTCTGTAGTTTGAGTGAGATGTCCACCAAGTAGCGGTGGCGCATCGCCGTGGCCAATACACACCGACAGGCTCGTAACTAGGTGACGATGCTCAAGGCTCTGGAGCGTTGAACCGACCAGTGCATCGTTGGTGATGAGCCGCTTGACCTGTTCCTTAGTGGACTCGCCTTAAGTGGCTAGCATTCCCAACAGTTTGTCAGCCAGTTGAGCTTTTGACTCGATGTAGGAGCCAAACTGAAGGGTGGATGTCAACGTAACGCCAAGAAGCTCAAAATGGTAGGATATCGGCGCGGCTTCACGGGTAAAGCCCAGGAAGAATTGGTTGGAATTTGTTCCACATTACAAACATTTTTCAGTTGGAGCATTGATCTTTACGTAAACCGATGTATGAGAGAGAACATTTTCCAATGCAAAGTTTAGTTGTCCTTTAATCCGACTTATCTTTTCATTAAGCTAAAGCGACGGTGCTCGCCAGGCGACGTGGTGTACTCTAGACTGCTGCGGCAGGTCACACTGACGCTTGGTGCCGCCGCCCGCGCCACGAGTGGACAACGTCGCGTACCGGCCGTGGGACATAACATGGAGGACGTATTAAATGAAAAACTGAAGCAGATCGCCTAGTTCCTGATAGCACCTACCGCGTCCTGACCTCGCGCGGCGCCAAGCAAAGCTCCGCTGTGTGGCTTCGGCCAATTGCTTGCTTGCTGGTACGGAACCCTTCTACTCGCGTTTGGGCGGTTCTTATAAATCGAACAAAATAATTAATGTTGAGCTTAACGTGATGAAACACCTAGCCATACCAAGGATCAGCCAGAATGAGCATGGTCAGGGACCGGCGAGTTACTTGTTCGTGAAGCATGCGTAGCTGGCAACTGGTAGGTCATCACCTCGTCATCATCCTCTGCCCCTAATCCAGTATATTCGAGGTCGGCGCAGCTGACTTTCGCTGTGACGGAAGTATCGCCTATACGTACACTTCATTCGATTATTTAAGTTTATACCGCCATCACAACGTGAGTACCATAGATTATATCGTGGTGAGTACCGACAATGACCCAATCATTATAACAACTGTAACTTTAGTTGGTGGTGGACCAGTCGATTGTGTCCCGCCTGCTCCTCGCACCTCTGGCGGTGACATCTCGGCGACAAACAATGAGCTATAAACAGACGTGTGATGATAATAGACATTTGTGGAACGACATGAGCGGCAATAACGGGGAGCAGCGGGTGTCACCGCGGGGTGGGGGGGGTCTTCATGAGCACACCAAGTGCGTCAAGCGCGCTCCTTCTCTTCATGAGTACACCAACTGCGTCAAGCGCGCTCCTTCTCTTCATGAGTACACCAACTGCGTCAAGCGCGCTCCTTCTCTTCATGAGCACACCAACTGCGTCAAGCGCGCTCCTTCTCTTCATGAGCACACCAACTGCGTCAAGCTGTAACATAATGTACATACTCACAGTTATCTTCATTCATTCCTCCACGTCAGAACAAGCATTCTGTTACCGTTAGGCGCTGATATGATTATTTATTACGACACGTTTTATCCACAATCAGTACACAGACACAGCTCCATCTTTAAGATGACACTACGATGATTTAGTGACATCCAAGGGTTGGTAATTTCGCCCACATTGATGGATATCATTTTTCCTATAAACACTATACTTCTAATACAAAATAACTATAGATTTTATCGTATTTTATTAATAATATATTTTATTATGACAGCTTTGACAACGACGTTTAATACGTCGCCATGGCAACCTTTCTTTCAAATTCTTACCTGCCTGTATCTTTTTAGCTAATTAGATATGAATACTTATTATATTTAATTACTGGCCATCTTCATAACTCAAATTCATATTTTCTACATGATGTTATTCTACGAGCTGACATTATAGATCCACGCAATCCAAGGATCAGTTCGGGTTTCGCCTCTAAAGCGGATACAATAAAGAGCCTGATACTCCAGGGCTACCTATCGCGGGAATACCCAGCGTACCTCTCCGCTCCGGTACCTGTCGGACCCTGCCTACGCCTCCGTCCTCCGTCCGCCGTGAAGGGCTCCTGTGACTATTGGGCCGCGCCTCATCCGAGGGCCGCCTCACCTGGCGGGCTGACAGCGTCTCTGTCGTGCCTCTCTCTCTTGCTGTCGAGCTGCGTCCTGCCTTGCTGCGTGGACCCTCCAACGGGTGTCCTCCGCCTGCACTTTATCTATACCTGTACCTGCGCCGGCTCCTGCTGCCGTGCTGCAGCCTGCCCTGCTGCGTGGGCCCTCCTACGAGTGTCCTCCGTGCCGCACAGGCACCAGCGACCTGCCCTCATTTGTACCTGCATCTGCCGCCGGCACCTGCCTCGCGTCTACCTCCCTCATCTGGATCTCCACCTCAGCCTCCTCAGCCCACCTATCACGCATCGTCATCCACACACCCCACCTCCACAAACTTACACACCTCTCTTAGTTCATCTCCATCTTAAAATTATAAATATACCTTTAATTGTTTTCTACCTCCCTTTCTTTAATTTCATTTTTCCTTTGGTTTTTATAAGTTTAGTTACTTGTCGCTACACGACAAAGCGCGCTCCTTCTCTTCATGAGCACACCAACTGCGTTAAGCGCGCTCCTTCTCTTCATGAGCACACCAACTGCGTCAAGCGCGCTCCTTCTCTTCATGAGCACACCAAGTGCGTCAAGCGCGCTCCTTCTCTTCATGAGCACACCAACTGCGTCAAACGCGCTCCTTCTTTTTTGACTAAGAGAGTAGGTCTGGGTTTTTCGAGATGTTCTAAGTTGGTGGAGATTTAACGAGGATCTTCGAAGGTTGATAATGGAACTCCCTTAATGGATCAATCAAATCAGCCTACCGCAGTATTCGCAGTCCACTACTGGACATATGCCTCTCCCAAGCTGAGCGACAACGCCCTTTCTCGGCCTTCCACGTCGAGTCTGTCCCAGCCACGTTTTAAGGTCGTCGGCGCGTCTAACTGGGGTCGTCCACATCGCACACTACGCTTGACGATACGTGCTCTCCACTCCAGGACTCGCCTGCCCCAAGGACTGTGGGCCCAGCATGGCCGGGCCACAGCCACTGCAGCTGGGCACTAACTAGGCAGGCTATGTCTTTCTCTTCGGTTCTTTTCCAGATGTTATCTTTCAAAGAAACCCGAGCACAGCGCGCGTCATCACTCATCGGGCGCTGAGCGGCCTTGAGCCGACCCTCGTGGACCGGCCGCTAGTGTTTGCATTATTTATGTCACTCAAACTGGTTTTTTTTTTTCAGTAACCCACTTACGAGTACTTCACCTTCGCAAATGCTTTATCTTTATGGAGTCAGTTTTTACTTTATAAATTAAATTTTTGGGACGTTGCTTCGTTGTTATAAAATCTTCTGATCAGAAATACCTAACAAGCTAAATACAAAAGGTACTCATGTACCTGCGCACCTACATATCAACAACCTCGCACCCGGCGCGCGCCGTGCTCGTGTCAGCATGTCTCATTGTGAGCTCACATGTGACAGTCTTCGTCTGCTGCTTCCCCAGAGCACGCGCTGTCGTGTTTCAGAATTATTATTAGAGTTCAGCACCGGTGCTAAGGAGCGCGTGTGTCAAGTTCTGGTTCGCAGGAGAGATGCCAGGCATGTGGCAGCACTGGCAGCCGGCTGTGTGAGTCCGCCGAGTGCCGCGTGCCGCTGGAGGTGCACCGATGGCAATCAATTAGATGATGATGATGAGTAATTTAGATGATTCCAGTCCTTCGCGTGCGCCAGTGATTGCCCTGCCGAGTATCGATTGGTTCCGCGCGCGGCGGCGGCGACTAATAATACCGGCGAGCAAACAGACGTCGACCTATAACGTATCATTAATTCAACGGCGCGCGCGCACTACTCGCACAGCTACCAATAACTTGAACCAATTCACAGTCGGTTTGACTTTGATCCGCTTCTGCTGACTTGTATTATTTATTTGTTCAGTAAGTACATAATTTCGGCACCATACATAAACGTTGTGCAAAATACTGGATTTTTCGAGTCGTCGTCAAGTAGATAAAAACAAAATCGTTTATAAAATTAATTCGTTCCCACTGTTGGGAGGCTGGGACACATGCCTCCTCTCGGCGAGCGAGAGCGGGCCGTAATCCACCACGTGGGCCCACTGCGGGTTGGTAGATGTCACATGTCTTTGAATTTTTGGTTCTAGGACATTCCGGTTTCCTCGCGATTTGCTCCTTCGCCGTTTTAAGAGGTGATGAAATAATTTACACAAAATAATGTGCCTGCTTGGGATCGAACATCGAACCCACGACCTATAAATCTTAAGTAGCGGCCGTTAGAACTCGGCCACCACTACGCTTATACATATAATAAAAGTCATAGTCTTAGTACATACATTATGTAGATAAAATATGAGTGCATATTTGCATAATTAATGTAAATTGTATTCAAATAGACTAATCTATGATTATATTTATGCTGACATAAAAGTATAGATGTTGTCTTATAGGAAGGTTACCATATTAATGTACACCGATGCCACACACCGATGACACGCTGTGTAGTGTGTAGTGATGTGCACACAAATAACGCACTGAGCGTACCGGCGCGGCGCGGCGCACTACATCACTGCATGACGCTCTCCACACCATTGCACCTTTTTTTTTTTTTTTTTTTTAAGGATGGGAAATCATCAAATGACCCCTCCCGCTCTGGGTGGAGCAGAAGGGAGTGTCAGACTCTTACTGACTAAAACCCACCCGTGTTCCTTCCTTAGCCCTTTATGTACCAGGGCAGCGGTAACCCTTTCGGACGATCCCGCTAACACCATTGCACCTAACATCAGATTCTTTTTCTTTCAACGTACCTATTGGATCTAATAAATTTTTGCACATTTAATTAGTTTACATCGCGCATACATCGGTAACTGTCATTATAATTGTGTGGGTATCCAAAAGAAAGAAAAAAGATTTATTTAGCACAGACTAAAAGACACACTACACCAGATACATACATCAGATAACAACTAATAAAAAAATAAATACAAAGTATAAAGACCGATGTAAGAAATTAGCAGGTAAGTGTGCCTCACGGCTGCACCAAAAAGGCCCAGTTCAGCAAAAATGCCAGACAATAGTGCCTGACGCTGGTTTTCAACTGAACCTGATGTGTGAGGTGACGGATGTAAATCAGTTTTACACTGCAACGTGACGTATGTATGCATACTTAAATAAGATAAATATGTGATAAATAAAAAATAGTAACGAATATGTACATAAATAGTGTGAGTTGAGTAATATTGCAAAAAGAACTAAAAAAAATAAAGTAAAAATTTAAAAAACCCCCGACAACAGAACATTTAATCAAAAAATTTCATACGTACTTACGTAGGGTCATCATTTCAAGGTTATTTTTTTCTTTTTATAGGGTTTCACGTTGTCGCTGGTTTCTAAAATTTTTAATTAAATTTTTTATTTCATGCTTTTTATAGGGACTCCTTGTTATTTCATTTCTTTTATTTTCTTGCGTTTTAAGATTCAGGTAATTTGGTATTTAATCAGGTTTTTTGTAATTCGCCATTTTGTGGTAGTGGCCATCTTGGATTTGAAATTTATCATAGTGTATAGTATTCTACTAGTCAAGCCCTTTCATTTGATACCCATATAGAAGGAGTTGTGAAAATACAAACGTAATTCGCCATTTTGTGGTGGCGGCCATCTTGGATTTGAAATTTATCATAGTGTATAGTATTCTACTAGTCAAGCCCTTTCATTTGATACCCATATTGAGGGAGTTGTGAAAAAATATGTAATTCGCCATTTTGTGGTGGCGGCCATCTTGGATTTGAAATTTATCATAGTGTATAGTATTCTACTAGTCAAGCCCTTTCATTTGATACCCATATTGAGGGAGTTGTGAAAAAATATGTAATCCGCCATTTTGTGGCGGCGACCATATTGGACCGATTTTCATCAAACATAGCTAAGAACACTCCCGACAAATTCACCATTCAAACAAAAAAAAAACAAAATTAAAATCGGTTCATCCGTTCGGGAGCTACGATGCCACAGACAGACATACACACACACACACACACCCCGACACGTCAAACTTATAACAACCCATCGTTCTTGCGTCGGGGGTTAAAAATAATAAAAAATAAAAAAAATACTGACTAATATAATGAGACGGCCGCGGGATAGACCTTCGTTATTATGTAAGTAAATAAATTCTTTGAAACGACTTTGAACAACATAGACCGGTTTTAAAACGATGCCTAATTTCCACGTTCCAACATATTGTCATAATTAATTAATCCGCGCATTTCCGGCCGTGCTAACCGCGTGTGTATATCCGTGATATACACACGCGGTTAAGAGCTCATGAGTCCATAGCTAATTGGTGTAAGCGCCTGCGATAGCTACTGATGTAAGCTACACGACGTAAGTTCGATCCCAACTGAGGAATTTGGTTTTGCTGCTTTTTACTTTTTGTTTCTTATTAAATTAATTTTGTGGTCAAAAAAATCACTCAGCAAAAAACTAGAAAGTTAATTAAATAAAACCAATAAAATCATTTCATTTTTTTATAAGGTAAACATTGGTATTGGTTGGAATGAGCGACCTTATCGCTCGGGTCATTAGCAAATGATCCGTCTCGTTTCTTCCAATATGTTCTTTCTTTACAATAATTGTTTTAAGGTTCAATTTGGTGTGGGCTGTATTAGCAAAAAAAACTTGTGTGGCCGATACAATGATTTAATGCAAAGTGGTTTTAAACATAATATATATTCTTTAGCTATTCATACTAGACGTTCGAATGAGTAAAACACTGTTGTCTAACAGTTTTTTTGACAAAGTCAAAGCTTTTTGTTGGTTAAGGTTGCACGTAAATAGTGTATAGGTAGGTATATAAATTTAAAAAAGTAAAATTAGAAGTGAAGTAAATCGACGTGTTAGATAGTAAGAAATTATGACAACTTCTAACGGCATAACGATAACATCACTTCACCAGACTTTCAATAACGAGTTGTTGTTTAAAAATTTAAAGAGGATTACGGCGGTATACCTAAATAATGCTAAAGTTTGTATTTGTTCACATTCGCTTAACAAATATGAACATTATTTGCATAAAAAAATAAGGTTCATAGTCGTCTATAACAAAAATTAATTCGACTAATAATGAGTCGGCAAACCTTCGTTTTCTATCACCATATTGTTCTCCCAATCAAAATTAATATATGACCTAGCAAACTGTAGTCGGTTTTGTTGGTGCGCAGTGGACAGCAAAATCTTCCGCGCTGGCTTGCTGCAACGTAAACCAGCTGAATGTAGGTGATTTCTCACAGTTTGTAAGCGCACATTGTGTGCTGTTGCTGTTACGCAGGTGGGCAAGAAGGGATCAGCCTTGTGCCTTGCACAATGTCTACGTCTCCTGAATCCGCATATCGGCGGACCCATAACTGCACGGTTCTCCTCAGTGGATACAAAACAAAACAGTATTTAAAATACTTACTTACCTATAATAATAGCAATTATTATAACAAATAAATATATATACCTACTATATTTATATACCGTGTATATAATATACTTTATACATATACTTATATACATGTTACATGTTTTAAATATACACTGACATTAGTAAACATAATAATCTATTTTTATTTACGTTATTCGAAGGCTTTTCTTTAATCTGTCTAAAGGCCCGTGCCGTAGTGGGACAAAAATGGGTTAGACCAAGTTAATTTTATCATAATCATCTGTGTTTTGAAATTTATTAACTTTAACAATAAACATAATATTTGGAAACTTCTAATACTAAATAAACTACAAATTATTAAAATAACCATCTTAGCCAAAAAAAACGATAGTACATTTATGATAATTTACCTATATTATAAATAGTTATAATATAGGTACTTACTACGTACTTAAAATTAAAATTAATGTAACTTAATTACCATAGGGTAATTAAGTGACATTAATTTTAATTTGAAGTACTTAAGTTACATTGATTTATTCCTAGGTAGGCATAGAAAGGTGAGACGAGTTAGTTAAGTTGAAATAGGTATAATATCAACGTAATATCAAACTGTTACTCACTGATATCATTAGGCGCTTCCAATTTCACATCCAGGCTGATTTTTTAAAGACCAGCCAAATTTAAGGATGTGGTACAGACCATCAACTGAACAACTTTCTCCATGGGACCAACATCGTAATCGCGAATAAAAATTCAGCCGTCCCATACATTTAGGTCGAGTAGGTATTGAAGTTTTCTATAGAACAGTTGATAAAATTTTCGCGATTACGCTATTTGTCCCATGGAGAAAGTTGTTCAGTTTGATGGTCTGTACCACATCCTTAAATTTGGCTGGTCTTTAAAAAATCAGCCTGTATAGATACGTTTTGCTCATGCAGAACAACGATTTCTGCCTTTTTTAACATTGATAAATGTTGCATGGTTCCACAGAAATAAATCCGCACACGAATACGAGTAGCAATCAATAACCTCAGTAATGGAAATACTTGTAGACTGACAACTAAGAACGCAATTTTTTTATAAAATAGGGTGCTTGAAAACATTTGTTTTTTAAATTGTCAGTAGTTATTTTCTAAACAGTCAAAATAAAATGGCGTGAGAGTTCCGTGTTATTCTCAAACGTTGCAAACTTCATTACTCATCCATGAACGGGATCGAATCGTTATAAATTCAACTTTTAAGTAATTGTTTTAACAAAATAATGAATACAAAAAGAAAAAGACATTTGCTGCACACATGGTTTGAACTTACGAATTCTCGCTCACTGACCAAAGACGATAGCCATTGTGCCAAGGTCGCTATAGTAATATTTAATGCGAAATATTATATCTCATTCAGTAACATCAATGTATGATTACTATTGTGCCATACGCACACTACTAAACACAGAGCTTGTTCGTTTTATTTAGTGGTTTTGTGCATAACCGTGACTTCACCCACACATATAAAACGTAAACCAATTAGTTTGTTCGACTATACACATACCTACTCAAGATACCGAACCAAGAGGCGGGATGAAACGTATCAGCGTGACACGTCTGAGACAAAATTGCATATTTATGTGACAGTATTAGTACCTATAAGTTATTTATTTAGCATGGCCTTCATAATGCTCGGAGCACAAGTGTCAACTATGTACGTTGTACTACTCTACGTCGGTGCACCACTCGACAGCGTGCTGCGTGGAGCCTCGAGTATTGTAACGTGAGGCTCCTAGCTCCTAGCTTGTAGTACACGTAGCATTTGTAGCAAATTGTTCGTAGCTTATAGAAACTTTCGAAAAGCACAAGTAGAGTGTACCGTGCAACGTGTAGCGCGTATAGCTCGTAGCGAGTTGCCCCTAGCACGTACCTCGTAGTGCCGTGTTCGTAGGGCTTTGCGCGTAGCACGTAGCGCGTACAGTGCAGAATGTACACCAAACCCAAAGCACGTAGACCGTGGCGCGTGATTTGTAGCTTGTATCGTATTTCACGTAGCTTGTAGCACAGAGGATGTGGCCTCGTAGTGTGTAGCACGTAGTTTGTAGCACAAGAGGTGTGGCCTCGTAGTGTGTAGCACGTAGTTTGTAGCACAAGGGGTGTGGCCTCGTAGTGTGTAGCACGTAGTTTGTAGCACAAGGGGTGTGGCCTCGTAGTGTGTAGCACGTAGTTTGTAGCACAAGGGGTGTGGCCTCGTAGTGTGTAGCACGTAGTTTGTCGTAAGTCCGGTCGCTAAAACCACAGTATAAAAATATTTTTAGATATTTATACTGTGCCATATTAATGATCGATTCGTGGCTCAGCCATGGGAATAGCTTACGATGTTACAACAGAACGATACCTACTACGTGCGATTACAGAGCGGACGGCGCTCGAGCCGCCAGCTGTGCTGTGCGGCAGTAGCTGCTCACTGTACCCACTACACTCATATGAGACGTGGCGTCGCGCGTCGACAAGTGCGCGAAGGAGGTTGTAGCCGTTGTAGTATTACTTATCAGTAAGGTGCATTCAGGGCGCACGATCACCTGCACTGCACTAGTGTGCGCGCTGCCGGCCCGCACATACTTACCTACCACAACGGTTCAAAACTCATACCAACTCGCAACTGGCAACCGAGTACAACTCCAGTGTATGAGGAAAATGATGCATATATGTTTATTCTTGTTTTAACAAAAGTTATGTTTATTCAATGTAACATGTAGTGCTGAAGCTAAAGTCGGAGCTATTATGGTCCTGTCGCCCTAGCTAATGAGAACGTTACTAAACTTACTACGTTCAATTGCTGCACCCAGGCTGCGCTGATATTCAACAAGCAACAAAGCCATTCAATTGATGGCCCATTAGACAACAGCAATGAAGACAACTAAGTCTAATCACAAAAATATTGTAATACCTAACCGGAAACTGCAAGTGCATGGGCCGGGAGCCGACGGAGCCCGACTGCCACCATTGTGGTTGCGACTAGTGCTTCAACGTTTGCACATTGGAGGAGTTCCGCGTCTGGCCAGAGAAGCGCTGAACTCTCGCTTCCGTTTGCGGTTCAGTCCATGGTCGACACAAAGAGGCCATAGCCTACAGGCGCCCGACTTGAGGAAGTCCTCGCCCAGGCAGGCGGACCCGACGCGCCGTGAGTATCGTGCTGTAGTAGACAACATTGACAACCGCTAACTGGGAGACCAGCAGCTGCTTGCATCGGAAACACTCCCGTCACCGCTCGCTAACAACGCAAACTAATCAATAAAGACTACCGCGTGTCGACCTATGTATGCTTGTAATTACATTCAATCACAAGCAATGATTCCAATCTTAGTTCCGTCAGACTGTGTAGAAGACAGCGGCCGGTTAGAACATCCTCGCTGGCAGCTTTCAACCATACGGCAACATTTATTAATCTTCTATATATACCTAGTCTTGCCATAAATATTGTGACGAAGAAAAAAATGTTTTTTTATTTCAAATAATATTTATTACTTTTACTGTGTGTTAGTTTAATACATAAATATAAAACAATTTAAAATATAAAAAGCTCATTCGAAGTGGTCTCTGTTGGCTGCAATACAGTCCTTTAAACGTTGAGGCCAGTTATCAATAGAGGCACGCACTCTTTTCATGGGAAAATTCTTCACTGCCAATCGTATGGATTGTTTTAGGGACTCCAAATTATCATGGCGTTTAGATCAAGCCGTACTCTCTAAAACTGACCACAAATCATAATCCAGCGGATTAAGATCGGGACTAGACGACGGCCAGTCTTCAGCTCTGATGAAGTCCGAAACGTTCACTTCCAACCAAGACTGCGTGGACCGGGCGTTATGACCCGGTGCCGAGTCTTGTTGGAAGGACCATACTTGGTTATTGAACATGGTGTTGTTACGGGGCTTAACTACCTTCTCAAGAATGGTATCTTGATACACTTGTGCCGATGTTTTGATACCTTTTTTTGATAATATTTTAAATAATTATATGTATATTTAAATAATAAAATAGATTATTTATTTATTTATTACTGTGATTGCCCGTGACATCACAGCGGGCCCTATCAGAATACCAGCGCTGCGACATTTATTTTTTAAATGTCGTAGCATCATGCTGAGATAGGAGCCTTTTGGCCTCGTACAGGACTTTCTGTTTCATTTTTATTTTTGTTACTTTATTTTTTATTATTTTTTATATAATTTGTTTTTGGTACCTATACTTTTTCTTTCTTTCTTTCTTTCTTTCACAAAAATATGGCTCAGTCACTCCTTCATAGCTAACAACGTGATGGTTTGGTGGGGACCAAACCATCACTGAAGTCGGTTCCTTAGAGCTTTGAGCATAAATACGGTCATTTTGTTTGTTAAAATGTTGCTCAATTGTAAAGATTTTCTCATCCGTAAACAAAATTTTTCTGTGACCTCCCTTTGCGTACCGCTTCAGTAGTTGTTTCGATTTTACCACCCTATTCTTTTTTAAATTATCAGTGAAAAAATGACCAGTGCGTCTCCTATAGGCTGCAAATCCTAAGTCATCTTTTAAAATACGCGACATGGTTCTGGGTGCTATCTTCATCTCCCGAGATAAAATCTTTTGCTTTCGGACAGGATTTCTTCGAATTCTTTCCTTTACTGCTTTGACCACCTTTTTCGTACGAACACTACGTGGACAGCCAGATCTTTTTCTGTCACAAACAGAGGAGGTCTCATTGTACCTATTAATAGCCCGGTACACAAACATTTGACTAATACCAAGCGTATGGAGAGTTTTAAAAATTGCATTTGGCTCCATACCAACTTTGTGTAATGCAATCACAGCGATTCGGTTCTCTTTATCACGCCACTCCATTTTAATATTGCAAAATATTGTACAATGTATTGGCGCCAAAATTAGAAAACTCAATGAACAATCGTATAAAAATGACAGATTCCAAATTCAAATGTAATATCTTTCTTATTTTTAATTGTAACAGTATTTATGGCCAGACTGTGTATATGTCGCCGGCAACTGGTTCAATTAGCCATTTAGTTAACTGCCTAGCTTTGTAACTAAACGGCGCCGTTCAACTAGCGGCCTGAATGATATTCAGCCATTCAATCAAACAGCTAGGCAAATGACTTGGATCGCTAACGTTGAACTACTTGCCTAGCCCAGACATTTAAATTGGCGATTGATTGATTGGTGATTGACTTAAAGCGGCAGGTTTTTTATTTTATGTTTGTTAACAAGTTCAGCAATAAAAACTGAGCTGTAAATATTTAAATGCGTAAGTAAATATTATTTAGCAGTAAAATGACTTACGGCAGTTACGTGTGGGCAGTTAACAAATCGGAAATAGTCGGTAAGAAATCTAACTTGAGAGTAGCGCTCACCGGCCGCTGCCGAGGCACCGCTCGCTACGCTCGCTCGGCTCGCGTGCGTTTGGTCATAGTTCTAACCTAACCAAACCCATTTGTTCGGGGTGGCCTGGCTTACTTCTTGCGATCAATCCGGCTCGGGCGTGTTTGATCTTAGTTCCAACCTAACCTATGAACTGCCGAACTACTTACCTAAGTGCCCATTTCAACGATTGCTGAAACATAAAATGAGTTTATAAAAGATCAGCCATTTTTAGTTTCATTTTTTTTCCTCACATTTTCACCCTATTTTAACAAATGACCCAAGCATCAGCCAGCCAATTCATTAAATATTGTATTAGACGCATTGGCTGAACATCGTTTAGGCTGCTACTTAAACGGTGCCGTTTAGTTAAAAGGCTAGGCAGTTAACTGAAATGCTAATTAAGTTAGTTGGCTGCGACATATACCATATAGTGTTTAGAATAAACTGACTTGGAGGAACCCTGTTGCCTGTATCATCCCACTGCAGGACAAAGGCCTACCATGAGTCCCACTACTTTTACCTATTCGTGGCTAACGAAGACCGCGCTGGGTCGCCCCTTCCGGTAGAACCCAAGCGCTCCCCGCCATCTAAGAGCTGCCGCGACGTCCGTCGTCGGGTGGTACTTTTAGCCGAAAGGTCATCAGACATGCGGCAGACTTGTCCGGCCCAATACCCCACGAGCTGAGCAGCTCTCTGGGTGTGGGTGATAGCCGTAACTTTATTTGTCGCAGAATAGTTGTTTTCCTTTCAATATGGTCCGCTTGGATGTTCCCTCTTGGATGCTGCGCTCTTTTGAGGGGTGCGACCTCTGCTCAAGCGCCACAGACCAGCTCTGAGCGCCGCATGTGAGTATAGGGAAAACCTACACATTGTGCGTTTGTGACATATTTGGTAGATCTCGCTTTGAAAGATCTGGCTTTGGCCCAGATTATCCAGGACATACGAAATCTCCTCAGTCTCAACAAAAAGTCATCTTTTGATGGCGTTTGTCGTGAGTTTTATCTTTGTACTTCGGCCTGAGCAGATCCGAGGCTCGACTTGTTCAACATGCAAGGTAATGTGACCCGGGACTGCTGCTAAATCGCTCCGTTACCAGCTGGCATTTATGTCAAATGTTTACATTTCCATTCCAAAACCTTTGTAGCCGTAAGAAAATATTTCTTGCATAGTTATTTTAGCGTGTGTCAGTGTAGTATATAGAGAAAGACAATGGGCTGAAATATTTTTGTCACAGGGTTGACTTTCGAAGGTATATTTGGGATATTTTTTAGCCCATATAAGGAAAAAGTCGAAAATTCGCTCCTTTTAAAATACTGATATTCAGTTGCATTGCAACCATGTTGGGGTCGGCTTCCAGTCTCGGCTAGACTGGAAGCCGACCCCAACCTACATAGTAGGGAAAAGGCTAGGCATATGATGATTAAATGAAGAGATGGTTTCTGTTACACCTGAATGGTCGTTTTGTGATCATATAACTAAGATCTGCAAAAGGGCGTTTAGAAACTTGGGGTTCGTATTAGGACAGACACGAGATTTCATAGTGCAGTTATATCGGCTCCATATGAGGCCAAATACTCGGTGATGTTGGAGCGCGTCCAGAACAAGTTGTTCAGGAAGGTTTATGGGGTATATCCGTTTTAGCCGTTGATGTACCCCACTCTATTTGTAATGGGTATGGTCGGGTACAATGAATTGAGGGTGCGATGGGAGTTTTACACTTGTCGCGTATCTGGTGAAATTACTTGGTGGTATCGAGCATTATCCTGGAGTGCGGCAGCACTTAAGTCTTTGGGTACCGGACCGCGATGTGCGGAGGTGGCGACGCCGCCACTGCTGGCGGTGCCGACAGCCAGGACCAACCTACTCACTAAACTACACACCTGTGACCCGGCAATTCGTATCATTACCGAATTTCATGGCAAAATAGATGTGTTTATTTGTCATTTGAGTGAATTCTCTAGGGCAATGTTATTTATTTGATGGTTTAATATACAGGCTGTTAAAGAAATTGCGTTCCATAGCTTCAGGGTGAGTTCAGTATCGATAAAGGAACCCGTAAAAACACCTTTAAAAAAACCGAAAAATATCATAAGTTGAACCTAATTTAGTACCTACTAACTTAAAATAGCAATCGTTTAGAATTAAAATTATTTTACTTGCTTAGGTACCTACAATCGAACGCGTTGTCATTTTGTCCTTCACTTCTCGCGTCCGAATACTAAGGGCTATTTGCTACTGAAAACGGCTCGCGACAAATGGCGCAAGATGTGCGCTCCTAACACTACGAGGTATGTCAATTACAATTCCAATTTTCCCTTCGAGTTCGTACTTCAACGGGCTTAGGACCGTCCAAATACAAAACCTACAAAAAAGATTTTGTTTAACCAGTATTCAACAGATATACGAGTAGGTATTATATTAAGGAAGAAGAAATAAGTACTTGGAATTCTAATTTACGTACCTAGTAACCTATCCTTCACCCGACGTCATCGAAGTGTTATCGAAGTGTTTTTTTTTTCAAATCAAATCATTTATTCGCATAGAATGTAGGTGTTTAACAAAAGTTGGTAAAAAAATATATATATTGGCCCGTACACATTCTGCCCGAGTATTGGCATGCAAAAATTTAACAAATTAGGTTTCAAATTTAAATACTAAGGAACACTAATGTCACTAATAAAATAATTAATATAATAATTTCAAAATTAAATTTTAGACTTCAATACATTATTAAGGTAAACTAATAAAATAATTAATATAATAATTTCAAATTAAAATGTCAATAATAGCTACTTAATGTCAATTATAATTAATGTCAATAATACTTCATGTCAATAATACAGTGTTCATGGTGTAACTGCAATGTCACAGTCATTCAAAAAATCACTTATTATATAGTAACATTTCTGAGTCAAATATGCCTTGAGTTTGTTTTTAAATTGTTGAAGGGTGTAATTTTTTATGTTGTCCGGTAGTTTATTAAATATAATTGGAGCCATGCAAAGAACACTTTTTCTAAGTAGTGCAGTTTTATAGCTGCTGACAGTTAAAAGATTTTTGTATTGACTTCTAACGGGACCTTTCTTGGTGTCTGAGACCTTCGCAAATCCCTGGACGGGAGTCAACAGCCGACTCCCGGCCACCGTAGGCGCGGGCTTGCGGGCGGCGAGCTATGGGCAGCTCGCCGCCCGGTAAGGACCAGGCCCGGGTCGACGGCGCGTTGTGTTCCACGCGCGCCTCAAAGAGCTGTCAGCACGAACTGACGGGGTCCGCTAGGGCCGATGCCGCCGGGGCTGCGGGTTGTTCGAAAGAGATACCGTGGCCCCTGGCACAGGCAACTGAAGGAACACGGGTGGGTTTTAGTCAGTAAAAGTCTGACACTCCCTTCTGCTCCGCCCAGAGCGGGAGGAGTCATTTGATGATTTCCCACCCAGAAAAAAAAAAAAAAAAAAAGACCTTCGCAAATAGCTTTATGTTGCTTTTAACAAAAATTGCCATTTCTAAAATATACAATGACGGAAACGTAAGAATTTTTAACGACTTGAAGTAGGGTTTACAGTTATCTCTTGGTTGTATACCGCACGTGGCTCGTATACAGCATTTTTGGGCTTTAAATATGGTATCTCTTAAAGTACAATTACCCCAGAAAATTATCCCAAACCTCAAGACCGATGCGACTAAGCCATATGCAACTAAAGCCGTCCTAGTGTCAACTTTTTTTTTTCAAATTAAATAGGACATACGCAGCCGTACTCAATTTTTTACAAACCTCTTCTGCTTGTGGTTTCCATGTTAATTGATCGTCTATAAGGATTCCTAGAAATTTCGCGACCTTCGTTTTTTGAATCGTCGGTCTGTTATAGTTTACGTTAACGTTTGGTGGAATTGTACGTTGGTGAAAATGCATTATATTCGTCTTTACTAAATTTATTACCAAATTATATTTATCAAGCCAATCAATTATATTTCTAATACTATTGTTGATGTCCTCTTCATAATCACTAATATCATTACATTTTATAAGCGCTGTGCTGTCATCGGCAAATAGAACCATAGGATGTCGAATTTGTTGAGGCAAATCATTTATATACAGCAAAAATATTGGACGACCTAATACACTACCCTGTGGTACACCAAATTTGACTATTTTACCCTCAGACTGATATTTCTTTTCACATTTTGTCTTAAGACAAATTCTGGATATCTCGGTATACTGTGTGCGGTTACTAAGGTAAGATTTTAGGAGATTTAACACATTACCCCTTATACCGTATTTATTAAGTTTGCTTATTAAAATATCATGATTGACACAATCAAAAGCCCTAGTCATGTCTGTAAAAATAGCACAGATAGGGATCTTTTTATCAATGTTTATCATAACTTCGTGTAATAAGTCATACAGTGCTGCATTAATGCTTTTATTATTTCTCGTTCTATTCTTTTATTCGTTTTATTCTTTCGTGTTCGGGCGTAGGTGTGTCATTGTGTTCGATAGTAGGTAGGTAACTCTAGCAAAATATTAATTAGCATTTAAACAAAATAAAAGCTTATTTTAACCAATTTTTTAATCAATTCTAAACGATTGCTATTTAATTAGTACGTACTACTTTAGGTTCATCTTATGATAATTTTGGTTTTTTTTTTTTTCTTTTTCGATACTGAACTCACCCTGAAGCTATGACACGCAATTTCTTTAAAACCCTGTATAGTAAGTATAGGTAGCATATTATTCTGTTCAGCATTCTGTATACATGTAAGGTATTGTGTTAAAGTTCCCATTACTTTTCTTTGTATTGTTACTCAATTGTAAATAAAAGGTTAGTATAGATTTGTAAAATGACAGCACTGTCGCATTGGGTACATACACCTGTAATCATACTTGTAAGGGAGATTTTAATAAATAAGAGAAAACCGAATCCCCAGAATAGATCACCTACTGGATTGTGGTGAAAACTATGTGATTAGATTGATTTGGTGACATAATATATTATGTACGTACATAAGAGATACCTATCACGGACAGCCAACAACCCCACACGATGAAGGCTTGATGCCCCATAAGGAATGACCCGCCATAGTCAGAGCAGTAGTGTCGACAGGTCCACACGATGACGACTTGATGCCCCATAAGGAATGACCCGCCATAGTCAGAGCAGTAGGGTCGGCAGGTCCACACGATGATGACTTGATGCCCCATAAGGAATGACCCGCCATAGTCAGAGCAGTAGTGTCGACAGGTCCACACGATGACGACTTGATGCCCCATAAGGAATGACCCGCCATAGTCAGAGCAGTAGGGTCGGCAGGTCCACACGATGATGACTTGATGCCCCATAAGGAATGACCCGCCATGGTCAGAGCAGTAGTGTCGACAGGTCCACACGATGACGACTTGATGCCCCATAAGGAATGACCTGCCATGGTCAGAGCAGTAGTGTCGACAGGTCCACACGATGACGACTTGATGCCCCATAAGGAATGACCTGCCATGGTCAGAGCAGTAGTGTCGACAGGTCCACACGATGACGACTTGATGCCCCATAAGGAATGACCCGCCATGGTCAGAGCAGTAGTGTCGACAGGTCCACACGATGACGACTTGATGCCCCATAAGGAATGACCTGCCATGGTCAGAGCAGTAGTGTCGACAGGTCCACACGATGACGACTTGATGCCCCATAAGGAATGACCTGCCATGGTCAGAGCAGTAGTGTCGACAGGTCCACACGATGACGACTTGATGCCCCATAAGGAATGACCCGCCATGGTCAGAGCAGTAGTGTCGACAGGTCCACACGATGACGACTTGATGCCCCATAAGGAATGACCCGCCATGGTCAGAGCAGTAGTGTCGACAGGTCCACACGATGACGACTTGATGCCCCATAAGGAATGACCCGCCATGGTCAGAGCAGTAGTGTCGACAGGTCCACACGATGACGACTTGATGCCCCATAAGGAATGACCTGCCATAGTCAGAGCAGTATTGTCGACAGTTGAACACCAGGCCCTCCTGGTGTTATACTGTCGACACTACCGTGGGGCGCGCGGGGCGCAGGGGTGCGGAACCGTAAACAATACTTTTGTGTAACGTTGAGTGTTTATCACATTTATTGCCGCTTGCCGCTCCACGCGGCCCATTCAGGTTTGTTATCCATATTGCGCGTTCCGGCCGAGGCTCAAGGTCGGTTACCTCATTGTCTTACATTTTAACTGACCGACTCGGGCCATGCCAGAGGACGTTGCAACAGCTCCGCGGAGCATGCTCTCCGAACACAAAGTGTGTGACTGAGCGCCGAGCTCCGGACCGTTGCAACAGCTCCGCGGAGCATGTTCTCCGAACACAAAGTGTGTGACTGAGCGCCGAGCTCCGGACCGTTGCAACAGCTCCGCGGAGCATGCTCTCCGAACACAAAGTGTGTGCCTGAGCGCCGAGTTCCGGACCGTTGCAACAGCTCCGCGGAGCATGCTCTCCGAACACAAAGTGTGTGACTGAGCGCCGAGCTCCGGACCGTTGCAACAGCTCCGCGGAGCATGCTCTCCGAACACAAAGTGTGTGACTGAGCGCCGAGCTCCGGACCGTTGCAACAGCTCCGCGGAGCATGCTCTCCGAAGACAAAGTGTGTGACTGAGCGCCGAGCTCCGGACCGGTTTTGCAATTGTTGCCCGACGTTTGATACTTCGAGGTATTATTATCGACGGAAAAATTGAAGCAAACTGTTTGTACAAGCTTGTCTGCGGTCTGCGATGTAAGATGACGACGCGTGTGCTGTATGCTAAAGTTCTGTGACGTCTCAGGTCGATAATGTGACTATTTGTTTATTATAGCCCGACTGGCCAGGAGGGTAATGTTTTATTCGCGTGTAATTCTTGACAAAGCGTTAGCCTTGCGTGGCGTTAAGTGGTTCGTGCTCTCAACTCTGTTTTCAATAATATTGCTTCCCTGGTATTGTCATGTCATCATTACAATTACTATTACGTTATCAGGCGGCACTCGGCAGGGTCGCGACGGTGGGCGCCGCCGCGCCGTGCGGTACCTTGCAGCGGGTTCGGTTGGGTAACATCAGTGTTGCCTTGATTTAAAAAAAAAATTGCTACGGAACCTTAAAAACATAGCTCCTAATCAACATTATACGTAGGTACCTACATAAACTCACAGCTTTATCCCATGGAGGTAGGCAGAAAGTACAGAACGCTACCTAGTACCTGCTACTATCGTTACACACTACTGGTAATACCCACGCGCACGCCGCTTGCCAAGCACTGCGCTCCTGAACTTTCTGAGAACATCACCATTACAAGGCGTAACACCAATGAATGCCGTAACAGTACAATGAACAAGCGAGCTTGTTCATTGCGTGTTGTCCTCGCTAGCCCGCGCCCCCGGCTCCCCCTGCCCCGCGGTACGTAACAGTACAATGAACAAACGAGCTTGTAGTTGCGATGCGTGTTGTGCTCGCTAGCCCGCGCCCCCGGGTCCCCTGCCCCGCGGTACGTAACAGTACAATGAATAAGCGAGCTTGTAATTGCGTGTTGTCCTCGCTAGCCCGCGCCCCCGGCTCCCCCTGCCCCGCGGTACGTAACAGTACAATGAACAAGCGAGCTTGTAGTTGCATTGCGTGTTGTGCTCGCTAGCCCGCGCCCCCGGGTCCCCTGCCCCGCGTTACGTAACAGTACAATGAACAAGCGAGCTTGTAGTTGCGTGTTGTCCTCGCTAGCCCGCGCCCCCGGCTCCCCCTGCCCCGCGGTACGTAACAGTACAATGAACAAGCGAGCTTGTAGTTGCGTGTTGTCCTCGCTAGCCCGCGCCCCCGGCTCCCCCTGCCCCGCGGTACGTAACAGTACAATGAATAAGCGAGCTTGTAATTGCGTGTTGTCCTCGCTAGCCCGCGCCCCCGGCTCCCCCTGCCCCGCGGTACGTAACAGTACAATGAACAAACGAGCTTGTAGTTGCGATGCGTGTTGTGCTCGCTAGCCCGCGCCCCCGGGTCCCCTGCCCCGCGGTACGTAACAGTACAATGAATAAGCGAGCTTGTAATTGCGTGTTGTCCTCGCTAGCCCGCGCCCCCGGCTCCCCCTGCCCCGCGGTACGTAACAGTACAATGAACAAGCGAGCTTGTAGTTGCATTGCGTGTTGTGCTCGCTAGCCCGCGCCCCCGGGTCCCCTGCCCCGCGGTACGTAACAGTACAATGAACAAGCGAGCTTGTAGTTGCGTTGCGTGTTGTGCTCGCTAGCCCGCGCCCCCGGGTCCCCTGCCCCGCGGTACGTAACAGTACAATGAACAAGCGAGCTTGTAGTTGCGTTGCGTGTTGTGCTCGCTAGCCCGCGCCCCCGGGTCCCCTGCCCCGCGGTACGTAACAGTACAATGAACAAGCGAGCTTATAGTTGCGTTGCGTGTTGTGCTCGCTAGCCCGCGCCCCCGGATCCCCTGCCCCGCGGTACGTAACAGTACAATGAACAAGCGAGCTTGTAATTGCGTTGCGGTTTGTGCTCGCTAGCCCGCGCCCCCGGGTCCCCTGCCCCGCGGTACGTAACAGTACAATGAACAAGCGAGCTTGTAGTTGCGTTGCGTGTTGTGCTCGCTAGCCCGCGCCCCCGGGTCCCCTGCCCCGCGGTACGTAACAGTACAATGAACAAGCGAGCTTGTAGTTGCGTTGCGTGTTGTGCTCGCTAGCCCGCGCCCCCGGGTCCCCTGCCCCGCGGTACGTAACAGTACAATGAACAAGCGAGCTTATAGTTGCGTTGCGTGTTGTGCTCGCTAGCCCGCGCCCCCGGGTCCCCTGCCCCGCGGTACGTAACAGTACAATGAACAAGCGAGCTTGTAGTTGCGTTGCGTGTTGTGCTCGCTAGCTCGCGCCCCCGGGTCCCCTGCCCCGCGGTACGTAACAGTACAATGAACAAGCGAGCTTATAGTTGCGTTGCGTGTTGTCCTCGCTAGCCCGCGCCCCCGGCTCGCCGTGCCCCGCGATACGTAACAGCTAAATCTTTCATTTGGTTCGAGGCGTACTTCCCCAGGGGCACATAGCGCGGGCGGCGTCGGCGGGACTCTTGGAAGTTGTAGGCACTTTGGATGCTGGAGAGCACCAATGCGTTCCACACCTTTCCTGCTGAACTGGACTTAAGTGTTAATTTGGCACAGTTAGGATAGCTTGAACATAACAAGTCTTGTTTAAGTATCAAATCCTTGAAAGCAACATACTATGAAACATAACACACACACAACTTTGTTACGAACGGTATGTGCAAGCTCAGCGCTATCAGTTTGTTCGCCTGTTCGCCTACCCGGCCACTACCGGAGCTACCTGTGAAGCGCTATCAGTTTGTTCGCCTGTTCGCCTGCGCGGCCACTACCGGAGCTACCTGTGAAGCGCTATCAGTCTGCGAACGGATCTCTACACTCTCCCTGTTATTATTCGACTTGAACATGTCACACTGACGAGAAGCTGTCAAGTGCTGGATGAGCGGCGGTTTATCTGCACGATAGGTGCGATTCGCTGCGATACGCCGCGACAGGCGACTAGATTAGCGTACTTACGCGAATGACATATCAGTGTCACGGTAATATTATCTATACAGTATTGTAACTCAGCCGTATCTTTGAAATAAATGCCTACAGCCGCGTGGTACGTAAACATGCGATAGGGCTGCCCGCCTCCAGCATTTTATTTACATTTGCCTACTTTGTGTTCCCATTTAGTTTTGTGATTGTAAATATACTTTTTTTATATGAACAAATAAAATACTTTGTGAACTGAATAGGAAGTGTTCAATAAAAATGCGTGTTGTTTTTTGATTGGTAGATTTAACCAAAAACAGCACAATATATCCTACTCGTCATATTAAATATGTACCTACTTGAACTTATTTTTAGTGAATTTTTTTTAGTTAGTTTATTAAATTCCCTTTGTCCCCTTTAACGGGGACATGGCCTACGGTGACAACGGGACTACAGGAAAAAATCACGCGGTTATTGTTAAAAAAACAACACACCGCCCGTTCGTCACTGCGGCACAGTCGCGACTGCTTAGCATAGCTTGCGCTTCGTCCGTTTGTATGAAGTTGGAATACTGTATAGATAATATTACCGTGTCAGTGTCGACGCATGGCACATTCATCCGCGCACGTCTCAAGATAATGCTCACTAACTCGGAAGGTACTGATGGATTACAGAATCCTTTCCGCGGCTCATCGGTAGTATCTAAACATAAACATTTGTGAAATTCGCCATCTTGTTTTGTCAATACAATTTCTGTGACACAATTATTTCACAAATGTTTACAACAACGGCTCCCTGTCAATGTCAGTCAGGCACTCAGGCGCCGAGATGTCCTCGTCGCATTCCATGTGTATTGCTTACATTTCTGTTTCTTTGATCGCGGTCGCAAACAAAGGCAATTCTTATTTCTTTGAGCGACATTAAGATGAATAACTATTATTAAATAACTCAAATTATTCACGTGTTCCCAAATTTTTTACATAAATTAACATATGAATATGAGCAGCTCATGCGGTGTGCGCTACGGCGGCGGGCGGCGGGTGCGCAGTCACGCGGCCGGAGCCGCGCGCGTGGGGGTGGGGCGGGGGGGGGGGGGGTGTTGATCGGTTGGCCCGCGCACATTTGCATAATTTGATTGTGAACATTCTTGTTGTAGACACCATCTTCCTTTCCTATATTTATTAATTATTCTGCTTCATGAATTCTGCACTGCTACCTAACCTACCTAATTTGCATATTTTTTTAGGGAGATTGATTTAAAACCACATGAATAAATGATCATTAGGTATTTGCTGTGTTTTGATAGGTAGGTAGTGTAAATAATAATAAATACTTGTTTATCAGAAGGCCTGTCGCTTTTGTCATCTTTGTCTATTTCAGCGTTGGTTCCATTCCCATAACAAATGTACCTATGTAAGTACTTCATATAAGTAACTCAAACTCAAAGCATTTATTTCAAATTAACTAATTACAGGCACTTTTGAATTGTCAAGGGGTCGGTCAGTCAGGAAGATGGAGCTAGTTGTCAATGGGTCGGTCAGTCAGGAAGATGGAGGTAGTTGTCCATTCCAAAGCGTAGTTAGGTACTTGCTTAAGTAGAAGAACGGACAAGTAACTCCACGGACACTTTTTTAAAACAAAATAATATGGTTACAAAATATAGGTTACTTCATTCATGTTGATAATGTGCTCGAACGATGCAGAACGTTCATAATAATTAAAAAAAAAAAAAACAAGTCAAATGTAAATAAAATTAAAATAAGTCGTGGCAGCAGCGGCGCCAGTTCATGAACATGACGCATGCATAGCAACATTCAAGGACTACAGCTCGACTATTTTGAAGGGAGTTAAAGATCCAACACGTATGCGCCACCATCGACGAGACTTTAGAGTTACAAGCATGACATGCTCTCAGCCGCAAAGGCGCATTCAATTCAATGAAAGACGTATGTACCCAGTAAATGGTAACTTTATAATATGTACATAATAGGGGTTAAAGTAGGTATGAAATTGCCGTTTCATTGTAATAGGTACTTCGAATGGACAGAGAACCGTCATGGTTTGATATTTTTGAGTGAAACTTTTTCGCATGGTACCTATGAAGTTATTCTTTTAAAAAATGTGCAACATTCGATTATTTTTCGACTTTCAGTTGTTTTTTTTATTCAGCTTAGACAAGAAAGATGGATACTTCGAAAATTCGAGTTATTTTTGAATACGAGTTCCGACGCGGAACTAACGCGGCAGAAACAGCTCGCAATATCAATGTTGCGTTTGGAGAGGGGACTGCTAATGAACGCACCGTGCGATTTTGGTTTAAACGCTTTCGTGATGGAAAAGCAAAGCTTACCAATAAAAAGGTAATGGTAACTGTTTGGTGGTCTCAGCATGGTGTTATTCACTATAGCTTTCTCCGATCTGGTCAAGCAATAACGGCAGATGTCTCCTGTGCCGAACTCCGAACAATGATAGCAAAACTAGCAGTGAAACAGCCCCGACTCATGAATCGATCTTCACCATTATTGTTCCATGATAACGCGAGACCTCATACAGTACGAGAAACCGTTTTAACTCTACAGGAACTGCAATTAGAAACCATTCGTCACCCTCCGTATTCGCCAGACCTTGCTCCAACGGACTACCATTTTTTCGTGATTTGGACCATTTTCTACGTGATAAAAAGTTTTCTTCTCAGGAGGCACAGTTTGTCGAATCTAGATCACGAGAGTTCTATCGCAAAGGCATAAATGACCTTCCTATTAGATGGCAGCAATGTATAGATAATATTGGTAATTATTTTGATTAAATAAATATGTTAAATTAAAAAAAAAAACGAATTTCAATTTTTCAGTACAAATCGGCAAGTTCATACTTTAACCCCTAATAGTACTCACACATGTGCAATTATACAATAATAGGAGATTTAATTTATAGAATGCAAAGATAGTTTTTGAAATCTCCTGCAGCTCCAATAGTATTTTCAAATGCTAATCAATTACTTAATGCGTCCTTATTATTTATTTTATTTATTTACTTATTATTTATTTTACCATTTATGTACACACATTAAATAGGCAAGAAACAACAGAACAGAAAAATAGTAGGTACAGAGGTGATGCTTATTTCATAAGAAATCTCTTCCAGCATACCTGAGATAGGACAATAGAGAGAGAGAGATGTAGACAGCGTGTGAAAGAGAAAAGGAGACAAAAAAATAATACATGAAATCAAAAACAACTAAACCAAAATAATGAGAATACAAATAAACTTACGAGGTGCATTCAATAAGTACCTAGCCTCATCGCCAGAGGGCGCTGTAGTTTCAAAAGAGTTTTACCACAGTGTAGCACATTCTTTTTTAATTCTTTTTTCAAATTTTCATTCCAATCCCTTCATTTGTTTTAATTTGACAACTTATGGAAGCGAACGTATCGATCGGTTTTACAAAAATGGAAAAAGAGCAATATCGTTCGGTGATTCGATTCCTATTTTTGGAAGGGAAAACGCGCATCGAAATCAAAGAGCGCTGTGTACGGATGCTGTGTACGGTGACTCTTCTCCATCGATGGCCACCGTCAAGAATTGGTTCAACGAGTTTGCACGTGGCCGTACGTCGGTTTTTGATGAACCACGTCCAGGTGCACCGAAAACAGCTGCTACGGAGGAAAACATTAAAAAAATCCATGATCTCGTATTGGCAGATCGCCGATTGAAGGTTCGGGAGCTAGCTGAGACTGTAGGCATTTCCGAAGGAACAGTGCATCATATTCTTCACGAGGAACTCGGCATGAGAAAGCTGTCGGCGCGATGGGTGCCGCGTTTACTCACACCGGAAAACAAGTGCAACCGTGAGACCACATCGGAGATGTGTTTGGCGCTGTTTAAGCGGAATCCAGCGGAGTTTTTGCGTCGTTTTGTGACCGTCGATGAAACCTGGATCCACTGGTACACACCAGAGACCAAGGAGCAATCAAAACAATGGATCCAGACCGGGGAACGTGCTCCAAAGAAGGCGAAAACTGTAAAATCGGCCGGAAAAGTTATGGCCACCGTTTTCTGGGATTCACAAGGTGTGATCTACATCGATTACCTCGAGAAGGGTAAAACAATTACAGGGCTTTACTATGCCGATTTATTGGGCCGATTCGACGCCGAATTAAAGAAAAAACGACCCCATCTGGCGAAGAAAAAAGTGCTGTTTCACCACGATAACGCACCGGTTCACACGTCTGCCGTTGCCATGGTCAAATTGGTCGAAATTACGCTACGAATTGCTGCCCCATCCACCGTATTCTCCAGATTTGGCCCCTTGTGACTTCTTTCTGTTTCCTAATCTGAAAAAATCTCTCGCCGGGAATAGATATGGATCAAATGAGGAGGTCATCGCCGCCACGGCGGCCTATTTTGCAGAGTTTGACAAAAACTATTTTTCGGACGGGTTAAAAAAGTTGGAGCATCGCTGGGCTAAGTGTATCGAACTAAAAGGAGACTATGTTCAAAAATAAATTGCCACTTTTCCAAAATTTTCGTTTACTTTTTGTAGGCTAAGTATTTATTGAATGACCCTCGTACATACATACTTCTAAATTAAATAAATATCACTAGAATATTATTAAATAAAACATACTCAAAATAATAAATACCTACATAGACAACTATGATGAAGTGATACTCGTAGAGACAGATAGTGTTCTTTAACTCTTCTTTTAAAAACTACAACAGTTTGGCAGTCCCTAATGTGGCGTCCCTAATGTGGCGTCCCTAATGTGGCGTCCCAAATGTGAGGCGGTATGGAGGCGGTAGTGAAGTGCACAACCGCATCGCGTGCACTGAAGGAGTAGGAGTAGAAGTCGCTGGAGTGGGGGGGAGGGGACTTGAGAAGGTTTTTAAGATGAGACCTGCAAGGCGCATCTGAAGGACGGGCGTAGGAAAAACGCTCCCACAGATAGGTGTTTTAGGATTGTGAATTGTATAGCAGACACAACACACAATATCCGAGAGTTGTATAGCAGACACAACACACAATATCCGAGAGTTGTATAGCAGACACAACACACAATATCCGAGAGTTGTATAGCAGACACAACACACAATATCCGAGAGTTGTATAGCAGACACAACACACAATATCCGAGAGTTGTATAGCAGACACAACACACAATATCCGAGAGTTGTATAGCAGACACAACACACAATATCCGAGAGTTGTATAGCAGACACAACACACAATATCCGAGAGTTGTATAGCAGACACAACACACAATATCCGAGAGTTGTATAGCAGACACAACACACAATATCCGACAGTTGTATAGCAGACACAACACACAATATCCGAGAGTTGTATAGCAGACACAACACACAATATCCGAGAGTTGTATAGTAGACACAACACACAATATCCGAGAGTTCCTGCGAAATGAAAGGAAAGGAAAGTACATATATCGAGCCTTGTGTACCGACGCCAGCGCATCAAGCTACTACAATCTGTCATATTTCTTTAATAGATTTTCAACTTTACTGCTAAAGTATTAAGATTCAAGGTTGATTGGAGAAATTTGTCAGTTTCGGGTAGCTTCTGGCGTCTGTACATCCATTTCTACTTATAAACCGAGTGAATAATCTTTAATAATGTTGCGCGCCACAATTAATGCCTGATGCATGGTGACATTAGTTACCACTAGCGCCATCTAGTTTCTTACTAGTTGTTTACTTTCTATTAGTTCTTGCTACTGCAAGAACTAATAGAGTCACTAGCGCCATCTATTATCGATTGGCTGAACTTACTAGAACTATCGACATCTGGTCAGTCGGGGCCGGTATGTACTCGAACATTCTAGATGTTTCTACAATAGAAGGTTCTGGAATTATCTGCGGCACTATATAAGGCCGGGACTAGCCGCGACTAATCAGCCCCTCGGAAATCTCCCCCGCCACCCCCTGTGTTCATTCAGGACAAAGGGAAGTGGACGGACGTCTCAAAATGGTGCACCGATCTCAAGATCGGTTTCACCAATGCTAAATCTACCCAACAGGGTATAAAAGTAATAGTCCCTACGTCGAAAGACTACAGGGAACTAACCCGATTACTCCGGCAGAGAGGTGTGTCTTTTCACACCTACTCCCTCCCGGAAGAACGTCAGACCCGAGTGGTCATCCGCAGGATCCCCAAGGAAATCCCCGTCTCGGATATCAAGGCCGATCTTCAGGCACAGGGCATCCCTGTGTCTGACGTCCACCGAATGCACCGTGCCAGAGGGCAAGTTGCATTCGACATGATCCTCGTGGTCTGTCCCGCTGCAGAGGGTGAATCCTATCACCCTATTTTCAAGATTAAGGCGATCTGTGGTCTCACAGGCCTTATAATAGAGAAACCCCGCAAGAGCGGCATCGTCGGGCAATGCCACCGATGCCAGCTCTACGGCCATTCCCAGGCACACTGCCATGCCAAACCCAGGTGCGTCAAGTGCCTGGGTGAGCATGGCACGGCTGATTGCCCCCGTCCCAAAGATCGTTCCCTTTGCAAGGAACCCCCCAGCTGCGTACTGTGCGGCGAAACAGGGCACCCAGCCAACTACCGTGGCTGCCCTAAGGCCCCTAAATCCTCCTCCCCTAAGTTGGCCAAGCGTGCAGACGCCCGCCAACAGAGGGAATCTCCGCCCCAATACCCCTCGACCCAGCTCCCCGAGCGACTAAGCCCCCACAGGCCTAGTCCATGGAACATGCTGAACCACCAGAGCGCTTTCCCCGCTCTCGTGACAGCCTCACCCTCACCCACCCCTGCAAGGGCGGATCCCCGACTTTGCCCCCCCTCGCTACAATCATATTTAGCGGGTAAACCAAAGCCCCCCACCCCCGCTCCTAAAGCCGCTCCCGCCGCTTTAGCTCCCCCCCCTCCCACCACCTCTACCCAGTCAGCGGCTCTTGATCCGTTCAACGTGATCAGCAGCACTTTCCTGACTTTCCTCACTCCCCGCGCCAAGCAAATGGCACAGGAAATCACTGCCGCTAAGGCCTCCGGCGACCTCTATCGCATCCAAGCGATATACAACGCGTACCCGGAGATTACGCAAGCCCTAACATCATTCATTACAAAACCGTAATGGATAAAACCGTAATAACGCGAACGAAACCCCGATCCCTCAAGTTGGCATCTTTCAATGCTAACGGCCTCCGACCACACCGAGATGAGATCGCCACCTTCCTCCGCGATCATCAAATCGACATCCTTCTCGTCCAAGAGACCTTCCTCAAGCCCAACCACCGCAGCCCCGCCATTGCTAACTATCGTCTGGTTCGTAATGACAGGACGAGGTGTCACAAGGGCGGTACTCTAATTTATTACAAAAAGGCTCTGTATTGCATCCCTATGGACCCTCCCCCCCTCTCACGACTCGAAGTGTCAATCTGCCGATTAGGCATGACAGGCCACCAGCCGATCACGCTGGTCTCGGCCTACCTTCCTCCCTCTACCGCTCCAGAGAACCCACAGCTTCTGTCTGATGACCTCTCTACCCTTCTTGGCTTGAGTGACTCCGTTATCATAGCGGGTGACCTCAACGCTAAACACACTGCTTGGAACAGTGTCACGGTCAACACCCGGGGCAGGCAGCTCTTTGACCTCTGCCCCCTGCTCAATTTCGACGTCATAGGCCCCATGACTCCCACTCACTTTCCCCACGACCCCTCCCACACCCCTGACGTCCTGGACATAGTGCTTCTGAAGAAAGTCAACCTACGGTTAGACTCTCTAGAAGTAGTTCAAGAGCTCACGTCAGATCATCGACCAATCATCATTCGATTGGCCCCTCGCTCTGGTCTCACCGATCCTGACCTACCTCCCCTGACAAAAGTGGTAACGGACTGGAGGAAAGTAAGGGAATGCCTGAAATCCACCACATCCCCCCACCTGGACACCATCCCCGGTCATTTCAACTCTGTCGCAGACACGACGGCCGCGATCGACTCATTCACGGAACACGTGCAGTCAGTCATGAACGATTGTTCTAGGGAAATTCTAGTGACGGACGACCGTCGCTGGAAATTGCCTGACGACGTGCGTGAACTGCTGAATGAGAAGAACGCGGCCGTTCGTGCCTACAGTAGCTTTCCCTGCGACGCTAACAAAGCCCATATGCGTTACTTGCAGCGTGCTGTAAAGTCTCGTTTATCGGAGTGGCGTGAAGCTAGCTGGAATAAGATGCTAAGCGAACTAGAGCCCACCCATCAGGCCTTCTGGGAGCTTCAAAGGAGACTCAAATCCCGCGAAGTAGTCACCGTACCACCCCTGGTCCGCCCTGATAAAACCATCGCTTTCGATGATGATGAAAAGGCCGAGTGCCTGGCCATCAGCCTCGAAGCTCAATGTTCACCCAGCACTCAACCAGTAGACCAAGCTCACCTCTCAGAGGTCGACGCGGAAGTCGAACGTCGAGCCTCCCTCCCGCCCGTCGAAGACCCTGAAAATCCTCTGCCTCCCGTCACTCCAGACGAAGTGCAGGATATCATCAAAGGTCTCATACCCAGAAAGGCCCCCGGTTCGGACGGGATCACCAATAAAGTGATCCAGCTCCTCCCAGCCCCCCTTATATTGCTACTGGCCACCATCTTCAATGGCGCCATGGGCAACAACATTTTCCCACAATCGTGGAAAGAAGCCACAGTTATTGGCATCCACAAGCCCGGAAAGCCCAGGTCCGAACCGTCAAGCTACCGTCCTATCAGTCTGCTCAAAGTCCTCGGAAAGATCTACGAGAGGCTTATTTACAAGCGTCTCAGGGTCTACGCCGAATCAAAGGGCCTCTTTCCAGACGAGCAATTTGGTTTTCGAACTCAACACTCTTGTGTCCAACAAGTCCACCGCATCACCGAACACATCCACTCAGGATTCCTGCGCGGCATGATGACAGGTGTTATCTACTTCGACATAGCGAAAGCATTCGACAAAGTCTGGCACAACGGCTTATTATTCAAGCTGTACCAACTCGGTGTGCCAGACCGGCTCGTTCTCATCCTACGAGACTTTCTGTCGAACCGCACCTTCCGCTACAAGATCGAAGGAGCGCTCTCATCCCCCCACCCCATCAGAGCAGGAGTCCCCCAGGGCTCTGTACTCGCCCCACTCCTTTTCACGCTGTTCACTAGCGATATCCCAAAGGACGCTAAGACCCATCTGGCTCTGTTCGCAGACGACACAGCCATTTATTACACTGGTCGCAGCCACACCCAAATACGGCTTCGCCTCCAAACCGCAGTCAACAAGTTGGCTGCTTGGTTCAGGAAATGGCGCATCGAAGTCAACCCCGATAAGAGTCAGGCGGTTCTCTATTTGAAACCCAGACTCCAACCCACCCCCCCTCCGCCCATCACCATGTTCGGCAAGCCAATCCCGTGGGAAAAGCGAGCCAAATACCTCGGTGTTATCCTGGATCAACACCTCACCTTCTCAGAGCACATAAAGACGGTCCGTTCGCGCGCCGCTTTCGCTCTCGGTTGTCTCCACTCTGTCCTCAACGAAGGCAGCAAGCTGTCACTCAAGTGCAAAATGCGCTTGTATACAGCCTGCATCCGTCCCATAATGACTTACGCTTGCGTAGTCTTTGCCCACACAAAGCCCCGCCACATCCATAGGATGCAAACACTACAGAACCGATTCCTCCGCAAGGCCACAAACTCCCCCTGGTTCGTTCGCAACGAGATCCTCCATATTGATCTCAAGATCCCCACCATCCAGCAGTTCATGAAACGCCTCTCCAAGCGTTTCTTTGACACAGCCGCCAAGCACCGCAACCCTCTGGTTGTCGCGGCCGCAAAATACACCCCCTCCAACATCAGTAAGCTTCGCCGTCCAAGGCATGTACTCGGTGACCCCGATGACCCCATAACACTCCTGCAGGAGAGCGATAGGGCAACCAGCACAGCTCACAAAAACAAAAAACCGTCATTCCGACCCCGCCGCCGGGGTCCATCGCGACGTCCCCAAGTAAATTCACCACCAGCCCGACCCTTCATTGTTGATGAAGAGCCAGCTCGCGTTGCAGCTGAGCTATTAATTGTAAATTCACGACGACCGTAACCTCTGAGTTTGTTTCGGCCTTTCTTCTCAGAGATAGTCTTAGGAAACGCCGTGCTCATCAAAGCACTAAAAATATAAATTCGATCCAGCCTGTCCCTTTGCTGCCCTCTCCCAGCGACGCCCTAAGCCGAGGTTCGTACCCCACAGGGGGTGCCCTTAGCGTGCAGTCGCCTAGTTTTAATTAGTTTTAGCCCTGGCTGGAGGCTTTAAGATTTCTTAAGGCAACCACAGGATAGTCCGGTTAAGTAGTCACGACCTTAGGTCAACTACGAGATACCATATATAAAAATAAAAAAAAAAAAAAAAAAAAAAAAAAAAAAAAAAAAAAAGCGACTAATCAGACTTGGTTCTGCGATAGAAGCGAATACATCGAAAGCGATCTTCAAGTGCGACTTAAGAGCGATTGTGTTTTATAATTAGTGTGTTTGAGTTGTTATTAGTGTTGTTTAATTAAAGTGTAACTTTTGGTAATTTTTATCGGCAGTTTTTATTGTCACGAACCCGAAGCTCGTAACAATAATAATCTTTTACCGCGCCCTACACGGACCTGATCTAGATCTACGAGCGTCCGTAGCCTGGCTGCGTTTCGTTGACCTCTTTAGAGAAACCGAAGGTTTTGTCTGTGCAATTATGGACGAAGTTATGATGACGAACAATTACCGGAGATTTATTGTGAAAGACGGCACGGTTGACATCTGTCGGGCATGCCACCGGCCGGGAGAATCAATCAGGCATAATATCTCCGGGTGTTCTCGTCTAGCTAACGGAGAGTACTTGCATAGACACAACCTTGTAGCCAGGATAATCCATCAGCAACTTGCTTTGAAATACAGCCTTGTGGAATCTGAGGTGCCGTACTACAGGTATGTGCCCGACCCAGTTCTCGAAAATGGAAATATCACATTGTACTGGGATCGATCCATCATCACTGACAGGACTATTGTTGCCAATAAGCCTGATATAGTGGTGGTGGATCGATCAGAGCGGCGCGCAATTATTGTTGACATAATCGTCCCGCCCGCATGATGACAACCTCGTGAAAGCCGAAAAAGATAAACAAATCAAGTATCTTGACTTGGCTCGCGAGGTTGTCGACATGTGGGATGTGGACTCGTGACTGTGCCAATAGTCGTGACAGCCAACGGATCAATAGCTAAGAGCTTCGACCAACACCTGAGGAGGCTCTCGTTGGGCAGCTGGATCAAGGGCTTGATTCAGAAAGCGGTACTCCTGGACACGGCTCGCATTGTCAGGAGGTTCCTCTCTCTGGAGCCTTGTTCCCGATACCGGTGGGCTACTATTTTTTATATTCTAATATTTAAAAATATAATTTATATGTTTACAATGTAATAAAGAAAATAATAATAATAATTGACGACATTTATTTTGAACTTGCTGTTGAGTATCATTAACACCCTTATATTAGCTTCACTTGTAACAATGCCTTCTGTTGTTAGGATTCCGTACCCAAAGGGTAAAAACGGGACCCTATTACTAAGACTTCGCTGTCTGTCCGTCCGTCTGTCTGTCACCAGGCTGTATCTCAAGAACCGCGATAGCTAGACAGTTGAATTTTCACAAATTATGTATTTCTGTTGCCGCTATAACAACAAATACTAAAAACAAAATAAAATAAATATTTAAGGGGGGCTCCCATACAACAGACGTGATTTTTATAGATAATGGTACGGAACCCTTCGTGCGCGAGTCGAATCGACTTGGCCGGTTTTTAGGGTTGTCAACAAGGACCCCTTTTTTTTTTTTTTTTTTTTTTTTTTTTTTTTTTTTTTTTTTTTTTTTTCAGGATGGGAAATCATCAAATGACTCCTCCCGCTCTGGGTGGAGCAGAAGGGAGTGTCAGACTCTTACTGACTAAAACCCACCCGTGTTCCTTCCTTAGCCCTTTACGTACCAGGGCAGCGGTAACCCTTTCGGACAATCCCGCTACCCCGGCAGGCTTCGGCCCTGTCGGGCCCCGTCAACTACGCTGACATCTCTTTGAGGCGCGCGTGGAACACATACACGCCGTCCGGCACGGGCCTGGTCCTGATCGGACGGAGAGCTACCC
This sequence comes from Apamea epomidion, assembly GCA_947507525.1. NCBI lineage: Eukaryota > Metazoa > Arthropoda > Insecta > Lepidoptera > Noctuidae > Apamea > Apamea epomidion. The sequence continues at coordinate 122,594 of OX382232.1, forward strand.
ATTGCTCTCCGCCCGCAGGCCCGCGCCTACGGTGGCCGGGAGTCGTCACGCGGCTCCCGACGCCCGGAGCGTCTTCCTCGGCGGCTGAGGCGTGAGGATCTTTCCCTCGCCCATCCCGCCACAACAAGGACCCCTTATAGTTTCGCCATGTCGTCTGTCTGTCTGTCTGTCCGCGGTTTAGCTCAAAAAGTATTGGTACTAGAAAGTTGTAATTTGGCATGAGTATACAGGTTAATGACGCCGAAAAAATGGTAAAACAAAATCTTGAAAAAAATAATTATTTAGGGTGCCTCCCCTACATCTAAAGTGGGATGATAATTTTTTTTTCGTCCTTCCCAGAGTGTGGGTTATCGTTGGATAGGTCTTTGAAAATATTAGGGGTTTGGAAAGACCGTTTTTTGATTAAATAAGCAGTTTGTGACTTATCAAGCTTTAAAGTACCAATTTTCGTTAGAGTCAACTGTCCCCCCCCCCCCCCCTCTACCAACTAAACGGTTGTAGTTAGAAATTTAAATGTCACGGCAGTAGTACTTATACATATATAACGAAGTTTAAAGGAAAACTATCACACTTAAGTGGGCTTTACAAGTTTACGAGTAATATTCTTATTAACTTATCCAAATCTAAAAAAAAAACATTAAAACTTTCCGTGCAAAATTGTCGGATCAGGTGAGGATTTGTATAGGAAGTCAAATTAGGTAGGTAGTCATGTTTGGCTTTTAGTTAGAGCATGGTACGAAACCACAGATTACTGAATAGTTACTGACGAAACTATCAGTCAGCGAATACGACCCGCACTTGGCTGTTATAAAAACTACGGAACCCTACACTGCGCGTGGCCCGACACGCACTTGACCGGTTTTATGTTTAGCTTCACTTGTAACAATGTAACAGTTTAGAAGTCAATTGTAACCTGCTGCTAATTCTCGTATCGAAATGAAACTGTATGTATATCTAATTCGGAAGACAAAACTATAATTTGGTATTTTGGAGCTGATCTGATGATGGAGCCAGGAGCTGGACAGTGGAATTCTTTGGGACTACTAGTGAACCCCTCGAGTTTGGGGTCATATGATTCGTTTTGACGAGTCTAATATATTGCACTTGTTGTCGAGGGTCTGATGATGGAGCCAGGAGGTGGATAGTAGAACTCTTCACTACTTATAATCCCCTCTAGTTTGCTAGTAACCCCTAATCGTCATAACTTGACTTTAAACTTAATCACTTATGAAGAATGACGACACGGTTGGCGCAGTGGCTGAGCGATCTAATGCTGCGCTGCGTGTCGCGGGTTCGATTCCCGCACGGAACAAATTTCTGGGTCTGGCTGTTTGTGTATATGTGAGTTTAAATGTTTGTAAACGCACCCACGATACAGGAGTAGTTCCTAAAGCGGGGCAACGTTTTTTTAAAAAAGAAGAAAATAACCTGTAATAAACTATAGCTACGCAAGGGTTAAAAATAAAAATATGTAATTTTAAAAAATTTCAAAAAGGCGCATTTAAAACGCACAAAAATGATAAAATAATTAAATTGAATTCTAAAAGCGTGGAGCGCACTTATAATTAATTCCAAAGCGCTCCACGCTTTTAGGATTTAATATTGGGTCTCTAAACGCACATTATAACATGCTTATCTATCTCAACACAGGACAGTACAGATCAACTATATCTTTACGAGTCTTAGTTTAATATATTGACTTGTGTTATATTATTATGTAACTACCTCCACTTTTGCTTTGTTGGCTACTGATCTCGTACATTGTTATTGTTTGCTACTGATCTCGTACATTGTTATTGTTTGCTACTGATCTCGTACATTGTTATTGTTTGCTACTGATCTCGAACATTGTTATTGTTTGGTACTGATCTCGTACATTGTTATTGTTTGCTACTGATCTCGTACATTGTTATTGTTTGCTACTGATCTCGAACATTGTTATTGTTTGCTACTGATCTCGTACATTGTTATTCTTTGCTACTGATCTCGTACATTGTTATTGTTTGCTACTGATCTCGTACATTGTTATTGTTTGCTACTGATCTCGTACATTGTTATTGTTTGCTACTGATCTCGTACATTGTTATTGTTTGCTACTGATCTCGTACATTGTTATTGTTTTACTTGTTCATAATCATAATCATAATCATTCATTTATTGCATTTCATGTTGTTTACAGGTTGTAACATTATGATAGTTCCAAACAATGAACACTGCTAGGGCACAGCAATGTATAGGCGATAGGTTTTAATTAATTTAACATGCTATCATTATTCATATAATTTGTTAATATAGATAAATTTAAAAATTATTAATTATTATTATACATTATGTCATTCTTATAAACTAAATAAAATAAATAAATTATCATTTTCACATTATAATCTCATACTTACTACAATTTGTGTCATTTGCAATGAGCCTAAATGTCATTATTATCTCAGTTAATTTAATGTCAATAGATTAGTTTTACTTTATAATATGTCACATTTTCAGATAAAATAAAATATAAAGTAATCACTAAAAAATACAGGAATGAGGTAGTAGCGGACTGGTGTTTTATAGAGTACCTAGTTATGTATGTGTAATGTGTTCAAGTCGATATTAATTTATTTATTTCTCGGTTAAAAATTCTTTTAGGCTATAATATGATTTTAAGTTTAAGTGGTTTTGTAGGTCATTTTTAAATTTGTTGTCATACTCTGTATCCTTAATTGAATTCGGGAGTTTATTATAGATTTTAACGCACATGGCCAGAGGCCCAGAATGAAACATAGCTAGTTTTGAGGTTGGTACCGCTAATTCGTTTAGATATCGGTTTCTAAGACTGCGTTGCTGTGGGCGTTGCTGTTTTGCTAGCGGAAAAAGCGATGGGTATTTTCTCACAAATTTACTAGCTTCTAGGATATAAATACCTGATAGCGTAAGTATTTTATGTTCTATAAAGTATTGTTTGCAACTTTCCGTACTTTCTATATTTACTAGGATTCGAACGCATTTTTTTTGTAAAGTGAATAGTCGCTCTATATCTACACTATTTCCCCACATTATAATTCCATAGTTTAGCCACGAATATGCGTATGCGTAGTAGGCTGAAAGAGCTGTTTTGAAGTCGGTTGCTTTTTTTAGTTCTCTTAAGGCATATGTAAAGCTAGCCAATTTATTTGATAGGGTTTGTATATGAGCTTTCCAGTTTATATTTGTATCGACAGTCAGGCCTAGCAGTGTAAAATCGTTTACACATAAAATTACAATGTGTAAACGATTTTACACTGCTATATATATTATTATATGAGAAGTCGATATCTACCTTTTCTTTCTGATATGGTCCATATTGCATCAACTTCGTCTTCGAGAAATTTATTTCTAAATTATGGTCTTTCAACCATGCCACTATGTTAGTAATAATGTCATTTAAGATTTCGTTAAGGGTCCCGTTATTATCATAAGGAAAAATGATTGAAATGTCGTCAGCAAATAGGACACTGTATGAATTTATTTCTTTAGGGAGGTTGTTTATATATATTAGGAACAATAGGCACCCCAAAACACTACCTTGAGGAATTGACATGGTTACTTTTGCTCTATCAGATTTAACACGCGTTATCAGGCCAGTCTGTGCATCTTTATAATCTACTTCTACATATTGTTCCCGATTTTCTAAGTAAGAGCAAAACCATTTCTAGGCTGTGCCTCTGACAACTATTTCATACAATTTATTTAGAAGGATCTTATAAGACACTCTATCGTAGGCTTTGCTCATCTACATCTGCATGCTCGTCGTCTAATGACGAAGCATGCATCGTTCTACATCTGCATGCTTCGTCATTAGACGACGATTGTTTTTATGTTAAAAGTTCAATCGCATATAAGTGAACTGTATCATGTTCTTATGTATGAGAAATAAGGATTCTTTAAACCTTAATAGAATTTTTAACTAAGATCAGTGAACGCCCACGCAGCATACATTTTCGGTTAAAACTACTGCCCACACTATAATTTTCATAATGATGAGTACCTACAATGAGCCCAATTTAGGTCCAACGCCTTGCATAGGTTCAGCAGCTCACTGTTCAGTAGCCACTAGCCAGGGAGCGAGGGCGGCCGGGCATCTCGGAAGCGGAGTGCTATCGGTACTCACTCGGTATCTTATCGGCGCCGATCAAACATCAGTGAAGCTACGGCTGAGATATTTGCTAAGTTGTTATTACACTATTGTGTTGTTGTACCCACTTATCTAGCTGAGAGATAAGCCGCCTTCTGTTTATCTGTGCTGTCTGACGCGTGACGCACAGCTAGGTGCACTACACAGACACCCAGGTAGCCTAGAGGCTAGGACCCGGAGGAGGAAATAGGCTACCGACTTTGCATCCAGAATAATTGTAGATTAAAAAAACCGGCCAGGTGCGTGTCGGACCACGCATAATGAAGGGTTCCGTAGTCGGGACATAGACTCTGAATTAATATTTACGCATGCATAGTACCTATTCATTTTATGGACCGCTAAAATAAGTTTGTATTTCATAGTATTCTTGAAAAAACAAAGTTATTTCTGTGGTCATAACGAAAAATATCTAAATAGCTATTGACTTAAATAGCAAAGTCACTTAGAATCATCAAAATATTTTTTTTATATTATGGATTCTAACAATACCCACACGTGCACGTGCAGGGAATTTTGATTTATGGGAAGCATAATCAGCCTTTAATGTTCCCACTGCTGGGACACGCAGGCCACCTCTCTACGAGAAGAAGTGGGCTATAATCTACCGTGTTGGCAAAGTGCGGGTTGGTAGATGTCACAACTCACATGTCTTCGATTTTTTGGTTCTAGAACATGCTGGTTTCCCCACGAAGTTTTCCTTCGCCTTTTTGAGAGCTGTGGTGATGAAATTAATTTACATAGAGTAAAGTGCCTGCCGGGGTTTGAATCCAACAACCTACAACTCATAAGACGGGACAATTACCACAGGGCCACCCGTGCTCTCATTTGGGAAGTCACCCGTAATTAACTTATTTTAATTGTAATTGTTTGCCATTTGTCTACGGAACCCCAAAAATGATGAAATTCAAAATATACGAAGACGAAGTCGCGAGCAACAGTTTGTTATGAAACTAAGTTGGCGCGCTTAGGCAATCCGTACGGGCCGGACGGACCTCGCCGCCATACTTCTTAGGCAAGCCGTACGGGCCGGCCGGACCCCGCCGCCATACTTCTTAGGCAAGCCGCACGGGCCGGCCGGACCCCGCCGCCATACTTCTTAGGCAAGCCGTACGGGCCGGACGGACCCCGCCGCCATACTTCTTAGGCAAGCCCTACGGGCCGGACGGATCCCGCCTCCACACTTCTCACCCGGTCACGCCTCAATTCGCTCGAGTCGGAATCTAAAATGTTGGCATAATGGCTGAATAGCTACACAGTACGTATTTGAGGCGGTGACTGTTTTCCTCATTTCGAACAGGTAAATAAATAATAACCCGTGTGATCGTCATCATCAAAACTGGACACAATTATTATATTTTGTTATCCTCAACGCAGCGCGACGTAAATGATTCTGTCGGCTTGAGTCAGGCAGGTATCGCTATAATAACCCTGACGTAGGTTACGTACCGTCGTGGATTATATTGTGCGAAGTACTGCGGTACCTACTGACAGGTTCAACAATCAAATAAATTAAATGATTTTCGTTAATGAGTGGATGCCTTGAAAGAGGAAATCAAAGAATGAACTCTGGGAACAGTGGCGTGAGGCTTGAGGCAATGGTTCGCTATCGACTTTGGAATGAAGGCGGTTTAGGAGCGATTACGAAAACGATCATTTCTGGACTTTCAGATTGTACTTACCAATAAATTGATTTATACGGGTATACCCCCATCCCCTCGTCATTACGGAGATATTACCACGGTAAATTAGGTAATAATGAAAAGGTTTGGTACCTACGGTTAAAGTTTTCGTATGCTGACGGTATTTTAGGAACCATTGGGTACACACTGTACACAGGCAGGAAGAAGGCTCCTTATACCTAGCTCTTAGCTGCCCTGAATCAAAAGAATATAATATTCCATTGAGATGATATCGTGACTACTTGACTAGTATTTGACAAGTTGTTAATTCCAAGGCTCTGATAAACGATTGCGTAGGTAGATAAAGATAAACGAGGATTCGCCCAGTGATATAGTTGGCTGCTTGTTAGAGAGCGGCAACCTGTACCCGTGATCTACGCAATGATGAGTGAGTGTACACGACACGGTGGTAGTAGCGGTGGACACTGTGCACTGCGCACTGTGCAGGAGCACGGGGAACCGTGCACGGTGCAGAGCCGCGCGCATATGGAAGTCAATTCAAGCATGGTACTGAGATCGACGTTCGAGCAAATTGTATGACGTACCTAAGCAAGTACCTACCTACATTAGGTATTTCATAAAATAAGGAATGAAAAGTCTTGCGACTATAAATTGAACCTTTGTCGTTTCGAAACTGCTGTTGAGGGCCCTTTTAGCTGCGCGTGAGTTACCAGTTCTACCCACTCATTTACGTATATGTAACCGTCGGGTTTTGCCTACCGCAGTACCTACCTCCCCACTACTTAGTTGGGAGGGTTTTTCCTTCACACCGATTACTCAGCAAGATATCCATCTAACATGTTGATTTACCTTTACTGGATGATGGTGAAACGATGTTTTGATGTTTATAACTATAGGAAAACGCCAAAAGCAGCACTCAGCCTAACTTAGGCGCAGGCGGCAAGTTGCGTATGTCACTTGTTGCACCCCGCAGCACCGCCCAGCTCCGCCCAGCTCCGCGCGCACACTAGCAGCCACCGGTCCTCGTATCTCCAGCCTCCACCCTGTTAGTCTTTAGCACACAATCCTTCGCTGTCGCACCGTCTGTGGCTCGAGCCGGCCGAGTATCACAAATCATTACCCAAAGCCGGGCTCGCGGCTCGATGTAACATGGACGCGCTGACTTTACCATGAGCTTCAAGTTAACTTTCAGGGGCTGCAGTCTCGACATTCATAGCGATCGCTTTACGACTGAATTCGGTCGCAAAGTCTGTCACTCCATACATTACACCTGTCAATCCGGGACTTTACGAGCGAATTCGGTCGTAAAGCGATCGCTATGAATGTCGAGACTGCAGCCCCAGGTAAAGATGCCCCCGGCGAGATGATAGAATCGTGACGTGCCAAATAATATACTCGCGTAGTCGGGGCAGAATTTAAAAAAAGGCTTGTTTTGAGGTTATCAAATTTTATATACTACCTATTTTTTTTTGTTAGCCTTCATTGTGTCCCACTGCTGCTCCCCTTTTTCCTTCAAAATCCCCCTGGCTTGTGCGATCTCTGGCCATGTTGGCCCCGCAAACGTTACCTGAAGGCCAATTCCCGTAATTAAAACAGTTCAAAATCTAGTCGCAATCTCATCTTAGTGACAATCAATGTCAAATACTTGTCAAAAATGTAGGGAAATTAGAGGTATATTTGACAGATTGAGACTGAGATAAGACAAACGTTCTTAAAAATACGAGAATTGCCCCTCAGATCATCACAACACCTTCACCGGGGTCTCCCTCAGGCGTCCAGTGAGTGACGATCGTTGCCCATCTCTCCGGGTGCATTCGCGCGACGCGTCCGGCTCACTCCCACTTCAGTCTGGCCGTTTTTTCTCCAACATCCGCTACTTGAGTTATGGAGCACAGCGTGGTGTTTTTAACTCGATCTACGCTTAACACCTATTATGCTGCACTCCATTGCCCGTTGGCAAATCTTGAGTTTGAACTTCTGTTGTTCAGTAAGTGACCAACGTTGTGCACCGTAGGTTAGGACGGGCAGGATGCACATGTTGATGAGTTTTATTTTTAGTGATATAATAACACTACCTTTCATGTGTTCTTTAAGGGCCCAGTAGGTCTTCCAAGCATTTTGGACTCGCCTCTCGACTTCCATTAGCGGTTAGAATGTTTTACATGGGAGATCATGTTGTTCAACTACAAATATGTTAAGTTTATTCTTGGGATTGCTCCAAGAAAGGTTTATTTATAGATGGTCCAGGGGGTGGACATTGTGAATACCTCCAATTGAAAGCGTTTGGTGTCCAATTATTCACATTTATACACTAAAATTCCTTCCGAAAAATGCCATGGAATACTTTAATACTTTAAGATATACAGGCTGATTTTTTAAAGACCAGCCAAATTTAAGGATGTGGTACAGACCATCAAACTGAACAACTTTCTCCATGGGACCAACATCATAATCGCGAATAAAAATTCAGCCGTCCCATACATTTACGTCGAGTAGGTATTGAAGTTTTCTATGGGACAGTTGATAAAATTTTCGCGATTACGCTATTTGTCCCATGGAGAAAGTTGTTCAGTTTGATGGTCTGTACCACATCCTTAAATTTGGCTGCTCTTTAAAAAATCAGCCTGTATAATAAATATAATATATAAGATAATAAATACTTTAAGAATGCTATCAGTGCACACGAACAGATTAGTTGAGCAGGAGACTTCAATAAATTTTATAGACAAATCAAAACTAACACCCCGCCGCGGATGGGTTAGGTTTTCTTTTGACCGTAAGCAGAAATACTTTGTGAAAAAAAGAATGCAGGAGGTATGTACGAGTATGAGCGAGCGAAGCGATCACGGTCATTTTAGCAACCCGCCTGGGATAAGTTAGTTTTTCTTTTGAAAGCCCCATTCATTGGTGGAATTCAGTCAATTGTATTTAAAATCAGAGTCAATATCGATATTTTAGCGTACTCTATTGCTTTTGTAGAGTTTAAAACATTCTATAATATTAGAGTAGGCACGGTTGGCAAGCCACGCCGCGCCGGAGCCCGGCACACGGGACGGCAGACTAGATAGCGCCGGCGCACATGCTCGCGCACAGACCGGTGAGTGTGAGCACATGATCGTGTCGGACGCGCGCCTAACATAAAAACAAAACACACTGATGTGTTGTAAATTGTTTAAGTCACGTACAGCGTCCGCGTACCCAACTGATGCATTTGTTAGTGCACGTCTCGAATATAAAACAAATAAGTAATATGAGCGATATTGGGCCATATCGCTCATACTACGCCAGCTTCTTCACCGGCACGGTTCATGAGCAATGCATCCTCGTCTCACGACAACTAGTAGACGGAGTAGTAGAATAGAACTACATGTCGACAAACTAGTAGACGAAGTAGTAGAATAGAACTACATATAGAGATGTTTATTTTATTATGTGTCGGGCTCTGTCAACACTCTCCTGTTTGAGCGCCCATACCTATTGACAATCTCAACTATTGAAAATAGGCCTGAAAAAGATGATGGCGCGATGAGCTAGACTTCTTCAACAAAGACTGGCCTTACATCGAGAGGAGTGTGTAGATTTCTTAGCGTCCGTATTTTCGGGGAAACTGAAGGTTTCGTCTGTGCAATTATGGACAAAATTATCTTGACGAGTTACTACCGGAGATATATTTTATAGGACGGGACGGTTGACGTGTAAATATAAATCAAAAATGTCATTTATTCAAACTAGGCTGATAATTAGCACTTTTTATACGTCAAAATGACATAAGACCCGGCACGCTCGCCCTTCACAAGATCCTAGTGCTTTAGCTGAGAAAAAGAATTGGCGCAACAGACTCCCCAGCAGCACAGCTGTATATTCAGTTAAAAACTACAACAACAAGAAGAACAACTTGATTCTACAAGGTCAAATTAAATTAGCTAGCGATACTCTGCAGACGTGATTAGTATAGATACGTGAACACGATGAAATAAAACATGTATACAATAGCAAGTAATTAAAACAATACGAAACACAAAACATTAAATTGAATTATTTGCCATATAGCACACGCCAATTTGTCAACAAAAACTTTGAATACTCAAGCAGACATTAATAATTAAAACGTAAACCATAAATAAAAAAACGTAATACTAAATCAATCAATACATATAATAAAATCGTACTGATCGCTGTCTGTAAATGGAAGATATACATATAAGAAAAATTATTATAGGAGGGCTTTATGAACGAAATAGAAACCAAAACAATGATTTTTAGAATTTTTGTCTGTTTGTCTGTACAGTAAGAATGAAAAGTGGAGTGACGAGTGTCACGAAGCAATAGATTGACACTTCTGTTTAACTTACGACCTTCTTCTAATGAATAATTTCTATACTATAGACACACACTCTCACTTCGTTTGCAACTGATTGTAGTTCATAAATTCAACCATTATATGACATGATAGCCTAGCGGTTATCATACGTCGGTAAGCACGTTCATGCGTAGCGAGCCGTGGCTCGAAACTCACGCGCGGTGATATATTTTTTAAATGTTTTTATAATTACCTACTCGAATAGTCACCTATTGAATATAGTTCCGTATCATGTTCGCCTTGTTCACATAATTCGTTAAATTTTATGATTATAACCACAGAAATCTAAATAAATAAATTATAAGGTAGACAGATGCAGTTACTTACGACTCATTCACCGCGACTAAATAGAACGTTATTTATTTTTGGTTGGTTGTTATTGTAGATTAGTGACGTGTCTATTAGCGGTGTTGTAGTACATTTTGAAATGCAAGGGAATTTAAATATTGAAATGAAAGCAGATATTATCGCGCTGCGTAAAAGTGAACTTAATGTTATATCACAGATATTTGATGAAACCGGACTGAGTATGAGTATTATGATTTAATTATTTTATAAATTTTTTTCTATTTAAAGTATAACTGCTGATCCTTTTAGTTTTTTTTTTACGTTTTATATTTATCATAAAGCCTAAATAGAAGAAAAAAAAAATTATGAATATAAAATATAACATTAAGTATAATAATAATATAATATGTAACCATTGATATCAATGTATATAACATTTCTATTTTCAAAATAATTTTGTTTCAAATTGGTAATATTCGTATTTTGCCAGTAGCCTAACAGTACTCTTTTTTTGTTTTAGAGAAATACCTAGTGTGAGTCGGAGGGTCAAAAGATGGCCCCAGCTAGTCAGTGAATAATGAAACAAGTGGTTTCATACCAACGAGATATTTTGCCGAATTATTCGACACATCTTTACGAACCGTTCGCCGTGCAAACGAAAACCAGCTTTTTGAGCTGGTTTTCGTTTCGCCCATATTTGATTGAAAAACATAAACAAGAACGTTTACATTTTGCGATACAGCGATGGGAAGCACGGAATGAGAGATCTGATGAGCAGTTGAAGTTGCATTGCATGGAAATATGGGAACATTTAAGAGGAACAGATATACATATGTTTCAATATTGTTGGATTCATGCGCCAGCGTTTACTTGATAGCATTGATAATAATGGGGGTTATACAAACAAAGTATTAAGTTATTAAAGTATAAATTACAAATTGATTTTAGTAATATTAAAATAATATTGTGTCATACCTGTAATAAGGATTTATTTTGAGGTTTAGTTTCAATCTTCTTTTCATAATGAAAATGAATACTTAAGCTATAAACGCAATAAGTCCTAATGAATACGATTTGTTAACTTGGACGTTTGAGATAGGCAACTAAAGTTGAAACGAACGCAAATGACAAATGGCAACACTCGAACTGTTTACATCTCCGCGTATTTAAAATTTGTAAACAATAAAAATAAATATCTAAATGGTATCTAAGTGGCGCAACAAAGTGTAATAAGTATTTTGCAATAGTGATATTGTTGGTGACAATTTTTAACCCGTGAAATATCAACTAACACAATAGTGTAATACGAAATCTAAAACCAGTGCTAAACTAGATAAACACAATAAATTGGTGCTTCCTTAAACGTAACAACGTCAAAACTCAAACATTTGGTGTGATTGTCTACTTGAGTGGCAATTTTGTGAACCAAGTGACTAAAACTAAAAAACAATATACAATTAATACCGTTTCGAAAAAATATTTAAAAAAATGGACTTCGGGCCCTAAAGATTGTACGATAACTAGCTCTAAAACGGCCACACGTGCTGACTAGGTGAACTAAAAGAACTACGCTACTCGCCGCCAGAGGGCCAAACCTACTATTAGTGTTACCAACGTAGGAATAATTAAGTATTTGTACGTAAAACTACTAACATGGAGGCCGAAAAAATAACGCTGAGAAAAAAACAAATCCAGTCTACCTCGTTCTCAGAAACGTCACTTTTCGATGGTACAGTTATGAGTATGTCAGAAACTTCACTGCGAGACGACGAAACCATTGCGACGCTACAGAAAGAAATCAATGATTTAAGGATTACTTAAGTTGCAAAGCGCGAATCAGGAGGTTGACAACTGGCTCTGTGAGAATGCAAATTTAAAGTCAGATCTGGATATATGTAATCGTGTCATAGAATTATATAAGAAGGTGAGTGCAGGAGAAGCCAAGTGTGCCACTCCAGGTTCTAAACGAAAGGTTTCAAACACGAAACACCAAGTGAGTAGCCTAACATCAACCCCAATAAAACAATATTTTGGAAATAAATCTACATGCCGAATGCAAACCTTAAATAAGGGGACCCAAACCAGTAATCTCACGGCTCATACGCCAGCAAAATTAAAACGCCAAACATCGACAGCCTGTAGTACTATACAACTAGGAACGGAAAATGCATGCAAACAAACACAAACAGAATTAAATATTGGTAATACTACTTCTATACACGAAGACACCAAAACCGAAACAACCAATACAAATTATTAATAATTTGGACAACAGTAATTTAAAACGTAGCAAAATTTGCATCCTAAGCACCGAAAACACGAATAAATTGCTTAACATTGCAGAAAAAACTATAGATAAATGTGAACTTTGCCACTACAGCACACCTCATAGAAATGTCCAAGCACTCCTGGAAGGCGTCAAAGAAAAACTAGCAAACTTCACCGTGCAGGGCTACTACATTATATTGATAGGTGGCGAGGACTTCCAAGTCTCATGTAATTATTATGACAGTATTTTATTAATAAGAAAAGTTTTACAAGAAATCACAAATACAAACATAATCATATGCGCACCAACGTACAAATTATTCAATAATTATTACCTATACAACTTGAGGGTGGAATCTTTCAATAACTTGTTATATCTGGATACAGTTGCTCAAAGATATGCATATTTTCTAGATAGCAACAACAATTTAAAATACGATGTTACCATGTTCAATAGACGCACAGGCATGATAAATTACTCCGGAATGAAATCTATTTTTAATGATATTTATGATATGATTATTTATATTCAAAGTGTCAATACTGAGTATGAAATATGTGGACTTGACATAAATGACAAAATGCATCCTAATTACAATTCGAATAAGTTTAAGACAACATCTGCGACTAGTACAGAGGGACAAAACTCGCAGTTTTTCTGTAATACTTTCTATATTCTGCATCAAAATATTGCCGGTTTGCTGAACAAATCGGACTTATTGACTATTCAATTAAAAAACCTTGAAATTCAAGGAACTATTGTAGACATTCTCTGTATAACTTGAACATTTTATTGCATCTGGTCACGAAAGTTTATTGTACCTTCCTGGTCTCCATACCGCCGCCTTCTTTTGTCGCAAAACAAATCGCGGAGGGACTTGTATTCTAGTTAGAACTAGGCATCAATATAAAGAACTACAAGATATTGCTAAGCACTCTGTGTCAGGCGTTTTTGAAATTTGTGGAATTGAATTGATAACTCGTTCTATTATTGTAATGTGTGTCTATAGAATTCCCAAACACAATTATTTGACATTTTATGATAAGCTTGACATTGTTTTGAGTAAGGTATGTTTGTTAAATAAAAAAAAAATTGTTATTTGTGGTGATTTAAATATTGATATGTCAAAAAGGAATAGGACTACTCTGGAACTAGAGAATTTTCTATTGAGCTACAACTTGACATTACAAATAAATCAACCTACCAGGCTTAGTAGTAACACATGTATTGATCATTTCGTACATAACATACGAAGAGGATGTAAAGCTGAAATTATAGATCCCATCCTTTCAGATCCGTCACAAAAGTCAAAGTCAAAGTCAAATCATTTATTTCAAATAGGCACATAAAAGGCACTTTTGAACGTCAAAAATAAAATTAAAATTAAATTGATTCTAGTCGCCCCTTCCAAAAGGTAGTTTTCGTATGGAGAAGAATGGGCAAGAAACTCCACCGTTACTCTTTTAAATGTTTTACAGTATTTTGCATACATTAATTATATAATTATATGTGAAGACGATGCACCTAAAAATAAAATTACTATGCCACAATAGGTAAAAGAATTAAAATGGATAAATGTAACCATGACATATAGATCAACTATGTGATAGATACATGGTGCTCACATATTCACAAACATTCCAAACGTAGACGATTTTCATAAATAAATAAGGAGTAATAAGTCCGGGTGTGACCCCAAGTAATTACGGAATGTAAATCAATGTCAAAGAAAAAAAAAAAAAAGAATAAATTATACAATTACATTAGCAACCAGTTTGATTTGGTCTAGACTCTAGAGATTGAATTTGTAATATCCTTGCTTACAAAGTGTAATTTTAATATTAGGGGTTAAAGTATGAAATTGCCGATTTGTACTGAAAAATTGAAATTCGTTTTTTTTTAAATTTAACATATTTATTTAATCAAAATAATTACCATTATTATCTATACATTGCTGCCATCTAATAGGAAGGTCGTTTATGCCTTTGCGATAGAACTCTCGTGATCTAGATTCGACAAACTGTGTGAAAGCATTTTGTACTGCCTCCTGAGAAGAAAACTTTTTATCACGTAGAAAATTGTCCAAATCACGAAAAAAATGGTAGTCCGTTGGAGCAAGGTCTGGCGAATACGGAGGGTGACGAATGGTTTCTAATTGCAGTTCCTGTAGAGTTAAAACGGTTTCTTGTGCTGTATGAGGTCTCGCGTTATCATGGAGCAATAATGGTGAAGATCGATTCATGAGTCGGGGCTGTTTCACTGCTAGTTTTGCTATCATTGTTCGGAGTTCGGCACAGAAGACATCTGCCGTTATTGCTTGAGCAGATCGGAGAAAGCTATAGTGAATAACACCATGCTGAGACCACCAAACAGTTAGCATTACCTTTTTATTGGTAAGCTTTGCTTTCCATCACGAAAGCGTTTAAACCAAAATCGCACGGTGCGTTCATTAGCAGTCCCCTCTCCAAACGCAACATTGATATTGCGAGCTGTTTCTGCCGCGTTAGTTCCGCGTCGGAACTCGTATTCAAAATTAACTCGAATTTTCGAAGTATCCATCTTTCTTGTCTAAGCTGAATAAAAAAAACAACTGAAAGTCGATAATCGGATGTTGCACATTTTTTAAAAGAAAAACGTCATAGGTACCATGTGAAAAAAATTTCACTCAAAAATATCAAACCATGAAGGTTCTATGTCCATTCGAAGTACCTATTACAATGAAACGGCAATTTCATACTTTAAACCCTATTATAAGTTTTAAATTTTCTTTCATTTAATTGCAATATTTCACTAGGTATTTTTTTGTAACATTTAACACAGTACCCCATAAAAGATGTATGTACTTTAGATAATCTGAAAAAAGGTTGATCTAATTTATCTTTATTTCTAGTAATAAAATTATGTCTATCACTTATTTTATTAAAAAGATGTTGATGTTTTCTTACATACATAATATTTTCATAAATGAATTGGCAATAGCTCCCTAAGAGATTCGCGGCGACGTAGATTGTAAATGGCTCTGACAGCTCTCTTTTGCAAAATAAAAATGGATTCAATGTCAGCAGCCCGACCCCACAGTAAAATGCCATATGACATAATACTGTGGAAGTAACTAAAATAGACCAAACTCGCGGTTTCTTCATCTGTTAACTGTCTTATCTTTCTAACAGCATATGCGGCCGAGCTTAGCCGCCCCGCAATAGATGTTATATGAGATCCCCATTGTAATTTCTCATCTAGCGTGATTCCTAGGAAAACTGTCTGATTAACAAATTCTAATTTTTGGCCATTCAATATGATGTCACATTCGCTACTTCTAACATTAGGTAATTTAAATCTAATGCATTTGGTTTTTTTTCATTAAGTACTAAATTATTTACCGTAAACCAATCTTGGACCTGAAGAATAGAGTTATTCACGTCGTCAAGATTTTGTGACCATCGGTCTATTTTAAAGATCAATGATGTGTCATCTGCACATAACACCATCTTCGGTTGATTTTGAAGTAATTGGGGTAAATCATTAATATAAACTAAAAGAGGAATGGTCCCAATATCGAACCTTGAGGAACGCCCATTGTCATTTCAGACCCCAATGAGTTTACGCCATTTACTTGGACTTTAACCTTTCTATCTTTCAGGTATGATCTTAACAAGTCAAGTGCTGTTTTCCTAATCCCATAGTGCTCGAGTTTCATCAGAAGTGTTTCATGGTTTACGCAATCGAACGCCTTAGAGAGATCGCAAAAGATTCCAATAGCATTTTGTGCTTCTTCCCAGGCGTTAAAAATGTTATTTTTAGGGTAACACCGGCGTCAGTAGTACAACGCCCTTTGGTGAAGGCGTGCTGGTGTTCATGAAAGATGTAATTTTTATTAAAGTGACGTAACATTTGATGGAGCATCAACTTTTCAAACACCTTACTGAGAACTGGCAGAATTGACAGAGGTCTATAATTGTTGGGATCTTTACTATCACCGGATTTGAACAATGGTATTACTTTACTATGTTTCATAAGATCCGGAAAGACTCCTTGGTCAACACTGGTGTTAAATATGAAAGCTAAATAGGGCGCAATGGTTTCGATGAGAAATCTACATACTTTTACAGACATAGCCCAGAGATCTTCTGTTGATTTAATTTTAAGATCTTTAAAAGCTCTTATAACAGCCTGGGGGTTTGTATGCTGAAACCTAAGCTCCGAAGGGCATGCCTTTACATTCCTTTTAAGTAAGGCAGCAGAAAGCGTGGGGGAAGAATTTAAAGCTTCAGTAGTTTTAGCTCAGGAATTTGAAAACTTCTTTGCTAATATTCCCCATATTAGCAAAGAAGTTTTCAAATTCCTGAGCTATTTCTACATCTGAATTGATGGGGCCATGTGCAGTCTCTAAATTTAATTCACTATTTCGCTGTTTTATCCTACCTGTTTCATTATTTATTATGTGCCATGTAGTTTTTATTTTAAATGCTCATGGTTCCCATAAATAGAACATGCCGCTTAAAATTCTGGAAAATTGTAAGAAAAGAATATCTCTACAGAGAACCTTAAAAAATTCCGAGAATGCATTCGAAGTTTAACTTATAAGGATGTATATGAAAGTAACGATGCCACTATAGCTTACAAAAGATTTTATGAAACGTTCTCCCTATTCTACAAACTTTGCTTCCCTGATAAAATTATAACTATTCATACTAATAAAAACGTAAAATGGGTATCGCGCGGCATGAAAAGCAGTAGTAAAAAACAAAGAAAATTACTGTGGACATATAGACTAAATCCTGTATTAAAAAATAAAACTAATTTAAAAAAATACTCTTTACAATATAAGAAAATAATAAGACTAACTCAAAAAGCTCAAAATGATTACTTTATAAAAACCTCGCAGAATAAGTCGAAAGCTACATGGCAAATAGTCAATAGATCTAAAAATAACTCTCATAAAGAACAAATAATGACCATTATTAAATGTGACCTGACCTTTTCAAAACCCACTGACATTGCAAATGCATTTAATAATTACTTTATAGATGAAATTGAGAATAATTTAAAAACTGATATGGAATTCGACAATAAATTAGACAATTTGACAAGGCAATCCATGTTTATGCAGCCTGTTCTAACAACTGACATTGTTAAGGCTATAAAATCACATAAAAATACAAGTACTGTAGGATTTGACGGTATGTCAACAAAGGTGATAAAATTTGTAACTGAACTTATAGCACCCGTATTAGCGTATATTGGTTTGGAACGGCGCATAAGATTGTCAGGTTCACTGCACATTTATTTATTCAGCTCATTGTATTACATTAGGTAGTGTTATAGTATTTTAGATAGCTAATCTAATTATTAGCACAATGACCAGTGGAGATACCGACCTGAAGGTCAAAATTAAAGAGTTGATTAAAAGGCGGGGCACTATAAAGAGTAGGTTAACTAAATTCCTAGACTATATAAGTACCATTCAGGGCTTGAAGTCTAGTAACATTACAAGTGTACAAGCTAAGTTTCAAGAAATAGTCAAAACTTTTGATGAATTACAGTCGAAAATAGAATCGTTGTGCTCCGATGTAGATAAACAATTGGACGAAAGAGAGGCCACAGAGCGTCAAATTGACGCGGCTCTCTCCGTAGCTCAAGATTTGATTGAGGCTACCCCGTCACAAATAAATAGGGCAAATAGTGTCGGAGAACAAAGCCATTGTTCTCACCAGCAAAGTTATTGTTCTCATTCATTTAACGGAGTGAAATTGCCGATCATACACCTTCCAAAGTTTGATGGAAACCTTTTAACATGGTTGGAATTTAAGGATACTTTTGATTATATTATTAAACAGCAATAAGTCAATTCCAGAGATCAATAAATTCCACTATTAAGATCAGCTTTGGATATCTTCAGCTTTGGATCAGATATGTGCTAAGGGGATAATTAAATCCATATAGTACCAGGATCAAAATGTGTCCCGATTACAAAACGAAGACTATCTGAGGATCTGTTAGTACCAAAGAAGATCCATGGTTCAAATAATATCCACAGATAAGAAACAGAAATGGCATTATTTCATTCGTTCGAAGAGGCTTTTTTTGAAGCAACGTTCTGTTTATCTAAATATTGATTTTATAATAACACTTGAAATGATTTAATAATTATTTATAAATACAAAAATATGTCATAATTAGTTATTTGTTTAGATTACAATATAATGAACAAGAACAACTTGTACTTTTAACGCGCTGTTTATTATCAAGTTGTATAGCGCGAACCCTATTAGACTCCCCGCACTTCTAGAGTTCGTCGTGTGCCGGCCAGATTACGTGATTAGTTACGGTTCGGCACAACACTACCAATGTCGCCCCGCGCGCCAGCTAGTGAGTCACAAGCGCCCGGTAACTGCGCACGCGCTCGGAGTATACGGACTCGTACGCCTCGCGAGCCGTCAATTTTTTTATGTTAAATAATAAGTTTCACACTGTTTTTTGCTATGTACAACATCGTTATACTAATTATACATAGTTTACATGCACAATAGTTGGAGTTTCTTTTGGGTAAAGTACCTCGACTATAACTGGCGTCCCAACGTGCGGCCGTGTTTTGGTGAAAAAACGGTGAAACAAACATTATTTTCGTGTAAGACTGTTATTGTGTATAACAACGTCTGTGTAAATACTCGAAAAACAGTGTGTGAGTGTCGAAAACAGTGACTTTCTCGGGTTTTCTTCGTGCGGCGTTATAATATTCGTTATGTGCTTCTCCCGCGCCGCCCGCAGATTCGTTACGTTTTGTGTACATAACAACAATTATAAAGAACTTTTAGCATATTTTGGTGTAATATAGTGACTATACAGTGGATTCAGTGTTACGAACTAGTTAATTCGCGTTTTTTGTCGTTCTAGTGCCTATTTACTTCCTAGAACAGTCGTGTACCTAGTTCGAAATCCAACGGCCATTTTTTGTGGAACATTCTCGAACACTTGTTTTGTTTACAGTGCCTAGATTTTACGAACTTAATTTTAGTGTCATGTTTAGTCATCCTAGGTCATAGTGCTTTAGTTTAGATTACCTAGGATAGTGGTATCGCTAAGTCGTAATCCTGTGAACATTCGTGTACAAAGTATTGTTTAAACGCTTCGTGCGAGATAAGACTATAGTGTGGGTACTTACGTTAGCTATGATACCTAGGACACTGAATCGCTTCGAACATTAGTGTAAATAATAATAACTTTGATGTTTAAATAATGTCTTGTGTATTATAGACCTAGTTGTAGTTGTATTGTTTGTAGGTATATTATAGTTAGAAAATTCGCGTAAGTGTATGAACGTTTTTTACGTACGTACGCGTTGTGTAAGAACAGTTGTCGAACTTGAGTGACGAACTAGGTTACCTAGGTACACTGTTACCTATGTGTGGTGCCGGGACATTGTTTATAGTGCATTAGAAGACATGGTGCTAACACAGTCGCGTAATAATAGTGCTTCACGTGATAAGCAGCAGCCTGTAGACACGTATCCTACGGCTGGTGAGCAGTTAGACGGTACGATGCCGTCTACTTCAGATGGACACGCGTTGTTCGTTGACGTACGATCGTCGACGCCGCCGCTGGCTGGACCTCCGTCCGCCGGCGCCTCGGCCCCATCACCACCGCCGCTGTATGGGCGTGAGCTGCCTGGCTACTCGCAGATGCCACAGCATGGGCATGCCTCGCCCGTCGCCACACCCTAGCCACCGATGTCCGCACCTATGGTTAGGACGGACCAACAACTTATATTCATCTTGCAAGCTTTACGGTCGCAGCCGCCTACGCAGGGCGCGCAGCCACCGCCGACGATGACTGTGAGTACAAACCTGGCTAAGTGTACGGCGAGATTTAATGGTACTGGCGATGTTATGGCATTCGTAGATGCTGTGCAGATTTATAAAGACTGTGTTGCTGTTCACGACGATATGGCTTTAAGAGGCCTGCCAATGCTGCTCACTGACTTTGCGGCTACCTGGTGGCAAGGTGTTAAACATTCCGTCACGACTTGGCAGGAGGCCATCCATTTATTTCGCCAAACATTCGGTCCGCGCCTCCCACCTCATAGATTATAAAGAGAGATGTTTAGTAAAGAGCAAGGTGATGAACGGACAGATATCTTCGTGTGTAGGGTAAGAGCCCTAATCGCCCAACTACCGCTGCACACGCTACCTGAAAATCCAGTGCAGCTAGATATGGTGTACGGCTAGTAAGCCGTACACCATATCCAGCTGCACTGGATTATGGAGTACCATAGGAGAATCCGGGAGAGGGTAACAAGGAGCGCCTTCGCTTCGTTCGCCAAGCTGCTACAACAGGCTCGAGTAGTGGAGGATGTGCTCGAAGAAGTTTGCACTGCTGCACCGACTAAAAGCACCCTCCTGCATCTGCCGCCCCGCCGTTACCGCCACCGCATGTTACTGGACATGCTACGTCTTCACCAGCTGGTGTTGTGGTGAATAAACAAGAAAAAGCACCGCCAAACAAGGTTAGACCTAGGTGCACGTTCTGCAAGATGTTTGGATATGTCAAAGATGACTGTCGCAAACTAGAAAATCGGAATAATGCGACTGTTGAACCGGTCAAGAGCGAACCAGTTGCGACCCCATTGGAGCTCCGCCCGTCCGTAGCGTGCTTCGGATGTGATGCGCCCGGTGTGATACGGTCGAACTGCACGGTGTGTAAAGGGAAACGCACTGCATCGCCGACAACGGTGACCGCATTCCAATCAGTGTCCGTAGATGGAAAAGTGTTAAACCCGCGTGTGCGTCCTATTTTTAAGGTGCAGGTGTTCGGTGCAGTAGGCACAGCGCTACTAGACACGGGCGCGAAGCAATGCGTTGCTAGCGATAGTTTAACAAGATATTTGCGGGCTAATGGCCAAATATTTAAAAGTTGCGAAACAGAGTTAAGATTTGCGGACGGAACCCATCGTTTCCAAACTGTAGAAACTGTTGTGGTAAATGTAAAAGTGCAGGGAGTTGCAATAAGCACTCTCTTTATGGTCTTGCCCGGCGCAATTGATTCCTTACTAGGTATGAATTTTATAGAGGACGCTGGCATGATAATTGATATCGAGAGGAATCGTTTCTCTTTACGTGCTACAGGCTTTCATGAGCTCCAGTATGAACGTGAGGACCGGGTTGCGGTCAGTTCGACGATTGGCCTCCACGAGTGTGAGGGCATTCTCCTATCACTATCTGATAGGGACAAGTTGGCTGCAGTATTGGAAATGAACGCTGATATCTTCAGTGCAGGGGGAGGGCCTACGCCGTTCGCCTTGCATAGGATAGACACAGGTAACGCCGCGCCTATCGCAACGCCCCCCTTATCGCCTGACTCCTGCGAAGAAAGAGAAGGTAAGAGCTGAAATTGATAAAATGTTGGAACTGGAGGTAATAGAAGAAGCTGAGTCAGAATGGGCTTTCCCGGTGGTGTTGCCGAAAAAGAATGGAGACAAGATTTTGCGTCGATTATAGGAAAGTATACGCTGTAACCCGTACGGACAAATATCCGCTGCCATTAATCGACGAGATCATATCTTCCACAAAGAGTAATTGTGTGATGTCCACCGTCGATCTAAAATCTGGGTACTGGCAAGTGGAAGTAGCTCCAAAGGACAGACACAAGACTGCATTCGTCTCACCGTTCGGAACCATTCAGTGGACAGATCGAGGCTATTATCTGTCAAACGGAGTACTTTTCCGTTTTGATCCAGATTCCGAATCTGAAGAGCCACAGTTAGTAGTACCAGACTCTATACGCATAGAGATCCTGAAAGAGCTACATGATGCGCCCACAGCCGGCCATTTGGGCCTGGAGCGCACTCTAACCAAGATCAAAGAAAGATTCTATTTCCCAAATATGCGTCAATACGTGGCGAAGTATCTCAATCTTAAACCTGCTGGACTGCTGCAAACCCCTGTCGCCCAACAACGCTTTGAAGTTCTCGCCATGGACTTGTTTGGTCCTCTGCCTGAGGGTAGTAAGGGTGAGAAATAGATCTTCCTAGTTGAAGATACTGCGAGCAAATGGGTAGAATTAGTGTTAGAATTTTTGTTAATTAATGGGTAGAATAGAATAGAATAGGTTTTTATGAGATATGGGTTTCCCCGTAGAATTATCTCAGATAATGGAACACAATTCGTGTCAGCGGTGATGCAAAAAGCAATGCACGTTCTGGGTGTTAATCAAAATTTAATTCCAGTTTATCACCCCGAGGCCAACCCTGCTGAACGGAAAAATCGCGAGATGAAGCAGATGTTGGCGATTCTGATAGATCCAGAGCATCGTCGTTGGCCGGAAGTGCTGCCTGCTGTGCGATTCGCATTAAATACAGGTCCTAACCAATGCCCAGGACACTCTGCCGCCTTTTTAACATTTGCGCGCGAGTTCCGGTCCCCGGTGGACGTAACCCACGACTTGCGAGCGGTCGTTGATCAAGAAAACTACGTACCCCAAATCACGCCATATTTACGGGATTTTGTACACCGCCTGCAAGAGGTGAAGTGGCGAGTCGAGCGCCAGCAGGACATTCGCAAGGATGCAGCGGACAAAAACCGCCGTCCTGGAACTAAGTTTCAGGAGGGTGACCTCGTACTCGTGGCTAGCCATCGACTTAGTCAAGCCGCGAAAGGCTTCACCAGCAAGTTTGCCCCGAGACGAGAGGGTCCATATCGTATTAGTAAAGTTGTTTCCCCAGCTACTTACGAGGTTGTAGATAAACAGAGCGAACCTCGAGGGAAGTATCATGCCAGTCTTCTAACACCGTATGTTGGCGTTTCGGACGTTGTCGTCCATGATAGAAAGAAGGGTAGACCCTGTAAGCTATCGGTTGCCAAGCCAGCTCCAGAGCCTTCAGCTGACTTGGAGGGGGAGGATATAGCGCGACCCCTATTAGAGTCAACTCCCCGCACTTCTAGAGTTCGTCGTGTGCCGGCCAGATTACGTGATTAGTTACGGTTCGGCACAACACTACCAATGTCGCCCCGCGCGCCAGCTAGTGAGTCACAAGCGCCCGGTAACTGCGCACGCGCTCGGAATATACGGACTCGTACGCCTCGCGAGCCGTCCATTTTTTTATGTTAAATAATAAGTTTCACACCTTTTTTTTGCTATGTACAACATCGTTATACTAATTATACACAGTTTACATGCACAATAGTTGGAGTTTCTTTTGGGTAAAGTACCCCGACTATAGTTGTAATATTTTTTAACACCTCTAGCGTGAAATGGAATGAATTACATTCGGTGACAGCCCGCGTCATTTGAATCGAATGTTTATCTTTTGAATAAAATATAAATAATGCACTTCTTATTTTTATTCATTATTCTTAGTAGTTAGTTGGTTTGTTCGTGAGTTGTTGTGTGGTAAATCGTGGGCTAGCTACAAAATGGAACAACAAAAGAAAAAAAGGTGTGAAAACTGGAGTTCTGAAGAAAAAGTTAGTAAAACATAAATTATTAATTATTATTAGGTAAACAATGCTTTGTTTCATCTTATTTCTACTACCTAACGCGGATGTTCTTATTATTATAGGGAATATTACGTGAGCTTATTGCTCAATCAGCACACATTATCTATACATATGTATAATAAAACAGTAACGAAAGAAAAACTGTACATTGAGAATTTTCGAGAAAAAATAAGTGGCTTTTGTTAGAAAAACGTAACTGATGACAAAAAGTGAATTTTTAGAATTTTTGTCTGTTTGTCTGTGTGTATGATACCGCTTCACGACAAAACTACTGGATAGATTGAATTGAAATTCAGCATAAATGTTCTTTGTTAACCAAGGAAGGCTTTAGGCTACATATTATCACGCCGTACGTTATGGGAGGTAAGCAATATTGATTTTAAAAGGTTTTTGTTCGTAATTGAATGCACAAAATGACATGTTATTTATTTAGTTAATAATAATTTAACTCTGGGAACATAATAATCACGCTATTTTTATAAAGGAGCGGGGCAGTAATATTATAAATTGCAAGGGAATAGTTATTTCAACAAAATGTCAACGGGGAATTTAGCGGTAAGGTCAGGCGACCGTTTACCGCACTAAATGGTGCGAGTTCAAATCCTATAATATTGTTTTAAAAAACCGTAAAATTATTTTTTTAGTTTTTGCATTTTTTATGTGCATTCGGAACGATACTGTTATGAAATCTGAGAACTTTACATGTCCTATCTAATTGTATGCAGAGTTTCACACCAATATTACTAAACAGATTGATTGGTGGTACAACAAGCAACACTATCATGAAGTCAAGTCAAACTTTTGGTTCTAAGTTATATCTTACCAAGCACATTTGTTGTAGGTAATTGATTCAAGAGCTATGAGTACCGTCGTCAATGACCATGTCTCTAAGTTAACCTCAGTGCAAAAACAAATTTTCGACACCATCCTACAAAGCGTTGGGCTCGGCCAAGGTAAAATGTTTTTCTTGGATGCTCCTGGTGGAACAGGGAAAATATTTGTCACCGCTGGCATTCTCGCAGAGGTCAGGAGGCAAGGTAAGATTGCCATTGCAGTAGCATCGTCAGGACTCGCCGCAACACTGCTTCCGGGTGGCAAAACAGCGGAATGTTTAAGATTTCCATAGATTTAGAGAGTAATGAAACACCTGTTTGTGGAGTGTCGTGCAACAGTAACAAAGGGCGCGTGCTTAAAGATTGCTCTTTAATCGTGTGGGATGAATGCACTATGGCGAACAGAAAAGCAGTAGAGGCGGTAAACAAGAAAGAAAGAAAGAAAGAAAAAAAGTTGGAGACTTTGCAGGACATCCGCAGGAACCAGCAAATGATGGGTGGCGTTACAGTTCTGTTTAGCGTCGATTTCCGACAAACGCTGCCTGTGGTGACGTGAGGAACTAGGACTGATGAGGTGAATGCTTCGTTGAAATGCTCTTTCTTATGGCCACATATTCATAGGTTGCGTTTAACGATGAATATGAGAACACAGCTTGGCGGGAATGTACACGCCCAAGAATTTTCTGATGTTCTCTTAAAATTGGGTGAAGGAACGCTACCAGTAGACGGTGGCCAGGTGGTTCAACCTGAGATACTTGGGAGAGTGGTGTCCACCTTAGAAGATTTGATTCGCCTGGTGTACGGGGACATCAATAGGATACCGCACCAAGATAATTCTTGGGTGTGAGAACGAGCCATTTTAACACCTAGAAACGACCAAGCTTCAGCGATCAATGAATGCATTCTCGCGGAAATTGAGGGAAATGAAGTGATCTACACTTCAATAAACACTGTTGTCGACCAAGATGACGCCACACATTACCCCGTAGAATTTCTCAATTCCCTCAGTGCAAGTGGACTACCAGCGCACACCATTAAGCTAAAGGTCGGTGTCCCAATTATGCTTCTTCGGAATCTCACTCCGCCGAAACTGTGCAATGGGGAAATATCATTGAGGCGGAAATTCGGTGAGACAGTGTTTATACCACGTATACACCTGATTCCCCACAATTACCCCTTTCAATTCAAGCGCGTGCAGTTTCATGTGAGCGTGTGCTTCGCCATGACAATAAATAAGTCGCAGCGGCAGACACTGAAGGCTGCGGGTGTCGACCTCAGGACGAGCTGCTTCTGAAACGGACAACTGTACGTCGCTTGCTCCCGCGTCACCAGTCCTGACTCGCTTTACATATTGAATGAGACCGAGGGAAAAACAACGAACGTTGTTTACACAGAAGTGTTACAGTAAATTATAACAGTTCTGTTATTCGACGTCTCCTAAATTTCCTTATTAACCTGACGTCTCTTACCAGTAAATTAACTACATAACTTTCAAATTTTGAGTTTACTAAGCCAAATAGTTTTTGAGGGATCTAAGCTATAGGGGGTATGGGACGCATCTTTTGAGTGTTTCTGTAAATCAACAAACTATCACTAACTATTATTAAAATTAAAATAGAATTAAAAAAATACTTATGCGATACGTGGGCAAAGCCACGGGTACAGCTATAGTTTATAAAGATATTTTTTTTAAGTTATTTGCAATATTATTGTTAATTCAGTGTACCCTTGGGATCCACTGCGGAATTACGGGAATACAATTTTTTTGTTGTATAGGTATCTATTAAGTCTGGGCAACATATAGGCTATAATTTATTATGGAAAATAGAACACCTGATGCAGAACCGCAACAGATCAGCTAAAGTATAAGAAATATAAAAATGGTGCCATAGCAAAAAATATTCCACGTGAAGAGCATTTCCTGTTGTGAGAATAAATTTGAAGATCTGGAACACTTGTTGTGGAACTCCAAAGCCCAGTGACACTATAACATATACATATAGGAATGACGTCTTAGCAAAAGTTGTTTAGTCTGATGGGCATTTCCTGTTGACTTGCAAAAATGAAAGATCTGGAACGTCTTGAATCGTCTCGCGCATCACGCTGTTTTCCCGTCCCCGGGCTCTTAGAATTCGACATCAGACGTTTCAGATCTTAGATTTTGACGACCCCGTTGTCGCTGGCATAAGCAACAGGATCCGCGTACGAAGTCGCGGGCAGAAGCTAGTAGAATATAAGTCCACGAAAACGTCAGTAAATATGCAGAAACTAAAGAGTGGAAGAATTGCTTTTATTATGTGTACAAGTACGTTATTTACGTGATATTAATCAGGGTATTTATTATTTTTAGATTAAATGAGATAACGGCTAAATGTCGATCAGATGGAGAATTAATGTTGGCTTGGAAAAGGATGAAGTCCGCTAAATCCAACTTATCTACCCATAGGACGCAACAATCAAAGACAGGCGGTGGCGACAAACCACCACCACCTTCTCCTGAGGACTTAGAAGTAATGGCGAATGCTCCTCACGACTTTGTTTTGAAATTAGTTTTGAAATTTACAATCCAACATCTTCAACATCAACTTTCAATTCAACATCTTCGGGACATCCGTGTCAAAATGTCCGCTACCTTTTTACAAGTTTTGCTGACAACTGGTTGAGACACACCATGTAAATCAGCTGCATCATCTTGAATCTACAAATAAAACAATAATATTAATATATTATTTGAATTAATTAATTTGAATAAATTGAAACCACTTGCACTTCAGGACTTTGAGTCCGGAGGGCATCCTCGAGGGTCGTGGGATAAATCTTCACGTAAAACATCCACAATCTTTTCCCCAAAACGTTTTGTGAACGTATACTTATATTTAAAATCTTCATCACTCAATTCGGATTTACACTATGACGATGTCTGTAAGATCGCCGAGATGTCTCCAGCATATCCAAATCTTCCAAATCCATCAAGTCAATCATATCAATATCCATTTTTTACGATTTGTAAATAAAAAGACACAATAATAATCAACGCTAACCTTAAATAAATTAGTACCGATGTCAAATCCGTGGTTAAACTAGGGGTCTCAGCGGACCTAGTGATAAAATTCACTTTATAATAACGTTTTATTTAGTCATGGTTTAAACCTAGTAATAATCCCAGTACTAAATTTAGATCGTGTTTTGGAATAAGACGGAAGAGTTTACCTCAACTAGCTACAGGTTAGCATGGGAACTACTGTGTGAACGGTATGATAATAAAAATATTCTCATAAATAATCATCTCAAGGCTTTAGTGACTGTTGAAGTGTAGTAGGGAATCCTACAAAGCATTCAGGTACTTAGTAGACTTATATGTTAAAGAATTTAAGAGCGCTGGATGCTCAAGGTCAGCCGACTGACAAATGGGATGCACTAGTTATTTTCACTATAGCTTCCAAGTTAGACCCTGTCACTAATACCAAGTGGGAAGAGTACAGGTCTACATTACCCGATTATCATAAATTGGAAAACTTTACAATGTTTTTAAGGAATCGTACAGACATACTAGAAACTATGCATTTTGCAAGCATGGTTAATAGTGTTAAAGGTGACCGAAGGTTTAGTAGCCATAAGGAGCCCAAACCTAATAAGGCATTTGTTGCTTCTGGTGAAAAACGTGCAGCTACTAGGTGTCATGTCTGTCATGACACCCACCAGTTACACGATTGTTCCAAATTTAGAAGTATAGACCTTGAGAAAAGACTATCTGAAATTAATAGGCTAAAGTTATGTAGGAATTGCCTCAAGAGTGGTCACAATTCATTCTAGTGTAAAAAAAGCCTCTGTGTCACGATTGTACAAAGAAATATCATTCACTAGTACATAGGAATGAGTCAAATGTTGCTAGTATTGCATCTGACTGTCCGATCCCGGAGCTTTCTGACTTACCTTACCTGTGTCACTCTCAGCTGCAGCAGTAGGACAAGTGTTGTTAGGCATAGCTCTGGTAGACATCGTTAATGAGCAAACAGGTGAAATTTATCAGGCTAGAGCATTGTTGAACACAGGCAGTCAGATGTCATTATTGTCAAACGTGATGAACCAAAACCTTAACCTAACTGGTGACACATCACGTCCAACTCGGGTTTCTGGAATAAATAATTCGGATTTCTAAGGTTTCCGAAAGGGTAAAGATTAAGATTTGGTCGCGTGTAAGCAATTTCTGCATTCCAGTTGAATGTCTCGTCTTACCCAAGATTATGGGTCCATTACTTAACATGCAGGTCAACGTTAAGCAACTCTCTATACCAAGGGAAGTTAGGCTAGCTGATCCCACCTTCTACAAACCGTCTCAGATAGACATTTTGTTAGGTGCTGATGTATACTGGTCTATTGTGAATTCGAATCACATATGTTTAGGGAAACATAAACCAGCTTTACAAGACACTCAAGCTAGGTTGGGTAGTGTCAGGCCCTACAGGGCAAAGAAGCCTAAGGTCCCCAAAGATAACCTGTAATTTCAGCCAAGAATTACAGGATTGCCTGAAAAGGTTTTGGAAAATCATCATTCTGAACAGTTTTCTCGTTCACCTGATGAACATTTTTGTGAAGAGCATTGTGTAGAAAATACTAAACGTCGAGCTAAGAGTAGATTCTCAGGAGTAATGCCTCTAAAGGAATCACCTAAGAGTGCTCTAGGAGATTCCTATGCTATGGCTAAGAAAAGGTTACTAAGTTTAGAAAATAAATTAAATAAGAATTCCAAGAAAGGATTACCTCATACTCATTTGCGGTCAATGATAAGGATAGTCTAGATATTGGGGTTATAGACTTCAGTAGGTTTTCTAATTTAGTACGGCTGAAAAGAACAGCTGCCTATGTGCTAAGGTTTATTCAGAATTGTAAAGGTCAAAGAAATGTAAGTCAAACATTATCCGTTGAAGAGCTGCAAAAGGCATGCACTCTTCTAATTAAACTTAGTCAGTGTGAGACATTCCCTCAAGAAATGGAAATGTTAAGTAAAGGGCATCAATTATAAAAACAAATCAAAACTGCTGCCACTGAATCCCTTTGTAGACTCTGAATAGGGCTAGTAGGAGAACGTCTAGGAAATTCTAACTTTAACTATAGTAAGACACCCTATCCTCCTAGAAGCGAAACATAGTATCACTAAACTGTTAGTTAGACATGAACAATTGAACACTTACGTTTGTTTCATGCTGGTCCTCAGGCACTGCTTGCAGCTATCCGGGAAGAATATTGGCACATAGGAGGGAGAAACCTAGCTCGCACCACCACCAAGCAGTGTGTTGTATGTACGCGACTGCGAGGTAAACCTTTTGAACCAATCATGGGTGATTTGCCAGCAGTACGAACTGATAGCAGCTTCGCCTTCAGTCCTTGTGAGGTAGATTTTGCAGGCCCTTTTAGAATTTCGAGCTGTAAAGGCCGAGGTAACCGCATAACTAAAAGTTATTTATGTCTGTTTGTGTGTCTAACCACTAAGGCGGTTCACCTAGCAGTAGTCAGCGATCTCACTTCTGAAGCATTAATCCTACGTATCCGTAGATTTGTAGCTAGGAGAGGTAAACCCTATGCTATCTATTGTGATAATGGTCGTAATTTTATAGGTGCATGCAATGAGCTGGGTAGAATGTTGCAGAAAAGCCAAGAGTCTGTTTTCAATTACTCTGCACACGAGGGAATCCGCTTCGTGTTCGGACCTGCATATTCGCCTCATTTCGGGGGAATATGGGAGGCTTGTATGAAATCTTTTAAATACCATCTAAAAAGAGTAGCTGGGGAGGCCTGTTTGACATTTCAGGAGCTGGCGACACTGTTTTCGCAGATTGAGACCATACTCTATTCCCGTCCCCTCTCGTCAGATCCAAATGATCCCTCTCCCTTAACCCCAGGGCACTTTCTAGTGGGCAGGCCATTGACCGCCGTCCCATCGCCACCCATCACAGCTCTGAGACCCAATCGTTACGAACTCATCGAAAAAATCCGTCAAGTTCTAGTCCAGGTGGCAGAAGGAGTTCCTGGCGGAGATGCAACAGCGGTCCCAGTGGAGGATAGCAGCGACGCATCTGCAGCGGCGACCTCGTGCTACTGCGGGAGGCAAACCTGCCGCCGCTTTACTGGCGCTTGGGGCGCGTCACGCGCCTACATTCCGGCCCCAATGGGGTCAGTCGGATGGCTGACGTCACCACCACCAAGGGGACGGTCACTCGACCAGTCCGTACGATGTGCCCCCTATTCCGGGACACGTCGTCATAGAGTTGAATCCTTCAACGTCTGTGAGGATGTTGCGGCCTCTCGCCGCCTGGCAACACAGCCGGCGGCCGTGCGAGAGGCGCGGGCGATGGGCGGCGCGGCTAAACATCACGCAACCATCGCTCACCCAATGGCCGGGCAGCAGCGGGTGGCGTGAGCATCACACCACCTGCGCGGAATGTTTGTGAATATGTGAGCACCATGTATCTATCACAAAGTTAATTTATAAGTCATGGTTTCATTTATACATTTTATTTCTTTTACCAATTGTGGTATAGTAATTTTATTGTTAGGTGCATCGTCTTCACATATAATTATATAATGAATGTATGCAAAATATTGTAAAACATTTTAAAAGAGTAACGGTGGAGTTTCTTGCCCATTCTTCTCCATACGAAAACTACCTTTTGGAAGGGGCGACTAGAATCAATTTTATTTTTGACGTTCAAAAGTGCCTTTTATGTGCCTATTTGAAATAAATCATTTGACTTTGACTTTGACTTTGACCAATGGCGGCGCACTTCCACGCACTGGCGGGAGCGGGGCGCGAGCGGCGGCCGAGGTGCGCTCCGGCAGACGAGCGCGGCTCTCGTTCACTTGCCTTCACGGGCCATCAGCGACTGGTCGACACAACAACCGAAACGATTGTAACGGGTCCAGAGAATCTTGTAATCTTGTAAACGTAGTCTTTAATTTTGAAGTTAATAATTATTTATTGCTTACAAAGGGAATTTTATTTTGCACTTACCCCTACGCAAAGGCGTTAACAAATTGTATTTTTCTTATGAGGTTTAAACTATTTTTAACTTTTTAGTTCTTTTTATTAACAAATTATAAAAGCTTGTTTTTAAAAAGTTTTTTTTGTTTCTTTTAATTTTAACTTTTTAGTATTTTTGATGCGAGATTGACTACGGCGCAGTTCGTAGCGCGTAGCAGTGTTTTTCTGTCATGTAGCCCGTAGTATGCTCACAATGTGTTGTTTTGAGCACTTAAAGGTCTCTGCACACAGTGGGCGGGGCGGGGCGGGACGGGACGGGGACGCGACGCTGAGCAGTTGTAATGTACTAGATATTACGGACGACGCCACACAGAGCCGCCCCGCTCGACGCGACGGTAACCGTCGCGCCCCGCTGCCGCCGCGCCGAGCGGGAATACAAGTCAGAAGCGGCGGGGCGGGGCGTGGCGGTACGCGAGCGCGTTTTTGATTTATTTCATGCACCCATTTCCGTTTAAGTTGTTTTTTCTTAGCTAGAGCAACTATGAGCAATAACGTTTCCATGTCTGAATCGCTCAACATCTTTTTTGATGAAAGAAAGGCGCGGCGAGACGGGACGTGATCGCGCCCGCAGTGTGAACACCACCGCCGCGCCAGCGCCAGCGCCGTCCCGTCCCGCCCCGCCCCGCCCGCTCTGTGCAGACCTTAAAGCTCTATAATGTATTTTATATTTTAATAACTTTACAGATCAATTAGTTATGTAATACTGGTTAGTTGTTTGTAGCATTTCTCATTCTATCCATTTCATTTAATGCGTCAATATTACAAGCTTTCTTCAAAGTCAACTTGGAGCTGTCAAGTTCTTCGATTTGAAGACCCGCTAAAGACCGAACTCGGCTTAAAGCTACATAAGCTTGACCTGCAGCAAACAATTTGGAACCAAGATAAATAACAGCATGATCTACAGTAGTTCCCTGCATTTTGTGCACAGTTGAAGCCCAAGACAAGACAATCGGGAGCATTCTTATTACAGCTATGCCGTGATTAAATTTAGCGGAGCTGAACTGATTTAGGCTGTATGATGATTTTTTGTTCATGTTGTTCCCACGAGTACAGGACAAGAACGGTCCATCCCCCCAAACACCATTGTAGGGGGATAAGGGCTTCAGTACAGCAGGGTTCACCCTGGTACCCTGAGGCGCAACGTTAGCGATATGACATGTTTATACACCCTCATACCATTCAGCCCTCGGCACGTGCTCACCTTGGCACTGGGTCATCCATCTAATCAAAGACAGAATCCACATTCATAACAAACGGAACGAACGAACGAACTTATTTTTCCAAAGATGGGGTCGCATATTCACGTCCACCAAACCACCACCGCTCACCACCCATCAAGAACGGTTCACCCATCAAGACGAATCAAACTCGACGCGGTTGTGTCGTTGAATTACTGAGTTCCTATGGCCACCTTCCAGCTCCATCATCAGACCCTGATTACCATCTAGCACCAAAGTACTCGTCAAGACGAATCATACGAGCCCAAACTAAATGTAGTTGTGTCGTTTATTTACCGAGTTCCTATGGCCATCTTCCAGCTCCATCATCAGACCCTGATTACCATGTAGCACCAAAGTACTCGTCAAGACGAATTATACAAGCCTAAACTCGATGGAGTTGTGTCGTTTAATTATCGAGTTCCTATGGCCATCTTCCAGCTCCATCATCAGACCCTGGTTACCATCTAGCACCAAAGTACTCGTCAAGACGAATCAAACGGGTCCAAACTCGATGGGGTTGTGTCGTTTAACTACCGAGTTCCTATGGCCACCTTCCGGTTCCATCATCAGATCAGCTCCATGTCATGATAATTTTGCATTGTCATCCGATTTACACATGAATGCAAAATTTCAGCTCAATTGGTAACCGGGAAGTGGATAAATTTAACTTGCAAGATTTGTAAAGCTTGTAATAATAAAAAGGATGCATCTAGGTAATATAAAGGACGGTGGGCAAAATACACCCAGCTCCGTCAGTCATATTATATTAAATATGACACAAAAAATCTAACAAAAATAAGCATTTTAAATTATTGACGCATTACAAAATATCCCCGAGGTCATTACATAAAACTGTGTACGTATTTAAACTGAGTAAAATATTTTTACTAGTAGGCACCGTTATTTAATATTATTGTGACTATAATAGCGTTTGCCTTATAAAAAGACCTTCGGTGCTCCAAAACTCACGACATTAAGGACGCGACTGAGCTGAACCGAGGGTCGAAAGTGTTTGCTCAGCAATTAGGGAGGTCCCATCTGACGAAACTAAGAACTGCGGTTGGCAGAATCGTGATTTCGAAGTCCGAGATGGTACTCGAGTAAGTCGAGGTTTTTTTTTAAGAACAACAAGGCACCGTGGGCTGACGGAATAACGACAGCGCTCCTTAAAGCGGGCGGGGCTGCCTGTCCTGAAAGAGCTAGAGAGTCTCTTTAACTCCGTTATCCAACGCCCAAGGCGTGGAGCAGAGGTGCGGTGGTTCTGTTTTTCAAAAAAGTACACAAATACAACAATCTATTAAAACCGGTTATATTTCTGTGTTCGGATGGCTATATGTATAAGTAATTGAGGTCACCGGTCCACATGGTGCTAAAAAGTGAGATGCATCAATAATGCAAGATATAATAAATAACGAAAACCATCCATATCATTGGCAGTCCAGGCCGGATGATACTTTCATTTTGGATAGAGGATTCAGAGACGTCGTTCCAGACCTCGAAGCGTTAGGTTATGAAGTGTACATGACACATATAGTTTATAGTGGGGAAACACAGCCGACAACATCGCAAGCAAACGAATCCAGAAAAGTCACGTTTGTTCGATGGGTTGTTGAAGTAGTTAATGGCCGTTGTAAACGCGACTTCAAGCTGTTTCGACAAGAATATTTCCACAGTGCAATGCCACACATGTTTCAAGACTTTCGAATTGCTGCTGCATTAACAAATTGTTTTCATGTGCCTCTCACCGATAATGAGCATGTGGTGGAGATAATAGAAAGAATAAATGAAAGACAAGACATGCAAAATATTTTAGGTGAATTCGTTACAAGACGCCGCATGAACAGACAACGAGTACTCTTCCAAGAAATAAGCGCCCATTTTCCTGGCTTAGAAACATTTCCTTCGCTGGGGCAATGTAAAGGGAACTGATTATTTTTGCTCTGGGTACATATCAACTTAAATTGGCAAAAGGTTATTATAATGAGCATGTTTGGGGGGACGGGCACTTCAATATATCTTTACCGAGAACCCGAACAACTCGTTGCCGGACTCAATAACACTGGCATTGAAGAAACAAACCTGTGGTTTCTGAGAGCAAAGATACATTCGAGGTACACGAGGTCGAAGTTTTATTACACTCATGTTCGCATACCCTCTGCCAGCGCCTCAGTCCTCCAATCCCTAAAGAAGGGACGCAGCACATCGAATCTAAAACTAGAATGTCACACGGCGCTTGAACAGGTAACTGTATAGAACCACAGCACCACTGTGTTGTGATTCGATACAGTTACCTGTTCAAGCCACTGTGTCCTTTTATCCGTTGTAGTGTCACTACACTACAATGGATAAAAGGACACAGTGGATCGCTAGGTAACGACGCGGCTGACGAGCTGGCTAGAAGGGCATCTAGCACGTCAGTCTGTGGACCGGAACCTATCGTGCCTTTCCCCTTCAACTACGCAGGTGGCTACAGAAGCACACCCAAACACAAGCAGAGAACTGATGGACCTCGCCACCGGGCTGCAGGCAGGTTACTACGCCTGGACAGGAAAGGCCTGCGCCTGGTGACAGGGACCATCACGGGACACTTCGCTAAACAAACAATGCCACACGATTGGCAAAACGGACAGCCCCCTGTGCAGGGCTTGCATGGAGGCTGATGAAGCCGTCGCGAATGTGCTCTTTGAGTGCACAGACGTCACCCAGATTGGGTCAGAAACCCTCGGGACACCCAGATCTTACACAGATGGTCTCAACAGGCCAGGGGACTTAATAAGCTTCTGGAGGAGGTGGGCTGGTTGGAATAACCACCGACGGACGCTATGGCCCACGCACAATGGTTCACCTGAAGGACTAAGTGCGGAAACCAAACCCGTAACATAGAACATAGATATGTGTTGTTATACGATGATGAGAGTGGATTGAATGCACTGAAGCATTATTATTGCTTATGCAAATCAGGGAACCGTACTTTAGATTGCTGTGACCACCTAATGGTTGTAATATGGTTTTTGAGCCTGGCAAGATATGAAGAAAATATCCACAGACCGGTTCTCTTCTTGGACTCAATAATAATAATAGATCATGATGATACTTAAACACTGTTTAATTCTATTTTTAAACAATAAGTTAAACATATTCGACTTAAAATAAATAGAGAACCCTGGGACAGAATTTGATGCACATTGGCACAGAGATACGTGATACCTTCCAAACAAAAGTAGTCTAAGCTGTGGCGGACTTGGGTGTGCCGTTCTAACATTTTTGTCCACTATCTTTTCTTATCATATTTGTATTCTTTTGCCAGGCTATTTCAGTTACTTCCCGCTCTTAAGGAAGGATGCTTGAAAATTCATCCCCTAAAGGTATTAAATAGGGGATAAAAGTCAGTATGGAAGTTCGTCATGTTTGCCGATAGAAGAAGCCATCGGGCACGCGGTTGGATATGTACGAATACATAGAAATTGTTACCGCATATTTTTTGAGAATATGAAACATGCGCATGTGGTCTCGGGACATGTCACATAAAAAGTAGCCCAAAATGGTAACAGATAGTTTATTTGTTTCTAAGCTTGGATGCCTTGAGCGCGCGGTATGCGGCCACGGCGTCCAGGCGCGCCCGCTCGCGGCGCTGCAGCTCGGCCTTGTTGTTGTTGTTGGCGCCGCCCGCCAACAGATTTGTGAGCAGCAGGTCTCGCTTCCCAGGCTAGAACACCAACATAATGCATTGTATTTACGGGTATTCTTGTAAACGAAAATTTTTGTAACATCTAGTTACAACTACAACATGGTTAAAAAGCTCGGTACATCGGGCTTACAGATAGACAGAGTATCAGATTCAGTCAGCCCTTTAGTTACGGAACTCTGAAACAATTTGGGAATTTCAAACAGTTGAAAGTAATTACAATTAGGAGCTATATTAGTTCATCAGAAAACCGCCGAGACAACGCTAAATAAACGTACAGCATGTGTGAATGTAATAAACAAATAACACTGACCCGGGGAGCTGCCGCGTTTCCTTTGTGTTTGAAGTGCAGCGTGGGCGGCGCGTGCGCCACGTCTCCGAACGACACGCGCTCGTACACCACCTCGCGCCGCTCGTTGCTTACCTGCTGCACAATACATTTTGGTGACTTTCGATAACATTACAATAATTTATTAACTTGCTAAATGGATCACCATTAATAAATAATAATAATCTTTATTTTCAAAAAGCCAAGTACAATTGGTCCATCTCAATCAAACATAAAACAATGAATTTCACCGCTATGCATTATTTGAGACCGAGTGAACGCACAGACGTTCACTCGGTCGTTCTGTGCTAGTATACACTGTGTTACAGACACAGGCGCCTTCCTCTTACAGTTCATTGACAATTTTCTGCACTTGGTAGCCGTAAAACTTAGTTAAACATTAGTACTTAACACTTATTATAAGCAAGAAATGGGTGTGTGGTGTGGGTGTGTGTAGTTGTGTGTTTCGTAATATGTCACAGTATAAAATAAATAATAAAGGAGCAATTTAAATGTTTTTAGATGCATTAGTAAGATTTTTTTGCAAAGAGTTGTTCAGTCTCATCATACGTTAACTTTTGGAGAAAACTACTGACTACAGTTTTACATTTAAATTTAGGTAAAGAATATACGTTGCAGGATTTGTTTATAGTGTTATAAAGGTGACTGCTAAGACACGGGTAGCTTCGCCTCGCCAGAGCAGTTTTGGTGGAGACAGGTGGGCATACAGGATCTTTACGTCTTTTATTTTGCTCTAGTAACCTTGGGTCATAGGTCAATGATGAGTGTACACGTAGAGTGATATTAAGTGCACAGAGCTGTCGTACAGTGAGTACCGATATGTCTTTATAGAGCTGGGTAGTCGGGTACCGATAAGGTTTGTGAAGCAAGACTTTCAAGACAGCTCTTTGTGCCCTCTCAAGGCGAAGCAGATTCGTTTTAAGTGTACCGCCCCAGACAGATATGCAATAGGTAAGAAGTGACTGAGCCAAGGCAAAATAAATCGTTTTTAACAGTCGGTTATATGGTCGGTCAGTTGTTCAGTTTGATGGTCT
Organism: Apamea epomidion; assembly: GCA_947507525.1. Taxonomy (NCBI): domain Eukaryota; kingdom Metazoa; phylum Arthropoda; class Insecta; order Lepidoptera; family Noctuidae; genus Apamea; species Apamea epomidion. Next base: position 160,968 of record OX382232.1, read on the forward strand.
GTACCACATCCTTAAATTTGGCTGGTCTTTAAAAAATCAGCCTGTATATAATTGTATATAGTATATATTAGTGTTAATTTGTTTTTATGCAATAAATGATGAATCTGATTAGATTTTTGTTTGTACCTATTTAAATTATCTTTACTAGAGAAGCTTTTAATTATTTATTTTATACAAAATGGTGCTAATTGAACAAATTTCGGCTCTAATAGGGTAGTTTCCTGGGTACACAACTAATTATTATATTTAGTCCGTCAGTTACATTATCGAAAAATAATGGACACGTATTTTTTCTTTTGTCAATCAAACAAAAAATGACAAAGATAAAGCGCGTCAAAATTTGGGAGTGGGGGGTCGTGACGTCATGCCATGCTAAAAAGAGTAGCATGGCGTGACGTCATGCGGAACTTTAACGGGCGGTGTCTTCATCATTTTTTATATAATTGACAAAAGAAAAAATACTGGTCCAATATTTTTTGATGATCTAACTGACGGACTAATTAGATTTTTTTTTTGGAAAACCACCAAGACGGCGTTTGGCCACAGCAGCCGCACCAATGAAGGGCGAAGTTTATCGAAACAATATTAGACGGAGTGCGCCCAAATTTTAAATTCGGTATCAGTGGACTGCCCCAATGATACTAAATGATGATAATGCACAGTAAGTACCTAAATACAGTACAATTAGATACCTATGCAATATAAAATGATAAAATGTATCATTAATGTAATTTTTGCACTTTTTTTAGTTCTACAATGAATAAAAACACAAACACGATACTCGTCGTAACGAATTAAAAGCAATGACTGCACAATGACGTTCTAATGGTAGGTCACTAATCAAAGGAACTGTCAAAATTTTAGCAGATTACCGCCTAAGTCAGTCATTCATTTGTCATTATGTACGAGATTACCATTCTATGCCATTTCTTTCAATGGAGTGTCAGTGGTTGACCACTGGAAAGTCATAATGACGCCATTATATTAGTAGATTACCAAACTTGTCAAAATCAACAATTATGTAATCAATGATAGACCATTCTGACACTATTGTAATAGCAGACTTGAGGCCCAGTGATCGTGCGTTGTGACGTGTGACACGGCATCGCTTGCGCATCGCTGTTCCCTGACTGCCGGCGCGTCCCCACCTGCATAGCTCACTATTGTATGCAGTCTACGTGAGCCGCGGGCATCAGCTGATCAACAAAGCGAGGAGCGTATCGTATGCTATATACCTATTTTGTTATTTCTCTTAACATCTGTTTGTGTTAGCTCATTACGAGTTTATTACAATGTCCGGACCTTTAAAGTTAAAGGAACTAATAAGCAAACGCGGTTCTATTAGAGGACGCGTCACGAAATTTAAGTTAAGTCTCGATAGTTTAGCTTTATTAGAATCCATTTCAGAAATAGAAATAAGTAAACTCGTATTGAAGCTATCGAAAATTGAGGCATTGTTCATTGAATTTGATGAGGTGCAGAATCTGTTAGAAACTAACAACGTAGATAGTCAAAGTAGCGAGTTGGTTACTAGAGATTTAATAGAAAACGATGTCTACCATTGTATTGCGTTAGCTCAAAATTTAATTAAGAAAAATACAATGGTTGAGGATAATGAGAATAATTCTCAAAATAAATCTTCTATGGCTACGTGTCATCATAACGATCACAGCTGTAATGCGTTAAGTTTTAAATGACCGGTGATTAAAATTCCAAACTTACGGCGGTACGTATTTTAAGTGGTTGGAGTTTAAGGAGACATTTGTTTCGCTAGTTCACAATGATGATAAGATCGAAAGTATTCATAAATATCACTATTTACAATCATATCTTGACGGAGAAGCAGCTCGGGTGATCGCTAATATGGAGGTTTCTCATAGTAATTATTCCGAAGCATGGAAACTTTTATGCGAACGTTACGACAACAAGCGTCAGTTGATAAATAACCATCTTAAGTCTTTGTTCAACATTAATTCCGTTAAAAAAAAAGGCAAGTCTTTAAGGCGAGGTTGTACTATTTTTAAGTTTTTTGGAGCTATTTATATCTAATTAATGTAAATATACCGCAAAATAAAAATCATTTTAACAAAATTGAACATATGGCCAAGCGCTGTATAAAGACGGAAACGTGATTAATAATAATTGACTCGATAAAAAAAAATCGCAAAGATGACACTTGACTAAATCGATTTTTCAAACGTACTTCTTAGCAAAAAATTATATTACGAAACCATCTAAGTAACATATCAAAAAATAGGTTTTAATATTTTCTAGCGCTGGGTAAGGAAGATTTTTATGTAAGTGGTTATTTATTTTTGTAAGAACAAAAATCAGACTATATTGAGCATTTCAAGCGCTCATGCCTGCCGAGCGGGCCGTTTAGTGTCGGCCGAGAGGTCTTCGAAGACGGACGCACGCCAATTTTCTCTCGCGTTATCGCTTTGGATTATAAAAAACATTACGCACTAAATAAGCTGAAGTGAACAAAAATGGGAAATAAAAAGAACAAAAGTTCATACGGGAAATTGACACCTCGGGCATTACGAAAATATCAACTCGAAAAATGGTAAGTAATTTCTCATTATCAATATTATATTAGCACTACAATTTGCCTAGTAGTTTTATTTTATCAGATTACTTGCATACGTAATAATACTTGGTCGAGGAAGACTTTTCCGTTCTTTTCCTTTTTTGTTTTGTTGTGCGCGTAATTTTAACACTGATATCTTCTAAAGTATTCATTCTAATGACATGCTGTAAACGGCAGTTTTGATCTAAATTGAATGCTTAATTTTACTAATATATTTAATGAGATAAGGATTAATACTATGTATGTCAAAATTGGTTCGAAAGTCACTCATTATATTTTATTAATTGTAAAAAGATAAAAAATGGTTACTGTGAGTTATCCTTATAATATAGACATATACCATCGCGAACTTTTTTGTGGGCATTTTTAAGATATGCAATTCTGTAGTACATTATTTTGAAGTTCCTCGTATGGTTTAGCCAGCGCACGGAGTGGTATTTGACCCAAAAAGTTGGCCAAAATAATTTTTTGCTCCTAGTATCTGCCAAGCCATATTTTATTGTAGTTGCAGGTTAGAAAAGGTAAAAAAAAGCATGAGTGATGTATAAAAATCATTTATTCGTAATTCTCATCTTCTTCGAAGCTTACATTGAAAATGTTAGTTTCCTTCAACAAATTTCGGACATCTGCCGACAGTGGGTGACTTTTCTTCCTCATGCCCGTAAGAACCGGATCCGAAGTTAAAAGGAGCCTGTTGAAAACATCCGCATTGCACTCAACTCGCGAAAATTTGCGAGCATAATTTGTCCGGTACATTCGAATGTGCTTGTTACGGGCCTCTGCAGCCTCCTCAGATAACTGCCCTATAGGCAGAATTCCTGTACTTATAACGTCAGGCCCATGACATAATATTTTATGTAATGTTGGGGACATTGGGTAAAACTCGTACAAAGAAACATATAATTTTGCTGTTTCCTGACAATATTTGCCGAACTCATCTGTATTTATTTCTAATCCACAACACATTGTGTTTAAAATTGTTTTCATACGGTAAATTAAATTGCTGTCTATCCCCGTAATGCTAACTGACACTTCGTACTTCTCAAAGAAACGTCTACTTGTGTTGCCGTCATTCGTATTTCCAAAATTAGCTTTTGGTATATCCACTAGCAGACCGAGTTTCTCCCGAAAATTGTTTTGAATTTCAGCAGTAAGCCGAACGTTCCACTTCTTTATGGGTAATCTGTACGCCACATGCAAAATGCTCTCAAAAAATCTTATACGAGCGTGCAACAAAGATAGCCCGAAATGCATGTACTCTTTCTTGCATAATCTCTCTTTATCCAAATTATTGAACTGTAATGACGTGTCCCCACATAAGTAGCATCTCATTGTTGATTTTGTGTGCGTAGCAGCATTACATACTTTTCCATCAATCATAGTGAAGAGCAGTTTGTGCGTGATCAAGAAGCTGTTGAATTCGCTTTTATTAAGATTATTTATCTGCGATTTGATATAGTAAATCTCTTCATTTGTGACATCTGTAGTTTCTTTTATAAATCTTATTCGAATTGGCCGACAATACCGGGGTGAAGATGGGGTAGCGTTTTGCCATAGTATTTTTCGTTCCTGTCCGTAAATCAACTGAAGGGGTACCACGGAACTTTGGAATATATTTGCGTCAGAATCAGCTTCATTTTCAAATTTCATTTTATACTGCATCATCTGAGATCCGTCGCAGCCCCATTTACTTATCAATACCAGTGACTGCTTTTCTAATTCACTTAATTGCTCCACTGCCTCGCCAAGGTGTAAAATCAGTCGTTGTGCCGTATGATCCATGAGATTTTGTACTCTAACTTCAGCGCAAGTTTCGGTCACTCTATGAATTTCGGGATAGCACTCCTTTTTTAGCCTTTGCAATATCGAATAGCACGGATAAAAAGTTGGATTAGTATCTCTCACTACTTCGTATTGAGCATATGTTAGTCCCGCTTCTACGAACATAAACAATGCTTGCGTATGTGGTAATTTGCCCGAGTTCAAATCTTCTCTAGAGATACTTTTTTTTTCATTGCTACTGCATATTTTTTTGCTCTTCCGGGACTTTTTGTCAAATCTTTAACGATTTTTGACGCTTCTACTTTTCCCGTCTCTCGTAGTTTCATTTGTGTCGCATACGTCAATTTATCTGTATCGGATGACCTAAGGACAGTAGTATTTCGTCGTTTGCTTCTTTCACTTAATTCTAAGAACGACTTTTGAGGTCGACCGGCACTTCCTCCTATAACAAAATAGAATTGGTTTTTATCAACTCAATACTTTTTACTTAACCTATTAACTCTAGAAATAAGAAAAGAAACTAGATAACAACCTATTCATAAAAATAACAATAGAAAAATAAACATAGTGTGCAGAGAAACGAAATGTTCCTATAACCAAACAATCGCGTGGATCACTTACCTGCTTTCGGTAACAATATGGTGCTTTTAAGCCACTCGGCATTGTTTTCCAGAAATCGGGTCTTTATATTGCGTGCAGCTGACCATTTTTGTTTAAACTGATGTTTGAAATTTGACAGTTTTTGCTTAACATCAACAATATTTGGATCATTTTCTGCATATTGACTTAGCAGCTCTCGCTCCATAAATTTTAACTTTTGAATATAATTTCTAGCATTTGAGCGTTCCATTATATTAAATAAATCATTTTTAGTTAAAATTCTCACTGCAGAAGAGCCTAGAACAAAAAACACACATCATATTGTGAAAAACCGAATTTACTGAATATTGATTGCACCTACAAAAAAAATCACTAAAAATAGGGGAGTGATTTCGAGTGAAAGTTTTGAGCGTAATCATATAGTAGAAGGTCTATTCTATATCATGTTATTAAAATTGCCACTTAATAATGATCAAATATATAACAAAACCCTTTCGATATTGTAAAATGTGTTATTTTCAAAGCAATTTCTTGGTGCTTGCTTCTCCAGGATATTAACAGACAGGGGCTATATATTAGTTGTTAAAATTAAGTGTCTAATAAAATACATACCTGGTTGAGTACAATCCATAATGAAAACAAACACAAAACTGTTAAAACACAAGATGGCGACTATTTGAAATCACGAAATTTTAGCGCATCGAACAACTCGCAAGCGGCCTGGCAATCTACAGTTAGCGTCGGAATAATTGAGGACATTTTTGTTTCTGATCATCTGCCTATATTTATCGAGTGCAATTTGGGTTCAATTAGTCCTATCGCCGCGAGCCAGAATACATCGCGCAGTGCTGTAATCTGGGGGAAAGAGATGAGGCGCAGGTTACTAAGTATCGAGATTTGTGTGGCAAGGGCTTGCGAGACATTGACTTCCCCACAGAATTTGAAACATGTTGTTTAGCCTTGTACTATATCTGATCATAAGTTAGTCTTAGATAAAATGTATAAGACGTTTGTATGTGTACTATGTGATGCGGCTGTACAATCTAAAAACATTGTGAGACTGAATCGGCATAAAAAACGTGTGTGTGGCTGGAACGAACATGTGAGGGAGGCGCAAGAGGAGGCTAGGCTGAAATACCAGGATCGGATGGGTCTGGGTAGACCAAGTACCGGTCCCGCTTACGACCAGATGTGTGTCTCGCAAAATTTTTAAAGGGCGGCTAAAATGGTGTCAGAAACACCGGGACAAATTAAGAATGGACGTAATTGCTAAACAAAGAGCCGACAAAGATTTCACAAAATTTTGGAAGTCCACTAGCAAGCTTGATATTAAGCCTGGCCTCCCTACAAATGTTGATGGCCGGAGTGACCCGGAGGATATAGCTACTTTGTTTATGGAGCACTTTAAAGTGTGCTCTCCGCTGGGTCCTTCGACCATTATGTCAGATGGTGAGCCCGCCGTGGCGGGCGAGGAACCTTTACTTAAGTGTACCGCAAAGCAATTAAAAAAGGTGATAAGCAGTATGCGTAGATGTAAATCTCCTGGCCACGATGGGCTCAGTATTGAGCATTTTAAACATGCTGGCGTACATGCGCCGAGCGTCATGTCTATGTTCTTCAATATGTGCATTAGTCATTCATACCTACCGGATGATTTGATGAAAACCACAGTGGTGCCCATAGTGAAGAACAAGACAGGTGACATAGCGGACAAGGGAAATTATCGCCCGATCTCTCTCGCGACATCTGTAGCAAAACTGTTGGATAGTGTGCTTGAGTCTTGTCTGGATAAGTACATAAACATACATGACGCACAGTTCGGGTTTAGACCTGGACTGTCAACTGAAAGCGCGATTCTGGCTCTTAAGCACACTGTCCAATACTACACTGAACGGAAGACCCCGGTGTACGCCTGTTTTTTGGATCTCTCCAAAGCCTTCGATCTCGTTTCGTATGAGGTGCTTTGGAGAAAGATGAAGGACAGGGGTATACCGGCGGAAGTATTGAAAATATTTCAATATTGGTACGCGAATCAGACCAATTATGTTAGGTGGTCAAACTGCCTCTCGGAGCCATACGGGTTGGAGTGCGGGGTGAGACAGGGGGGGTTGTCTTCGCCTAAGCTCTTTAACCTGTATGTAAATGACCTCATAGTCGAGCTCAGCGACATGCGTGTTGGTTGCCGGGTGGGGGGTGTTTGTGTAAACAACATCAGTTACGCGGATGATACGGTGTTGCTGGGCCCGACTGCGAGGTCAATCAGGGAGATGCTGAAGGTCTGTGAGAAGTACGCCGCATCACATGGTCTTATTTATAATGTTGGGAAGACTGAGTTCATGGTCTTCAGGGCCGCTGGCAAGTGCTCAGACACCATTCCTTCAATTAGTTTGAACGGCAGTGGTATAAAGCAGGTGAACAAGTTTAAGTATCTGGGCCATATACTTGTCAGCGACCTTAAAGACGATGATGACGTGGAGAGGGAGCGCAGGGCGTTGGCGGTCCGCGGAAACATGCTGGCGCGCAGATTTTCTCGTTGAACGGATCAGGTCAAAATAACCTTGTTTAAAGCGTACTGTCAGGGCTTGTACACGGGAAGTCTGTGGTTCAGCTGTTCACGGGGGACACTAGATGCCCTGCGCGTCCAATATAATAATGTTTTCAGGATGAAGTTGAAACACCCTCGTTTCTGTAGTGCCTCGGGGATGTTTGCCAGATCGAGTACAGATGGTTTCCAGGCCATCGTCAGGAAAAAGGTGGCATCGCTTGTGAGGAGGATTCGGGGGAGTAGCAATAGCATCCTGAAAGTCGTGGCTGAGGACCCGGGAGCTCCTGTGCTGAGGCATCTCATGCGGCTTCATTGTCCGCATGAAGTGCCTCGTAAGTACATGACTCATTAGTTTTAGGTAATATAATGTTTAAATTTGTTACTAACCCTAGTGTTTTAAGCTGTAGTTTCTGAGGTGTGTACTAACAAAAAGTGGTTCCTATGTTGTTCCCAATAAAACAATTTATTATTATTATTATTATTATTATTAGAAACGTTGTCGTCTTTCAGCTACATGTCGTCATTGCAAATTACGACATAATTCTCTTCTTCATAAATCAGAAGAAACTGAAAATTCCAATTCGGTTAATTCCGTCACTATGTCCTCAACGTGCTCCTCTGAAGTACTTTTGTGTACGGCACAAGTAAAGGTTACCAACCCAGCCACCAACGAGACTATGATAGTGCGAGCTTTGCTCGACAGCGGGAGTCAGTCGACAATTATCACACAGGCCGTAAAGTGCCATCTAAACCTGATTCCTCAGCCATCGGACACTACCATAGTAGGCATTGGTAACACTAAGTTAAATATTAACATAGGAACGCTGTATTCTACGCATTCATTCTGAAACAAGTTATTTTAATGTGACAGTTTCATGTTTAGTTTTGCCTCAAATTACCGGCAACTTACCTAAATAATATTTTGATTTTTTTTTATTTAACATTCATTGATTTCAGTTAGCAGATCCTACTTTAAATGAACCATCCCCAGTAAATATTTTGATTGGTGCTGACTTATTCTGGGACATCATAAGCGCCCAGCAGCATTCGTTAGGTCATGGTTATTCTAAGCTTCGGGCGTCAAAGTTGGGATGACTCGTTACGGGATCATTGCCTTGTTTTAGTAAAAATAAAGGTAACTCAGTCATGTACAATTTTGTCTCAAATGATGACACTTCTAGTAACATACATGGCTACTTCTTGCCTCACCACCCAGTGATACGGGAACAAAGCGAGTCCACTAAGTTACGAGTTGTGTTTGACGCCTCGACTCGTACTTCTTCTGGTGTTTCTGTTAACGACCTGCAAATGGTGGGACCAGTAGTGCAAGAACCATTGTTTAATATATTAGTTCGTTTTAGACAACATAAGTATGTTTTAACAGGAGACATAGAGAAAATGTTTCGCTCAGTGCTTCTCCAAGAATCTGATCGCAATCTTCAACTGATACTGTGGCGTGATAGTGAGGATAAGCCACTAAGGACGCTTCGTTTAAATACGGTTACTTACGGGTTCGCTAGTGCCTCTTTTTTTCACTACTCGTTCTCTTTGGCAGATAGGTGAAGAGTGTTCAGATCAGAAGATCAAAACTATAATACAAAATGATCTATATTGTGATGATCTACTTACCGGTGCAAGCAGTGATAAGGAGTTACGTCATATCCGTCTTTCAGTCTTTTCTGAATTAGCAAAGGCAAGTTTTCATCTGCGTAATTATTGTTCAGACTTAGGTAAGTCTGAACAATATTTACGCAGATGAAAACTCTGCGAGTCTGCGAGTAACTCAGGTGAGTTACTCGCAGACTCCTTTAACCTGGAAAGTGGTAATCTTATGATTATTAATTCGACTAGTACCCTAGGTATAGGTTGGACGCCGTCTTCACATGATCTTCACTTTCAGCACGATGTTCCGGCTTCTGAAACTGTCACGAAGAGAACTATACTCTCCTCAACGTTTAAAATATATGATCCTCTTGGTCTTCTGTCTATTTTCACAATTAAACCTGAAATGATACTTCAAGAACTATGGAGCCACAAAATTGATGATTGGGATGAACCTGTTCCTAAAGAAATAAGGTCTTCCTGGTTAAATTTTTCTAGTAAATCTTCATGTTTGTCTTCTTTAAGGATTCCTAGATATATTTTAATTGACAATAATTCCTCTCTACAAATACATTGTTTTTGTGACGCTTCGCAGCGTGCCTACGGCAGCTCTACGGCAGCTGTATATATTTGAGATCCATTTCTACAAGCGGCGCTACACAATTTAGCCTGGTATGTGCAAAATCACGGGTTGCACCTATTAAACCCACGACAATACCACGGCTCGAACTCTGCGCTGCCCTATTAGGAGCTCAACTAACTGCTACAGTTTTAGCCGCATTACGTTCCCCTATTGAACGTCAGGTGTATTGGACAGACTCTAAAGTAGTATTAGGTTGGTTTCAACTCTAATAAAACTAAAACGTTTGTTGCTCACAGAGTAGCTGCTATAAATGAGCTGACAAATCCCACAGACTGGCATTACGTTCCCACTTCTATCAACCTGACTGATTTAGTCTCGCGTGGTATCGATCCAGACCAGGTAGATCTCTCTATATGGTGGAATGGTCCATCGTTCCTTTTGGAATCTGAGGATTCCTGTCCCGCCTATACCGCGGACTCTATAGGACTGCCGGAGCTTAAGACGCACCATACTTTAGGGGGTGAGGCGGCATCTTCCATGCCAGATTTGTCTGTGGATTTAGCTAAATATTCTAATTTAACTACTCTTATTCGGGTTCTAGCTAGAGTTTTAAGGTTCATCAACAATTATAGGTTCACAAACGGTCGTACAGATCGCTAGGTCCACTTCAAGTTTCCGAGTTAGAAAACGCTCAAAAAATTTCTATAAAGTTAGCCCAGAAAGATTCCTTTCCTATAGAATTAGGACTACTACAAAAGGGTAAATCTTTAAATTCTAAAGCCGCTCTCTCGTCTCTTAATCCATTCTTAGATGAAAATGGGATTCTTAGAGTCGGAGGGCGCATCGATTCATCTACTTACCAGTATGACAAGCGTCATCCTATATTATTGCAGTCCGGTCATTATTTAACAAAGTTAATATTCAAACAGGAGCATCTACGTCTGTTGCACGCCGGTCCTCAGCATCTCCTAGCATCTATAAGGGAACGCTATTTGCCTATAGGAGGCAGGCTCTAGATAGACGTGCGGCGCGCGAGTGCGTCACCTTTCGTCGTTTCAATGCTCGTACTATGGATAATATTATGGGAAACTTACCTGCAGATCGCGTTGAAGCTGACTTTCCTTTCTGCACGATAAGTACCGACTTTGCCGGTCCATTTCTTATTACGGACCGCAAGGGACGAGGGTGTACAATAACGAAAAGCTATCTGTGTATTTTTATTTGCTTTCGGTACAAATGCGTTCATTTAGAGTTAGTCAGTGACTTGACAATGGATGCATTTGTGCTGACACTAAAAAGATTTATAGCTCGCAGGGGTAAACCAAAAGTCACTACTGCGACAATGGTAGACATTTTGTTGCCGCAGCAAAGGAGATAAATACGTTTCTTATGTCCAATTACGACTCTATTATTGACTCTGCATCTCGCGAAGGCGTTGAATTACGCTTCTCACCAGCATACGCTCCTCACTTTGGAGGTCTATGGGAGGCCGGGGTCAATGCCGCGAAGTTTCACTTATACAGAGTTCTTAAAAATTCTCACTTGACGTTCGAGGAGCTGAGTTCGTTATTTGCTCAGATTGAGGCGATACTTAATAGCCGACCTTTATGCCCGTTAAGTCCTTCACAAGACCTATCCCCACTTACCCCGGATCACTTTATAATTGGTAGGCCGCTGACGTCTTTGCCATTGCCGTACCTGCTTGACTACAGCACAAACCGTCTTGATCGTTTTCAGCGACTAGAACAAGCTCGTCAACACTTTTGGAGGCAGTGGTCGACAGAGTACGTGACGGAGCTCCAGCAGCGCACAAAGTGGAAGGTGCGGTGCCGAGAATTAAAGATAGACGATCTGATCCTAATCAAAGACGATAGGACTCCTCCACTATGATGGCGCCTTGGAAGAGTCTCGAAGCTGTTTCCCGGCACTGATGGTGTGCCACGAGTCGCCGACGTATCTACCTCACAAGGCACCATACGGACAGCCATCAACAGATTGTGTCTGCTGCCTTCACCAGGTTCAAACTACACGGACAAATGATCTTGAAAGCTTCATCTATAACTTTCAAGGCCCCCGATGATGTCTACGACACATTCGCTCAATAGTCTTCATTCAATAACTTTCATTCTTACATTTAAATCCTGCATTCGTTCAAAAACTTCTTCTTGCTAAATTCTGTTCACTACGTACCTATTCAAAAAGTTATCAAAATTTGTAAAAGGCCTAGTAAATCTATTTATCAAGAAATCTTTGTTTAATTTATCATAAACAATGGTGGATGCACTATCACGTCCGAACCAAACTCTCTCAATTTGTGCTGAGTGGCGTAAGATGTGTGTGGCCTGGCGTTATCATGATGAAAGACCACACCCTTTCTGTTGCTCAATTCCTACCGTTTTTTCTCAATTTTTTGCTTGAGTCTCTTCAGCTGTTGGCAGTAGAGATCCGAATCGATGGTTTCTCCCAAGAGTAACAAACATCCATCCATGATGTTTGTTACTCTTTCACGCAAAAAGTACTGAACGGATTTGGATGAAATTTGGTACACAGGTGGTTTATAACCAGGATTAACATATAGGATACTTTTTATCCCGATATTCCCAGGGGATCGAAACTTATGCGGGTGAAACCGCGGGGCGCAGCTAGTATATTATAATCAAATGTACCATGAAAAAAAAATGTCTTGAATTTGTATGACAAATACGAAATAACTTTTTCCCCGACCTATAATAATGCCCTAAACTGTCACATTACCTACATATATTATGTTTGCTACGCTTTTTCTATTGAAAATGTTACGTGATGTGATTATCTTGATGAAAAGTAATTGCTGTGCGAGTCGCAATAAATTATTTTTCTTTCTTTTCTTTCTTTCTTTAAAATCAATGTTAAGTGTATTCGATTTCTCTATAAGTAGAAAGCTTAACTGATTTGAACAGCTTGAGTAGAATGCTTATCCTCTGTCGTATAGTTCCATTGAGAAAAGCAAAGTCGACATAACCTAAACTAATAACTAACTAACTACCCTTACTGACCCCTACCCCCCCCCCCCCCCCCCTACTAACTATCCTTTGTAAAATTGTATATATTTATGTTCTGTAATTTGTATGGTGTACAATAAAGAGTATTCTATTCTCCACTATTCAATAAGTCAACGTTCTTGAAGTCTCTCAGAGTCTCAGAATAAGAACGCCAAAGTTGGCAATTTAACGCAAAAATCACAGTCCAAATGTAATAGGGTTCTTAACAATAGTTCACTTGCTGGGAACATATTGATCAGTGTATAATGTTCCACCACTGGGACACAGGCCTTCTATTTGCGAGAACGCGCCACAATCACCGCGCGGGCACAGTGCGGGTTGCTGCATGTTACATGTCTTAGAATGCGCCACAATCACTGCGCGGGCACAGTGCGGGTTGGTGCATGTTACATGTCTTAGAATGCGCCATAATCACCACGCGGGCACAGTGCGGGTTGGTGCATGTTACATGTCTTAGAATGTTTGGTTCTAGCACATGCTGGTTTCCATGCGTCGTTTAGAGAGCAGATGGTGATGAAATAAATTAGACAAATTGCCTGCCTGGTTTCGAACCCACGACCTACAGCTCGTAAGTTTGGCCACTACACTGCTATCCTTCAGCTGGTCTTTCGGCTTTTCCGAAGATCAATGAGGGAACCTTTGAACGTTGCCAATACTACTACATAAACTAACTATACCTAATATATAAACAAAAACAATGCATCTATATTTTTCTTCTGAAATAAATTTCTTATCATATTTGTATTTTTTTACCACCCTGACCCACCGAACTATCTTTCAGGTAAATGACTAGGGATTTAATTTAGACTACCTATGCCCACAACGAGCTTAACACTTTCGACTGCACCCACTTTACATAGAGCTCATACTGGATGCCGCCATACATATTGCAAGTGGACCCTCCAGGAGGGTCACCGGCATTACGTTTGCGCTAAAGTGAACCCTCGAAGAGTGTCGTCGGCATTAGGTTAGAAACCGTATTATAAAACACTGTAAAACGAAGTAAAATAGTGTTTTTACAATGTCTTATTGCTATATCTAGTATCCCTGGGGGTATTTACATGTACTAGTGTGGTGGAGTCGTAACGTATTGAAAAATTTAAAAATTAAGAAAAAGTATAATCGCTCGCTTTGATCCCGAGACAGGGAAGTCCAACCTTTCTGAAGTTTTCACGCAATGTAATATTTTTTTATTGTATTAAATAGGAACAACAAACAATTACATTATGCAATATTAGTAGTTTTTTATGTACTCAAAACGTAATTATTTTGTAACAGCTTATTAAGGTGTATATAGGGCTCGCTGACCTTGTGCATGTGGGCGGAGCTAAACGCTCTAAGCCCGAATACGTAAAACGCGCGCGGTGGCGCGCTGCACTAAAACGACGATCAAAGAATATGCGGAGACGCAGACATGCCGCACGCAGGTCGCCATTTTTGCCTACGATTCCAGAAGGGAACGGCGGAGGCAAGGCTGATATATTTTGTATAGATTGATACTTATGTTACGTATATTTTATGTTTTACTGGACATTACTTATTTATTAGAATTTTTTCATTTTTTTGATTTTGTTTAAAATCATACGTGAGAACGAACTTAGTTCCCGACGGGGGTAAAACTTTAAAAATGATATCGAGTATTTTCTTAGGAATGGAATAACATTTTATTTGCATAGACTGTAGGTCTTCTTAGGAGGACTTACATAAAAATGAGATTTTATAAAAATGAGAACCTGTTTCATCAATTTGAATTATTATAAGTAAATCAGTAATAAACCTACCTAAGTAGCACTGTACCTAAATGGCATTTTTAGGATTCCGTAGCCAATCGGATGATGTTATAATCAACTTTCGCAAGCAGGTAGTGGTATTCTAATTTGTGACCGGTAGGTGCCACAACTAAAATGTGCAAAATATTTATTTTTTCCAAAAAAAAAAATAACAGAGTTCCATAAAAAAAACTACAAAATGAAAAATAACTTTATTTCGGAAGTCTGTAGCAAAAAACGTAAATTCAAAACCAAAGACATCGACTTCCGAAATAAAGTCATTTTTCACTTTGAAGTGTTTTTTTTAAGTGTTTTTCATGTAAAAATGTTTTTTTTAGTATTAATCGTACGTCAAAAGTAATAGTTGAACTACGAAAACTGTTACCACTGTTATAGTATAGTAAAGTAACAGTATCATGTCTCGTTAGTGACCTTTAAATAATCACCTACGGCCGCTCAGTAGATAAACCTTCCGCGTTCGTGCGTAACAGCCGCGCGCGAATACTCAGAGTATATCAGTCAGTGGCGTGCATTGCATAAAGGCATATAAGCAGTGCCTACCTCGATAACTCACCATAGGCCTGTTAGTTACATTTTAGTGTGTGTGCCCAACTATCAAACTCACTAAATTATCATAACTAACAAAAAACAAAATTTTCATACAAATACGCGCGGCAGTAGGCAGTCGCAAGACGGCCTACTCGGCTCCCGGACTATTCGATTTTTATTTTGACCTCACTATCGGCTTTATCACCCTCGAAAAGTATGAAAACGACACCCATGATGAAATATTTGAAATTTTTTGCAGCCGCCATTTTGGATTTTTATTTTGACCTCACTATCGGCTTTATCACCCTCGAAAAGTATGAAAACGATGCCCATGATGAAATATTTGAAAACGTTTGCAGCCGCCATTTTGGATTTTTATTTTGACCTCACTATCGGCTTTATCACCCTCGAAAAGTATGAAAACGACACCCATGATGAAATATTTGAAAAATTTTGCAGCCGCCATTTTGGATTTCTTTTTGACCTCACTACCGGCTTTATCACCCTCGAAATGTATGAAAACGACACCCATGATGAAATATTAGAAAATTTTTGCAGCCGCCATTTTGGATTTTTATTTTGACCTCACTATCGGCTTTATCACCCTCGAAAAGTATGACAACGACACCCATGATGAAATATTTGAAAAATTTTGCAGTCCCCATTTTGGATTTTTTTTTGACCTCACTATCGGCTTTATCACCCTCGAAAAGTATGAAAACGACACCCATGATGAAAAACTTGAAAATTTTCGCAGCCGCCATCTTGGACTTTTATTTTGATCAAATTCAATATTTTCTCATTTTAATATTAGTTAGACAAGCCTACTACTTGTATACTATTGTAGTGACACTTAATTATTAGGTACCTATATCACACAGCCTATAAATGTAAGCACTTAAAATAATAAATAAGTATTTAAGTATTCATTATATATGTAAAACATGCAGGACAAACATATTTTATCTATTAGTAAATAAGTCATTAGTTGTCCGGCACCTCGGCTATGACGCGCCCTATTGTTCTCGCGACGTGTCGGTTCGCATACGTCACGCGCCGTGAGGCCGAGCGAGACAGCACCATCGCATGTTGCCCTCGCGCGCCCGCGCCGCCAGTCCGCTAACCGCTACGTATGCTATCGCACGCTAACTATTTTTCTAGCTTCGCCGCGCTTAAGTAGATATACGAATCTAGTAAGCTTTCGTCATTTCTGTTCTTCGCTATCCACTATCATTCATTCACTCCTTCTTCTTCTATGGTACTCTTGTGTGTTGTGTAACTGACTGTGAACTTACTATACTGTGAAATAAACTATTCTTCTTCTCCTGTGTACCTTCATCTATAATTTCGTCAACACGACACCGACATACCTACATTGGTGACCCCGAGTCTGAACACGAAGATGGCGCAGAGCGAACCAACCTTTGGACAAAATGACGGCGAGCAAACAGCGGAAACATTTCGTGTGGGTGTGCGAATTCCACCATTCTACCCGGAGAAACCGGCACTGTGGTTCGCTCAAATGGAAGCTCAATTCATCCTGTCGAACATAAAGTCGGATGAAACTAAGTTCTTCTACATCACAGGCAACTTAGATTCACAGTACGCGGCAGAGGTCGAAGATATTATCAGCAACCCTCCGGCCACTGAAAAGTACGGGAAGCTCAAAGGTGAGCTGATTAAGAGACTGTCGGCGTCGCGTGAGAAAAAGGTCAAACAACTTCTCATGCATGAAGAGCTAGGTGATCGAAAGCCATCGCAGTTTTACCGCCACCTACTGAACCTAGCTGGTCCAGGCGTCCCAGAGGAGTTCCTGCGGACAATATGGACAAGCCGCCTACCCAACAGCACGCAGGCTATCGTGGCATCACAGTCCAAAACAGACCTACCAGAGTTGGCCGAGCTGGCTGACAGGATCCATGACGTGGTCGGCACTCAGTTGGTATCAACTTCGGCAATTACGGCTTCGTCATCGGCGAGTACACCGGGTAACGGCGTCAACTCGGAGATCGCAGCACTTACCAGGCAAATGGAAGAACTGGCAGATAGGGTAGACAGACTGTCTCGAGGTAGAGAACGATCCAGAAGTCATACGCGTCATCGTTCGAGCTCAACCAGATCGCATTCCAGCTATAAACAGTTCCCGCAATGCTGGTACCACCACAATTTTGGTGACAAGGCGAGGAAGTGCAAAAAACCGTGCGACTACCAAAAATCGGGAAACGATCAGGGCAATCAGTAATGGCGACCGACGATTGTCCGAGTGCTGGTCGCTTGTTTGTCACCGATCAACGGTCCAAGATGCAGTTTTTGGTCGACACTGGCAGCGACCTCTGTGTCTACCCCCGATCGGCGATAACACAGCGACGTGAGAAGACGAATTATCGGTTATGTGCGGCAAATGGAACAACAATTAATACATATGGTTTTATTAACACTTCGCTAAACCTAGGGTTGCGCCGCGACTTCACTTGGCGATTTATCGTTGCCGATGTAACAAGGGCAATAATAGGCGTGGATTTCTTAGCATACTATAATTTGATTGTTGATTGCAGAAACCAGCGCCTTATTGACAACCAAACATCACTTTCGACCCCGGCTTCACCCGCCCGTCGTTCTGATGATATTTCTTCGGTGAAGGTGAGTCTTGGTGATTCCGCGTACAATCATATACTACGGGAATATCCCGACATCACCCGTCCACACGGTATACACCGAACACCCAAACACAACACATTTCACCACATTCGGACTACACCTGGCCCGCCAACCTGCACTTCACCCCGTAGACTGGCCCCAGACAAGCTAAAAGTTGCAAAGGCTGAATTTGAGTCTATGTTGCAGTGCGGTACTTGTCGCTTATCCGAGTCGCCTTGGTCGTCGCCCCTCCATCTAGCACCTAAAAAAGATGACGGCTGGCGACCCTGCGGTGACTACAGAATGTTGAACGCTTGGACCATTGCAGATCAATACCCAATCCGACATATACATGATTTTGCTCACAGCCTGTCCGGCTGTACCGTTTTTTCGCAGATTGACCTCGTAAAAGCATATAATCAGATTCCAGTAAATCCAGAAGACATCGCGAAAACTGCCATCACAACGCCCTTCGGATTATTCGAATTTCCGTACATGACGTTCGGACTTCGGAATGCCGGGCAGACATTCCAGCGCTTCGTTGACGAGATGCTCAGGGGTTTAGATTTCACATATGCCTACCTAGACGACTTCTTAGTGTTTTCGAAAGACCACAAGACGCACGAGCATCACCTACGTCAGCTTTTTACCAGACTCCGAGACTGCGGGATGGTCATCAACACCTCAAAATGTCTCTTCGGGGTATCGGAGGTGAAATTTTTAGGCTACCATATTTCTGCCAAGGGTACTAAACCATTGCCATCCAAGGTCGAGGCTATCCAGAAGTTTCCAGCGCCAAAGACCGTGAAAGAGCTTCGTCGATTTTTTGGAATGCTAAACTTTTACCGTAGGTTTATTCCCGGTGCAGCTAGTTTTCAAGCACCCTTGAACGCCCTGCTAACTGGCTCGGTTAAGGGTTCACAACCATTACAACTTACACATCAGGAGTTGGAGGCATTCCAGAGTTGTAAGGACAGCCTTTGTCAAGCAACATTGCTGGTCCATCCTGACTGCAACGCCAAACTGGCGTTGGTCACGGATGCTTCAGATATAGCTATTGGCGCGGTCTTGCAGCAGCTGAAAGAGGGACTATGGGAGCCACTTGCTTTCTTTTCGCGTAAGTTAAGTCCAGCACAAGTTAAATACTCTCCTTACGACCGCGAGTTGCTAGCGATATACGAGAGCGTAAAATATTTCCGGCACATGTTAGAGGCTCGTAACTTCGTGGTTTATACTGACCACAAGCCCCTCACATTCGCTTTTCACTCGCGTAAAGAGAATTGTTCCCCCCGACAATTTCGTCACCTCGATCTTATAGCCCAGTTCACGACGGATATAAGACACATCTCGGGGAAGAACAATGTCGTGGCGGATACGCTTTCGCGCATAGAGGAGATTGCTCAACCAGTGGATGCTGAAAAAATTGCCGTTGCACAACTCAAAGACGGCGAACTGAAGGAACTGCTGGCTGGCGAAACCTCATTGCGTCTCCAAATGGTAAGGTTCCAGGTTCTCAGAGCCATCTGTACTGCGATGTTAGCAGCACCACACCAAGACCATACGTCCCCAAGGAGTTACGCAATGCTATATTCGCGAGCCTACACTCCTTGAGTCATCCAGGTGCCAAGGCTTCTATCAGATTAGTCGCTGAGCGGTATGTTTGGCCTGGTGTCAAGAAAGACTGTCGCGGGTGGGTTCGCTCCTGTCTAGCTTGTCAACGCTCTAAGATCACACGACACGTCTTTGCTCCAGTGAGTTCCTTTTCTTTACCACACTCAAGGTTTGTTTTTATCCACATTGACCTTATAGGTCCATTACCACTGTGTCAAGGTTTCCGGTATTGCCTCACCGCCGTTGATCGCTTTACGCGATGGCCTGAGGTAATACCACTAGCAGACATAACTGCAGAAACCGTCGCAAAGGCATTAATCAACGGCTGGATTTCTCGTTTCGGTTGTCCTTCTGATATCGTGACGGATAGGGGAAGACAGTTCGAGTCAGCACTCTTCAAAAACTTGTCTGAAATAGCTGGCTTCCAACACCGCAGAACCACAGCATACCACCCAGCCTGTAACGGAATGGTGGAAAGATTTCACCGTCAACTTAAAAATGCAATAACCTGCCACTCAAATGCCAGTTGGGTAGAATCCCTTCCGTTGGTTTTATTAGGGGTACGCAGCGCCTATAAGGAAGACTTACAGGCGTCGGCCTCCGAACTTGTTTATGGCCAGGCAGTCCATCTTCCAGGCGAATTTTTCGACAGTCAGTCTGACGAGACTATCGACATGGCCGACTACCGATCAAGGCTTCGGAGTTTTGTTAGGAAACTGCAACCATCACCGGCGGCCAGACACAACAGTAAATTCAAAACGTTCATTTACAAAGACCTGACCACATCGTCACATGTATTTCTGCGAGACTGCACTGCAGGTGGTTGCCTAAAACCGGCATACTCTGGTCCACACAAAGTCGTTCAAAGAGGTGACAAAATATACAAGTTGCTAGTGAATGGCAAGCAGGTGAACGTGTCGATAGACCGTCTAAAACCTGCCTTCATACTGCACGACCCTGACAACACACCCCACCCACCACCTGACACTTACAACGACACTAAACACCACACTCCACGCGCGGATTACCAGGACTTACCTGATGTCAATGATGATGTCATCAAAACGACGCGTTCGGGACGTCGCGTAAGATTTCCCGACTATTATCGCCCTTGACGGTCTCTGGAGGGGGGTGATGTAGTGACACTTAATTATTAGGTACCTATATCACTCAGCCTATAAATGTAAGCACTTAAAATAATAAATAAGTATTTAAGTATTCATTATATATGTAAAACATGCAGGACAAACATATTTTATCTATTAGTAAATAAGTAATTAGTTGTCCGGCACCTCGGCTATGACGCGCCCTATTGTTCTCGCGACGTGTCGGTTCGCATACGTCACGCGCCGTGAGGGCGAGCGAGACAGCACCATCGCATGTTGCCCTCGCGCGCCCGCGCCGCCAGTCCGCTAACCGCTACGTATGCTATCGCACGCTAACTATTTTTCTAGCTTCGCCGCGCTTAAGTAGATATACGAATCTAGTAAGCTTTCGTCATTTCTGTTCTTCGCTATCCACTATCATTCATTCACTCCTTCTTCTATGGTACTCTTGTGTGTTGTGTAACTGACTGTGAACTTACTATACTGTGAAATAAACTATTCTTCTTCTCCTGTGTACCTTCATCTATAATTTCGTTAACACGACACCGACATACCTACACTATCGTAAGCGTCCTGACGCGCACAATAGAAATGGGCCATCTGCAGCGAGCTAGTCAATAAACGCACACTGATACAATTCGTTCATAAATATTTGTACTAACACAGGCAATCGCGCGTAGTCGGTCGATAGCCGGAGCGGAGCAGCGAGCGACACAGCCCTCCCGTCTCAGTGCTAACGCACGACTGCCGCCCGCGCCCGCGCAGAGCACCTCTGAAGCTCAATCTCAAAGTGGGGAAATTTTCTTTGCAAATGTTGATTGATTTACATAAGCTGTTTCATTTCTATAGTACCTCTAACCATCAATTTTTCAGTGTAAAAATATTTGCAAACATCAAAGCCGTTTAGAAGTAATATGGAATATTAGGAAAAAATAGCGTTTTGCTAAAAAATTTTTTAAGGGAAAAGTATTAGCCATACGAAAAAATCCTGTTTCAGAAATGTTGTACATGAACCTATACCAAAAATATTTTTTTTTCAGATCTTCTAATCAAGCCGTTAATGAGAAATATTCTTCATAAAGTGACCGTTTTACGGTACTAAACGAGAGTAAGGCCCTTAACGTTTAATGTTCTATTAATTACTTGCCGCTCGTGATTCACTCTGGAATTATCTACTTTCAATCGTTATTCATATAATCTTTATTTGAGAAAGTACGTATAAAATAATTACGAAAAACTACTCTTACCTGTAGCTTCGCTCCCATGCTTCTTTTATCTCTCATTACCTTAAGTAATTCCAGCTATAAACTATGTCTACAAACATCATGTCCGGTCATTCCGTAAGTAGCTTCATTACGTGAAAGAAGACAAACGGAAATCATACACTACCCATTTTGTGCGAAAAGTTTAAATAAATAAATACACTACCCATTGGTGTGATACATATATACATGAATAGGTATGCGTTTTGGGGTTAGTGAAGTTACGTATTATTGGGCATTTGTTTGTGCGGCTGTTAATATTTCCTCAGAAGTTACAGAACCGATTTCGATAAGGTTTTTGCTTTACATAAACTGTATCACTATAGAGTAGGTACGTTTTACGGTTATAAATTACATAACCGTAAAACGAACCTTATAATTTATAAGCTATCAGAAGGAGACGAAGTAATATACTGTTTATAATACAGGGTGGCCCATAAGTCCTTTAAAATGTAAATTTCGAATAAAATGCATAAGACGCGCGGGAGGGGCGCGGGCGGGGCAAAAACAGTACGTTCGGTTTCTGGGAAGTCAGTCGCCATGGAGCGTTTCACCGGTGCGGACTGTGCTTTTTGTGTGCGCGAGTTTTATCGGAACAATTTTTCGGCAACCATTGCGCGGCGTAAATTTCGAGAACATCACAATCTACACAACTTTCATGACACTCCAACTGTTCAAACGATCAACAACTGGGTTGCAAAGTTTGAAGAGACTGGTTCGACGTTAGATAAAAAGCGGTCGGGCCGACCAAGGACATCAAGGACGGAAGAAAACATCGACATAGTGTTACAGTCTGTTCGTGAAAATCCTACCCAGTCTACTCGTAAGCGTTCCAGAATATTAAACGTATCCAGAACATCGTTACAGCGGATTTTAAAGAAAGATTTACGTCTGCACCCCTACAAAATTCAGTTGGTACAGGAATTAAAAGACACTGACGCCATCCAGAGACTAAATTACGCGAATGAAATGTTTAGCCGCTTTTCTTCGTTCAATAACGTGTTATTCTCTGATGAAGCTCACTTCCACATTAATGGACATGTAAGTAAACAAAATTGCCGCTACTGGAGCCCCGAAAATCCAAAACGTAAACATCAGAAGCCATTACACAGCCCTAAAGTGACGGTATGGGCCGCTATGTCAGCTCGTGGCGTGTCAGGCCCTTATTTTTTTGAAGACGGCAGAGGTCGCGCGATTACAGTTAATTCAGAGCGATATGTAGCAATGATCGAGGAGTTTTTTACACCAGCGTTGCAGAATTTTCCAGGCTACAATACGCGGACCTGGTTTCAACAGGATGGCGCGACGGCCCATACCTCTAACACCGCTATGCCCGTCATTCGTGAACTTTTCCCCAACAAAGTGATCTCTCGAAGAGGAGACATTTCCTGGCCACCACGTAGTCCGGATCTAACCCCGATGGACTTTTTCTTATGGGGTTATCTGAAATCTAAAGTGTATGACACAAACCCGCGGTCAATTGAAGCCCTAAAAGAAAATATTCAAAGAGAAATGGCTAACATCACAGAACTGACTTGCCGCGCAGTCGTCGATAGTTTTAGACGTCGCTTACAGGAGTGCCGTGATCGTAACGGGTTACATTTGGATGATGTTATTTTCAAAAAATAATTCCCATTTTATAAAGGTTAATACGAAATAAAAAGGTATTTCTTATTGTGATTAGTTTTTTATTTATTAATTATTTACATGTGTAAGGACTTATGGGCCACCCTGTATAATGAACTAAATAAAATTAAAGAAAAATCTAAGCCCTATGTTTACGTAACTACTATTTAGTTTCAAAGTGTCAAAGGAAAAGTTTGTTTAAAAAACGTATAATTTAATATTATATTATGTATTATTATGACTAATTACTGTATAAATATAAATTAAGATTATGAATCCAAAACGAATTTGACCATATTAAAGTACAAAGTGTTCATGACGTAATTTATTTTAATTGAAATTGACATGTGAATAATATTGTAACCAGTCATGTATTTTATATTAATTGAAATTGACATATAATGATTGTAGCCGGCTTAATTTATTTTATTTTTAAAGGAAAATGACATGTATATATTGTAGTTAATGTAATTATGACCAGTGATGTATTTAATTTTATTTTATTCTAATTATTATTATTTTTTTTAAACATTGTACACCCCATGGGTATGTTACAGAGACATTATAACAAATAATTATAAGAACTGACCATACACCTGTAACAAGCAATAAATGAATTTGAATTTGAAATTGAATTTGAAATTGAATTTGAATTTGAATTTGAATACATGTTTAGTAGGTAGAGGTGGCAAATGGTATGTTAGTCATTTGAAAAAAAAAAACTTTAACATGTTTATTAAAATACTAATAAAATTGAAAGAGCTAATAATATATAGGTGTACAATAAATCGCGAGAACGAGAAATTCGAATTTCAAATATATTTCCACAAAATTTTCATTTTTACGAATTAGGATCCTAGTCTCTTGAGATAGCCGTTTATTTAACGCAAGTTTTTGACATGTATTTTTTAAGCTGTTTTATTGCAATTGCAACGGGGAAACTGAATTTGAAAACAAAATGAACACCAGCGTATATTAATATGGCAAAATTAAAGGTTGTCCATCACGAAAAATGCTCTGTGTAAGAAGGCTGTATGCAAAATACTGGCTGTTTCCAACACGTTTTTTTTTTTCTGCTGACCTTATTACGATAAGCTATTCTGCCAGAATAAATATGATGTAGGTGATTGCTGTCAGAAATTATAGAGGACAAAAATTAATACCAAACGACTTGTATGTAGCGAAGTATGTGCACAAATGTACAAAGCTGACTGACCAGAGGGGTAATTCTCGTAATTTTAAGATCATTCACAGTCTGATTTCAATCTCAATCTATCAAAAATACCTCTAATTTCCCTAGATTTTGTAATTTTTTTGACATTTGTTCGTCGCCGAGATGAGACTGCGACTAGATTTAGACATTTGTTCGTCGCCGAGATGAGACTGCGACTAGATTTAGACATTTGTTCGTCGCCGAGATGAGACTGCGACTAGATTTAGAACGCTTTCAATTACGGGAATTGGTTTTCCGATCTTTGTCTTTCTTTCGTGTTACTTCGAATACTTACTTGTTCCGTTCGGAAGATAATACAAATAATTACAGATGAGCTGATGCTGTGTCCAAAATTGTTGAGACACTAGGTACTATCATTTTGAAATTAAATGTAGACGCTGAGATTGGATGACAAAAAGATATCATAACGGAAATCGAACAAAATTATCAGAAATGATTAACATATTGTTACGAGTTTCGGGTTCGTGACAATAAAAACTGCCGATAAAAATTACCAAAACTTGCACTTTAATTAAACAACGCTAATAACAACTCAAACACACTAATTGTAAAACACAATCGCTCTTAAGTCGCACTTGAAGATCGCTTTCGATGTATTCGCTTCTATCGCAGAACCAAGTCTGATTGGTCGCGGCTAGTCCCGGCCTTATATAGTGCCACAGATAATTCCAGAACCTTCTATTGTAGAAACATCTAGAATGTTCGAACACATACCGGCTCCAACTGACCAGATGTCGACAGTTCTAGTAAGTTCCAGCACCGACATCTCTACTCGATAATAGATGGCGCCAGTGACTCTATCAGTTCATCCATTCAATAATAGATGTCGCTA
Source organism: Apamea epomidion (assembly GCA_947507525.1). Taxonomy (NCBI): domain Eukaryota; kingdom Metazoa; phylum Arthropoda; class Insecta; order Lepidoptera; family Noctuidae; genus Apamea; species Apamea epomidion. The sequence goes on from OX382232.1 coordinate 186,337, forward strand.
GGGACTATTAGTTCCGCTATTCGAAACTAGATGGCGCTAGTTGTAACTAATGTCACCATGTATCAGGCATTAATTGTGGCGCGCAACACTGCCCCCTCCTAAGACATGCTCGTCCCGAGCATTATCGGCTCCATAATAACGCGCCAATCGATCCACATGAACGATCTTAGGAGTACCTCTTGCACCTTTCTGTATCCGGTAGGTTACGTCATTGATCTTTGTCACAATCCGGTACGGTCCATCCCATTTAGCTTGAAGCTTAGGAGATTTCCCCTTGCTGCGGACTGGATTGTGCAACCACACTAGTGAACCTTCGTCGAACCCTTTACTGTTCATTTTGCGGTCATAACGGGTTTTCATCTTTCCAGACATTTGCTGGCCCGATTGTCTGACGTGCTCATAAATGTCATTAATTTTGTTCCGCAAGTTATTCGCATAATCGGTTATACTGCGTGGGGCATCAGGTGGTATTCCGGTGATCAGGTCTGCAGGCAGCCGTAATTCTCTTCCAAAGTTTGCGATAGCTGGTGTCACCGATGTACTTTCGTAAACAGCGCTTCGATATGACAACAAAAACGTTTGTATGTGCTTGTCCCAATCTCGTTGCCGATTTTCCACAACTTTTGCTAGGTACCTATCCAATGTCTGATTAAATCGTTCCACCATTCCATCCGATTGTGGGTGGTAAGAAGTTGTTCTTGTTTTATGAGTACCCACAACTCGACAAGTTTCCTGGAATATTTGGGACTCAAAATTCCTTCCTTGATCACTGTGAATCTCTAAAGGTACTCCAAACCGACAGAAGACTTCATAAACTAATTTATCTCAACTGTCGAAGCTTCTTGATTTGGAATGGCTAAGACTTCCGGCCACTTAGTGAAGTAATCCATCACAACCATGAAATACTTGTTACCACTTTCACTTTCCGGAAACGGCCCAGCAACGTCAAGGGCTATCCTCTCCCATGGTGCGCAAACATTGTACAATTTCAATGCACCTCTACTACGAGTCTGAGGTCCCTTTACAGCTGCACAACTTGTACATTTGCGACACCAGTCCTCGACATCGTCCCGACAGTGGACCCAGTAAAACCGTTCTCGTATCTTCAGTAGAGTCCGTTTTACTCCCATATGACCTCCTGAACAACCATTATGGTACAGCTGTAGAACATCCGGTACTTGAGCTTTAGGGACAACCATTTGCAAACAACAGCTGTCTCCCCGAGCATTTTACCATTTACGGCACAGGACCCCATCCTGCATCACCAAGCTGTCCCATTGGGCCCAATAGCTTTTTGTGATCGAACTCATCGCTGAGACGTCGCTCCACCTGGGCTTAGAAGCTCTGGCCTTCATCCACTCCAGAATGGGCTTGATGTCCGAATCTTCCTGCTGTGCACGTTGTAGGCTTTCCTTCCACTCGTTGCTGAGGTCTGTCTTGAGTATCCTCACAGGTACGACTTCTTTACTTTCTTGCCTAGTACAATGCTTGCAGTCTTCAGGACAAGGTCTTCTTGACAAGGCATTGCGTTGCCATGAGATTTTCCGCTGCGATGTTCGACCACGAAGTCGTATTCCTGCAGTAGTTCAATCCATCTCGCAACTTGTCCTTCTGGATTTTTGAACTGCAATAGTCATTTCAGTGCAGCATGGTCAGTTCGTAAGTGGAATTTCCGCCCCAGAAGATATTTGCTAAAGTGCTGCAATGACTTTACCACAGCAAGCAGTTCTCGTCTCGTAACACAATAGTTCCTTTCAGGTTTCGACAATGACTTGCTGAAGTACGCTATCACGAATTCTTGGTCGCCATTCCGCTGAGACAACACACCGCCAAGTCCTATGTCGCTTGCGTCTGTGTCAACTATAAATTCTTTGCCCACATCAGGGTACCCCAACATAGGTGTTTTGCACAGACGGTCCTTTAGCTCCTGGAATGCGATGTCGCAACTTTCATCCCAGCAGAAATGTCGCTTCTCCTCGGTTAGCTTATGCAGGGGTTTGGCTATATCTGCAAAGTTCTTGACAAATCGCCAATAATTGGAGCACAAACCCAGAAATGCTCTGACCTGCGTCTTGTCTTTTGGAATTGGCCAATCCTTGACAGCGGCGATTTTCTCTGGATCTGTGCGGATACCTTCTTCAGACACTACATATCCCAAAAAACTAACTTGTCGTTTGAATAGTGAACACTTCTTCGGACTTAACTTGAGGTTGGCACTCTGGATCTTCATAAGCACGCGTTCCAGGTTTTGAAGATGTTCTTCAAACGTACGGCCTACGATGATGATGTCATCCAAGTAGACTAACTAGGCAAGCATCGCCAATAAGCCCGGTAAGTACAAGTTCCATCAACCTTTCAAACGTTGCCGAAGCATTGCATAATCCAAACGGCATAACTTTAAATTGCCACAGACCCTTTCCTGTCGAGAATGCAGTTTTCTCCTTGTCCTTAGGATCAATTTTAACTTGCCAGTAGCCACTTTTCAGGTCCAGCGTGCTAAACCACTTTACTCCAGTAAGCATGTCCAGCGTGTCATCAATTCTTGGCAAAGGATAGCTGTCCTTCTTCGTAACGTCGTTCAGACGACGATAATCAACACAAAACCTCATGCTACCGTCCTTCTTTCTTACCAGCACTACAGGTGAACACCATGGACTAGATGAAGGTTCAATAACACCATCCTTCACCATTCCCTCAATCATGGTTTCCACTTCCTTTTCGCGTGCTACCGGCAATCGCCTTGGCCGCTGACGGATAGGGAAATCTTTTCCAGTGTTTATTTTGTGTTGAACTAAGCCATTCCTCCCGATGTCAGCATCGTTTGACGAGAAAACGTCAGCATACTTAAGTAACATTTTCTTCGCCTTGACCGTTTCATTTTGGGACAGAGCGCTGCGGCAGTCTTCAAGTGTGGTCACTCTCGTTTGTGCATCCTTGCTGAGAGTACCAGTCGATAGATATTGGCATCGACGCAACCAATCCACTTCCTCGCAAGTACCAACTAGTGTGCCTTTTTCTATAACCTGTTCCTGATCACAAAGGTTCAGGACACGTACCCCTGAGATGTCGGTGGCTCTGACCAAAGTTCGTGCCACTTTCCATGGAAGGTCATTGTCTACCCTTTCCACGAGTACACAACGATGAATTTGCCCAGGATTCCTAGGAAGACTAACCGGCACAATCGTTTCCGATCTCGGTGGAAGAACAATCTTCTTAAGGCTGTACACGTTCCCTGGTAACGCCCCTTCCACGAAAAGTTCCTCTTGTCCACATTTCAAAACACCCTGCTTGACGTCAATTTCGCAACAACAAATTTCTTCCTCATAAAGTCAAGGCCCAGGATGCAATCGTCCATTATATCAGCCACGATGACATTATGCAGGTAGATTCTGTTGCCTAGCTTCAACCCCATCTTCTTCTCTCCATGGACGGGTATGCGCTGACCGGTGGCTGTTATCAAATAAATGTGTTCTCGGTTGTATGCGGAGTCCCCAAGGGACCGTCTTATGAGTTGAGAACTGACAACCATGCGAGTGGCTCCAGTGTCTATGGTCAGCTTACACGGCTTTCCGTTGACCTCGCCCTTGATGATAAGGCTATTCCCGTCTTGGGTTTGTGTGATCGAAACCCTTGGGGCTCTTGAACATCAGCCAACACCCGCCCCGCAGTCCTGGCTATTACTCGTTTCCCTGCTGCTGGTGCTGGGCGGTGCTGTTAGCTGCACCGCCCTCTGGAGATCGGCCGTCTTCTCTTTCTGCAGTTCGCTTGGGGATTGGATCGAAGGTGGCCCCTTTCCCCACAGCCGTAGCACCTAGGGCTAGGGCCTTTATTGTGGTCGCGAACTGTAGCCGCTGCAACCTCCCTGACGCGATGGGAACGATGATCCTGTCGTACGGCTTCTACCTCCAGTGCATGGGCCAAGGCGTCCTTAAGCGTCCCGTGGTGCCCGAGCCTCTCAGCAGCTCTAATTTCAAGGTCGCGAATGCCGTCGATAAATACCTGCACCAGGTTCCCATCAATAAGCGCAGGTACGGACTGGTAAGCGTTTTCTTTACATCAGCCATCACGGTTTTCTTTACGTCAGTCACCACGTTGTCAACCCGATTATTCACTTGGTCGATCCGGATTTCAGCTTCCGACAGGCAGTTGTCATGTTGAGCAACCTTATCCTTCACCTCCTTCATGTCTTTCCCGAAGGTAGCGTGAAGGTCCTTCATACGGAGCATCTGCTCTTCCTGGCGGCGCGTTTGCTCCTCCTTATCACGTTGGAGCTGTTCTTCCAACCGACAAGCCTGTTCCTCCTGTCGGCGAGCCTGTTCCTCCTGTCGGCGAGCCTGTTCCTCCTGTCGGCGAGCCTGTTCCTCCTGTCGGCGAGCCTGCTCCTCCTTGTCCCGCTGGAGCTGTTCTTCCAACCGACGAGCCTGTTCGTCCTGTCGGTGAGCCTGTTCCTCCTGTCTGCGGGCCTGTTCCTCCTGTCGGCGGGACTGCTCCTGCAGCATCATCATCAGGGCAGCAAAGTCTGGTGCTGCTGATGCTGGAGCTGCTGCAGACGGTTCGGTCTCTGTGGTTGGTAGCGAGCCCTCCGACCTCTGCGGCATAGCTCCACCAAAACGTCTCTGGTCCGTCTCCTGTTGGCGTTGACTCCGGGTACGGATACCCTCCGTCTCGTCTTTAGGTAAAATCGGCATGATTTTAATCCCACTTCTGACACCAATTGTTAGGAGCTTCGGGTTCGTGACAATAAAAACTGCCGATAAAAATTACCAAAACTTACACTTTAATTAAACAACGCTAATAACAACTCAAACACACTAATTATAAAACACAATCGCTCTTAAGTCGCACTTGAAGATCGCTTTCGATGTATTCGCTTCTATCGCAGAACCAAGTCTGATTGGTCGCGGCTAGTCCCGGCCTTATATGGTGCCGCAGATAATTCCAGAACCTTCTATTGTAGAAACATCTGGAATGTTCGAACACATACTGGCTCCAACTGACCAGATGTCGACAGTTCTAGTAAGTTCCAGCACCGACATCTCTACTCGATAATAGATGGCGCCAGTGACTCTATTAGTTCAGCCATTCAATAATAGATGTCGCTAGGGACTATTAGTTCCGCTATTCGAAACTAGATGGCGCTAGTGGTAACTAATGTCACCATGTATCAGGCATTAATTGTGGCGCGCAACAATATTTTTATAAATTTATAAAAAAATTTGCTTGAAAACGTAATGTTTTTACAGAATAGTCATAATATTTCCAAACAAATAAGATATTGTAATATATTTTCATACTTATTTTTATAGTTTATAATGCTTTTATTCGCTATGAAAAACGTACATTTAATACGAGCCCTCCGCGAGGGCTCCCGGTATCCCATATGGGATTTGAGTGAGCCCTCCAGGAAGGCTCCCGGCACTGAACGTGATAATGACTAATCTTACATTTTGTAGAAATACAATGAGTGTACGCATGCATTGTACGACAGACACAGCATTCTGTTACCTCGGAGGCTCTCATCTTCTTAGCCTTTTTCTTGAGCGCAAATTTTTGTGTCCGGGTCAGCGGCGGCTCTTGCTCGGGCACCGGCGCCGCTCGCACCGCCTTGCGGCGCTTGCGTGCGCGGCGCTCGCGCTGCTCACTCATGCGCAAACCTTTCTCATCTTCCGCTTCCATGTCTAGCTGTGAACAGTAACGATATACTCATTTGAGCGAAGCGGGGCCCATGCGTCGTCTAGTAGCTCAATCACTGTTCGCCTCATTTGGTCATGACGTTTACACGTAACTATATATTTTAAAATTCTAAGCACCTTTCTAGCCTGAAACACAGGTCTCCTCCTAGTTCAGGCAAATGAGCAATTGTGTCATCTATAATTTTTAAGATAAGTTATTGTAAATCTGCACCATTTTTATAAATAAACGTTATTATTATATTATATTATTATTTATCTAAGCTCAGTTTGTCTAGTAGTAGTAGTAGTAGTAGTAGTTGGTCTTGGTATGTAAAGATGGTCACCCATCCACGGACCAACCGCGGCAAGCGTAGCTTAACCTGATCGATCGCCCCGTGCGTTTGTTATTACTTAGCCACAAGCCCCGGAAGATGTGAATGACACAAAGACATGTTAAATAAAACTGCCAGCAACCAAGGTAAGTAGGGACCAGCATGCTGCAGGTGCTCAATGCTGACTTCCTCATGTCCAGGGGATTTGCGTCACCTTCTTCAAAATGAGCCTGATCTCCTTTGCATGAATTACAGTGGCCACCTCCGCACGCTCAAGTCCATCATTGAGCATCCCGTACGGCGACCCTAGTGTCGACTCAATGGAGAATTGTTTATTAAACACCTCAGATATCCTTTGTACTTACTTAATGTGGAATATGTTATGTTATGCATTAGTATTTGAAATAAAAATACTCCAAAAAAGACATAATGAAACATACAGGGTAGTGTAATTCTTCAGCTGGGTTGTGGAGAGCCTTGACAGCACTGTTGATGCGCAGAGAAAATCCACGCCCTGACTCTCCCGGAAGCTTGCGGAGGCGAGATATTGGGTTGTGAGCTGCACCACTTGGACTGCCGTCTAATAGGAAACAATACTGCACTACATTACAACACAAGCTTGAAAAGACTGACGTGAAAATGAATAGATTCTAAATTACAATGGGGCACCAACATTAGATCTCTTTCAAGTAGATTAAGTTCAGCTGCATATGCAGTAAGAAAAATAAGGCAGTCGATGGATATAGCCACAGGTAGGTTAGTGTACTTTGCTTATTTCCACAGTATTATGTCTTATGGTGTTCTGCTGTGGGGATTGGCAGCTGACATAGATTCAATTTTCATTTTACATAATAGGGCAATCCACGCTATCTATAAAATGGGTCCTCGCGAGTCTCTTGGAAACAAACTCAAAGAAATTGATATAATAACTCTACCTTTTCTTTATATCTTAGAAATTATTTTGCATGTTCGCAAAAACTTAGGACTTTTCAGAAGAAGAAGATTTCCATCATATAGGCCGGCCAGTCATACACTAAAAATCGCTAAAATCGCAAACTGCACAACTTGTTTTTCTCTTGACTCCCTGAACAGAATTTGGAGCGCTTCGGTTTACAGGTTAGTAATGACGTATGGAACAAAATGCACTATGTGTTCATTCTGGGCAGCACTTGGTCCAACATCCATAGGCACTCGGGGCTAGCTGGCTCGTACCAACGCAAATGTACACGTACATCCGCGGTGGTGCGACTCAGACTGCCGGGCACTTCTTCTCTTGCAACCGAGCGGGTGGGCAGGTTGCGGATAGCCCAACTTCGGCTGCGGGACCGGCTGCCTACAGCCGATCCCGCACCTGGAGCATCTCGAAAGAGATCCCGGACAAGAGAAGTGCCCGAACACCAAGTCCCAGGTTTAGGGTATCCAATACACCTCATCCCATGTTCCTCAACGTCCTAAACAAACCCAACCCTCCCGTATCCATAAAATCCTGTCAATCCGCAAAACCCCTAGGCCAAATCCCAGACCTAGGGTGACCCCCCCAAGTAACCCGCACCCCACTACCAAACACCCTCCCTCTTATCCCTACATCCTGTCGGTCCCAGAGGACGGGTAACCTCGATTCCAAAAAAGCCCACCCCCGACAAATGAAAATGCAAGAAGTAAAAGAGACTACCCAGGTGGGTCCCGGCCAAGCCGGGGAATCCCACACCGCCAAGGCGGTCAGCCCCCAACGTATTCTGGGGGGGGCAACTTACTGCAGATCATTGCCGCGCTCTCCAGCGCGGCCGGCTGCTGACTTAGCGCCCACCACACAGGCAGCGACAAACGCGCTCATGGACACAACCCCGGCAGCGACTAACGCGCCCATGGACACAACCCCGGCAGCGACTAACGCGCCAAAACCCGCTACGACGTGTATGCCTCCCGCGAGCCTCTGGCAACAGAGTATCGTGCGGAACAGCATCACGAACCCAGACACCGAAAGACACGGACAGACCGAGGCGGTGAAAGCTGACGAGCCCGGCGGCCCTACCACTCTCCCGGTAGATGGAGTACGACAGCTGAAGAAGCGCGGAAAAATCACAGGCCGGGGGAGGAAAGTAGGCGACCGAAAGCGCAACACTTGCGAAGGCAATAGCCAGCGCGAGGCGCGATCGGACGCCGAAGGGGTAGTACGCGACCAGCCCCGATTACGCGATGGGGAAACCGAGCGCGAAAAAGGGCCGGATGCGAAAGAAAGAGAACGGCCGCAAGTACGCGTAGGGGCAACCCAGCGCGAAAAGCGGCCAAACGTGGGACTACGCGACCAGCAGCCAGTACGCAATGGGGCAACCCAGAGCAGACAGAGGCCGGACGCGGAACCACGCGTGCAGGGGCAAGTACGCGAGGGGGCAACCCAGCGCGAAAAGCCCTCGCACACGACAGAATCTACCGGGGGCGCCAACCGACCCCCTCACACGGACACAGACGAATACCGCCCCGAACCCAGACCCAGACACCACAGACGGAGGCTGGGTGGAGTCATGCACGCTAAGGCGGCCACCCTGCCGGGTACCTCCAAGCCGCAGCCTGGACCGAGCGGTACAGGGCCGGCAAAGAGAGAGCGCCCGGACGACTCGGCCTCACCGAGCACGCTTCAGGGGGACGCCAAGCGTTCAAGGGTCCACTCCGCCCAAGGGGAGCCGAGAACCTATGCGCGGGCCACAAAGGATATACCTGCGCGGGTCGCCGTAGCAATCTGCTTTCCTCCCCCCTCCAGAGACTTGACAAAGGAAGAGGCCGAACAAATCAAGGTAGGCCTGGAAGACCTGCTCATGAACGCAGACTCTTCGTCACCACTCCCGGCCTTCCGCGGATACCCACGGGTAGCGGAGGGTACCGTGCAGATGTGGTGCGAGGACGACAGCGCCCTGACATGGCTGACCCAAAATGTCCCCCTCCTACAACTCCCCAACAATGAACTCAAACTGACTGTACTGAGGCAGTCAGACGTGTCCACCCGTGTCAGAGCCTCGCGGCTCGAGGCTCCACAGTATTCTGATTCGTCAGAATATGTGGTATGACATTGCCAGGTGGTCACTGTACAGGGCAACTACCGTCGGTGGTGACAACTATGGGACTTTTTTGACCCTGGGTGTGCCACCGGAGGAAGTGCAAAAGGTTTTGGACCGGGAGCGTCGGATATCGTACCTACTGGGTTCGATATACGTGCGCTTCTGGCCCACAACCCAGCCCTCTGACTGCAAGACGGACCCGACGACGACACTGACGGAGACACGGACAGACGACACGGACACAGACATCGCCCAGCTGGAAGAGGTCATGGCCCGTGCGGTGATGGCTGACGACGAGTCCACAATCCCGCCCACATCTCCCGACTGGAGCGAGCAGCTTCTGGCATCGTCGCCGGGAGATCAACACGACGGCCCGTACAGGAAAGAGGCGGTGGAGGGACTGTCCGATGGATCCACCACCGACTAACCCCCCCCCCCTCCATCGACGTCACCCACACTCAACATCGTCCAAGCTAACCTCCAGCATAGCCAGACTGCCACGGCTAGCTTACGCAGGGCGCTAGAGGTTAACCCCGAACAATCGCACTGATCCAGGAGCCGTGGATCAGGAACAACAGACTATGCGGCCACAGTAACATCGGAGGTAAGCTAATCCTCAACACACAGAACCCAGAAAAACCTAGATCCTGTGTGTATATACCCAAAGAGATCCCTACCACACTGCTCACACAATTCTGTTCCAGAGACTTGACAGCTGTCAGGCTCCGGACCGAGAATGACCTCCCAGACGTAGTACTAGCCTCGGTGTACATGCCGGGCGAGGACACAAACTGCCCGCCGCAAGAAATGGCCGATCTAGTGCAGCACTGCGAGGCCACCAGCCTGGACCTGATCACCTGCACCGACTCCAATGCCCATCACCCGCTCTGGGGCAGCGACACATCAAACCCCAGAGGAGAGGTACTATCCACCTATTTATTCTCCACTAACCTTAATATTATTAACCGAGGCTCCGAACCCACCTGGGTCACGGTCCGAGGACAAAGGATCATAGACCTAACACTTGCTACAGAAAACGCAAAAAACCTCATCACAAACTGGCACGTGTCGGGCGAACCTTCTTGCTCGGACCACAGAAGGATCCGCTTCACACTAACCACCAACACGAAGAAACCCACACCGAGAAGAAATCCGCGACGCACCGACGTGCCCGGGTACAGGCGCCTCCTGGCCGCCCTTCTAGCTAGGCACCTATCACAAACAACGATAAGAGAACCAGCAGGAATACACTGTGACAAAGCTATCAGAATACCTTACCGAGGCTTACCATGCATGTTGTAAACTAAGGACGCCACGAGCCAACAGCGAGAGAAATCCCTAGTGGAACGCCGAACTTGGTAAACTCAGACATGCTCTACGGAAGCAATTCAACAGAGCTAAAAACACCAGACTCCCGGAAGACTGGGAGATATACACAGAAACCCGACACACATACAAAAAGCAAATCAGAACCGCCAGAAGGACAGCAAGGCGGAAATTCTGCGAATCCATAGAAACCAACAATGAAGCCGCAAGGGTAAGGAAGATCCTATCAACCGACCAGGACCGAACCCTCGGCGCGCTGAAAAAACCCGACGACACATACACACTAACGGACCATGAGACCAGCAAGGTCCTTCTCGAAACCCACTTCCCAGACTGCAAACTCCTAGAGGACAGGATCTGGGAAGATGCACCAGTTTGGACCCCAACGGAACGGGACTGGACCTGTGCCCACAGGCTAGTAACGGAGGACCGGCTAAAATGGGCTATCAACACCTTCCAGCCATACAAGTCAGCGGGACTGGATGGCATCTTCCCAGCCCTACTACAATGGGGGCTCGACTACGTTACACCATGCCTGATAGAGATCTACCGGGCCTGCATAGCACTCAGATACATACCCCTAGCCTGGCGCGAAGTGAAAGTCATCTTCATACCCAAACCCGGTAAAGCTGACTACACGCAACCCAAGGCGTACAGACCCATAAGCCTCACATCCTTTCTACTAAAGACCCTGGAGAGATTATGCGATCGACACATCCGTGACGGTCCCCTTAGGGCAAAACCACTCCACAAACATCAGCATGCGTACTCCACAGGCAAATCAACAGAATCCGCGCTGCATAGCGTGATATCCAAGATTGAATGCGCAGTGGACCACAAATGCTCAGCACTGGCCGCCTTCATTGACATTGAGGGCGCCTTTGACAAAACCATGTTCAAAAGTATCAGCACAGCCTTAGACAGACACGGTATAGATCCGTCTCTGAGCGGCTGGATTACCAATATGCTCGAACAGAGAGCTGTACAAGTGACCGTAAACGACACCACAAGAGCCATTGTGGCAAAGGGCTGCCCGCAAGGGGGCGTCCTTTCGCCACTACTATGGAATCTGGTTGTAGACAGCCTGATAAAGGCGCTAAACGATAAAGGCTACTTTACCATAGTCTACGCCGACGATCTAACCATTATAATAAATGGCACACACGAAAACACCCTGTGCAACCTAATGCACCAAGCCCTGAAGATAGTAGAGAACTGGTGCAGTACACACCAACTATCAGTGAACCCAACAAAAACCGAATTGATCCTCCTCACAAAAAAGAGGAAACTTTCTACACTAAAACTTCCAAGATTCTTTGGCACTACCCTAAGCCTGAAAACTGAAACCAAATACCTGGGCATCTTTTTGGACAAACAGCTGAACTGGGCAAAACACACCAACTACATCACCACAAAGGCCAGCATATCCCTGTGGCAATGCAAGAGAATGCATGGGAAAAACTGGGGGATTAGCCCCAAGGTCACCCACTGGCTTTACACCACAGTTATCTGGTGGCCCAGAACAGACCTGAGCACAGCCCAAAGAGATCTCGAAAAGCTACAGCGATTTGCCTGCGTGGCAATCACTGGCTGCATGAGAACTGCACCCACCGCTGCCCTACATGCTATGCTTGGGCTGCCCCCCCTACACCTTATCGTGCGGGAGGAGGCGGCCCTGTCTGCCTTCAGACTCCACATATCAGGAACCCTAAGCAATGACTCGAGGATCAAGCACATACGCCTAAAGGACGAGGCGATCTAACGGCAGCCAATGATGGCATCACCCTGCGACAGAGCCCATAAGCAATACTGCTTCCAAAAGCACTACAATATAGTGCTCAAAGAGGAGCAGTGCGACCACTCAGGCCCGAAGGAGCTGAGAGTCTACACTGACGGATCAAAGACCGACTGCGGAACTGGAGTCGGAGTTTACTCACATGACCTTAACATAAACATATCCAGCCCGCTAGGAATGCTCAACACGGTCTACCAAGCAGAGTGTGTGGGTATAATACAAGCGGCCCATGCCATAGCAGCCAGGGGAGTTACAGACACTCATGTTCGTATACTCTCTGACAGCGCCTCAGTCCTCCAATCCCTAAAGAAGGGATGCATCACATCAAATCTAATACTAGAATGTCACAAGGCGCTTGAACAGGTAACTGTATCGAACCGCAACACAGTGACACTACAATGGATAAAAGGACACAGTGGCTCACTAGGTAACGACGCGGCTGACGAGCTGGCCAGAAGGGCATCCAGCACGTCAGTCTATGGACCGGAACCAGTCGTGCCCATCCCCTTCAATCAACTATGCAGGTGGCTACAAAAGCACACCCACACACAAGCAGAGAACTGGTGGTCCTCGTCACCAGGCTGTAGGCAGTCCAGGGAAGCCATGCCATCATTAGATGGCAAGCTAACAAAAAAATTATTACGCCTGGACAGGAGGGGTCTGCGCCTGATTGCGGGGACCATCACGGGACACTGCTCACTAAACAAACACTTCCACACGATAGGCATAACGGACAGCCCCCTGTGCAGAGCTTGCTTGGAAGCTGAGGAGACCGTTGCGCATGTGCTCTTTGAGTGCACAGGCGTCACCCAGATTAGGTCGGAAACCCTCGGAACACCCAAATCTTACACAGATGTTCTCAACAGACCAGGAGACTTAATAGGCTTCTGGAGGGAGGTGGGCTGGTTGGAATAACCACCTATGGCCGCCATGGCCCACGCACAACGGTCCACTTGAAGGACTAAGTGCGGAAACCAAACCCATAACATAACATAACATAACATCCATAGGCATACATTGTCAATGTCCTTTGCAGCTTCGAAAGACCTGTGCTTTTGCAGCACTCGAAAAACCGCGAAAATTTCGCACGTTTTTTGGTATTCTCAATAAAGTCCTAATCTATGCATTTTTTAAGAAACAAAATCTATACGTTTTTAAAATAGACTAAAATTGCTACAATTTCAGAGATCAGAACCAGCTCCGTAGGTTCAATACTTACCGAGATACAGCGCTCCAAAAATCACAGGTGAACCAACATTCTCAAATACAGTGATAAGTGTGATTTAACCTATATCACTGTATTTGAGAATGTTGGTTGACCTGTTATTGGCAACTGTATAAGCCCATGACTGTTATCTATTGTTATTTGATATTGAGTATACAGAAGCTGTTGGTTTACCTTTATAAATAAATAAAATAAATAATAAATAAAACATTGTAAAAGCCAATTATTTTTTAAAGTTTAATTGTGGAGTTTCTTGCCGACTCTTCTCCATAGGAAACAACCAATTGGAACCATGCACCTAGCTTCTGACGCTTCATAAGTGCCCATGTAGGTTTATGTCAAATAAAATATTTTGATTTAGACTTTGCTATACAGAAAATAAGGAACTAAAGCCATTAAAACAACAGCAAACTGAAAACTGCCATGTGTGTTAGAAAATAACAAGTGGAAGTTACCATGAAGTTAACATGTGTCTGAATCATTGTATGTATCATGAAACTAACCATTAAATAGACACAGGGCCTGGCTGGGACTGCAAGCCCCCGAAACTGGTTGTATGGACTAGTATTCAAATAATTAAAGTGAATACCTATATGACACAATTAACTAACCTTTTCCTTGTGTCTGTAGCCGGCTGGGGTGAGATTTCTTCTTAGTTAAACTTTTTCTATTATCTAGATCCCGAAATGCAAAAAGCCTCGTCAGCGACTTTGGCACTGGCTGCTCATCAGGGTCCTTTGGTGGAGCATTAATTTTGCCTTTTAAACTGAAATAAAAGGATTATAACATAAACATAACATCACACCTTGTTCCTCCAAAGGGTTGGTCAGAGGGGTCCCTACAGTACCCCCACATCACCAGGTATCTTTCAGTCTTATGTAATAGGGGGCAAGCCTATTGTCATTTGTCATCAACCAGGCACAAATCCAAACATCTGCTGGGGCTGCTACTGAGAAATTCCAGATAGAACAACCTAATAACACTGCCCAACCTGGGAATCGAACCCAGGACCTCATGCTTGGCAGTAGCTCATGACCAATAGACCAATAAGCCAATCAAGAATTATGTTTACAATAAATGAATTGTCCAATAAATTATTGTAATGTAAAAATCCATGCTGATATTATACAGGGTGTCTCAGAAATCAACATCAAGCCAGAATCAGGTAATAGGCCAAGTCATAATAGTTATCAGAAAAATATATAAAAAAATCTAAGTTGTGTATTTTAAAAATTATTGGCATTTCAAAAAAAAACTGCACCTGTGACAGTCTTTTCACTCCTGTTACTACAAATATTAACTTTTATTTAAATTTTGTTTTTGGCTCCTGAATAATGTTTCTGAAAACTCTTGCCTAACATGTAAAGGCAACTGCTCCAGCTTGGAAGAAAATGCCACTGAAGAAGGAAGTCGTGGGCCACAGCTAGTATAATATGCGAGAGAAGAAGCAGCACTATACAGTATTTGTTTGTTTATCCAGAATAAAACAAACAGATAATAAATAGGTAAATACAGGCAATCGAGAAGAGAGCGTGCGGATGTTACAACATGGTACATACCTTGCTAAACGTTTAGCTTGTTGCACTAAGGGATCTTTAACGCCACGATGTTTCTTTGCTGGTATTTTACGACCCATTTGGTAACGAGCTTTTGGCTGATATTTAACTTATTATGTATATTATTTTTATAAATATATTTGTGTACAGCTTGTAGGTTACTTTAGGTGTAGCGTGTAGCATCAAGTTTTGTTTAGGAGGTTTTGTGGTGGAATACCTAATCGGTATTTGACACTCTCTATTCACTACAACTTTATAAAATATCGATTAATGCACACGCAAGTCTTCAATTGCACTAGTTCTCACACAGTTCATACTTTGCATTGCAGGTGCAGGTTTCACAAAATAAACACTGACTGACATTAATTACCTAGTTTTTTTATTTACTATATTATACTCTATGGTCAGTTTTCCTAAACTGACCATAGAGTGCTTTTAGTACTGTACTTACAAATTCCATGCACTTTTATATGATACGTGCATGGAATTTTGTATGTACATACTGTTACGAGCTTCGGGTTCGTGACAATAAAAACTGCCGATAAAAATTACCAAAAGTTACACTTTAATTAAACAACACTAATAACAACTCAAACACAGTAATTATAAAACACAATCGCTCTTAAGTCGCACTTGAAGATCGCTTTCGATGTATTCGCTTCTATCGCAGAACCAAGTCTGATCGGTCGCTTTTTTTTTTTTTTTTTATATATATGGCATCTCGTAGTTGACCTTGAGAGGTCGTGACTACTTAACCGGACTATCCTGTGGTTGCCTTAAGAAATCTTAAAGCCTCCAGCCGGGGCTAAAACTAATTAAAACTAGGCGACTGCACGCTAAGGGCACCCCCTGTGGGGTACGAACCTCGGCTTAGGGCGTCGCTGGGAGAGGGCAGCAAAGGGACAGGCTGGATCGAAATTATATTTTTAGTGCTTTGATGAGCACGGCGTTTCCTAAGACTATCTCTGAGAAGAAAGGCCGAAACAAACTCAGAGGTTACGGTCGTGAATTTACATTTAATAGCTCAGCTGCGACGCGAGCTGGCTCTTCATCAATGAATGGTCGGGCTGGTGAGTTTACTTGGGGACGTCGCGATGGACCCCGGCGGCGGGGTTGGAATGTCGGTTTTTTGTATTTGTATATTGTGCTGGTTGCCCTATCGCTCTCCTGGAGGAGGGTTATGGGGTCATCGGGGTCACCGAGAACATGCCTTGGACGGCGAAGCTTACTGATATTGGAGGGGGTGTATTTGGCGGCCGCGACAACCAGAGGGTTGCGATGTTTGCCGGCTGTGTCAAAGAAACGCTTGGAGAGGCGTTTCATGAACTGCTGGATGGTGGGGATCTTGAGATCGATATGGAGGATCTCGTTGCGAACGAACCAAGGGGAGTTTGTGGCCTTGCGGAGGAATCGGTTCTGTAGTGTTTGCATCCTATGGATGTGGCGGGGCTTGGTATGAGCAAAGACTACGCAAGCGTATGTCATTATGGGACGGATGCAGGCTGTATACAAGCGCATTTTGCACTTGAGTGACAGCTTGCTGCCTTCATTGAGGACGAAGTGGAGACAACCGAGAGCGAAAGCGGCGCGCGAACGGACCGTCTATAAGTGCTCTGAGAAGGTGAGGTGTTGATCAAGGATAACACCGAGTTATTTGGCTCGCTTTTCCCACGGGATTGGCTTGCCGAACATGGTGATGGGCGGAGGGGGGGTGGGTTGGAGTCTGGGTTTCAAATAGAGAACCGCCTGACTCTTATCGGGGTTGACTTCGATAACTGATCGGTCGCGGCTAGTCCCGGCCTTATATAGTGCCGCAGATAATTCCAGAACCTTCTATTGTAGACACATCTAGAATGTTCGAGTACATACCGGCCCCGACTGACCAGATGTCGATAGTTCTAGTAAGTTCAGCCAATCGATAATAGATGGCGCTAGTGACTCTATTAGTTTTTGCTACTAGAAACTAGATGGCGCTAGTGGTAACTAATGTCACCATGCTTCATGCATTAATTGTGGCGCGCAACAATACTTTTATTTTAGTGCTGTTTTGTCAAGCCGTAAAAACCAAGCAAAGGCAAAGCAGAGGCGAGTCGCTAGATTTTTTATAATGCAAAAAGCTGCTACCGATAACAACATTTGTCGCCTCTCTAAAGACTTTACAAAACAAATATTTCAATAATGGGTATAAAAACTCAAAGCTATCACTATCGTGTATGTTCAATGTGGTGTTGATCTTAAATTATACGAAATAAAAATAAAAATATATGTGACTTGGAGTGTAGCATAGTTAATAGACGAGTTATGGAAAAGGGAAACGTCTCCTACTGCAAAAAAAAAAAAAAAAACTGATATTAGCGCAGGCCAAATATAAATCTTATGCAAAAGTTTTGTATTTGCTCACGTATAACTAGTTGTGCCTCATTAAGATCTGGATAACTGACATCAGCGTAGTCAAGGATGGGAAGTAAAAGAGATTGTAGCATAAGGCCGGGCGCAAACATCCAGATTGTCTTAGATCAATTTTTTCAAATCGATTTGACAAAATGAAGTTGAATTCCTTACTACTTACTTACTACTTAAGCTTACGGCGTGTTTAGGCGGAAGTTTCCGTCGTGATGTGATTGGTTGATAATTTTCAGAGACAACTTATACTCGGAATTGTTTTCGCAGAATTTTAGGCAGGGAAGTCGCTTTGCTCATTGGAGTCAATTTAGCTAAATCTCTCAGCATTATCAGAAAAACTGTTCATGACATAGACATATAAGTCTGTGGTTTAAAATCTACGTTGACGAAGTACGTTTATAAATACCAGAAGGGCAATTCTCGTATTTTTAAGACTGTTCACAGTCTCATCTCAGTCTCAATCTGTCAAAAAATACTTCTAATTTCCCTACATTTTGACAAGTTTTTGACATTTATTTTTCGCTGAGATGAGACTGCGACTAGATTTTAAACGTTTTAAATTACGAGAATTGGCCTTCTGGTGTATTGCACCTTGATGTATTACTTATTTTACTGGGTACCAATTACAATTTACAAGCTAACACTAAAATAAAAAATAAAAAAAAATTATATCCTAAATTACCTAAAACTATTTATAAACTAAAATATTTATTTTACTTGACTTTCACAAAATAAAAATATTAACTATTAGAAATGAAATAATCATTTGAACCATATTTTAAGTACTTTTCGTTCGTGGACCGTAGACTAACTTCATCTGTACTATTCTCTATTATTATGATGTTAAGGTTATATTTAGGTTCTGTGGTGAACGATGATGGCAGTGTGCGGGAACTGCGGGAGGGGGCTTGTTTTTAGTAGCAAGGTCGTTCTTTGTGTCAAAATTCTGCTTCTTGTGACGAACAATTATTAGTTTCAAGTATTTACTTATTTCAGTGAGTGATTATTTCGTACTTGATTAAAGTAACTGTCTTGAGTGTGTGCCATTGTTTGTAGATCTTAGTTTTTAAAACAATCCGTACGCTTCGAACGTTCCAATGAGTTTGGGAGGAGGTCAAAACACTGAGGGCTCAAATGCAGGAGGGATATTTGTTCAATTCAACCAAGATTGCACGTAAGTAGCAGAACATACGGTTGTAGATTGGGCGCAGTATTGATATCCTGTTTAAAATATTACAGCAGGGATAAGGTTGGGCGTCAAGATTTCCGTGAACGAAGTTGCGAAAGTGTACAATGTCACAAATTAACATCGATATTGTTACAAGTACGTTTCGTTGTTTAGCATGATGATGCAATATGTCATTGCCAGCTGTTTCGTAATGCCTTCTCCCGTAGCATTGGCTGTAAACAAATATGGCGTCCGAGGACAAGCCCAACCATCTCCTAAGCGCCTACGAGGTTTGTTTAATTACTGGACTTGCTCGCCCAGTCGCCACTCGCCAGCTACTGCCAGGCATGCCTCTGGTAACACTATCCCGTGTCTTGTGTTCTAATTGCACAACAATTAGTCACAACTGTACTCTAAACAAAGAATTGTAGTTTTGTTTGTAACAGCTGCTGGCATGTTCATTTTCCTTATGATTTTAGGAACAGCTAAGCTTCCAAAGTGAATATTAACCCTTTTGTTCTGTTCTTGAGCACAATATGACCAATGAAACATGTTATCAAATATAATTGAGATTAAAACATTATAATCCAACACAATATCTATCTACCAACAAGTTGGTCTTGTTTACAAAACAAAACAGAGCAATGGTAACTGAGTATGTTACGTCTTCACAAATAACTTTCCCCGTAGCATCCTCACCTTCCCATGGGGTAGGCTGAAACTACAGTGTGTTGTATTTCTTAAAATAGGGAAAGTTGACAAATCACAGTAGTAGAGATTGGCTGTTGACTATGGACAACCTTGAGTATGAGTCATGACCAAGCTAGAATATTACACAACTTCTTGTTGTGTATTGCTAGCATTATAAATTATTAGACAAGCATTCATTACATTCTGATAAGTATGTATATGATGAGAATGGCAATCAATAAGTAATTAGGTACCTAGGTAATTAGGTAATTAGGTTGAACCAGTTGGTGATCACTTTGTTTGCTTCTTTCTAATTACAATAATTAAATACTGCTGTATAACCTTGGATTCCTTGACATTAATTTCCTCTTCAGGCTACCCCTATCTTGTGCCATTAAAGAAAATATATTATTAAAGTCTATTTCATGATCAATTTAAGATAAATATATTAAGTTAATGTAAAATGCTATAGTTGTAGCAGGTGTGATTTGTCATATAGGTCTCTTGTGGCGGGCAGTAGCAGTGGCTACCACCTGTTTGCGCTGACCCCCGATGATGGCATCGAGGAGATCTACGCCAGTCGCTCAGGTCAAGAGACCTGCCTCGTCGACCGTCTCTTCAGCAGCTCGTTGGTGGCTGTTGTCACAGTATCCGCTCCCAGGTAAAAATATTTTTCATGTTATTTAGACAAAAAAAATTTTATTCTATGTTCTATGTTACGGGTTTGGTTTCCGCCCTTAGTCCTTCAAGTGGACTATTGTGCGTGGGCCATGGCGGCCGTTGGTGGTAATTCCAACCAGCCCACCTCCCTCCAGAAGCTTATTAAGTCTCCTGGTCTGTTGAGAACATCTGTGTAAGATCTGGGTGTTCCGAGGGTTTCCGACCTAATCTGGGTGACGCCTGTGCACTCAAAGAGCACATGCGCGACGGTCTCATCAGCCTCCATGCAAGCCCTGCACAAAATTTTTATTATTATATCTGTTCTTAATGTAACTAACCATTTATAAAAAAATCTAATCAACATTCTTGATATTTCGTAATTTTCATGTGCTACTCATCAAATTGTCAATTTTGAAATATTAAGATGAGATCCAAATGAGTCAATAATTGTTCACTGGGAATGTTCACACTGTCTAGCGCAATGATGATGACTGAATAGGTAACCAAGTACTAGTGTTACTGTTACTAAAGGTGTTTGTAAAGTTCCTTATCATGCAACTGACTGTTGACATTGTTTGACTGTGCAGCTGAACAGAGTTGCGCACGGTGGCGGAAGTCGCTATTGAGACACCACAAAGCGCCACACAGTACTCTGTACGACGCGCGAGTAGTTCATGTATTCACATGTGCTTAATAAATTGCTCTGGTCAAGGTCATGATTATCAAACAATTGCAACAAGTACCTACTCATATTTAAGTTATACATGTCATATTATTTTTGAGATGGTATTAAAAATATGTACATGAGCAGCAGAGGTTGGTGTAGTATTGAACTTGATACAGACACAAACAAAACAACTGTAAAGGTAATGGACTCAGGTAGTGTATGTGCTGCGTAGTTATCTGCTGATGATGGTAAACGATAAGTTTGCGTTGCGTCACTAGTCCGTGCTGCGCTTCGGCCAGCAGCTGCACAGCTGCATTGCTATGGCTTAAGACTCCTGCAGAATGGCGCAACGCGACTCTGGTGAAGCAATTTCTATGAAAACTTCATGGAAGTTTTCCTACCGGAGTTTGCCGGAGCCTTTCGTGGCGGCTGGGCTGATATCCGTTATTGGTACATCTCCCAGTGACCTCAAGCGATCCGCAGCTGGTCGCTCACGGCCTGTGTCACCCAACTCGCCACCGAGAATAGCATCGGTCGTCGTCAAGAGCTTTCGTGACGCTGTACTCTATTTGTGTGCGCGCGGTTCTGGGCCGTGAACGTGAACTTGGCGCTCAGCAGCCGCCCCCGCCGCCCGCGACCCGCGCCCGCCGCGCTGCCGCGCCGCAATGTCTAACTGGGACCTGGACACCTGGTCCGCTTGACACAACATACATCGCCTTTGCAAGTGCTCTTTCCCAGGGATGCCAAAGGCGCAAAAATTTTATAGATAATTGTGCCGATTCCCTTGTTCACAAACTAAACTAAATTTAAGTTCAGTGCATCTTTTTCTTTCTATTTCATAAGAAAATGACAGAAGATAAATATTAGACTCCATAGACAAATTAGACGTGATTAAAAACATGGCTACTAAAAATACGTCAATTTACGTCAGGCACTGACTAATTTGACAGGACTAAACTAATATTTATCTTCTGTCCTTTTCTTAATGAAATAGAAAGAACAAGATGCACTGAACTTAAATTTAGTTTAGTTTGTGAACAAGGGAATCGGCGCCAATGAATGGTTGTGTGAACCTACTAAGTTGTTAGGCAATTTATCTATGCCTATATACCTATTTCTATCTGTGTGTCCAGCTGGCTCGTAACCGCATCATGTAAGAATGGCTGAACTGCTTTCAATGAAAGTTGTGTTAGCTTCTACTTAATACCTTAACAAACGTTTTGTCTCGATTGGTTGAGTGGATCGGACAATCAACTAGGCTGCTCCTTGTTCTGCAGTCCGTCACAGAGCAAAGGTCATGGTTGATTGGTGGTTGTGATATGATATAGTTTTCCGATTCTGAAATGCGGTTGCTATTGGTAAGTTCTGGTAACTGCTTAATGCTGACGGACGTTGGAAGAATAGATGACGTATTGTGGATTTGTGGCGATTTTTTAAGGGCGGCTGTAATTTAATGATGATAGATGTCATGATAATAGCAATTTTTGTCGTTTTCGGTACTCCACCCCTATTTGTAAAGCATCATTTAAATAGCTTGCGTGTACTCCTGTGTCCTCATACAGCGATCTAGATCAGCCAACAAGGGTCAACAGTGTAGTTAGGTTACCTTTAAATTTCTATGTCCCTCTCCCTCTTCGATTCGGTGTTTTATTATATTCGCCACGACCTATTAGGATTAACAGTAGGTAATAGCTATCTACCAGGTACCCTGCCGTGCTTTGGAAGCTGCCGAAGAATCTGACTAAACTTTAAATAAGTCGAATCGATGTTCAACTCGCAATATTAAGTATTAGTAACGACATAGATAAATACACGTGAAAGGAAATTAGCAAAATTGCCCGACCTATGCATAATATTCAAATTTGTTATTAGTCTGTAAGTTTAGAAATACTAGAAAAGATATCTGAACATCTGGTCGAAGCTTATGTATATCGTCCGGAACACGGTGTATATATAAAGATATCTGAACATCTGGTCGAAGCTTATGTATATCGTCCGGAACACGGTGTATATAAAAGTGCTCGAGTTTGCCCTCAATGCTGAATATAATAAATAAACACTTGAATATTAGTTGCTGTAAGTCATATGAGCGCAGAAGTGATCAGTTTGAAGTCAACAAGCCTCCTCCCGTTTGGCAACGCTACATACTTATTTATTAAAAATATTCAATTACTATCATTACAGGTTGTACCCAATGCGATAGCGTGGTCTTAAAATTAACATATACAATTTAAAACTATGAAAAACGTTAAAAACTATTGTACTTATAATACATTTACAAATAATAACTACTTTACTAAATTCCCTATATAAAAATAAAATAAAAACACAAAATGTAGCCTACTCTAATTTACACTATAACATAAAAAGAACATCAGTATTTTTGCAAATTCACTCAAGTGGCATGTAAATACATCGATCTTCACGTGAAAATCGTTAATAACCCGAATTGCGCGGGTCAATGATGTTTTGGCCAGAAGGTTGGTCCTGGCAACAGGCACGGATAGCAGTGGTGGACGGCGCCGCCTCCACACATAGCGGTCTGGTACACATAGACTCAGGCGCTGCAGTACTCCTGGGTTATGCTCAATGCCACGAAGAAACCTAACCAGATACGCGACAAGCGAGAATTCCCGTCGTACCCTCAGTTGGTTGTACCCGACCATACCAAGCACAGAGCCGCACTCTGTGCTTGGTATGGTCAACGGGTAAAACAGATATACCCCATATAGTTTCTTGTACAAGTGGCGCGTGAACTTGTTCTGTACGCGTTCCAGCATTACTGATTACTTAGCCTCATGCGGAGCCCATATGACAGCACTATGTTCCAGATGACTCCTGACTGGTGCGTCATACAGGACTCTGACTGTTGCGATGTTAGTGAAGTGCCTTGTCTGTCTCAGGACAAATCCCAAGTTTCTAAACGCCCTTTTACAGATCCCCGTAATATGATCGCGAAACGATAGTTCGGGAGTGACAGTAACCCCCAAATCCCGCACCTCATATACCTATAGCTGTGTATCGCATGCACCAGGTACAGTCAGTATGTTTAGTCTATTTTTTAAGGAATGCAAATATTTGTTTGAAATTAAATAAGTAATTTAAGATTTTGTAGTGTAGATTTATTATGTATTATATAAAAATATATTTAATTATTTAAACTAAGCAAAGAAAAATCAACAACATACGTTAGTATAATATCAATAGTTAAACTTTGTTTATTCATTCCAAATGACATTTGGAATGAATAAAAATAAAAGTTTAACTATTATTATTAGACACATCGTGTCTAATTGTAACTAGGTATATAAAATTAGAACTAAACACAGCAAAATCAACAAATGCAATACAATAATTTGGTAGGTACGGACGCCAGCAGGTCATGCTACCCGAAACTGTCAAAGGACAATGCTCATGGATGTATGAAATCCCGTACCATGCTGCATCAAAGTCAAACTTTGTTTTTTATAGACTACACTTATCATATTAACTCCTACAAAAGTTCTTTTTGTAAACAAATTCCGGGTTTCGGAGATTAAAAAAAAATCGAAATAACCTAAAAACTAGGTACTTACTTTATTTTGTTTGACACGATACACACGAATTACACAAACGGCCATTATTGCTCTAAAAAAATGATAATCGTATAAAAATTCCATTCTATTATATTCTAGTTATTTTTAATTAATGTCGAATCTGCTAAGTATATCTTTTTACGTGTTTTTTGAAAGACGTGATCATGACACTTTTAAAATTCAAGGTTATAATATATTAATCATGTCATTTAAAGCAGAACGTCATGTAAAGGGAATAAAACAAGTTCAACACTTTTTCACTTTAAATTTAACTCCCTATTCAAAATCGCCCAACGCGTAAATTCGTAAAAAAATATGAAAATAATTACTATAATATTTTGATCTTGATGCATGAGACTTTTTGGTATATAACGTTGAAAATCAATTAAAAAAAATTGACAGATTGTAGTAGCTTGATGTGCTGGCGTCTGTACACTAAATATTAATTATAAACCTACCTCAACTACACAACCCAAAAAATCAACGGCATAATGAGTAAATAAAATATTAAGTAGAAGTTATTTCAACTAAACATAACAAAATCAATAAAAGTAATAGGTACAATAATTTGGTAAGTACCTAAATATTAATTATAAACGCGGGTATAATTCAACTACACAACACAAAAAAAACAACGGAATAATATTACGTATTTTGAACTAATAGGTATTTACATACTTAATCTTTTCTTTCAAACTGTAAGACAGAGATAGAATTAATGTGAAAACACACTACACTACTACTAACACTTTCGCAAAGTATTGTCTTGAAACCGGATTTCGTTTACAGCTCAATAACAATCACTAAGGATAAGGGCGTACTCCGAACCTTTTTGTACCTGCACTTCTTTCGTTAGAATTTTTTCCCGATGACATATTGTCATTTAGATACGTTAAACTACACTAGATAGGTTAAACAACTTACTTAAATTGTATTCTGTGGAGTATTAGTCATTCTTAAGGGAATTTTAAAATGAATATTAAATAAATTCGGCATACCAGAACTTTTTAGCCTGGTGTGATCACGTACGTAATGGCTACAAACATAACCAATGTATTAGGGGTTAAAGTATGAAATTGCCGATTTGTACTGAAAAATTGTTTTTTTTTTATTTTAAATTTAACATATTTATTCAATCAAAATAATTACCATTATTATCTATACATTGCTGCCATCTAATAGGATCAATTATGCCTTTGCGATAGAACTGTCGTGATCTAGATTCGACAAACTGTGTGAAAGCATTTTGTACTGCCTCCTGAGAAGAAAACTTTTTACCACGTAGAAAATTGTCCAAATCACGAAAAAAAAATGGTAGTCCGTTGGAGCAAGGTCTGGCGAATACGGAGGGTGACGAATGGTTTCTAATTGCAGTTCCTGTAGAGTTAAAACGGTTTCTCGTGCTGTATGAGGTCTCGCGTTATCATGGAGCAATAATGGTGAAGATCGATTCATGAGTCGGGGCTGTTTCACTGCTAGTTTTGCCACCATTGTTCGGAGTTCGGCACAGTAGACATCTGCCGTTATTGCTTGACCAGATCGGAGAAAGCTATAGTGAATAACACCATGCTGAGACCACCAAACAGTTACCATTACCTTTTTATTGGTAAGCTTTGCTTTAGGACACTGTTGCAGCATTTGACCTGGAGTCAGCCATTGCATTTTTCGCTTACGGTTATCGTAAAGAATCTACTTTTCATCACATGTCATAATTCGATCCAATATACCTTCATTTCTGTATCGATTCAACAAGGCAACACAAGTTTCAACACGCGTTTCTTTCTGCAGATCAGTCAAATCATAAGGCACCCATTTCTCATATTTTTTTATTTTATTGATTTGACGCAAATGAGTCAATATTGTTGGTAAGGTAACGTTAAACCATGCCGCTAATTCCTAGGTAGTTTGGCTCGGATCGGGTTCCACCATCTCTTTCAATTCATTGTTATTCATCTGTGTGGGCGGCACCTGTGTCCACGTGGTTCGTTCTTCAAATCAAAGTTTCCATCACGAAAGCGTTTAAACCAAAATCGCACGGTGCGTTCATTAGCAGTCCCCTCTCCAAACGCAACATTGATATTGCGAGCTGTTTCTGCCGCGTTAGTTCCGGGTCGGAACTCGTATTAAAAAATAACTCGAATTTTCGAAGTATCTATCTTTCTTGTCTAAGCTGAATAAAAAAAACAACTGAAAGTCGATAATCGAATGATGCACATTTTTTTAAAAGAAGAACTTCATAGGTACCATGTGAAAAAAGTTTCACTCAAAAATCTTAAACCATGAAGGTTCTATGTCAATTCGAAGTACCTATTACAATAAAACGGCAATTTCACACTTTAACCCCTATTATATGTATTTATTTATATTTTTTGGTATATTGGTGTGGCTAGCTGACATATGGCAAATAATTTAATTTTCTTGTTATGTTAATTACTGAACATAGGTTCCTAGTATTTATACAATCAACTATTTTCTAACTGAACAGACAGCTGTACTGCTGGGGAGTTTGTTGCCCCACTTCTTCCCAGCGATAGCACTAGGAAGTGGGGAAGGGCGGGCGTTTTTGGGGGACTATCTTTTGTAATTTTGACGTTCGAAAAGTGCTGATTCTCAGCCTAATTTCAATAAATGACTTTTGATTTTATAGCGATACCAAACGGGCGTGACTATTCCAATAGGTACATTTTTTGACATTTTTCAATACCGGTATTGAAAATTCAATGTCGGAATACCGGTATTGGTGATTTTATTTTATTTTCAGTAGAAACTACAGTGACACATTATCGTTCTATTGCACATTCTATTTCCAACCAATTTTTTATTTAGGTAAGTTAAAAGAAAGTGCGTATTTTAATTATCTCGTGGTTTATTTAGACAGTTAGTTACATTTTACTACTACTTGCGCAGGTAAAGAATGTGATTAAAAAAAAGGTGGTCTTTGTATTTTGCTTTCGGTCAAGGCGAGAGGCACATATAACAATAGAAGTACTATTCTGAGAATCCTGGGGTAAGAAGAAAGGCGGGAGAATGGCGGCGGGGATTCTCCCACGCGCTAAAAGGTGCATCCTACAGAAAAGTCACCCAATACATTTTTAAGCTAATACCAAATTTGAGCGCTGCCATAGCTCTGTAGGTCCAATAAAACTCGAGATACAGTTTTGTATATACTTTAAAAATGTTTTGGGCGACTTTTCCGTAGGATGCTATAGTTATGAAAAAAACTGAAAGTCCGAAAATTTCGAGGCTTTTCGAGCACCACGCAGTTAGCACAGGTCTTTCGAAACTGCAAACTTGGTTTTACACTATTGTTATCTATTGTAACAACATCGCAAAAAATCAGTGCAGTGCAATTTTTTGCGACCAAACGCGTACGCGCATTTTTGTGTCTACGTTGAGTGGTTGAATATAGTATAATACATAGTTATATTAAACAAGTGATTTCATATTTATAAAACGAAATTTTATTGTTTTGTGGTGAAACTTAGTAGTTACTTAATTAAGGGCTATTTTTTCCATCGCCAGATAACAAAAAAAATAATAATAATAATAATAATTCATATTGTACCTCTCTGTACACGTGCAGCCTGTGGTAAATCACACTCAAAAAGCATACGAAGCCCTCCGCATCCAATATAATAACGCATTCAGAGCGCTGGTGGGGCTGCCGCGACATTGTAGTGCCTCGGGCATGTTCGCCGTCGCTAGCGTCGACTGCTTCTATGCAACGATGCGTAAGCGAAGCGCGTCCCTGGTACGCAGAGTTCGCGGCAGCTCCAACAGCGTGCTGGTGATGATAGCCGGCAGGCTCGACTGTCCGTATATCAGACGCTGCAGTGACTTGCACGTCACCTACAGTCGTCGGCTGTCAATATGAAAATGTTTTGTGTGGTTATTGTTTTGTGTTGTACCTATTGTAATGTAATGTATAATGTATTCAGGGTGTTCTAGTGTAAGATTTGTGTTATATTTAATTTCTGTGTATTAATGAGTCCTAGTTACTTGATAAATAAATGAATTATTATTATAATTCGAGGCACAAAATTGATGTTTGACAGTTTTTGGATGAAAATTTTGAAATTTTAACAGATATTTTCTGTTAAAATTTCAAAATTATTCCTCGAATAAAGTTATCAGATGATTGAAAAATCAGCCCTAAAACAAGAATTTTTATTTCCTATTCCCGATATTGGAAATTTGCGGTATTAATACCGCAAATTTGACGGTTCACCATATAGCTGTACGTGCCCGTATCTACGTCACTTTATAACTTACTGAAAATATTATAGATTTTTTATTATTTATCCGTATCTACCTGCTCTAATGTTCAGGTAGTTGGAGATTACTTAAAAACGATACTGCGGTAATCCTCACGTTTAAAGGTGTGCAAACATAAAGCGGCGGACGCGTCTGTCTACCTGCCGCGCACTAACATTTTTAGTAAACAATCGTCAGTAATTGTATTTGGACCTATTTCTGATTTCTGCGTATCAAAATGAACAAAGAAACATAGATTCGTTGTGTCCTTTACCACACAATTCTCACCTTTGAATACTTCATGAAAATCTATTTTAAGAACGCCAAAAAATTGTCAAGAAATAGTCATAAATAGTAACCAAGGTCAAAAAAATAGTCGCATTATGATTCCGAAGTTATAGATATAATAAATAAGTTGCTGAGGATTGTGTGGTAAAGGTATCCACACAATCCTCACCTCTGGTGCAACCAAACGGCTGGGATCATCGACTTGGCTTCAGTTCCAAAAAAATGTCAAGAAATAGTAGTTACGTTATGACAAATCTCGAAAATAGTCATTAAGTGATTCCAAAGATATAAGGTAGGTGTAGGATAGGTGCCTTGGTGAGGATTACGTGGTGAGCCTTTCTTGCCACAATCCTCACCTGATTACCGCGGAACGCTTACGTTTTTTAATTTGAATTGGGTGTCACAAAATAGTAGTCTCCAACCATGATAATCGCGACCTGGTTTAATATGTAGAAGTAAATATGTTAAAACTTGCATGTAAACTACATACATTTTGTTTCGGTACAGCCGCAGTTGAGTATTTTTTGGCGTTCTCAAAATTGATTTTTATGAAGTTTTCAAAGGTGAGGATTGTGTGGTGAAGGACACGATTCGTTTGAGCAAAATGTATGGATCTTATAATGTGTTAAGGGATACTCGACAAAAAGTATACCATACATAATAGAAAAAACGTGAAGACATATGGGATGAAATAGCCAAAAATTTAGATATTCCCAAGAAGGTATTAAAGTCTAAAATGAAAAGTCTTAAGTTCATATAGACGAGAAAGGAATAGAGAAAAAACAAGTTATACTAGGATAATCCTTAAAACTGTGGTGTTCGGTAATGTATTTCATCATTTATTGATTCAAAATTCTGTAACTGAGGTTACACAATTTCCTTATTTTAACATGTTTTTGTCTTAGTCCTTCTTCGCAATTTTTTAATAATAAGCAGAGCTATATAACGACACACGCAACCACTTCCAACTGAAGAGCGCGGCGTGTCTCGGATGTGCCACTCAGTACTGCCGCGCAAACATGCGTCGGTTTAGTCCTAACTACAGCGCAGCAGAAATGTGTCCTGCAAACGCCACGTGTTGCTACCGCGCTCTTGCCGCTCAATGTTTGGACACACCTTAACATTAAATTACAAGTTTAGATTTGAAGCTAAGCAATACAACAGTTCTTTCAATGGAGTGTCAGTGGTTGACCACTGGAAAGTCAAAATGACGCCATTATATTAGTAGATTACCAAACTTGTCAAAATCAACAATTATGAAATCAATGATAGACCATTCTGACACTATTGTAATAGCAGACTTGAGGCCCAGGTTGTTAGGTTCTAGCAGCCATGGACTATGTATCTGTTCTGCAGTGGCGTGCATTGGTTTACCAGAATAGGTAGGCAGGCACTAGGCCGGGTCCAAAATTTTTCGCAGCCGCCATCTTTGATTTTCTGTGACAACAGGCTCCACTGTATTCAGTTTTATGGAACACTTAAAATATGATTGTTTACAGAAAGCTGATAGTATGCCATTACAAGAAGGGTACCGAGATATGTAACTACAGCTACAGCAACACCATCCTCGCAGTGAAGCTCAACCGATCCGTGAGTACAGTACCGTTAGGCTCGTGCGCGCGCCGTTCCGCGCTGACCGTGCGTTTGTTTCAGAGGCTGATCGTGTGCCTGGAGGAGTCGCTGCACATCCACAACATCCGCGACATGAAGATCCTGCACACCATCCGCGACACGCCGCCCAACCCGCGCGGCCTGTGCGCGCTGTCGCCCTGCGTTGACCACTGCTACGTGGCCTACCCCGGCTCCAGCGCCGTGGGAGAGGTGCAGATCTTCGACGCCGTGCACCTGGTGAGTGTCGCGCCCGCTCGCGGCCCGCGCTCCGCCCGCTCTGACCGCCCGTCTGTCCGCCCGTCTGTCCGCAGAACGCTAAGTGCGTCATCAGCGCGCACGACAGCCCGCTGGCGGCGCTGGCGTGGTCCATGTGCGGCCGGCGCCTGGCTACGGCGTCGGAGCGCGGCACCGTGATCCGCGTGTTCGCCGTGCCCGAGCGCACGCGCCTGTATGAGTTCCGGCGCGGCGTGAAGCGCTGCGTGTCCATCGCGTGCCTGGCCTTCAGCGCGTGCGGCGCCTACCTGGCCGCCACGTCCAACACCGAGACCGTGCACGTGTTCCGTCTGGGCGAGGCGGCGGCGGCCAGCCCGGCGCCCGACGAGCCGGCGGCCGGGCCGGACGACGAGCCGGCCGGCTGGATGGGCTGGCTGTCCAGCGCCGTGTCGGCCGGCGCGGGCTACCTGCCGGCGCAGGTGGCCGACGTGCTGGCGCAAGGCCGCGCCTTCGCCGCCGCGCGCCTGCCGCACACCGGCTACCGCGCCGTGGCCGCCATCACCAAGTGAGTGCTCAGGGCGAGTCCATATTCATATTCATATATTTATTTGCATTCCATTATGTTGTAGAGGTGTTACAATGGCTTAAAGCTAAGGTACAATTATGGACCCTGTAGGGCACAGCAAAAAGTATAAAATTAATTATTAAAATTAAAATAAATTTAGGACATAAATTAACAATAAGCAATCTTTAAAATAATAGGGGTTAAAGTATGAAATTGCCGTTTTATTGTAATAGGTACTTCGAATTGACATAGAACCTTTATGGTTTGAGATTTTTGAGTGAAACTTTTTTCACATGGTACCTATGAAGTTCTTCTTTTAAAAAATGTGCAACATTCAATTATCGACTTTCAGTTGTTTTTTTTATTCAGCTTAGACACGAAAGATGGATACTTCGAAAATTCGAGTTATTTTTGAATACGAGTTCCGACGCGGAACTAACGCGGCAGAAACAGCTCGCAATATCAATGTTGCGTTTGGAGCGGGGACTGCTAATGAACGCACCGTGCGATTTTGGTTTAAACGCTTTCGTGATGGAAACTTTGATTTGAAGAACGAGCCACGTGGAAGACCGCCCACACAGGTGAATAACAATCAATTGAAAGAGATGGTGGAAGCCGATCTGAGCCAAACTACCTAGGAATTAGCGGCATGGTTTAACGTTACCTTACCAAAAATATTGACTCATTTGCGTCAAATCAATAAAATATGAGAAATGGGTGCCTCATGATTTGACTGATCTGCAGAAAGAAACGCGTGTTGAAACTTATGTTGCCTTGTTGAATCGATACAGAAATGAAGGAATATTGGATCGAATTGTGACATGTGATGAAAAGTGGATTCTATACGATAACCGTAAGCAAAAAATGCAATGGCTGACCCCAGGTCAAACGCCGCAACAGTGTCCTAAAGCAAAGCTTACCAATAAAAAGGTAATAGTAACTGTTTGGTGGTCTCAGCATGGTCTTATTCACTATAGCTTTCTCCGATCTGGTCAAGCAATAACGGCAGATGTCTACTGTGCCGAACTCCGAACAATGGTGGCAAAACTAGCAGGGAAACAGCACCGACTCATAAATCTATCTTCACCATACTCAATACTTTAAATTATTGCTCCATGATAACGCGAGACCTCATACAGCACGAGAAACCGTTTTAACTCTACAGGAACTGCAATTAGAAACCATTCGTCACTCTCCGTATTCGCTAGACCTTACTCCAACGGACTACCATTTTTTTCGTGATTTGGACAATTTTCTACGTTATAAAAAGTTTTCTTCTCAGGAGGCAGTACAAAATGCTTTCACACAGTTTGTCGAATCTAGATCACGAGAGTTCTATCGCAAAGGCATAAATGACCTTCCTATTACATGGCAGCAATATTTAGATAATAATGGTAATTAATTTGATTAAATAAATATGTTAAATTAAAAAAAAAAAGAATTTCTATTTTACAGTACAAATCGGCAATTTCATACTTTAACCCCTAATATGTTATTAACATTCAAATTTTATAGGTAAATATAACATTTTATTTTATTGAGATCAGTCTGTTAGAGGTTGTGGTACATACTTAATAATTATTTGGTAAAAGGTCAATTTAACATATATCTGTCATATTATAATATTTATCTATGTATGTATGAATGTATCTATACGACTAACCGTGTGTGGTGTCTGTTTGTGTTCAATAGATTTTTTTGCCTTGTATGTATTCGTTTATCGTGTAGTATGCTTTTTAATTAATATTTGTTTGAGCTTATTTATAAATGTCGTATCGTTGGTTTCATCCTTTATCGCATCCGGCCCCGGCGGTCGCGACGCGCACTAACGTGTCCCGTGTCCGCAGCGTGGCGCGCGCGCCGCGCCTGCTCGTGGCCACGGCGCAGGGCGTGCTGTACGTGTACGCGCTGGACGCGGCCGAGGGCGGCGAGTGCGCGCTGCTGCGCCAGCACCAGTTCCTGGAGGGCCCGGCGGCGGCGCGGCCGCTGGAAGGTAACGCACGCGCCGCGAGCGCCGAGCCGCCGGCCGGCGCGGGCACGGCTGTGTCCGCGCCGCAGTTCGCCGCACACTAACCGGCCCGGCGGCCCGGCCGGGCGCGCTCGCCCGGCCCGGGCCGCCACGGCCGCACATTGCTTCTCCTTCTGTCCCCGCTCCCCTCCCGTCGCCCGCACTCACCTCGATCACGCCTCCTCATCGCCGCCCACATTCGAATGGTATCGTCACATCACGAAAGTCGTTAGATGAAATCTTGTTCATAAAATATTCCGCGAGTAATTTAACTAATCGTCATAAATCTCTTGTTTCTCACCTACTTATTTTATCCATAAGTCTTAAACTAATGTTAGGTAAACTTATTAATAATAATAATATAATTTACAATAAATACAACTGCATATTATTTATATATTTGGTTCATAGAACGCGACCTTAGTTTTATTTTTACTCAAGGTACACAAACACCGAACAATCGATAAGTATTGTCGTTCAACAAAGGAACTTACTTCACTTAACTATTTCCTTCATCTCGTTTACATACAAATGGTTTGCGTAATATGTGCAGGGTGTAAAAAGATCCACATAGCCGTTGTCTACGCATTCTGTACATCAAACTAAGCAACATTGATCAAAAATTGTGACTAGGAAACGACTTATTTTAAGTGTGAAAAATTGCTGCTTCACGAGAGTTGTGCGGGTATTTGAACCCATTCCCTGTCCCATGAACCACATATGGTTCAGGTTGATTGTTTAACTATTGTGTCTACTTTGTGGACAGTGAACGTGTTAAGCCAAATTATAATATTTAAATCTGGTATTCGTGAAAAAGTAAAACAAAACGTTGGATCTTTTCTATTTCTCCAGGTATCAGGTCAGGTATGGGTCGGTACAATACAATTATCACAATGACGGGGTATTTTGAGTGACCCGGTTTCGTTAGGCGTCTTTTTACACCCGTTTTATAAGTGTGTATAATAAAAACCATAGGCGTCACATTTACTAGAATGCCCTAATAAAAAACTTTTTAGTTAGGTCACCAAACACCTTAGTTAGGGATATCGGCGCGAATCGTTATCAAAAGCAGTTTGACTTCACAAAATTATTTACTTCGAGCTAAGTTTCAGCTGCAACGATGATACTTATCGAAAGACTGTGTTTTTGAAATGTAAATATTAATCAGTCGAGATTCCATGCTATCCGAGCGGACAGGTAGCGTCCTCGCTCCGCCGCTCGGCGTCGCGGTGGCGGCACGTATCTATGTATGTAGTGTAAGTCGGGTAGGAGTCCCAGTCTAACGTATTGTTCCCGCGCAGCGGCGGCGCTCTCCACTAGCAACAGTTACGCGGGCGCTCTGCGCGGCCGGGACCCGCTGCGGATGACAGGTACTGCCGCGCCCCCCCCCTCCCTCCCGCGACACCCGGCCCGGGCGGCGGGCCGGAGCACTGCTCTCAGCCGTAACGTTTGAGCCGCGACAGGCGACCTGTGCCGCAGATATGTCACCGGATCGCCATCTTACGATCTAAAAAAAATTGGGCACTTAGCATACTCAACTCATTTTGTAGCAGCTGTTCTCTATTTCTTAGGAGCCTGAACGAGTCTTTCAATTGATAACATTTCACAATATTTTTTTTTTCTGAAATACTTGAATGATTTTTATTATGTCATCGGCGTCAAATAGGCTGTCTAATAGTAATTAGAAAAAAAAAACCGTCAGTTTAAAACTGAAAAAAAAAAAAAAATCAAAGATGTTTTTTTAATTTACGACAAAAGTTAGAAAAAATATAAAATACTATTGTATATTTTGAGATGTTATTCATTAAAGATAAAGATATAAGTATATTGGAAATGTAAATGATGCCAATTAAATCTCAAGTTAGCTGTTGTGATCGGTTGATGAAAATAATGTTAACAATCAATCAAACAGGCTGTCAATATGGTATAAAAATGTGCTGCGTGCCTATTAACTGTAGTTTAGATCCACACAAAATGTAACCTAACCTAATAGTCTACGCTGCTAATTTTGAAAGGCGACAGCGATCTATACTTTCGATTAACATTCAACCTAAGAAATACGCTCCTGTCAGTGAAGCACCTTCCAGCTTTCTCTACTGAGAGCCAATTACTTAACCCCCTTATACGTCGCGCTATACTACTATCCCCCAAAAATTGGCGCTACGACTGCGCAGGCGCACACTGCCGCGAGTATTATTTAACAACAAATAATTCCTTTTAAATTATCGGCAATCCAGGCTGACGAGGTTTCACAATGACAACGATGCGCTGCGCAGACATAAGTGTGCGCTCGGGTACGGTACGGGCTGAGATTATTGTTCCGGTTCCTAGCACGTCTATGGGCACGGGGACGGCAAACTCACTATTGTGATATATTTTGTGTTTCATTGTTGTGTTATGATTTTGTCTTCTCCGGCACATTCACACGGCCGAGCATGCCCAAGTGTTGATTGGTTTAAAACATTGAATATTTTTGTTATCGACTGGTTCATCAAGCGAAGAATTTTGAAAGACTATAATGGTAGCTATTATTTAACAGCGTTCGGTTACAGAGCTTTCACTTTTAAGGAAATGTAAATTTTCTAGCAAAACAAAAATGACAAGATTCTTCGTGTGTAAATATTATTATGGAAGTGGACAAAACGAGAGTGAACATACGTATCGCTCTATGAAAATCAATAGAAGCAAAGAAGCGCTACATCCTAACTTATCATACGGATCGACGACCTCGAGTCCTCGACGAGCGGTCCAACTTAAAAAGTGCACAAATAATACATTTGGAATCGAAAAGCTAGACAGACGTAACACTCTCGCTTCGTCCCCGTCCGCGACAACACCGGGCGCGGCGTGCGAGTGCCGCCGGGCCCGTGTGACGCGTGTGTGTGTGTGTGTGCGTGCGCAGAGTCCGAGCGCGCCAGCGAGCTGGGCGCGGCGCTGGAGGGGGCCCCGACGCGCGGCCCCTTCGACCTGCGCGACCCCAAGCACTTCCCGCCCATGCGCAGCGAGCCCGCCGCGCGCTAGCGGCCGGCCATGCGCAGCGAGCCCGCCGCGCGCTAGCGGCCGGCCATGCGCAGCGAGCCCGCCGCGCGCTAGCGGCCGGCCATGCGCAGCGAGCCCGCCGCGCGCTAGCGGCCGGCCATGCGCAGCGAGCCCGCCGCGCGCTAGCGGCCGGCCATGCGCAGCGAGCCCGCCGCGCGCTAGCGGCCGGCCATCCGCAGCGAGCCCGCCGCGCGCTAGCGGCCGGCCATGCGCAGCGAGCCCGCCGCGCGCTAGCGGCCGGCCATCCGCAGCGAGCCCGCCGCGCGCTAGCGGCCGGCCATGCGCAGCGAGCCCGCCGCGCGCTAGCGGCCGGCCGGATGACGCGCGCTCTGTACATATGTGTAAATTAGGACCCCTCTGTATAATATGATAGATAAACTTAGATTTACAATGTTTATGTGATATCATACCTGACGACGGATGACTCCGTGAAAGCTTGCGTCTTTGTGTGGAAATTAATTAATGTGGCGTTTTTCTGCTACAAATAAATACTATTAAAAAAAATAAAAAAATTGGAAAGCCAATAAAATTATATTGTAAATAAATGTATAGGACATTCAATGAAAAATGACATTGTATAGTGCACAGGGCAGTGCGCACCGGGCCAGACCGTGCAGCGCATTCGCCCGCGTGCGAGCCGCGCGCCCTGCGACCCACTCTCGCGCAGTACTCTCGCGCAGTACTCGCGCGCAGTACTCGCGCGCAGTACTCGCGCGCAGTACTCGCGCGCAGTACTCGCGCGCAGTACTCGCGCGCAGTACTCGCGCGCAGTACTCGCGCGCAGTACTCGCGCGCAGTACTCGCGCGCAGTACTCGCGCGCAGTACTCGCGCGCAGTACTCGCGCGCAGTACTCGCGCGCAGTACTCGCGCGCAGTACTCGCGCGCAGTACTCGCGCGCAGTACTCGCGCGCAGTACTCGCGCGCAGTACTCGCGCGCAGTACTCGCGCGCAGTACTCGCGCGCAGTACTCACGCGCAGTACTCGCGCGCAGTACTCACGCACGGCGACTGCGCCTCAGTGACGACTACGTGATCGACACCCGTAACGTGGCGCGAGTGGCTCGCGGGGCAA
Organism: Apamea epomidion; assembly: GCA_947507525.1. NCBI lineage: Eukaryota > Metazoa > Arthropoda > Insecta > Lepidoptera > Noctuidae > Apamea > Apamea epomidion. The sequence continues at coordinate 223,509 of OX382232.1, forward strand.
AAGGCAGCTATGTAGCTAATTAATACTATTATCTATGTAACAAATTTTCGTCTGAAAAATGACAGACACTTCTTTTACATAATCAAAAATATTAAGCGTGATAATGAGAAACTGGCAATTTTATTTTCCCTTTATACCAACGACATAGAGCTTGGCCAAGTACAATACTTTCGTAAACATGAAAGTGACTAGTGCTAGGTAATGTTCATGCTAATAATTGTAATAAAAGATATATCATGAATTGACCAGAGGCTTACGAAATAACGTATCGGCGCAGTTATTCATAAATGCTATATAAACTGCAGCAGGTGACTCGCATCCGAAGTACGTGGTGGCGGCCGTTCACGCAGTACTGTCCCAGTACTGCAGCAAGTATTTTGATGTAAACAACAAAATGTAGTATGAAACTGCCATGATACAGTTTATAGTAGAAAATTATTCAGTAAAAGATTGTACTGCTCAGCGCTGTGTGAACGGGGCCGCTGTGTGTCAGCCCTACATTCCATATTGTGTACTTTACATGGCTGCGGATTGGTTTTGATATATAGATAATATATTCTGACAGTTCTAAAAGAAGTTTCATGTATTTATTAGTACCTATAAAACAAAATAGCTTCTGTCTGTTTGTCCGCTTATTCTTTAAACTACGCAACGGATTTTAATGCGGTTTTCACCATAATTTAGAGCAAATCTAATCTGCTTAGTGAAAACCTTAAATCCACTGCAAACAACGCGAAGCCTATAACCTCTGGGGCTAAGCAATACATTTTGCACTAGAGTTTCTTTTATAACGCAGGTGAGCACTAAGGAAGGCTCTTTGAACATCCAACCCTTAAAGGGGTGTTATGTATCGTAATCGTATTTTTTTCCGATGAGAAATCACAGAAAGAGAAGGCATAGAAATATCGATGTCTTGACTTAAGTATCTACTTCGGCAGACTACACCCGTGCATTGGCAAGTCGCCAGTTTAATGACATTCTGTGAAACAACTCTCTTCAATTTATTGGAGTCATGATGTTCATTAATTTTTTATCTTTACCTACTATTATGCTGGAAATGCATGTTATATTATCTGCGCGTTTAATGTTAGAAACAGTTATCAGGATACTACCTCCCAACACGCCCTGAACAAACATAATAAATGACTATTGTAACTCAGTATTTAGCGTGCCATGAATTGTCGAGTCCACTGATTTACTTAACCGATAGCCATTTTACAAAACGGCTCCATTATGTAAAATAGCTGAACAACGTCGAGCGCTACTTCTAAGTTGGTCGCAGTTACTTAGTTAGTTCAGAATTGACTTTCATAAAACTCTGAAGACTTTATATTCAAATTATCCTTAAAATCATCACTGTTTTCATTTTGACTCCTATCACTCGGTTAGTCATCGGTCTGTTTCGGACGCCATTATTGTTGTTATGGCACACAGCGTCAAAATTTAGACATAAAATCTAGAATCAGTTGTTTCTTTTCACGCTGCATTGATAAACGCAACACGTTATGCAATCCTATGCGTTAAAGTTCAGTAATTATAGAAAATCCATAGATATAAGAAATAAAGAGATATGCTCGGTAGTTGAAAATGTATCGAAACTCACGCGCCTACACATGCAGTTCAGTAATAAAAAATTACCGCTCTAATTATTAGCCAAAAGTTCTGTTAAAGTTTAAAATAGTACCGGTCCCCCGACAGGACAATATTTAATCAAAAAATTTCATACGTACCTATGTAGGATCATAATTTCAAGGTTATTTTTTTCTGTTTATAGGGTTTCACGTTGTCGGGGGTTTTTTTAAATTTTTATTTCATGCTTTTTGTAGGGACTCGCTTGTTATTTCATTTAAGATTCAGGTAATTTGGTATTTAATCAGGTTTTTTGTAATTCGCCATTTTGTGGTAGTGGCCATCTTGGATTTGAAATTTGTCATAGTGTATAGTATTCTACTAGTCGAGCCCTTTCATTTGATACCCATATAGAGGGAGTTGTGAAAAAATATGTAATCCGCCATTTTGTGGCGGCGGCCATCTTGGACCGATTTTCATCAAACATAGCTAAGAACACTCCCGACAAATTAACCTTTCAAAAAAACAAAATCAAAATCGGTTCATCCGTTCGGGAGCTACGATGCCACAGATACACACACACACATATCAGGAAGTACTTTCACAATCAATTTTAAACCTTAACTTATCGAATACAGCGTGCATTTACCATGCACCGTACAACCGGTACAACTTACACAAAAACATCTGTCGCTATCGCTGTGCAAAGTTAGTGATTGATTAAATCGGAAAGTTATCGATTCTCCCATTAATTATTGTACTAAAAAAATTAAGGTTTTAAAATAAAATAAAAAGAAAACGGTATGTCCAGAAAATACTATATAATTACAAATCAATAACATGTAGCAAAAAACTATCGATATATAAATCGATAGCCTACGTTAGTGGATCTGCACAGCCACATCACTAACTGACCTCAAGAGGCAGCGGCCGTACCCCGCGATGCACCGCATAACTAAATTTATTATCGTTTTGTCATTTTTACACTGCTTGTCTAGTCACTTAGCGACATACTTAGGTAGTGGTTAAGGAGCAGTGTATTTACTGCGGAAATAGTACAGTCGCTGCGATATTTGAAAACAAAATTAACGTAGTAAAAGCAAGAAATATTTTACGATTTGTTGTTTTTCATGATTTTAAAGACAAATATAGTAAAATAATATTTATATATGGTAAGTGATTCCATGATTTACAAAGATTTGGTTTTGGCTTCGGTTTTTACAAGAAACCACTGAATAACACGGCATTCTTATATTTTGCCACGATCACAGTCGAAAGCGCACTAGTTCGCGGAGACATTGGAGCCATTTGCCTAGTACATGCTCATTTTGTTCATGCCGCGTGGACACAGACACGCCCCCTTACCACTTCTCCTGTTTTTTACATTTCTATGTAGAAAATCGCTAAACGGCATTTAGCTGTATTAAATGACGAAGCTGTTATGTAAAACAGCGGATTCGACAATCCATCTGCGACAGAGACACCGTGAGTGCCCAGCTAACGGCTGGATAGGCTAGCAGAGTGAGGAACCTCCTCAGAAAGCGTGCCCAAACATACCGCCTCCTGCATCTGACTCATAAAAAACCCAGCTGTTTGTGGCCACATTTTTTGTTATAAAAATTAACAGCCCTCACCTAAGAATGTTACCCTATACCGTATATAATTAAATATTTACAGTATGTAATATACTAATATGCAATAGTCGCTCGGGCCCTCATAGACGCCAGCGTAATGCGTACCGCATCATGTTCATGTGCGAGGCTTAAATGCAACATTGTACATATACTAGGTAAATAAATATTTTTACAAAACCAGTTTCTAGTTTTATTTGATTGTCAACTTAGTTTTTTTATTTTTTTTATTGACAATGGGCTCATTCTTGACCAGAGGCAGGGATGAGATCTACGGTGGAACGAGCTTGCCCAGAAGAAGCCTATTCACTCAAGCCTAGTACACTTTTTTAACCCCTTTAATGCTCTTTGACAGCAACTCTTCGATTTACCACGCGATCCAATCCACCAGACACTAGCCATGTGTTGATGAGGTATACTTACGAAGGAGTACACAGATAGTAAGGTGCAACGACGGCGACCGCTCTCATATAAATGAACGGCGAGTATGTAATTAGTAACTGTCAACCGCAGTCAGTTGAGCGTTGACTTGTATGTTTGTGGTCCTGTTGTACCTATTCTTGATCGAAGGTTGAGCCATACCATGCAAATAAATGTATTGTAATCTATTCTACCGAACTCCTCAAGAGTAACGTGCTACGTAGACATCTGAGTGTTACATCATGAAAATCGTAACTAATAAAATAGTGTTGCAAGGATTAATAGCAACAGTATGTGGAAACAGACCCGTTTTTTTTTTGCAGATATTATGTAGGTGGGACACAGGATTAATAATGTTTGTTCGTAAGCTTTATCGGAAACATGTTGCTTGTTATGGTACACGCCGAATAAGGCCAATTTAAGCTAGTAATTAAGTTGTATGTATGTATTTATTAAGTGCATTTGACTGAATTGATTTTAATTTTATTTAACTGGTAATTCTTATCTGATAATTTGTTTGTTTTTTTTTTTTAAATTTATTATAGCATCGCATTGATTCATCAAAATTTTGCATGTCTTCAATCTTGGGCAGAATGTATGGCATTTTTTTTTTTTTTTTTGAGGATGGGAAATCATCAAATGTCCCCTCCCGCTCTGGGTGGAGCAGAAGGGAGTGTCAGACTCTTACTGACTAAAACCCACCCGTGTTCCTTCCTTAGCTCTTTATGTACCAGGGCAGCGGTAACCCTTTCGGACGATCCCGCTACAGAATGTATGGCTCAACTTGAATTATTCACGACCTTATTTGTAGGTATACCTGCATTCTAGCAAATAAATAATTTGATTTAAGTTTGCAAGTTTTTACCAAAAATTATGAATCCGGTGGAAATGTTACGGATTCTTGCTAATATGTCCTTTATACATACCCCAAACGAGGCACGAAAACTATTATTAAGTGAACAGTAAGTAATCGCTGAGATCAGGACACAACTTTGACTGAAATGAAAAAATAGATACAAACAGCGCATTATGGTTTGCTGGAATTTATTATTGTAATTACAGCAAGTTCAGACCGACTCATCCACTTATACGAGAATCACTAAGACGTAGGTGCGGCGTCCCCGCGACACGCGCAGGTCCGCGGGCGCGGCCGCGTTTCACGCGGCGCGCGGCTTGCGGCCCGACACTCACGATATCGATACAAAAATAAATTAAACATATGTAGTAGCCACGGTGCAGGGTGTCGCCATTATTATCTCTATATAAAACGTTGGTACACTTCGACGCACATCACCATATTTACATCGCGTTGCTTCTGAAACAAACAGGGAATACTATAGTAACCGAAACATTTCTAGGCCACCCAGAAACTCTCGGTAAGGAGAAACCCGATCTTGAGATATGCCGCACTTCCGTGATTTGTTATCCGAATAATCAGCGGTTCAGCGGTCGGTTTCATTTATGACAGTTATAATGTTAACGGAAAGATAAGTGCGAGTCGAGCTACAGCGTGCGTACCTGGGCATGGCGCACATCTCGCAGGCGTCGTTGTGTGGCGCGTTGTGGAACGTGCACAGCGGACACGTCCACACGCCGGCCGCGCCGCCCTCCGCGCCCAGCAGCATGCTGCAACACACACCACGAACACTCACAACCTGGCTACGTGTGACGTGCGAAACGTCTAAATATTATCGACAACAAAAATAAGTTTGTATTTCTAGTTTATTTCTCAAAGAAACTGCAATTCAAAGTTACTTTTGCGGTTGTTACCGAAAATATCCCATATAAAAAAAAATTAAACTACGTATCTTCTTCAAAACAGTTTTTATTGAAAGTATTTTTTAAGATCTGCCAACATCAATTTTGTCTGATTTTCTTTTTTTTGGAGTGCCAGCCCTTATTAGTTTTTTGTAATTTCACATTTTTATCGAATACCCCCATCCTTCCAATTTTCATGAAAATAGTGCCAATAGTCTCCAAGTGAAATGGCTGTGCGACACTGCGACAGACGGGGACACTGACGGGACGAAATTATAAACCAACCAGAGAAGCTACATACTAGGCATATATTCTCACTAAAAACCTCAAAGAGTAGGTAAGTTTAGTTTGATCACAAATTCGCGTTTTTAATTTGGGCCAGATTACTTAAGAAAAGAAGTTAGGTTAAGAGAGGAAGCTATACTTCCTCTCTGCTATTATTTTGCTGCGCCCGACAGGGTTACAATGATCGTAATAAATGTTAAATTACTACCCAAGTACACATTATGGAATGCAATAAATGACTGAGTATTAATCTGCTTTACAGATTTAGCGTTATGTATTGCGCCACGGTGTCAATGTCATAGAAAGCCGTCAGCAGAGAGAACTAACAATGTGACACTGACAGCCTCTTTAAGTGGAATAAAACTTAATTCATAAACAAGGTTGTAGGTAACGGAAATAACTGTAAACCTGAAAAGGAGTCATAGTACTCATCATTATGAGCACACTGCCGTGGCCAACAGCGAGTCTGGCTCACGCAATTCAGGATTCTGAATCGAACTACATTGAGCAGTCAGTGGAACGCTCGCTGGGCTGCCGTGATGACTGTACTGCGCGCAAGTAATAAGTCTGCTGGTGATTCAGCTTACTGTTACAAGCTTCGGGTTCGTGACAATAAAAACTGCCGATAAAAATTACCAAAAGTTACACTTTAATTAAACCACACTAATAACAACTCAAACACACTAATTATAAAACACAATCGCTCTTAAATCGCACTTGAAGATCGCTTTCGATGTATTCGCTTCTGTCGCAGAACCAAGTCTGATTGGTCGCGGCTAGTCCCGGCCTTATATAGTGCCGCAGATAGTTCCAGAACCTTCTATTGTAGAAACATCTAGAATGTTCGAGTACATACCGGCCCCGACTGACCAGATGTCGACAGTTCCAGTAAGTTTTAGCATCGAAACTTCTACTCGATAATAGATGGCGCTAGTGACTCTATTAGTTCTACTATTCGATAATAGATGGCGCTAGTGACTCTATTAGTTCTGCTACTCGAAACTAAATGGCGCTAGTGGTAACTAATATCACCATGTATCAGGCATTAATTGTGGCGCGCAACACTGCCCCCTCCTAAGACATGCTCGTCCCGAGCTTTATCGACTCGATAATAACGCGCCAATCGATCCAAATGGACGATCTTAGGAGTACCTCTTGCACCTTTCTGTATCCGGTAGGTTACGTCATTGATCTTTGTCACAATCCGGTACGGTCCATCCCATTTAGCTTGAAGCTTAGGAGATTTCCCTTTGCTGCGGACTGGATTGTGCAACCACGCTAGTAAACCTTCGACCCTTTACTGTTCATTTTGCGGTCGTAACGGGTTTTCATCTTTTCAGACATTTGCTGGCCCGATTATCTGACGTGCTCATAAATGTCATTCATTTTGTTCCGAAAGTTATTCGCATAATCGGTTATACTGTGTGGGGCATCAGGTGGTATTCCGGTGATCAGGTCTGCAGGCAGCCGTAATTCTCTTCCAAAGTTTGCGAAAGCTGGTGTCACCGATGTACTTTCGTGAACAGCGCTTCGATATGACAACCAAAACGGTCGTATGTGCTTGTCCCAATCTCGTTGCCGATTTTCCACAACTTTTGCTAGGTACCTCTCCAGTGTCTGATTAAAACGTTCCACCATTCCATCCGATTGTGGGTGGTAAGAAGTTGTTTGTTTTATGAGTACCCATAACTCGACAAGTTTCCTGGAATATTTGGGATTCAAAATTCCTTCCTTGATCACTGTGAATCTCTAAAGGTACTCCAAACCGACAGAAGACTTCATAAACTAATTTATCTGCAACTGTCGAAGCTTCTTAATTTGGAATGGCGAAGACTTCAAATTCAAATCCGGCCACTTAGTGAAGTAATCCATCACAACCATGAAATACTTGTTACCACTTTCACATTCCGGAAACGGCCCCGCAACGTCAAGGGCTATTCTCTCCCATGGTGCGCCAACATTGTACAATTTCAATGCACCTCTACTAAGAGTCTGAGGTCCCTCTACAGCTGCACAACTTGTACATTTGCGACACCAGTCCTCGACATCGTCCCGACAGTGGACCCAGTAAAACCGTTCTCGTATCTTCAGTACAGTCCGTTTTACTCCAAGATGACCTCCTGAACAACCATTATAGTACAGCTGTAGAACATCCGGTACTCGAGCTTTAGGGACAACCATTTGCAAATGACAGCTGTCTCCCCGAGCATTTTACCATTTACGGCACAGGACTCCATCCTGAATCACCAAGCTGTCCAATGGGACAGCTTGGTGATTCAGGATGGACTCCTGTCACAAAAAGCTATTGGGCCCTGCCAGCCAGCCAGCTTTTTGTGATCGAATTCATCGCTGAGACGTCGCTCTATCTGGGCTTAGGAGCTCTGGCCTTCATCCACTCCAGAATCGGCTTGATGTCCGAATCTTCCTGCTGTGCACGTTGTAGGCTTTCCTTCCACTCGTTGCTGAGGTCTGTCTTGAGCATCCTCACAGGTACGACTTGTTTATTTTCTTGCCTAGTACAATGCTTGCAGTCTTCAGGACAAGGTCTTCTTGACAATGCATCTGCGTAGCCATGAGATTTTCCGCTGCGATGTTCGATCACGAAGTCGTATTCCTGCAATAGTTCAATCCATCTCGCAACTTGACCCTCTGGATTTTTGAACTGCAATAGCCATTTCAGTGCAGCATGGTCAGTTCGTAAGTGGAATTTCCGCCCCAGAAGATATTTGCTAAAGTGCTGCAATGACTTTACCACAGCAAGCAGTTCCCGTCTCGTAACACAATAGTTCCGTGCGAGAGGCTCCAGCGTCTATGGTCAGCTTACCCGGCGTTCCGTTGACCTCGCCCTAGATGATTAGGCTGTTCCCGTCTTGGGTTTGTGTGATCGAAACCCTTGGGGCTCTTTGAACATCAGCCAGCACCCGCCCCGCAGTCCTGGCTAATACTTGTTTCCCTGCTGCTGGTGCTGGGCGGTGCTGTTAGCTGCACTGCTCTCTGGAGATCGGCGGTCTTCTCTTTCTGTAGTTCGCTTGGGGCAACTGGATCGAAGGTGGCCCCTTTCCCCACAGCCGTAGCACCTAGGGCTGTATCCTTTATTGCGGTCGCGAACTGTAGCCGCTGCAACCTCCCTGACGCGATAGGAACGATGATCCTGTCGCACGGCTTCCACCTCCAATGCATGGGCCAAGCTAGGCGTCCTTAAGCGTCCCGTGGTGCCCGAGCCTCACAGCAGCTCTAACTTCAAGGTCGCGGATGCCGTCGATGAATGCTTGCACCAGGTTCACATCAATAAGCGCAGGTACGGACTGGTAAGCTTTACGCACCAGCTTCTCCACTTCAAGGGCCCACTGCTGCAGGTTTTCGTTACTGCGTTGCACGCGATCCTTGAGCTGCGCACGAAACACGTCTTCTAGGTGAGCGTCGCCATACCTAGCCTCCAATGCCTCAAGGAGTTGCTCGTAAGTCACTTCCTTACCGAGAGCTTCCAGAACAGTTAAGGCCTGGTCGCGCAGGCCTAGGGTGAGGGCAGTCATGGCCTGACTTTTATTCCAACCGTTCGCCTTCATGACAGCCTCAAACTGGATTTTGTAGGCTGACCAGGAAAAAGTTCCGTCAAACGGTGGCACTTTGAATCCACGTAGCGAAGGTGTTGCAGGTACGGGAGCTGTGATTCCATCCCCAAGTTTAAGGTAATCCAGCATTTTCTTTACGTCAGCCGTCACGGTTTTCGTTACGTTAGTCACCACGTTGTCAACCCGATTATTCACTTGGTCGATCCGGATTTCAGCTTCCGACAGGCGGTTGTCATGTTGAGCAACCTTATCCTTCACCTCCTTCATGTCTTTCCCGAAGGTAGCGTGAAGGTCCTTCATAAGGAGCATCTGCTCATCCTGGCGGCGCGCTTGCTCCTCCTTATCACGTTGGAGCTGTTCTTCCAACCGACGAGCCTGTTCCTCCTGTCGGCGAGCCTGTTCCTTCTGTCGGCGGGCCTGTTCCTCCCTGTCACGCAGCAGCTGTTCTTCCAACCGACGGGCCTGTTCCTCCTTGTCCCGCTGGAGCTGTTCTTCCAACCGACGAGCCTGTTCCTTCTGTCGGCGGGACTGCTCCTGCAGCATCATCATCAGGGCAGCAAAGTCTGGTGCTGCTGATGCTGGAGTTGTTGCGGACGGGTCGGCCTACGTTGTTGGTAGCTGGCCCTCCGACCTCTGCGGCATAGCTCCACCAAAACGTCTCTGGTCCGTCTCCTTTTGGCGTTGACTCCGGGTACGGATACCCTTCGTGTCGTCTTTAGGTAAAATCGGCATGATTAATCCTTGCTTCTGACACCAATTGTTACGAGCTTCGGGTTCGTGACAACAAAAACTGCCGATAAAAATTACCAAAAGTTACACTTTAATTAAACAACACTAATAACAACTCAAACACACTAATTATAAAACACAATCGCTCTTAAATCGCACTTGAAGATCGCTTTCGATGTATTCGCCTGTGTCGCAGATCTAAGTCTGATTGGTCGCGGCTAGTCCCGGCCTTATACAGGCTGTTTTTTAAAGACCAGCCAAATTTAAGGATGTGGTACAGACCATCAAACTGAACAACTTTCTCCATGGGACCAACATCGTAATTGCGAATAAAAATTCAGCCGTCCCATACATTTAGGTCGAGTAGGTATTGAAGTTTTCTATGGGACGGTTAATAAAATTTTCGCGATTACGCTATTTGTCCCATGGAGAAAGTTGTTCACTTTGATGGTCTGTACCACATCCTTAAATTTGGCTGGTCTTTAAAAAATCAGCCTGTATAGTGCCGCAGATAGTTCCAGAACCTTCTATTGTAGAAACATCTAGAATGTTCGAGTACATACCGGCCCCGACTGACCAGATGTCGATAGTTCTAGTACTCAATACTCAATACTCAATACTCAATACTTTATTGCATTCCACATGTAGTACTTAGGTGGTAAAACTTAAAATTAGATCACATGGACCCTGTCGGGCACAGCAAATAAGTGAGTTAGGAGAGAGGAAGCACTTGTAAATTATAATTATTATACAGTAGGTAGGTAATTTCTAAGATAAACTAATAGTAGGTATTTATAATATAGAATATAAATAGGTATCTATTGGGAGATCTTGTAATAATTAATAAATATAATATAAATATTTAATTTTGACTACTAAAATTATGACTTTATATGTATATCACTTAAATATTCATTTAATGAGTAGTAGCTTTTCTTTAACAAAAAATCTCTTAGTTTTTTTAGAAATGTGTGAGGTTTTTCTTCGTTTTTTATTGATCCGGGTAGTTTATATATACTTTAATGGACATTACATAGGGACTTTTTGAGTGCATTTTTAGTCGAGAACTTGGTATGTTTAGCCTAGATCGGTGTCTGAGTAGATAGCGCGACTGGATGTCTTCACGTTTTGAGTAGAACTCGTGATGTTTAGTAAGTTCTAGCATCGAAATTTCTACTCGATAATAGATGGCGCTAGTGACTCAATTAGTTCTAGTATTCGATAATAGATGGCGCTAGTGACTCTATTAGTTCTGCTACTCGAAACTAGATGGCGCTAGTGGTAACTAATATCACCATGTATCAGGCATTAATTGTGGCGCGCAACATTGCTATTATTTGTTATGTGATAAAGATTAATACTACATACACCTATGCCCTAAAGGCATTCGTAAGTAAGCATATTATATTATTGGAATTACTTTAATTTTTTTCAGCAATTATAACAGTTTCGAAAACCGTTATATTTTCCCTTTAAATTACGGATCATTATCTGTTAACTCTATTAAAATCGAATTTTAGGTTTAGAAATTCGAGATAAGGGGGAACGCTATTACGAGATGATTAAAAGCTATTATGAGGCCGCTAACACACATATATTATATACCTAGTCTTGCCATAAATATTTTCACGAAGAAAACTTTTTTTTTTTTATTGCAAATATAATATTTATGGCCAGACTGTGTATATACAATGTGTCACGGAAAGGGTATATTCATCCGGAAGGAACGGCTTCTTTGGATGATATCAAACGATAATGGAAGAGTTTTTTAATCCTATCTCTACATGTTTGGAAGTTATGAGATTTTTTAATACATTGATACCAGAAACCGAACTTTTCAAATTGAAATAAGCACATCACTAGCACTAAATCAGCTGATCGGTGTCAGTGAACTATTTGTAAGTAAAAATAAACCTCTTACTCCTGGTAATTCTGAATAAAAGGTTCCGTATGTTTATTTTTGTTTAAAAAATATTATTATTGACTTTTCCGAAACTTTGATTATGTTTGTGAACTAGCTACAATACAATTAATTGGTCTTGGTATCAAAATTTAACGAGATAATATTTAGATACCTGCTTGCATATGTATGTAGTTGATCTTGTTTGAAATAGATAAACCTACCGATTCGCTGTTTATGATTGTCACTTGTCAGCACAATACTTTGGGCAAATATGAATTTCAACTATTGTGAGCCCTTATTATAATAATTTTAACACATACGATCCAGGAGTTGTTTCGAAAAATCGTTAGCTCGTACTATTGAATTGATCATAAAAATCGAATCCTTACGTGCATTCAGGAATCAATTGCTTAAATAAACTTAGAATAGAAAAAGGATTTAGTAACAATTTATGTCCAACTGAACCCAAAACATCATTTCAATTCACCTCTTCGCAACTTATTCTTCTCCTAGTAAAAATAAAATCACAATGGGTTCCGTTCATAATTTTTAAAATAAGGTTATTTTTTTTATTAATAAATAGCGACGAAAACTATTAACAAGTTAATAGTTTTTTTTAATTAAAAAATAATAGCACGCACGCATAATTTTTGTCTGTAGGACTAACCGAAAGAATTATCGGAAGTTCACGGTTTGTCGGTGCTGTTCGAGTCGTACATGGGTTTTATTGGTTTGAGCATGTTTAGTCTTTATTATAATTCAAATGAAATCAATAAAAAATGTCGCAAAACTGCATCTAACTGTGGAAAGAAATTAATAAAGTACTAGGACCGCATGAGTAACAGGAATTGTTATTGCCGAATTGAAAATCGTTTGCTCACAGAACCCTGATTACGTCGTTTTATACACACAATGAAGCATCATAATGTGTGTGTTAGGGTCTTAGGGTACGTGAACCAATTGCAGTCCGTGTAGTTTCAATTAACAAATCTTGGACCCTGGTAATACAACTTCTAATACAGACTTCTAATACAGACTTCTAACGAGATAACGCGGCCCCGTAATAAATGATCTTTAATGGATTGAAATGAATGATTTTCCGGAGTTGCGGGAATTTCCGGGGTTGCGGGAATGTTTTAACGAAATAACGCGGCCCCGGAATGCAAGGGCAACTGAAGGAACAGGATGGTTTTTAGTCAGTAAGAGTCTAACACTTCCTTCCGCCCCCACCCAGGGCGGGAGCTGAGTGAGTCATTGATGATTTTCCCATCCCAAAAAAAAAAAAGAATGATTTTCAATTTTGAATTTGAATTACGTAATTAGTTTGCTCTAGTGTCTTAGATTTACTGAGTTTAGTTCAAATTATTAAGAGGATGTAAAATAATCTTGAATTATTGAACAATATTTTTTAATAGTAGTGGACCATAGAAATGTAAAAAACCTATATCTATGTAGTGGACACTAATAGTTACAGCTACCCTGTACCAGGATAGCAGGGAATAGGAGTTTTATTTAGCATTATTGTTATTGTTTTGCTCGTCAGTCGACTTCTGTTCCGTGTCTAGTGCACTCGTTTTTATCCCTGTGATACGCGCATCAGTTCAGTACGACTACAATGACGGTCAGCACCCATACCACTTCTGTCGCACCCAGGAGCTGATACCGGCAGATGTGCGCCATTATTTAGATGCGCGCTTTCCTCGGTGGATTGGACGTGGTAGTAGAAGCGTGGCTTGGCCTCCGCGATCCCCAGACCTAACCCCGTTAGACTTTTTTTTGTGGGGGTACATTAAAAATGTAGTGTACGCAGTGCAGTGTGATACAGTGGACCAAATGAAAGTGCGGATTGAGGCCGCTTTCCGGACAATAACACCAGACATGCTACGCAATGTTCAGGTGTCCATCAACAAGCGAGCGGCCTTGTGCATACAATACCAAGGTCACCACATCGAACCCCATCTTTAAAAATGTAAGCCAATTTACTAAATTAAGCAAAGCTTTAAGATTTTACTGTTCACTCGGTAATAAGTAATAATAAGGGATGAAACTAGTTAACCAACCTAAACTTTGTTTCGATTTTTTACGTAAATTTTGAATCTCAGTTTTTACGTGCAATTTCTGGCTTGATATTAATGAGTAAACTGTAAATCAATAATTACGCATTAATTTTTACATCACGGTAAAGTAGGTATGGTATAATATTGCGCGCGCGCCGCCGCCGCCGAAAAAGCTGCCAAAGGGATTGCGTCCCTTTGTCGGCACGGGCGACTGCATGTAGTTCGCGCCGACAAAGAACACCGCCTGCAGTAGGCTACTTCGATACTAGGCGCGCAGAATTACGGAAGAGATTTATCATAATATTGGCAACTAAAGTTGAAGACATTGACCTACGTAGTGCGGTGACACGTTTGTTATTACGATTTGAATTTACGAAACCTAAGAAACCGAAAATTTGGTATCAATTTTTTGAGTATTTTATTTTGAGTTGAAACCCTTCCAATATCGTTTGATATCATCCAAAGAAGTCGTCCCTTTCGGATGAATATACCCTTTCCGTGACACGTTGTATATACACAGTCTGGCCATAAATGCGAGATGAAGATAGCACCCAGAACCATGTCGCGTATTTTAAAAGATGACTTAGGACTTGCAGCCTATAAGAGACGCACTGGTCATTTTTTAACCGATAATTTAAAAAAGAATAGGGTGGTAAAATCGAAACAACTACTGAAGCGGTACGCAAAGAGAGGTCACAGAAAAAAATTGTTTACGGATGAGAAAATCTTTACAATTGAGCAACATTTTAACAAACAAAATGACCGTATTTATATTTATTCTCAAAGCTCTAAGGAAGCTTCCCAATTAGTCGACAGAGTGCAACGTGGGCTTTATCAGACTTCAGTGATGTTTTGGAGGGGTGTTAGCCATGAAGGAGTGACTGAGCCATATTTTTGTGAAAAAGGTATCAAAACATCGGCACAAGTGTATCAAGATACCATTCTTGAGAAGGTAGTTAAGCCCCTTAACAACACCATGTTCAATAACCAAGTATGGTCCTTCCAACAAGACTAGGCGCCGGGTCATAAAGCTTTCTAAAAAAAATTTTTTTTATTGCAAATAATATTTATTACTTTTACAGTGAAAAGTAATAAATATTATTTATTATTACTTTTACAGTGAAAAGTAATAAATATTATTTGCAATAAAAAAATTTTTTTTTTCTTCGTGACAATATTTATGGCAATATGTATATATATATATATATGTGTGTGTTTAGATATGTAAACATATATATAATATATATATACATATATACAACATGTAACATAATTAACGCACATCCTGAAAGTATTTTGTTCGGAATCGTTTACTGAATCGATTTCTATCATTTTTAATATAAGTAGGTAATTTTTTATCCCAAAAATAATGAAAACTACGTAAATTACAGTCACACTACCCTTGTACAGTCAAAACAAACTGAAATGAACCGTAACTCAAGGCAATAAGACTTTGAAAAGTGCAGTTTTATTTGTATTAATACAAATTCCGTCAGTCAATACAAAATAAAGAAAAATGAACCTTATTTCAAACACGTTAAAGTCTTTACAAATACAGTTAAGTAAACTTAGCGATTTAACCGCACGCACAATCTAACAGGCACTGGACAAAGGACACAATAGCCAACAAAATACAAAATATTTCATGCTTGTTTTCGTCCCTTTCTCCTGCCAACTAAAAACCTGGGATAGAGCGAGATAGCCACCGGCGCGGGCGCTAGCGCGGCTAAGATGAAAGCTAACTTCAATGTAAGTAATATTAGTCACGCGCGGACATTATTAGTGGAAAGTGTTTTCGTAGTGTTTGCAAATAATTTTTCGCGCGCGATGTCTTTCCAATACACAAATGTTCAGTACACCGAAAGGGTGAGGACTTTAGCACGATGTGGTGATAATGTGGCTCTAGCTCCAGAACATTCAACCAAAGGTTTCGTACAAGAGTAGACCGCAGAACTATGTTAGCTGCTACTCAGCGGCTTCGCGACCACGGAACGTTCCGTCCGAACACGGCCATCGACAGGGGAACAAATGTGTACACGTACTCGTCTTCAAAACGAAATACAGGACTATTTCGATGAGAATCTCCATGCCAGTACCCGAGAAGCAGCGCCACGCTTTGAATGTAGTCATATGCATGCGTGGAGAACACTTCGTGGTGATAAAGAACATCCATTCCAACTCAGAAGATGCCAGGAGTTGACTCCAAACGATTACGCACCACGCTTGCAGTTCAGCCGCTGGTTATTAGAAAATTGGCAGCGGAACATAATCTGGACTGATGAAAGTATATTCACACGTGTGGGGATGTACAATCAACACAACACACATTTATGGATGCACGAAAATCCTCACGCATGCAGAGTGGATTCCTTCCAACACCGTTTCTCAGTTAACGTCTGGGCCGGTGTCATTGGTACACACGGCTACACATCAAGTTAGACACCCTATATACACATAACTACGCTACCAGCAATACAGAGAATTGTAGGAAAGGGACTGCGTATCGTGGCATCGGCCAATCACAGCATGTGCTGCGTTGCGCCTACGCACACAGATGCACTTTTTTTGGCAAAAACATTCGCTAGTTTCACTCGTATTCAATTCAGTGTTCTATGCCAGTCAGTTCCTAAACCACAGAGTACATTATACTAAACGTCGCACAGGATTCACGACTTTTAAGTTACATTAATCGGGGTCGACGAGACGCGAGACTAAGCGGACGTGTTTTTTGTGTTGTTCATAAAGATATTGATTTAGGTAATTACAAATAATGTTATTGCAATAATTTGCGGAGTCAGTTTATTGTGTAAGTGTGCGACTAACAATTATTTGTCGTTGTGAAAGATGAACTAAATAGTTTTTTATAGACAATCAGGGTTTTCGGTGTTAGTAGTATGTCTAACCCAGGAGATAGCCCCTTCGGCCGCAGCAAATTGGTAGGACGAAGTCCTCCACCGACGCCATCGCCTGCCGTTCAAAACCAGACAAGAGAACCAGTGACGCCAGCTGCCACGGAGAACGATAATTTACCGACGGATTTCGTCTCTACGTCGGAGATTCAGAGATGGCTTGGGTCGATCGACACAATTTTGACCGAAATTTGCTCGATTGTGGCGGAAGGAATAATGAATTCCGACCAAAAACTGCGTGTCACCAATCTCTGTCGAAAAGTCAACCATGGGACGTCTCAGATGGCCGTGATGTACCAATCCCTGAAGCAGAAGTCCATCCAGGCGCACACAACCATCCAGCACCTTAAAGTGCAGCAGAATGTTGCGGAATCCCTTTGCCAGTTTAAAGAAGTCGTGGAAACGAAGATGAGCCGAACCGAACCAGAAAGTACTTCCTACGCTAACATGGTGAAGAAAGGCTCTGATCAATTTATTCGCCCAGCAAATCTCAGTTCGGTCGCTATATATCCCAGCGATAAAACCAAAACCAGTGACGACACTAAGTCGTTGTTACACAAAATGATCTCGCCTGAGGAAAACTCCATGTCCGCGGTCTAAGGAAAATTAGAAACGGAGGCGTCATCATTAGGACGGATAACAAAGACGACATAGATAAATTAAAAACCTCACAGAAGCTAGTTTCCTCAGGCCTTACAGTTGAAGAATCATCCAAACGCCGACCTAGGATTGCTGTCATTGGTGTCCCTGTAGCCTTGACTGAAAAAGAGGTATTTGATTGCATTTACGTCCAAAACTTGACAGATAATTTGCTGAATATTACACTTGAGTCCTTTTAAGAAAGTGTAAAATTGAGCCATAAGTCAGGGAAGAAAAATCGTGCTACCTGCAATTATATATTGGAAGTTCCTGCTAATATCAGGAAAATTATGATGGATCAAGGCCGAATTTTCATAAATTGGACATCATGTCCAGTAAGAGATTTCACTATTGTGACCAGGTGTTTCAACTGCCAGCAGTTTGGACACGCAGCCAAATTTTGTAGAGAAACGAGCCCTACTTGCAACCTCTGTGGCGAAACGGGGCATTCTTTCAAGGAATGCAATAATAAAGGTTCTACGCCTCAATGTGCGACCTGCAGACGATTCAAGAGAAAAGCCGATCATCCAACTGGTGATGTAAATTGCCCAGCACGTAAATATGCAGAAGACAATTACATTAATTCCATTGACTATGAAGGCGCCTAGGAGCGCCGCCGACTACCCAGTCAATTAAGCACATAGATAGTAGGTTAACTTCTACATATAATTCTTATTATGGCCAATCAGCTAATATGTGATCTAGATGGGTTTCCGTGTCTGAAGCTAAAATCTGTGATGTTGAGGAGTGTAAAAACATAGTCTATACTGGGGATAAAACATTGACTTTACTTACACAAAACATACGCAGTATAACCCGAAATTTTAACGGTTTCCAAGTTTTGTTACAAAATCTTAAAATAGGCTGCGACATTATCGTTCTAACAGAATGTTGGTTATCCAAACAAACGGCCAAAATACCATCTCTCGATGGCTTTAATCTTCACAAAAGCGATAGAACATTCAACCAGAATGATGGCGTAGTGGTTTATATTAAAAATAATTTAAGAACATTAGTAGATGAACCCCATTTTCTAGACTGCAACTGCTTAGTAATTAAAATTATTCCCGACACAGTAATTATGGCTATTTATAGACCTCCATCCCAAAGTATTAATGGGTTTTTGGATTCCCTTAACAGTAACTTAGAAAAATTGTCTTCGTTTAAAAATATCATACTGGTAGGTGATATCAACATAAACATTGCTGCCGAAAAAATCGATACTCATTCACAAAATTACCTTAATATTTGCTCATTTCATGGACTATTACCAGCTCATTATCACCCAACCCACCAGAGCGGCTCTTGTCTAGACCATATCCTTATGAAATCGAAAAGTCCATCCAAAACATTGGTTACTAATTCGTCACTTACCGATCATCAAGCTGTTTTACTAAAATTGCAAATATCATCACCTAGAAATAACTGCATGCGTAGCTATACTAAACTCAATATGACAAGTCTCGAAACTGACTTACGCGGTATTAATTTTGGCCGTGTTTACAATTCACATGATCCAAATGTTTCTCTAAAATATTTTGTCGATTTGTTACGATCTACGATAAGGAAAAATACATTTACGAAAGTAATACCTAGAAAGTATAGTAATATTAAACCTTGGATTACGCCCGGACTTGTTCGCTGTATCAGACATAGAGATAAACTACACCAAAAATCGAAAAAAACACCGGATAATGAACTTTTATCAAGTATTTACAAACGATATAGGAATTTCTGTAATAATCTATTGAAAAAGCTTAAAAACCAATATGATCACAGTCAACTACAGAAAGCAGGTAAAAACGGTAAACTTATATGGAAATTCATAAAAACTAACAGTATTAGGTCAAAAGATCCCGAATCGGCGCTAGATCTTTTATCTTCGGAGCTAAACCCTACAGAAGCAGCAAATAAAGTTAACAACTTCTTCATTAACGTAGGAAAAAGCTTAGCAGAAAAAACCTTATTATCTAATAGAGCTTTTTCCATTCAAAGCCAAACTAAGACATATGCAGCACGAAACTCTTTTGTATTATTAGATACTGATGTAAATGAGGTAGTAAATATAATAGATGGATTAAAGGAAACTTGTGCCGTAGGATGTGACGACATACCTAATAGCATAATTAAAAGATTTAAATACATCATTGCCCCTCCCTTGACTCACATTTATCAGTTATGTTTAACAAAAAGAATATACCCTAAATTGCTTAAAAAAGCCGTAGTCACCCCTGTGTTGGAGACAAAAATTGTGTTAATAACTACAGGCCAATTTCAGTTTTAACAGGCCTCTCAAAGATTTTGGAAAAAATTATAAACAGTAGATTAGTAAAATATCTTGAAAGAAATGAATCACTCTCTGATCATCAATTTGGTTTTAGGCCGAAAAGATCAACAAGCCAAGCTGTTCACCAACTGACAAATTTTATAAGCACAAACCTGGATAACGGCATGTACACTATAGGGATATTTTTAGACCTTGCCAAGGCTTTTGACACAATTTCTTGTACTTTGCTTTTGAACAAGCTGGAAATGCTGGGAATACGGGGAGTACAATTGCAACTATTATCTGATTACCTTACCGACCGGCATCAGTGTGTATAAATAGGTCAGTGCATGAGTTCTGAACTAAAGAATACCTGTTAAGGAATCCCACAAGGCAGTATTTTGGGTCCTACCTTATTCTTAATCTATATAAATGACCTGTGCAATTTGACACTCCAAAAAGGTGTAATTATCTCATATGCGGATGACACAGCTCTACTGTTCGCAGCTAATTCAAAGGCCGAAGTCTATGAGGTAGCACAGAATGGTTTTAATACTATACCCAATTGGCTTCTCAAAAATCTCTTAACATTAAATACAGATAAAACCAAGTACCTATTATTTACAATGAGAAACACTAATCCAACGCTTACTAACCTAATCATTCAAGCGCATAACAATTGCAATTTACATTATGCTGACATTGCGTGCACTTGTCCCACTTTAGATAAAACCGACTATATAAAATATCTAGGCGTCACGATTGACACAAATTTTAATTTCCGCAAAAACACATCGATTTATTATGCACCAGAGTGCGCAAACTAATATATATTTTTAAAACGTTACGTAATATTGCCGACTTTAAATTATTTAGACAGGTTTATTTAGCTTTGTGTCAATCTATTATTACCTACTGTATAACGTCCTGGGGTGGTGCCGCTAAATCAATTTTACTGCACCTAGAACGCGCCCAAAGAGCAGTTTTAAAGGTTGCTACTTTTCGTCCATTTAGATTTCCTACACACGAGCTTTGTATGGCATGCAAGGTGCTAACAGTACGTCAATTATTTATTTTGAATGTAATTTTATTCCAACACACTGAACTTTATTTTAACCCAGTACCTTCAGATAGGATAAGAAAATATTTGGTTTGTGCTAACTCTCAGACTAAACATGCTTTTGCTAATTGATTTTATTTATTTTTAGGACCCTATTTGTATAACCAGTTTAACAGAGTGCTAAAGATGTATAGTTTAAGTTATAATAGGTGTAATTTACTAGTACAGGAATATTTGGCAAAACTCAATTATGCAGACACGGAAAAACTACTAGCAATTTTAAAATAAAATCTGTCTACCTACTCTAAGTATCTTCCTTTACCTAATTATTAATAATAGTCTCCACTTTATGAACTTTAATATTATTCGTTGATTTATTTAAACATTACTGTATATCTTACATAATCTAGTTTTAAATAATATATCCAAATAGTAACCGTTTAAGTCATTAAAAAAAATATATATCTTATACCTTCTTCTCAATTCAGCTTCTAACACATTTGTTGTTGTCTTCTTTTTAAATGTTTGATGTAACTTGATGGCCTGAAACACAGGTTTTTCATAAACCTAGATCAGGCAGGTCTACATTACAGTTAGAATTTAACTTTCCTCGATTAGTCGATTGCAATTAACGTAAATCATATTTTTACTTTATTTTATACTTGAATAAAAATAAAAAAAGTATTATTTATTATTAAGTTAGGCAAACTAATTAGATTAATTGTTAATATTCTTTCCAAATTTTTGTTTTTTTTTTTATCTATGTTGATTTCTATTACTCATTTAGGAGTTTAAATTTTAAACTATTTTAATACTGATAATTTTAATATTTGTTTTTTAGTTTTGGCTCCCGAAGTAACTCGAAGCTGTTAATTTTATAGTAGTTTGTTATCTAAGAATAATATTTTATTGTTTTAAATGTTAATAGTTTACATTTTTTTTAAGTGGATTCAGCTTCTTTTCAGGTCATAAATATAATTTATCTAACTACTAGCTGCGCTCCGCGGATTCACCCGCATAAGTTTCGATCCCGTGGGACTTTCGGGATGAAAAGTATCCTATGTGTTAATCCTGGTTATAAAGCTTCTGTGTGCCAAATTTCATCCAAATCCGTTCAATAGTTTTTGCGTGAAAGAGTAACTAACATCCATCCATCCATCCATCCATCCATCCATCCATCCATACAAACTTCCGCGTTTATAATATTAGTAGGATTTACATAATAATTACTCTAGTGTGAGGATATTTCTCATACCTATTAGTAGCATAGACCAATAAACCATATCAAGTTTTATTTGCCATAGTTGATTATAGAGGGTTGTCACTGGATGAATATTTTTTTTTCAACTGTGTTGTTTTTATGTTCATTGTTGATTTAGATTTTTAACTATTGTTGGCTCCTGAGGTAACTTGTAGTTATGTTTAGATTATGATAGTTATTTCGCGCCGTTCAAGCGTTAAGTAATTTGACAAAATTTATAATGAATCATTACATTAAGTATTAACTATTGTTACGCGGTCAGCCGACGCGGACGCCCCGCACGGAGCTTTGTGAATTGAAGTATATTTAAATTGTTAATTCATTTAAGGTTTTCTTCGACACGTTGATGATATACATAAGCAATGCATGTCATGCTAGCTTAGGCAACATGTATAAAGGCCTATTCAAATCTAAGCGGTATTTGTATAACCTCCCGTGGCTAGCGCGAAACCAGAATACAAAATAAACCTACCCGACGGAATATACCGCTCGTATTTCGTTACCCACAACCGTATCTATCGAATATCGCTTATAGGTATCTGAATAGAATAGGCCTTTAACTAATGATTTTACTAATTTAGTTTTATTTGCCATAAGTATATATATGTAATATAAGAACCCATTATTTTGATAAAAATCCTATGGGTACAAGCTACCCCTAATCGATCTGTAGTTATCTGAATAGAATAGGCCTTTAACTAATGATTTTAGTAATTAAGTTTTATTAGCCATACGTCCGTGCGCACGTGGGCTGAGTATAAAGTGTGTGATGCTCTTTCACAAAAAAACACGGACGTAAAACTATCCCGGTGATTTTTTTTCGCGCACTGGATTTTCAAGTGCTATTATTAACATTAGCGCCGAGAGTCGAAAATCAAACAGTCTGTTTTTTCGACGCGCTGGGATGCATTCTGTTAAATTCTTAAATTAATTCTTTAATTCTTCGTTTGATTTATGTTTTTAATATTTCGGATTAATATATATTTATAAATAACTAATACGTGTTTTAAACACCCTCTGAATAGAAAAAGTTAATATCAGAAGTGTGCATTAAACTTCTCGCGCCCGAAAAGTACCTAAAGTTAAACTATAATGGGTAAAAGACGCTTAAGTAAGCGTAAGCACAGGGCAAACCGCGCTCGTCGCAAATCATCTAGTACCAGCAATACGAGTTCTAGCAGTAGCCGATGTAGCAGTACGAGTTCTAACAGTAGCGGCTCAAGAACACCCCCGCTGGCACCTCGCAAAAGGATAAAGGTATCTAAGACAAAAGATACCGGAACTGTGAGTACAATTTTGCATAATATGATACCGGAGTTTGACGCCTTTTTTTTTCAGGATGGGAAATCATCAAATGACCCCTCCCGCTCTG
Organism: Apamea epomidion; assembly: GCA_947507525.1. NCBI lineage: Eukaryota > Metazoa > Arthropoda > Insecta > Lepidoptera > Noctuidae > Apamea > Apamea epomidion. The sequence goes on from OX382232.1 coordinate 246,940, forward strand.
GGTGGAGCAGAAGGGAGTGTCAGACTCTTACTGACTAAAACCCACCCGTGTTCCTTCCTTAGCCCTTTATGTTCCAGGGCAGCGGTAACCCTTTCGGACGATCCCGCTACCCCGGATAAAATACGATAAAATACCGCCGCGATATTTTACGTCGTCCGTGCGAACGTGGGCTTACAGGCAAACAAACATACATTTTAATATTTACCAGGCTTCCAACTAGTCTGTGCAGAATCACGTCGATGTATTGATTGCTTTATTGTGTCGTAAAGAAGGGGGCAACAGTTTAAAATGTATGATAAATATTTAATAATAATAATAATATGTTTACTCATAAAAAAAAACAGATAGTTACAGAATCAATGGGTACATGGTTATACATTTATTATGTTAGGTTTTGTTGTAAAATCTGTAACAAAATCTTTAAAACCCTGCCTCTCAAACTAGGTTATAACCTGTATTTTGAGAAACAGTGTTCGGCCACAAAAAATCTTATCCACTTAATAGTGGATAAGAATTTTAGTGGATAAAAATCTGTACAACAATTAATGAACAGTGTCGTTCTACCGCTGCAATAATTTATGTGATTCTATTTTGACGTATGTACCTAGTTCTGCCATAAATATTGTCACGAAGTAAAAAAAATTTTTTTTTATTGCTAATAATATTTATTACTTTTACAGTGTGTTAGTTTAATACATAAATACAAAACAATTTAAAATATAAAAAGCTTATTCGAAGTGGTCTCCATTGGCTGCAATACAATCCTTTAAACGTTGAGGCCAGTTATCAATAGAAGCACGCACTCTTTCCACGGGAAAATTCTTCACTGCCAATCGTATGGATTGTTTTAGGGACTCCAAATTATCATGGCGTTTAGAGCAAGCCGTACTCTCTTAAAACTGACCATAAATCATAATCCAGCGGATTAAGATCGGGACTAGACGACGGCCAGTCTTCAGCTCTGATGAAGTCCGAAACGTTCATTTCCAACCAAGACTGCGTGGACCGAGCTTTATGACCCGGCGCCGAGTCTTGTTGGAAGGACCATACTTGGTTATTGAACATGGTGTTGTTAAGGGGCTTAACTACCTTCTCAAGAATGGTATCTTGATACACTTGTGCCGATGTTTTGATACCTTTTTCACAAAAATATGGCTCAGTCACTCCTTCATAGCTAACACCCCACCAAACCATCACTGAAGTCGGATAATGCCCACGTTGCACTCTGCCGACTAACTGGGAAGCTTCCTTAGAGCTTTGAGCATAAATACGGCCATTTTGTTTGTTAAAATGTTGCTCAATTGTAAAGATTTTCTCATCCGTATATAAAATTTTTCTGTGACCTCCCTTTGCGTACCGCTTCAGTAGTTGTTTCGATTTTACCACCCTATTCTTTTTTAAATTATCAGTTAAAAAATGACCAGTGCGTCTCTTATAGGCTGCAAGTCCTAAATCATCTTTTAAAATACGCGACATGGTTCTGGGTGATATCTTCATCTCCCGAGATAAAATCTTTTACTTTCGGACAGGATTTCTTCAAATTCTTTCCCTTACTGCTTTGACCACTTTTTCGTACGAACACTACGTGGACGGCCAGATCTTTTTCTGTCACAAACAGAGGAGGTCTCATTGTACCTATTAATAGCCCGGTACACAAACATTTGACTAATACCAAGCGTATGGAGAGTTTTAAAAATTGCATTTGGCTCCATACCAACTTTGTGTAATGCAATCATAGCGATTCGGTTCTCTTTATCACCCCACTCCATTTTAATATCGCAAAACATTGTACAATGTATTGGCGCCAAAATTAGAAAACTCAACGAACAATCGTATAAAAATGACAGATTCCTAATTCAAATGTAATATCTTTCTTTCTTATTTCTCTTTTGTGGGGACGTATTAAATCGTTAGTTTATTTTAGTGAGACAACAAGTGCCGAGGACTTAAAAAATAGGATAGTGTACGCTTTTGAAATAGTGAAAAATGACACTGGCGCCGATTCCCTTGTTCACAAACTAAACTAAATTTAAGTTCAGTGCATCTTTTATTTCTATTTCATTAAGAAAAGGATAGAAGATAAATATTAGTTTTGTCCTGTCAAATTAGTCAGCGCCTGACGTAAATTGACGTATTTTTAGGCGCCGTGTTTCTAATCACATCTAAAATGTCTATGGGGTATCTTAATTTCACAGGACTAAACTAACATTTATCTTCTGTCCTTTTCATAATGAAATAGAAAGAAAAAGATGCACTGAACTTAAATTTAGTTGAGTTTGTGAACTAGGGAATCGGCGCCACTAAAGTTCTTTCTAAATTAAAATATCAATTAAGAAAACGGGCATTAAAATGTATTGAACAAGGTGGTGGACATTTTGAAAGTGTATTAAAAACACAACGTCGTATGAGTGTTTAGGCAATTAGTAAGGTAAGTATTTGATTTTTTTGTAAATATCTTGATTCACATTGCAGCGGTATCTACAACGCCACATGCGAGCAACGCGTCATACTGACGTTCATTATTATTTACATTAGCATAACATTTTGTAACAAATATTGCGTAACTATTGGCATTGTACCATAATCAATAAACAAAATTATTCAGTCGACAGTCCAAAGCCTGAAAAGTGTGATGGAAAGATGCAATCAAATGTTTACTTGACATAAATAACTTGATGCTCAGAGTTCGCACATCGGTTAATGTTCATATTTCTTTAACTAGTAAACCCCCAGTCACTTATGACGTAACATCTGTCACCGGTCCGTGTGTGTTGTTGACCCTGGTCACAAAAAAAACGTAAAAAATCGTGTATTGTCGGCTTTTTTCGGCACTAATACCTACGTCGAACGCCGAACGACTAATAGCTATGTCGAACGGCGTTAACCCGTCTCGAACGCGATCGAATACTTGATATAATAATAATAATATAATATAATAGCTAGCAACACCAACGTCAACGTCAACGTCTCTTTTGTCATCTGTTCACAATTTCCTAATATATAATTTTTAGAAGCAGTGTTTATATTTATGTATCCGTAAAACCATATCAGAAAATCCAATATTATCAAAACATAAACATAATTTTATATAAATACAATGAACAGAAACAAAAACTTGCATCGAAAACTGCCGATCCGGAGGTGACATCTGTCATGTCACCTCCGATAAAAACGTGAAAATGAAATGTTGAAAATGTTGACGAGATCAGCAGCTCGCCGTGCACGCCTACCACCTCCGGAGTCGTCGCTCAGCCCCGCCCTGCCGCCGCCGGAATCCAGCCCCATCGAGATTGCTGTGACACCGGCCGTAGCAGTTGCGTCGAGCTCGAGCGACGAATATTTTTCCCCGCCGACGTCGCCAACATCTGTACGTCGGCAGGGGAGAGGCCGGCCACCGAGGAGCTTGGGACTTAGGGGCCATCCGGCCCCGAGCCGGGTCCCCGCTGCCGGTGGTTGTGTGCAGCGCATGAGATGGACTCAGTCTATGAACGAGAACGTCATGCGCGCATACTACGGGTCTACAGAGGGGGGAACTAACCTCACTGCGTACCGTGATAGGTTGCTGTCTCTGTTCCAGGAACTGGAACCAACCGTCAACGTCTCGGCCCAACGACTGTCGGATCAGGTGCGGGTCATCCAACGCAATCACAGGTTGGACGACATAGCACTTGATAGGCTGCGCTCAGAGGTACTGAACAACCAAATCGTCTCGACTCTGGCACAAACCGCGGCACAAGCGTCAACTATTGATGCCATCCCGCCGCGGTCCAATCGTGTTGAAGAAGATGATGATAGGGTTGACACAGTAAGTAGCCAGTACAACGTCCGACTGAGGAGCGCACTGGAAGATGCGTTTCGCGAGTATAGGTCCACTCCAACCGAACTTAGACCCCGAATACCACGGCTACCTATGCACAAAAAAAATAGGGCGCTAGTGTGTGCCTTGGACTCGCAGCTCAAGAATTTCTTCGAGAGCAGCGAGGATCTTGTTGATACACACTCGATCTTGTATTGCGCGGCTGTGGCGGCATGTCGTTTAGCTAACGTCAAGTTTCCAAATTGTGACGCAGCTACTCGACCAAAACCAGCCGTACCAGCCTGGCGATACAGGATCGAGCGTCGTATCGATGGGGCCAGGGTACTCATCGGTAAACTATACTGCTTCAGGGAGGGCAACACACGACCACGAGTGATGCGCTTTGTAAGACAGGCATTTTCGGGGACTGGAATCAGCCCTCGGGAATACATGTCCAATGTCACAGAGCGCATCGACTTCCTGAAGCAGAAAGTTTGTGCATGGGCGAGTCGTATTCGGCGGTATAAGCGGCGGGTTGATCGGTACACGCAGAATCGCATGTTCCAGAGCGATGAGAGGTGGGTATATAGAACTTGGGAGCGACCTGAACAAAACGTGACGGACGTGTGCCGCCCGGATGATGCCACCACTAGTGCATTCTGGCGCAGCATCTGGTCGGTGCCCGTCTGTCACGCTGAGGGTGGCTGGATGCGCGATATCGAGCGAGTGTGTGGAACTATACCAGAAATGGAACCAGTCATAATTACGCCATTAGACGTAGCCAAAGCAGTCCGTCCGTTACCGAATTGGAAATCACCGGGACCGGACGGACTGCATAACTTTTGGTTAAAATGGCTAATTAGTTCACACACTTGCCTGGCATCTCAGTTCCAGTCATCCTTAGAGTCTGGGTCACTACCACAGTTTCTAACAACAGGCGTTACCCACCTGCTCCATAAGTCAGGTAGTCCCGCGGAACCCAAGAATTATAGACCGATCACGTGTTTGTCGACGGTTTATAAACTTCTTACATCCATTTTGAGAGCGAAAATTAACACACACATTGACAGTTACTCGATTATGTCTGCCTCTTAAAATGGATGTAGGAATGGGTCCCGCGGTACTAAGGAGCTACTCCTCATAGACTTGGCCATTAGCCAACAGGTTCGCCGATCCCGCAAGGATATGTCGACATGCTGGATAGATTATAAGAAGGCCTACGACTCGGTGCCACATACATGGCTCATGAGGGTGCTGGAGTTGTACAAGATAGATGCAACTCTACGCACCTTCCTTGAGTCGTGTATAAGACAGTGGAAGACGGTCCTTCGCTATCCAGGGTGTCGACAGATCCAGGGGAATGATGAGCCTGTATGGATTAAGCGGGGAATATTTCAGGGCGACAGTTTGAGTCCACTTTGGTTCTGCTTAGCCCTGAATCCTCTAAGCACACTGCTGGAGGACTCAGGTCTAGGCTACCGGTTGAAGAGAGGTGGTCAGGTCATATCTCACCTCCTCTACATGGATGATTTGAAACTCTTTGCCCCTAACAAATTGCATCTGATGGAGCTACTGAAGGTAACTGAAACTTTCAGTAGTGCCATCTGGATGGAATTTGGTGTGGACAAATGTGCAGTCATGCATGTAAAGGGGGGGGAGATTATGGAATCCGAGGGAATTCCACTTTCGGATTCCATACACCTTAGATCCCTCTCCTCACTCGAAAGCTATAAGTATTTGGGTATGTCGGAAGCGTTAGGCATCAACGATGCTGACATGAAGCAATCGTTGAAGGAGCGCTTCTTTTGTCGCCTGAAGAAGGTATTAATTAGTCTTCTTTCAGGCGGAAATAAGGTGCGCGCCTTCAATGGCTGGGTCATGCCGGTTTTGATGTACTCTTTCGGCATACTCAAATGGACTCAGACTGAACTCGATGCCCTAGATAGAAGAGTCCGTACACTGCTGACCGCAAACCGGATGCATCACCCACGATCATCGGTGATGAGACTGTATATCCCGCGGAAGTGTGGGGGTCGAGGATTTTTAAATGCGAAGACCCTGCACAACCGCGAGGTGTGCAGTCTCAGGGAATATTTTTTAAAAGCCGAAGTGGGTATGCACCGTGATGTGGTCGCAATGGACAAGGGGCTCACCCCGCTCTCCATGGCGAAAGAGAACTGGCGCAAACCTGTAGTACTTACTACCGATGACCGCAAGAAGGTATGGCAAAGCAAGGAGCTTCACGGGCGCTTCTATCGGGCTCTTCATGAGCCCGGTGTAGATTTCTTAGCGTCCGTATTCTGGCTGCGTTTCAGTGACCTCTTCGGGGAAACTGAAGGTTTTGTCTGTGCAATTATGGACGAAGTTATCGTGACGAATAACTACCGGAGACATATTATGAGGGACGGGACGGCTGACGTGTGTCGGGCATGCCACCGTCCGGGTGAGTCCATCAGACATATTATCTCTGGTTGTTCGCGTCTGGCTAACAGCGAGTACTTGCACAGGCATAACCAAGTAGCCAGGATTATTCACCAGCAACTTGCTTTGAAATATAAACTTGTCGACTCTGAGGTACCATATTACAAGTATGTGCCCGACCCAGTTCTCGAAAATGACCATGTCACGTTGTACTGGGATCGGTCTATCATCACTGACAGGACTGTTGTCGCCAACAAACCTGATATAGTGGTGATAGATCGATTAGTGCGCCGCGCAATGATTGTTGATGTTACCATTCCACATGATGGGAACCTCGTGAAAGCTGAGAAAGATAAACAAATCAAATATCTTGACTTAGCACGCGAGGTTGTTGACATGTGGAATGTGAGCTCGACTGTCATTGTGCCGATTGTCGTATCGGCCAATGGGCTGATGGCCGAAAGCCTCGATCAACATCTATCGAGGCTCTCGTTAGGCGGTTGGATCAAGGGCCTGATTCAGAAGGCAGTACTCCTCGATACGGCTCGCATTGTGAGGAGGTTTCTATCTCTGGAGCCCTAACCACCGGTAGCTTGGACCCTGCTCCCGACACCGGTGGATCACTATTTTTTTATATTTTTAAATGTTTTTTTATTTTTTATTTATTCATACTAATATTTAAAAATGTAATAAAATAAGACTACTAAATAAATAAACGACATAATATAATAATAATAATACTCTATAACGTCCCGATATTTTTATATTTTTGTCAAATACATTTTGAGAAGCAGTTTTTATAATAGTTATTGTTAATTACCATCCATAAACCGAAATTCCAACCAATTTTCCTTTTAAAAAAATTGAATGAACATTATTACAATGAACTTTCACCAAAAACTGCCGAACCGGAGGTGACATCTGTCATGCTACCTCCGGTAAAACACAAGAACTAACAAAATATCGGAATGAAAAATGTTGACAAGATCAGCCGCAAGACGTGCACACCCACCACCACCGGACTCTTCGCTCAGCTCCGCCTCGCCGCCGCCGGTACCCAGCCCCACTGTGAGAGCTGTGACGACACCGGCCGCGGTAGTTGCGTCGAGCTCGAGCGACGAGTATTTCTCTCCGCCCACGACGCCACCACCTGCTAGTCGACGGGGAGGACGCCGGCCGCCGGACGGCTTAGGACCTCGAGGCCCACTGGCCTCTGATAGGGTCCCAGCTCCCGGCGAAAGTATGCAGCGCATGAGATGGACACGATCCATCAATGAAAATGTCATGCGCTCATACTATGGGGCTACAGAGGGAGCAAACAATCTGACCGCGTACCGTGTTCGGATGCTCTCTCTTTTTCAGGTGCTTGAGCCAGCTGTCAACGTTTCGGCACAACGACTATCGGATCAGGTGCGGGTTATTCAACGTAATCATATGTTAGATAACACTGTACTTGATCGCCTGCGAAGTGAAACGCAGAGTAGCCATGTCATCGCCCACCAGTCGCAGACTACTGCAGTACTTCCGCAGTGTAACACTAGCCATGCTGACGAGGGGAGTAATGACAGGGCTACAAATGTAAGTATCCAGTGCAATGAGGAATTGAGGAATGCTTTGGAGGGTGCGATTCGGGAATATCGGTTCATGTCGCCCGAACTTAGACCACGTTTACCTCGTTTGCCCATGCATAACAAAAATAGGGCGCTGGTGGCGGTTCTGGATGCGCAGTTGTCAAGTCATTTTGATGCCTGCGAAGACCTCACCGATGCTCATTCAATTTTGTACTGCGCGGCTGTAGCGGCATGTCGTGTAGCTCACGTCAAATTTTCCAGTGACTCTAGAGCTATACGACCGAAACCAGCCATACCAGCTTGGCAGTGCAGAATTGAACGCCGCATTGGTGGGGCCAGAGCGCTCATCGGCAAACTAATCTGCTTCAGGGAGGGCAATACTCGCCCTAGAGTGATGCGCTTTGTGAAGCGGGCGTTCTCGGGGACTGATATCAGTTTTCGAGATTATTTGTCCCGCGTCACAGAGCGTATCGACTTCCTGAAGCAGAAGATTTGTGCATGGGCAAACCGTATTCGTCGGTACAGGCGGAGAGTGGACCGATACACTCAGAATCGCACATTCCAGAGCGATGAAAGGTGGGTTTATAGGGCTTGGGAGCGACCGGACCAATGTGTGACTGACACGCACATACCGGATGATGACGCCATGTGTTCGTTCTGGCGAAACATCTGGTCGGTGCCTGTCAGTCACACCGAAGGTGATTGGACTGGGAAGATCAAGCGAGCGTGCGAGCTAATACCGGAAATGGGGGCACTTATCATCAGCCTCCAAGATGTCGCTCGTGCAGTCCGTCCGTTGCCTAACTGGAAATCTCCAGGGCCGGACGGGCTACACAACTTTTGGATAAAGTGGTTCCAAAGGTCGCACGCTCCCTTGGCATCCCAGTTCCAGTCAGCCTTAGAGTCAGGGTTGCTGCCCCAGTTTCTAACGACAGGAATAACCCACCTGCTCCATAAATCAGGTAGTACCGCGGACCCCAAAAATTATAGACCGATCACTTGTCTTCCAACGATCTATAAAGTTCTTACATCCATTTTGAGAGCTAAAATTAATAAACACATAGACAGCAACTCCATCATGTCTGTCTCTCAAAATGGATGTAAGAACGGGTCCCGCGGTACTAAAGAGCTACTCCTCATTGATATGACCATAAGCCAACAGGTTCGTCGTTCTCGAAAGGATCTGTCGACATTTTGGATAGATTATAAGAAGGCCTATGACTCGGTGCCACATACATGGCTCATGAGGGTGCTGGAGTTGTATAAAGCAGATACAACTCTGCGCACCTTCCTGATGACATGTATGGGGCAATGGAGGACGGTCCTTCGCTATCCAGGATGTCGAAATATCCAGAGGATTAGCGAGCCGATAAGGATCGAGCGAGGTATATTCCAGGGCGACAGTTTGAGTCCGCTTTGGTTCTGTTTAGCCTTGAATCCTCTAAGCACGCTGCTAGAAGATTCAGGTCAAGGCTATCAGCTGCGGAGAGGTGGTCAGGTTATATCTCACCTCCTCTACATGACCTAAAACACTTTGCCCCCAACAATTTGCAACTGATGAAGCTACTGAAAATTACTGAAACTTTCAGTAGCGCCATCAGGATGGAATTTGGTGTGGACAAATGTGCGGTCGTGCATGTAAAGCGAGGGGAGATTGTGGAATCCGTGGGAACCCAACTCTCGGATTCCACAAACCTTAGAACCCTCTCCGCAGACGAAACCTATAAATATTTGGGTATGTCGGAAGCGATGGGCATCAATGTTACTGACATGAAGCAAACGTTGAAGGAGCGCTTCTTTGGCTGCCTGAAAAAAGTATTTAATAGTCTTTTATCAGGCGGAAACAAGGTGCGCGCCTTCAACGGTTGGGTCATGCCGGTTTTGATGTACTCTTTCGGCATACTCAAATGGACTCAAACCGAACTCGACGCCCTGGATAGGAGGGTCCGTACGCTGCTAACTGCAAATCGAATGCATCACCCACGGTCATCGGTAATGAGGCTGTATATCTTTTTAAACGCTAAGACCCTCCACAATCGCGAGATATGCAGTCTCAGGGAATATTTTCTAGAAACCGACGTGGGGATGCATCGAGATGTGGTCGCGGTGGACAAGGGCCTCACCCCGCTCTCTTTGGCTAAAGAGAACTGGCGCAAGCCAGTAGTGCTTGATACTAATGATCGCATGGAAGTATGGCAGAGTAAGGAGCTTCACGGACGCTTTTACCGGGCCCTACATGGACCCGATGTAGATCTACTAGCGTCCGTAGCCTGGCTGCGTTTCGGTGACCTCTTTGCAGAAACCGAAGGTTTTGTCTGCGCAATTATGGACGAGTTATGATGACGAACAATTACCGGAGATTTATTGTGAATGACGGCACGGTTGACATCTGTCGGGCATGCCACCGGCCGGGAGAATCAATCAGGCATATTATCTCCGGGTGTTCTCGTCTAGCTAACGGAGAGTACTTGCATAGACACAACCTGGTAGCCAGGATAATCCATCAGCAACTTGCTCTGAAATACAGCCTTGTGGAATCTGAGGTACCGTACTACAGGTATGAGCCCGACCCAGTTCTCGAAAATGGAAATATCACATTGTATTGGGATCGATCCATCATCACTGACAGCACTATTGTTGCCAATAAGCCTGATATAGTGGTGGTGGATCGATCAGAGCGACGCGGAATGATTGTGGACATAACCGTCCCGCATGATGAGAAAGTGAAAGCCGAGAAAGATAAACAAATCAAGTATCTTGACTTGGCTCGCGAGGTTGTTGACATGTGGGATGTGGACTCAGCGATCATTGTGCCGATAGTCGTGACAGCCAATGGCTTAATAGCCAAGAGCCTCGACCAACACCTGAGGAGGCTCTCGTTGGGCAGCTGGATCAAGGGCTTGATTCAGAAAGCGGTACTTCTGGACACGGCTCGCATTGTCAGGAGGTTCCTCTTTCTGGAGCCCTGACCACCGGTAGCTTGGACCCTGTTCCCGATACCGGTGGGCTACTATTTTTTATATTTTTAAATGTTTTTTTAATCTTTTTGTAAAAATATTTAAAAATGTAATTTGTGACTTTTAAAATGAAATAAAGGAGATACTCTATATAATACTCTTAATATAATCTACGTGTGCAACTGTGTGCGTTCGTGGATTTGTACTATGACCACAACATACTTCCGGAATTAGTATAACTAATTTAATAAATAATCAATGCTTATACATGTTTAAAAAAAAATTCAGTGTATGTATTATGATAATAACATAGTATACTAATTGGGGTGTTTGAGGGTGTGCGTTAATTACGTTACATGTTGTATATGTTTGTGTTTATATATACATATATATGTCGGAGTCATTCGTTTGACTATTCGGCTAGCGCTATCTCGTGGCGCTAGACAGAGTCTAGCCTGAGTTCGTGGGGGAACAAGAGCTACAGCTACAAGAGCGGTGTTAGCAGAGCTCTCACGAGGATCGAAACATTGGACATCGTACGAACAACATGTGCTCAGAAACTGTCTGAGTTCCGTATCGTTGAGTTGTGTGAGTGTGTGATTCGCTAGTGTGACTAACGTGTTCGTAAATTATAATCTGATTTGAACTGTAAACCGTTTTTCTATTGTGCTATAACCAACACTACCCATAGTACGCCCACAGTAATTAAAATATGCCTGATGCTAACGAGAGACAGATATACCATCTCCGATATATATAATATATGTGTTTTGGTCTTTGACGGGCAATGCGTGTTACCTGTCCGTGTCATGGTCGGCGGAGGCGCGCGTGAGCTGGTCCAGCGTGGCGGCGCTGGGCGTGGCGCGCCAGGCGTCGGCCGCGGCCGCGTCGCGCGCACTCACGGCGCGGAGCAGCGGCTCCAGCGCGGCCGGGCTCAGCGGCAGCGCCTCGTTGCAGGCCAGGAACAGCAGCACGTGCAGGTCGGACGCGGCCTCCAGGAAACTATCGGCGGCCTGCAGATGCGCGTGCAGCGCGCGCAGCGTTTGCAGGTGGTGTTGCAGCGGCCGGTTAGCGGGCGGGAAGGCGGCGCGCGGTGAAAAAGTGGGCGCGCCCGCGTCTCCCGCCACGCCACACGGCACGTCCACCAGCAGGTAGGCCACGGGCACGCGCTTGGCCGACACGCCCACCTCGTTACCGTATGCGTCGCGCTCCTGAGGAGAACGAACCGACACATTATTATTTATCACACACCGGCTGTCGCGTAATGGCGTGCGACTTCGGTCGTCAAATTAATACTTAGGGTATTATTATATATTCATTGGAGTGTTGAGAAACAATCGCGTAATATTTGATGTTGCGGGATTTTCTTTTGTTTGCCACGAAAACGGAACATTAGCCGCAACATGTTTCCCACTGAACAAAAACATGAATCAATGTTGCGCAACCTTGTTTCCCATTGAATACGTAGCTTTACCATCTCGGATGTGGAGGTTAAACTATTACAGAAATAAGATCATCACTCATTATAATCACTAACACACGCTCCAGAGCTGTAACCGCCCGCTACCGCCCCGAAACGGGTACACTACATAAATACGAAAAACTTTATTCCGTCAGTCACAAATACGAATTTCAAAATACTGATTTTCATAATTCCGAATGGTTCAAAATTCCGAATATAACAACTCCGACTTATCATTACTCCTATTTTTATAATGCCTAAATTTCAATATTCCTAACGTTTATAATTACTATTCTCAAAATACCGAGTTTAAATAGATCGAATAACAAAAAGTCCGATTTAACGATAATTCGAAACATCAAAAATACGAAGTCCGATTATTAAAATACCGATTAATAGAATTCCGAAATAAAAACGCCTTGTGCCACCAACAATAGAGGGAATCACTGCACTCGGCGACCGCTGTCGCGGGACGCTCGCTTAGCTTGCTCGCCTTCGCGCTTTAATAGTCACAGTCACACATCAATAATACAAGGGATTTGCAGCATGCAAGCAAAAATGCACCGTGCAAGCAAGCGTGCAGCATGCAAGCAGGCCTGCAGCGTGCAAGCAAACATGCAGAATGCAAGCAAGCATGCAGCATGCAAGCAGGCATGCGGCATTCAAGCAAGCATGCAGCATGCAAGCAGGCATGCAACATGCAGCAAGCTCTGTTTCTGTCACGGCTCCGGCGCTGCGGGGTTTGGGCGGCCCCACGCGAGCTTATCGTCGCAGATGGTTTTAACGCTCACCACCACATGTTGACTTCTTATGACAGCATTTTAATTTAATATTGAAAATGCTACCAAGTAACCGGCTATATATTTGTAACCAAATAATATTCCGTAAAATGTTGTTTCAGTGTGGTGAACATTATGGCAAATAAATCATTTGGCTAGTGAAAAAAATTCAAAAGAGGCTGCGGCCAATAGCAAAAAGTTATTTTGTATATCGGCGAAATGTAGTTCGGTAAAATAATACCTATGACACATCTAAAACAACAAAACACATCACACACAAAAAAAACACATATCACAAAATAACACACACACACACAAAAAAACACACATATCACAAAATAACACACACACACACACACAAAAAAACACAAAAAAACATCACATCTAAAAATATATGTCAAATAATGCATTTAGCAAAAAAGACGTCGGTCAATAGTTTTCGATAAAATAAAATTCGAACAAATAAAATTCGGAAAAGTGATTCAGAATCATAATTTTAGTAGTAGTAGTACCGAGAACCCTCGAGCATTTGATTCTTCGAAAGTATGAAAATCGGAAAACTAACAAATCGCATTTACGACTTTCGGTAAAATAAATTTCGTGATTTTTAATAATAGACAATATAATTCAGGTATTATGAAATTCGGACTTTTGAGAATAGAAACATCGAAATTCGGAATAAAATATTTCGGAGTATTTGGGTGTTCCCCCCGAAACATTCCACCCGCTTGTCGCCAACACGCCGTCAGCAAGACGACAGCTCGCTGCTGGCACGCCACCGGTGAGGTGACAGCTTGTTGTTCACGCTCTGCTTAGGTACTAGTTGGTAGCTGACCGTCCACTCGCTAACGGCTAGTTTTTAGCTTACAGACGGGTTTGCGAATATTAGTGAGTGTGAGATTTAGCGGAAGTGTCTCCCCTCCACACGCCACTACTACACATGCAGTTCAGTAAAAGCAATAGATACGAAGTCGGGCACACACTCACAATTAATAAATCAGAACGTACTACACAATTCGTTATAAACCTTAACTAATCAAACAGCGTGCATTTACCATGCACCGTACAACTTACTCACACAAAAACATCTATCGCTATCGTTGTGCTGTGCAAAAGCCATTTATTTTATATATGTATATGTGGGTGATTGACTAAATCCGAAAGTTATCGATTCTTCCATTTATATTGTATAAAAAAAAAATATTTGGGGTCCTGAAAATAAAATAAATAAGAAACGATAATTATGTCCCCAAAATACTATATAATAAATAAAAAAAGGTAGCTAAAAAAGATTATATAAAAAAAAAAGAAATATTATTTTGGCTCATGATCAGTTCACCGGATTCGCAATTTATCTGGTTCTCGATTTACCAGATTCTGAATTGACCTGATACTCCACACACTGGATTCACTACTCACCAGATTCTCAATTCACCAAATGTTGTACAGTTAGGTAACAAATTGTTTATTCATATTTAAAAAAAAAAACACAGATATTCCAAAGTTTTAAGTTTCCACTTCCGTCGGCAGTCCCCATGACTGCCTATTTCTTTTTAATATTTTGACCATTTATGATTGTGCATGTTCATCAAAATCATTAGAAAACCAGCAGCACCTGTCTGGCATTAATGCTGAAATGAACCTTTTTGGCGCAGCCGTGAGGCACACACTGTTGTTGTTAAAACATTATTTTCATTTTTTTTATTTTATTATTTGTATTTTGTGTTTCACGAACTGTGTACAAATTACTACTGTACTATATATATTATTATTGTATTACTTCTGGCATCTTGAAAATTTTATTTTTCCCAATATGTTGCCTGAAAGATTTTCCGTTTTGATAACGGATGTAAAATCGATTCGTTTTAATGTCACAAGGGCGCAATTTTTGGTATTTGTCCATGATATTATTATATTGTCCACGAATGGTGAACATGCGGTCAATTTTTGTTTTGGTGTCCGTCAAATTAACCAATAGAAGCTGATCTGAGCGTTTTTCCAAGTTTTCAACAGGCATATTTAAAAGCTCCCGTCCACGACATGCACCGTGGATTCCGAAAATTAAGGCCACCTATAACAATATAGAGTATGACTTAGTTACGTGGATATTAGTACTCAGCATTGGTAACTCACATTTTAAACAGGCACTCAACTTCGGTTATGTAAGTGTACACAAAGTTTATGCAATTTATCCAATAAATACTTACTTTTATAGCGAGAAAATCGTTATCAGGCGCTTCATTCAAGAATGTCTCTACATTTTGGCTGGTAATCACTTTTGATTTCTTTGGTTTGCGCTCTTCAGAAAGTCTCTTTAGATATGCAATTAATTTGGAATATGTCTCCATCTGAATGTTGTTTTCCCTGGTTTTTAACATCGAATATATGCTCCCTAGAGTAGAAGGTTGTTTGGTTTTCGCTAAATGATGGAAATATCCTAAAAATAAAGTTTCTGAAAATTTGCTTCTTTTTCATTATTCCATGTAATTTTTCATAGGCTTTTAGATATTTTTTTTCGATTTGTTTGGTAGTAAATTGTTTATGACAGTTTGTGCGTTTAATTTTACACTTTCTGGTGTTAATATTTCACTTTCACTGCTAGAACCCATCGTTTATTCATTTTGCGTGAATCAAATCAAAATTGTCTGTAATACTTTGATAAAAAAATACATAGTAAAAAAAAAGAATAAGAAGATCCGGCGTATTTTTTTTTTATTTGGTTAACCAATGACAAGCCCGCAGGCGCGCTTTTTTTATTACCAGCCAGGACTTTATCGAAGCGAATTGCGTTCAAACTTTTTAATAAATAGTGTTCCAAATTCAAAATTCATTTCGTCACTGTTATTAAGTGCGCCGGAATGACCCATTTTGCGCGCGCAAAATGCAAGTGCGAGCAAAATCTTTTTCCGAATAGATGGGATGGAAACGTTTATACTGTGCCTATACGCTAAGTGGTACTAAGCGCACTCCGTAAAGTATCGCACAGATTTACCGAGTGCGTCGGTGTCAGAGTGGCGGTGCGCGGCGCGCGGCGGTCGATAGGCGATAACGCGCCGCGTGTGACGCCGCTATCACAGATTGCTCCGACCGACTGAAGTCAGCCTCGGAACCGCCCACGACCGACGCGGTGACTTTACAGCGGCGGCGATGCCCACTCTGATGTAAAACGGCGCAACAACTAATCATATTTTTAATATTCCTTTTGCCATTTTACGTATTACTTATTTATTTGGTATATAATATACGTATGTTTATGTTACGATCGAAGTAACATAACATAGCCACACGCCTCTATTTCCCGAAGGGAGACATTCCTAATAGAAAAGCCCAATAATACTATGCCCGACCTGGAAATCGAACCAATCAAATTCATTGCAAATAAATAGATCTCTATTCTCTGCACCCTCATCGCGCCCACCATACCGCCGAAACAATACCGGTTGGTTAATATTAATAATAACTGTTTGGTAACTTAAATTTATATTAGGAAAATAATCGTTTTAACCGGTTATTTTAAATTTCTTAACGTGTATAGTAAAAGTAATAACATACCAGAGATATAAATAAGTTCAATTTAAATAAATAGTGAAAACAGAATGGCCCTTTCAAACTACGCCTCTGAACAAAGTCACTGCGCCGGGAAGTAATCTGTTGATCGAACAACGTGAAGCACGGTGCACAAAGAAAAAACGACATGGCGAGTGTACACAAAACGTAAAATGATGTGGCAATCCACATGAATTACCGTACTTAGTTAATGTACTCAGTATTAATCCGAGTCGAACGAAGCGCTAACCGCATAACGTAAAATGTGATCGAACCGAGCGGCGCGAACGTCTCGTATCGTATGCGTCGACGCTCTCCGGTACAAAGGTCCGGTCGCGCCCGTCGTCGCGAGGGCCCGGCGCCAGCCCGCAGTGACGGCGCCGACGTGAGTCCCGCGCCCGCCGCGCCACTCCGCGCCCTTCGCTTCGCAGATGGCTCACTCGCCGCTGGGCGACATCGAGGAGCTGGCGCTGTGCTCGTGCTGCAAGCGAGCCTTCGACGACGTGGAGCGCCCGCCCAAGCTGCTGGCGTGTAAGCATCACTTCTGCCTGGCGTGCATGCGCGGCGTGCTGGGGGCCGGCCGGGAAGTGTACTGCATGCACTGCTGGAAGCGCACCGAACTGCCCGACGGCCGCGCCGACCAGCTGCCCACCCACGCCGCCGTGCTGGCGCTGGCCCGGCGCCTGGCCGCGCCCGAGCCCGCCTGTGCCGCGCACGCGCTGCCCGCGCTGTGGTGCTGCGCCTGCGCCGCGCGCGCCTGCCGCGCCTGCGAGCCGCACGCCGCGCACGCGCACGCGCTGCGCCCGCCGCACGAGGCGCGCGCGCTGCTGGCGCGGGAGACACGCGAGCTGCTGCGGGAGCTGGCGCGCCTGGCCGGCCGTCGGCGCGACCTACTGCTGCACGCGCTGGGCGCGGCCACGGCGCTGAAGCTGCGCCTGGAAGCCGAGCTGGCCGCGCCCGCCGCACCGCTCGCCTCCGCCGAAGCGCGCTCGCTGCCCGCCGCCGCGACCGAGCGCGACCGGCTGCGCGCGCGCCATGCCGAGGCTCTGGTGCAGGCTCGCCTCGACGACCTCGTCCGGTCGGCGAGCGTGCCCGTCGACTTCGAGCTGCTGCGGCGCGCCCTGACGGCCGGGCCGGCGCGGGCCGAGCCGGAGCCGGGCAAGTGGGCCGAGCGCGACCCGCTGCTGCTGCTGGGCAACTACTGCACGGCGCAGCTGTTCACGCGGCAGTGGGCGGGCGGCGAGGTGGCAGCAGAGGGCGAGGTGGCTCCGGGCGCGTCGCCGGGCGCCAGCGCGTCGTCCACGTCGGCGGTAGCGTCGCCGCTGCCGCGCATGCCCAGCGCGTTCCCGCTGTTCTACTTCGAGCTGGAGGTGGACGGCGCGGCGTGCGGGCGCGTGCTGGTGGAGGTGCGAGACGACGTGGCGCCGCGCATGGCGCGCAACTTCGCGGTGCTGGCGAGCGGTGAGCTGGGCGTGGGCTACCGCGGCTGCTCCGTGTTCCAGTGCTGGGAGAACGAGAGCGTCATCACGGGCGACTTCGAGCTCAACAACGGGCGCGGCGGCCGCTCCGTGTTCGAGGAGAGCTACTTCATGCCGGACGACACACGTCTGGCGGCCGTTCGCGGCGCCGTGGGCATGCGGCGCTCACAGAAGAGGCACGACAACCTGGGCCTGGTGGGCTCGCAGTTCCGCATAGTGCTGCGCGAGATGCGCGGCTTCACAGCCATCTTCGCGACCGTGGTGGAGGGCCTGGAGCTGGTGGACAGGCTGAGCCGGACCGGCGACAGCGCCGGCAAGCCACACAGCACTATTATAATTTCGAGCTGCGGAAAACTCAACTAGGCCCTCGCGTTTAAAGTTCGTCCTTCCCCGCTCACGCAGCCGAGCATTTCAGTCCTCGTGGAAACACTGATCTCTCGCGATTCTCGTACATTTTTTATGTCTTCTTGGAGCAATCGTATCCCTTCGTGAGCATCCCGAACTATTTTTATATACGTAGTTAGTCAAATGTTCAGAAGTGTTAATTCGAAGTATGGAAGTTCTACGGCTTGAGCTTCTCGTTCGGTTCGCATAATATAGTAGAGGAGCAAGCTTCGAGTGTCGTGGGCGCCTGCGTTCGGTCTCGTCTCATCCTCTCAGTGCGTCCGTCGCATGCGCTGCGTGCGGTAGTTCGTCGGCTGCCGTCTTGTTACTGACTAGAGGGCCTCGACTCGACAACTCCCCGATGTAAATGATAAATAATTATATTTTTGTTATTAGCGTAAAGCGGTCGCGATTTAAGTCATTAGCGATAAAGATAAATTATATAACGTTTTGATCATATGTGTGTCAAAATAAATGGTAAATATTTTAGAGTACATATTCCATATCGAGTAGAGCGGCCCTCGAGCCCTGCCGCCATAGGCGAAGGTTGCTGGGTAAGGCATCGTTAAGACTATATAGAGTTATATATTTACAAATGAATGTTACCTCTGGAGAGACTTATAGAAAAGAGTATATGAGATTGCGAAATGATTACGGTAGAATATACTATGAATTAAACTATTAAAGTATATAAATCTCCCGGAGTTTTACAAGACTGTGATGAATTGATGATCCCGTGTTTAGCGGAGCGCGCGGGGCTCCTGCCGGTCAGTGCCTGCTTTATTATCAGATATATTTACTATGTAACTTAATCGTATTCTTCGGTACGCACTCGGCGATAGGACTCGACTCGCGCGTTTTACTTGTTAAGTTTATTTTTCTATTTTACCAAAGTTTATATGTGTGAGGTGGTGCGGAGCCGGCAGCTCGGCAGTTGGCATACCATGTTGTAAGAGTTCGTGTTGACTATATTCATATTATACAGGGTCAAAGGGTGTTTCATCTACCGCAGGTGTGTTACCTGCGGTAGATGAAACACAACATTTTTTTTTTTGTTTATCTTGTTGAGATATAGATAGTAGATACCCATCATGTCTGAGGAGTTTCGCTAGCTAGTTTAATTTGACCCTGTAAATTGTAGCAGGGTTTTATTTGATCGCTATATAGTTTATGATACAACTCGGTGGTCGGAAACGTTCCGGGGTCGCTGCGACCTCGCCTTTGTTAAATGTGTTATGTATGTACGCGCATATTACAATGTCCATTGCGGATTTGTGATAAATAAAATAAGTGTATGAAGCAGTGTCACGTGACTTTTCTTTACCACCACTTAGTGACGTATTTGATACGTCACAGACACATTTAATGTATTTCGGAGCTTTGTCTTACATTGGTTAAGCAACACAGCGTGTGTTCAACTGGCATAGCACGGAGACATCCGAATTCCGAATGCACAGCAGTGACGGGAAAACTGTCTTAGAAACCATTAGGTCTTTTTTCAACAAAACTATTTTCGCATACTTAACTTTGCAAGTGCGAGTTGCCAATGAGTGAACTTGACCAATTTTTTTAATGCTAATCAACTCATTTTCATGTAAAGTTAATGTCTGTATCTGAAGAAAAAAATTTGCTCAGCAGAAGTGGATCAACATAACATAAACGACAAAACTATCAAACGCCTTGCGACTTGATCAGCACCTATTCATGAGCCTATTTACCTATCAGCACCTATTCATGAGCCTATTTACCTATCAGCACCTATTCATGAGCCTATTTGCCTATCAGCACCTATTTATGAGCCTATTTACCTATCAGCACCTATTCATGAGCCTATTTACCTATCAGCACCTATTCATGAGTCGATTTACCTATCAGCACATATTCATGAGCTTATTTACCTATCAGCACCTAACCATGAGCCTATTTACCTATCAGCACCTATTCATGAGCCTATTTACCTGAAAAACTACACATTAGGGCTCTTAGGAGCCCTAATTGTTATCTAACTTTATAAGAGCCAGTGTGATCCAATGAGATGGGTCAGTAGTATGGACTATACACAACTATTACTTTGACAACATAGTTCCTTTAGAACTCTGTGTTCTAAGACTAGAACAGAATTGAATAGAAAAGGTTTTTTTTGCTGACTTGTTACTAAAAAAAAAGATGTTTGGTTCGAGGCACATTCTACCATTTGGCATGCACATATTTCTACTTATTACTAATACATATTGTCATATCTTATTGGTGATTCTAATTCTATATTACAAATAAGATAACATGTCTAAAATATAGAGGGTGTTAAAGAAATTGCGTGCCATAGCTTAGGGGTAGGTTCAGAACCGATAAAGGAACCCAAAAAAAATTAAACAAAAAAAATATTGCAAGATCAACAAAATTTAGTACATAATAATCAAATAGCAATCGTTTAGAATTGATAAAAAAATGGTTAAAATAAGTTTTTATTTTGTTTATAAATGCTAATTAATAATTTCCTAGAGTTACCTACCTACAACTGTACAGACTATAGCCTATTTGGTGCTTACATGCAACCTCCGCGAGTTTGTTAAAAATGGTTGGCATGGAATACGAGACAAACATGAAGTTAATTAAAGATTAGAAGAGATTAGGCGTCTGGTTTGGCTGACAAGGCGAATGAAAATTATGTATAATTGGTAGTATATTTTATTTTATTGTGATAAACCGTAGTTTAATTTATTCCACCCGATACCGTGAAGAGTAGAGAGCTTCACAGTACTTAAGTACAAATAAATAACTATATACGAGTACCCCTGTTGTCTACATAATCAAAATCTTACTACATTATATTTAGGTACAATACTAATACGAGTATTATAAAGCTAAAGAGTTTGTTTGGTTGAACGCGCTAATCTCAGGAACTACTTGTTCGAATTGAAAAATTATTTTTGTGTTGGATAGTCCATTTATCGAGGAAGGCTTTAGGCTATATAAAATCACGCTGCGAACAATAGGAGCGGAGCATCAATGGAAAATGTTGCAAAAACGGGAAAAATGTTCCTTTTATGAGAGCTCCCTTTGCGTGCGCTGCGTAAACGGTTTAAGTTACGCAAAAATCATGTACGATGGAATAGGCTAGTTTTCTAAAAAAATCTAATTAGTCCGTCAGTTAGATTATCAAAAAATATTGGACCCGTATTTTTTCTTTTGTCAATTATATAAAAAATGATGAAGATATCGCCCGTTAAAGTTCCGCGTGACGTCATGCCTTTTTTTTTGAGGATGGGAAGTCATCAAATGACCCCTCCCGCTCTGAGTGGAGCGGAAGGGAGTGTCAGACTCTTACTGACTAAAACCCACCCGTGTTCCTTCCTTAGCCCTTTATGTTCCGGGGCAGCGGTAACCCTTTCAGACGATCCCGCTACCCCGGCAGGCTTCGGCCCTGTCGGGCCCCGTCAACTATGCTGACACCTCTTTGAGGCGCGCGTGGAACACATACGCGCCGTCCGGCACGGGCCTGGTCCTGATCGGACGGAGCTACCCATTGCTTTCCGCCCGCAGGCCCGCGCCTACGATGGCCGGGAGTCGTCACGCGGCTCCCGACGCCCGGGGCGTCTCCCGCGGCGGCTGAGGCGTGAGGATCTCTCCCTCACCCATCCCGCCACCTCCTTCGCTAGCATGACTGCTTCGCAGAAGGAGGTGACCGCCTCCCACTCCCTCTCGCCCCGGACCATGGCTTGAACCAGAGCCGGACGCGAGAGGGCGCCGCCGCTGCCGATCACTTCTACGAGGACACGGCGGTGCTTTGCCCAAGTGGGGCAGACCTCCACCGTATGCTCCATCGTGTCCTCTGGGCGATCCTCGCAGTGATGACACCCGGGCGTCTCCTCCCGCCTGATGATGTGCAGGAACCTCCCGAAACATCCGTGTCCGGAGAGGACCTGCGTCAGGCGGTAGGTGAGAACGCCGTGACGCCTCTCTAGCCACTCCTCAAAGAGGGGTCTTACCGCCGCTATCGTGGCATGCGCTGCGCTGGGTTGCGATAGTCGCGCCTTACATGCCACCATGAGATCGCGCCGGAGGTCCGTCGGCTCCGCCGCGATTTGCCGCGGGTGCGGAGTTTCCCCCCGACGTAGTGCCTCCGCGCGCCAATCATACAGGCGCGCAAGGACTATCACCTCCAGATCCCATTGCGGCAGTCCAGCAAGGAGGCTTGCCGCTCGCCCGAGATCGTGCGGTACCCCCGGATGAGCCTTACGGCTACCACCTTTTGGGGCGCGTTCAGATAGTGTGCGGCTCGCAGCCGCAGTGAACGCGCCCACACCGTGGCCCCATAAAGGGCCATGGACCGCACGACCCCCGCGTAAAGCCTCCGGCAGGAGGCATTTGGCCCCCTCAGGTGACGTTATGCCTTGCCATACCTTTTAGCATGACGTGACGTCACGACCCCTCCACTCCCAAATTTTGACGCTCCTTTATCTTGTGTCATTTTTTGTTTGATTGACAAAAGAAAAAAATACGTGTCCATTATTTTTCGATAATCTGACGGACTAAATATAATAATTATTTTTTTACCCAGGAAACTACCCTATTGTTTCTCTTTAAATGTTAAAAAAAAACCCGCGACAGCATTGTATTGTCTATCTTTTAAGATTGACTCACTATAACCTTTTTTATGGTTATCAAATTAGTCCGAAATTAATGCATTATTTGCGAAGGTGTTTTATCAACATGATATTAATACTTATCCAAATAAATATGTTATTCATCACAAGTTTTAATTGTGAACAAAATTGGTCTTGGGAGATTTCATAATTTTTAAATTAAAAAATCCCGACACATAATCATCTTCTTTCGTTAAATACCGACAAAACGAACTACTTGTGTTTCCACAAACCCAAGCCTCAGCGCCCGAACTACCACTTGGCATCATTATCGAACTACCACTTGGCATCATTATCGAACTACCACTTGGCATCATTATCGAACTACCACTTGGCATCATTATCGAACTACCACTTGGCATCATTATCGAACTACCACTTGGCATCATTATCCACTCTGCAACCTGTAACCCTCTCCTGTGCAACTGCCAGGAAATACAAAGGGTGGAATGGATAAAATATCTGGGAGTTATAATAGACAGCGCCTCTCTTTCAAGCCCCAAATTGACCTGGTGGCCAAATGCACCAGAAAGTTGATTCACATAATGAAACTCTTGCGTAACTCTGCCAATAAAACTACTCTTAATATGGTATATGTGGCTCTATGTGAGTCAATTTTGTGTTACTGTATAACAGTATGGGGTGGAGTTGGGATGACCACTATGATCCAATGCGAACGAGCTCAACGATCGGTTTTGAAAGTCATGCTCAGGAAACCATTCAGATACCCCACAGCCCTTTTGTACAAGGAAGCCGTATTACTCAATGTCCTACAGTTATATATCTTCAAAATGGTACTGAAACAGCATAAAATCATAGCTCGGACTCCGGAATACTCGCAGCTTCTCAAACGAAGAGTTTTCAGGTGTCCTTCGATAAGGACGCGCTCAACCTTCGCACAACAGATGCAAGAATTCTTGCTCAGCCACATCTACAACAAAGCGGTAAGAATTGGTGGCGTCAGTAACTCTGGAACAAGCCAAGTAAAAAAGATTGTTCGCAAATGGCTATTAGCCCAATCACATAGTGAATCCGAATCTCTTTTAAAGGTAATCTCGTAACACACCAACACATGCCTAGACACATTAATATATACCTACCTACACACATTTACTCACCTTCTCTCTCACACACACACACACACACACATATACACACACACATTCTTACACATAGTGCACATTGTAGCCTTAATAACCCGTCAACTTAGTTTATTGTTTTAATTGTTCTTCTTTTTCAAAACTGTTTTAATTTAATTTTAAACCTAGATAATGTTTTAATTGCCCTAAAAATTAACACTTTTTCATATGCCTTTTCCTTTGTTAATGTAATGCGCATGTTCACTTTATTTATGGTAATACCACCCATGGACTCCACGAGACAGGCTCGACCTAGTGTGGAGTTCATGAGCAACAGCCTTCCTTTGCGTCTTAGTTAGTTTTCTTTTTTTGTAAACCTAGCTATTAGAGTAGACTTTAAGGAAATGTAAACTGTTTTTGGCAAATAAACATTATTATTATGTCGTTTATTCGTTTAATTGTCTTATTTTATTATATTTTTAAATATTAGTATAAAAACAAAAATAAAATATAAAAAAATAGTGATCCACCGGTGTCGGGAGCAGGGTCCAAGCTACCGGTGGTTAGGGCTCCAGAGATAGTAACCTCCTCACAATGCGAGCCGTATCGAGGAGCACTGCCTTTTGAATCAGGCCCTTGATCCAACCGCCTAACGAGAGCCTCGATAGATGTTGATCGAGGCTTTTGGCCATCACGCCATAGGCCGATACGACAATCGGCACAATGACCGTTGAGGTTGTTGACATGTGGAATGTGAGACAGTCGAGCTCACATTCCACATGTCAACAACCTCGTGTGCTAAGTCAAGATATTTGATTTGTTTATCTTTCTCAGCTTTCACGAGGTTCCCGTCATGTGGAATGGTAACATCAACAATCATTGCGCGGCGCACTAATCGATCTATCACCACTATATCAGGTTTGTTGGCGACAACAGTCCTGTCAGTGATGATAGACCGATCCCAGTACAACGTGACATGGTCATTTTCGAGAACTGGGTCGGGCACATACTTGTAATATGGTACCTCAGAGTCGACAAGTTTATATTTCAAAGCAAGTTGCTGAATAATGGTGAATAATCCTGGCTACTTGGTTATGCCTGTGCATGTACTCGCTGTTAGCCAGACGAGAACAACCAGAGATAATATGTCTGATGGACTCACCCGGACGGTGGCATGCCCGACACTCGTCACCCGTCCCGTCCTTCATAATATGTCTCCGGCAGTTATTCGTCAAGATAACTTCGTCCATAATTGCACAGACAAAACCTTCAGTTTCCCCGAAGAGGTCACTGAAACGCAGCCAGGATACGGACGCTAAGAAATCTACACCGGGCTCATGAAGAGCCCGATAGAAGCGCCCGTGAAGCTCCTTGCTTTGCCATACCTTCTTGCGGTCATCGGTAGTAAGTACTACAGGTTTGCGCCAGTTCTCTTTCGCCATGGAGAGCGGGGTGAGCCCCTTGTCCATTGCGACCACATCACGGTGCATACCCACTTCGGCTTTTAAAAAATATTCCCTGTGACTGCACACCTCGCGGTTGTGGAGGGTCTTCGCATTTAAAAATCCTCGACCTCCACACTTCCGCGGGATATACAGTTGAGTATGCCGAAAGAGTACATCAAAACCGGCATGACCCAACTATTGAAGGCGCGCAACTTATTTCCGCCTGAAAGAAGACTAATTAATACCTTCTTCAGGCGACAAAAGAAGCGCTCCTTCAACGATTGCTTCATGTCAGCATCATTGATGCCTAACGCTTCCGACATACCCAAATACTTATAGCTTTCGGATGAGGAGAGGGATCTAAGGTGTATGGAATCCGAAAGTGGAATTCCCTCGGATTCCATAATCTCCCCCCCCCCCCCTTTACATGCATGACTGCACATTAGTCCACACCAAATTCCATCCTGATGGCACTACTGAAAGTTTCAGTTACCTTCAGTAGCTCCATCAGATGCAATTTGTTAGGGGCAAAGAGTTTCAAATCATCCATGTAGAGGAGGTGAGATATGTCCTGACCATCTCTCTTCAACCGGTAGCCTAGACCATCAGATCCAGCAGTGTGCTTAGAGGATTCAGGGCTAAGCAGAACCAAAGTGGACTCAAACTGTCGCCCTGAAATATTCCCCGCTTAACCCATACAGGCTCATCATTCCCCTGGATCTGTCGACACCCTGGATAGCGAAGGACCGTCATCCATTGCCTCATACACAACTCAAGGAAGGTGCGTAGAGTTGCATCTATCTTGTACAACTCCAGCACCCTCATGAGCCATGTATGTGGCACCGAGTCGTAGGGCTTTTTATTATCTATCCAGCATGTCGACATATCCTTGCGGGATCGGCGAACCTGTTGGCTAATGGCCATGTCTATGAGGAGTAGCTCCTTAGTACCGCGGGACCCATTCCTACATCCATTTTGAGAGGCAGACATAATCGAGTTACTGTCAATGTGTGTGTTAATTTTCGCTCTCAAAATGGATGTAAGAAGTTTATAAGCCGTCGACAAACACGTGATCGGTCTATAATTCTTGGGTTCCGCGGGACTACCTGACTTATGGAGCATGTGGGTAACGCCTGTTGTTAGAAACTGTGGTAGCGACCCAGACTCTAAGGATGACTGGAACTGAGATGCCAGGCAAGTGTGTGAACTAATTAGCCATTTTAATAAAAAAATATGCAGTCCGTCCGGTCCCGGTGATTTCCAATTCGGTAACGAACGGACTGCTTTGGCTACGTCTAATGGCGTAATTATGACTGGTTCCATTTCTGGTATAGTTCCACACACTCGCTCGATATCGCGCATCCAGCCACCCTCAGCGTGACAGACGGGCACCGACCAGATGCTGCGCCAGAATGCAGTCGTGGTGGCATCATCCGGGCGATATGTATTACTATTATTATTCCGTTACACTTTATTATTATTATCATTAATAATAATAGAATTAAGGTATAAAGCCTAACAAGTTAAAAAAATTATGGAAAAATAGCCACAAATAGCACAAAAAAGGTATAAACGTGAAACCCCATAAAAAAAATAACCTTGAAATTATTGATTAAATGTTGTCGCGTCGGGGGACCGCTACTATTTTAAACTTTATAGTCCGGTCAAATTAGACCAAAAAATAGGGGTGAGGCTGGATCGGAATTATTTAGGGACGACTTTAAGACTACAGGGTCATCGGCGTGGTCTGGCTCAACCAGGGCGGACTTGGTATGGGGCGTCGCGACGGGCCCCGACGGCGAGGACGAAGGAAGGTTGTCGGGACTTGTATTTACTGAGAGTAATGGTGGCCTTACTATTCTCCTGTAGGAGGGTCGTGTCGTCGCCGCGTCGTCAGGGATGGTAAGGGCACGCCTCAGTCGGCGAATCCTACTTATGCAGGTATCAGTGTATCGGGCGGCCTCCGCAATCAGGGGATTGGGGTGATTTATAGCAGTATCAAAGAAACGCTTCTAAAAGCGTTTCATGACCTGCGGAACGGCGGGCATTCTGAGATCTCTGATTAAGAGAAGCTTTTATATCATATAAATTGTGTAATGACGTTATAACTTGATAGTAAAAGTTTTAAACTAAAAGTATTTTTTTTTTCTTTTTAGCACATTTAATTAAAAACTTGTTTTTTAAAAAGGTTTTTTTAATTTTAATTTTTTAATGATCTTTTAATGCTGTGTTTGCATGTATAAAACTAGTACCTATTAACATTATTTCATACATGTGTGGCGGCATCTACAATGCCACATGCGAACTGCGCGTCAATAATTTGACGTCACACAAATCCAGCATCGCGCAAGCGTTTGTTATGTATTTTGTTCACATTTTTATCAGTTTTTAAAACTTCTAGTTCAGTCTACCACTTGTTTAAGGGAGCTGTAAACAATCGAGTGAAAACAGTTGACACAATGAATACATGTTTTATACCTTGGTGTAAACGCGCGGCTCTAACTCTAATAACTGCACTGACTAACCCCTCTCAAGGGTGATCCGTTAGCAGTCTTCACGGTAAGGACGTCAGCATCATCGGTGGCCTGGAGAGTTTGTATCCCATTTTCCTGAAGCTTTGTCTGTATTAAGGAAATGAGCTGACTTTTGTTGGTAGGATTA
Source organism: Apamea epomidion (assembly GCA_947507525.1). Taxonomy (NCBI): domain Eukaryota; kingdom Metazoa; phylum Arthropoda; class Insecta; order Lepidoptera; family Noctuidae; genus Apamea; species Apamea epomidion. The sequence continues at coordinate 275,162 of OX382232.1, forward strand.
AACAAAAAATCTTATTTCACTATTGGTGTGTTTCAAGACAAATTGATATCAGCCGACCTTCTCAGTTTGTATCGTCGCCTCTGTTTTTGTGACTTCGTACAGTTAGCTGAGTTTGTGTACCCATCAAATACCATAGTACGACTCATTCCAGGATAGTGGCGGTTGATGTAGGTGATATATCCATCACAAATCGTGGCAACAATCGTTTTCCAAATCACTCTGTGCAGTAGGAATCCACCGTCCACTACTATGTTCATTTGAGACAGTTCAACAGCCTTGATAGTAGGCTCGAACATGCACACACTGTACAGGACAGGTTTGGTGGTCTTCCTCATCCCACTTTCATTAATCAGTGCCAAGCGAAATGGGGCCAACTCGTACTCCAAGAATACCATCAAATCGTCCTCTGATCGTTTGCTTATACACATTCGCTGAAATAGCAGTGTTGGCTCAACTACAACCATTCATACGCGAACGAAGTAGCAGGCAACAGCTAGTGTTTGATAAAAGACGTTTTTTCGTAAATTTTCACTTTTCTGGAACGTGTAGTTCGAAAATGGGTAGGAATTCGAAAAAAGTGTAGAATAAAAGTTGTAGAAAATGTTATGAGCTTTCATTACATAGAAAATATTTATTCTCTACGACGCATCATTTTAAAGATATTAGCGCAAAACTCAAGTGGGAAATTTTATCCCCCCCCCTCCCCCCCTCTGGCTCACCTCCTAGACGCGGGGACTTTTAGCATGTTTACTCCCTAAGCACCCTGAACAACTTTTTGAAGAAATCGCTTAGGTCGCAGCTCACACACTCTACAACTCCTTTGTTGAGTGGACTAGTACCCCAATAAAAACTTTGATAGAAAGGAGGGTGTACCGTGGCATACTGAACACATCTCCGTACCATGTGACCATTTCTGAATAAACTTCTTTCGAACATATGACGAAGTTTTGCCCGAATATACATGAAAATATATATAATATATACTCGTATATATATGTTACGGCTATTAGCCGAAGTGCGGCTACGCCTAGTTTTAGCCGGCTACAACTAGTTGCAGCCGGCCCCATGCGGTTAAACTGAGATGTATCCTACCCAGCTTCGTTTAGAACTAGGTTTAGCCTTCACCATAGCGGCTAGAACTAGGTGCAGCCGCACACTGGTGGTTAAACTTAGGTGTATCCTATTTGTCATCGGCTAGAACTAGGTTTTCATTCAGTTAAGCATTTAGGTTTTGTTTCGAGATTCTTATCTTGCGTTTCCCTATAATGAAGGCTAAACCTAGTTCTAACCAAAGCTAAGTAGGATACATCTAAGTTTAACCGCATGTGGCCGGCTGCACCTAGTTGTAGCCGGTTAAAACTAGGTGTAGCCGCACTTCAGCTATTAGCCGTAACATATAAACATCCGAATTGATAACCTCCTCCTTTTTTTGGAGTCGGTTAAAAAAAGTCCGGCGACATCGAGACAGACCTAGGAGAAGATGGCGGGTTGAGCTTGACGCCTACAGACAGGATTGAATGATTGATCCACACTAGCTCAAGACAGAGAGGAGTGGACAGAAGAAGGGGAGGCCTTTGCCCAGCAGTGGGACAACTTAGGCTCGAAGTAAAAATATTACAAGGATCAAGTCGTAACCAATGTCAGTATAGTCGTCGCTCCATGCGGCGCACGGGCCGCGAAAAACGAACTGATCGAACTGTGAAAACTTTGTGTATGGAGCGGCAACATCGCGATCGCGTTGCTGCATGCTAGCTTGGTGCATTGCTGCATGCTAGCTTGGTGCGTTGCTGCATGCTAGCTTGGTGCCGCACTGCCGCCTGCCTTCCTGCGCGCGGCAGGTAAGCAGCGAGCAGGCGTGCACCCGGTGCACCAAGCGAATAATGACGAATACCTACGCGTCGATGAACCTACGCCTCTGTGAACAGTAGGTCTAAGAGCGTTTGTCCACCGCAGCCGTCACCGAGAAACGAGATTATTGCAACAGAACGTGACGTCCCGGTGACGGCGATCGTTTGTCCACTGGTTCCGAACGCAGCGGATCAGTATGTTATGATAGACAAAACGAAAGCCGGGCAAACGGCGCCGGTGCGAGGGCAGTGTGTGGGCAAGATCAAGCGTATTTTGTGTTTATTTATTTACTAGCTGACCCGTCAAACGTTGTTTTGCCATATAAATTATTTCTATCTGCCCGGCGCTACTTCGTTCGCGTGGTGTCCTACCCCCTACTCTACTCCTACCCTACTTCTACCCTACTCCTACCCTATTCCTACCCTACTCCTAACCTACTCCTACCCTACTCCTAACCTACTCCTACCCTACTCCTACCCTACTCCTAACCTACTCCTACCCTACTCCTACCCTACTCCTAACCTACTCCTACCCTACTCATAACCTACTCCTACCCTGCTCCTACCCTACTCTACTCCTAACCTACTCCTACACTATTCAAAATCATTAATTTAATACGTGCTTCAATTCGAGTGGGCCCGAGTCTACCGTACCGAAGGGATGATCGTCAAATGTTTGACAGGAAAGCAGGTAGAAAAGTTTATATGGGAAAATGAAAAAGTTGTTTTTACTACTACTAATCTTCCTCGCAATTTTTCCATATTTTCTCACCGTTTAAACCTTCCCTGGACTATGACAAACATTTCAAAACCAAAATCAGCTCAATCGGCCCAGCCGTTCTCGAGTTTTAGCGACTCAAACGAACAGCAATTGATTTTTATATACACAGTCTGGCCATAAATACTGTTAAAATTAAAAATAAGAAAGATATTATATTTGAATTTGGAATCTGTGATTTTTATACGATTGTTCATTGAGTATTCTAATTTTGGCGCCAATACATTGTACAATATTTTGCGATATTAAAATGGAATGGGGTGATAAAGAGAACCGAATCGCTGTGATTGCATTACACAAAGTTGGTATGGAGCCAAATGCAATTTTTAAAACTCTCCATACGCTTGGTATTAGTCAAATGTTTGTGTACCGGGCTATTAATAGGTACAATGAGACCTCGTCTGTTTGTGACAGAAAAAGATCTGGCCGTCCACGTAGAGCTCGTACGAAAAAGGTGGTCAAAGCAGTAGGGGAAAGAATTCGAAGAAATCCTGTCCGAAAGGAAAAGATTTTATCTCGGGAGATGAAGATAGCACCCAGAACCATGTCGCGTATTTTAAAAGATGACTTAGGACTTGCAGCCTATAAGAGACGCACTGGACATTTTTTAACTGATAATTTAAAAAAGAATAGGGTGGTAAAATCGAAACAACTACTGAAGCGATACGCAAAGGGAGGTCACAGAAAAATTTTGTTTACGGATGAGAAAATCTTTACAATTGAGCAACATTTTAACAAACAAAATGACCGTATTTATGCTCAAAGCTCTAAGGAAGCTTCCCAATTAGTCGATAGAGTGCGAGATGGTTTGGTGAGGTGTTAGCTATGAAGGAGTAACTGAGCCATTTTTTTGTGAAAAAGGTATCAAAACATCGGCACAAGTGTATCAAGATACCATTCTTGAGAAGGTAGTTAAGCCCCTTAACAACACCATGTTCAATAACCAAGTATGGTCCTTCCAACAAGACTTGGCGCCGGGTCATAAAGCTTCGGTCCACGCAGTCTTGGTCGGAAGTGAATGTTTCGGACTTCATCAGAGCTGAAGACTGGCCGTCGTCTAGTCCCGATCTTAATCCGCTGGATTATGATTTATGGTCAGTTTTAGAGAGTACGGCTTGCTCTAAACGCCATGATAATTTGGAGTCCCTAAAACAATCCATACGATTGGCAGTGAAGAATTTTCCCGTGGAAAGAGTGCGTGCTTCTATTGATAACTGGCCTCAACGTTTAAAGGACTGTATTGCAGCCAATGGAGACCACTTCGAATAAGTTTTTTATATTTTTAATTGTTTTATATTTATGTATTAAACTAACACACTGTAAAAGTAATAAATATATTTGGCAATAAAAAAAATTTTTTTTCTTCGTGACAATATTAATGGCAAGACTAGGTATATACCTATATAGATTTCATCATTTTTATATTTATAATCATAAAATAAAATTCACCATCATCTTCCTAGCCTTTTCCCAACTATGATGCGAGTCGGCTTCCAGTCTCACCGGATGCAGCTGAATACCAGTATTTTATACCAATAAAATATATAATTATAGTTTTTTTTTTAGAGACGGTTCGTGATTACTCTTGAAAATCGCTTGAAGACTTGGCTCGGAAGTGAGTGATTCGGTATAGTGTCAGTTCAATCTAGCTCTAAGATCGGTTGCCAGATTCGTAAAGGGGTTTCTGGTTGACGTATAACACTGTCCATAGAACCCCGACTATTAAGGTTAAAATTAAACTGAAGTTGGTAGATGCTATGCTATGCTAATAACCTATCTCTATGTTTTTTATTAAGAATATGTCAAGTATAAGGCAACGTGGCCAGTTGAACAATAAGTTCTTGCTCGTGAACCTTATAATTACATATATTGTTGCGCGCCACAATTAATGGTGACATTAGTTACCACTAGCGCCATCTAGTATCGAGTAGCAGAACTAATAGAGTCAAGATCCTTCTAGAAATTTCGATGCTAGAACTTTCTAGAACTATCGACATCTGGTCGGTCGGGGCCGGTATGTACTCGAACCTTCTAGATGTTTCTACAATAGAAGGTTCTAGAACTATCTGCGGCACTATATAAGGCCGGGATGAGCCACGACCGGGTCAGAGTTGAATAAAGGATACAAGTGAACACATCGAAAGCGATCTTCAAGTGCGAATTAAGTGCAATTGTATTTTATAATTAGTGTGTTTGAGTTGTTAATAGTGTTGTTCAAATAAAATGTAATTTTTGGTAATTTATATCGGCAGTTTTAATTGTCAGGAACCCCGAAGCTCGTAACAATATCAATTAAGGCGTTTTAAGATGCACAGCCGCACCACCTGCGAGCATGTGTCCCCGCGGCGGACGACTGTCGGCCCGTCGTCCGCTAGAGCCATGCGAGTGTCACCTACGAACAGTTAGTATCGCGTGCTATCATACACTGACCTTGTAGTAGACGTCGGGCACGTACTGCTTGTCGCTGGAGTCGCGGATGTAGCCCAGCTCGGGCGCGTCGCGCGTGGGCAGCAGGATGTCGTCGCGCACCAGCGCCTGGCACTGCCCCGACACCTGGTAGCCCTCCAGGTGCACCTGCTTGTCACTGTCGCCTGCGACACACCACCAAGTTACCCTCACCCTGCAGTGTCTTCTTCAATAGAGCCTTAACTAATCACAACCTAAGCCCATCTTTCTGTCTGCTATAAGTTAGGTTACATTTTTGCCAGACAGAAAAAGAGATTTTCTGTGCACTAATGTAGTAACAATCTAACTGTCACTGTCACATAGACCTTGTCGTTTTAAAACCCAGAATGTAGCAGTGCTAGCTAGATGTTAGTGTTTATGTGACATGCTCACCTGTGACGCACACTGTGACGAACTTGGAGCCGAAGTAGCCCGAGGAAGCGTGGCGGCACGCATTGGGCAGCTGGTTCTGGTAGTGGCCCGCCATGATGCACTCCTGCGCAGACAGAAAGTGCGTGTCCACGCCCCTGCACACAAGCGCGGCACGTTAGCATGTGGTGTATCGTGCCGCGTAACATCTATACGTCTGACGAGACGCTAACGAGCCAACACACGAGAATACCGTGGTATTCTCGCGTGTTAGCTAGCGATTTACGAATCTGCCTATGTTAAAAGCATATATTTGAGACGCATCAGTCGACGTCAGAACGCCATCGCGCCACACCGCGGGGCTCACCGTATGTGCTTGACGGTGCCGGCGGCCACGTCCAGCGGCAGCAGGTCGGTGAAGATCCAGCCCACGCGGCGCAGGCGCAGGCGCCGCGCCAGCTCGTCCAGCAGGCCGGCGCGCGCGTCGGGCGCCAGCGCCACGCTGTCGCGCGACGACGACTGCGGCGGCTCGTAGATGGCGGCCACGCGCGCGCGGATACCTGCACAGAGCGAGCTAGTCACCAGAGCCCGGCGCGCGGGCGGCGCGCGGCGAGGGACTCACCTAGCGGCACGTCGGGGTGGCGCTCGTACTGGCCGTACAGCAGGCCCACGCGCTGGTGGCCCGTGGCGCGCCAGTAGGCCAGGAAGCGCTCCACGATGGCCGGGTGCTCGAACAGCACGTTGTCCACGTGGCGGTAGGGCTGCCGGTTCAGCGTCACGGCGCCCGGCTGGCACTTGGAGCAGATGCCGCGCGGCCACGGCGGGTGCTCTGAACAACCTACGTATACAAATGTTTGTAATGCTAACTCTGAGATAAACTTATGTCAGCATAGTTGCTCAGCTTACAGCATCAAATGGCGATTTTGAAATGTCATTAAGGTCAATGTTGTTTGAAGAGAAAATTACAGAATAAAGGTTTTCTCTTAATTTAAAGTAATAAACCAACCAACGCCACAAAACTCACCTGGTTTAATTTTACATGACAGTTCATCTAGTGAAATGAAATTGCCAGATGTGATCTTGCGTAAGTAAGCATGGAATGACATGTGCTTGATGTTATGTTCTTTAAGATAGCCTTCGTCCCATGGCTCCAGTGGTGAGCAGTGCACACAGCAGCCTTTGGAGTTATGTCGGCATCTGCAAGCAAACCAAACAAAATCTTTGTAACCACAGCTCTTCTTTTGACACCCACAACTACTAAAGCACAAAGTCTGCATGGATTTTGTATTGTGACCCTAATCCTACTAATATTATAAACGTGAAAGTTTGGATGGATGGATGGATGTTTGTTGCTCTTTCACGCAAAAACTACTGAATGGATTTGGATGAAATTTGGCACACAGATGGTTTATAACTAGCCATCGAAAATGTTCATTTTCGACCCCCTAGGGGTTCGCCAACCCTCTTTAATGAGGCCGCCGTTTCTTTAAAATTATAGGTGGTTCCAAATGGAATCAAACACTTGAAAGCTTCAGTGGTGACTGTGGGAATTCTATTTTTCTGTTTAACCAAAAGGTACCCAAGGTGACAGACTTGAATTCCTAGTTAGAAGCAGCGGAGGGAAGGGGGTCGCAAAATAGTTTCCGTACTAAGGGGGCCACGCCATAAAAAAAGGTTGAAAAACACTGATGTAGAGCAAGAAGTAGACCTAGTGTGAGTACTCAACACCATTTGAGACCCTGCGTGGATACCCATTTTTATTAAACTGAACATTATATAAATATAAAATACTCACAGCTTGTCATCTCGTTGTCTCTGAATGTTGCCTGACATGCGGTACAATTGGAGGTCTACTTCATCCTCTTCCACTGCCGTAGGCCGTACTACTGGACTTGTGGCTGCAGCATCTACTGCTGTACTTGATGTTGAGGGACCTGCCTCAACTGGCTCCCCACATGGTTTGTTGTTCTCCTTAGTCTGCAAACAAATGTGGAACAACACTTATAATTAAGGTATTTACACAAGAGTCTTGTAATATTCATGAGTTTGGTTAGCACCTACCTCTCCACTGGTAGAGGGCTGATCAAACAACACAGCTCCGTTCACAGGGCTGAGGTAGAGCATGTCACCGTGCTGCAGGCCAGCGTCGCGCAGGCGCCGCGATTTGCTGGACGTGACCTCGTCTTTGCGCTGGCGATCCTTGTGCAGCACAAACGCGAACGTGACCAGATGCAGGCTCTCATGCACGCGCTCGAACAGCTGCGCCGTCACGTCTGACTCCAACATCTCCACGCGAGTGGTACCCTCCGGTGATTGCACCCGAAGTATCTGTACACATTCAAATAAAGGGCATCATATGATGGGGCGAGCAAACTAACTCCGCTAAGTAACAAAAATGCTTCGTCATTGTAACCTCTCATAACTTGCTGATATTTTGTAGCTCTACTGTTCTTACTAAATGAAGATTTTAGCCATAGTTCCAATAATATAGAAACTTTTGGAAACATTTGAATTTGAAAAAGTTGACAAGTGGATCAACAGAAAACTTGAATATTTTGGACTGAGTAAACGAATGTCATATATCAACTTTACTCGTATAGCACGGTGCGACAGCTGGATATTGATATTAGAGTATTGAATATTGTTACCATTTTCTTTGAACCCGACATTTTCTTGGTTTAAGTAAAATAATCGCAAAACACCAACAATATTGACTGACATAACAACCCTGACTTGTTGACACTTTGACAGTACATGACAAGAGTCATCAAGAGTGTTCCACTACTCTAATCAGCTTTTGAACATTTTTGACTTTTCATCTCTTTCTTCAATGTGAAAAGAAGTAGCATCTCTCTCTCGCTTTAATGCTTTTATTTGGGCTGCGTCAGTTTATGAAACACAATATTTCGCACAATGACATAGTCATGCTGTCATGCACGACAAATGACATGTAATATGTTCGGATAGTCGTTTGGATCAAAATAGAGCCAAGTAATTTAAGGGGCAACCGCCAAGGTATGTATTTGCTCACTTCAGATGTCGCTGCGCTCCAACGTCCAAGAATTTGACAGCTAGCTGTTACTATCCAATTTTTTCTTTTAACCCCCGACGCAAAAACGACTGTTTGTTATAAGTTTGACGTGTCTGTGTGTGTGTATGTCTGTCTGTGGCATCGTAGCTCCCGAACGGATGAACAGATTTTGATTTTGTTTGTTTTCGTTGGAAAGGGGAAGTGTTCTTAGCTATGTTTGATGAAAATCGGTCCAAAATGGCCGCCGCCACAAAATGGTGGTTTACATATTTTTTCACAACTTCCTCAATATGGGTATCAAATGAAAGGGCTTGACTAGTAGAATACTATACACTATGATACTTAGAAGAAAATAACCTTGAAATTATGACCCTACGTAAAGTATGTATGTACGTATGAAATTTTTTTATTAAATTTTGTCCCGTCGGGGGACCGCTACTATTTTAAACTTTAACAGAACGTTAGGCTAATAATAACAGCGGTAAATACATATTTGTTACGGCCGCGAATCATATTATAATCAACGTACAACTTAGTACTGACCAGCAAATTGCAAAAAACGTAAGAAAATTTGAATTACGCGGGTTACCTTGGAGCATCCACATTATGAGAAATATTGCACATAGGCTCGATGAAAGATCTCGGGTTTCCAATTTTTGGAACGAAGTTCCTTATCGCGCGTTGTGAAAGGGGGCTAGACGGAAAAAATTCTTACAAAAAGTTGTCACGACACTTTTTGCTATAGTAAGCTATTGTAAAATTTTATTACAATTCCTTCACTAATTAATCGAAAGGAACTTCGTTCCATCCGGGTGTCCCTTGACACCTCTCAAGTTTTTCTTTAGAGAGCTTTCTCCCACAGTTTTCGTCTTTTAACATCTTTCAACAGCAGTTGAGTGGTACAAAGCGCAAAAGAAGTTGCTTGTTTACAAAAAAAACGGAATATGGCAGCTACATAGCAGACCACGGGATATCTATGTAACAGACCAATATAATCAACAATATAAAAAAATTGATAGGTCTGCCCTATCAATTTTTTTAACTAGTGATACTAGCGACATCTGCAGTGAGCCAGTGGCAGTTTTTGTCCCAATTTGACAAGTCATACAAAAGTTTACAAAACCAACAACCAAAAAGTACTACTTGGTCTGTGAAGTTTGAACCAAAAGAACCAAAACCAAACTAAATAAGACAATTGTCAAAAATCTAAAATTTTGTGGATTCAATTCAACATTCAATCCATATTCAATCACTCTTCCGTTCTTTATAGTGTATAATCTATGAATCACTGATTCTCTCTGTTCTGCTGTGAAGTGCTGTGAATTATTGTGGTCATCTCTCCAGCCTCTCCAGTCTCCTCCTCCTCTCCTCCACAGAGCATGTAACTCACAGAACACTAATACCCTTGATGTAACTTTTCTCCTCTCACCCAGGCTTTCTATTGACTCGAGGATGGAGAAGGAGGACAGTAAGCCAATGAAAGGGAAATAACGATTTGATAGGAACAATCTATAGCAAAACAACGAGTCTGAAATAAAATGAATATTATAGTCCAATTCCATCTTCAGAAAATATTTTAAGAAAGGTGAGTTTCTGAGAATTTATAAAACTTTCTGAAAATCGAAGTCATGGTATGTCTATCCGTTTATCGCGAGTAGCGTATACCGATTAAGTACTGCAAATAGCGGTTGACTGTTCTGTTTACACTACACGGAATTGACGCAATAGTCCGCGAAATCTGTACCTACCTGTAGGCGATTCATGTGGGAATGTCGTGTATGTGTTGGCGGTGTGTTATTTATAAATGATATTTCTGGTGTGGGTTAGTCGCAAGTGGGTGCATGTCATGAGCGGTCGAGCTTACGTCCCGCCGTGTCCGAAGCAGTGAGTCGACTCTGACGACTCTCGCCGGTCGCTGCACCGCTGCACCGCTGCAAGTGCACTCGGCACGCGCTCTCCTAACGTCTTTTGTTTTTTTCCACCCACAAATTAAAAAATGTATGTATTGCACAGACTTATGCTTCACACTTATGCTCTCAATTCATAAATTAAATTTTTGTGCCTAATACGAATATTTCTTGTTTGTACTATTTACCAAGATAGTAAAATACTAAGGTGTACTTGCAGTTTTTTGAAACAATCAAAACAGGATCTGCTCAGCATGAAAGTGATCTGGAGTACACTGAGTAATAACTAGCTAAACAGTGCTAACAAGTCTGTTGGATACTATTCTTGCTGAATGTTAACAGCTGATAACAAGTTTACTAGAAATAAAGTTTACATGTACCTAATAAGTGCAAGTGTTGGAAGTTAGGAATAAGTGATAAGTTGAGTAATGAGAGCTTATGATGTTCTTTGAAGTGCGCCGGTGGCACCCGCAGCATGGCTGAGCAGGGCACCGCAGTGGAGCTGTACGTCTATGACCTCACTAATGGACTTGCCTCTTTGCTCTCACCCTCTATATTAGGTAAGCATTCAAATTTATATGTGATGATTATAAAGATTCTAGCTCGACAGTGCTAGCAGAAGGCCATATGTATGGCTAGCAGTGAACTGCCAATCAGTTCTGTAAAAATCTCACCGTGAAAAGTTAGGTGAAGTGAGCTTAGAGTGAGCTGTCAATAGTGTCAATCCCTATGTTCTATGTTACGGGTTTGGTGTCCGCACTTAGTCCTTCAGGTGAACCATTGTGCGTGGGCCATGGCGGCCGTCGGTGGTTATTCCAACCAGCCCACCTGCCTCCAGAAGCTTATTAGGTCTCCTGGTTTGTCGAGAACATCCGTGTAAGATCTGGGTGTCCCGAGGGTTTCTGATCTAATCTGGGTTACACCTGTGCACTCAAAGAGCACATGCGCGACGGTTTCATCAGCCTCCATGCAAGCTCTGCACAGGGGGCTGTCCGTTATGCCTAACGTGTGGAAGTGTTTGTTTAGTGAGCAGTGTCCCGTGATGGTCCCCGTCACCAGCCGCAGGCCTTTCCTGTCCAGGCGTAGTATTCTTTTGGGTTAGCTTGCCATCTAGTGATGGCATGGCTTCCTTGGACTGCCTGCAGCCTGGTGACGAAGACCACCAGTTCTCTGCTTGTGTGTGGGTGTGCTTCTGTTGCCACCTGCGTAGTTGATTAAAGGGGATGGGCACGACTGGTTCCGATCTGTAGACTGGATTGCTGGATGCCCTTCTGGCTAGCTCGTCAGCCGCGTCGTTGCCTAGTGATCCACTGTGTCCTATTATCCATTGTAGTGTCACTGTGTTGCGGTTCGATACAGTTACCTGTTCAAGCGCCTTGTGACATTCTAGTATTAGATTTGATCTGATGCATCCCTTCTTTAGGGATTGCAGGACTGAGGCGCTGTTAGAGAGTATACGAACATGAGTGTCTGTAACTCTCCTGGCTGCTATGGCATGGGCCGCTTGTATTATACCCACACACTCCGCTTGGTAGACCATGTTGAGTATTCCTAGCGGGTTGGATATGTTTATGTTGAGGTCGTGTGAGAAAACTCCGACTCCAGTTCCGCAGTCGGTCTTTGATCCATCAGTGTAAACTCTCAGCTCTCCCGGGCCTGAGTAGTCGCACTGCTCCTCTTTAAGCACTATGTTGTAATGCTTTTGGAAGCAGTATTGCTTAATGGCTTTGTCGCACGGTGATGCCATCATTGACTGGCGTTTGATCGCCTCGTCCTTTAGGCGTGTGTGCTTGATCCTCGAGTCTTTGCTTAAGGTTCCTGATATATGGAGTCTGAAGGCAGACAGGGCCGCCTCCTCTCGCACGATAAGGTGTAGGGGAGGCAGTCCAAGCATAGCCTGTAGGGCAGCGGTGGGTGCAGTTCTCATTCAGCTAGTGATTGCCACGCAAGCAAATCGTTGCAGCTTTTCGAGATCTCTTTGGGCTGTGCTCAGGTCTGTTCTGGGCCACCAGACTAGTGAGCCGTATGTGATAATTGGTCGGATAACTGTGGTGTAGAGCCAGTAGGTGACCTTAGGGCTAATCCCCCAGTTTTTCCTAAGCATTCTTTTGCATTGCCACAGGGATATGCTGGCCTTTGTTGTGATGTAGTTGATGTGTTTTGCCCAGTTCAGCTGTTTGTCCAAAAAGATGCCCAGGTGTTTGGTTTCAGTTAATAGGCTTAGGGTAGTGCCAAAGAGCCGTGGAAGTTGTAGTGTAGCGAGTTTCCTCTTTTTTGTGAAGAGGATCAATTCGGTTTTTGTTGGGTTCACTGATAGTTGGTGTGTGCTACACCAATTCTCTACTATTTTCAGTGCCTGGTGCATTAGGTTGCACATGGTGTTTTCGTGGGTGCCATTTATTATTATGGTTAAATCATCGGCGTAGCCTAAAGTAGCCTTTATCGTTAAGTGCCTTTATCAGGCTGTCTACAACCGGATTCCATAGGAGCGGCGAGAGGACGCCCCCTTGCGGGCAGCCCTTTGCCACAATGGCCCTTGTGGTGTCGTTTACGGTAACTTGTACAGCTCTCTGTTCAAGCGTATTGGTAATCCAGCCGCTCAGAGACGGATCTATACCGTGTCTGCCTAAGGCCGTGCTGATACTTTTGAATGTGGTTTTATCAAAGGCGCCCGCGATGTCAATGAAGGCGGCCAGTGCTGAGCATTTGTGCTCCACTGCGCATTCAATCTTGGATACCACGCTGTGCAGCGCGGATTCTGTTGACTTGCCTGTGGAGTACGCATGCTGTTGTTTGTGGAGTGGTTTTGCCCTAAGGGGACCGTCTCGGATATGTCGGTCCGTGTGTCAATCCCTAGCATTATTTGGAATGACAGCTCACTCCACAACACAGAATCACACCGCTTTATGGCTGACTGTTCAACCCAAAATAATCTTTATTATGTACGAGAACTCGTTGAAGCAATATAGCTGACATGTTTCCATTTCAACCTCCCTTCACAAATAAAAGAAAAAGTGAAATTAAAAAAATAGATATTGTTGAAAACTGCTGTTTATACTTGTGATTATGTTGCATCGTCAGTTCCACAACACTATATAGTGTGGAAGATTTGCGTTGGCGGGCAATTAAGTGTCTTTAAATTCTTAAACCTTTCCTTGAGTAAAATACATCCTCTACTACACCCGTTTGCTAGAGACAGATATACATAATTATCTCTCTCCGTATAGAACAAGTATGTACCGACTCCTACAACATGCTTATGTTAAGAAAAAGAATGTGGAAGTACAGAAAGCCCTGCCTGCTTAGTTAGTACATTGTGTAGATGCTTGTTTGCGTTTCTATTCATATGTGAAGATGCCATAAGTAAATGCTACTAACTTCATCTTTCTGACTGACCCATTTGTTTGACAATTCAAACCCTTTACATGCAGGCTGCATGTATAGGGTTTAATTGACAAAAAAAACCGGTCATGCGCGAGTCGGACACTCACCGAAGGTTCCGTACAAATTTGTAGGTATGTAACTACAAATTTACAGTTTTCGGATTTTTTCCTTTACTAAACTTGTGCTACATGACATTGCTTCTTGCCAAATTTCATGATTCTAGGTCAATGGGAAGTACCCTATAGGTTTTGATTCCCTTGCGAGTGTCAAAATATGCGGCATAAACGGAACATAAACGCCCGTATCTTTTGATTTAGAAGTTTGATTTTTTCACTGCTTCAAGGGATTGCAGCTCTGAGTATTTGATATTTTTCTAATTTCAACTTGATAACTTAACACGTTCCTGAGAAAAATAGTCTTGACAGAAGGACAGACAGACAACGAACTGATCTTATAAGGGTTCCGTTTTCCTTTTGAGGTACGGTACCTTAAAAAAAAAGGTTTGATTTTGATTATTGTGCTACTTAGCAGTATTGCGAGACTCGCTCTTTTTTATTTTTGTAAAAAACGTTGCCTCACACTAGGAATTTCTCTTGTGTCGTGGGTGCGTTTACAAACATTTAAACCCACATACACAAACAGCCAGACCCGGAACAACTACTCGCTATTAGGTATGTCTCAGTGCTCGCTATATAATGACATCTTTTGCCATTTGCACGCTTTAAACATACCAGCGATGTCGCTTGCGTACGTCGTAAGGTATAATTTATACTAGCGTCACATGAATTCGGGACTTTTAAGCTTTCATTTAACGCTCAATTTACAATAATGCTTTTAAAGACTTCGGAATGCGTGCTAATTAAAAACATATTATAATAATATGAATACCTATGAGTAGATTCGGCTTGTGTGTATGATAAGTCGTATGAACGTGAACGAAGCAAAAGGAGTAGGTATGTAAGGATCGGTAGCCAGATGGCGTTCTGTAGCTTCTGCCCACACCCATGGAAAGAAGGCATGAGTTGTGACCTACATTAAGTATGCAGTAGCAGTAGCAAGACCCTGCCGCACTCGGGGACGTTACTGACCGTCCCGTCTCGTACTCTCGTCCCGTTAGTTGTTGGCATAAAACGATTATAGACAGAAGCAATATCATTTGGCAGCAACGTTCTTCGATCAAATCAAAATATTTTATTTCACATAAACCTACATGGGCACTTATAAACGTCATAAGCTAGGTGCACGGTTCCAATTGGTCGTTTCCTATGGAGAAGAGCCGGCAAGAAACTCCACGTTGACTCTTTTAAAAATAATTGGCTTTTACAATGTTTTCAAATTACAGTAGGAATGGTCTACATGTCTACAGATCGAAAGTCTGCAAGGCCTACAAAGTCCTCACATTGACAAAATATTAAAAAAATCTATCAAAAGGATAAATAAAATATTAAAACCTATGAAAACCAAGTGATATTATTGCCATTACAACCATCATCATCATCATCAGCCTATAGCAGTCCACTGCTTGACATGCCGCTCCTATTGCACGCCATTCAACTCGATTTTCGGCAACTCTCATCCAACCACAATCACTAAGTAATAAAGAGTTGAAATTAGAAATGTCAAATATTAAAAAAAATAATTACGCTAGTACACCTGAGTCTGCACTTACACGGTCTACTCAGACAAGCACGGTCGCAGCCCAAAATTTCACCATGGGTGCCGAGGAATATTAATAAGGGAGGTACATCTCCTCGTTGGTCTAGTGGTCGCCAGCGTTACTGCTGAGCATGAGGTCCTGGGTTCAATTCCTAGGTTGGGTACAGTGTTATTAGGTTTTTCCATCAGAAATTTCGCAGAAGCAGCCTGGAGTCTGGATTTATGCATGGTTGGTGGCAGGAGGCTCACCCCCTATGACATGGGAAATGGGGTATAAGTACTACATGAAGGTACACCCCTGCCTAACCCTTCGGGGACTAAAGATTACGTAGAGTAGGAAGAGCGAGCGAAGCGAGCTCGAAAATTTTAACAACCCGCCTCGGTTTGGTTTTTTATTTTCAAGCAGAAATAGGAGTTACATTGTCGACTCATCCAGGCAAGCCCAAGCAACTATGAGAATGTAGAATTCAAGAGCGAGCGAAGCGAGCTCGAAAATTTTGCACACTGGTAGGTTCGATTTTCTTTTGATCATTCCAAAAGGAGTAGGAATAACTTGCTTTGTCAACTTATGAAGAAAAGCTCAAGAATCAACAGAATGTAAGCGAGCGAAGCGATCTTGAAAAATTTTGCATCACTCTTTGAAATAGGTTCGGTTTTCTTTTGACCATTATACAGAAAGATAACTTACTTTATCCAATTATGACGAAAAGCTTAAACTCGTTTTACAGCAGTTTAGGTTTTGGAATCAGGCCTTAACCTAAGCCATTCTATATTTTATAACAGGCTTAGGCACTCCTTTAGCATGGGTGACTAAATTCAAGTACTTGGGTCATTGGGTCACTGATGATCTTAAGGACAATATGGATATAGAGAGGGAACGCAGGTCGTTCGCTGTTCGATGTAACATGCTGGTTCGAAGATTTGCACGTTGTACAAATCAAGTTAAAGTCACTCTTTTCAAAGCTTTCTGTCAATCATTCTACACGTGCAGTCTTTGGACCCGCTTTACGCAGAGGACATACAGCGATCTGCGTGTCCAATATAATAACTCGTTTAGGATACTGTTGAGGCTGTCGTGGCGTTGTAGTGCGTCCACTATGTTTGCGGAGGCGCGCACAGACGATTTTTACGCCATTATAAGAAAAAGAACCGCCTCCATAGCCGGCCGGCTACGCACCGCCACCAAGGGGGGCGGTGGGGTCATGACTCCACGACCCCCCCCCACCCCGGACGGCGCCCGTCCTCAGATGGTTTCCAGTCTCTTCGTACCTTCGCTTCACCTTCTGGACCGTTCGTAACGTCACACCCACCATTCTTGCAGTACGACGCATACTGATGCCTAGTTCCAGAAAAGTCATGATCCTAGCACATTCCTCAGATGAAAGAGGCATGATGAATAAAATTTATATGCTGTTGTCTAACTTAGTTTTTGTAACAAGACTCCTATCAAGAAAAAATTAAAAAACAAAAACAGAAACAAAAAAATTAATGGTAAAATTGTAATTCGAAAGGGATTATTTTTGTTTTTAAAGCTCTTCAGCCATTTCATAAAAGAAGGTTCTCGACTATGAAGTTTTTATATACAAAATTAAACTCTTTTTCGAGTCCTTTTTATTTCGAAAGTATATTTCGTGTAAGTACTTAAAAAGTTATTCCAATTTTAAAAGTGTGATACTTAGTTATGCAGGCCAGTGTAATTTAGTAAGTTTCTTAATTGTAGGGCACACACTAAATTGTAATTGACAGGCTTGTGGTGATTTATCGAGGTAGGCACTGTTTATATGCCTTTATTCAATGCACCTGTGATATATAATAAATAAACTTCGTAATTTCAGAGCAGTTAATAGACATTCACGTAGTTATGCCGTTAATGAGGTGCCAGGGAAGCGACATGTGCATCAGGAATTATTGCCAAACTACGTTGTCTTCGAGCATCAACTCCACTGCTCGTCGTACTATCGTTTGACAGTCGCCACAAAGTCACAACGCTGGTTTTCCCCAATGACAGATTTGAATATGATGTGAATATCTCGCGACCCACTTTGTACCGACACCTGGACTCGTCATCGGGTGTATTTCAAGGCCTGTTTGGTTGCTCTATTTAAAAATCTATACATAGATTTCGTTATTGAACAAAACATCTCGTGCTGGTTTTCTGTTGAATTTTTCATAATAATAGGAGTTACTTTGTTTATTTATACACTAGGCAGAAGATACAAGACCCTGCCTCGGATAGCCTACATTTTATTTTGATCTACAGAAATAAGAGTAACTAAGTCGACTTATGTAGTAAAGTTTAAGGGAACCTGGGCCTGGCCTGCAGGAGCGAGCGAAGTGAGCTTGAAAGCAATCTCTTGATGGATATGCATTAAGATCAGTCTATTAAAATTCAAATTCAAAATATTTTATTTTACATAAACCCACATGGGCACTTACTCGTATGCAACGTCAGAAGCTAGGTTTTTACCAGTCGTTTCCTATACACAAGAACCGGCAAAAAACTCCACGGTCACCTTTTTTTTTTAATAATTGGCTTTTAGAAATGTTTTCAAATTACACATAAGTCTACATTCAGACGTTCATTTTTGTTTTACTTTTAAGTACCACCCCCAAGCGAGGGGTGGGGGGGGGGGGGAGTAGGTGCCCCTGTGCCACCCCCCAGGGATCCGCCTTTGGGAAGGTCACTAGTATATATTGTCACGTTGCAGGGCGGCAGATCGAGGGCGTGTGGCACACCGGCGTCGTGGCGTACGGCCGGGAGTTCTTTTTCGGCGGCGGCGGCATCAGCAGCTGTGCGCCGGTCAGTACACACACACACACAGACACACGTCAAATGCAGAGAGACCGCTAACTGTATGAAACATAGCCCAATTTAACAAAGGATCATTTAACTAATGAAATGTATAAAAAACATATGTATTAAGATTTCCATAATCAAAAGCTAACTTACCTTCCTTGTAGGTATGTAGCTTTCGGTTTTTCCACATTGGTAATACGCAACACCAATCCGAAGTCAATACTCTGATCAGCATTATAATAATGTTGTTCTCCCGTGCGAGCGTCAGCTGTACGAGTTGCACCGGCCATTGGTCATACAATAAGTAAACGTTGAGTACAAACGTAGTACAGTCTCTTGTCAACATTATCTGACCCACCCTAAAAACAAACGAATTTGGACCCTCTGCCTGTAACAATTGTTAACATTAACTTTTGTTCGACTTGTGCTCCGGCGTCGCCATAATTATATTTAAAGCTCCCATCCAAAACAAAAAACTCTTCGTATTTCCGAACGAACCTGTCAACTTCATTTCGTTTAAAGCACATTTCATGAACAACAAAGGTATGCTAGGGAGGGTAAAAAGTAACATTGGGAGGGAGTCCCGTCTCGGACAAGGAGCTTCGTATAATTGAGATAGAACTTCACTTACAGGTAAGTTCGTTTAATCTCATAATTATATCATACTCTCTCCTTGTCCGAGACGGTTTAACAGTGTAGATGTTTCAAGTTAATTTGTGAATTAAAGGCTGTTGTAATCAAAGAAAATTAATTATTATTTGGGATTACAAAACATTATGATTATCCTAAAGAATGAATACATGACTCACAAAAATAATATTAGGTACTAGGTGCTATTTCTTGTACTGCAAACAGCATTACTAAAAGCTAGGGGATCTTCTGTTACTGGTCGATTATACTGCCGCGCTAATTAGAAGCGCAGTAAGGAGGTTATTCGTAGTTTCGAGTAAATGGCGCCAAAAAATGTTTACTTTTATTTTGTTGTTTTAGATGTAATTTTGAAGTTTTGCAAATATGTTTTGATTTACATGTATAGCTGAATATGCACTGTTTCTTATGAACTAACCCAATTCTCTATATGTTTAATACAACAAATTTAAAACAAAAAAAAACTATTTATGCTTAGCAGGGTTGTCAAAACTGACTCCAGTATTACAAGCTGTAACAGCAGTCAGTTTGGAGTTACTGCGCTTTCTACTAGCAAACGCAGTTTACTGCATTTATTTTATTCAATTATTGTTGTCACTCCGACTACAAACTATAAGCGCAGTGCAATAGTGACTTATAGCTGTTAAACATAGTATTTAAATGTGAATGACTTGGTTATATTCATCCGAACCACTTCTTAATTAAATAAAACAACGTATATTTAATATCCAATATTACTTTTTCCCTACCCAGTCATTTTCGACCCATTTCCATTCTCCCATTCCTGTCTAAAGTGCTCGAGGCCTGCGTGCATAAGCAGTTTACGGGGTTTGTTCATCGGAACAACCTCGTTAGCTCCTTTCAGTCTGGGTTCAGGCCTGGGCACAGTACAGCCTCCGCTCTCCTTAAAGTGACTGGTGACATTAGAGAGGCGATGGAGGATACTAAAATTACCGTTTTGGTATTAATTGATTTCTCCAATGCCTTTAACGCCGTCAGCCACGATATTCTCCTTTCTATCCTCTCTCACCTTATGGTTTCGTCGGAGGCCCTGGAATGGTTCTCTTCTTATCTTCGGCGACGTCAGCAGTCGGTTCGCGTTGATGAGAAGTCATCAAGTTGGCGTGACCTGGATGCTGGTGTTCCACAAGGCGGTATTCTTTCTCCATTATTATTCTCCATCTTCATTAATTTTATAACTCACTGTCTTCGGTGTTCGTATCATCTATATGCCGACGATCTTCAATTATATACAGCTGAGCGGGTAGAAGGTTTGTCGAACGCTATAGCGGATGTAAACCGAGACTTAGATGCTATCAAAAAGTGGTCTGATAGTTTCGGGGTGTCAGTAAACCCCTCGAAGTGTCAGGCCATTGTAATTGGAAGTTCACGCATGATGGGTAGGGTGACGCTTAGCTCTCTTCCACCTCTTATTTTCAATGGTACCGTCATACCCATTACACCTACTGTCAAAGATCTCGGTTTGCATCTTGACTCAACGCTTAGTTGGCAACGCCAGGTCTCTAGTGTTAGTCAAAGGGTCAATGGTACTCTGCGATCCCTGTATCGTTTGAGAAACTTTTTGCCCGCTAAGACGAAGACCATGCTTGTGCAGACTTTGATTTTCCCTATAATCGATTATGGTGACGTGTGCTATTTTGACTTGAATGCGGTTTTGCTGGATAAGCTCGACAGATTGCTCAACAATGGTATCCGGTTCATATTCAACCTCAGGAAATATGACCATATGTCGAGCTATAGGTCTGAGCTCAAATGGATGTCCATTCGCCAAAGAAGAAGTTTGCGCGCTTTGACCACGCTTTTCTCCCTTCTCAACTCTCCCAATCCTCCTTCTTATCTCGTATCTCACTTCCAATATCTTTGTTCTTCACACGCTAAGAATCTGCGTTCTTCTAACAATCTTCTCTTACTCTGTCCGTCTCATACGTCTGATTTTGTTCATTCTTCTTTTCATATTCAGTCCATTCTTCTTTGGAATGCGCTTCCTCTTGATATCAGGACGGCAAGCAGTCGGTATGCATTTAAGCGGAAATTGCAGAGTTATTTTCAAAATAAATCTTAAAAAAATAGCGTAGAGTCATCTCAACACTTCTCTCCCTTGATTTTGTATATATATATATATATATATTATAAGTATGTATATATTATAGTAATAGTATGTATGTGTATATAACCTATTTATGTATTTGTGTACCTAGTTGTAAAAGTTTTTTTTTATCATTGTCCCTTTCAATTAAAGCACCTGCCATCTAATCTCTTCACCACCCTTGGTTGACTGGTAGAGAATGCCTAAGGCATTAAGTCCGCCTTTGTACCTTTTTGTGCGAAAAGTTTAAATAAATAAATAAATACTGCAGTTATAAGTAGTCTCCTTAAATTATTAATTAAACATAATTTACAAATCATAACAGCCGCAAGTGTTTCTTACTGCGTTTCTTACTAGTAAAAAAAATAAGTTTAAACAAATACTGTAAGGCAAAGCGCAGTAATGTGTCTTACTGCAGTTGTGCGCAGTCATTTAGTTCTCAGCAAAAACATGATGCGTTTTTGCTTATTAAAAATACTACTTCCCGAACAGCTATCAAAATAAGGATCAAATCACAATAGAAAGCTTATTACGAGGATTCAGAATCAATAAGTAACTCAATTTTTTCCTTCTTTACTGCAATTCTAATTAGCGCGGCAGTATAAAACCTAGCGACAGTTGAGGATGTCCCTGACCATCCTGCCGTCTTTCTAATGAGATCTATGCTAAGACCAACCCTACTTGCGGTTGAAGTAGAAGCATGCCTAGTGCTGTGTGCAGTAAATAATCTACACCCGCCTCACTCAATGTCATTTTGATCCATCTACTTAGAGATTGAGAAGAGGCACTATGGTATGGTTTTTTGTATGTAATTATTAGGTTATCTATTTCTTTTCTAATATTTTTAGTAGTATTTGAATAAGACCTTATTGTGTGTACAGGGCAAATTTCAAGTTTACTAGTATAGCATTTTAAATGTAAACAGGGTTGAAGTGAACTTTTACTTGAAGTTTTAATATTATCAGGTACTTTTATTTGTACTCCATCGGCTGAAAATGTAATATTTTTAATTTTTAGTAGTGATAGTGTCTGAACTCTATGCCTTGATGTTACCAGAATTGTTACTAGTTTTCTTGTTAAAATATCCAATGATAAACTCTCATTTGGGTACTTGGATGCTAAATAATCCAACACCATACCTGGATCCCAAGTAACACTATATTTCGGGTTGGGAGGCTTCAGCCTGAATACACATTTAAAAACCCTTTTTAATCTGTCATCTGAAGTAATTTTACCTCTGGTTTATTCAATTTATATGAGCTTAACAGACAAGTGCTCGAGGACTCGATGAACAAATACAATAACAATACAGACACGCAAATTTGATCTTTATAACGTTAGCATAAGGTTATATGTTATAACTACTTGTTATAATATAATTAGTGTAATACCTTATTTGAATGATTGCGTTCAAGTAATTCTGGTCTCGTGGTCTGTGTATAAGACAGAAAATCTAGTTGCGAGATCAAATCCTGCGACGAAGATATTGTTTTGCTTTCAATTTAGAATTTATTCCAAAACTATTTCTTGTATTATTATAAAGAACTATAGACGGATAATCTTCAAATATAAACTTTCTAAAATGGTAATATTTTCGCATAACTTGTAATAAGTGGGTAGTTGAAAAATAAATATTCGTATTCATTATAAAACTGGTATTCAAATGCTACCAAGGGTATGCAGTGACTACGCTCGCACACATTTTACCTTGCCTTACTAAATTGCAAAAACAACGTCTCTTACAATTTTTTATTTTCTATTTTATAGGTAGTTTTTTTATTAACATGTCTCAATGGAGTGATTATTTAAAATACAAAATAATCTATTTGCACGAAGAGAAGGTTGGCTGCTTGTGCTGTGCAAGAATAAACTTTATGAAAGTATACTATATGGTTCAAATTCTGTAGATTATTGCGTCTAGCATTACAACTAAGATCAAATTTCAATGCGGCTTATAAGAGTTGAGTTGGTCTTGTGGTCACTAAGGTAGTGCGGTGTTCATCGTTGTCTACGTTCGAAACCAAGTTTAACCTAAATATAGCTTTTTGCACAGCTGTTTTTTTTAAATTATTTTATTACACTTTTTTTTACATTTCTTTAATGGTCGACGTAGGGTCTTGTCTTTTTAAACGAGCAGTTTGTATAGAAATAAAACTAAACAATTGCAAGTTTAAAATGTTTATTATTTCATTAAAATACTTAGGTAAGATAAAGTAAGTAAATGCTCATATATATTTCCAAATGAATATATATTTTATATTAGGGGTTAAAGTATGAAATTGCCGATTTGTACTGAAAAATTGAAATTGTTTTTTTTTTTTAATTTAACATATTTATTTAATCAAAATAATTACCATTATTATCTATACATTGCTGTCATCTAATAGGAAGGTCATTTATGCCTTTGCGATAGAACTCTCGTGATCTAGATTCGACAAACTGTGAAAGCATTTTGTACTGCCTCCTGAGAAGAAAACTTTTTATCACGTAGAAAATTGTCCAAATCACGAAAAAAATGGTAGTCCGTTGGAGCAAGGTCTGGCGGATACGGAGGGTGACGAATGGTTTCTAATTGTAGTTCCTGTAGAGTTAAAACGGTTTCTCGTACTATATGAGGTCTCACGTTATCATGGAGCAATAATGGTGAAGATCGATTCATGAGTCGGGGCTGTTTCAATGCTAGTTTTGCTATCATTGTTCGGAGTTCGGCACAGTAGACATCTGCCGTTATTGTTTGACTAGATCTGAGAAAGCTATAGTGAATAACACCATGCTGAGACCACCAAACAGTTACCATTACCTTTTTATTGGTAAGTATTGCTTTAGGACACTGTTGCGGCGTTTGACCTGGGGTCAGCCATTGCATTTTTCGCTTACGGTTATCGTAAAGAATCCACTTTTCATCACATGTCACAATTCGATCCAATATTCCTTCATTTCTGTATCGATTCAACAAGGCAACACAAGTTTCAACACGCGTTCCGTTCTGCAGATCAGTCAAATCATGAGGCACCCATTTCTCATATTTTTTTATATGATTGATTTGACGCAAATGAGTCAATATTGTTGGTAAGGTAACGTTAAGCCATTCCGCTAATTCCTGGGTAGTTTGGCTCGGATCGGTTTCCACCATCTCTTTGAATTCATTGTTATTCACCTGTGTGGGCGGTCTTCCACGTGGTTCGTTCTTCAAATCAAAGTTTCCATCACGAAAGCGTTTAAACCAAAATCGCACGGTGCGTTCAATAGCAGTCCCCTCTCCAAACGCAACATTGATATTGCGAGCTGTTTCTGCCGCGTTAGGGTCGCGTCGGAACTCGTATTCAAAAATAACTCGAATTTTCGAAGTATCCATCTTTCTTGTCTAAGCTGAATAAAAAAAACAAATGAAAGTCGATAATCGAATGTTGCACATTTTTTAAAAGAAGAACTTCATAAGTACCATGTGAAAAAAGTTTCACTCAAAAATCATCAAACCATAAAGGTTCTATGTCAATTCGAAGTACCTATTACAATAAAACGGCAATTTCATACTTTAACCCCTATTATTAGTATGCAATAATCAAATCTAACCATTTATTAACATTAAAAAGGCATGCTTATGCTTAAAACTTTGCTATCGAGAAAATGAATTCATCTGTGAAATGCTTTACAGATTTATAGCTGCCTATGCTTAGAAAGGAACGTGTTGTCTTATCAAAAAGTTTTAATATTTGTAATATTGAATTAGATAAATGTAGGGAGAAGTATGATACTGATATCCAGCTCCTCTATAATGATATATTACACAAGGAGCACTTGCTGAAGGATATTTATGAAAACTATGAAACTTCACAACAACAACTAAGTGACCGCTTGTTTGAGGCTGGGGAACTACTGGATTTGGTGAGGAGCAATGCTGAAAGGTTTGAGTCTCTGACTAATGATCTTTCATGCAGCTATGCTAACCAACCACCACCTCTTCAGCCTCAGCCTGACTTGTCCCCTCCAGTATTGGCTCTTCCAGCAGACACCCCACAGATAAACAAATCAATATTCTTTTCTGACGAGTTAGGTTCTGGCTTTGGAACAATTTTACTCAATTACCTTAGCCATAGTTTTACCAATCATAGTTATCATAACATAAGTTTTAACCAAATGATTAAAAGAATTGCCAACACAAACCTGGATCAATATTCTACTATGGTTTTGCTATTAGGTAATAGCACTAGTATTACCAGAAAGGACATAGTGGATGGTGTAAACACCTTATTAGAGTTAAAAATAGGAAAGCTAATGTTGTGTGCTTTTCCTTACTCTGATACTTTATCAGATAATGAAAATAATTACATTTATAAGTTGAATAATACTATTCACAAGTTGACATGTTGTCATAGTGACAAATTATTGTATTTTGACACTAACAAGTTTGTTAGTGGTTTTAAGTTAACTCAGAGAACTTTATCTCTGTCTGGGCAATGTAGACATCTGATTGCTATGTTGATAGCATATAATATTAACGAGGTTATAGCTAATGTAACAAATTCTAGTATTAGTGACAAATCTGTGTTGCATAGTTTTACTAACAACATTGTGATTGATTGTGAATCATCATATTGTACAAAGGAGGCTCCACCTACAATGGCAACATCCTTGGAGGCCACTACCAGTCAGATAGGGTATTTCCCTCCTGCTGGAACTTATACGGGCAATCTAGACTCTCCAGTTGTAGTTGTGGAGCTATCTCCTGATAATAATTTAAACTAGTCAGTGAGACAACAGAAGTTACCCCTTCAAATAACCAATTATTAATACAGAATAATAAAAAGGTATCTTCTGGCAATATAATTAATAATACTAAGAAAGTAAAGGGTGTGCAACATATTTTAAAATTATTTAATCAAAATATCCAAGGTTGCGCTTCTAAATTACTGGAAATAGAATTGTTTTTGGAAGACACCAAGTTTGATGTCATTTGTTTAACAGAGCATTGGTTGAAAGATTATCAAGTAATGTCAATTAATTATGAAAATTATCGTGTAGTTAGCCATTTCAGCCGAAAACGTATGATACATGGCGGGTCATTAATATTACTTAAAAATTCTATTAAATCTAAAGAACGTAAAGACATCATCGGGCTGTCTGTTGAACACATGATTGAATTGTCCTGTGTTGAGCTCGATAAGCATGTTATAGTATGCGTATACAGACCTCCTAGTTACCAGAATCTATCGGTGTTTGATTCTGTAATGGAAGATGTTTTAAAGAAGCTTAGTACTAGTAGTAAGTCAATAATCGTATGTGGCGATTTTAATATTAATTTATTGGAACATAACTCGAATACTGTCAGATTATTGAGTCTTTTTGGGTCATTTGATTTGTCCAATGTGTTTATGGAACCAACCCGAGTGACAGCTTCTTCTGCCACTTGTATAGATAATATTTTTTGTAATTGCGATTACATACACAAACGAATTGTAGATAAGTTGCCATCTGATCACAGTGGACAAATAATAACATTTAGCTCCTATAGGCCTTTACAAAAAATTGAAATAAGGTTTAGGCCAATTACATGTAAAAATTTAGAGAAATTAAATAATTCTTTGGCCAGTAAATTATGTGATCAGAGTTTTAATAATATAGATGACCCCAATGAGTTCTACGCCGAGTTCTTTTCACTATTAAACTCGCAATTTTATGACACTTTTCCACTGAAAACTAAAAGTATTTACACAAAGTTTTTATTCAGTGACTGGGCTACTCCAGGTATTCGTAAAAGCAGGGAAAAACTTTTTGAACTGTATGGCTTAAAGCAACATATGAAAAATACGAACTTTCATCAGTATGTTGCAAAATATTCAAAAACTTTTAAAAGGGTGTGCCAAAGAGCTAAAGCTCTTTATATAAGCAATAAAATAAAATCAGCTGATGATAAAATAAAAACTACCTGGCAAATAATAAATAATGAAACAGGTAGGAAAAAACAGCGAAATAGTGAACTTAATTTAGAGACTGCACATGGCCCCATCAATTCAGATGTAGAAATAGCTCAGGAATTTGAAAACTTCTTTGCTAATATTCCCCTTAAAACTACTGAAGCTTTAAATTCTTCCCCCACGCTTTCTGCTGCCTTACTTAAAAGGAATGTAAAGGCATGCCCTTCGGAGCTTAGGTTTCAGCATACAAACCCCCAGGCTGTTATAAGAGCTTTTAAAGATCTTAAAATTAAATCAACAGAAGATCTCTGGGGTATGTCTGTAAAAGTATGTAGACCTCTCATCGAAACCATTGCGCCCTATTTAGCTTTCATATTTAACACCAGTGTTGACCAAGGAGTCTTTCCGGATCTTATGAAACATAGTAAAGTAGTACCATTGTTCAAATCCGGTGATAGTAAAGATCCCAACAATTATAGACCTGTGTCAATTCTGCCAGTTCTCAGTAAGGTGTTTGAAAAGTTGATGCTCAATCAAATGTTACGTCACTTTAATAAAAATTACATCTTTCATGAACACCAGTACGGCTTCACCAAAGGGCGTTGTACCACTGACGCCGGTGTTACCCTAATGAAGAACATTTTTAACGCCTGGGAAGAAGCACAAGATGCTATTGGAATCTTTTGCGATCTCTCTAAGGCGTTCGATTGCGTAAACCATGAAACACTTCTGATGAAACTCGAGCACTATGGGATTAGGAAAACAGCACTTGACTTGTTAAGATCATACCTGAAAGATAGAAAGGTTAAAATCCAAGTAAATGGCGTAAACTCATTGGGTTCTGAAATGACAATGGGCGTTCCTCAAGGTTCGATATTGGGTCCATTCCTCTTTTTAGTTTATATTAATGATTTACCCCAATTACTTCAAAATCAACCGAAGATGGTGTTATTTGCAGATGACACATCATTGATCTTTAAAATAGACCGACGGTCACAAAATCTTGACGACGTGAATAACTCTATTCTTCAGGTCCAAGATTGGTTTACGGTTAATAATTTAGTACTTAATGAAAAAAAAACAAAATGCATTAGATTTAAATTACCTAATGTTAGAAGTAGCGAATGTGACATCGTATTGAATGGCCAAAAATTAGAATTTGTTAATCAGACAGTTTTCCTAGGAATCACGCTAGACGAGAAATTACAATGGGGACCTCATATAACATCTATTGCGGGGCGGCTAAGCTCGGCCGCATATGCTGTTAGAAAGATAAGACAATTAACAGACGAAGAAACCGCGCGCTTGGTCTATTTTAGTTACTTCCACAGTATTATGTCATATGGCATTTTACTGTGGGGTCGGGCTGCTGACATTGAATCCATTTTTATTTTGCAAAAGAGAGCTGTCAGAGCCATTTACAATCTACGTCGCCGCGAATCTCTTAGGGAACTATTTAAAAGGATTAATATTATGACGGTACCTTGCCAATTCATTTATGAAAATATTATGTATGTAAGAAAAATCAACATCTTTTTAATAAAATAAGTGATAGACATAATTTTAATACTAGAAATAAAGACAAATTAGATCAACCTTTTTTCAGATTATCTAAAGTTCATACATCTTTTATGGGGTGCTGTGTTAAATGTTACAACAAAATACCTTGTGAAATATTGCAATTAAATGAAAGAAAATTTAAAACTTATATTAAAATTACACTTTGTAAGCAAGGATATTACAAATTAGAGGATTATATCCAAGATAAGAATGCTTGGAAACATGCTGGTCTTGCTCCATAGGACAATCTCTAGAGTCTAGACAAAATCAAACTGGTTGCTAATGTAATTGTATAATTTATTCTTTTTTTTTTTTTTGACATTGATTTACATTCTGTAATTACTTGGGGTCACACCCGGACTTATTACTCCTTATTTATTTATGAAAATCGTCTACGTTTGGAATGTTTGTGAATATGTGAGCACCATGTATCTATCACATAGTTGATCTATATGTCATGGTTACATTTATCCATTTTAATTCTTTTACCTATTGTGGTATAGTAAGTTTATTTTTGGGTGCATCGTCTTCACATATAATTATATAAATAATGTATGCAATATATTGTAAAACATTTTAAAAGAGTAACGGTGGAGTTTCTTGCCCATTCTTCTCCATACGAAAACTACCTTTTGGAAGGGGCGACTAGAATCAATTTTATTCTAATTTTATTTTTGACGTTCAAAAGTGCCTTTTATGTGCCTATTTGAAATAAATGATTTGACTTTGACTTTGACTTGACTTGACTTTATATGTAGTGAATAAAATGTTATTTAAATAGAAACAATCTATTTATAACAATAACATCACCACATAATCTGCAACATTTTAATGGTTTAAATCAATCCATTGAGCATTTACTTACACGGTGTGTTTAAAAACAGGAAAAAAAAAATTAAAAAAATATTCCTGGGCAAAGCGGACCCTTTCTTCGCGATGAGCAGGAGTCAATGCAATTTTCTGTGCCGGTTTATAATTCCTTATCCCAGCAGCGTGTAAATGCCTTCTCACTGTTTCCACTGAAATATTGTGATTTATTGCGGTTACACGAATGGGCAAAAATGGATTTTCAACATGGCTTGAAACAACGGTGGCGTACGAATTCGGGACTACACTTGATGACTTTTGCTCCTGGACGAATCCGCTGAATATTTCCATTGTCTCCATAACGTCTTAGCCACAGACTGACCGTATTTCACTAAAACAAAAAAAAAAAAAATTTTTGGAACCGTGAACATGTAACTTGTAAGGAGTGGATGTAATGGTAAAATAGCCAGCTACGCGTTCATTAATCACAATCAATAAAATAAAATATGTATAAAAAAACACTTACTGCTATACTAAGTCGACGACTAATCTCTCTAATTCCAACATTCTGCTCATGTACAAATATGATTTTATGTTTTGTATAGTCATTAAGTTGCGACATGATGCTTTTAACACCAAATAGATTAAAAATACTTAACGAGTTATGTGAAACGATTTACAAATGTGTGTGCGCAGTCACTGCTATTAGGCGTAGTGTAACTTTTGTCACTTAGATGAATTTATTATCTACCTCACGAAGCAAATATATGTTTTACTTCGTATCCAACCATTCTTGGTAAATATAAATTCTGTGAACTTAAAGTTTTTAATTTACCCACCTGTTTACAAGATAAGTTATTAGGCGTAAATCATATTGGTCGTTCTTTAATAATGCAAGCAATATTGTAGAAATGAAAACAAATTAAAAAAGAAACTGATAATAGGTGGACTGAGTTTTCGAACCCACATGTTGCTCGTCGCCAATCCAGCATCAAACCGCTAAGCCAAAAAAACTTGTTGGGAATACGCGAAATTAAAGATTGGGTGGTAATTATGTAGTGTGACTTAAAAGCTTTTCAACTTTAATTTCAACGAGATAATGATTAAAATAGCTTAACAAAATGATATATAATGCCGGTGGCTCCGACAATGTTGGGTGGGTTTACCTTAACGTTACGTGTTAAAGATGAAATTTGCGTGTCTGTATTGATTGTGTTTGTTCATCGAGTCCTCGAGCACTTGTCTGTTAAGCTCATAAATTGAATAAACCTTAATGTTACAGGCAGAGGGTCCAAATTCGTTTATTTTTAGGGTGGGTCAGATAATGTTGACCAAGAGACTGAACTTAATTATCTACAGTTAAGACGCCGGAGTTCCTGACGTAGTCTGCGCGATAAATCGTCGGTCTTTTTGGTACATTTTTTTGAAGTACCTGCTCAGACTAATGTGGGCGGACGCTAATAACTACATTTTCGCTATAAATTATCGGTATGCAAACTATGCAAGCATGCAACAGAACAAAGCACGTAACCAGCATAACATGTTCAAACGTGACGATGTGAATTGGCAAAGCACGCCTTCACGTCGGCCAACGGGACTTTATCACTTGAATCAGCAGGTGCGTGAGGAGTTTCTATAATCGAACGAATATTTTCACGAGCTCCACGTAAATAGACTAGTAATTGCAGTAAATGTTTACTTGGTGAACGAATGAATAGGAGCCATGTTTTACCTGTCTGACGCTTTGTTGATAGGTACACAGGAACCAACTATTTAGTTTACATATTATATGTGTGGGTGAAGTCACGGTTATGCACACAAACACCAAATAAAACGAGCGGGCTCTGTGTTTAGTAGTGTGCGTATGGCACGATAGTAATCATTTATTGATGTTATCGAATGAGATATAATATTTCGCATCATATTACTATAGCGACCTTGGCGCAATGGCTGGTCTTTGGTCAGTGAACGAGAAGTCGTAAGTTCAAACCATGTGTGCAGCAAATGTCTTTTTCTTTTTGTATTCATTATTTTGTTTAAACATTACATAAAATTGAATTTATAACGATTCGATCCCATTCATGGATGAGTAATGAAGTTTGCAACGTTTGAGACAGCCACGGAACTCTCAGGCCATTTTATTTTGACTGTTCAGTAAATAACAACCGACAATTTAAAAAAAAAATGTTTTCAAGCACCCTATTTTATAAAAAATGAGCATTTTGGTTCTCAGTCTACAAGTATTTGCATTACTGAATTTATTGATTGCTACTCGTATTCGTTTGCAGATTTATTTCTGTGGATCCAATATTTATCAATGTTATGTGTATGTTAAAAAAAGGCAGAAATCGTTGTCCTGCATGAGCAAAACGTATCTATATGTGAAATTGCAAGGCGCCTAATTATATCGGTGAGCAACAGTTTAAAGTTAATAAATTTCAAAACACAGATGATTATGATAAAATTAACTTGGTCTAGCCCATTTTTGTCCCATTACGGCACGGGTCTTTAGATAGATTAAAGAAAAGCCTTCGAATAACGTAAATAAAAATAGATAATATTAAAATAGATTATTATGTTTACTAATGTCAGTGTATATTTAAAACAAATAAAGTAGAACAAAATTAATTTAACAAAAAGTAAAAAGCAGCAAAACAAAATTCCTCAGTTGGGATAGAACTCATGTCGTCTAACTTACATCAGTAGCAGGCGTTTGCAGGCGCACCACTAAACTATGGGAACCTTGTTATATCAGACTAAAATATGGGCTCATATTCCTTCATTGTGTACCCGTTTATTTTATCTTTAACCGCGTGTGTATATTACGTATACCCACACAATAATAATGACAGTCACCGATGTATGCGCTATGTAAACTAATAAACCCACACAATATAAAATGTAAACCAATTAGATTGTTTCACTGTACCACATTAAAGATATGAACAGTACAGAAACTACGTATAATAGGCACACTCACACAGACGCGCGCATCTACGATACCCCTAAGCGATAGTCGCGGTGCTCTCAGTCACGGGTGCCGCGTTGGAACGAGTAGTCGCGTACATTTTATTCCTTGCGCCACGGACCGCCCATCTTTTTAAAAGTGGTAGCAGGCGAAAGTATTTTTCGGTAAATAATTTATAATTACGAAGAAGAAAGTTCACTTATTGTTTTTCGCATATTTTATGAAGTATCTTGTGTATATGCGTATGGTTGTCACCATCTCAGGTAGCTGGGCTGATGATGGAAGGTACAACTCCTTAACAGTAAGAAGTTACTCGAACAGGCAAGGACTGTTTTAGTAAATTGTTTCGATGTTTGATAGGGCATTTGCCACATTTGGTCTCATGATCATCAAGTCATGACCTGATGCTGCAGTCAGGATAGTCTGCAGAGTACCTAACTCCTCGACAACTAACAGCTGATATATCGTGTTTAGGCTCATTGAAAAGGGCTCGATGTGTGGATAAACGTACTGCTAATGAGGAACACTGAAGTACATAGAGACCTGATGCTGAAGCCAGGAGCATCAGAAAAAGTACAAACCTTGAAATTACGGCACCGAAGTCGTGTTTGGGCTCATTTTAAACAGGGCTAAATTTTAAGTTCAATGCAATGTTGACATAAGTCTGGCCTGATGCTGCAGCCAGGATTATCAGCATCTGGTCTAAAAACTAATAAATACTTAAAGTGAAATACTTTTGCGAGTTTTTCTTCTGTATAATTATCCTAACAAAGGTTGCCGGTAGTGGCTGGATGAGAGAAGCGGAGGACCGTGGACGTTGGCGCAAACTTGGGGAAGTCTACGTCCAGCAGTGAACTGCAATAGGCTGATGATGATTTATAAAAGCCCCAACTTATCAAATTTTCGTCATGTGGTCTATTTAGCAATTTGGTAGGTTCCAAGTCGCATAATACAATGCCATCCAGCGTCTTTACACGACTAAGCGCAACATAAACTTGGTCCTTAGCAAAATTTTTCTTGCCTAAGTCTATTACGGCTTTGTTTAAGGTGGTGCCCTGGAGTTTATGCACCGTTACAGCCCAACTAAGTATAAGCGGCAGCATCCGCCTTTCGACATCCCTATAGCCTTTAGTTGCCTGATAAGTTGCTGACACAGGCGCTATGGCCACTAACCCCTCACTGTCTTTTACGTTTATGCCGATAGTACTATCGTCAAATTTTGTAAAAACTGAATCTGGTAACTCGCCAAATTCAAGTTGATCGCGGCGAAGGGCAGGCCACTTAAACTTCGATACGATCCCCATTGCCCCATTCACCAGACCCTCAGTCACAGAAATGTTGCGTCTCAACATAACTCTAGAACCTATTCCCAGTTTTAACTCATGCATCAATCCACCACAGTTGTTTACGTCAGCTGGAATAACATTTGATGGTGGTCGTTTGCCGTAGGTTGCTGCCTCTGTCATATATATATATATGTCATCCCTCTGTCTCTCCAAGCGATTACGTCTATGTTCCTCATTTTCAATTCGCATTGATTCACAGTTACGCTCTCTCATTGCCGTCAGTCTTCGGATTCGTTGATCGGCAGGTTCAGTTCTTCGTCGTTGATGGATAACGTCGAGTCGGTGCTCACGTTGTTCGGGAGTCTCATTGCTCAACCGTTCTCGTATAACACCGAGTCGGTGATCACGTTGATCGGGAGTCTCATTGCTCAACCGTTCTCGTATAACACCGAGTCGATGTTCACGCTGTTCAGACGACTCGTCACTCAATCGTTCTTGAATACGATAGAGTCGACAGATTGAGAACGCCTGTAATTTCTCATCTGAGATAACCTAGCGTGACGAGCTAACTCTGATTCTTGGGAACGGGACATAGCGCTCCGTTTGCAACACTTAGTTAATCGTTCCTTATTTGCAGTATTAGTTTCTTTAATTCTGTTTGCCCTCACGCGGGCGGCCCCTTTAGTTGGTCTGCCCATAGTGATTCTTAACAAATGCAAAAATTCTAATTACACAAAAAATGGAAAAATAAAAAAACTTTTTAAGAACAAAATTAACCGACTTCAAAAAAAAGTAGAGTACTACTGTACTCTAAACCAAACCAAAAAACACTTCTGCAATAAAAAGCGAAAATTCAAAAGTAAAAATAAAGCACTACTGCACTAATAAAAACTTTTTTACAAAATGTCGAAAGTGTCAAAAAACGAAAATGCGGAACCAGCGACACCGACTTCCGAAATTAAAGTTATTTTTCTCTTTTCAGTGTTTTATTTTGGAAGTCGGTTGTTTTTATTTTGTAAAAAAGTTTTTATATGATTGTTCATTGAGTTTTCTAATTTTAGCGCCAGTACATTGTACAATATTTTGCGATATTAAAATTGAGTGGGGTGATAAAGAGAACCGAATCGCTGTGATTGCATTACACAAAGCTGGTATGGAGCCAAATGCAATTTTTTATTTATCTTTACAATTGACCAACATTTTAACAAACAAAATGACCGTATTTATGCTCAAAGCTCTAAGGAAGCTTCCCAATTAGTCGACAGAGTGCAACGTGGGCATTATCCGACTTCAGTGATGGTTTGGTGGGGTGTTAGCTATGAAGGAGTGACTGAGCCATATTTTTGTGAAAAAGGTATCAAAACATCGGCACAAGTGTATCAAGATACCATTCTTGAGAAGGTAGTTAAGCCCCTTAACAACACCAAGTTCAATAACCAAGTATGGTCCTTCCAACAAGACTCGGCGCCGGGTCATAAACCTCGGTCCACGCAGTCTTGGTCGGAGGTGAACGTTTCGGACTTCATCAGAGCTGAAGACTGGCCGTCGTCTAGTCCCGATCTTAATCCGCTGGATTATGATTTATGGTCAGTTTTAGAGAGTACGGCTTGGTCTAAACGCCATGATAATTTGGAGTCCCTAAAACAATCCATACGATTGGCAGTGAAGAATTTTCCCATGGAAAGAGTGCGTGCTTCTATTGATAACTGGCCTCAACGTTTAAAGGACTGTATTGCAGCCAATGGAGATCACTTCGAATAAGCTTTTTATATTTTAAATTGTTTTATATTTATGTATTAAACTAACACACTGTAAAAGTAATAAATATTACTAGCAATAAAAAAAAAATTGTTTTCTTCGTGACAATATTTATGGCCAGACTAGGTATACAACGTGTAACGGAATAAACGCAAGACCTCGGACACCCCAATTAG
Source organism: Apamea epomidion (assembly GCA_947507525.1). Taxonomy (NCBI): domain Eukaryota; kingdom Metazoa; phylum Arthropoda; class Insecta; order Lepidoptera; family Noctuidae; genus Apamea; species Apamea epomidion. The sequence continues at coordinate 310,601 of OX382232.1, forward strand.
AATATTAAATTATAGAACTAAAACAACATCTCAATTTAATTGACTAAAAGAACACCCAGTTTTTTTAAGTAAAATAGTTGTCCTGACTGAACGTAAAACGTTCGAGCATACTACTCTATCCCTACGCACACACTCATAGCACACTCGTGCGCGTGCCTACGTAGTAGGTAGGAACAGAAAGCATTAGGTATGTATTTGTACGTTCAATGACCGAACATTAAGCACAAACATTTAGTAGTTTGATATTAATAATTTGCGATATTACCGTATAACTATTATTGCTAGTTGCCTAACTAGTTTAATAATGATTCCATTTTTCCATCACAATTACACAGGCTTTGGACTGACAGCTTCGAATGATTTGGTTTAATTACGGATATGGAAGTATTTTTAAATTGAGCAACTTTTCACCCCACTGCGATCTATCAGTACGGCAATACCTAAAGGCGCCCGCATCTTTTCACCCGCCGGTGGCGCCGCCTGCCGCTTTCGCGATATCACCACCTACCCTCTACTAAGTCGTGTTTACATTTTCATAAGGTACGTTTAAAATTTTTTTTTAAGTCGGCGAGTTTAAAAGATTTGAATCATAATATTTACAGTACCTACTTAAAATCGTGAGGTATTTACACTAAATACTTCTTCGTCCCCTTTTTCAATTCTTCTTCATCTTTCTGACTGACTGACCCTTTGACAATTCAAAAGTGCCTGTAATTGGTTGAGTTGAATTAAATGATTTGAGTTTGAGTTAAAAAAAAATCAAAATGTCCACCGCCTTGCTCGATACACATTATTGCACGTTCACTTAAGTATACTTTATTTAACATACACAGATTAATTATTATTTTTACAAGCTAACACTAATATACAGGGTGTCAGGAGACCGCTTCCGAAGCCAGAACGTAGATTATATACAACCTATATGCAAACGGAGTTCATATTTCGCAAACACGCAATGGAAACCGTACAAAACGTGAAGTCACTGACTTTACATACCTGTCTAAATCCTTTGCGACCTTATAAGGTTTGGCTCGAACTGCACTCCATCCATTTCAATACATAGCCGGGCCCGTCGCTGTGTCGACCCGTGAACACGAGGCATTAGTGTAGGACACACACATTCTGCACGTAGTTTATTAAAAACGCTCACTATTCTGCCCCGCATTTCATCAGCACTGTCACATTCCCGATCAAACACTCTTTCTTTCACATACCCCCACAAAAAGAAGTCCAAAGGTGGTGAAGTCGGGTGAACGAGCTGGCCAGGCGTGCGGTCCCAGCCTTCCGATCCAGCAATCATCAAAAAGCTCAGTGACACGCTCGCGGACGAGACGCGTAACATGCGGTGGAGCGCCATCGTGCTGGAACCATGCTCGACGAAATTCAGCCAGCGATACATTATCTAGCGTATCATTTAAATGTACATATTTATAAAATTAAGATATGCTGGTCTATTGAGGCGCTGCACCAGCCCATACGTTGACGGACCATCTGGTCTGATGGCCGGTTTCTTGAGTAGCGGACGGGTTCACGTCTGACCATACATGGGCATTCCTCCTGTTCCACATCCCGTTTCTCGTGAATGTGGACTCGTCCGTCCAGATAATGTGCTCAATAAAGCCAGGCGCACGTTGTTGTGGATCTAGCAGCCAACGACAGTACGCACGACGACGAACGTGATCATTGGGTAGCAAAGCTTGTACTTTGTGTATTTTGTAGGGCCGCATTCTGTTCCGGCGCAAGATTTTGTGAACTGTCCAGTGAGAGACTGTCGGTACGCCCCGGCGCCGCAATAATTTCGCCACACTTCGTGTGCCCAGCCGTGGATTTTGGCGAATCACATTTAAAATACGCTCCTCGGTCTGAACATTCATTTGTTGTCCACCACCTGCCGCCATCGGAGCAGTTGGTCGATTTTCTAAGACTCTCTGAAAAGCACCCGTTATCATGCGAGAATCAGACGGATGTCGGACGTTCGGAAATCTGTCTCGGTAAATTCGCAACGCTGGAGAAGCATTGCCACGGGCTTCTCCTAAACACATCAACATGTTGCCGTATTCACGAGCACTGTACACGTATGCCTCAGGTATTGTTAAAAACAGCAAAAAATTATAACAAAACAATAAATCAGCACTAAAAACGTAACAATAATAACTAAACACAAAACTAACAAAACAGTAACAAATACGAGTCAATGACTATCGATCGATTAACGCACGTTCGCTCACGTACCGAGTCGGAAAGGAACTAACTAAGTAACTAGATTACTAAAGAAGTACGAGGGTCATTCAATAAATACTTAGCCTACAAAAAGTAAACGAAAATTTTGGAAAAGTGGCAATTTATTTTTCAACATAGTCTCCTTTTAGTTCGATACACTTAGCCCAGCGATGCTCCAACTTTTTTAACCCGTCCGTAAAATAGTTTTTGTCAAACTCTGCAAAATAGGCCACTTTTGCACTTGTTTTCCGGTGTGAGTAAACGCGGCACCCATCGCGCCGACAGCTTTCTCATGCCGAGTTCCTCGTGAAGAATATGATGCACTGTTCCTTCTGAAATGCCTACAGTCTCAGCTAGCTTCCGAACCTTCAATCGGCGATCTGCCAATACGAGATCATGGAATTTTTTAATGTTTTCCTCCGTAGCAGCTGTTTTCGGTGCACTTGGACGTGGTTCATCAAAAACCGACGTACGGCCACGTGCAAACTCGTTGAACCAATTCTTGACGGTGGCCATCGATGGAGAAGAATCACCGTACACAGCATCCAAGCGCTCTTTGATTTCAATACGCGTTTTCCCTTCCAAAAATAGGAATCGAATCACCGAACGATATTGCTCTTTTTCCATTTTTGTAAAACCGATCGATACGTTCGCTTCCATAAGTTGTCAAATTAAAACAAATGAAGGGATTGGAATGAAAATTTGAAAAAAGAATGTGCTACACTGTGGTAAAACTCTTTTGAAACTAATCGTCTGCGAAGAGTAAGAATTTTGAATGCAAAAAACAATTCCATACGTCATTTATGAAGATAATAAAAAGCAAAGGACCTAAAATTGAGCCCTGGGGTACACCAAAGGACATGGTGACTGATTTGGATTGATATCCCCTGATTACTACTGGTTGAGTTCTGCTTGTTACGTACGATATAAACCAGCGAAGTAAATCTCCGCGAATCCCGTTATATGCGAGCTTTTCAAGAAGCAACTCATGGTCCACCTTATCAAAAGCTTTCCGGTAGTCAGTGTATACGGCGTCAATTTGTACCTGTTGATCCATATTATTGAAGAGATAATTTGTGAAAGTTAATAAATTTGTAACTGTAGATCTCCTTTGAACAAATCCGTGTTGTTGAGGTATTATAATGTTGTGTAGTGTCGGGTAAATTGCACCATGTACAAGCCTCTCAAAAATCTTCGATAAGGCAGATAAGATGGAAATTGGTCGATAATTTTCAACATCTTGTTTAGAGCCGGTTTTATGTACGGGTGTTATATTAGCCATTTTCCAAACTTCTGGAAATGTTCCCTCAATAATACAATGGTTATATATGAAATGTAACGGTGTGGAAATATTCGCGGCGACTTTTTTAAGAAAATAAGCAGGTAACCCATCGGGACCAGGTCCCTTTGCTGTATCTAATGAGTTAAGCTCTTTTAAAACTTGTTCATGACTAAACGAAACGCGATCAATAACAACACAGTTATCCGCACAACTTTCAGGAGGTATCCATTGACTATCGTTTAATGTTGATGTTTCATAGACTGACTGAAAATAATCTGAGAATAAGTCACAAGTAGTAGTGTAGTAGTAGTTGGATCAGATGAAAGTTGACTTTTATAGAACGCTGAAACAGGTATACCAGTATTTGATTGACGGTTAGAAACATAGCTCCACAAATTCTTAACATTTTTTTTAATGTTTTGCTCCACACTATCCATATAATTACGGTAATTATTGTTACATTCAGATTGAAATCTACGTCTTAAGAAGGAGAATTGTTCGTAGTCTGACAAGTTGTTATACGTCTTCCATTTAATCCACGCTTTATTTTTTTATTGAAAAATGCGAATTAGAGACTTAGAAAACCATATTGGGAATTTCGTCGATTTGGTACAAGTCTTAGGAGTGTGTTTTTTAATCAAGCCATACAAATTATCATAAAGGGCACTGACACATTCATTTGCAGATAAATTACAAAAACTAGCCATCCGGTCTATTTCAGATAGATCGAGATTTATTTGTTCATAATTTGCTTTGTAAAAATTATACTTGTATGTTTTTGCTTGTGTGAGGGCCTTAAATGTGGACTTATATGGAACAGTAGCACAAAAAGGAGGGTGATGACCATCAATTGGCAGTAATGTACAGGATGGGGTGTATATAGTACAATCAGTATTGCTGATTAATAAATCTAGAATACGACCATTGTTATTCCTCACATTATTGAATTGAGACGCATTGAGCAAAGAAATAAAGTTGCTCATATGTTCTTTAACTGTTGAAGGGTTGCTGTAAGAGCATTGCAAAGCCGAGACACTACCGTGTTTATTAGGTAACCAGCTAATATCTGGTAAGTTATAGTCTCCAAAAAGATAAAATATTTTTGTGTTTAGGTTGCACAGAGTACTTTGTATAAGATTAAAGTGGTCCCGGTAAATGTCCTCAGAAGATTTGGGGGGAATATACACTGCGCTAATAACGCAGTTTCCATCAGTTTTGTTCCCTGGTAATTGTATGAGAATGTGCTCAATGTAAGGGCTGCTGACTGGTTGGGCCAGGGATACTCGTACGAGAGTGGAAGCAAAACTTCTAAGTACTGCCACCAAAACGCCTCCACCCTCCTTTTTGTTGGTGGCTGTGCGGTTACGGTCGCATCGATAGACGTTGTAGCGGTTATCCATAAACTCACCGTCAGAAATATGTGGAGTAAGCCATGTTTCCGTCAGAATTATAATATCATAGCAATTCGATAAAATATTCATATATAATATATTAAGTTTAGTGCGTACACCCCTACAATTATGATAATAAACATTTAAATTATCCACAGTTGAAGGGTTGAGACTTTAAAAAGTTGAAATTAATAAGTTTATAAAGCGTCATTATCCACATAATTGATATATGGATGAAGTCTAGACTATATATAGGGCATAAATATAATATGAAAAGATGTAGAGGCAGCTTGGACTGAGTGATATTTTTAAATTACATGCAATAGTGTACCAGCTAATAGCAAAACTTGTTAAATAGAATATAAATTCAATTACACAATCTTTATGAACGACCAAAATTATAAAAAAATAATCCGTATGATAATATGAGAATAGTACACAAATACAAATCCTAAAATGGTTAAATTTCGTTTTTACTTCCAGCATTTATAAGAGGAGTAATAGGAGTAATAGGTTTAATTTTAGAAATATCCTGAGTAGATCTAATTGCAATAGCAGGCGCCCCATCAACCTCCCGCACGAGAATGGTGGCATGCTTAACCCAGACGAACTTGTACTTGTTTTTATTTGGGGCTTCTTTGCAGGCTCGAAACAACTGTTTGTTTTTTAGCGTGAGATGTTCATTCATATAAATAGATTGTACTGTTACCGAAATTCCTAGCTGATCAGATTTTACCCCCTTTGCCAGTCGAAATGCACAGAGGAGATTATCCCGCAATATCCGGGAGCTAAGCTTCACAATAATGTTTTTAGGCTTATTGTTATCTTTTCGTGCATGAGGAACGCGGTGGATAGCAATTATGTCTCTTTGATTCAGTGAACAGTTTATTTTAGCGCTAATATTTTCCATAATTGTTATCAAGTTTTCAGATCGCCTTTCCGGGAGATTACATATTTCCACGTTACACTGTCGCGCCTGTTGCTCAAGTGTGTCAATTTTCGCTTCCAATCCGAATACAGTCTCATTCAAAATCTCTGTATTCTTGTTTTGCATAGATATGCTATTGACCTGTTCCCTTAAGTCGGCTTGCAGGGAGGATGTATGTTCTAACGACACTTGCAAGTCGGTAATTTCCTTGACCAAATTACTGTGCCCGTCATTTACGCGTTGTTCGAGTAATAAGTGAGCAGAACGTAGTGAATTAAGTTCATTTTTAATTTCTGTAGTGGCTTCAGACAATGTGGACAATTCAGTTTTTATAGAACTTACATTTTCTGTTAATTTTGACAAGGCACAGTCAAAGTAAGATCTCAACTCGTCAAATTTCACATTTATATCCTTAGTGAGAGTTTGGATTGCGATCGCCACTTCCGATTCAGGTTCTTTCCTCTTTCTTTGTGTTATATTCTCAGGAGTTCTTACAATGTTTGTTAGATTCGGCGAGGAAGCAGATGTGGTAGGCGAGCGGATCATTATTATACAAAACCGCTACCAATAACTCGAAAAAGGAAAAAAAAAACAAAAACAAAAAAATGTGAAGAACTTCAACAAGACGAAACCGCCGATGCTGGTCAAGTATTTCGCGCGGCGCTTTCCACTAATTCTTGGCTCGGCGGTCCCAGGCGGTGCCTCGGTCACGATGCACGACGTGTCGCGGGTTCAAACCCCAGTATCACAGATGACTTTTTCTAAGTTTATTCTGTGTTCTGTGTTAATTGTGTTTAGTGTCTTCACTAACAGCCAGAGTAGAGCGGGATGAAGCTATACAAATTCCAAAATGGCTTCGGCTGCTAATGGGCACCTCCACAAGATAGTAAGAGAGGTACCGAACTTTGTAGTGTAGCAAAACAACAATTAAAATAAATTTAGAAAATAAAAATCAGAATAATTTCGGCAAAGGTCCACTCGCGATGCAGTTCAAACGGTGAATGAAAAAACGGTGAATATCGTATGGAGAAATCCCTAATAATTTTCAGCTTTCAGTAAAAATTCATAGTAAACTAAATGGTCGAATACGGAAATGTAATTATTTCTTCTATATAGACTTTTTTCTAGAAACTTCGTTGTCAAATAAATCCAATTTTAATCTGTGCATTGTCTTTTGACATAATGTGGTAAAGTTGTACATTCTAAATTTGCCAGAATGAATATTCTGGGATAATTACCCCAATCAGGACAAATTTTGATATTGGAAATCAGAAATAATTTGTTTGTTGGTCTGGATCATGAAGATTCTTATTGTTTCGGCATTTAAACGTCACGTTGGACAGTTAGTGATTTTCAAGAATTAGGTGTCTTGGTGTAGTGTTTATCCTTTTTTTTTTTTTTCTGGGTGGGAAATCATCAAATAACTCCTCCCGCTCTGGGCGGAGCAGAAGGGAGTGTCAGACTTTTACTGACTAAAACCCACCCGTGTTCCTTCAGTTGCCTGTGCCAGGGGCCACGGTATGTCTTTCGAACAACCCGCAGCCCCGGCGGCATCGGCCCTAGCGGATCCCGTCAGTTCGTGCTGACAGCTCTTTGAGGCGCGCGTGGAACACAACGCGCCGTCGACCCGGGCCTGGTCCTTCCCGGGCGGCGAGCTGCCCATAGCTCACCACCCGCAAGCCCGCGCCTACGGTGGCCGGGAGTCGGCTGTTGACTCCCGTCCAGGGCGTCTCCTGCGGCGGCTAGGCGCGCGAGGGTGCAGCGATTGCCTCTCCCTCACGCGCTCCGCCTCCTCCTTCGCGAGCATTACTGCTTCGCAGAAGGAGGTGACGGCCTCCCATTCACTCTCGCTCCATCGCATGGCCTGTATGAGGGCCGGACGCAAGAGGTCGCCGCCGCCGATCGCCGCCACGAGGACACGGCGGGGCCCCGCCCAAGCCGGGCAGACCTCCACCGTATGCTCCACCGTGTCCTCCGGGCGATCCCCACAGTGGTGACACCCTGGCGTTTCCACCTGCTTTATCCTGAACAGGAACCTCCCGAAACAACCGTGTCCGGTGAGGACCTGCGTCAGGCGGAAGGTGAGGGCGCCGTGGCGCCTCTCTAGCCACTCCTCAAAGATGGGACTTATCGCCGCAATTGTGGCGTGCCCAGCGCTGCGTTGCGACAATCGCACTCTCCATGCCGCTATGAGATCCCGCCAGAGCTCTGTCCGCTGTGCCGTGATTTCTCGCGGCAGCGGAGCAACGCCCCGGCGTTTTGCCTCCTCTCGCCACTCCCATATGTGGGCGAGGACTTTGGCATCCAGATGCCATGGCGGCAATCCGGCAAGGACGCTCGCCGCCTCAGCGGAGACCGTGCGGTATCCTCGGATTAGCCCGACGGCCATGACCCTTTGGGACGCATTCAACCGTGTTTATCCTCAGCGATCTTATAATCATTTTACCTGAAATATTGGAGATTTTCGGGATGCTCCGTCTAGTTCCGGTTTGTGGTCCATAACAGGGTTATTGGACCGTGGTGGCGTCTATTTGCCCTTGAACACGCTTGAGTGATACTACAAACCTTATTCCATGTTTTAAAAGGTAAGGATTTTGTTGTAATACTTTTAGGAAGTGGTCTGTGAGCCCTTCCCTGGTTGTTAAAAGGTTATTGTCGTGATCCATAGATATTATTACAGGATTCCAAATTGCGCATACGCAGACAACTTTCCAGCCAGTCGAGGATCTTGCAGTCCAGTGCTTTCTCCCTAAATCAACCGTGAGTGTTTAGCCCCCTGACTATTTACCATATATTTCTCAGTGTTAACCTCGGTATTAAATTATAGTTCAAGGCAACGAGCCCTTGTTGTGGAGTTGATAAACGCCACGTGGGTAATCCTTATTCCTATCTGAAGGCCATGTTAATAGGCTAATGGTTTAGCCTTCTAGATTTGAAAGCTCGGTAACCACAAGGAAAGTAAATTAGTTTCCCCTTATATTATTAGGTCTCCGTATTGTCAATTCCAGGAGAGGCACCTCAAGAAATTCGTCTCGCCGCCAGGATCTAGAGGAGCGTCTGGGGCCTGGACACGAGACCCGTTCCTCGAGTCGGCTGTCGGAGTCCGTCTAGCGATAGCGCAGGCGGGACGGTTTTTTTTTATCCATGATTATTAAAAAAAAAAAATTAACACGGTTTATGTAAAAACCCGTTGGTTACCTCAGCCCGGTTTCCAACATTCGAAACAGGTCTTCAACATAATTTGAATTGAGAATCTTGGATTCGAAATTCTACGTTCATCCAGAAGTATATTGGACACCTTCGTCGGCTCCGGGATCCGGGACTCTTCAAACTCCCTGGCGCCCATTTAGTAATTAATAACATTCAAATAACTGGAAGGTTATACCTTAAATTTGAAATTTATATTATTTAATTTAAACGTTTAAAACGGGACAGTACTAGGTTTATCTCCAACTCCCCACGACCCTAGCTCTTTCTGCTGAAATTTTAGCTGGCTGGCAATATTAAGATATAGCTATAGACACCTACCTAATTTGTTAATGATAAGGTAAATTCGTTTTTTTAAGGTTCACCTTTTATTGCTTTAGATTTATTTTTATAAATATACGGTGTTCGAGATAGTTTGTTGTTTCCTTATATATCGATACCAAACCACCTGCCCTTTGGGCTTATGTTAGCTTGCCGTAAGAGGCCACAAATTTTAATTTGTAACAGTATGGATAGCTATTTAATTGCGCGATCTGCAAATTCAGCCATTCATTCATATGGGTTTGTATTGCTTTGAGATAAGGCTTAAATTTCCATAAGTAAATTATTTTATTACGTTGTTTTTACGCAGTGATCCTAATTTAGGTTAAATAAAGGATTTTCCGGAGAAAATTAACACATAAATAATGATGGAAATCGATTCAGAAGCCGATTCTGAGCAAACTACTTTCAGGTCATGCGTTTATTCGGTTACACGTTGTATATTTTTAAATATTGTATTCTTTAATTACTATTACACCCATTCTCGAGTTGAAACGGTAAGGTGCAGGCTTAACTAGGCATCGGTCGAGCGACGCGCATTTTGACTTCACTATCGGCTTTAGCACCCTCGGATCTATGAAAATGATATTCACGATGAAAAATTTGAATTTTTGCGCACCCGCCATCTTGATTTTACATTTTGACCAGAAGGAGGGAAAGATAACCAGCCAACTCCTAACCGCAAACCGCGTTAAAAAACTTCGTTACAATGAAACACTTATCAATTTTATAGACATTAAGAGTGACAACCCTAACGCTCCAATGGAGCGTAGGTAATTATTTGAACAAATAGGCCTAGTTTCCCTACTGTTCATATTTATACTGTGTAGGTACTCAAGGCACAGATGAAGGTAAGTTAAAAAGACGTTTCACGTCAGATTGTATACATATAACGGCCGCCTACTCGGCGCCGGCGTCTATTATTATAGCACATTTCTAGGTGTTTTCTATCATCATCCACATTAAAATGGTTTGGACATTTTGGTTCAAGGAAATCACGCAGTTTATTTTCGAGAAATAAAATATGTCGTAGTATTTTTGTTCCTACATTAAATGTTGGTTTAGTGTGTAGTGTAATAGGTTATCATAAAAAAGAACAACTGCCCATCGTTAGCGTCACTTAAATTCGATAGGTTTTCGTTACCAACGATCTTTTAAGAGTACAAATTAAACTTTTTTTGAGTTCATTATGGTAGCAGCTATTTAAAAAACCGGCCAAGTGCGAGTCGGACTCGCGCACGAAGGGTTCCGTACCACTATCTATAAAAATCACGTCTCTTGTATGGGCTATAACAATGCCGCTATAAAAACAATAAAGTAAATATTTAAGGGGGGCAAAATTTTAACTTTCTAGCTATGACGGTTCGTGAGATACAACCTGGTGACAGACAGACAGACGGACAGTGGAGTCTTAGTAATAGGGTCCCGTTTTTACCCTTTGGGTACGGAACCCTATAAATGAATTAAAGTTAAAAAATTACTATGTTTAAACAAAAAACCATTAAAATCCGCTGACACTTTGTCTGAACGTAAAACGGAACAACCTAGGAGTGATATTCTTACATTATCTCTGTGTAAAATGTCAATTTTATTACGATTTTTTTTTTTTTAACTGCTTTTGCAAAAGCGTTCTTTATGAATACATCAATCAATACGCAAAAAATGTTGAAGATCCTCACGAGCGGGCCATAAGGTATGTACTACGTACGTTTATTTTTTGCTGTCTGTTTGATAGATAGGGAAGAACAAGATCAGCAGCTTGTAAACTTGGCTGACGTAGTAATTATCGATATCAAAACACGATCAAATAAAACCTTAAACTAGCAGCGGTCGCGTGCGGAGTTTTGCTACCTAATTGAATTTGACCCTGTATAATTAGAGGGATTCAAAAACTAGGCGTTGAAAGATTGGAAGAACATTATTATTAAACATTTTTAATTTATTTTAAGTTAGAGCTGGCTAAATATGGACGAGTGTTTTATTTTACAATTAGTAAATACATTGTCTATGCATCCCCTATATCTCCCCCTAACTCCTTTAGGGGATGAATTAAGGAATAATTTTCGAAAATCCTTCAGCAGTGCTTCCTTGTGCAAAATTTTCATGCTTCTAGATCCAGCAGTTTATGCTGTGCGTTGTCTGTCAGTGAGTGAAATTAAGATTACCCTAGTGATGATATCAAATTTCCTAATTGAGCAATCTTTAACACAGCACGAACTGTAGTTGTGCGCTAATATGTACAGTAAACCAAATATCAACTCAACACATGCAATACAAAAATCGCCCTTACTGCCACGACACATCATGGCGCTGCCAATGTCAAAGTGTTACCACTGATGTCGATTGGCTGTACAAAGATGAACGACATCACACACCAAGCGCGGTGAGCTGCACCGTATCGCGGCTTGTAAGGTAGCTACTTTTGTTTTGGTTTTCCACCGTGACCGTTCCTCCGGTTGCACAGTACAGTTAGCGTAGATGGGTAGACCTGACCTATCCCGCACAAATGATGATTGGGTATCCAGTGTAATAATAACACAAGAACAAGGGTAGATTTAACTTCTTTCCTAGCTAGTACAACCAGTCTTTACAACTTTAAGATGTAAACGATGAACGGCATGAAGAGACGCAAGATGTAGAATAAGTACTTACATGTTTTATACATTGGTGTAAACGAGCGGGTAGACTGTCCTTCGTCATCATTAGCATCGGATAACGAACAGTTGATTGTTGTTGGAGTTGGAGCCGCGGACACATCCTATTTTAAAAACACGTTAACCGGACAGAAATTTAAGGTCAAACAATATTTTATAACAATATTTACAAATCTAGACGTGATGTTTAATTAAATTCTCTAATAATAAAGAAACCGTTAAATGCGTAAACAGGCAGTTTAAGGTCGCGGCGAGTAATATTAGCTGCGTATTCATAAATTTCATAACACGAGTCGTGCACTATTCTTACTCCATTGTTATTTATAGACACGATTATGTATCTGATCTATCTAATAAGTATCTCGCTGCAGCGCGACCCCCGTGACACCCTGACCGACACAAAGCGCGGTGGCTCTCGCCGAACCGGGATATGAACGCTCCCGAATTGTAAACAGACTCTATTTTGAAGCGGGGCTCGGCGCCAACATGACAATTACCGAATGCATTAAACATTACAGCTGCAACTTTCTCACGTTCATTATTTTTGTCTTATTTTAGATCTAAGCGATGAAGTGGATGAATTCGCGGAGTTCACTATTTTATAGACAATTTGAAGAAAAGTAAAAGGAAGAAAATAAGTCATGTTTGTGTAAACGACGAGTATAATGGCCTTACAGTGATTTAAACAAACATTATTCTGTTCCTTCATGTTTTTTGTAGTTCGGGCTCTCCAATACTATAAACAGTAGAAAACCACCAAACCGTCTTATTGCAAATTTATGTTCCTGTTATCAGTATCCTCTAAGCTCAAAATAAACCCCTTCCATGTGCAGGTAAATCCTCACCGTGGCAATAATATGATCTTATCCCAACCACTCTATGCATAAATTCTTAAATGTCATAGCAATTATGTAAAGATTCTAAAGATATGTCAATTCCGCAGTGGGGCAGTGACTGGGACTGTATTATTAGCCGGTGCAGCGCGTGCGCCGGTGCGCGTGTTGCAGGAACTCGGTGTGTTCTTGCAAACGTATTTAGTGCCACATTATATTATATGCCGCAATACTTGTAATAGGCGACGCTCGTCAGACATATAGTTATTTAAACACAATTTTAGAGAATTCAGAATAATACAAATAGACATAGTACTTAACTTACTCACCCAAACCAAGCTCTCCTAGCTCATGTCAATTGTTTTATTTTATCCCTTAGCGAGCTCACATTATGCCGCCTTTATAAACCGATTTTCACCAAATAACTTATAATATCGACAAGTAAGTAAGTAAATCTAATTTGACAGAACTGTTTTAAAACATTACAAGTCATTTAATGTATGTATTTTATAACAATTTATCTAACTGTAATTAGATAAACTCCCTAAACATAACACCCACTGAGATTACTACATTTATTATTTATAAAAACTTATACATCAAAAATAGGAATTATCATCACTAAAAACAAATGCAAATGCCATACTCAATGGCATTTAAAACTGATTGTCACATATGTATGTCACTTAATACCTACTTTGAATCAAACTTTTACGTAAAAAGTAAAAGTATATTTTAAGAAACTCATGAAACAAATGTTAATAGGGTAAATAATGTCAACGGTGTAAATAAATAAAATAATGTAAGTACAGTACCCCTCATTAATCCATTAGCACCTTACCTCCTTACACCTTACCTGTATTGCTGTGAACGCGCGGTAAAGGCCGTACCTACGTCTGTGTGCATAAGTGATGTATCAACACAACGCTCACCTCATAATTCGCACACTGGCTGGCGTCGAACGAAACAAAAAACAAACCGTCGCTTTTGCACACAGGCTATGTACGTAATTAGTAGTCTTACGTATTGGATTATTGAACGCATAGGTCGGGGTTCCAATCTCGAGTTGGGACTTTTATTTTTCTTTTCCAACAATAATCTTTATCGGTTATTTTGTTATTCGTTTTTTATACATTAATAAACAAGAATCATAATGTAATCATTATTTTATTTTCATTATTATATTGTTATTGTAATACGGGTTTAAAAATAAATTATAATATATATGTTTTATAAGTGATTTCTAAATGTTTATTTGTTATAATTTTATAAACTAGAAATAAATAAACTTCTAGTCAAAACAGTTTATTTTCTCATAAAGAACAATTTATTGAAGTAAAGCAGGTAATCAGTGATAGACTTAAAATATTGTATCTTAGTAATATAATAATACCAGCTTCTGCCCGCGGCTTCGCCCGCGTGGATGTTGGAAAGGATGAGAAGTATGTCCTTCCCCAGGATGCCATCTATCTCTTTGGCATCTCCTGGCAGGCAATTTTATCGAAATCTGTATAGGCGTGAAAATGTAACATACAGACAGAATTTATAATTTTATATAGTATAGGGGGAAGTCCCACAGTGCCGAACACTTAAGGTTGGGAGGCAAGAAAAAAAAAAAAAAAAGGTTTTTATAGATTTATTATGCGCTATACTCTTTTCAACAATCATTCGCATTTTATAAATCAACAAACAATCAACAGAACACTAATTTTAATTTTAAAACAAAAGATAATCATTGTCATCAATTTTTGGTTTATTAAACTGTGGCACCTAGTACCGGACATACTTAAAAAATGGCACATATGACCGAACACCCCTAAAAAAGGTGACATCTGTCACATATATATAGGTCAGAGCACTCTGGAATATCAGCGCATGCCTCGTGAGCCCACTCCTTACACGAGTTGCACTGAATCCAGTCCTCCTCATGTCCTTCTAGACAAACAACACATAAGGTATCGTGCAGAGATTGTGATTGCTGCTGACAATTTTCTTTTAATGGCAAAACTTTAGATTTTTTATCTTCTCTTCTTTAACAGTCTTCTTAAATGTACCACGACGTAATTTTTTTTCTTCTTTCATTTTCTTCTCGTTTTCTTTCGCTTCCATAGCCAATTTATAAGGAGACGAGGTAAGGACTTGGCTTTTCTCAGACTTGCGTTTCCTTGCTTGAGCTCTTTTCTTTGCAGCGTCTGGCAAAGGTGAAATATTTAAAATAGCTTGTCTCACAGAATCCGGACTAGTAGAAGGTTGAGGTGATGGTATCTCGACGGATGCACGAACAGAACTAGATGGAAAGACTATTCTAACAAAATCCGGTTCTTTGCTAGTGGAAGGTTGAGATGCTAGTTCTTCGACATCTGCACGAGAAGAAATAGACTGATGGATCAAACTCATAGAATCCGGGCCTTCGCTAGTAGACGGCTGAGGCGTTGGTTCCTCGACATCTACATGAGAAGAACTAGATGGATAGACTTGTGGCCTGTCATTCAAATCTGTTGAATTCATTGGAAGATTTTCATTCGATTCTTCTATTGGAATATTTGTCATATCACTTGGCAGGTAATCCAAATCAGTAAAAATATTATTGTCGAATGGATATATACCACTACATTTAAAGCCCGCTGCGGCTATATCATAACGTGCTACCTTTATAAAGGCATTAGAAACGAGTCCAGCAATATCATATTCAGTTATTCTAGCTCCTGCATTAGCTCTTATCCACATACCACATTGTTCATTATATGCATTCTTGAACGGTTTCATGAACGATCTGTCCAATGGCTGGAGCTTGTGTGTTGTATGAGGTGGAAAGCTAATTAGGTGAATGTTGTTATCTCTGCACCAGTTTATCACCTCCAAAGTTTTATGGCTGCTGTGTCCATCAAGTAGAAGCAAAATTGGGCTTTCTTTTGAGGGGCGAGAAAATTTTGTGAAGTGTTGCAACCACTTGAAGAAAAACTCGCTGTTCATCCAGCCTTTGGGCTGTGCGACACCCACACTCTCAGGAGGCGAATTTATCATTAGACGTACATGCATAAAAGGTAGTTTTCGTATGGAGAAGAATGGGCAAGATATTGCCCATTCTTCAAACTACCTTTTGGAAGGGGCGACTAGAATCAATTTTATTCTAATTTTATTTTTGACGTTCAAAAGTGCCTTTTATGTGCCTATTTGAAATAAATGATTTGACTTTGACTTTAACTTTGAATAATTTTAAAAGTCTTCTAGATAAACACAAAACTCCACCGTTACTCTTTTAAAATGTTTTACAATATATTGCATACATTATTTATATAATTATATGTGAAGACGATGCACCCAAAAATAAACTTACTATACCACAATAGGTAAAAGAATTAAAATGGATAAATGTAACCATGACATATAGATCAACTATGTGATAGATACATGGTGCTCACATATTCACAAACATTCCAAACGTAGACGATTTTCATAAATAAATAAGGAGTAATAAGTCCGGGTGTGACCCCAAGTAATTACAGAATGTAAATCAATGTCAAAAAAAAAAAAAAAAGAATAAATTATACAATTACATTAGCAACCAGTTTGATTTTGTCTAGACTCTAGAGATTGTCCTATGGAGCAAGACCAGCATGTTTCCAAGCATTCTTATCTTGGATATAATCCTCTAATTTGTAATATCCTTGCTTACAAAGTGTAATTTTAATATAAGTTTTAAATTTTCTTTCATTTAATTGCAATATTTCACAAGGTATTTTGTTGTAACATTTAACACAGTACCCCATAAAAGATGTATGAACTTTAGATAATCTGAAAAAAGGTTGATCTAATTTATCTTTATTTCTAGTATTAAAATTATGTCTATCACTTATTTTATTAAAAAGATGTTGATTTTTTCTTACATACATAATATTTTCTTAAATGAATTGGCAAGGTACCGTCATAATATTAATCCTTTTAAATAGTTCCCTAAGAGATTCGCGGCGACGTAGATTGTAAATGGCTCTGACAGCTCTCTTTTGCAAAATAAAAATGGATTCAATGTCAGCAGCCCGACCCCACAGTAAAATGCCATATGACATAATACTGTGGAAGTAACTAAAATAGACCAAGCGCGCGGTTTCTTCGTCTGTTAATTGTCTTATCTTTCTAACAGCATATGCGGCCGAGCTTAGCCGCCCCGCAATAGATGTTATATGAGGTCCCCATTGTAATTTCTCGTCTAGCGTGATTCCTAGGAAAACTGTCTGATTAACAAATTCTAATTTTTGGCCATTCAATACGATGTCACATTCGCTACTTCTAACATTAGGTAATTTAAATCTAATGCATTTTGTTTTTTTTTCATTAAGTACTAAATTATTAACCGTAAACCAATCTTGGACCTGAAGAATAGAGTTATTCACGTCGTCAAGATTTTGTGACCGTCGGTCTATTTTAAAGATCAATGATGTGTCATCTGCAAATAACACCATCTTCGGTTGATTTTGAAGTAATTGGGGTAAATCATTAATATAAACTAAAAAGAGGAATGGACCCAATATCGAACCTTGAGGAACGCCCATTGTCATTTCAGAACCCAATGAGTTTACGCCATTTACTTGGATTTTAACCTTTCTATCTTTCAGGTATGATCTTAACAAGTCAAGTGCTGTTTTCCTAATCCCATAGTGCTCGAGTTTCATCAGAAGTGTTTCATGGTTTACGCAATCGAACGCCTTAGAGAGATCGCAAAAGATTCCAATAGCATCTTGTGCTTCTTCCCAGGCGTTAAAAATGTTCTTCATTAGGGTAACACCGGCGTCAGTGGTACAACGCCCTTTGGTGAAGCCGTACTGGTGTTCATGAAAGATGTAATTTTTATTAAAGTGACGTAACATTTGATTGAGCATCAACTTTTCAAACACCTTACTGAGAACTGGCAGAATTGACACAGGTCTATAATTGTTGGGATCTTTACTATCACCGGATTTGAACAATGGTACTACTTTACTATGTTTCATAAGATCCGGAAAGACTCCTTGGTCAACACTGGTGTTAAATATGAAAGCTAAATAGGGCGCAATGGTTTCGATGAGAGGTCTACATACTTTTACAGACATACCCCAGAGATCTTCTGTTGATTTAATTTTAAGATCTTTAAAAGCTCTTATAACAGCCTGGGGGTTTGTATGCTGAAACCTAAGCTCCGAAGGGCATGCCTTTACATTCCTTTTAAGTAAGGCAGCAGAAAGCGTGGGGGAAGAATTTAAAGCTTCAGTAGTTTTAAGGGGAATATTGAAGAAAACATCCACCTGTGGTTTGTTGAATCCAACTGCACGCATCAAACTCGTAGACTCTGCTGTTCTCAGTGATAAACCTGGATGACGTTTCATAAATTCATAATAAAAATGTTTTCCAGCTGTATTCTTTTGCACATTGAAACGATGAGGTATTTTGAGCTGAACAGCTAAATCAAAGGCTAGTTTCAAAAATTCCTTTTTTGTCAATGGCATGCACCTATCAGCCAAATCTCTGATATGTGTTTCTAGGACATTTTCATATTCTGGAGAAAAGGTTTTCGTAAATCTCCCTAAGATGGGCTTTAATTGTACTTCTTTTCCTTCTTTTATGAGTTTAAGCTTATCATATAAAGTAGTAATAGGTATACCATATCTTGAAGCAGCTTCCCTTAAGGACATCTTCTTTGTAGTTACTTTTTCAATGGCAACTTTTAAATTTTCAGGCTCCCAACTGCCTTTCTTCACCCTCTCCATGATAAAATAAATGATATTGCCTGAAATAATAGAAAATAACCTTTAACATTGTTTAAATTATAATAATACTGATACAGGAAATGTTCGGAGATAGGGGAAAAAATACTGTTCGGTGCTAGGGACTCATAGAGCAATACTAAAATAGGAATAACCATTAATTGACTAACTAAATACCAGTTTTAAACACTAAAATAGAAAAAATACTTACCAAAGATAAATAAAACACTAATATAAATATCACCACACGTAAATCTTGCAACAACCAATGTTTTCTTGTATACACGTGACGTTCCGTTCCCGCGCAAAATGAACGCGTGCTCTCTCGCAGCTGCTACGCACACGACTAACAGTCCCCGCGCCACGCGGGGGCTAAGTAGCTCTGTCTCTTTCTTTTTCACGTCAAACGGTCGTTTTTATTTGATTCCTTGCTGTAGGTGTCGTATTCGTTCGGTACTACCGGCCGTTCGGCGCTAGGGGACTTCCCCCTAACACTTTGCCCGCGACTTCTTCCTTATAATAAACCTTGTCATCCCCTTTTGCCATGACAGGCTTTGTTTTTAAAAAAGCATTTGATACGTTCCCATTGTAGAATAGAATAGAATGACATTAAGACGTCTGACTGACTGACAGCCGGCTGTCTGTCTGGCTGATGACTTAAAGATTAATTAAGTATTCTGTTACAAATTAAAATTTGTCGCCTCTTACGGCAAGCAGACAGCCCAAAGGACAGGTGGTTTGGTATCGATAAATAAGGAAACAATAAACTATCTCGAACACCGTATATTTATACAAATAAATCTAAAGCAATAAACAGTGAACCTTAAAAACTAATTTACCTTATCATTAACAAATTAGGTAGGTGTCTATAGCTATATCTTAATATTGCCAGCCAGCTAAAATTTCAGCAGAAAGAGCTAGGGTCGTGGGGGTTGGAGATAAACCCTGTACTGTTTCGTTTTAAATGTTTAAATTAAATAATATAAATTTCAAAGGACATTGACAATCTATGTATGGATGTTGGACCAAGTGCTGCCCAGAATGAACACATAGTGCATTTTGTTCCATACGTCATTAGTCATTACTAACCTGTAAACCGAAGCGCTCCAAATTCTGTTCAGGGTGTCAAGAGAAAAACAAGTTTTTCGTTGTGAACTATTTATTGACCAAAAATGAACTAAAACAAATAATTGGATTATTTTTTATAATTATTGATAATATACTATTAATAATGGCTATTATTGATGGTTTTTAATCATCACTTTCAATAAACTATTAGTAATTAAACTGTAGTGTACCGTAAACTGTAAACTGGTAGTTTGGTAAGTTAGTCATTATTAGGGATAGGGTAGGTATAGCCCCCCCCGGTGGGTTCCCGCATTGTCGAGGCGGGGGGCTCAGTAGCCGTGGTTTGAAGGCCCACGGTGAAGCTAAGAGGAACCCGAGCGGGGGCCGCTCGTCAAGGCTTTGCGGATTAGCCGACGACGAGCGGCCGGCGGGTAGGTTGCGGTGCCGCTTGGGCGACATCGCAACCTACCTGAGGCGGACCGCGATGTCCCCCGTGTGGGAGACATCGCGGCTGAGGATTGGAGGCAACGGCGGGAGAGGAGTGCGGTGCGCCGCTCTCCCTACCTTCCGCGGCTTTGACGGGGCCGTCACCGTTCGATGGCAGGGGAAGAGGAGTGTCGGTGTAACGTTGCCGCTCTCCCTATTCTCTGCGGCCGTAGCCCCCCCAACGCGGGGGGCATGCGGGGACTGCACATCAGGCGGGCGTGGAGGCCAGCAGGCAACGGGTGCGGGGGCACCGTTGCCTGTATCGCGATGGGAATGGCCAGGTTTTCCCGGCCATTCCCGTAGCCCCCCAACCTGGGGGTCATGCGGGGCCCGCCATACCAGCAGGCGGGCATGCGCCGGGAGGGCTGTGGAAGTAAAGTGTGGAAGTAGCCGGTTTCCCATGGCCCTCCCATCAC
Source organism: Apamea epomidion (assembly GCA_947507525.1). NCBI lineage: Eukaryota > Metazoa > Arthropoda > Insecta > Lepidoptera > Noctuidae > Apamea > Apamea epomidion. The sequence goes on from OX382232.1 coordinate 331,145, forward strand.
GGCGATGTGGGAACACCGCTGGTATCCATTGTCTGCAATATAGTCCTTTAAACGTTGAGGCCAGTTATCAATAGAAGCACGCACTCTTAACATGGGAAAATTCTTCACTGCCAATCGTATGGATTGTTTTAGGGACTCCAAATTATCATGGCGTTTAGAGCAAGCCGTACTCTCTAAAACTGACCATAAATCATAATCCAGCGTATTAAGATCGGGAGTAGACGATGGCCAGTCTTCAGCTCTGATGAAGTCCGAAACGTACACTTCCAACCAAGACTGAGTCTTATTGGAAGGACCATACTTGGTTATTGAACATGGTGTTGTTAAGGGGCTTAACTACCTTTTTAAGAATAGTATCTTGATACACTTGTGCCGATGTTTTGATACCCTTTTCACAAAAATATGGCTCAGTCACTCCTTCATAGCTAACACCCCACCAAACCATCACTGAAGTCGGATAATGCCCACGTTGCACTCTGCCGACTAATTGGGAAGCTTCCTTAGAGCTTTGAGCATAAATACGGTCATTTTGTTTGTTAAAATGTTGCTCAATTGTAAAGATTTTCTCATCCGTAAACAAAAATTTTCTGTGACCTCCCTTTGCGTACCGCTTCAGTAGTTGTTTCGATTTTACCACCCTATTCTTTTTTAAATTATCAGTTAAAAAATGACCAGTGCGTCTCTTATAGGCTGCAAGTCCTAAGTCATTTTTTAAAATACGGGACATGGTTCTGGGTGCTATCTTCATCTCCCGAGATAAATCTTTTGCTTTCGGACAGGATTTCTTCGAATTCTTTCCCTTACTGCTTTGACCACCTTTTTCGTACGAACACTACGTGGACGGCCAGATCTTTTTCTGTCACAAACAGAGGAGGTCTCATTGTACCTATTAATAGCCCGGTACACAAACATTTGACTAATACCAAGCGTATGGAGAGTTTTAAAAATTGCATTTGGCTCCATACCAACTTTGTGTAATGCAATCACAGCGATTCGGTTCTCTTTATCACCCCACTCCATTTTAATATCGCAAAATATTGTACAATGTATTGGCGCCAAAATTAGAAAACTCAATGAACAATCGTATAAAAATGACAGATTCCAAATTCAAATGTAATATCTTTCTTATTTTTAATTGTAACAGTATTTATGGCCAGACTGTGTAATTGTGTCAAGGAATAACGCAGGGCGACTTATAACATCTTGGTGCCATCCTAAAAACCAAACTAGGCACATAGTATGCGCACAACAGCCAATTGTCCTCCTACCGGTGAAACATGAACAACAGTAGTTTTTTATGGCCTCTAGTCCATAACTGTTTACATCAACTAATACATAGCAACGATATACGATGATGCATGTCTACTCTTCATGTAGATTCTGAAGAGATGAACATTGTCAGACGGAATATTAAATGCAGATAAATCGTTGAGGGATCCGTTATATTGTTGTATTATAACTGTCTTATTATTGCATATATGCTCGCTATAATAACTAGGAGCGAGTTTTATTTGGTATGAACCTACTGCAAATAAAGTCAATTCTTCAGCTGTGAGGACTGGAAATACATTAACATTGTCCTGAATGACATTAATGTTTTGAAAAGAAACTCAGTCTTTTAGAATCGACATAATCTGCTAAGTCATTATTAGTATTCAACCGCTGTCGGGCTATATTTATGAAATCACGTGCATGAGGGTTATCTAATATATCTATATGACAAGCATTTGTTAAAGAGGCAGCAGTTTTAAGGTCTGCAAAAAAATGTGACATGGCTATTGTTGCAGTATTCATGTCGAAATATTTTAAAATCCCGTTTTAGTCTACCGTTTACCACCTTCACAGGCCATCGGCAAATAGTGCACAGCCTTGATTTATTTGCTTGGATTGTGCTTAGTTGAGGAGATCCCCTTGTTTGTGATTCTGGGAGAATGCTTACATATCCATGCGACTCATAGAAATAGAGTCACGAAATCCTCTGTCCAATATGAATATGTCACAAGGTTGATAAAACCAGTGAATTACCCTATCAACACCATCTAAATAATTATTCAAAATAGAGGCGTCATTTTCAGTCGCAGCATGCGGCCCGGAGATATCTATTAAATGTCAAAGGCACAGGTACAAACCGTGTGTGACCGAGACAAACTATACACACTCCATTACCTATAAGAAAATATTGTCAAAAATAGATATGAACCTATTATATATATATTTTTTATTTTTTTATAATTTTTTTGTTAAGTAGATTGATCTAGGAAATCATTTTAAGATACTCCCATGTCTGTGCAGCATTTGGTCCAAACCCTGTCAATGTCCTTTATGGTATAACCTTCCAGTTATTTAAATGTTATTAATTAGTAAATGGCCGCCAAGGACTTTAAGAGTCACGGATCCCGGAGCCGACGAAGCTGTCCATTATACTTCTGGATGAACGTAAAATGTCGAACCCAAGATCCATCAATTCAAATTATGTTGAAGACCGGTTTCCAATGTTGAAAACCGGACTAAGGTAACCAACGGGTTCTTACAGAAACCGTATTAAAATTAAGAAAATATTATAAGGGATAAAAAAACCGTCCCGCTTGCGCTATCGCTAGACGGACTCCAACAGCCGCACAGTCGTCTCCGCAAGAGGCTTCTAGCGGACTCGAGGAACGGGTCTCGCGTCCAGGCCCCAGACGCTCCTCTAGACCCTGGCGGCGAGACGAATTTCTCGAGGCGCTTCTCCTGAAATTGACAATACGGAGACCTAATAATATAAGGGGAAACCAATCCACTTTCCTTGAGGTGAACGAGCTTTCAAATCTAGAAGGCTACAACATTAGCCGGTTAACATGGCCTTTAAATAGGAATAAGGCTTACCCACGTGGCGTTCATCAACTCCACAACAAAGGCTTGTTGCTTTGAACAATAATTTAACACCGAAGTAAAACCGAGGAATTGATGGCAAATAGCTAGCGGGCAAAACACTCACGGTTGATTCAGGGAGAAATCCTTGACTGCAAAATCCCGCGGCTGGCTGGAGATTTGTCTGCGTATGCGCAATTTGGAATCCTGTAATAAATATCCATGGATCACGACAATATCCTTTTAACAACCATCGTTAGGAAGTGGTCTGGGAGCCCTCCCAGACCACTTCCTAACGCCATTACAACAAAATCCTTACCTTTTAAAACATTGAATAAGATTTTTATTGTCCCTCAAGCGTGATTAATCGTCAATAGACGCCAACATCGTTCGATGACAACTCAACAACTTCAACTCCTGTCATCGATCACGAAACGGAAACAGACGGAGCATTCCGAAAATCTCCCCTATTCCAAGGTAAAATGATTATAAGATCAAACACTACACCAACACTTAATTCTTGAAAATCACTAACCACTGTCTAACGTGACGTTCAAGTGCTGAAACAATAAGAATCTTTATGATCCAGACCAACAAACAAATTATTTGTGACTTCCAACATTGAAACTTGTCCTGATTGGAGTAATTCTCCCAGAATATTCATTCGGGAAACATAGAATGTACAACCCGGCCCAAAGGGGTTAAAAATATAGGGAGTGCGCGCTTCATACTAGAGAAACGTTCCTAAATCGGTGGCCTTGAAATTAATGAAAGGCACCGAGTTAAGCGTTCCGTTTCTCTCTAATAGAGTGTCCATGATACAATATTTTGAAGATATTAATAGTACATGCAGCATTACAGAAAACGAAATGCGGATTTTTTTAAGTGAAAACTTCTTTAGGCGCGTTGGGCATTTTTGAGATGGGGAAAAAACCATTGAACTCGCGCCACTGTTACCGTAATGACACCGCTTCGGATGTGTTCGGATGTCCTCGGCTTGTAATCAGTTGTAATGTTTATCAAAGTCAAAGTAAAATCATTTATTTCAAATAGGCACATAAAAGGCACTTTTGAACGTCAAAAATAAAATTGATACTAGTCGCCCCTTCCAAAAGGTAGTTTTCGTATGGAGAAGAATGGGCAAGAAACTCCACCGTTACTCTTTTAAAATGTTTTACAATATTTTGCATACATTAATTATATAATTATATGTGAAGACGATGCACCTAAAAATAAAATTACACCAATAAGAAAGAAAGAAAATGCATTTATTTGCGGCAAACATGACGCATGAAAAAAGGACATAAACACAACAATAATCAAAATAAAAAATCAATAAGTAAAAGAATTAAAATGGATTAATGAATCCATGACATATAATCCATGACATATAAATTAACTATGTGATAGATACATGGTGCTCAGATATTTACAAACATTCCATAAGTAGACGATTTTCATAAATTAATAAGGAGTAATAAGTCCGGGTGTGACTTTAAGTAATTTCAGAATGTATGTAAATCGATGTCAGAGAAAAAAAAAAAATACAATTACATTAGCAACCAGTTTGATTTTGTCTAAACTCTAGAGATTGTCCTATGGAGCAGGACCAGCATGTTTCCAAGCATTCTTATCTTGGATATAATCCTCTAATTTGTAATATCCTTGCTTAGAAAGTGTAATTTTAATATAAGTTTTAAATTTTCTTTATTTTAATTGCAATATTTCGCAAGGTATTTTGTTGAACATTTAACACAGTACCCCATAAAAGATGTATGTACTTTAGATAAACTGAAAAAAGGTTGATCTAATTTATCTTTATTTCTAGTATTAAAATGATGTCTATCACTTATTTTATTAAAAAGATGTTGATTTTTTCTTACATACTTACATAATATTTTCATAAATGAATTGGCAAGGTACCGTCATAATATTAACCCTTTTAAATAGTTCCCTAAGAGATTCGCGGCGACGTAGATTGTAAATGGCTCTGACAGCTCTCTTTTGCAAAATAAAAATGGATTCAATGTCAGCAGCCCGACCCCACAGTAAAATGCCATATGACATAATACTGTGGAAGTAACTAAAATAGACCAAACGCGCGGTTTCTTCATCTGTTAATTGTCTTATCTTTGTAACAGCATATGCGGCCGAGCTTAGCCGCCCCGCAATAGATGTCATATGAGGTCCACATTGTAATTTCTCGTCTAGCGTGATTCCTAGGAAAACTGCCTGATTAACAAATTCTAGTTTATGGCCATTCAATATGATGTCACATTCGCTACTTCTAACATTAGGTAATTTAAATCTAATGCATTTGGTTTTTTTTTCATTAAGTACTAAATTATTTACCGTAAACCAATCTTGGACCTGAAGAATAGAGTTATTCACGTCGTCAAGATTTTGTGACCGTCGGTCTATTTTAAAGATCAATGATGTGTCATCTCCAAATAACACCATCTTCGGTTGATTTTGAAGTAATTGGGGTAAATCATTAATATAAACTAAAAAGAGGAATGGACCCAATATCGAACCTTGAGGAATGCCCATTGTCATTTCAGACCCCAATGAGTTTATCCGATAGGTCAGTGAGTGATGGCAAAGTATTCTGTTTGTGTTTTGTTTATAACACGATTAAAAAAATACACATGTAATGATTCAAGTTTTCACTTCTGTTGGCACTCCCGGAGTGCCACTGTTTTTTTTTTAATATGGAAAGCGCCGAATTGTGTTATAATTAAACTCCCATTTATTATTTTGCTTACAATGTTGCTCGGCTACAGTATTTTCAATAACTTAGATCAAACAAATCATACACAACCACGCTTACTGATAGAATTTAAGCTTATAAGAAACTTAATTTCTTCTCAGACACGATGTTTACCAAATAGGTGCCAGGTGGTAGGTGGAACCTACCTTTACCATACCAATTTCACCACGGGCCAGAATGCCACATGTGCTTCCTGGTTAGCTGAAACCAAATTTTCTATTTTAGGGTAAAAAAAAACACGAGTTTTATTAAAAAAATGTATTAAAAGATTTATAGGTTACTGAACAAAATGGTTTTATGTAGTTTTTGTACATTTTTGGAATTCTGTAATTTCATGGTTCTAGACCTTTGATGGTGCTTTATCTTCATGTTCAGGAAACTTATCACTATAGATTTCAGCAATTGAATATCATGCAAGTCTCCGCAATCAATATCCGTAATCAATCCTGGCTTAGAGAATGTGGAAAAAGTTGAAATTTTAGCAGCAAAATGCTGCATGACTATTTGTATGATCCTTTTTTTATAGTGCTGCTTCATAAATTCAAATTCAAATTCAAATTCATTTATTCACGTATAAATAGAGTAAATACAATCGGTGGTTTCCATGTTACATTATTTGGTCTTATAATTCTATTTAGCCTGTGGTATGGCATGTGAATCGTTTTCTTAGAAGTAAAAAAGGAATAAAGAAATATAAATAATGGTTAGTCTTAGCCCGTGGTCTTAGCCAATACGTGTCTCCGAAATTCATAGTCTTATATAATGTCAATAAAATAGTTATGTGTCTGGTAAAATACATTGTCAAATGCCAATAAAACTCAGTCATTTCTACGTTGAATTAATAATACACAACACACATTATTTAAAAAAAAAAAAATATAGAATATTTTCCTTATTCCTGTAGCCATTCATTTACCGAGTAAATCATTTTTTTAAGCAGTAGCTCTTTAAGCTTTTTCTTAAATTTTGGTAGGGGGAGATTTTGAATGTCTGTTTGTAACCTATTATAAATTTTAGCGCACATAGCTGAGCAATTTTTTTTGAATACCGCAGTCTTTGGTGCAAAATCTAACACTAGTCGCTGACCATGTCTGGAGTTACGAGGGTAGACATTATCCCGTGTATAAATATCACGAGCTCTTACAAATAGATTAGGATTGGACCTTACGAACACACCAACCTCAAAAATGTACATACTCGGCAGGGGTAATATCTTGAGTTTATTAAAGTGAGGTTTACATGACTCATAAGGAGGAATACCAACAATTGCTCTTATGCACCGTTTTTGGGAGAGAAACGCCCGCTGGGAGTCTGTTGAGTTTCCCCATAGTATTAACCCGTATCGTAGCACGGAAGCTACATGGCCATGGTATGCCAACAGTACCGTACTTTGGTTAGACGTAGTTCTTAGTCTGTTTAGAACATATACGAAAGTGTTAACTCTCTTGCAGACTCCGTCAACGTGTCCTTTCCAGTCTAGGTATTTGTCCATGGTGAACCCTAGAAATCTTACACTGGTAGATTCATTTATTTTTATACCGTCATATGAAATATGCCTTGGAACAATTTTTGATCCACATTTTGGAATTGTACAAAAGTCGTCTTATTGATATTTACTTGTAAATTGTTCCTTACTAACCACTCTATAACTAAATCAATTGTATTGTTTATATCAATGTCAAAGTTATTATTAATTATATTGTCATATGCTAATATTATAGAGATGTCATCTGCAAATAATATACATTTTTTAGTAAGAATGTCAGGTAAATCATTAATATATATAAGAAAAAGGAGGGGTCCGAGGATACTTCCCTGCGGAACGCCGTAACTGTTAACAAGATACTCAGACCTCTCTTGTTTTACCGCTGTATTATGTTCACAAGGTATTTCTACACATTGTTCGCGATTACTCAAGTATTGTTCTAACCATTGTAACGCTGGGCCTCTGATACCATAGTTCTCCAGCTTTTGTAGAAGCAGATCATGAGAAACGAAGTCAAATGCTTTTGACATGTCAAAAAATATTACTATTGTCTGCTTTTTCTTGTCAATGTTTACAAGGATATTGTGTACTAAATCGAATGCAGCAAGTGTAGTTGATTTTCCCTTTTGGAAGCCATACTGTTCATTCTTAATTAATTTGTACTTATTCAAATACGAAGTTAATCTTTTATGCATAGCCTTTTCAAATATTTTAGACATGATAGGGATTAAAGTTATGGGTCTGTAGTTACCCATTTCTGTTTTCTCTCCTTTTTTATGCAATGGCTTGACTACTGACTTCTTTAACCGGCTAGGGAAATTTCCTTCCTGGAAGGATAAATTTATCAGGTATCCGAGCACGGGGACAATACTGACGACACATTTTTTTAAAATATCGGTTGTAATACCATCATAACCGACAGAACTTGTATTGTTTAAGGACATAATAATATTTACAATTTCAATGTCTTCTATCGGTGTAAGAAATATGGTATTGTTTGTACGGTTTTTATTTGTATTTTGTATGTTATCATTATTACTGTTCGATAGTTGTATTAGGTAACCAATCCTTATGACATAGCAAATCATTTCAGATTTGCTATGTCATAAGGATTGGTTACCATACCATTGTCAGTTTTTATTTCATTTATGAACTCTTGAGTGGCATTATATCCCATATCATCATTAATGACTTTCCACGCAGCTTTACATACATTTTTAGATTTTTCAATAAAATTGTCATTAGTGATTTTTTGCGACTTTGATATACAGCGACGCAATAAGTTTGAATAGTTGTGGTACTTAGCTTTATTTTCTTTTGTTCGCTTAGCGTAAAATTTAAATCTTAAATGTCGCTTGGTTTTACAGCTGAGTCGTAGCCCCTTAGTAATCCATTTTATATCCCTATACTTTGTGGTAATCATTTTCCTAATTCTTGGGAAACATAATTAAAAAAATAAGCACAAATCGTCATGAAAGATATTAAAGGCTGAGTTCAGGTTAGGCTGTTTGTAAACACTGTCAAAAGTTAACTTGTCTAGAATTTCCCGAAATTTTCGAATATTATCCTGACAGAAGTCTCTCTTTGTTATATAATATTTCGAAGACTGAAAGATTTTGGTTTTTATTGTCACGTCTAACATCTGTGCTGTGTCGTGGTCGGAAAGTCCTAGTTTCAATATTTTACTAGACGCTTTTTTAACGTTACTAATTATATGATCTATAGATAGATTCATAGATATCTAATTATATGATTCATAGAGTTTAAATCTATTTGTTTACATATCCTTTCGGTGAACTTTACTACTTGGAACACAGATTGTGTCGGGAAAAATAGCGCGCCTCTATTTACAAAAGCAGTAAACGCTGAATGATTATTAATATCAATTGTGTATAAGTGGTCAACATTTTTACCTTTTTGTTTTATCAAATTTTGACATTCTTCACATGTTATTTTACTGTGGAGATTCTTAACAATACAACCAGTTATATAATATAATATATTGTTTTGATAACTGGAAAGCGACACATTGTTTATCAATGTAATCAATGTTTCACTTTCATTCTCTTGTTCAATCGACTCTAATTGCATTGCACGTTGAGAAGACCTAAACTCTAAAATAGGAGTTAACTCATAGTCACTATCGTAAGTATTGCTATTTATGTTTGGCATTACACTATTTTTGAAAAGTAGTTTACGTAATCTGTATTTCAGTTGCAATGCATTTGGACCCTTTATGTACCAGGGCAGCGGTAACCCTTTCGGACGATCCCGCTACCCCGGCAGGCTTCGGCCCTGTCGGGCCCCGTCAACTATGCTGACATCTCTTTGAGGCGCACGTGGAACACATACGCGCCGTCCGGCACGGGCCTGGTCCTTATCGGACGGAGAGCTACCCATTGCTCTCCGCCGCAGGCCCGCGCCTACGGTGGCCGGGAGTCGTCACGCGGCTCCCGACGCCCGGAGCGTCTCCCTCGGCGGCTGAGGCGTGAGGATCTCTCCCTCGCCCATTCCGCCACCTCCTTCGCTAGCATGACTGCTTCGCAGAAGGAGGTGACCGCCTCCCACTCCCTCTCGCCCCGGACCATGGCTTGCACCAGGGCCGGACGCGAGAGGTCGCCGCCGCTGCCGATCGCCTCTACGAGGACACGGCGGTGCTCTGCCCAAGCGGGGCAGACCTCCACCGTATGCTCCACCGTGTCCTCTGGGCGATCCTCGCAGTGGTGACACCCGGGCGTCTCCTCCCGCCTGATGATGTGCAGGAACCTCCCGAAACATCCGTGTCCGGAGAGGACCTGCGTCAGGCGGTAGGTGAGAGCGCCGTGACGCCTCTCTAGCCACTCCTCAAAGAGGGGTCTTATCGCCGCTATCGTGGCGTGCCCTGCGCTGGGTTGCGATAGTCGCGCCTTCCATTCCACCATGAGATCGCGCCGGAGGTCCGTCCGCTCCGCCGCGATTTGCCGCGGGTGCGGAGTTTCCCCCCGACGTAGTGCCTCCGCGCGCCAGTCATACAGGCGCGCGAGGACTATCGCCTCCAGATCCCATGGCGGCAGTCCGGCAAGGAGGCTTGCTGCCTCGCCCGAGATCGTGCGGTACCCCCTTATAAGCCTTACGGCAACCACCTTTTGGGGCGCGTTCAGATAGTGTGCGGCTCGAAGCCGCAGTGAACGCGCCCACACCGGGGCCCCATAAAGGGCCATGGACCGATGCGTTTGGCCAAACTGGAACGGACCGGGGCCGCTTAAAGCGGCTCCTGCCCAACCTGAGGGGGCCAAACGCCTCCTGCCGGAGGCTTCACCTCGGGCCCTTATGTAGGAAAAAAGCATCTCGATATGATCTTGTGAGCACTTATAAGTTAAAAAATATTTCATAGGATGCGTGGTACTTGTCAATAAATCTTTCGCCAAATTTGAAAAGATTATCGTATTCACATAAAAACCCAAAGCAAATGTTTTTCTACGATGTCGCTTTATACCTTGACCGTCAATTGTTAAATTAAGCAAGTAATTTCGTAATTCTTCAAAAATAGGTTCCCAGAAGATTTTATTTTTTTAATGTTAGTGGAGCTTTCTACCCCTTTCCTATTGGATTTTTGCCGTTTATCAAATCAAAAGCTTTGTCTAAATGTCGGATATAATCAACAGTAGCTTCACTATTTTGATTTGTTTTGTTTCCGCTGACCCTTAAAAAATCAATCGAGTCAGCTACAGACGCGCTTAACAACTGACTAGATAATTTCACATTCATTTTTTACCCCAAAAGTTAACATGCGTATTTGTTAATTTATTCGTAAACCTAAAACCTTCAGACTCTTGTAATTCATTTAAATCTTTAATATATTCAAATGATATAATACCTAAATTAGATCTCACATGGAAATCACCTAAAGTGTTTCGGGCAAGTTTCAGCATATGAGGCGGGTCAAATATACAGTGTACTTCAGTTACTCTATCAGGATGTTTAAAATTTGACTTAACATTAGGAACATCAAAAACGCACCCGAGCTGTTCAAATGTTTTTAGATTTACCACAGTACCATCACATGTTATCGAATGAACAGTTACGTTGATATCATGCAACATTTTTATAGCTGTATGAACTAATTGAGACTGGATAGTAGCTTTTATTTTGTTTATCAAAAAGTAGCCTATACAACTTTTGAACCTACTTTTATAAGACACAATTTGAAAAATTAAAGATTCTTTCGCCATTTCATAGGAATCTACATTTTCGGTTCCACCCAAATCAACATAACCCCAAGTTTTATCAGAGTTTTTATCATACACGAGCTCCGATTTAATAGCCATTGAGTTAAAAATCAGGGCAACTTGAGCTAAAGCAGGATTAGTTTGAACATTTAATTTAAAAAATTCAAAAACTTCTTTAAGGAATCCGACATTACACTAGAAGAAAGTATCTTGCGGATTGTAGCGGGATGTGGCAAATTAATGAAAGTGCGCAAGAATCTGTAGGCCCGTGGAGAATAATAATTAAGAGTTAGAGCAAACTGCTTAAGTTCCTTGCTATATCTTACACACATGACATCTTAGTTTTGTTTTTAGGTTTAAATTCTGAATGAATATTGGAAAAATGATCTTTAATGATCCTCTCAATATCGTCATAATGCATAGTCCTTTTTTTTTACTACACTGAGAAGATTCTTCATCGACATAATCCTCAAATCTCTACGTTTCAGTTTTTGTTTAAGAATTTTAACTTCCCTTTTTAGTTGACTTTTTTCTTTACCTCATGATGTTTGTACATACTTGTGCGCGACACATTCCCTTCTAGTTGATTGGGGAATATTGAGTGAAGGGCCTAAGTCAGACAATTGTCGTTTTCTTGATATGATTTCCTGAGAAGATGTACTTGGCACTGGCTGGTAACGCATATCAATTTTTTATTGATGTAGCTGGAACATCTTGGTGGGCCATATCTGGTGTTTTTATTTGAATATTGCTGACAAGCTTCACAGTTTCCAGGGGGATCTAAAAGAATATGAATTGTTGAATTACACTTTAAGAATTAAATTAATATACCTAATTTAATTAAATAGTAATATTATTTAATATAAACATAAGTTATTAACCAGGACTAGAAGTTGTTAATTATTTATTTATTTTCATAGCTGAGTTATGGAATAACATAATTATTATGTCTGGCAAAGACAGGCGGAATTAATAGAATGATGATGCAAGAAAAACTTTAAAAAAAATATGATCATAATTTTAGCTAGGGTCAAATGTACATTGAATGAATATCAAGTTTTGTTCTCCCATAGTTTTATTAATCTATAGCACATTGTTGCTTGAGCTGTAGTTACTATATTTATAAGAAGTACATTATATTAAAATAAATACATACCGTAGAACTGATGGCACTGCATTGGCTGTTAAGCGCTTTCTGGCTCCTTGGATACAAAATCCTGACTTGTGAAGTGGTTGGAACAAACTTTTTTGTATTTAGTAGATCCTCTTACCGGGATTACTTTGAGCCATGCTTGCAGTGCATCTTCCTTCACCGGGAAGCTGAAACAAATTTAGATATATATATTATAATTACGAAAATAAATGCTTCTAGCTTATAGCCTTGCGTTTTTTTAACATGTGAGTACCCAACTTCCTTGACGAGGTAGATAAAGAAAGATGGTCAGTGGGTCGTCTTAGGGGCGGATGTGACATTCATATTATAAATAATTTATTTTAAATAATGTTAACTGTGACTTTAACAAATAATAGAAGTTAGAAAAAAGATTATATCTATAATGCCACAGGGAATTGAAATCGGGACTAGATTACATTTTAATTTGGCCAAGGTCCTTCTAAATCTGGGTTTATGTATGTATGTAACATTACTTTTTCTTTAATTAAGTATTATTTATCTCCAAAGTTATTATTTTTATACATAATCTTGGTCACCCTACCAACGCAACAATCTGATTTTATTTTGTTTGAAATATACCAAACGGTTGCAAAATATATATCTGAGATTATCAGGAGATACCCAAAATGAAAATTAAAACAGAACAGATGCTGTATTCACGGCATTTAGACTTAAAAATATACAAAAACTACAATGGTGTGAACATTTGTAAACAATCTATAAATTTTGCTTACCTATGGAATGAAACACCACATCCAGGGTAACTTTCACTTCTACAATCTTTCACACAACACGAAAGCACCTTTTTCACTAGAAAACCTGAAAAGTCCTGCAATAATAACTAAATCACATTCGCTTATGACAAGTCAAACAGAGAATAGACGCCATATTCATTCATTTGACAACGTCAAATTTTAAAATGGTGTTGTCATCTATAGCGTAAAATGCACCCCCTAGTTTTTAGGGAAAAAACATTGCTGTTTTGTGATTTTATTTCGTGTTACTTAATAATGTACTTATACTTGAATATACTAACTATGATAAGCGATAAAAAATGTAAGATTATTGTTCTAGCATATGTCTAAAATACTACTAATAGGTCATTATCTGTCTAAACATTGGTAATGTTTTTATTTTGTGTAAACATTTATCAATGCTAGCAGGAGATAAAAAACCGAACTCGATGCCTCTCTTTCTAAGAAAAATGAGAAACGGTTACAACGTTCTAAGCGCTCGCTCCCTATATTTTTAACCTCCTTGACCCGGCCACATTATGTCAAAGACAATGCACAAATAAAAAATGGGATTTATTTGACAACGAAGTTTCTAGAAAGTCTATAAAAAAAAAATAACTTCACTTCCGTATTCGGTTATTTAGTTTGTTATAAATTTTTACTGAATGCTGAAAAGTATTAGGGATTGCTCCATACGATATTATTTCAATGGTTAGCAATCAATTTGCTAAAATATTGATTAAACTACAACTGTGAATCGGCGACCACCAGATGTCGCCTTTAACTATATTAATCTATGCCTTTAACTATCAGAACAGACCTTCGACTGAGTGACATTTCGAATGTAAACAGACCATTTGATTACAATATTTGATCTAATTTATTGTGCAAACTTGTTTAATAGGTCTATAAAAGTGATTTATTGTAAGAAAGTGTTAACCAAACATTCCAGTGCCGAAATACAGTTGAAGGAATGAGTTCTTCAATCAAATGCAGGCCAAAGTCAATTGTACAAACTACATTATAATACTCGGAAACCCTCATAATGTTACTTATGTTTTCAGGTAAATGCTACTTTAGTTATTAGTAACGAAGCTGTGTTATATCAACCCTTGGTAGGTACGTAACAATACCCATTTTCGAGTTAATGGAAGCAAGCTGTAAAATCCACCCTTTAAACTTTATTACCCTTTTCCACCCCGGTAAGAGACGATTTTTGAAAAACCCTTAAGACACATACTTTTTGTTTTAAGTATTAGTTAATCCGTCCGAGCGGTTTAATATTTTTTCTTACCTATTAACTTTTTCACCCCTTGAAGCCTCTGTGTCGATTTTTTAAAACTAAAAGTGACCATCTGTATTAATTAAAGAGGCAAGTATTGCCAAGTATCAAGTTTATTAACCAAAGGAAAAAGATTTTTCATATTAACATATAAAGTATCCCATCCCGTCTTTTCAACCCACTGAAGTAGAAAACAAAAAAAAATATTGTGATGTTTCCATAATTTGACTATAAAGATGATGTATACCAATTTTTGAGTTAATCAAGCCACGTAGTAAAATACTCCCCTTAAAAAAATTATTTTCTGTTTTTGCCCCGTCAGCGGTCGATTTTCGAAAGACCCAAAAACTTATCATCGTTTCTTTCCTGTCAAAAGTATTAGTACTGACTTTCGAGTTATTCGAACCGCGCATTCAAATTCTTCCACACAAACTTTAACACCCCTATATCCCCCTTTGTGGGGTAGTTTTGAAAAACTTATAATCATAAACTTTATTACTTACTTAGGCAAGTATTCATGCCAAGTTTCAAGTTTATTAACTGAATGAATAAGGTTTTTCATATAAACTGTATCCCCGCTTTTCATCCCCACAGGGGTGGAATTTTGAAAAATCGTTAGGGATGTATTCGTAACTTGATTCAAAGATTATTTATACCAATTTTAGAGTTAATCAAGCCACGCATTATAATCCTCCCCTGTAAAATTAACTACCCCTTTTCAACCGTTAGGGGTAGATTTTCGAAAAACCCTGATACACATTATTCTTTACTTCCGATCCTAGGTATAAATACTGAGTTTCGAGTTAATCGAACAGCGCGCTTAAATTCTTCCATACAAACTTTGAAACCCCGCAACCCCGTTTAGGGGGTAGTTTAGAAAAACATAAAATGGCAAACTTCATAATTTACTTGGATTAGTATTGGTGCCAAAATTCAAGTTTATTAACTTAAGGAATAAGATTTTCCATACAAACAGAATCCCCCCATTTCACCCTCTTAGGGGTGGAATTTCGAAAAACCCTTTCTTAGTGGATACCTACTCTTCACGAAGAACACACCTTCCAAATTTCATGTCTCTAGATCCAGCGGTTTAGGCTGTGCGTTGATGTATCAGTCCGTCAGTCAGTCAAGACTTTGAATTTTATATATATAGATAGATTGTGCTTTAACTACTAATGTGGGTGGGTACTTTAAGAAATTACAACTAGCAAATCTGCCCACGTAAATAAAAAAAGTGTGAACTCCTTGTCACAATACAATTAAGTTTCTCAGTACTAGTACTACTGTTTTATACTGCCAGTGCGTTCGTTTTAACTTTAGTTGCCTATCTCAAACGTCAATAACTTTGACGTTTGAGATAGGCAACTCGTTTTTAAACAAATCGTTTTTATTAGAACTTATTGCGGTTATAGCTTAAGAATTCATTTTCATTATGAAAAGGAGATTGAAACTAAACCTCAAAATAATCCTTATTACGGATATGACACAATATTATTTTCATATTACTAAAATCAATTTGTAATTTATAACTTAATACTTTGTATAACCCCCATTATTATCAATGCTATCAAGTAAACGCTGGCGCATGTATCCAACAATATTGAAACATATATCTGTTCCTCTTAAATATTCCCATATTTCCATGCAATGCAACTTCAACTGCTCATCAGATCTCTCATTCCGTGCTTCCCATCGCTGTATCGCAAAATGTAAACGTTCTTGTTTATGTTTTTTAAGATGTGTCGAATAATTCGGCAAAATATCTCATTGGTATGGAACCACTTGTTTTATATTCCCTGACTAGTTGGGGCCTATCACTTCCTGATATCTTTTGACCCTCCGACTCACAGTAGATATTTCTCTAAAACAAAAAAAGAGTACTGTTAGGCTACTAGCAAAATACGAATATTACCAATTTGTAACAAAATTATTTTGAAAATAGAAATGTTAAGTACATATTATATTATTATTATACTTAATGTTATATTTTATATTCATCATTATTATTTTTTTCTTCTATTTAGGCTTTATGATAAATATAAAACGTTTAAAAAAATAACTAAAAGGATCAGCAAATAAATTTTAATTTGAAAAAAAGTCGATAAAATAATTAAATCATAATACTCACACTCAGTCCGGTTTCATCAAATATCTGTGATATAATATTAAGTTCACTTTTACGCAGCGCGATAATATCTGCTTTCATCTCAATATTTAAATTTCCTTGCATTTCAAAATGAACTACAACACCGTTAATACAGTCGCGGTGAATGAGTCGTAAGTTAACCGCACCTTACAATTTATTTATTTAGATTTCTGTGGGTATAATCATAAAGTTTAACGAATTATGTG
The DNA here is from genome assembly GCA_947507525.1 of Apamea epomidion. Lineage (NCBI taxonomy): Eukaryota > Metazoa > Arthropoda > Insecta > Lepidoptera > Noctuidae > Apamea > Apamea epomidion. The sequence goes on from OX382232.1 coordinate 348,001, forward strand.
AACAAGGCGAACACGATACGGAACTATATTCAATGGCGTGATTATTCGAGTAGGTAATTATAAAAACATTTAAAAAAAATATCACCGCGCGTGAGATTCGAACCCACCCAGCCACGGCTCGCTACGCATGAACGTGCTTACCGACGTATGATAACCGCTAGGCTATCATGACTTATAACCAGTGGTCGGAGTAGGTAGAGCTGTTTTTGCTACTTGCGACATGCGGACATAACATGCCATAAGATGCCAAATATTTCCCGGAATCCCGGGAATTCTCGTAATTAAAAAAACATTGTTTATTTAATATTGTTGTATATTTAGTATTGTTTCTAACAGTTTTACTTAATTAATTCATATTTCACGAAGCTACCTCTAACAACAATCCAGGATCCCTGTGTGTGTATATAAGTAAGTATATACTGTTTGAGTGCTCACCTACTACCGGCTCATAACTGCCCACTTACCCATATTAACTCACTTAAATCATTCGACAATTTCAAAATCCCGGGATATCAGAGGCATATCCATATTAACATCAACGTTTGCGGTCATTCACCCCAAACAGCTCTACCTACTCCGACCACTGCTTATAACCTAATGGCTGAATTTATGAACTACAATCAGTTGCAAATGAATGTGAGAGTGTGTGTCTATAGTATAGAATTACTCATTAGAAGAAGGTCGTAAGTTAGACAGAAGTGTCAATCTATTGCTTCGTGACACTGTCACTCCACTTTTGACCCTTACTGTGCAATGTATAACTCTGTTATCCTTATAGGAAATCAACAAAAGCCCATACAACTTTGCCCAAACAGTACCTCTAGGTACACGTGCACCAAATCGTAGAGAACAAATAGAGCAATTCGAAAATAATTGAAAAGAAAAGAAATAGCAAACGAACGGAATGACATGTGAAATTGCAAATGAACATGTCATTCCGTTCGTTTCTGCGTTTCGGGGTACTCGTCTGTTGTTCGTTTGTGGTGTGTATTTTATTTAATAACTTGGCTATTCTTTCTGGTATTCTGCTTGTCACCTCGCGATTTTAGTCTTGACGATAACGCGATGAATTGTGACCCCGTCGCAGATGGATTGTCGAATCCGCTATTTTAAAAACCGTTAGTTGTTTTACAAAACAGCTGAACGGTTCAGCAGGATTCCCATTGCGCTACGTTCACCAAACTGCTACCCATGTTTGGACGTAATGCAGAATGCCTTATCTACCACAGTAACCGTTTGGTGTGGCTTCTAATGCCGAAATGGTCGCAATGACTAAGTTAGGGCACCCTGACCAAGTTAGGGCACCCTGAGTCCTGACCAATTGATAAACCAATTGGTCCGTACGTTTTGTTCATTCCTGTTTCGATTGCGTTCGAGGAGATACGATTTTTTTCGTTTCCGTATTTGTTTATTTTTTTGTTATTATTAATCCGTGATTGTTAGTTTTTCTTGTTGGGTTTTACAATAGATGGTTTTGTGATCAATACCACTGATTCGGACTCTTCTGACGAATCATCTTCGACCACGATTAGAATAGAAAGTTTAAAATTTGTATACAATTTCTCTAAATAAAACTGTTATGAACCCCTGCAAGTGTTTACATTCTTAATCTCGTCTCGTTGGCCTTACTTTAGTTCAGAGTCAGAATTCAATCAGTATTCAAATAATCAGTGGTATTGTTACTTTAGTTGTCAAAGCGTAAAAAGACTATTACTAGCATTAAAAATAACTGAGTCCCGCATGGCTTATAAGTACTTTTCATTCGTCAATGTTGTTAATTGCAGGGCGGCACTCAGCTAGGCCCGCCGCACCGCATGGAGCAGCTCGGCCAGACCTTCGTGCCGTTCCAGGTGTTCGTGGACTACTTGCAGGGACTCTCCACCACCACATACAGGTCAGGACGAGGGATGTCTCGCTATCAGTGCATGCTCTGCTTAGCTCGCATTTTATAAAGCAACTAGCGGTACGCTCCAGCTAAGATCGGGAAGACTGGGGACAGTCCCAGGGCTATAAAACAAAACGGAAGGTCCGGACTTGAAATACCGTACCAATCTGCATTTTAGAGGACATAAAAAACAAAAAAAAATGTTGAAAAGTAAACCTTTGCATTGCGAGTTTTAGACTAAACCAGTGAGATAGTGGATGGATATCAGTCACCAACTCACCGCTTACCACTTCATACAGGGAGGAAAGCTGAAGCGGGCCCTGAAGTACTCTAAATGATACCAAGTTTTTTGTACAATGTTTCTTTGAGAGATATGTTCCTTATTAACCCCCGACGCAAAAACGATGGGGTGTTTTGATTTTGTTTCTTTTGTTTGAAAGGTGAATCTGTCGGGAAAGTTTTTTTTTTTTTTTTGAGGATGGGAAATCATCAAATGACCCCTCCCGCTCTGGGTGGACATTTTTTTTCATATTTTTTCACAACTCCCTCAATATGGGTATCAAATGAAAGGGCTTGACTAGTAGAATACTATACACTTACAATTCTGTAAATATATATTTGTTACGGCCGCGAATCATATTTTAATCAACATACAACTTAGTACTGACCAGCAAATTGCAAAAAACGTAAGAAAATTTGAATTTCGCGGGCTACCTTGGAGCATCCACCTTAAGTTGGTTCGATTCCCGATACAGGCAAGAGACTTTCCAAAATTTTTTGAAGAAAATCTAATGTTTCCTTTGTGTAACAATTTACCACTTCAATATTTAGGTTAAAACCCCTTCCAGGGCTCGCTTCCACCTTCCATCCTGTAATTTATAGATAAGAAGCCGATGTCTGGCTTCAGAAAAGAACTTTTGTATTTTTTTTGAGAATTATACTCTTGAAAAATGTAATGGAATGTTTTTTAATTTTGGAATATTTGTTTTTTATTTCAGTCCTTCAGCGTATAACCTGCTAGAGCATAACTGCAATCACTTCAGTGAAGAAGTAGCACAGTTCTTATGTGGCGCACACATTCCTAAACACATCGTGGCGCAACCGGAGGAGCTGTTGGCACCCAGCACTCGCGCCGCCGTGCAGGCGCTGCTGGACAACCTGGTCCCGCACGCCGCGCAGGTATGTACATACATACAGCACTCGCGCCGCCGTGCAGGCGCTGCTGGACAACCTGGTCCCGCACGCCGCGCAGGTATGTACATACATACAGCACTCGCGCCGCCGTGCAGGCGCTGCTGGACAACCTGGTCCCGCACGCCGCGCAGGTATGTACATACATACAGCACTCGCGCCGCCGTGCAGGCGCTGCTGGACAACCTGGTGCCGCACGCCGCGTAGGTATGTACATACATACAGCACTCGCGCCGCCGTGCAGGCGCTGCTGGACAACCTGGTCCCGCACGCCGCGCAGGTATGTACATACATACAGCACTCGCCCCGCCGTGCAGGCGCTGCTGGACAACCTGGTGCCACACGCCGCGCAGGTCTTCTCGTTAGGGGGCACGTTTTCATGGTTTTAAGCGTGTTGATACCGATAGAAGTCGATATGAATATTGAAGATGGCGGCCGCGAAACTTTTCAAATGTTTTATCGTAGATCTCGTTTTCACGATTTTCGACGGCGCTGAAAACGAAAATGGGGTCTTAATCAAAATGCAAGGTGGTTGGACGGCTACGATAATTTGATTTTTTTTGGGGGTGTGGGGTGTCCGGTGGATGGCAATAGGCTCGCCCTGTATTACATGGGACTAACACATAACTGCGATTAGTGGGTGTGCTATAGGTGCAGTCAGCCACAAAAAGATGTATCCACGGACAAGGCATGATTTATTGTAAACAACCTTTGCCCCATAAAATTGTATTTACTTATAAATAACGGACGAAAAATTTCGATGCTATGAGGTCTAAACACATGTGCTGAATCCATGGTTACAGTTTGCGCGTCGATGTCCCTGTCACCCTGTATATTTATGCTCGTGAGTGTACCAACTACGGTTAAACGTGTTTTTTTTACATTGCAACATTCGCAAATGTATGGAAATGGCAGATGTGTTGATAGTGGTAAATAATAAAAATTATCTAAGTAAATAAATTATATGTCGCATCACTGGGTGGCCGAGATGCGAAACATCAGGTCTTCTTCATGATCCGACATAGTTTACGTATGTGTGGGCACTGAATGGGTACTCGAACGAAAAGATAATTTGAATTTAAAGTAACTTTAATAAACTGGCGATTATCAACCGCAACGCACACTTGCGTCGGAAAAAAACACGTGCGTACGGTACTGAGCGTTTGCCAAGACTGTCCGAGCTGGACTGTCGACTGTAGACTGTCGCAACACTCGCCACTCGGTCTCTCCGCCAATCCTCGCTGCATCCCCACCACCGACGATCGTGTCCGTGGTAGAGCACGCTTGCGTTTCCGATCACATGATTACTCATTTACCCATCAAATTTTTAGATGGCGCTGTCCGCTGTTCCGTGGTGCCATCTATCCACGACATATATATAGGTATATTCTTTGTTGGCTGATGTCAAAAAGGAACTACCCGAAATTTATGGTTTTATGTGGCAGTGCTACCGGCACCCCTCCAAATTATTATACAAGGACAATGTTTTAGAATCTGCAGTTGGATGCCAACAAGGTTACCCTCTCGGGCTATTCATTTTCAGTTTAGCTATTCATCCAATTGTACAGAAACTAAATTCAAAATTTAATGTGTGGTATTTGGACGATGGAACGCTAGGAGGTGATGTAGACACTGTTTTGCAAGATCTACAACTCCTCAAACAGGAATTTCAATCTATTGGCTTGGACCTTGACCCCTCAAAATGTGAACTTTACGTTTCTGACAGTACCAACAGACAATTGACTCTAGATAAATTTAATGCAATAGCCCCACAAATCAAAATTTTAGACAAAAGTAGGGAAGGTACGTATTTACGCAACCAGGTATTTGCTTCCAAGTACGCGCACCAGGTACCGAACTGAAACACTTGCAAGAGTTCAAAGTATTTCATGCGGCTACTCGCTCACCTATGTAGGTACTCAACTGCGTTAGTTTTCGCAAATGCGATCATGCTCCTTATCAGTAAGAGACTACGGAACAATTTCGTATGCAAGTATTTTTTTACTTTATTGGTTTGTAAGTATTTATTTATAAACGCGATTCTTCTCCTTATTTATAGGAAGTTACGGATGAATTTCCTATGCAAGTATTTTTTCTTCTAACGGGGCTTGGAGTGGATTTGATTTTGCTCCTTATCAGTAAGAGTCTACGGAACAATTTCGTATGCAAGTATTTTTTTACTTTATTGGTTTGTAATTATTTATTTCTAAACGCGATTTTGCTCCTTATTTATAGGAAGTCACGGATCAATTTCCTATGTAAGTATTTTTACTTCCAACAGGGCTTTAAAATATGCGATTGTACTTCATATTTGTATGAAGTCCTGGATAATCATTTTCGATGCAGATACAAAATACTTGAAAGTATTTCGAACCCTGGTTTTTTAAGGTAGACGTACTTGGAAGCCCTGGTACTCGATTTTGCAAGTACGACCCATGTCTAGACAAAACTTCACTGCACCTCCTAGGTTCCCCAATTTTAGAAGACAGTTTTCACCTTTCATCGATGAAAAAATTAAAAATTTCAGCGACATTTCGGACAGACTCCAAAATTTATTTACATCCGGCATTCACCGATGATTAGATACTGTTGTTTTGGTCTAAATTGTATATATTTTCTACGTTCTTCCCCTTTATGGAAGCAACCACATCTGTTGGACAAAATTGACCATATTATTCGCAGCACACAGCAACCATTTTAAATGTGGCCTTGGACGACCGAGCATGGCTTCAAGCCACACTACCCATCCGTTTTGGTGGCCTCGGCGTCCGCAAAATTACCAGTATTAGCTTACCGGCATTCCTGGCCTCTGTCCACAGCACCGAAAAGTTGACCAGGAAAATTTTAGCCCCCTGCCTGGTTGACTCTGAAGTGCCTTGCTTGACCGACGCGGTGAACGCCTGGAAAGCGACTTGCCCGGATACAGATCGGCCCGTAAACCCATCTTCCCAGAGACAGTGGGATGAGCCGCTCTGCAGGTTGGTACGGAATAAACTTATTAATACGTCCACCAATACTGCTGAGCGTGCCCGCCTGCTGGCTGCGGTCGAGTGGGAGTCGGGGCTCTGGCTTCAAGCAATCCCGTCACCCAACATAGGCACTTTGCTGGGTGACACCACCTTCCGGCTCGCTACCTGCCTGGTTTGGGCGCTCCTTGCGGCTCCGCATCGCTGTCAGTGCGGTGAAACTGTCGACTGCCTCGGACACCATGGCCTATCCTGCAGTAGGGCCGCAGGTCGGATAGCACGGCACGCCAGCATTAATGACATCATCCGTCATGCTCTTGTCACCGCTGGGGTGCCAGCTGTTTTAGAACCCAACGGCCTGGCACGCGACGGTGGGAAGAGACCAGACGGAATGACCATAATGCCGTGGATTTTAGGCAGACCTTTGGTGTGGGACGCAACATGTGTCGACACCCTTGCGCCATCCCATCTTCCTAGCACAGTGGGCTATGCTGGAGCGGCTGCTGCTGGTGCAGAAAACCTCAAACGGCGAAAATATTCCAACCTGATTGAAAGTTATATGTTCGATCCGTTTGGTGTTGAAACACTAGGGCCATGGGGTACTCGGACCCCACTTGGTTTTTCGAGATATCGCCAAGCAGTTAGTCGACTCGTCACGTGACCAGAGGGCTGGCCTGTTTCTTGGCCAAAGAATTAGCATCGCCATACAACGTGGCAATGCTGCCAGCCTTTTGGGCACTATTTCTAATTTTTTGATGCCCTATGATTCTTTTGCTTATTTTTTGACATGAACATGTATTATTATTTTAAATGTTAGCATATATAATGTAAATAATCAAAACCAAAAGTCAAAGTCACATCATTTATTTCAAATAGGCACATAAAAGGCACTTTTGAACGTCAAAAATTGAATTAAAATAAAATTGATTCTAGTCGCCCCTTCCAAAAGGTAGTTTTCGTATGGAGAAGAATGGGCAAGAAACTCCACCGTTACTCTTTTAAAATGTTTTACAATATTTTGCATACATTATTTATATAATTATATGTGAAGACGATGCACCCAAAAATAAAATTACTATACCGAAATAGGTAAAAAAACCAAAATGGATAAATGAAACCACGACATATAGACCAACTATGTGATAGATACATGGTGGTCACATATTCACAAACATTCCAAAAGTAGACGATTTTCACAAATAAATAAGGAGTAATAAGTCCGGGTGTGACCCCAAGTAATTACAGAATGTAAATCAATGTCAAAGGAAAAAAAAAAAGTATAAATTATACAATTACATTAGCAACCAGTTTGATTTTGTCTAGACTCTAGAGATTGTCCTATGGAGCAGGACCAGCATGTTTCTAAGCATTCTTATCTTGGATATAATCCTCTTATTTGTAATATCCTTGCTTACAAAGCGTAATATTAATATAAGTTTTAAATTTTCTTTTATTTAATTGCAATATTTCACAAGGTATTTTGTTGTAACATTTAACACAGTACCCCATAAAAGTACTTTAGATAATCTGAAAAAAGGTTGATCTAATTTATATTTATTTCTAGTATTAAAATGATGTCTATCACTTATTTTATTAAAAAGATGTTGATTTTTTCTTACATATATAATATTTTCATAAATGAATTGGCAAGGTACCGTCATAATATTAATCCTTTTAAATAGTTCCCTAAGAGATTCGCGGCAACGTAGATTGTAAATGGTTCTGACAGCTCTCTTTTGCAAAATAAAAATGGATTCAATGTCAGCAGCCCGACCCCACAGTAAAATGCCATATGACATAATACTGTGGAAGTAACTAAAATAGACCAAACGCGCGGTTTCTTCATCTGTTAATTGTCTTATCTTTCTAACAGCATATGCGGCCGAGCTTATCCGCCCCGCAATAGATGTTATATGAGGTCCCCATTGTAATTTCTCGTCTAGCGTGATTCCTAGGAAAACTGTCTGATTAACAAATTCTAATTTTTGGCCATTCAATACGATGTCACATTCGCTACTTCTAACATTAGGTAATTTAAATCTAATGCATTTTGTTTTTTTTTTCATTAAGTACTAAATTATTAACCGTAAACCAATCTTGGACCTGAAGAATAGAGTTATTCACGTCGTCAAGATTTTGTGACCGTCGGTCTATTTTAAAGATCAATAATGTGTCATCTGCAAATAACACTATCTTCGGTTGATTTTGAAGTAATTGGGGTAAATCATTAATATAAGCTAAAAAGAGGAATGGACCCAATATCGAATCTTGAGGAACGCCCATTGTCATTTCAGACCCCAATGAGTTTACGCCATTTACTTGGACTTTAACCTTTCTATCTTTCAGGTATGATCTTAACAAGTCAAGTGCTGTTATCCTAATCCCATAGTGCTCGAGTTTCATCAGAAGTATTTCATGGTTTACGCAATCGAACGCCTTAGAGAGATCGCAAAAGATTCCAATAGCATCTTGTGCTTCTTCCCAGGCGTTAAAAATGTTCTTCATTAGGGCAACACCGGCGTCAGTGGTACAACGCCCTTTGGTGAAGCCATACTAGTGTTCATGAAAGATATAATTTTTATTAAAGTGACGTAACATTTGATTGAGCATCAACTTTTCAAACACCTTACTGAGAACTGGCAGAATTGACACAGGTCTATAATTGTTGGGATCTTTACTATCACCGGATTTGAACAATGATACTACTTTACTATGTTTCATAAGATCCGGAAAGACTCCTTGGTCAACACTGGTGTTAAATATGAAAGCTAAATAGGGCGCAATGGTTTCGATGAGAGATCTACATACTTTTACAGACATACGCCAGGGATCTTCTGTTGATTTAATTTTAAGATCTTTAAAAGCTCTTATAACAGCCTGGGGGTTTGTATTCTGAAACCTAAGCTCCGAAGGGCATGCCTTTACATTCCTTTTAAGTAAGGCAGCAGAAAGCGTGGGGGAAGAATTTAAAGCTTCAGTAGTTTTAAGGGGAATATTAGCAAAGAAGTTTTCAGATTCCTGAGCTATTTCTACATTTGAATTGATGGGTCCATGTGCAGTCTCTAAATTAAGTTCACTATTTCGCTGTTTTTTCCTACCTGTATCATTATTTATTATTTGCCAGGTAGTTTTTATTTTATCATCAGCTGATTTTATTTTATTGCTTATATAAAGAGCTTTAGCTCTTTGGCACACCCTTTTAAAAGTTTTTGAATATTTTGCAACATACTGATGAAAGTTTGTATTTTTCATATGTTGCTTTAAGCCATAAAGCTCAAAAAAATTTTCCCTGCTTTACGAATACCTGGAGTAGCCCAGTCACTGAATAAAAACTTTGTGTAAATACTTTTAGTTTTCAGTGGAAAAGTGTCATAAAATTGCGAGTTTAATAGTGAAAAGAACTCGGCGTAGAACTCATTGGGGTCATCTATATTATTAAATTTCTGATCACATAATTTACTGGCCAAAGAATTATTTAATTTCTCTAAATTTTTACATGTAATTGGCCTAAACCTTATTTAATTTTTTTGTAAAGGCATATTGGAGCTAAATGTTATTTGTCCACTGTGATCAGATGGCAACTTATCTACAATTCGGTTGTGTATGTAATCGCAATTACAAAAAATATTATCTCTATACAAGTGGCAGAAGAAGCTGTCACTCGGGTTGGTTCCATAAACACATTTGACAAATCAAATTACCAAAAAAAGACTCAATAATCTGACAGTATTTATTTATTTATTTATTTATTTAAACTTTTCGCACAAAAAGGTACAAAGGCGGACTTAATGCCTTAGGCATTCTCTACCAGTCAACCAAGGGTGGTGAAGAGATTAGATGGCAGGTGCTTTAATTGAAAGGGACAATGATAAAAAAAACTCTTAAAACTAGGTACACAAATACATAAATAGGTTATATACACATACATACTATTACTATAATATATACATACTTATAATATATATATATATATATATATATATATATACAAAATCAAGGGAGAGAAGTGTTGAGATGACTCTACGCTATTTTTTTAAGATTTATTTTGAAAATAACTCTGCAATTTCCGCTTAAATGCATACCGACTGCTCGCCGTCCTGATATCAAGAGGAAGCGCATTCCAAAGAAGAATGGACTGAATATGAAAAGAAGAATGAACAAAATCAGACGTATGAGACGGACAGAGTAAGAGAAGATTGTTAGAAGAACGCAGATTCTTAGCGTGTGAAGAACAAAGATATTGGAAGTGAGATACGAGATAAGAAGGAGGATTGGGAGAGTTGAGAAGGGAGAAAAGCGTGGTCAAAGCGCGCAAACTTCTTCTTTGGCGAATGGACATCCATTTGAGCTCAGACCTATAGCTCGACACATGGTCATATTTCCTGAGGTTGAATATGAACCGGATACCATTGTTGAGCAATCTGTCGAGCTTATCCAGCAAAACCGCATTCAAGTCAAAATAGCACACGTCACCATAATCGATTATAGGGAAAATCAAAGTCTGCACAAGCATGGTCTTCGTCTTAGTGGGCAAAAAGTTTCTCAAACGATACAGGGATCGCAGAGTACCATTGACCCTTTGACTAACACTAGAGACCTGGCGTTGCCAACTAAGCGTTGAGTCAAGATGCAAACCGAGATCTTTGACAGTAGGTGTAATGGGTATGACGGTACCATTGAAAATAAGAGGTGGAAGAGAGCTAAGCGTCACCCTACCCATCATGCGTGAACTTCCAATTACAATGGCCTGACACTTCGAGGGGTTTACTGACACCCCGAAACTATCAGACCACTTTTTGATAGCATCTAAGTCTCGGTTTACATCCGCTATAGCGTTCGACAAACCTTCTACCCGCTCAGCTGTATATAATTGAAGATCGTCGGCATATAGATGATACGAACACCGAAGACAGTGAGTTATAAAATTAATGAAGATGGAGAATAATAATGGAGAAAGAATACCGCCTTGTGGAACACCAGCATCCAGGTCACGCCAACTTGATGACTTCTCATCAACGCGAACCGACTGCTGACGTCGCCGAAGATAAGAAGAGAACCATTCCAGGGCCTCCGACGAAACCATAAGGTGAGAGAGGATAGAAAGGAGAATATCGTGGCTGACGGCGTTAAAGGCATTGGAGAAATCAATTAATACCAAAACGGTAATTTTAGTATCCTCCATCGCCTCTCTAATGTCACCAGTCACTTTAAGGAGAGCGGAGGCTGTACTGTGCCCAGGCCTGAACCCAGACTGAAAGGAGCTAACGAGGTTGTTCCGATGAACAAACCCCGTAAACTGCTTATGCACGCAGGCCTCGAGCACTTTAGACAGGAATGGGAGAATGGAAATGGGTCGAAAATGACTGGATAGGGAGGGATTTGAAATTTTAGGGAGTGGGCGGACATAGGCCATACGCCATAGGGATGGGAATTGTCCGGAATCAAGAGAAAAGTTAATGATGTGGGTGATCAGAGGGAGAAGGCTATCAAGGATCCAAACGACCCTACTACGACTGATGCCATCATAGCCCACAGCCTTGGATTTTATGGACAGGATGATCTTTTTGATTTCGTCCAAGGTCACCGGAGAGAAGTGAAATGGTTCTATGATGGGACTCACTAGACCAGTGATAAAATCAACCGTCTGGGACAACATTTGGGAATCCAAATGACAAGTGGTTGTAAAGTGACGGTTGATATCATCAAGGCCTATTGTATTAGGAAAATCCACACGCCGTGGTCTGCCGATACCAAGAGTACCAAGGAACTCCCAGATATCAGCAGGTGAAGAAGAAGATATGTTCTCGAGAATATGGCGGCGTTTAGCGTTGCGTATCATCTGATTACACCGATTCCTAGCAGCTTTGAAAAAGTTTCGGTTTTCTTCACTGCGATCCTTTTTAAATTTACGAAAGGCCCGATCCCTGCGCCTCATCGCCATACGTACCCCTGTCGTCATCCAAGGAGCAGGAGGACGCCGAAGTTTTATCTGTTTAACAGGAGCGTGTTTGTCGTAGAGAGCAAGGACCGCCTAATCGAAAATGCGCAGTTTTTCGTCTACAGTTGTCGCCGCTGCCAGGTGTTCCCAATTGAGGTCTGACGCATCCTGACGAAGCCTTTCAACATCCATGCGCGCAAAACACCGCATGTGCAGAACTTTTGGGATAGGTTTAGGCGGTTTTAGGACATATGAGAGGAAAATGAGGTCATGATGGGAAAATCCAGGCGCGGGACACTGACCATGAGAGGAAACAAGGGAGGGTGCGGAGGTGAGGATTAAGTCGAGCCAAGTGTCATCGCCTGAGATATTAAAATGGGTAGGTTGCAGTGAAAGGATATGGAGACTAACGGACTCAATGATGTGAAGGGGCTTACGGGATCGGGGAGTGTGATGAGCAAGGTCGGTGTTGAAATCGCCCATGATGATGCAATGTGCATACTCTGAACCTATGGATTCAAGCGCCAATTCGAGGTTGGAAAAGTAGTCAACGGCGGGTGGACAATAGACAACACCAAGAAGGGTCTTGACGCCTCTGACATAGACCTCCAAAAAGAGGTACTCAGCGGAAGCATGGTATTGTGAGGGAGATGAGGTAATGATTTTGAAAGGAAAATCGCTCCGAAGATAGATAGCTACACCACCCCCTCCCTTTCCAATTCTATCATTGCGGATAAGAGTGAAGCCTGGGAGAGAGTAGGTGGTGGAGAGAAGATGAGGTTTGAGCCAACTCTCAGAAACCAGAACGGCATGGACATTGGTGTCAGTAAAGGCGTCCAACAGATCACTGTAGTGACTAGGGACACTTTGCGCGTTTAAATGGCAAACATTTAACAAATGACCTTTTTGTTGGCTGAAGTACCGACGCACAAAGTCACCAAGTGTGTCAGTTAAGGAGCTGAAGCTTGCATTAGCGGACGAGCTGGTGGAATCAATGGCAGAGTAAAAAGAATCATCATCAGTTAACATAAAATAAAAATAATATAAATATTAAATATAACTACTAAATATCCAAATTAACTATAGCTACGATTGATTTTGTTTTAGGTGCAAAACCACTATCTGTGCACCACCCACCAGCAGCACCAGTAATACATAGTTATACATGGATCCTTTGGAGTATGGGCAAAATCAGAACTAAGGTGTCTTTCCATTAAAATCATCAGTTATTCAAACTCCAAAAGATCCCTGCAGTACAGTACAGCAGTAGTGATATAAAAACATAAATAAATATCAAATCAAAAGAGGAATCACAAACATTAACACAGAAAATATGAACAAGCAAAGAACAAAACGAAACATGACAAAGTTACATGAGCAGAAACGGAACGCAATTTACGAAACACAAACTAAACGTGAAACCAGTAAAAAAGGACGTCAAAATTTACGCAAATAAATTCAAGATTGACAGGTGACAGTGACAACTAATAACGAAACACAATATTGTTTACTAACCCACAACAATTGAAAAGATGAAAAAAATAAATAGTGAGCCGGTAGATACATACCACAAGTGTAAATAATAAGTAAATTGACGTCCCGAGCACAAAAAACTGATAAGATGGGGAGCCACTTATACAATAGATTGCAAACACCTATACTTTACGCACTCCGCCATCAGGCTTGCCTCCAGATCCAGAAGATTCCCGGACTTCTTAGGATACTTAGCCACCAAGGGATTGAGTTCCTCTACAGAACAAATCTTATGCCGTGTTCCATCGGGGGCTCTGATGACAATAATCCCGTCCTGGGTCCAGGCATTCCGAAGTGCAGCCGCGCTCTGCTGAAAACAGTTTGCCTAGACCGGGTCAAGAACTCCTTGACTGTGATCGTGGAGCCCTTCAGTGCAGACTTTGCCTTCCAAACTGGACTTTTTTTTTTTTTTTTTGTGGATGGGAAATCATCAAATGACTCCTCCCGCTCTGGGTGGAGCAGAAGGGAGTGTCAGACTCTTACTGACTAAAACCCACCCGTGTTCCTTCCTTAGCCCTTTACGTACCAGGGCAGCGGTAACCCTTTCGGACAATCCCGCTAAAACAGTGGACTTCAGGTCAACATTGGAGAACCTTACCAGTATAGGTCTACTAGTTGATGGACCTTTATTGGATGTCCCAAGTCTGTGACAAACTTTGATGGAGGATGCAGTGATGTCAGGCAGTGACAGTTTGCTCTTCAGAACATCCAACACAAGAGCCTTGCAATCTTCATTGTCCGCTTCTTTGAACCCAGTAAACATGAGAGCTTTCCGACGAGATCTGGTCTCCAGTCCGTCAACCACTCTAGAGCACTCCAAGATCTGCTTCCTGAGAAGTCCCAGCACGCCGAACATTAGCTCTCGAAAGGACCGGAACTCTTCAGCAATCTTTGCAACGGTGTCTTTTGCGGGTCCCGCACATTGGATCTGTGCCTCAAGCTCACCCATCTTCTTTAGGAAGCACTCCTCGAGGTTTTTCTGGGCCGATTGGATATCATCCAGTTGAGATGACATTATGTAGTGTAGAACTAGCAGTGGTTATGAAGTACTAGTGAGAAACTGGCAGGTGGTGTAGTGTAAGCGCTTGTGTTACATGGAATATTTCACCAATGTAAGTACTGCTTATTTAGCAGTTTATGCAACAATATATTGTAATTAAAAGTAAATATAATACATCAAAATAATTTTAATTAAAAAAGATTTACTAAGCTGCGTGTTAACTTTTCTACACCTACCCCCGAAAAAAAAGCAAAGCAGTAGGTATTCGAGTTATGTTCCAATAAATTAATATTAAAATCGCCACATACGATTATTGACTTACTAGTACTAAGCTTCTTTAAGACATCTTCCATTACAGAATCAAACACCGATAGATTCTGGTAACTAGGAGGTCTGTATACGCATACTATAACATGCTTATCGAGCTCAACACAGGACAATTCAATGATGTGTTCAACAGACAGCCCGATGATGTCTTTACATTCTTTAGATTTAATAGAATTTTTAAGTAATATTAATGACCCGCCATGTATCATGCGTTTTCGGCTGAAATGGCTAACTACACGATAATTTTCAGAATTAATTGACATTACTTGACAATCTTTCAACCAATGCTCTGTTTAACAAATGACATCAAACTTGGTGTTTTCCAAAAACAATTCTATTTCCAGTAATTTGGAAGCGCAACCTTAGATATATTGATTAAATAATTTTAAAATATGTTGCACACCCTTTAGTTTCTTAGTATTATTCATTATATTGCCAGAAGATACCTTTTTATTATTCTGTATTAATAATTGGTTATTTGAAGGGGTAACTGCTTCTCACTGACTAGTTTAAATTATTATCAGGAGATACCTCCACAACTACAACTGGAGAGTCTAGATTGCCCGTATAAGTTCCAGCAGGAGGGAAACAGCCTATTTGACTGATAGTGGCCTCCAAGGATGTTGCCATTGTAGGTGGATCCTCCTTCGTACAATATGATGATTCACAATCAATCACAATGTTGTTAGTAAAACTATGCAACACAGATTTGTCACTAATACTAGAATTTTTTATATTAGCTATAACCTCGTTAATATTATATGCTATCAACATAGCAATCAGATGTCTACATTCCCCAGACAGAGATAAAGTTCTCTGAGTTAACTTAAAACCACTAACAAACTTGTTAGTGTCAAAATACAATAATTTGTCACTATGACAACATGTCAGCTTGTGAATAGTATTATTCAACATATAAATGTAATTATTTTCATTATTTGATAAAGTATCAGAGTAACGAAAAGCACACAACATTAGCTTTCCTATTTTTAACTCTAATAAAAATAAAACTTTATGTCTGTAGAGTAAAAAAATAATCTATTAATCAAAGACATTTTAAAAATAATAATACAGTATTCTTTATTTCGGACTACATATACAAGTACACATTATCCATATAAAGTTAGTAAAAATGACTTAAAAACTATGTTAGTAAACTTTTAGATACTAATACCGTGGCCCAACACACGTGCACGTGCCTCCGTACCCAGTGCCTTATAAAGGGACAAATTTTCAGAACAAAACCGGTCAAGTGCGAGTCGGACTCGTGCACCGAGGGTTCCGTACAAAGTGGGTATGTAACTACAAATTTACGGCTTTCGGATTTTTTCCTTTACTTGATAGATGGCGCTAGCTGTCACGTTAACATCGTGTCCGTGTTATTAATTCTAAAAAAAATAGTTAAAGTGATAATAAAAGTGTCTCTGTTATTTAAAACTGTAAAAGAACATCTATAACCCCTGTGACATTGTTATTCAGTGAATAGCTTCACGGTCTTAATCTAAAAAAGGATTTTAAAATAACAATGTATCACTATACTCCAAACCGTGTTTAAGAGTGTATCTTTCGTCAAAAAACAATTAAACAATCATCACGAAGTAATCAAGTGCAGTAAACAACTAAAACATTAACAAAAAGTGTAAAAAGACTAATATGAATGACTTGTGTTTTTGTGATTGAGTGCAAAATTTTTTTCTGCATGAATCATACTAACGACTGTTTCGATTTCAAAATAAAAATACGGAACAAGCATTGTGCCAATTCGTCAAGAAAGCAAATGTTCGTATGGCGTAAATCTTAACAACAGTGCCTGTGGATCGAATGGTCGTGGGTTCAAATCCCAGTCGCGAAGTTTACTTTTTGTGTCATGTTTTTTTTTTTTTTTGCAATTCATCTCAACTACGATTTCAATAAAAAATTTTGTCAAGAAAAATTGGAAAATTATATAAAAAAAAATATAGAAAAATATTACAAAAATTCAAGATAAGATGGAAAATATTACATACAGAAACAAACTAGTCAGATCACAATCACAAACTAACTTATCGCATTCAAGTCAAGACATGTTAAACTCCACTATGCTAGATTCTAGTATGATGAGCATACAGAGTGCTACACAAATAAGCAATCAATCATTTATGGAGGTATTCAGACAGGAAATGAAGGAAATTAAAGAAAAATTGAAAATTGCTGATAAAGAAATAGATAATCTTAGTTATAAGAATACAAAATTAAAACAAGAGATACAGGATCAGCAACGACAGATAGAATTACTGAAAGAAATCACAAACTCTACTCCACAACTCAAAAAAAACAACTCGACACCCATCTCGAGAAGACTTTTGAATATGAGATTAAACACTTCCCGCCATTCTCCTCTACGTCTAACCAGAAGTATTATGACGGAAAGTACATTGGAGCAACCCAGCTTACCTAGCAAATACATAACACAGCAGTATCAATCGGAGAGCGATGCTCAGATCCAAACAGATACTCCACGTCATTGCAGCGAAAAGGGTACTGGCAAGGCGATTCAGCGCAGGACATCAGAATGTGAACCGGTTGAGCGCCGGAGCAGCTGCCACAGAGTGGCTATTCTGGGAGATGGACAGGGACGTGGCTTGCGCGACGTACTGCAGGATCTGCTGGGACCTGAATACGCTGTAGTTTCCTATCTGAAACCTGGTGCAACATTGAGTGAGGTTCTGCAATGCCCCAAAAACGAAATCAGCAATCTGTCAAAAAACGACTACGTCATTGTATTGGGCGGATGCAGCGACAAAAATCCCTGTGACATCGATATACATTTACACCGTTGGCTAGCATTAACTGCAAATACTAATGTGATCATCTCGGAAGTACCCAAAAACAGGTTTTTACAAGAATCGAAACTGAACTATTTACTTAGGTTTATTTGTAATAAATATAAAAATGTACTGTACATGGATATGAACTACACTAGATCACTGCCAAGTGGGCGAAACTATGTAGTAAACCTTGCAAGATCACTTTTGAAAGAAATATTATGTTTAAATTATCATTTCCAACTCTTTCAGTATGAACAAATTATTCAAAATAAATGTAAAAAGTCCTTTGAAAACAAATATGTCCAGGTTACCTTAGATTCTGACAAACATGTACTAGTCAATAAATTAGACGATAAGGATCAATCGACTGAAATAAAAACACCTACGAATACTTTTTTTCGTGAGTAAAAATGTATACATTATGCATCAAAATATTGCAGGACTCCTAGCAAAATCTGATATGCTCACAGTGTGTCTACATGAGTTATTAGAAAAAAATATACAAGTGGACCTATTATGTATTACGGAGCATTTCATGATGGAAGGCTATGAAGTCCATCTTAATATACCTAACTACTGTTTGGCTGCATGCTTTAGCCGCAAGGAAAATAAAAGAGGTGGTGCTTGTATACTCATAAAAAATGGTCACCAATGGAGAGAATTGCCGAAAATCGCTAAATTATCTATTACAGGTATTTTTGAATGTTGCGCCATAGAACTTATAAATTATAGAATTGTTGTTGTATGTATATATAGAGTACCAAATCCAAGCAATTTTGATGAATTTATGAGTAGACTAGAAATATTGTTACGTGTTCTGATAAAAAAAACATTTAAAAATATTGTACGGGCGGGTGATTTTAATATAGATATATTGAAAAAAAAACAAACAGACTCTAGAATTTGAAAATTTATTATTGAATTTTAATTTAAAATTATCTGTACGTCAACCTACCCGTTTGAAGAGCAAGACATGCATCGACAATTTTGCGCATAATTTTAATAAGTGTCGTCAAGCTATAGTTTTGGAACTGGCTTTGTCTGACCATACGGCACAACTACTTAACTGTCCGATTAGCACCGCAAGCACTAGAAATCATTGGCGGACCACTAGACGGGACTATAGTAAAGAGAACATAGACAAATTTAAATCGTACCTCAATAGCTTATCGTTTGCTGAAGTATATGAAGCTAAGGACCCAAACATTGCTTATAAAGCCTTCACAGAAATGTTTTCTTTCCTTTATACACAGTGCTTTCCTGATACTCTTATCTCTGTAAAAGTGAAAAGAAGGCCTAGTTGGGTTTCTCATGGCATTATAATATGTAGCAAAAAGAAACGTCAATTATTATGGCAATATAGACAAAAACCTACCGGAATGAATAAAAATAAATTTAAGAGTTATTCGAAATTGCTTAAAAAAATAATTTATTTAACTCAACGCGCACAAAATATACATAAAATTAAAAAATCAAATAATAAATCCAAGACTACTTGGGAAATCATAAATCAATCAAAACTGAACATACCAAAAAACACTATAGACAAAATTCGATATAATAATGAAACTGTAACTGACCCCAAAATGATTGCAAACATATTTAACAATTACTTTATAGATAAAATTAAACCTATGAATAGCTCGGGAACCACAGTCACTAAACATATTTTAGCCAGAAAAGACTCAATGTTCATGGCCCCAAGTCTAGCACACGATATATTAAAAATTATAGCGTCCTTAAAAAATACAAACAGTGTAGGATACGATGGCATATGTACTAAAATTGTTAAGTCTGTAGCATATGAAATCTGTAGCCCCATAAGCTATATTATTAATCTAAGTATCAGTGAAGGTATATTTCCCAATGCCCTAAAAAAGTCTATTGTAAAACCACTTTTTAAGAAACAGGATAGGGAGTTAATGGAATGTTAGAGGCCAATATCGTTAATTCCAATAATTTCAAAAATTTACGAAAAATATATTTATAGAGAACTTAATGCCTATTTTGAAAAAAATCACATACTGTGTGATGAGCAGAAAGGATTTAGGGAGAAAAAATCAATTAACTTGGCCATATACGACTTCTTGCATATTGTCATGACAAACATGGACAAAAATACACCAGTCTGTGCCATTTTCTGTGACATGACACAGGCGTTTGATTATGTTCAACATAATATATTACTAACTAAACTTGACGCATATGGTATACGAGGAAACATATTTAATCTAATTCAATCATACCTACAAGACAGAAAACAAGTTACACAAATTAGCAAAATAAATATGAGCTCCAAACGTGAAGAGATTTTTACGTCATGCGAGCGTACCGTCCCTCATGGAGTTCCGCAGGGCAGTGTACTTGGACCACCCTTGTTTACAGTCTATATTAACGACTTCCCTAAATCCATTAAAAATCCCATGACATTGTTTGCGGATGACAGCACGATAACTATACCATGCCATAATAAGAATACATATGAAACGGACATAAAAAACACATTAATAGAAGCGTTAACGTGGCTTAATAATAATAATTTAAAAATTAATATAAATAAAACTTTGATTATGCACTTTAGCCAACGATCATTATTGTTCTCTAAACTTGACATCGAATATAATAATAATAAAATACAGACAGCTAACACTACAAAATTTTTAGGCCTAACAATCGACAGAAACCTAAATTGGAAAGCGCATATTGAGGCTGTAGCCAAAAGAATAAGCAGTGGTGCATATGCGTTATATAAATTATCACGCACTCTAAATGTAGAATCGTTATTAACGGCCTACTATGGTTTGATAGAATCCGTCATTAGATATGGGGTTATCTTCTGGGGTAACTCAACCGACAGGGATATCATCTTTAAAAGACAAAAGTACTGCTTGAGATCTATGTTTAATCTCAAAACTACTGATAGCTGTAAAAACTATTTCATTAAACATCATATATTAACATTACCCTCACTTTATATATTAGAAATAGTCATGTTCGTAAAAACAAATCCACAATTGTTTCCTCGTATGGCAGACAAATTCCCTAGAAATAGACGTGATGATAGTAAACTATGTGGACATACATCGAAAACTGCACTTATGCGCAAGAGTGTTTTTTGCATGGCACCAATTGTCTACAACAAATTGCCCAAAAGTTGGAGAGAGCTAACAATACTTAAACTTAAACAAACAATGAAATCTTTTTTGGCACAAAAAGCATATTATAGTATTGCAGAATTTTTAAACGACTCATTGTGATAAAAATATATAACTTAAATATGCCATAATAAATGTTATTTAATTGAATTCCTATTGTAAATCTTCATAATATAATTTTATTATATGTAATTTGTATTATTGGACTAGTCAAATATAAAATGAATAATTGGATAATGTAAATGATTGAATATATTTGTTTAACTGACATTAATTAATGTATACTTGTAATATTTTAAAATCAATGTATTAATACTATTTTTATTTTATTTTTTCCAAGATATTTGCACGCCATGAGAAATGGCAAACATGTCGTGAGCTAATCTTATTTACGACCTTGCATGCATCTATTATTTTAATTTTGTATGTGTACACATGTTTGCGCAAATAAAATTTCTTATCTTATCTTATCTTATCTTGTGCTACATGACATTGCTTGCCAAATTTCATGATTCTATGTCAACGGGAAGTCGGTCACGGGAATCAAAACCTATAGGGTTATAGGTTTTGTTTCCCGTGCGAGTGTCAAAATATGCGGCATGAACGGAACACCAACGCCCGTATCTTTTGATTGCGTTCAAACTCAAACTCAAATCATTTATTTCAATTAAACCATTTACAGGCACTTCTGAATTGTCAAAATTAAGTAGTCGGTCAGTTAGTCAGAAAGTTGAAGCTAGATGCTCATTCCAAAACGTAGATCTCTATGGAGAAGAACGGGCAAGAAACTCCAAGGACACTCTTTTAAATCAACATATTATTACAAAATCCTGGGTACATTATTCTTCTTGCTTCTATTTCGTTTTATTTTTATTTTTTTTATTTCGTTCTTTCAGTTATAAAGTAATCTTGGTTCATTATCGCTTGGTAGATCGACACAGTCCACAACTTGTATAAATCATACTGTACCAACCCCATAGCTGTCTTTTAAAATACAGGTAACCCTAGCTTAAGAGGCAGGGCTCATCAATTATTGTATACAGATTTCTACAGCATAGATCTCTTGCTTTGTACTACCACTAGCTGTTATTAAAAGTGTATTACTTTTGTTAATAATTAAAGTAAGTCTGTAACTTTTTGGAAATAAATAAATTATTATTATTATTATTATGTCGTTTATTTATTTAGTCGTCTTATTTTGTTACATTTTTAAATATTAGTATGATTAAATAAAAAAATAAAAAAAACATTTAAAAATATAAAAAAATAGTGATCCACCGGTGTCGGGAGCAGGGTCCAAGCTACCGGTGGTTAGGGCTCCAGAGATAGAAACCTCCTCACAATGCGAGCCGTATCGAGGAGTACTGCCTTCTGAATCAGGCCCTTGATCCAACCGCCTAACGAGAGCCTCGATAGATGTTGATCGAGGCTGTCGGCCATCAGGCCATTGGCCGATACGACAATCGGCACAATGACAGTTGAGCTCACATTCCACATGTCAACAACCTCGCGTGCTAAGTCAAGATATTTGATTTGTTTATCTTTCTCAGCTTTCACGAGGTTCCCGTCATGTGGAATGGTAACATCAACAATCATTGCGCGGCGCACTAATCGATCTATCACCACTATATCAGGTTTGTTGGCGACAACAGTCCTGTCAGTGATGATAGACCGATCCCAGTACAACGTGACATGGTCATTTTCGAGAACTGGGTCGGGCACATACTTGTAATACGGTACCTCAGAGTCGACAAGTTTATATTTCAAAGCAAGTTGCTGGTGAATAATCCTGGCTACTTGGTTATGCCTGTGCAAGTACTCGCTGTTAGCCAGACGAGAACAACCAGAGATAATATGTCTGATGGACTCACCCGGACGGTGGCATGCCCGACACACGTCAGCCGTCCCGTCCTTCATAATATGTCTCCGGTAGTTATTCGTCAAGATAACTTCGTCCATAATTGCACAGACAAAACCTTCAGTTTCCCCGAAGAGGTCACTGAAACGCAGCCAGGATACGGACGCTAAGAAATCTACACCGGGCTCATGAAGAGCCCGATAGAAGCGCCCGTGAAGCTCCTTGCTTTGCCATACCTTCTTGCGGTCATCGGTAGTAAGTACTACAGGTTTGCGCCAGTTCTCTTTCGCCATGGAGAGCGGGGTGAGCCCCTTGTCCATTGCGACCACATCACGGTGCATATCCACTTCGGCTTTTAAAAAATATTCCCTGAGACTGCACACCTCGCGGTTGTGGAGGGTTTTCGCATTTAAAAATCCTCGACCCCCACACTTCCGCGGGATATACAGTCTCATCACCGATGATCGTGGGTGATGCATCCGGTTTGCGGTCAGCAGTGTACGGACCCTTCTATCTAGGGCGTCGAGTTCAGTCTGAGTCCATTTGAGTATGCCAAAAGAGTACATCAAAACCGGCATTACCCAACCATTGAAGGCGCGCACCTTATTTCCGCCCGAAAGAAGACTAATTAATACCTTCTTCAGGCGACAAAAGAAGCGCTCCTTCAACGATTGCTTCATGTCAGCATCGTTGATGCCTAACGCTTCCGACATACCCAAATACTTATAGCTTTCGGATGAGGAGAGGGATCTAAGGTGTATGGAATCCGAAAGTGGAATTCCCTCGGATTCCATAATCTTCCCCCCCTTTACATGCATGACTGCACATTTGTCCACACCAAATTCCATCCTGATGGCACTACTAAAAGTTTCAGTTACCTTCAGTAGCTCCATCAGATGCAATTTGTTAGGGGCAAAGAGTTTCAAATCATCCATGTAGAGGAGGTGAGATATGACCTGACCACCTCTCTTTAACCGATAGCCTAGACCTGAGTCCTCCAGCAGTGTGCTTAAAGGATTCAGGGCTAAGCAGAACCAAAGTGGACTCAAACTGTCGCCCTGAAATATTCCCCGCTTAATCCATACAGGCTCATCATTCCCCTGGATCTGTCGACACCCTGGATAGCGAAGGACCGTCTTCCACTGTCTTATACACGACTCAAGGAAGGTGCGTAGAGTTGCATCTATCTTGTACAACTCCAGCACCCTCATGAGCCATGTATGTGGCACCGAGTCGTAGGCCTTCTTATAATCTATCCAGCATGTCGACATATCCTTGCGGGATCGGCGAACCTGTTGGCTAATGGCCATGTCTATGAGGAGTAGCTCCTTAGTACCGCGAGACCCATTCCTACATCCATTTTGAGAGGCAGACATAATCGAGTAACTGTCAATGTGTGTGTTAATTTTCGCTCTCAAAATGGATGTAAGAAGTTTATAAACCGTCGACAAACACGTGATCGGTCTATAATTCTTGGGTTCCGCGGGACTACCTGACTTATGGAGCAGGTGGGTAACGCCTGTTGTTAGAAACTGTGGTAGTGACCCAGACTCTAAGGATGACTGGAACTGAGATGCCAGGCAAGTGTGTGAACTAATTAGCCATTTTAACCAAAAGTTATGCAGTCCGTCCGGTCCCGGTGATTTCCAATTCGGTAACGGACGGACTGCTTTGGCTACGTCTAATGGTGTAATTATGACTGGTTCCATTTCTGGTATAGTTCCACACACTCGCTCGATATCGCGCATCCAGCCACCCTCAGCGTGACAGACAGGCACCGACCAGATGCTGCGCCAGAATGCACTAGTGGTGGCATCATCCGGGCGGCACACGTCCATCACGTTTTGTTCAGGTCGCTCCCGAGTTCTATATACCCACCTCTCATCGCTCCGGAACATGCGATTCTGCGTGTACCGATCAACCCGCCGCTTATACCGCCGAATACGACTCGCCCATGCACAAACTTTCTGCTTCAGGAAGTCGATGCGCTCTGTGACATTGGACATGTATTCCCGAGGGCTGATTCCAGTCCCCGAAAATGCCTGTCTTACAAAGCGCATCACTCGTGGTCGTGTGTTGCCCTCCCTGAAGCAGTATAGTTTACCGATGAGTACCCTGGCCCCATCGATACGACGCTCGATCCTGTATCGCCAGGCTGGTACGGCTGGTTTTGGTCGAGTAGCTGCGTCACAATTTGGAAACTTGACGTTAGCTAAACGACATGCCGCCACAGCCGCGCAATACAAGATCGAGTGTGTATCAACGAGATCCTCGCTGCTCTCGAAGAAATTCTTGAGCTGCGAGTCCAAGGCACACACTAGCGCCCTATTTTTTTTGTGCATAGGTAGCCGTGGTATTCGGGGTCTAAGTTCGGTTGGAGTGGACCTATACTCGCGAAACGCATCTTCCAGTGCGCTCCTCAGTCGGACGTTGTACTGGCTACTTACTGTGTCAACCCTATCATCATCTTCTTCAACACGATTGGACCGCGGCGGGATGGCATCAATAGTTGACGCTTGTGCCGCGGTTTGTGCCAGAGTCGAGACGATTTGGTTGTTCAGTACCTCTGAGCGCAGCCTATCAAGTGCTATGTCGTCCAACCTGTGATTGCGTTGGATGACCCGCACCTGATCCGACAGTCGTTGGGCCGAGACGTTGACGGTTGGTTCCAGTTCCTGGAACAGAGACAGCAACCTATCACGGTACGCAGTGAGGTTAGTTCCCCCCTCTGTAGACCCGTAGTATGCGCGCATGACGTTCTCGTTCATAGACTGAGTCCATCTCATGCGCTGCACACAACCACCGGCAGCGGGGACCCGGCTCGGGGCCGGATGGCCCCTAAGTCCCAAGCTCCTCGGTGGCCGGCCTCTCCCCTGCCGACGTACAGGTGTTGGCGACGTCGGCGGGGAAAAATATTCGTCGCTCGAGCTCGACGCAACTGCTACGGCCGGTGTCACAGCACTCTCGATGGGGCTGGATTCCGGCGGCGGCAGGGCGGGGCTGAGCGACGACTCCGGAGGTGGTAGGCGTGCACGGCGAGCTGCTAATCTCGTCAACATTTTCAATATTTCATTTTCACGTTTTTATCGGAGGTGACATGACAGATGTCACCTCCGGTTCGGCAGTTTTTGATGCAAGTGTAGGTTATTCATTGTATTTGTTTAAAATTAGGTATGTTTTAGTAAATTTGGTTTTTCCTGATATGGTTGCACATATATATGAATTTATAAACTGTTTCTAAAAATTATCTAATAACAAATTGTGAAGAGACGACAAAAGAGACGTTGACGTTGACGTTGGTGTTGCTAGCTTATTATTATTATTATTATATATGTAAAAAAGAAACAATTAAAAATATAAAATTAAAAATAAGCCCTGGCAGTTAAGAGATGACCAGTTTCAACCGACCGCGCCCGTTCACGAACATGACGCGAGGATCAGCACCACCCAGCTCAACCATTTTGTAGGGAACCGAATGATCCAACACACGCGCCACCACCAGTGAGACATGTAAGTGAGCATGACATATTGTCAAGTGCCAGCTCTTTCAAGTCAACACCCGCAACGTTTGCATTATATGTGCCTAGTTGAACTATGTTGCTCAACAAAAAAACCAACATAATTAAACTAGGCACATATAATGCAAACGTTGCGGTTAAGAGGTGGTTATTGCAATTAGATTACTTAGAAACAGAAAATCTCATTACCTTTATTACATAACCTTAACTAACATATCCACTTACAAACTCTCCATATAGGTACACACAAACATATACATGTACATACATTTATCCCCCAAATCTCTACACTCATACAGCACACCCTTCAAAATACACTTCACACCACATACTTACTGTATACTTGCACGCCACACCAGCATACACCTACACGGTACACCTCGGATACCTACTTTTCACACACCACTTTCATAGATATACAAACAAACATTTTCAATACCGAATCTCTAAATAATAGTAATGGCACTCGGTAAAATTTGCACAACCCATGGCTGAACACTACCCCCCGGGAGACAGGTTCCCACTTAGTTCAGGGGATAGGGTCAAAACTTCATGGCAACCATCAGAGCCACCACGTTGTATTATTGCATACCTATAAAAATATTGTTTGGATTTGTAAAAGTATTTCGAAATGATATTTCTAGAAATTGTAAAATGTATTGTGGTGAGAAATATACAATTTTAATTTTTTAACATCAAAATATCATAAAAAACGGATTCATGGTTCTTAAATTTACAAAATTTAAAAAATGCTT
This sequence comes from Apamea epomidion, assembly GCA_947507525.1. Taxonomy (NCBI): domain Eukaryota; kingdom Metazoa; phylum Arthropoda; class Insecta; order Lepidoptera; family Noctuidae; genus Apamea; species Apamea epomidion. Next base: position 374,934 of record OX382232.1, read on the forward strand.
CTAAATTATACAAAACTATAGTTTGCAATTTATTTAAGAGATGAGAAGAAATTACGAGATAAGAAAAAATACTACCAATCAGGAAGAGGTATTTAATATTGAAGTATTAAGAATTAAATCTTGATTGAATAAAATAAACATTAAGTTCGACGTAATGTCAGAAAAAAAAAGGGAAGCATCTCCTTCAAATATTGAAATTGTGATCAACTAGTGAGCCCAAGTGCCTCTGGAGCAGGACCAACACTAAGCCAAGCATTTTTATCTACGATATACTCATCCAACTTATAATATGCTTGTCTACATAGTGTGCGTTTAATGCATGTTTTAAATAGCTTCTCATTTAGTTGAAGAATATCGAGTGGTATTTTATTATAACATTATAAGATAAGATAAGATTTCTCTATGAAACAATTTAATTGGCGCTTAAATGCATTACTATTTAGCTCCTTCCAACGTTTAGGCAATATGTTAAATATAGTAGGCGCCATGCATACGACACTTTAGCGCATGAGTGCCATTTTTGCTGGGTAGACGCGAAGAATGGTCATATCCCGTCTGTTACGCGGTACAACGTCCTGTAGACGTGAGAACAGATTCGGGTTTGTTTTAACAAACATTGCGGATTCTAGGATATATAGACACGGAAGAGTTAATATCTTGTACCTTTTAAAATATGGTTTACATGTATCAACCGTTTTTAGCCCAAACATAGATCTAATGCATCTCTTTTGGGCCTTGAATGCCTTGTTAGCGTCGGTAGAATTTCCCCAAAATATGATACCGTATCTTAGGTGAGACGCAGCTAAGCCATGATAGGCTGCAATCAAGGTATATACATTCACCACTGCAGCTAGTGAGTGCAATGCAAATGCAGAACTACTAATTTTTTTGCAAAGATTCTCGATTTGTGATTTCCAGTCAAGTCTTTTGTCAATTATTAATCCAAGGAATTTAGTAGTATTCACTATTTCAACAATTTTTATATCTATATTTATGTCCATATTTTCTGTATTCAATAGTTGGCTAAAATGTATGATTTTAGTTTTATCTAAATTAATCTTTAAATTGTTATTGTTTAACCATTTCATTATAGATGTCAAGGTATTGTGAATGTCAAGTTTATATTGGATCATGTCATTATTATTACTAGAAATTGTCACTGTGATATCATCTGCAAATAAAGTCATAGGGTGTGAAATTGATTTTGGCAAGTCATTAATGTATAGTGTAAAAAGTGGAGGTCCCAATACACTACCTTGTGGAACACCAAAAGTAGTTTGACGTTCATCGGATAAGTATATCTCTTCATTTTTAGTTAATATATTAATTCTAGTGATTTCTGTCTTTTGCTTTCTGTTGTCTAAATAGGATTTAATTAAATTAAGAACAGTACCTCTTATACCATAAGCGTCAAGTTTTTTTATTAAAATGTCATGGTTTACGTGGTCAAATGCTTGTGTCATATCGCAGAAGATAGCACACACAGGTGTTGTTTTGTCCACTTTTGTCAATACCGTGTATAAGAAGTCGTATATCGCCATATTTATAGTCTTATTTTCGCGAAATCCCTTTTGCTCATTACGTAATATATTGTTTTTTTCTAGGTAACCGTTTAACTCCTTTTGAATGAATTTCTCAAATATTTTCGAGAAGATAGGAATCAGGGAAAAAGGCTTGTAGAATTCCATGAGCTCTCTATCTTCTTTCTTAAATAATGGCTTAACGATAGCTATCTTTAGTGCATCAGGAAACGTGCCAGCTACAATACATAAATTTATAATATGAGACAAATGGTCGCTTATTTCCGATGCTACAGCTTTTATTACTTTGGTTGATATGCCATCGTACCCCACGCTGTTTGTGTTTTTAAGGCCCTAATAATTTTCTGTGTCTGTTGTGATGTACAGGGTGCCATAAACATCGAGTTTTTTTTGTTAAAAATGGGCCGTGTAGTTTTATCACTAGACTGGATGGGTTGTATTTTATTAATAAAATAGTCATTGAATTGATTAGCAATTTGTTTCGCGTCCGTAATTTTGTCATTCTTGATTTTAATTTTCGAAATATAATTTTTAGGTACATTAAATTTACCTTGATTTATTATTTGCCAAGCGGTTTTACATTTATTGTGTGATGTTTTTATTTTATAATTGTTTTGTGAACGCTGCGTCAGAGTCATGATTTTCCTAAAAAGCTTAGAGTATTCCTTAAAGCGAGTTCTATTTAATTCATTTGCTTTTAATCTGTAGGTCCACATGAGTTGCCGTTTTTTCTTACTACAGGATTTAATACCTTTAGATATCCACCTTGGCTTTTTTATTACATTTATTGTAATCACAGTCTTAGGAAAACATAGGTTGTAGTATAAAGAAAATATTTCATGAAATTTGTTGTACGCAATGTTAGGGTCATCCGTTTCATATATTTCGGAGAAATAAACTCTGCTCATACAATATTTAAATTTAGATGTATTTTCCTTGCTGTAATTTCGTCTAATAGCACCGCATTTGTCGATCGTACATATTTTATTTACCGGGCATTTTAAAATCTGGGCTGTGTGGTCTGAAAGGGCAAACTCTAAGATTTCAGATTCACATCGTTTGTTGTAATTATGCGCAAAGTTATCGATACATGTCCCACTTTCCGTTGGAGTTGGTTGATTTATTGCTAGTTTTAGGTTGAAGCTAAGTAGAAGGCATTCAAACTCCATCGACTGATAATTCCTTTTTAATATGTCTATATTGAAATCGCCAGCTATGACAATATTTTTATAGGCATTCTTTGATATTTCGTGTAAGACTGTTTCAAACTGATGAAAGAAACTATGGAGATTGTTCATATTTGGAATTCGGTACACACATACAAAGGCCGTATTGTACTTGGTGAGCTCAATGGCACAGCATTCAAATGTCCCTGTTATTGACATTTTTGAGATTCTAAGTAACTCTTTCGATTCGTGTCCATTTCTAATTAAGATACATGAACCACCTCTCTTAACTTCTTTTCTACTATAGTGAGGGGCTAAACAGTAGTTTGGTATGCTCAACTGGTTTTCATAGCCCTCCATCATAAAATGTTCTGTCAAGCATAATACATCTACTTGTATGTTTTTTTCTGTAAATTCAGTTAGACATACTGTAAGTGCATCCGACTTGTTCAATAAACCTGCTATGTTCTGGTGCATTACATGGAGATGTTTAGTGACGAAAAAGTTCACCTTGTGATAAATTATCCATACTATAATTCATGTCAGTCGATATCATCTGGTTATTATATTTTATGTCATCAATTAATTTAATTATAGCGTTAAAAATTATTTGTATTCCAGTGTTATTTATTGCGCCAGTCCGTCTGTTATACTCAGTGTAGTCATAGGTTAGATTTTTATTGCTGTCTATTAGATATGCGTATTCGTGCGGCAGTATGTCCAAGAAAAGTAAGTTATTAAAAGTCTCCACCCTTGATTTGTATAAATTAGTGTAGTTCTCGCATTTATATGTTGGAGCGCATATAATAAAGTTAGTATGGTTGATTTCCTGTAATACATGTCTGATATGCATAATAATGTCAAAGTAGCTGTTCGTTGTTCTGAAGTCTTCTTCACCCAACATGATTATACAGTAGTCCTCTAACGTAAAGTTGGATACTTTGTCTTTTAATCCTTTTAGTAATAAGCTTGCATTTCCATGAGGTGTTATTTGGTGACAGATTTCTGATCCAGTAAAAGAGTCTTCTGCAATGCTCAGAATCGTATTATTATTGTCTGAACTCAAAATACATATTTTACTTCTTTTCTTATTGTTAGGCTTTGAACTTGCGGATTGTTTATTTTTAATATTAGGACAATTTTTGCTTATTTCTGTAGTCTTGTGACTTTTTTCGTTATCTGGTGTTTCGGTTTGGGTTTGTTTATTGCTAATCAATCGTTTGTTTTTCTGTTTTTTGGCACTAGATGGCCTTAATTTAGCTGGGCTGTTTGTCACTTTCTTAAATAGGTCGTTTTTTTAGACAAATTATTATTTAATTGTTTGAGTTCATTGTTTTTCGATTTCTGAATGCGCACTTTGAAGCTCTATCGTAAGTTTTATAACTTGTTCTCGTAGCTTTTTTAGTTCGTCATCCTCCTCGTCTGACATCTCCGGTACACTAGTGACTGTATTATTCAGATTATGTGTCGTATTATCATTATCACTGTTGTTTAGGATCGAGTCCGAGTTTCTTCTATGACGGCGAAAGGTAATGTTTTCTAAGAAATTCATTTTGGTGTTACAAGTGCCTTTATTTATTAATATTGTATTTTTATTTAGTTTCTTTGGTTTTTTGTTACGTTATCAATGATAGTAATCACAAAAAGTGCTTTCCCCAATAGGGTTTGAACCCGCCCCTAACGTTGCCTCAGGCGAGCTCACAGCCGTTCGGCTACGGTGGCAGTTAAGTGATTGAGTTAAATCATGTACCTGATTACTCAGACTACGCTATGATTCATATGATTACTGTCATGTCTTATAGATGTCACTGTTTACAATATTATTATCTAATGATGTTGCCAATTTTTCATAGATGTCGCTATTTACAGTCACATATGTCGTTTGTTGTTGTCAAGTGTCAATCGTTATCCGTTTAAAGTTCAAAATATGCTTATCATCAGATCTTGAAAAAGAAAACAAAGTTATATATTCACCCGTTGTTGGTTTTTTGTCAAATACGTGGTAGGTCCGATCTTGTAACTGATCTGTTATTATCACAACGCACTTGAACTAGTATAATTTAGTTTAATTTTGCACTTTCGTAGTCACACTTTCACACTTGTATATTGTTTGTTTTCCTCGGGTATTTCTTGTTAGAATTATACACCCACATGTGTCAGTATTAATTACACTTATAGCAGAAGACTGAGTAATATTTTGTCACGTAAATCGCACTTAAACTATTTTTATTCACTAAAGTATGTGGAGCACTTGTTTGCGTGGCCAGCAGCGCCATCTAACGAGTGGGCATCTTTTCTTTCAATAGCTCCCCTAGGACTGTAGTAGCTTTTTCGGCCGTTCTCAGAGCATCTTGCGACTTCACATGGTTGCCTTGCCTAATGACATTACTTGCCCGGAAATGTAACATAATATTAAATTATATGAAAATGTTTGCCATGTAGCAGTGCTAAATAGTTGAGAAAGCGTATGTTTGTTATGCTCACAAGTCAGCCCAGACTCACAAGTCGCCGAGGCATTTGAAAATTTATTTTCAGATATTCCCGTTTCAACTACTAAATCCCTAAACTCATCACCTTCTGTTGCTGAGTCTTTGCTTATGGACAATGTTAATGGTTGCGATTCGGAATTTCATTTTGAACATGTTACTTGTAGAGATATAATTAAAACCTTTCACACTTTAAATGTAAAAAAGACTACATATTTGTGGGTAATTCTGTAGAAGTTGCTAAGTCTGTTATTGACATTGTAGCACCTACTCTAGCGCTTATCTTTAATAGTTGTATTGAAGGTGGGGAGTTTCCTGACCTCATGAAAAATAGTAAAATAATACCTTTATTTAAATCGGGTAGTACATCAGACCCTACAAATTATAGACCTATTTCTGTACTACCTACCTTGTTTTTTTTTTTTTTTTGTCGATGGGAAATCATCAAATGACCCCTCCCGCTCTGGATGGAGCAGAAGGGAGTGTCAGACTCTAACTGACTAAAACCCACCCGTGTTCCTTCCTTAGCCCTTTTATGTTCCAGGGCAGCGGTAACCCTTTCGGACGATCCCGCTACCCCGGCAGGCTTCGGCCCTGTCGGGCCCCGTCAATCATGCTGACATCTCTTTGAGGCGCGCGTGCAACACATACGCGCCGTCCGGCACGGGCCTGGTCCTGATCGGACGGAGAGCTACCCCATTGCTCTCCGCCCGCAGGCCCGCGCCTACGGTGGCCGGGAGTCGTCACGCGGCTCCCGAGGCCCGGAGCGTCTCCCGCGGCGGCTGAGGCGTGAGGTTCTTTCCCTCAGCCATCCCGCCACCTCCTTCGCTAGCATGACTGCTTCGCAGAAGGAGGTGACCGCCTCTCACTACCTGTCGCCCCGGACCATGGCTTGAACCAGGGCCGGACGCGAGAGGTCGCCTTTACGAGGACACGGCGGTGCTCTGCCCAAGCGGGGCAGACCTCCACCGTATGCTCCACCGTGTCCTCTGGGCGATCCTCGCAGTGATGACACCGGGGCGTCTCCTCCCGCCTGATGATGTGCAGGAACCTTCCGAAACATCCGTGTCCGGAGAGGAACTGCGTCAGGCGGTAGGTGAGAACGCCGTGACGCCTCTCTAGCCACTCCTCAAAGAGGTTGTACTACCTACCTTTAGTAAAAATTTTGAGAAATTAATTTTAGAACAAATGCAAAGATTTTTTAATAAACACAAATTATTACATAGCAAACAGTTCGGTTTTACAAGGGGTCGTTCAACTACTGATGCCGGCGTGTTGAACTAATAGGACATATTTGAGGACATATGACAGGCCTGTTGGTCTAGTGGTTAGTGACCCTGACTGTTATGCCGGAGGTCGTGGGTTCGATTCCCACCCAGGACAAATGTTTGTGTAATGAGCACGATCATTTGTTCTGTGTCTGGGTGTAATTTATCTATAATATTTATGTATTTAGAAATATATAAGTATGTTTATCAGTTGTCTAGTACCCATAACACAAGCTCTGCTTAGCTTGGGACTAGATGGCGTTGTGTGATAGTTGTGGAATATTTATTTATTATTTATATTTATATTTATAATGCATGGGAAGACATATGCGATGCCTTGGGCATCTTTTGTGATTGGTCCAAGGCATTCGATTGCGTTCTTCACGAAACTTTAATCAGGAAACTCCGCCACTACGGGATCCGGAACGCTGTTGTGAAAAAGATCTCCCGGATCTATAGTAACAATGGGAGTCCCACAGGGCTCAATTCTTGGTCCTTCCTTGTTTCTTATTTATATTAATGACTTGCCGTACCTCATAAAGGATAATCATGATATAGTGTTGTTTGCAGATGACATTTCACTTTTGTTTAAACTTAAACGTCAGCAGCACGTTACTGACGATGTAAATAGCGCGATCTCTAAAGTAGTCCACTGGGTCAATGTTAATAATTTACTTCTAAACGAGAAAAAACCAAATGCTAAAAAGTTTACGTTACGTCACGTTAGACAAGTGAAAACTAATGTGTTGATAAAGGGTGAAGAATTGAATCCTGAAGACAGCACAGTATTCTTGGGCATAACTTTGGATGCTAAGCTTCAGTGGGGTCCACATATAGACAAATTGTCATAAAAGGTAAGTTCCGCAGCATACGCTGTTAGAAAAATTCGTAATTTAACTGATATAGACACAGCCCGTTTAGTGTACTTTAGCTATTTTCATAGTGTAATGTCATACGGTATTCTATTGTGGGGAAATGTCGCTGATATTTAGACTATCTTTGTTTTGCAGAAGCGAGCTGTTCGATCAATTTATAAATTAAGTCCGAGGCACTCGCTCAGAGAGAAATTTAAAGAAATTAATGTTATGACTGTGCCTTCTCAGTATATTGTTGCGCGCCACAATTAATGCCTGATACATGGTGACATTAGTTACCACTAGCGCCATCTAGTTTCGAATAGCAGAACTAATAGTCCCTAGCGCCATTTATTATTAAATGGCTGAACTAATAGAGTCACTGGCGCCATCGATTATCGAGTAGAGATGTCGGTGCTGGAACTTACTAGAACTGTCGACATCTGGTCAGTTGGGGCCGGTATGTGTTCGAACGTTCTAGATGTTTCTACAATAGAAGGTTCTGGAATTATCTGCGGCACTATATAAGGCCGGGACTAGCCGCGACCAATCAGTCCTGACCTTCCTTACTCCCCGTGCCAAGCAAATGGCACAAGAGATCACTACCGCTAAGGCCTCCGGCGATCTCTATCGCATCCAAGCGATATACAACGCGTATCCTGAGATTACGCAAGCCCTCACTTCCTTCATTACAAAACCGTAATGGATACACAACGAGAAGAGATCGCCACCTTCCTCCGCGATCAACAAATCGACATTTTCCTCGTCCAAGAGACCTTCCTCAAGCCGAACCACCGCAGCCCTGCAATTGCAAACTATCGTCTGGTTCGCAATGACAGGACGAGGTGTCACAAGGGCAGCACTCTAATTTATTACAAAAAGGCTCTGTATTGCATCCCTATGGACCCTCCCCCCCTCTCACGACTCGAAGTGTCAATCTGCCGACTAGGCATGACAGGCCACCAGCCGATCACGCTGGTCTCGGCCTACCTTCCTCCCTCTACCGCTCCAGAGAACCCACAGCTTCTGTCTGATAACCTCTCTACCCTTCTTGGCTTGAGTGAATCCGTTATCATAGCGGGCGACCTCAACGCCTAACACACTGCTTGGGACAGTGTCACGACCAACGCCCGGGGCAGACAACTCTTCAACCTCTGCCCATTGCTCAATTTCGATATCATAGGCCCCATGACTCCCACTCACTTTCCTCACGACCCCTCCCACACCCCTGATGTTCTGGACGTGGTGCTTCTGAAGAAAGTCAACCTACGGTTAGACTCTCTAGAAGTAGTACAAGAGCTCACATCAGATCATCGGCCAATCATCATTCGGTTCGCCCCTCGCACTGGACTCACCGATCCTGACCTACCTCCCCTGACAAAATTGGTAACGGACTGGAGGAAAGTAAGGGAATGCCTGAAATCCACCACATCCCCCCACTTAGACACCATCCCCGGTCATTTCAGCTCTATCGCAGACACGACGGCCGCGATCGACTCATTCACGGAACACGTACAGTCATGAACGATTGTTCTAAGGAAGTTCTAGTGACGGACGACCGTCGCTGGAAGTTGCCTGACGACGTGCGTGAACTGCTGAATGAGAAGACCGCGGCTGTCCGTGCCGACAGTAGCTTTCCCTGCGACGCTAACAAAGCCCATATGCGTTACTTGCAGCGTTCTGTAAAGTCACGTTTATCGGAGTGGCGTGAAGCTAGCTGGAATAAGATGCTAAGCGAACTAGAGCCCACCCATCAGGCCTTCTGGGAGCTTCAAAGGAGACTCAAATCCCGCGAAGTAGTCACCATACCACCCCTGGTCCGCCCAGACAAAACCATCGCTTTCGATGATGACGAAAAGGCCGAGTGCCTGGCCATCAGCCTCGAAGCTCAATGCTCACCCAGTACTCAACCAGTAGACCAAGCTCACCTTTTAGAGGTCGACGCGGAAGTCGAACGTCGAGCCTCCCTCCCGCCCGTCGAAGACCCTGATAATCCTCTGCCTCCCATCACGCCAGACGAAGTGCAGGATATCATCAAAGGTCTCATACCCAGAAAGGCCCCCGGTTCGGACGGGATCACCAACAAAGTGATCCAGCTCCTCCCAGCCCCTCTAATCTTTAATGGCGCCATGGGCAACAACACTTTCCCACAATCGTGGAAAGAAGCCACCGTCATTGGCATCCATAAGCCCGGAAAGCCCAGGTCTGAACCCACGAGCTACCGTCCCATCAGTCTGCTCAAAGTCCTCGGAAAGATCTACCAGAGGCTTATTTACAAGCGTCTCAGGGTCTATGCCGAAACAAAGGGCCTCTTCCCTGATGAGCAATTTGGTTTTCGAACCCAACACTCTTGTGTTCAACAAGTCCACCGCATCACCGAGCATATCCACTCAGGATTCCTGCGCGGTATGATGACAGGTGTTATTTACTTCGACATAGCGAAAGCATTCGACAAAGTCTGGCACAATGGCTTATTATACAAGCTGTACCAACTCGGTGTGCCAGACCGGCTCGTTCTCATCCTACGAGACTTCCTGTAGAACCGCACCTTCCGCTACAAGATCGAAGGAGCGCTCTCATCCCCCCATCCCATCAAAGCAGGAGTCCCCCAGGGCTCTGTACTCGCCCCACTTCTATTCACGCTGTTCACTAGCGATATCCCAAAAGACGCTAAGACCCATCTGGCTCTGTTCGCAGACGACACAGCCATTTATTACATTGGTCGCAGCCACATCCAAATACGGCTTCGTCTCCAAACCGCAGTCAACAAGTTGGCTGCTTGGTTCAGGAAATGGCGTATCGAAGTCAACCCCGATAAGAGTCAAGCGGTTCTCTATTTGAAACCCAGACTCCAACCCACCCCCCCTCCGCCCATCACCATGTTCGGCAAGTCAATCCCTTGGGAAAAGCGAGCCAAATACCTTGGTGTTATCCTCGATCAACACTTCACCTTCTCAGAGCACATAAAGACGGTCCGTTCGCGCGCCGCTTTCGCTCTCGGTTGTCTCCACTCCGTCCTCAATGAAGGCAGCAAGCTGTCACTCAAGTGCAAAATGCGCTTGTATACAGCGTGCATCCGTCCCATAATGACTTACGCTTGCGTAGTCTTCGCTCACACCAAGCCCCGCCACATCCATAGGATGCAAACACTACAGAACCGATTCCTCCGCAAGGCCACAAACTCCCCTTGGTTCGTTCGCAACGAGATCCTCCATATCGATCTCAAGATCCCCACTATCCAGCAGTTCATGAAACGCCTCTCTAAGCGTTTCTTTGACACAGCCGCCAATCATCGCAACCCTCTGGTTGTCGCGGCCGCAAAATACACCCCCTCCAAAATTAGTAAGCTTCGCCGTCCAAGGCATGTTCTCGTTGACCCCGATGACCCCATAACCCTCCTCCAGGAGAGCGATAGGGCAACCAGCACATTACACAAACACAAATTACCGACATTCCGACCTCGCCCCCGAGGTCCCTCGCGATGCCCCCAAGTAAATTCCCCCCCCCCCCCCGATCCTTGCCCGCTGAAGTGCCAGCCCGCGCCGTAGCTGAGCCAGTAGCTTTAAATCCTCCGACTATGACCTCTGAGTTTGTTTCGGCCTTTCTTCTCAGAGATAGTCCTAGGAAACGCCGTGCTCATCAAAGCACTAATAATATAAATTCGATCCAGCCTGTCCCTTTGCTGCCCTCTCCCAGCGACGCCCTAAGCCGAGGTTCGTACCCCACAGGGGGTGCCCTTGGCGTGCAGTCGCCTAGTTTTAATTAGTTTTAGCCCTGGCTGGAGGCTTTAAGTTTTCTTAAGGCAACCACAGGATAGTCCGGTTAAGTAGTCAGTCAAAAAAAAAAAAAAGCGACCAATCAGACTTGGTTCTGCGATAGAAGCGAATACATCGAAAGCGATCTTCAAGTGCGACTTAAGAGCGATTGTGTTTTATAATTAGTGTGTTTGAGTTGTTATTAGTGTTGTTTAATTAAAGTGTAACTTTTGGTAATTTTTATCGGCAGTTTTTTATTGTCACGAACCCGAAGCTCGTAACAATATTTATGAAAATCTTTTATGTGCCCATAAAAATATATAATTGTTTAAAAAATACAGTGATATATCCATGATATAAATACTCGGAACAAACACAAATTTGTTGTACCTACAACAAGGCTCAAGAAAATAGGTGGCTCGTTCAGATGCCAATGTATAAGCTTCTACAATAAAGTTCTAAGCCCCGTTCAAGATCTAAGCCTTAATAAATTCAAATCATTCATTAAACGTAAGTTGTGCCAGAAAGCCTTTTATACCGTTAAGGCTTATATCGAGGACAAAAAGGCTTGGGATTAAGCTGCTTCCAATTTTTACATATTGAATGATTTTATTTTTTTGTTTTGTTGTTGTTTTTTTTATATACACTTTGACATTAATGAATTTGATATTCTCATATATTTGAAAATCATTTATCATTTATGCAGATGTCGTACACGAATGGCGGCGCGCGCCACAGCCGGCAGGACAGCCCCGAGTACCTCACGCTCAACTCGCAGATCGAAGAAGCCAGGTGAGCCCTCACCGTCCACCCGCCGCCGGCGCCATCGTCGAACGGGCGGGCCTCGTCTGCACAGAACTGCTTACGGACTCGCGATGCTGAAATGTTGCAACATGACGACCGAAAAGTGTCCCCGTTCGATACTCGTCGCTATCGATAGAGTCGTAGTTTAGACAAGGGTTACCGCTGCCCTGGTACATAAAGGGCTAAGGAAGGAACACGGGTGGGTTTTAGTCAGTAAGAGTCTGACACTCCCTTCTGCTCCACCCAGAGCGGGAGGAGTCATTTGATGATATCCCATCCACAAAAAAAAAAAAAAAAACGGTAGACGTAGCGTGTCGGAGTTCAGTGATCGAGGCGGTCGGTGTCCCGCTGTAGGTCGGTGCCGGAGCACTGGCTGGCGGCTTGCGTGCGGCGCGGCGCGGCGTTGCTGGCAGCGGGCGCGCGCGCGCTGGGCGAGCTGTGCGAGCGCCACGCGCCGCGCCGCCCGGCCCGCACGCCGCCCGGGCCGCGCCGCGAGCCGCGCCCGCCGCGCCGCCCGCCGCGCGAGCCGCGCCCGCGCTGTCGCCCGGCCCGCGACGACCCGCGCCCGCACCACCATAAGACCAGACACCCCTTCTAAATGTGCAGCTATCTACTTTAATTTTTTTTCTTTGACTGACGAATAAACAGAAATTTGAAAATAATCATGTATCGCGTTTGTACCATTGTAGTTAGCTAGATTAAATATTTGCGTAAAAGGAAATTACAAATCCGAGATAAAACCTGGGGGCTTACCGCAAGCTCTTTAGCAGGGCAGAAGTTGAACTGCACTGTTTTTTTGTAGTACAAAAAAAGCAGTGCAGCCTGTGCTTTCGTTCTGCATAGATCGAAATGCTCGGTTATAAAGATGACGGATGGGACAAGACTGTTTGTAGCGGAGATGAGAATGAGAAGAGATATTAGAGGAACTTCAAAAGTGCCCTTACCGACAGAAAAGTCGCAAGGAAATTGTACGGTGCAACCGCACATTCTGCAATTCAGCAGTTCACGCCATACATTCATTTCAACTCATAATCATTCTTTCTAATAAGCTTCTGGAGGGAGAGGTGGGCTGGTTGATATAACCACCGACGGCCGCCATGGCCCACGCACAATGGTCTACCTGAAGGACTAAGTGCGGACACCAAACCCGTAACATAGAACATAGAACGCCTGTCGTGGAGAGAACTATAGGGATAACGTATACTTTTTCTTGTCTCCAGATTCTTGTGACTTCTTCTTTAAGGTTAGCATATTTACTTATTTTTTCAGCGATTGTTTTTTGTAGGTTATGGGTATTAGGAACTGCAATGTCTATAAGGTAAGTGATTCTTCTTATTTTATCCTGAAGGGTTATGTCTGGTCTATTATTGTGGATAGTCCTATCTGCAAGTATGGCGCGATCGTAGTACATTTTGTGTGTATCATTTTCTAGGATAGTTTGTGGTGAGTACTTGTAGTAAGGAAAGGAGTGTTAGAGTTTTGTATGAGACTATGTTTGAGTGCTAGTTTTTGATGAATTATGTTTGCAACCTGTTTGTATCTGTGAGCGTAATCTGTCTGATTGAGGGTTGTGCATGCTCCTGTTATGTGTTGTATGGTTTCTGATTGAATGTGGCATCTGTGGCATTTATCGTTTGTGTGGTAGGGTCTTTAACGATAAATTTTCTATAGTTTTTGGTGTTGATGATTGGATCCTGTATAGCTATGATGAAGCCTTCTGTTTCAGGAAACTGGGTTCCTATTTTAAGCCCCTTGTTAGACGCCACTATGTTAATATGGGATTGTTCCAAATCATGAGGATGTCTACCGTGAAGGACTTTCTTCTTCCAGTTTTAAATTTTTGGTTCTGTGGGTCAGGGTTATATGTGTCTTGTATATTTTGTTCATTTAAGTTAAGTGGGGTGTAGTTAAAATCATTTAGAGAAATAGCTTTGTGTATGTCACTTGTGCGAGATTTTGAAAAGAAGAATATTTTAGCCTAGTGATTTGCTCCTGCCAAAGGTGATGAATGTCCATTAGGCTCTCCCTCCATTCTGTCTTTTAATGGTGAGTCGTTCGATCGCAGATTTAGGATGCAGGTTGTTTGTTGTGTTTTGAGAGTATTGTGCATGTGGTTCTCTCTAACTGTTCACTGTCGGTTTTGGACCACTTTATTACTCCAAATGAGTAGGTCAATATTGGTATGGCTATTATTATTATTATTCTCTCCTTTATTTAAATATAAACATATACATTATATTTTTAAATTTTAGAATATAAAAAGTATAAAAACATTTAAATATAAAAAATAGTAGCCCATCGGTATCGGGAACAGGGTCCAAGCTACCGGTGGTCAGGGCTCCAGAGAGAGGAACCTCCTGACAATGCGAGCCGTGTCCAAAAGTACCGCTTTCTGATTGAAGCCCTTGATCCAGCTGCCCAACGAGAGCCTCCTCAGGTGTTGGTCGAGGCTCTTGGCTATTCGCCGAGTCCACATCCCACATGTCGACAACCTCGCGAGCTAATCAAGATACTTGATTTGTTTATCTTTCTCGGCTTTCACGAGGTTCTCATCATGCGGGACGGTTATGTCAACAATCATTGCGCGTCTCTCTGATCGATCCACCACCACTATATCAGGCTTATTGGCAACAATAGTCCTGTCAGTGATGATGGATCGATCCCAGTACTATGTGAGATTTCCATTTTCGAGAACTAGGTCGGGCACATACCTGTAGTTCGGCACCTCAGATTCCACAAGGTTGTATTTTAGAACAAGTTGCTGATGGATTATCCCATGGTATAATAATATACTTCGCCAGGTATAGCATTCCGAGACACAGTGGTCCCGTGGGAGACACAAGTTTACGTCATCACCGCTGTCGATGGTTCTCAAACTTTATAGTTTGGGGAAATTCAATTTATTAAAACGTTGACCTAATTATTAAATTCCTAATAGCTTTTGCCTGTGGCTCCACCTGCGTTGTAGGTTTTCCGTGACAAAAAGCATTCAATGTCCATCCTAGTGTTCCAATCCAAGCTTTAAGTTCCAAGCCAAGGTTCGGTAGTCTATTTGTGAGAACAAAGTGTACCTTTGTTCTCACAAATAGACTAGCTATAAAGCTTCATATCTAGCTGTATGCACCTTTACAATGAAATCAGCTTATACTGGGAGTATATACTTCCCGTATAAGATGATCCCGCATTGTATAGGATTTCCGTACAGTGAGAGGTCAGCTTATATTGGAAATGTATTGCTTGATATGTAGACGTGTGTACCTACCATAAAGAAAATCTACTTTAGCATTCATAATGGATGTGGATTCTAGGTATTACTGAAATAATACTCAAACACGTAAAACAAGTCGCCTTACGAAGTTTTTATTGTAATATTCACTAGACAGTGTTTGATACTTTATATAATTTCCTTTTCCGCTTTTTTTTCCTGTTGATTAAATAAATAAAATAATAATAGCTTTATTTCCAATTTTACAATTTGCGGCAATAAGTTAATACTATGACATTAAACTTGCATAAATCACTGATTACTCCACTGGCACCCAAGCTAAGATTAAACTTGTGTTATGGGTGCCAGGACTCTGTTAATACATTTCTCAATTTATACAAAACTAGCACGGAGTTTCATTGGGTAAGTAGCTATCAATTGAGTACAAAAAGAAAACAAAGTTATAAAACAAAGAAACAAACAATAGAAAAGATTAAATATAAAAGATAAATAAAAATGTATAGCCTCTCTCTAGTGTGAATTAGGTGTGGTTTGTGGTTTGTGGTTGGGTTTGTGATTGTACACAATATTTATATTTAACTCTTTCAGTCTTATGTAGGTTCTTGTTCTTACTAAGCAAAGTATTACAAAGTAATCTATTTGAGGATAACGACCTTTTACATCATTGTGCATAATATCAGCCAAGGTTTTAAAAAGGAATTTATCTCTGGACAGCGATTTCCCATGAAGCTTTTCAAACTCTGTCTCCATTATTTGAGCAATGCTTATGAGCTCTTGACATGGATAAATCAGCTTCCCCCTTGATATAAAGTTTATCCACTCACATGAACCACTTTCAGGATTTAAAGCTCGTGTTGTTTTAGGTCCGCTATTGTGGACCATTCATTGGCTAGAGATTCTTTTACGGGAAATGAAAAAAACCTTATTGTACCGCCTTTTATACTTCTACTCTTATAGTTCCGAATAGCACAACCAACCATTTTGATGTTGTGGTCAATGAAAAAAATGTAACAAACAAACTTGTTAGACGTCCACAAATAAATGTTTGGGAATAAATGTTTACACCGTCACTGAGCGAGACAGGCATACGCGTAAAACATGAACAGCGATACATGACAAAATGGTGGAATGTCAATGAGACAGCCCGTTCCTGTGTTACCAATAGTGTGTGGTAATAACTCCCTAACCACCTTTATTACCTGTGCGAATCCGATAAAACATTGAGGTTTTTAATTAACAATTACGTTGGCATACGTTTAAATTGAATTGTTTCGTTTAATTGGATAAACACAAACGACAATTTCAATGCTTTATATTTTTTTTTTAACAGAATGGTGACTGAAAATGTTTCCATAATTTCGTATTTTGTTGCAATAGAGTGGCAACTGAATAGTGACGTAAGCGTGTTTCACTCCCGGAATGCCAGACCTTGTTTTTTTAGACCATGGATTATCTTAGCTACAAGGTTGTGTCTATGCAAGTACTCTCCGTTAGCTAGTCGAGAACACCCGGAGATAATATGCCTGATTGATTCCCCCGGCTGGCATGCCCGACAGATGTCAACCGGGCCGTCTTTCACAATAAATCTCCGGTAATTGTTCGTCATCATAACTTCGTCCATAATTGCACAGACAAAACCTTCGGTTTCTCTAAAGAGATCACCGAAACGCAGCCAGGCTACGGACGCTAGTAGATCTACATCAGGCCCATGTAGGGCCCGGAAGAAGCGTCCCTGAAGCTCCTTACTCTGCCATACCTCCATGCGTTCATTAGTGTCAAACCCTACTGGTTTGCGCCAGTTCTCTTTACCCAAGGAAAGCGGGATGAGGCCCTTGTCCACCGCGACTACATTTAGATTCATCCCCACGTCGGTTTCTAGGAAATATTCCCTGAGAGTGCATATCTCGCGATTGTGGAGGTTCTTAGCGTTTAAAAAGCCTCGACCTCCACACTCTCGCGGGATATACAGCCTCATTACCGATGACCGTGGGTGATGCATTCGATTTGCGGTTAGTTAGCAGCGTACGGACGCTCCTATCTAGGGCGTCGAGTTCGGTCTGAGTCCATTTGAGTATGCCGAAAGAGTACATCAAAACCGGCATGACCCAACGGTTGAAGGCGCGCACCTTGTTTCCGCCTGATAAAAAACTATTAAATACTTTATTTATTTACTTTTACTTTGTTTATTTACTTTATTCTATTATTATCTCCTTTATTTTAATGTAATCATATAAATTATTGTTTTAAATATTAGAATATAAAAACATTTAAAAATACCTAGTCTTGCCATAAATATTGTCACGAAGAAAAAAACATTTTTTTAATTCCAATTAATATTTATTACTTTTACAGTGTGTTAGTTTAATACATAAATATAAAACAATTTAAAATATAAAAAGCTTATTCGAAGTGGTCTCCATTGGCTGCAATACAGTCCTTTAAACGTTGAGGCCAGTTATCAATAGAAGCACGCACTCTTTCCATGGGAAAATTCTTCACTGCCAATCGTATGGATTGTTTTAGGGAATCCAAATTATCATGGCGTTTAGAGCAAGCCGTACTCTCTAAAACTGACCATAAATCATAATCCAGCGGATTAAGATCGGGACTAGACGACGATCAGTCTTCAGCTCTGATGAAGTCCGAAACGTTCACTTCCAACCAAGACTGCGTGGACCGAGCTTTATGACCCGGCGCCGAGTCTTGTTGGAAGGACCATACTTGGTTATTGAACATGGTGTTGTTAAGGGGCTTAACTACCTTCTCAAGAATAGTATCTTGATACACTTGTGCCGATGTTTTGATACCTTTTTCACAAAAATATGGCTCAGTCTCTCCTTCATAGCTAACACCCCACCAAACCATCACTGAAGTCGGATAATGCCCACGTTACACACTGTCGACTAATTGGAAGCTTCCTTAGAGCTTTGAGCATAAATACGGTCATTTTGTTTGTTAAAATGTTGCTCAATTGTAAAGATTTTCTCATCCGTAAACAAAATTTTTCTGTGACCTCCCTTTGCGTACCGCTTCAGTAGTTGTTTCGATTTTACTACCCTATTCTTTTTTAAATTATCAGTTAAAATAGACCAGTGCGTCTCTTATCGGCTGCAAGTCCTAAGTCATCTTTTAAAATGCGCGACATGGTTCATGGTTCATCTGCCGATAAAATCTTTTGCTTTCGGACAGGATTTCTTCGAATTCTTTTCCTTACTGCTTTGACCACCTTTTTCGTACGAACACTACGTGGACGGCCAGATCTTTTTCTGTCACAAACAGAGGAGGTCTCATTGGACCTCTTAATAGCCCGGTACACAAACATTTGACTAATACCAAGCGTATGGAGAGTTTTAAAAATTGCATTTGGCTCCATACCAACTTTGTGTAATGCAATCACAGCGATTCGGTTCTCTTTATCACCCCACTCCATTTTAATATCGCAAAATATTGTACAATGTATTGGCGCCAAAATTAGAAAACCCAATGAACAATCGTATAAAAATTACAGATTCCAAATTTAAATGTAATATCTTTCTTATTTTTAATTGTAACAGTATTTATGGCCAGACTGTGTACTAAAAATTGTAGCCCACCGGTATCGGGAACAGGGTCCAAGCTACCGGTGGTCAGGGCTCCAAAGAGAAGAACCTCCTGACAATGCGAGCCGTGTCCAGAAGTACCGCTTTCTGAATCAAGCCCTTGATCCAGCTGCCTCAGGTGTTGGTCGAGGCTCTTGGCTATTAAGCCATTGACTGTCACGACTATCGGCACAATGATCGCTGAGTCCACATCCCACATGTCGACAACCTCGCGAGCCAAGTCAAGATACTGGATTTGTTTATCTTTCTCGGCTTTCACGAGATTCTTATCATTCGGGACGGTTATGTCAACAATCATTGCGCGTCTCTCTGATCGATCCACCACCACTATATCAGGCTTATTGGCAACAATAGTCCTGTCAGTGATGATGGATCGATCCCAGTACAATGTGATATTACCATTTTCGAGAACTGGGTCGGGCACATACCTGTAGTACGGCACCTCCGATTCCACAAGGTTGTATTTCAGAGCAAGTTGCTGATGGATTATCATAGCTACAAGGTTGTGTTTATGCAATTATTATTATTATGTCGTTTATTTATTTAGTTGTCTTATTTTATTACATTTTTAAATATTAGTATAAAAAAAACATTAAAAAATTTAAAAAAATCTATCCACCGGTGTCGGGAGCAGGGTCCAAGCTACCGGCGGTTAGGGCTCCAGAGATAGTAACCTCCTCACAATGCGAGCCGTATCGAGGAGTACTGCCTTCTGAATGAGGCCCTTGATCCAACCGCCTAACGAGTGCCTCGACAGATGTTGATCGGCCATCAGGCCATTGGCCGATGCGACAATGCGCACTATGACAGTCGAGCTCACATTCCACATGTCAACAACCTCGTGTGCTAAGTCAAGATATTTGATTTGTTTATCTTTCTCAGCTTTCACGAGGTTCCCGTCATGTGGAATGGTAACATCGACAATCATTGCGCGGCGCACTAATCGATCTATCACCACTATATCAGGTTTGTTGGCGACAGCAGTCCTGTCAGTGATGATAGCCCGATCCCAGTACAACGTGACATGGTCATTTTCGAGAACGGGGTCGGGCACATACTTTTAATATGGTACGTCAGAGTCGACAAGTTTATATTTCAAAGCAAGTTGCTGGTGAATAATCCTGGTTATTTGGTTATGCCTGTGCAGGTACTCGTATTATTATTGTTATTATAAACAAGATGCAAAGAGAAAAAAACACAAAAAGAACACATGTGACAAGCGATGAAATGCATGTGACTAAAAGAATAGAGAAAAGACATCTCTGAATATAAATGGCTGTCCACTATAACGTTATTGACTAATTCGACTACCTACGATAAGGGATTACTTGTTTTTCTTTTTTTTTTACCGGGCTTAGTTGTTAAATACTTGAATCCCAATCGCTTTCAAACAAGATTTCAAAAATAAAATAATTAAAATAAGCCGAGGCAGCTAAGTGATGACCAGCCCCAACTGACGAAGCGTCGTCGCGACGCGCGACGCCCGTTCACGAACACGACGCATGGATCAGCACCATTCAGCTCGACCATTTTGACATACTATCTGCCGCCAGGACACATTCAAGTCAGTCAAAGACATATTACCCGGTAAATGGTAGCTGTATAGTACATAGAAGTCACACCTGTGCTATGCAATTATACAATACAAAGGAAAATGAGTTTATACAATGCAAAGATAGTCTTACAATCTTCAGCAGCTCCAACAGTATTTTCAAGTGCTAATCAATTAGTTGTGGTTGTGAAGCAGGACCAGCACTGAGTCAGGCATTTTTATCAGCGTTGTAATCCCTAACTTATAATATGCCTTGCCTGAATAGTGTGCGTTTTATACAAGACTTGCATTTTGTCTCATTCAGTTGAAGTATGTGGGGAGGTGTTTTATTATAACATTTTAAACAGTACCCCATGAAAGATGAGTACTTTACCCAGTCTGAAACCTGGTTGAATACGTTCCTATTTCTAGTACCATAATTAGGTCTTTCACCTCTTTTACTAAAAATATATGAATTTGTCCTTACGTACATGATGTTTTAATGTCCTTAAATAGTCCCCTTAGAGAATCGCGCCTGCAGAAATTACATATGGCTCTGATGAGTCTTTTCTGCAGAATAAAAGTAGAATCGATGTCTGCAGCTCGTCCCCAAAGTAAAATACCTTAAGACATTATATTATGAACGTTACTAAACTAAACTAGCCTCGCGGTATCTACATCAGTAAATTGACGGATTTTTCTGACAGCCTATGATGCTGAACTTAGCCGTCCTGCAAGACATGTTAAATGAGGACCCCATTGTAGCCTTGAGTCGAGCGTGATCCCCAGGACAACAGTTTTATTGACGAATTCTAGTTTCTCTGGATTCAATATTAACTCTTGACATTTGGCAAAGAAATTCTTATGCACTTAGATTTTTTTCCATTTAATACTAAATTATTAGCAGTGAACTAATTTTGGACTTACAGTAGGGCGTTATTTGCGTCGTCAAAAATTGTAGCACGTCTATCTACCTTAAACATTAAGAAAGTATCATCAGCAAATAACACCATTTGTGGTTGGTTTTTCATGATGATTTTTGAAATGGAGTCGATCATTAATATACATTAAAAAGAGGAAAGGACCCAATATCGAGCCTTGTGGCACACCCATTTTTACTTTTAAATCAAATTAATTGACACCATTTATTTTAACTTGCTGTTTTCTATCATAAGAAACTACAAACAAACCGTGCAAGTTTTCCAAGTCCATAATACTCAAGTTTCAAAAACATGGTTTTGTGATCGACGCAATCAAATGCCTTGGAGAGGTCACAAAAGATTCCTTGGGCCTCTTCCCAGGCGTTAAAAAGGCTTTTAATAAGGTTACACCGGCGTCGGTCTTTTGGTGAAACTATATACCATAGCAACCATAAAAATTAACATGACTAAGCATTATCTTTTCAAACACCTTCCTGAAAACTGGTAAGATGGATACGGCTCTATAATTATTGGTGCCTTTACTGTCCCCGGATTTGTAAAGTGGTATTACCTTACTGTATTTCATTAAATCGGGGAAGACTCCTTGATCCACACACGAATTAAAGACTAAGGCTAAGTAAGGTTCTATAGTCTCAATTATGGAGGTACAGACTTTAATGGACATTCTCCAAATAAATAATAATAATAAATTCATTTATTTCAGGCAAATAACACCCATTAATAGAACATGTATTAAAATCAACAAAATCAGATAAAATTCAAATAAAATAAAATAAACACAAATCAAATTAGACGGAAAGAATAAATCAAACTAAAATTATAATCACAATAAAGATCCAAAGATCTTCGGTCTATTTGATCTTAATTTGCTTAAAAGCTTTTATTACACTTATGGGCTTAATATGCTAAAAGTTAAATTCAATGGGGCAGGCTGAAACGTTCGCCCTTACTAAATCAAAAGCAAGCGAGGGCAAGGAATTTAAGCTTTTAGTTGTTTTGAGTGGATACTGGTAAAGAAATTTACAAATTCTTGAGCAACTTCCTTGCTATCGCAAATGAGTCCATTTGACGTCTCCAGTGTGTAATCCATAGATATCCGAGAAATATGACTTCACTGCATATTTGTTTAAGGTGTCTTCACATTTTCCCCGCACCGGAAACTCACACAAAAACAAAAGAAATAGATACGGCACACGCTCAAAAGGGGCGGGCACTGGAAAGTATAGATACAGTCACTGAATGCACACATGCAATTCTAGCATCAACTAAGGAAGAGGGGTTAGTATAAATATGTTTTCGATAAAAATATCGATACAAACACACTACAAAAAAAAAAGAAGTGTTTTTTGGGGTTTGGGTGTATTTTGTATTGTTTATTTTTTCTGCTTTTCAATGTGGTATATTAAAAACCAATAAAACCAAATCATGTGAAAATATAATATATTTGTTTGCAAATGATATTTAAGTAAATAGTTTCTTTAGTTTCTCTCTTACGTAATAGAACGTAATAAAACTATCAATCATAAAACAACAATTCAAATAACCTATTGAACATTAAAAAAAATATTTTATTAAAATAACCAGGTTCTTAATAATTAATTACAATCTAGCCTATAAGACTAACAAAAAATTTTAATGTAACGAAATTTTTCACGTGATATTTATTTTAAAACTTAGAATATATGGTTGATTGTTGGTACTTTACACAAGTCCGTTCCACGTTCTTAGAGTTTGATATAATGATGAAATCTTACTAATATATGTGGTCAGAAATCTTATGTGATTATGATATTTGATTTCTCGAAGGACCAATTAATTGCGGGCATTTACATATCTTAATGGGAGCGAGTTAATGACGCGACGCAGTTTTGCTAACAATAGGATGTATTGACCAGGGTAGAAAAATGTATTGTAGGACTTACTTGAGAATCCTCTGAATGAAACTCGTTGACACAAGTGGGTTGAGAAGAGGTAACACGTGTTCGCTGTTCTTCTGTATTCACGGTGGTGCACTTCTGTTGATATTTGTAAATCACACGCGAATTTATATTAGCGGCTTGTATTATATGCGTCGCGACGTAGTATTTAGCGGTTTTTTAAGCGGTTTTGTAGTTTTATAGCGGAGCGGTGGCAACAATTTTAGTAGCGGAAAGCGGTATAGCTGCAACAGGTGAACTAACTCAATATATTAGAATAGTAGTAATAGAATTCCTCTTGAAATCACAGCGCTGGGCAGTGATTGGTTGTTGTTGCGAATGCGCCTCATTGGCGCGTGCAGTTGTTTTCTTCTTCTCTCTCTGTTGCATGGGAGAGGGATAGGAAGAAAGGAGATATATAGTTAGCTCAAAACTGCGTCGAATCGGAATTCTGCGTTGGTGTGAGGTGCGTTCAAAAATATGATAAAAAAAATTATACTACGCAAACTTGCGCGAGCATCCTGCCCGGCTTTGAGGATATGTAGTATTCTCAAAAGGAAAGAAACTATATTAAAGCGGACTAAGAAAAGAAAAATATTTTAAGTATGTTAACTACAGCTAAAATTAGGTTTTAATTACGCGGTGATATTATTGAGAAGGTAAAGGACATAGTTTGACAACGGGTCTTTTGAAAGAGCCACTGCATGTCTTCACCATAGCAACGCGAGTTGTCCCATCCTTGCTGGAAAAAACTTCGGTGATTATACCCATTGGACAACGTAAAGGAGGGACATCATCCTGATGTATGAGAACCACTGTACCAATCTTGATATCCATATCTCAGCGCTACGCATCACTAGGATATATATTCATCATATTATTGCTAGGATTTTTTTCCTGTTCGTTTCATTATTGATAATTTTCCAAACCGTTTTTATTTTATTGTCTGCTGACTTATCCTTGTTGCGAATGTATAAGGCTTTAGCTGCCTTACAAGCGTTCTTAAAAGTTCTAGATTAAGTAGCAATATACTTATTAAAAGTTTCCGTGTTAATATAAGGCTTAAGGCCATACAACTCGAAATTCCCCTACTTTTCCCAAGTCCTTTAGTTGCCCAGTCACAATACAAAAACTTAGGGCTGATACTTTAGTGTTCTTCTTAAAGAATTATTGAACTCTGTTTGGACTACCGCAATTACAAAATATTAACATTGTTCATTGTAAGGTCCTGATTACTTAATTTACAAATTAAATTATTATTATTATTGGTCTGGATTGTATCTCCACTTTTTGTTTTGTCATGTTGGACTCAAAAGTTACGGTTTGACCGCTGTGATTAGAAGGGAGATAATTAATAATGACTTTGTCTAAATAGTCACAGAAACAAAAAAACACTATCAATAATATTGATAATGTTGCGTATCTCTACGTTGATGTCGTGGTGGGGCTTGCGCGATCTAAACTCTAGATCTGTGACGGAAGACTTTATTGTGCCGGATCAGGTCTAAGAGAGATACATGAAACCGCAGTGCAGCATGTGGCGAGCTGTTGGGCAGTAGCGACCCCACGGACCCTATCTACCGGGAGAAGTCTTGTTCCTCACCTCTGGCTTGCCTTTATTGGCCGGCTGGAGTGAACACTGACGAGGAACAGAGCTCCCACCTCATTCTAACCTTTATTGGCTGGCTTGAGTGGAAATTCGCAAGAGCAAACGTGCTCGGAGGAAGGAAGTATTTCAGTAAGATGCTGGTAGGGATCTTGACCATACTTCCAGGATTGTCCTGATAGCCGTGGAATACCTCTCCACTCCTCACAAGCACCTCAGGACATGTTTCCCCGTCGTTGCTACGACACTGTGCTAGCGAACGTTTTCGGGGGCCCATTATTGAGTGTGCAAGTCACCCCCTGCCATTTTATCTGTGAATTATTTTATCATTGGTCAGGCAGGGGACATAGACCTTCCATAGTTCAAGGTAACCGATCTACTATAGCCACCCACACCCATAGCCCAGTATATTTTGTTTCCATGTTCTGCAATAGTCCTGCACCAACCGGGGGTTGTCCTTAGGTGCATTTGCATGGTGCATACAGGG
This sequence comes from Apamea epomidion, assembly GCA_947507525.1. Lineage (NCBI taxonomy): Eukaryota > Metazoa > Arthropoda > Insecta > Lepidoptera > Noctuidae > Apamea > Apamea epomidion. The sequence goes on from OX382232.1 coordinate 400,114, forward strand.
ATTATCGTCGGTTGGTGTCTCCTCATTATTTAAAATTGTCTAAAGGGCCTCTGCGAGTTGGCTTCGGCCCCTGGTACGCCTTTCAAAGGTCTGGGACCCCAGGGACCCGAGATATGTCAATTTCAATAATAATAAATTTATTTTCAGAAAAAACACATTTTAGGTTCACAGAACAATTTTCTAATTAAAAATAAACATTAGAGAAAAAAGTGTATCGTTGGTGCCTTACTAATGAGTTTAGACCCCATAGCGTCGAAATTTTTCGTCAGTTATCAAAAAAAAATCTTCTATTTCATAGAAAAGTGCAATACCTACGCGGTCAAAATGTATGGAACAGCAATATTTTTTTTAATAACCGACGAAAAATTTTGACGCTATGGGGTCTAAACTCATGTGCTGAATCCATGGTTACGTGGGTCCATGTCCCTGCCACCCTGTATAGTGAACTCGTAAAAAATTATATGGTAATAAAATAAACGGTAATATTAATTTAAAAGTAATGAAAACAATTAATATTATAAACTAAAATTAAGCTGCTTATTTACTTAAGTTAATATTTGTGCGTGTGCGTGCACGAGAGTGCACAGGTAAGTAATTCTGCATGTGTGAGTGAGTGTATGTATGCGTCTGTTTTTGAGATACATATATTGGATTGGTTTGAGAAGATCTTCAGTCTCCCGGTAATTTAACTTTAGTAACAGGATTTGTAATTCTTTTTTGCACTTATTTTTTGTTGAGTTATGTACGTATGCTATTTTGTTAATACGGTTGTAGAGATGAGAACTATTTATATAAAAATTTCTACTGGCGAGAGCAGTTCTATTCGGCTGAATTTCGCACATTATATCCTTCCTGCGCTTGTTGTTCGGATTATATGGGATTGTAGCATGCTTACGCAGAACGGTCTGAAGCACATAGAGCTATTTACTGTGAGTACAGAGCATTGTTGCTACAAAGTTACAGTCGGATACCTAATAGGCTTCTTTAAAAGCACTTTTAGGACCGCCCTTTGCGCTCTCTCTACTCGCAGCATACCAGTAGCAAACGTGCCTCCCCACGCCGGTATACAGTACATTATTATCGATTGTGCTAGGGAAAAATAAATTAATTTCAATGTCTTTAGGTCAGCAGAAAATCTAAATTTTTTGAAAATGTACTGAAGTTTTCTTGTACGGGAAACAATATTTCCTATATGCTTGTCCCAGCTAAACGGGAGTCGATTTGCACTCCCAGATACCTCATGTCGGTTGTGCGTATGAGAGGTAGGCAGTCACAATTGGGATTAGAGTGACGACAGGTGTGAGCAATAATTTTTAGTGTGTCCGATGGTTGAGACGCGGAAGACCCAGAAAAAGTTAGAAATTTGGTTTTAAGTCCGTTAAGGGATAACAGGTTGTCGTTTAGCCAGAATATTACGATCGACAGGGTCTTTTTAGTTTACTCATATGCTAGCTGCCAGTCTTTGGCATGCACAATCAACGCCGTGTTATCAGCATATTTAATAAATCTGCGGTTGTTAATAGTCAGTTGACACAGGTCGTTGATGTATGCCAAAAATAAGGTGGGACCAAGCACACTGCCTTGTGGGACTCCATATGTGAGAAATTCTTCATTGCTGGTGTAATTTCTAACCCTGACATACTGACTACGTTCAGTGAGGTAACTACGAAAAATTTCTAGGACCGTGCCCCTAACGCCTACTGCTTCCAGCTTGTTTAGAAGGATGGGAATTGAAACCGTGTCGAAAGCTTTCGACAGGTCCAAAAATACTGCTATGGTTTTTAGTTCATTATCTAAAGACTGAATCACAGTTGTTGTCAAATCTATTACAACGTCTTCAGTTGACTTACCCTTAATAAACCCGCATTGAGTTTGAGAAATTATGTATGTTATGTTTAGTTAGATAATAATTGGTTAATTATTTATTTATGAGTTTTTCAAAATTTTAGATATGGTACTGAGTACTGAAATTGGTCTATAATTTCCGACAGTCTCTATCGCCACTTTTAAAAATTGGGTGATCAATGGCCTTCTTAAAAACTTTAGGAAATGTCAGTAGTTATTGCAAGGTTAAATATGTGTTTTATATTTGGGCCCGTATTCCCGTAATTGAAAACGTTCAAAATCTAGTCGCAGTCTCATCTCGGCGACAAACAAATGTCAAAAACTTGTCAAAATGTAGGGAAATTAGACATATTTTTGACAGATTGAGACTGAGATCAGACTGAACGTTCTTTAAATTACGAGAATTACCCCTGTGGTATTAGGAAGTGACGGGCCGATTTTAGAAAGGATGCAGATATGCCATCCCAACCGACCGCACAATTGCTTTTTAGGCCTAGTATAATATAATAAGTAGCAGTAGTCGTAGTTGATCGGGTTGGTTCTACAAACGCATTTGACAAGTTGAACGATTTAAACAAATTTAATAATCTACTGGTATTTGAATTATTTTCTAAAATGTTAATGTTAAGGTCACCACAGATAATTACGTAAGTGTCAACTAACTTTTGGAGAGCACTGTATCTAAATTGATAGCTGACATCAATCCCAACAGAAAACATAATAAGACCAAACCCCGTAAGGCGTCCCGTTTCTGAGATATTAACGTTCAAATTTGATCACGTGACATCCATATTTTTTAACTTGCGTACCTTGTTGCATAGATGTTGGAAATTGTCACTCTGAATGCTTTAAATTTTACCATACATATTTTTTTAACTTGCCTAAAATTCACAAAATATGGATGTCACTTATTTGGTCTTATTATGTTTTCTGCGTGCATTGATATCAGCTATCGATTTATTTAAGAAAAATCCAAATGGCGCGAAAGTAGGTATGCCACGGACCTTCAAACCCCTTTATTCATCTAAAACCTCTTCTTATTTTTTTTCCTTTCTTCTGCTGCTGCTGACAACATCTTCATCATAGATAAACTGGCGGCATTTTAATTTAAAATCAATAAGGGCTGATTTTTCAATCATCTGACAACTTTATTCGAGGCATAATCTAGTTCGACAATTATTTCATACAAAAATTATAAACGTCAATTTTATTCTTCGAATAAAAGTTATCTGGCGATGGAAAAATCAGCCCTTAAACTCGTGCGTTCATATAATTCGTTGATTACATCTATCACGCTGGATGCGCGCACGATACTGTGTATGCTACGTCAAACACAGCGACCTTGAGCGGCGTTATGTATCGTGAATAAAGGACTCAAGAGCGCACGCGCGCCGTCGCGCTGCGGCTTTAATGACAGTAAATTCTACACAATAAAAATCGTAATGCATGTCAAAAATAAGAAGGTGCCAGTATTTATTATGTGTCTTAAGTAGTCTTAAATTATATCATTTTTAAAATAATATACTTAATTAGATAATAAATAAAACATTTTTGTAGCTTCTTTAGCACTTGTAGGTGTATCTCTTAAAATATTTCGTGTATGAATAGATTCACCTTATATATATGATGGAGGCAGAGAGAGACAGATGGTGTGAAAGTTAACGTGACATTCTCCCCGGATAGCCATAGGGAAGAACAGAAGATAAAAAGATTTTGTGCCGACTCCAAGCAAAATGGTACAAGGAAAGGGACACGAAAGAGAGGATATCTCGGAAGAAACACCGAAACACTCGTGCCGTTTTATGTCATCGCGACTTACACGTTTTTTACTCTTCGATCAATAATAGTACTAGATTAAGGATCAGGAACAAAAATAAGTCGCTCAAGTGGCCACGTTTGCACACACGTCAACATCTACATTTCTTAGAAAAAAGTTTAATAATATTAACAACTGTTTATTATAAACCTTAATGCTTAAAAATAAAGTTTAATTACCATTGCAAAATATATTTTAAATGTCGCTTGAAAATAAAAAGTCATCAGTACAAAAATATTTATTCTAAAACGAAACTTAAAGACTATGTAATAAGGTTAAAAACATTTTGTTTACAATTTCGTGCCAATTCTATTGTGGAACTAGACGTAGTTCTTGGTATTGCATTTCAATGCTCAGAACACAGTAAGTATTGAAAGACGTAGAGTTGCAGAATATTTTTTTTTAGGTTCGTTTTTAATCGGCCAAAAATATTTGCCACTATTACATACAGCCGATTCAAAAAAGTAGTAGATACTATTTTACATTGGCGCTATTACAACAAATAGGTATTAAAAAATAAAATAAAGTAAAAAAAATTAAAGGGATTCAAGAAACGTGTTTTCGGCGTATTCTTTATACACAAGTGTTTAAAATAGAAATATAGGAATGTTTAATTATCATTAAACAGATTCAGCTTGTTATAAAGCTGTCTTTTAGAAGTCATTTTTATTTGAGCGGTTTCTTTTTTACAAATATAATGTAATCTTACACCAATGAATTTTTCTATAATTAGTTTAATATATTCTCGAATTTTTATAAGGGTTGTATATTTCTTCTCCTCTTTCTTTCGCGACAATAGATACCCATGCCGCACAGTGAAATGGGTCACTAGGAAATCTACAAACAAAAATAACATTATAAAATAACAACACTACTATGGAGTAGTGTTGTTATTTTATAATGTTATTTTTGTTTGTAGATTACATCGACATATAAACATAATTAATAATTACAGTAAACATCGACTGTTCTTGAACAGGGAATGCATGGGCATTCCCTGTTCAAGAACAGTCGATGTTTGATACAATAGTGGGTGCGTTGTAGCAAACATTGGCCAAACAATTATAATATTAGCTAATTGAATTATATTTACCATTTAATTCTGTTTTTATTTTATGAAAAATAAAAACAGAAATATTATTAATTAATATTATAATTAATATTGATATAAACTTACCGAAAAAAAGATATTCCTTCCAAAACCTAGGTGTTACGGTGGTTATTTACACAGTTATTGAACGCGCACAGCGGCATTTTGACGTCTTAATGTTGGCTATTGGACGATTGGACCATACTAATTTGAAATAGGACCACAAAAGTATTCGTGGTCTTATTTTTCGGTCCGTTTTTGAAGTGCTTATCGGGAATCTATTACTATTATTGATCAAAGTTGCGACTAGACATTTGTGATGTAGACGTAAGAAATAAAAACCGGCCATGTGCATTTCGAACTACGCACAGTGAAGGGTTCCGTAGTTGGGGTGAATTTATGCTATAAAACAAATTTAACATTGTAGTTGAAAAACATGTTCTCGCATATATCGATATACGTTACGAGCAATTCTGCAACTGCAAACGTAAGTTTGTAATGGCAAAAAAAATAATGATATGATAAAACTACAAATTAACGTTTTTCGGATGTGTTCCTTTACTTGTACTGGAATACCTTGCTTCTTGCCAATTTTCATGATTCTAGGTCAACGGGGAGTACCCTATTTGTGGTTTTGATTTATTTGAGAATCTCGAGTATCAAATTATGGCGCATAAATGACCGTATTGTTTTATTGCGTTGACTTAAAAGTTTTATTTTTTTTAGAGCTCTCTTGCTCTCTATTAATTTAATCTTGATACCTTAACGTGTTTCTGAGAAAAAGGGTATTGACAGACAGACAGAGCTATACTTCACAAGAATCCGATATGTTGTCTCTCGGCTGCTTAATCTCTCAATTTGGTGATTTACTTACCGTGATCCTTAAGATAGCCCGATTTTTCAGCTACAGACTTTTCTTATGAGATTTTTGCGAAGACGCTTCGATAGTGAACAAGCCAAATACTTTAGCTGCCCTAAAAAGACCGCCAAAGAAGACGTGGCGAATCTATCGCCAGAAGTATGGACAACAGTGAACAGTGCAACAGTGAAACGGCAATAGGCTATTTTCTTTAAAAAAAATCTAATTATTCCGTCAGATTATCAAAAAATATTGAACCCGTATTTTTTCTTTTATCAATTATATAAAAAACGATGAAGATATCGCCCGTTAAAGATCCGCGTAACCTCACTTGCTTGCGACACTTATGCAAGCAAGTGACGACACGACCCTCCACTGCCACATTTTGACACGTTTATCTTTGATATTTTTTGTTTGATTGACAAAAAAGAAATACGTGTCCATTATTTTTCGATAATATAACTGACGGACTAAATATAATAATTATTTTTTTACCCAGGCAACTACCCTATTGTGCATCAATTTTGGTGGTGGCTTGGCAGAAATTATTATGTATGAAAAAAATATCCGTAGTTATGTGCATACCTTTACGCAGTAGGCAGAATAGTGGACGGACTTGTCTCGGATTTGTTAATATATGTGACAGACGAACGGGACAGACAACGGACATGACATTCGATAAGCGAGCTCCGGGAGGACGAAAGCACACGATATGCCTTGTGCTCGCGTTTGCCTGGCCAGGGTACTCATTCTCACTCCGAGATGAACTCAAATCTCGCCACTGGAGAGCCCAGAGCTCCTCTGCAGGTGCTTATCAAATTCACCAGTTTTATTGTGTAAATATCATAGGTTAAAACAGAGTTAATAGCTCTTAAAACCCTTCAAAAAGACTAGATCGATATATCTGACGATCATTTATGTTAACCTGGATTGGTAGTGACGGTGTGTGTTGTCGCAGAGTGACGTCACAGGAGCTGGACGCGCGGCGCAGCACGCTGGCGGAGAAGCTGGCGCGCAAGGAGCGGCGGCGCGACAAGAAGCGCAAGAAACAGCAGCGCGAGCGCGGCGACGTTGGCGCCGATGACGACGACGACGGTGAGCGCAGCCAGCGGGCTGAATAAACGTGGCAAAATACGATCGCACTTCAAGTAGACGGACTTAGCAGGTTTTTGACATCTTCCTCTACAAGCAGCGCCGCCGGCCACGTTCATTCAGGCCTATGTCGCCCTGTATCGATTTCGATATACAGGGTGAGTGGTAACTCGACGTATTCCTTCCAGTGCGTGACAGTGTGGACCCATTTGCAACAATTAAGCACCCCATAAAGCCTAGGCGAAAATGCACGGAATCCGAGAAAAACCGAATTTCATGTTTTTTTTTTAATATTTCCCAGTAATCGTCACTAAATATCACTTATGTCTTAATTCTCTAATTGAGTGACTTTCATAGCTATTCCATTGGATACCTAATACTTTAACACACCTATTGATGTAAACAAATTTTCTAAAATATCAAACAGTTAGAGAATTTAGAGATAAGTGATATTTAGTGACGAATTCTGGGAAATTTTCAAAAAAACATGAAAATCGGTTTTTCTCGGATTGCATGAATTTTCGCCTAGGCTTTCTGGGGTGCTTAATTATTGCAAATGGGTCACACTATCACGCCCTGGAAGGAATACGTTGAGTTACCAGTCACCCTGTATAAAGTGCACACTGCAGAACCCTGGTTTTTTCCCTCACCTACCGCAAATAACCTTTTGTCACCATTTATCATTAATGGTCTACACTACTACTAAGGTCGACACTATCCATGTACGGTGTGGACTGGCGCTTGGTATGAACACTGAAATGTTATTACAAGGATTTCAGTGCTTGTGTTAGGATAAATGGGGCATACATGGGCTGGTTCTGCATCTCAAGGGGCGCTAGACAGGATTGTGTAGCGTCACCGAGACCGAGGAACTTGAATATGAATCAATATTGTCTGACAGATTTGATAGGGTGGGTGTGGATTGACGATGAACGAGTTGGCGGTCAAATGCCTTCTCTAAGCAGATGATTAAGAACAGTTAGGAAGAGGAGGAGGCATATAAGAACAGTTAGGAGGAGGAGGCATAAGTTGACAGGGATGATGATGGTTATAAATGTGAATAAGACGACAGCCCAGGAGATTTGAAATTGTTGACGATCGGCTAAAAGGACATCATTCAGGTTTCGAACGTTTTGTACGCAGAAATTAAAGTGCCGGTCAGAAAAAAAAAACAGAAATAAGACATTCAAAATTTTTATACAATTAACCCACCTCGCTGCTGTCTAATTTTGAAAATACTAAAAATCATATTTTGACTTCTAAGGTAAAAGTGACGACACACTGGTTCTCTCGATTGCGTGTTTTTGACAGATTTGTCATACAAAACGTGTCATCACCAGCCTACAGCAGTCCACTGCTGGACATATGCTTCTCCAATTGCACGCCATTGAGCTCGATTCTAAAGAGATCCGCAGAAGAACCAAGGTAACCGACATAGCCCGAAGAATTGCCAAACTTAAGTGGCAGTGGGCAGGGCACATTGTTCGCAGAACAGATGGCCGATGGGGCGAAAGGTTCTGGAGTGGCGATCGCGTACCGGACGCCACTGATTCAAGACCTTAGTCTTCCAGCTGGATATAGTGCTAACATCGGTCGAACGTAGCTATATCAATTAAACCGAATGACCGAGTGACCGACCGTACGCGCGTACCTACGCAATATCCCGTGTGACCTCTCTCGTGAGTACTCAGTTTGCCGTCAGCTAAACACTAAACACTCGGTCACGACCGATAGTTAGCGCGCACAACGTGTCGGTCGAGCACTAAACACTAAACACTCGGTCACGACCGATAGTTAGCGCGCACAACGTGTCGGTCGAGCACTAAACACTAAACACTCGGTCACGACCGATAGTAAGCGCGCACAACGTGTCGGTCGAGCACTAAACACTAAACACTCGGTCACGACCGATAGTTAGCGCGCACAACGTGTCGGTCGAGCACTAAATCCAGCAAGGCTCTGTGGAATACGCGACGAGACGACTCACTGTGACGAGAAGACTCGATGAAGCTTCCCAAACGCCGATTAGCCCAGCTGCATTCTTCTGTTAGTCTCCCTTTCAAAGTTGATCTTACCAAACTGCAGAGCTTTCCCGAGGTTAATGTACATATTCTTGAACAACCATGTACGGCTGACACTGGTCGAGTCTTCGGGCTAGACGACTCTTGTGTTAAAAAATAATAAACACATATCTCTCAATATTTTTGGCGTTAATTTTTAATACCTATTGTTATAATACCTTCGCAGTCAAAGTGACCTGTGCGCTGCCACCGATGACGCCGTGGAAGTGGCAAACTTTTGGGCCAACAAGATTCGAAATACTGTCGTGTCCGCGTACGAAGAAGAAGAAATTATACCTTAGTATAACTAACGCTCATGTCCATTTCGACCATGGGGAGCTTACAATAGCTTACAATTGAAATCCAGCGAATCAATAACTGTTTGCGTCTTTAACAAATGTCCAAAATATTGTTGCCAAAAATATGATTTTCGGTACTTTCAAACTCATATAGCAGCCAGGGGCAGCAGTCTCGACATTCATAGCGATCGCTTTACGATCGAATTCGGTCGCAAAGTCCCGGATTGACAGGTGTTCCATACATTACACCTGTGACAGGACTTGTCACGTCACGACAGGACTTTGCGACCAAATTCGGTCGTAAAGCGATCGCTATGAATGTCGAGACTGCAGCCCCAGGGGGTTAATTGTAGACCTATGTTGTAATGGTAAAAAAATGTTGAGGATGTTATTTCTCATAAGAAATTTTTTTTTTTTTTTCTGGCTGACTTTAATTTATGGGTACGCCATGAATGATGTCCTTTGCATACGCATTCACAATAGTTTCTAGAAAAATGTGCCGAAACTCCACGCGCCTCCGCCGCTTGTCCCTTGAGATATAGCCCCTCCAACCTTCAGGAGAGGTCCTGAAGGTAGGAGTGCTGTGCACGTTTGTTCTAATGATTGATTGTCCCACCCGTACACAAAATATGCGCTTGCTACGACGTGTCAATTGCGGACACCAGCCCGTTGTACTATACTATAATACTTATTTAGACGTAAATAATGCGTAGATGACGCCGGCTCTGTTACGAGTCTTTTTACAGACGATTAAATTGAAAGTTTAGGAATCAATTTAGTAATTTCAGTATTTTAAAATTATTGGTAACATAAGCATTTCTATGAGTAAGATGAGCAAAGTTAAAAATTTTGGTAAAAATAAAGTATGCGAAAGGCCTCTTAAATATAGCCAGCAATGAGTGCGGATCTTAGACTGACGGAGTGAGCAGAGTTCGGCTTAAAAATATAACGATCTTTAATTCGATTTTCATTTGATTGTTCCGCATCCGTCGTGTGGTAATGTAACCCTTGACTAATTAAAGAGAATTTGATCTTAAACGTATTCGCTCAAATGATCGAGCGCGCTATTTATTGTGAGTGCGGTCAGTTGAACGCTCCACAAGTAGGTCGGGACGCGGGCTCCAACCGACGACTAAGGGCAACGACCACCACAGGCTCGCTGATGGAGTGAGCGTGTTCAGATAGCTGAACACTAATGAATATGTCACCATCGGAAACTAGAACATAAATACTACACACACCCCTCTTATCATCACATACTCATCGATGTAGCGGGTGGCAACCCAAAAAGTACTGTATGAAACTAACTCGATCAGAACAAGGACCGCTCCCTAAGAGCATGTCATGTGGCCTGGGATCGTCGCTGATATTATGTATACCAGTGGAACTCAGAGATCTCTGAGCCGGCGTGTTTACAAAATGAATACGAACATGTGAAGAGTAGAGCGGTACGGTACCCAATCCCGCACCCGGCGTAATTATAAATATAATAGTGTTGCGGAGGCGAGCTGGCGCGGCGCCAGGCGAGCGCGGCGCGGCATTCCTCGCGCGGACAGCGCCGCCGCACCAGCACCTCGCAGCACGCGCAGGTGCGTACGCAGCCGGATCCGCGCCGACACCGCGCCGACGCCGCGCCGCACGCCACTCGCCGCGCCGCCCTTCTTCAGTTTATTTATGTTAAATCTATTTCCACGCTGGACGGAGCGCGTGCGCCACGTTGTGCGAACCCATCATTTTTGTATTTGGATCAAAATTTAATGTGTTTCCCATCTGAATGATCTATTCGGAGTCCTAAAATTATTTTACCAGACACGATATCAAAACATTCTCGCTTAAGTCACGCGGCTCGGCAAAGTTTTAGGTTAGTAACTAACCTTCTGAAGCATACGAGTGTTCTCAATCTAATTGTTTAACATCTTCCCCAAACGCGATTACTGGACTGTTCTCCAAATCCACATTTATAACAAGTGCACAAGTGCCAAGCAGTTAGCATTTTATTTCTCTTCCGGGTTTAATTTAGTTCCCTGAACTCGCGGTAATTGCAAGCGGCTTTCGAACAGTGAGACCTAGCGTGAAGCTGCGCTTGCGTTAGTGAGTGTTGTGAAGTTGATGTAAGTCGGTGTTATTGTGCAGACATGGCAGAAGCAGTGGAGACGGCGGGCGCGCCCGAAGAGTTGTCGCGCGCGGGGCCCAGTTCCGACGCGCTGGCGGCTGAGGCGGACGAGCGGCGCCAGGAAGAGCTGCGTAAGCGCAACCGTGACCCACCCATCGTCTTCACCGACATCGACGTGAGTACCGCGCGCGGACGAGGCACAAGCCTCGTGCTTTCTACACCAATGCTCATAATCTAAAGCTCGGGCACTTCACCGCGTTTCGTTTGTTGCAACGGATTATGTTTGGCTGAAAGTTAATGCTGTTCACCGATTGTCGCCACTAAACACTTCCAGAACCGTCACCTAATTCTTCATACATAAGTAACTTCTGGCTTCCGCCCTGGGCTTATATATGAACAACTTTCAGGCAGTTTTATTGAACGGAAAGCTTCTGTAAATAAACTTGATTTTCCACCCGATGACTCACACATGCTGTAAGCTGTAAATATAATATTCGATGTTTATATGCGATGCTTATTGCACAGCGTCGCCAGCATTATTATAATCTGGAAAATTGATGAGCATGAAATTCTTCTAGAAGTTTCCAGTGTGTGAACAATATGGTCAGTGACACACGGCTGGGTCGCGCACGTAGCACGTGGCGCGTGGGCGCCGCCGTGGCGGATGTTGTTCTGGAGGGAATGTTTACGTTCCGCACTCATACATTGTCACTGCCATCGGGAGCCAAATTATGAGCACTCCAACGCTTATGTCATGCCTACAATTTATTGGCTCGCCTATGTTATTAGGGGATAATGATATCAGAAGTAGGACCGTAGGATGTAATGCTGCATTACAAACTAATTCATCATGTTCCAAAAGATGCTGGAACTGACTACGTATGTATGACGTTATAAGCTACATTGTCATCATGTTTTTAGTTCTGCATAGAGTACTAGTAGTATTATATTTCAGACGATGATACCAGCTATCGAGCATCGAGGTTTTGAATAGCACACATCAAAATAATGTGTGCTATTCAAAACCTCGATGCGAAGCGATTGGAAGCGATGCTAATTTGAAACGCGTTAAAAAGGACTTGTTCTACAGTCGTATTAGCGTCGCACATTGTAGTCATGTGTCTTCGCGTCGCGGTGTTGAGTATCAGAACTTAGTCGGATCACATAACCTATCTATTCAAATAGAACATAACGTGAGTGCTGTTGTTGTCACAGGCCGTGCAGGAGTTTGAGAAGTTGGTCAAGGAGCTCGAGGGCGTGGAGCTGTCGGCCGAGGAACGGCAGAGCCTCGACGAACTGCAGCAGTACCTGGTGCAGGGCGAGGGCAGCTGGGTGCTGGGCGACGACTTCCTCGCCTTCATAGGTACGAGTTGGGAACAGAGGGAGCGAGCGGGAGCGTAGCACGGGTAGTCCTCAATTCGCAATCGCTTATTGAATCCCACAATGTGTACTTAGGTGGTAACTTAAAATATTATATTTTAAATTATTATGGACCCTATCGGGCACAGCAAAATAGAGAGAAAGCTTGGAAAACTTAACGTAGCAGTCTTCTGAAGTAAGTCTTATGTTATGTGATGGTTTTTTTTAAATACATATATACTAATCATTATTAGAGAATACACTTTATTTTATCGTTTAAATATTCGTTTATAGTATAGTAGCAGTTTTTTTTTAAACTAGCTGTGCCCGTGTCTTCGCTCACGTGATAGTGTATTTTATTGGCATTATAAGTAAATAAAGAATATTTATTTATTTGCAAAGAGTAGGTTATATTGTGAGTAGGTATTACAAAGTAGATATTACAATTAATGTTAGAGTCCTTGTACAGACACCAGCAGGTCAAGCTACCCGAAACTGTCAAATTTTCCCAATCAACCTTGAACCTTAATGCTATAGCGATAAAGTTGAAAATCTATTAGAGGAATTTGACAGATTGTAGTAGCTTGATGTGCTGGCGTCTGTACATTCTGCCTTTAAGGCATGCAAAACTATTATGAGCATTATTGCTATACAAATATAAAAATTAACTTACGAGATATAAATCTAAAAATTTTTTTAGTTATAGCAAAAAATTCAGCTTGGTTTCTAAATGGTTGGTCTTTAATATTGTTAGGTATTTTATTAAACACAGCAGGTGCCATACAAATAATAGCTTTTTTTAAAGTGCAGTCTTATATGCACCTGTGTACAACAAGTTTTGGTACCGAGATCTTATGCTTGTATTTCTTTTTCTACTGCCGTTCAGAGAAGGAAATAGATATTTATTCGTTCTGACAAATAATTATCTAATTCTAGCATACACCGTGCTCTTCACGTTATCCATAAACTAGGCAAACGCTTCTATAATAATAATAATAATAATAAGGTGATACTTAGGCCCCGAATACCACGGCTACCTATGCACAAAAAAAATAGGGCGCTAGTGTGTGCCTTGGACTCGCAGCTCAAGAATTTCTTCGAGAGCAGCGAGGATCTCGTTGATACACACTCGATCTTGTATTGCGCGGCTGTGGCGGCATGTCGTTTAGCTAACGTCAAGTTTCCAAATTGTGACGCAGCTACTCGACCAAAACCAGCCGTACCAGCCTGGCGATACAGGATCGAGCGTCGTATCGATGGGGCCAGGGTACTCATCGGTAAACTATACTGCTTCAGGGAGGGCAACACACGACCACGAGTGATGCGCTTTGTAAGACAGGCATTTTCGGGGACTGGAATCAGCCCTCGGGAATACATGTCCAATGTCACAGAGCGCATCGACTTCCTGAAGCAGAAAGTTTGTGCATGGGCGAGTCGTATTCGGCGGTATAAGCGGCGGGTTGATCGGTACACGCAGAATCGCATGTTCCAGAGCGATGAGAGGTGGGTATATAGAACTTGGGAGCGACCTGAACAAAACGTGACGGACGTGTGCCGCCCGGATGATGCCACCACTAGTGCATTCTGGCGCAGCATCTGGTCGGTGCCCGTCTGTCACGCTGAGGGTGGCTGGATGCGCGATATCGAGCGAGTGTGTGGAACTATACCAGAAATGGAACCAGTCATAATTACGCCATTAGACGTAGCCAAAGCAGTCCGTCCGTTACCGAATTGGAAATCACCGGGACCGGACGGACTGCATAACTTTTGGTTAAAATGGCTAATTAGTTCACACACTTGCCTGGCATCTCAGTTCCAGTCATCCTTAGAGTCTGGGTCACTACCACAGTTTCTAACAAGAGGCGTTACCCACCTGCTCCATAAGTCAGGTAGACCCGCGGAACCCAAGAATTATAAACCGATCACGTGTTTGTCGACGGTTTATAAACTTCTTACATCCATTTTGAGAGCGAAAATTAACACACACATTGACAGTTACTCGATTATGTCTGCCTCTCAAAATGGATATAGGAGTGGGTCCCGCGGTACTAAGGAGCTACTCCTCATAGACATGGCCATTAGCCAACAGGTTCGCCGATCCCGCAAGGATATGTCGACATGCTGGATAGATTATAAGAAGGCCTACGACTCGGTGCCACATACATGGCTCATGAGGGTGCTGGAGTTGTACAAGATAGATGCAACTCTACGCACCTTCCTTGAGTCGTGTATAAGACAGTGGAAGACGGTCCTTCGCTATCCAGGGTGTCGACAGATCCAGGGGAATGATGAGCCTGTATGGATTAAGCGGGGAATATTTCAGGGCGACAGTTTGAGTCCACTTTGGTTCTGCTTAGCCCTGAATCCTCTAAGCACACTGCTGGAGGACTCAGGTCTAGGCTACCGCCACCTTAGATCCCTCTCCTCACTCGAAAGCTATAAGTATTTGGGTATGTCGGAAGCGTTAGGCATCAACGATGCTGACATGAAGCAATCGTTGAAGGAGCGCTTCTTTTGTCGCCTGAAGAAGGTATTAATTAGTCTTCTTTCGGGCGGAAATAAGGTGCGTGCCTTCAATGGCTGGGTCATGCCGGTTTTGATGTACTCTTTCGGCATACTCAAATGGACTCAGACTGAACTCGATGCCCTAGATAGAAGAGTCCGTACACTGCTGACCGCAAACCGGATGCATCACCCACGATCATCGGTGATGAGACTGTATATCCCGCGGAAGTGTGGGGGTCGAGGATTTT
Organism: Apamea epomidion; assembly: GCA_947507525.1. Lineage (NCBI taxonomy): Eukaryota > Metazoa > Arthropoda > Insecta > Lepidoptera > Noctuidae > Apamea > Apamea epomidion. The sequence goes on from OX382232.1 coordinate 415,400, forward strand.
TAAATGCGAAGACCCTGCACAACTGCGAGGTGTGCAGTCTCAGGGAATATTTTTTAAAAGCCGAAGTGGGTATGCACCGTGATGTGGTCGCAATGGACAAGGGGCTCACCCCGCTCTCCATGGCGAAAGAGAACTGGCGCAAACCTGTAGTACTTACTACCGATGACCGCAAGAAGGTATGGCAAAGCAAGGAGCTTCACGGGCGCTTCTATCGGGCTCTTCATGAGCCCGGTGTAGATTTCTTAGCGTCCGTATCCTGGCTGCGTTTCAGTGACCTCTTCGGGGAAACTGAAGGTTTTGTCTGTGCAATTATGGACGAAGTTATCTTGACGAATAATTACCGGAGACATATTATGAGGGACGGGACGGCTGACGTGTGTCGGGCATGCCACCGTCCGGGTGAGTCCATCAGACATATTATCTCTGGTTGTTCTCGTCTGGCTAACAGCGAGTACTTGCACAGGCATAACCAAGTAGCCAGGATTATTCACCAGCAACTTGCTTTGAAATATAAACTTGTCGACTCTGAGGTACCATATTACAAGTATGTGCCCGACCCAGTTCTCGAAAATGACCATGTCACGTTGTACTGGGATCGGTCTATCATCACTGACAGGACTGTTGTCGCCAACAAACCTGATATAGTGGTGATAGATCGATTAGTGCGCCGCGCAATGATTGTTGATGTTACCATTCCACATGATGGGAACCTCGTGAAAGCTGAGAAAGATAAACAAATCAAATATCTTGACTTAGCACGCGAGGTTGTCGACATGTGGAATGTGAGCTCGACTGTCATTGTGCCGATTGTCGTATCGGCCAATGGGCTGATGGCCGAAAGCCTCGATCAACATCTATCGAGGCTCTCGTTAGGCAGTTGGATCAAGGGCCTGATTCAGAAGGCAGTACTCCTCGATACGGCTCGCATTGTGAGGAGGTTTCTATCTCTGGAGCCCTAACCTCCGGTAGCTTGGACCCTGCTCCCGACACCGGTGGATCACTATTTTTTTATATTTTTAAATGTTTTTTTTTTTTTTTGTTTTTGTACTAATATTTAAAAATATAATAAAATAAGATATTAAATGAATAAACGACATAATAATAATAATATATTTATTTCATCAAGTGACATGACTCATTCGTGTTAGTAACAATATTCCTTACCGCTAAGTTAGTATTCTTATTCTAGTTATTTAATATAGAATCATGAATACATGTGAATCACTGCCACACGCCTATCACCGAAGTGGAGAGCTTGCAGCAGCGACTCACATATAGAATCAGAATCAGAATTATTTATTTGTGAAACATAGGTGAAGAACATATATACATTAATCATACATGTCAGGGTCTTAAATAGATAAGTGTTGCACTATGCTTTGTCATTGTTGACATACAAATATTAAAGTCAGGTTCGTCAAAGTTAACAAAATTTTACGTTAACAAAATACATTAAAATAATCAATTTAATAATGTCCACTACAAGAAAGAAAAACAAAAAAAAACACACACAAGAAGATCATAACAAAAGAATATGCGAGAAAGTATTCGTTCGTTACATTAATAATATGAATTAATAAAATTACAGAATTTAATCAAATAGTCATCCAAAATTAAAATAGTCATCCAATTCAACATTAATAATATAAATTTATAAAATTACAGAATTTAATCAAATAGTATTATCATTAAAATAGTCATCCAGGGTATAATAACATTTCTCAACTAATAACTTGTGAAGACACCTTTTGAATTTCTTTAATGGCATACATTTTATAGCATCAGGTATTTTATTAAAAATTTTTGGTGCAACACCAAAGAAGCTCTTTTTCATTAACGCAGTATTACATTTCAACGTACATAGTTGATTTTCATATTGACTCCGAATGGGGGTCTTCTTAACTGTTGAAAATTTTGTAAATAAATGTGGATTTGATTTTATAAATAATGCAGTTTCTAATATATATATATAGCTGGTAATGTTAATATTTTTAATTTCTTAAAGTAGGGAAGGCAACTATCTGTTGACTTTAAATTACACATGGATCTTACACACCTTCTTTGCATCCTGAATACCAGTTCCCTATTAGTTGATTGCCCCCAGAAAACAACACCATAACGGAGATTAGAGGCTACAAGTCCATGATAGGCTGTTAACAGTGTTTCAGAATTAACTCTCTTAGATAATTGAAACAATAGATACGCAGATTTACTCAGTCGTTTACAAACCACTTCCAGGTGAGGTTTCCAAGTCAACTTATGGTCTACAGTTATGCCTAAGAATTTTGCACTCGTAACTTCTTCTATTTTACACTCATCGTAGGTAATATTAAGGGGTGGATTCTCACGTCGTTGATGAAACTGTACAATTTTAGTCTTACTCAAATTGATCACAAGATTATTATTATTTAGCCAATTAATGATGTTATTTAGCAAGTTATTGATCTCATTTCGATATTCGTTTGGATCAGTGCATTCTATGATAGCTGTACTGTCATCTGCAAAAAGTACCATTTTGTTTCTCAAATTTCTTGGGAGATCATTGATATATATCAAGAAAAGTGGGGGCCCGAGTACAGTGCCCTGAGGCACACCATACCTCACGGATCTCGCTTCAGAGACATATGTAGTTTCTAATTTGCTTATAGGACAAATTCTGGAAATCTCAGTACACTGTGTCCTATCACCTAGACAATCGAGTCTGCTCGCCACACAGCGCAGGATAAGGTATAGCTTTTACAAATCAAATCTAGCAAAGGAAGTAGTGCTTAAAAAGGCTTCGTTACAAAGATATTTGTAGTTTCATTTAATTAAATTGAATTGAGCTATGCAGTAAGAAAAGGTCTTAATTTGGCCTATGTTGCCGCTTTGTGCAATTAAAATGATAAATCTATCAATCGGGTGATTTACGTCGAAGTATTTAGTTTGTATGAAAACGAACAAAAAATAAGAATTCATTGTGTCCATAATGAAAAATGCTTATTTCCATGGTCTGAACATCTGGTCCAAGGTTATGTATATCGTCTGGAACACGGTGTATAGAGACATGGAAACGCTTAAAGTTTATGAGATTTAAAAACGGGGATGCAACTATCTGTTACTTTTACCAAACATGGCTCAAAGGCAACGTTTTTGAGCATTAAAATGCTTTCCCTTCCACTACAATTGCCCCAAAATATTACGCCAAATCTCAAAACTAATACAACCAGGCCATGGTAAGCTACAAGTATTGTTTGAAGATTAACTTTTTTGACAAGTTTTGTAATTTTATTTTATTTTATTTGATAGGAATAACAAACAGCAGTACATTACATAGTAGGCACACAATATAATAAAAGTGACAAATACACTACTCAAGACGTTATCCACCCGCAAGGGGCGCTCGACGGTGGACGCCATCATGCGCGTGAGAGCCCTCACGACGGGGGACGCGGTGTCCCGGGGTGGGGTGGTCGTGGCGGTGTCACTCGACATCGCCAACGCGTTCAACACCCTGCCCTGGAGCTGCATAGGGGAGGCACTCCGGTATCACCGGGTGCCGACTTACCTCCGTCGAATAGTCGGGGCGTATTTGACGGACAGAGCCGTCATCTACCCCGGTCGCGACGGGAATTGGAACCGGCGAGAGATGTCGTGCGGTGTCCCGCAGGGATCGGTTCTGGGGCCGCTCCTGTGGGACATCGGTTACGACTGGGTGCTGCGGGCCGACCTCCCTGATGGCGTCAGCGTAGTTTGCTACGCTGACGACACGCTGGTCCTGGCGCAGGGGAGGTCGCATCAGGCGGCGGCCGACGCGATGACACGCGGGGTTGCGATAGTCGTGGAAAGGATCCGGCAGTTGGGTCTCGAGGTGGCATTGCACAAGTCCGAGGCCATGTCTTTTCATGGGCCCCGGTACGGGCCACCTTCGGGATCCCAACTGATGGTAGGAGGGGTTCACATCGGCGTCGAGACAACGATGAGATACCTGGGTCTCGTCCTCGACAGCCGGTGGAACTTCGTCGAGCATTTCCGACGTTTGGCCCCCAAACTGGAACGGACCGGGGCCGCCTTAAAGCGGCTCCTGCCCAACCTGAGGGGGCCAAACGCCTCCTGCCGGAGGCTTTACGCGGGGGTCGTGCGGTCCATGGCCCTTTATGGGGCCCCGGTATGGGCGCGTTCACTGCGGCTTCGAGCCGCACACTACCTGAACGCGCCCCAAAAGGTGGTAGCCATAAGGCTTATCCGGGGATACCGCACGATCTCGGGCGAGGCAGCAAGCCTCCTTGCCGGACTGCCACCATGGGATCTGGAGGCGATAGTCCTCGCGCGCCTGTATGACTGGCGCGCTGAGGCACTACGTCGGGGGGAAACTCCGCACCCGCGGCAAATTGCTGCGGAGCGGACGGACCTCCGGCGCGGTCTCATGGTGGAATGGAAGGCGCGACTATCGCAACCCAGCGCAGGGCACGCCACGATTGCGGCGGTAAGACCCCTCTTTGAGGAGTGGCTAGAGAGGCGTCACGGCGCTCTCACCTACCGCCTGACGCAGGTCCTCTCCGGACACGGATGTTTCGGGAGGTTCCTGCACATCATCAGGCGGGAGGAGACGCCCGGGTGTCACCACTGCGAGGATCGCCCAGAGGACACGGTGGAGCATACGGTGGAGGTCTGCCCCGCTTGGGCAGAGCACCGCCGTGTCCTCGTAGAGGCGATCGGCAGCGGCGGCGACCTCTCGCGCCCGGCCCTGGTGCAAGCCATGGTCCGGGGCGAGAGGGAGTGGGAGGCGGTCACCTCCTTCTGCGAAGCAGTCATGCTAGCGAAGGAGGTGGCGGGATGGGCGAGGGAAAGATCCTCACGCCTCAGCCGCCGAGGGAGACGCTCCGGACGTCGGGAGCCGCGTGACGACTCCCGGCCACCGTAGGCGCGGGCCTGCGGGCGGAGAGCAATGGGTAGCTCTCCGTCCGATCAGGACCAGGCCCGTGCCGGACGGCGTGTATGTGTTCCACGCGCGCCTCAAAGAGATGTCAGCGTAGTTGACGGGGCCCGACAGGGCCGAAGCCTGCCGGGGTAGCGGGATTGTCCGAAAGGGTTACCGCTGCCCTGGTATGTAAAGGGCTAAGGAAGGAACACGGGTGGGTTTTAGTCAGTAAGAGTCTGACACTCCCTTCTGCTCCACCCAGAGCGGGAGGAGTCATTTGATGATTTCCCATCCTGAAAAAAAAAAAAAAAAAAAAGACGTTATCCACAGATTACTATACAGAATAGCTAGCTGTTAACAGAACAAATTAAAAAGCACTTATTAGCTAATTACCAGGGTTATGATCTCTTAAAATAGCCGTAATTTCACTCTTAAATATAGCTTTGCTGAGAAACATTATATCAATAGAGCCAAACTGTTTATTAAAGGTGTCAACCAGGCGATGTAACGGCGAGCGAGCGCCTGAGTTAGTTCGATAAAATGAAGTAGCAAATAGGCGTCTCGAACGAACTTCTCGACCGATTACAGTACGAGGGATCAGGAAGCACAAACTGTTCACAAGATCAGTACAATCAAATTTATTGCGACATATACCAAACAGAGTCAACATTTCAAGTAGGGTGCGACGGGATTTCAGGGTCATGAGGTTATATTTTTCAAGTAATAATTGATATGACATTTTGGTTTTACAGCATCTGTAATGCATGGAACGTAGGTACCTACTTACGTTGACCTAACTCAATGATCTTAACGTACTTTTTGTAATAAGAGTTCCAGATGGGTAATAGGTAATAGGTACAGCGGGCTGGTGTCCGCAACTCCACGACAATGCGCGTATTTTGCGTAAGGGTGGGAAAATCGATTATTCGATCCACCCCAGCTCCTCAAGGAAGGCCAGCAACGCCTTGATGTTACTGACCGTTTCTCGTAGGGTACCTGGGTTACCGAAGTACTTTGCCCTGTACGTGGCGACCACCGGGCAGTTTAGCAGCACATGCGCCGCTGTCTCGTCCTCCTCCATGCAGGCCCTGCACAGCGGACTGTCTGTTACTCCTATGACATAGAGGTGTTTGTTAAATAACCCATGGCCAGTTAATGCTGCAGTAACTGTACGCAGCTTTAGTTTATTTAGACGGAGAACCTGTTCCGTGAGGCGGCCATTAAATGTGGGAAGTGCTTCCTTGGCCTGCCTACAATCGCCTAGCTCCGTCCAAAGTTTGTCGTGTAGGTCTCTGGTGCGTTTTCTTACCAGAGTACGTATGTATCCGAAGGGAAGTGGCGCGATGGGTTCAGGTCCCACTGGTGCCATGCTCGACCCCCTTCTGGCAAGTTCATCGGCTGCATCGTTACCTAGCGAACCGCTGTGTCCTTTGATCCATTGAATGGTTATGTTATTGAGGCTACCCACCTGGTTGAGGCGCAGGTGGCACTCGCATATTAGCCCAGAATCAACTGTATTGCTGTTCAGCGCTTGCAGAACAGCCATGCTGTCTGAGAGTATGCGGATGGAGTGTTCCTTTACTTCCCTGGCCATAATGGCTGAGGCGGCCAAGTAAATGCCCATGCATTCAGCCTGGAACACTGTGTTGTGGACCCCCAGTGGTGTGGCTATATGTATGTTGAGATCCTCTGAGAAGATTCCAGCACCCGTACCACTACCTGTTTTGGATCCATCCGTGAATATACGCAGCTCTGCAGGGCACAACCCCTCGCATCGGCGATCCTCGTGAAGTTGGATCTTTTATTTTTTGTCAAAGATAAACTGTTTGGGCACCCGATCTATTATAGCTTTCGTAATGGGGAACTCCTTGTGGAGTCCCTCGAGCAAGGTGGTGTGTGGTGTTTCACTCTTACCTCAGAGATTAAGTGTGTAAAGACGTACTGCCGCCAATGTCGCTTCCTGTTGTATGAATAAGTGGAGCGGTGGTAGTCCTAGGATGGCTTCAACTGCTGCAGTCGGAGTAGTCCTCATGCAGCCCGTAGTAGCCATGCAGGCTAGCCTTTGCATGCGTTGTAGTTTGTTGGAGGCTGTAACCAGCTTGGTGCGGGGCCACCAGACCACGGCCCCGTAGGTGATCATGGGGCGGATCACTGCAGTGTACAGCCAAAATATAATTTTAGGGGATAGGCCCCACTTCTTACCTATCATTCTCCTGCACTGCCAAAAGGTCATGCAGGCCCTGTTTAGTTTGTTGTCCAGATGACTACTCCAGTTTAGCTTACTGTCTAGTATGACTCCGAGGTACTTGACTTCGCTGGCCAGCTGGAGTTCAGTCTCGAACAGTTTTGGTAGGCGAAAAGGGCCTAGTACTCGTTTGTGGGTAAACATGACTAATTCAGTTTTAGTGGGGTTCACTGATAGGTCAAATTCCCTACACCATCTTTCTACGATACGTAGCGCTTGCTGAGTGAGGTTGCAAATCGTGCCCGTCACCTTCCCCGAAACAAGGATTGCGAGGTCGTCGGCATAACCTACTGTGTAGTAGCGGCTAGCGTTGAGTTTGGTGATGAGGTCATGAATCACCAGGTTCCACAGGAGGGGAGACAGCACCCCTCCCTGGGGGCAGCCTCTGGCTATCATGGCCAACTGCTGCTCATCCCCAAGGCGAACCACTCGTTTGCTTAACATGTTTGTGATCCAGTCCGTTAGTACCTGTTCTACTCCATGTCTGGAGAGGGCGCTGTTGATGCTGGAGAAGTTAGTTTTGTCGAAGGCTCCCTCGATGTCTATGAAAGTGCCCAGGCAGGTGCCTTTCTGATGGATCGCTTCCTCTATCTGGCTGACTACCAGATGAAGGGCGGATTCGGTCGACTTACCTGAGCTGTATGCATGTTGATTACCGTGTAGCGGTAAAGTTTTGAGAGCGCCATCCCTCAGTTCCCTATCACATAGCCTTTCCAGCGTCTTTAGTAGGAAGGAGGTTAAGCTGATTGGTCCGTGGGATTTGGCGTTTGTGTAGTCACCCTTACCTGGCTTGGGGATGAATATGACTTTCACTTCCCTCCATCCTTTAGGAACGTATCTAAAGGTCAGACACGCTCTCATTAAGGGCATCAGTCTTATTGCAACAGGGATGCCACCCCACTGCAGTAGGGCGGGGAACACCCCGTCAGGACCAGCTGCCTTAAACGGATGGAAACTCCGGATGGCCCATTGGAGTTTCTCCAGCGTGATCACCCTGCTAGCATAATGCCAGTCATTATCTGATGGTGTTTTAAATACATCCTGCCAGTCGATCACCTGTGCGAAGGTGCATCCCGGGAAGTGAGTTTCGATGAGGACGCGTCTCGTTTCTTCTGGCGAGGATGTTAGTGTGTTGTCAGGTTTCCGGAGGGTGGCGGGCCCAGACGTATGCTGTTGCGCTAGTACTTTCCTTACCCTGTTCGCTTGCTGACAAGATTCAAAGCTCCCGCAGAATTTGCGCCATCCCATGGTGCTCCTGAATCTGATGCATTTCTTGTAGCTGGATTTGGCTGCGTAATAGTTATCCCAGTCCACATCCGCACATGTATTCATGGCTCTATTCAGAGCTTTCAGTACCTTCCGTTCCAGATGGGTACTGCGTATTCAAGTTGTGGCCGCATTATTGATTTGTATAAATGCAAGTAGGTAGAAGGCCGATGAAATTCTCTAGACGCTCTCATTACGAAACCAAACATTTTATAAGCTTTATTGACTATGTTGTGTACACGGGTGTCAAGATGGAGCTTTGAGTCAAGATTTACGCCTAGGTCACGGAGGGATGAAACCTTGTTTAGGGCAGTGTTTCCAAGAAAGTAATTGAAATTCGTCAATTACTTTCTTGGAAACGTAATGCTGTAACATTTAGAGACACTTAGGTGAAGCTTATTGACACTGCAGTATTTCGAGAAGCAGTCAAGATCCTTCTCAAAATCTAAACAGTCAGTTTGAACAGCAATATTTTTGTAAATTTTCAAATCGTCCGCGTATAATAGGAACTTTGAATTCTTAAAGCAATCTTGGATGTCGTTGATGAATAAGATAAAAAGAAGGGGCTCTATAAATTGAGCCTTGGGGGACTCCCTGAAGTAACCTTTATCGTATGAGACTCAAACCCATTTATGACAATCTTCTGGGTCCTATTAGTGACATACGATACGAACCAACGCAGTAAATCTCCTCTAATGCCGTTGAATGCGATTTTGTTGAGCAATAGCTTATGTTCTACCTTATCGAACGCCTTTTGGAAGTCTGTCCTCTTGTCTAAGCCTTCAAACAGATGTGTTGTGAAAATAAGGAGATTACTTATACAGGACCTTCCTCTGACGAACCCATGTTGTTCTTTTCATATTACACGTTGAATGACAGGGTATATCTCACTAAGCACTAATCTTTCAAAAAAATTTGAAAGCCCCGACAGCAACAAAATTGGACTATATGTAGATAGATGACTCTTAGAGCCACATTTATGGATCGGAACAATGTTTGCTTGTTTCCAGACATCAGGGAATACACCACTGGCAAGGCATTTATTATATAATATAAACAAGGGAAAGCACAATGTGTCACAAGTATTTTTTTTTAAAGATCGAAGGAATACCATCTGGCCCTGGACCCTTAGAGGCATCCAGTGATTTGAGCTTTTTTTTAATTTTGTGTAAAGGAAAGTGCAAATTACAAAGATTAATATCATTATCAGGATTAGCGGGAGGCGGTACCCATGACTTATGATCGAAAGTAGACAGTTCGTAAACGGATTGGAAAAAAGGTGAAAACAAGTCACAAGTAGTAGTAGGGTCATTGGAAGACTGTTGGAGATAGTGAACTGTAGCTGGAATACTGTTAGTGGAGTTACGATTAGAAATGTAAGTCCAAAATGCTTTAACGTTATTTGCCACGCTGTCCTCAATAAAATTCATATATTTTTTTATAACCCGTCAGCCTGTTTTTTGAATTTTGCTCTGTAAATAGAATATAGTTCGTAGTCACTAATGTTTCTATATTTCTTCCACTTAATCCACGTACGAGATTTCATTTTAAATAAATGCAAAAGAGATTTAGTGAACCAGCGTGGGAATTTTAAGTTTTTAGGGTTGTGAGGGGGAGTATGTAATTTAATAATTTCGTATATTTTGTCGTAAAAAATAGATACGGCTTCATCAGGTGGTAAATTATCAAGTAAGGTGTTCCAATCAGCGTTTCCGATGTCTGTATTTATTGCATTGTAATTAGATTTGTGTTAATTTAGTGGTTTTATATTTGACTGTTTAGGCATTCGCGAGGGTTTTTTAAATGGTATTCGTATACACATTCTGGCCATAAATACTGTTACAGTTAAAAATAAGAAAGATTTGAATTTGGAATCTGTCATTTTTATACGATTGTTCATTGAGTTTTCTAATTTTGGCGTCAATACATTGTACAATATTTTGCGATATTAAAATGGAGTGGGGTGATAAAGAGAACCGAATCGCTGTGATTGCATTACACAAAGTTGGTATGAAGCCAAATGCAATTTTTAAAACTCTCCATACGCTTGGTATTAGTCAAATGTTTGTGTACCGAGCTATTAATAGGGACAATGAGACCTCCTCTGTTTGTGACAGAAAGAGATCTGGCCGTCCACGTAGTGTTCGTACGAAAAAGTGGTCAAAGCAGTAAGGGAAAGAATTCGAAGAAATCCTGTCCGAAAGCAAAAGATTTTATCTCGGGAGATGAAGATAACACCCAGAACCATGTCGCGTATTTTAAAAGGTGACTTAGGACTTGCAGCCTATAAGAGACGCACTGGTAATTTTTTAACTGATAATTTAAAAAAGAATAGGGTGTTAAAATCGAAATAACTACTGAAGCGGTACGCAAAGGGAGGTCACAGAAAAATTTTGTTTACGGATGAGAAAATCTTTACAATTGAGCAACAATTTAACAAACAAAATGACCGTATTTACGCTCAAAGCTCTAAGGAAGCTTCCCAATTAGTCGACAGAGTGCAACGTGGGCATTATCCGACTTCAGTGATGGTTTGGTGGGGTGTTAGCTATGAAGGAGTGACTGAGCCATATTTTAGTTAAAAAGGTATCAAAACATCGGCACAAGTGTATCAAGATACCATTCTTGAGAAGGTAGTTAAGCCCCTTAACAACACCATGTTCAATAACCAAGTATGGTCCTTCCAACAAGACTCGGCGCCGGGTCATAAAGCTCGGTCCACGCAGTCTTGGTTGGAAGTGAACGTTTCGGACTTCGTCAGAGCTGAAGACTGGCCGTCGTCTAGTCCCGATCTTAATCCGCTGGATTATGAAGACCTTTGAAGATCTTTGAAGACAGCTATTAGGACCCCTCCCCCATCTTTTATATTTGAAACTGCTCGATCGCGATCATGTCTGAAAACTGTGTATCGAGAATCAATAAATTCGTTATCGGAAATATCCGGCGTCAACCAAGTTTCAGTCAAAATGATGATATCGTATGCATGCGATAATATATTAATGTATAATGTGTTCAGTTTGGCCCTGATCCCCCGACAGTTTTCATAGTAAATTGACAGATTATCCAATATTTTTCAAATTAGTAGACATATGAGTATTAATTACAACTAGTAAATTGGAGGATTTGTAACGTAAATTTAAGAAGCACCGTAATAGTTTACAAAAAGTATGCGTAAATAAATCAACAAAAATTGAAAATAGAGAGATCAATGTGTACAACATGTTAAGGCAGAAATAAAATAGGTACTTAATGCCGCCGGATGGTTGGCACTTAATTAATTATTATTAATTAATTCAAAAAGCAAATGAAAAGCAAGCAGCTCAGGATAAGCGCAAAAATCGACAGCTCGTCCACCAACAACTAGCTCTAAATGCGACACTAATAAATTTTGCATAAGCAGCTGTGCTTATTTTTTTGCAGATGTCCTCTGCTTGTGCCTTCCAATTTAGTTGGCTGTCTATTGTAATTTCTAAAAAATTGGCAACATTTGCTCTGTCCACAATATGACCGTTGTAATTTATATTCATGTCTTCAGCATAAATTCGTGAAGTCATAGTATATTCGTTATATCCACTACAACATCGGTTCATCGGTGTTCGGTCGGTACATCTTATCCTTCATCTACATTATCACCGTTCATCTTTGGACGAATAAAAGAAAATAGTTGAATTCATGATCACTTCTGGGTCTCAACGGTAAAAACGGTGGATGTACTTATATTAAACCCCGCTGTTTACGCGCCTCACTACTAGATGGCGCTGCTAGTCTCATTCGTAACACTAATCATCATTGCGAGTGAGACATTTTTTATTAGTGTACCTACATATTTTTATTGTTCAGTCTTCAATACACCGTTACTTGCTATCCGTGAATTTTATTGATCCCTCCTCAGAAAAATTAGTATTTCGGTAAATCAGGAAAACACCCGCTCTTTTTCTCTTTGAGGAATACAACCGCTCTTTAGTAAGGTGTGATGTGAAACTTGTTTCGCCACCGCTCTTTAGTAAGGTGTGATGTGAAACTTGTTTCGCCACCGCTCTTTAGTAAGGTGTGATGTGAAACTTGTGTCGCCACCGCTCTTTAGTAAGGTGTGATGTGAAACTTGTTTCGCCACCGCTCTTTAGTAAGGTGTGATGTGAAACTTGTGTCGCCACCGCTCTTTAGTAAGGTGTGATGTGAAACTTGTGTCGCTACCGCTCTTTAGTAAGGTGTGATGTGAAACTTGTGTCGCCACCGCTCTTTAGTAAGGTGTGATGTGAAACTTGTTTCGCCACCGCTCTTTAGTAAGGTGTGATGTGAAACTTGTGTCGCCACCGCTCTTTAGTAAGGTGTGATGTGAAACTTGTGTCGCCACCGCTCTTTAGTAAGGTGTGATGTGAAACTTGTGTCGCTACCGCTCTTTAGTAAGGTGTGATGTGAAACTTGTGTCGCTACCGCTCTTTAGTAAGGTGTGATGTGAAACTTGTGTCGCCACCGCTCTTTAGTAAGGTGTGATGTGAAACTTGTTTCGCCACCGCTCTTTAGTAAGGTGTGATGTGAAACTTGTGTCGCCACCGCTCTTTAGTAAGGTGTGATGTGAAACTTGTGTCGCCACCGCTCTTTAGTAAGGTGTGATGTGAAACTTGTGTCGCTACCGCTCTTTAGTAAGGTGTGATGTGAAACTTGTGTCGCTACCGCTCTTTAGTAAGGTGTGATGTGAAACTTGTGTCGCCACCGCTCTTTCGGCAGGCACAGTAAAATCTTCTTGCTGTTACTACTGCTTGCTTACACTTCACGCTGTCAGGGATACTGGTTTATTATCCTCGACAAAAAGAAAGAGACTCCTAGCTCAGCAATGATTTGTGAACTTGTTAGACTTCTATTCACTACTATTACTTTCTGGAGAAATATTTGAAAAATTTTAGGAAATAGAAATACAAATTATGTTAAATTTTATTTTATTGGTTATAAATCTTACAGCACCTTTAAAAAAAATCGAGAGTCATCATAAATAGGCTGTTAACTGCGCTAAAAATTTAACAGAAATGGCCGTTCTTATACATGTCAAGATTGACTGCTTGTAGGTACAGCGAGATGATATTCATTTCTAAAGTTAAATTCGTATCTATCTGAAATTTTTCTAGTTTATTAAAATCTCGCGGTATTTAAACTGTTGTGGAACACGGACATGATGTAATGTTGTTAATACCATATAGCAAATAGTGTGATAAAATACAATCTATTCAATGATCGAACCGTTAAGGAATATGTGCAGAATTTTTGTTAGAATCACACACACTGACAAAAGAGCAAATATTTTAAAAAAAACTATGTTTTCGGCATCAGAATCGTTTCCACGTAGCAATTACTTTTTATTTTTAACACCGAATGTACGTTTTGACTTAGTTATAATTTTATTATACATATGTATAGGGTATAGTTCTCGACGAGTCTATCGATAGTGGACGGGGGTACCTTCGATAGCGATTTTTATGGGCACTGTATTTTCAACTATCGATAGCATCGGTGTAGAGTCGAGCATCGAAAATCCGACAGAGTTCATCGCGATGCGACAAAAAACACACTGTCGGCGCACGCAGTGCGATGAAAATCCAGTGCGCAATAAATAATGGCCCTCTCACTCACGGTCGTGTCGCGCCGCAGGTCGGCTGCTCACCGACGCGGCGCTGGGCGGCGGCGTGCGCGTGGCGGCGCTGCGCAGCCTGGCGGCCGCCGCGCTGCGCGACGACGTGGCGCTGCTGCTGCACCAGGACCGGCGCACGCACGCGCTGCTCAACTACGCCGCGCTCGTGGACGCGCACCCGCCCGCCGAGCAGCTGGCGCTGGCGCTCTTCGTACGTATGCACGCAGAGCGCGGCGTGCGCGCTCGCAGGCCCGGCCCGGATCGTTTCGAGAGGACGTGTTCGCTTTAGTGCGCCTTTCGCTAAACTGTCTTGTCGTAAAAACGAGCGCCGCATTTACAGTTTTGAAACCATTCCAAATTCGCTCTTTGTAACCAGACCTCCTCCGAGTCTTCTTTACGATAATCAGAATCGTTCGTCTTCCGACCTGAACCATCCGTGAGAATTTCACAGAGTGAACGTCATAGAAGATGCCTTTATAAACAAAATCTAGAGCGGTCGCACGTCACCATAACGCTCGAATTGCGAAAACCGTCTCTACTACCTTTCAAAATAAAGACGTATTCGAGGTCGAACTGTCAATCCGAAAAGTGATCTTCCCAGCCTGTCCAAGTGTAGCATTGTGTTGGTCTGTCCCGCAGCTGTGCAACCTGTTCGAGAACATCTCGTCGTCGGAGTGGCTGCTGTACATCAGCGAGTGGGAGCACAACGGACAGCCGCTCTCCAACATACGCGCCACCACTAAGGTACGCCGCGCTGTCGGAGCACTTCATGTGTCGGTACAGCCTTAAGGAAACCTATAGTAGACAGAAAAAAGGAAACATCGTCTGAATTAGAATTGCGCCTCTCCACTCCTTTTCGCACACGTGTAAAGTTTGTGTACTCCTCAATCATTTGAATTCGCCATCGTCATTTGTTATTGTTTAGTTTATTCAGATGATTGGTCCCTCACTGCCAGTCACTGGCAGTGATTGTGATAACCCATAACAATTGTGACGGTTTCCATAGTGTCTGTCATGGGCAGTGACTGACTGCATAACCAATGACGATAACGAATTTGAGTGGGCAGTTAAACCTGGAACGTGTCATGTTTCCGAATTAGCACGAACATTGTCACTCAAACGTTTTGAAAAGTTTTATGGAATTGCACACAGTTGTTAATCTATAATATTGTAATCGTGGTTAAAATAAAAATAAAAAACACGTTTTATCACGCACTAAAAATAATTAATTTGACTCAAATTGAATTTGAAAAGCGTGGAGTGATTTTTGAATTAATTATCAGTGCTAGTAGCCACGGTAGAGTTCACTATCCACCTCCTGGCTCCATCATCAGACACTCGACTTCAAGTGCAATCTATTGGACTCGTCAAAATAAATCATATGAGCCCAAACTCGAGGGGTTTACTAGTAGCCACTGAAGAGTTCGACTATCCATCACCAGACCCTCGACACCAAGTGCAATCTATTGGACTCGTCAAAACAAATCATCTGAGCCCAAACTTGAGAGGTTTACTAGAAGCCACTGAAGAGTTCCACTATCCACCTCCTGGCTCCATCATCAGACACTCGACTTCAAGTGCAATCTATTGGACTCGTCAAAATAAATCATATGAGCCCAAACTCGAGGGGTTTACTAGTAGCCACTGAAGAGTTCGACTATCCATCATCAGACCCTCGATACCAAGTGCAATCTATTGGACTCGTCAAAACAAATCATCTGAGCCCAAACTTGAGAGGTTTACTAGAAGCCACTGAAGAGTTCCGCTATCCACCTCCTGGCTCCATCACCAGATCAGCTCCAAGACAAATTATAGTTTCGCCTTCCGAATTAGATATACATACAAAGTTTAATTTGGATACGACGATTAGAAGTAAGTTAACATTGACTTCTAAGATTTTTTACATTGTTAGTTACAAGTGAACCTAATGAAAATGTGTTAATAATAAGCAAGTACCTCCGTGGTTGTTTCAGCTCTACTTATCATCGCGCGTTCGTATTTCCGAAAAAAGATGCTAATAGGCACTAGCCTATTAGCATCTTTCTCTAACTAACTCTAACAACCACGGAGGTACTTGCTTATTATTAACACATTTTCATTGCGCAATGCCAACATTCATAAGTATTTTTATTTCTGACAACTATGTCAGAAATAAAAATACTTATGAATGTTGAAAGCAGTGGCGGCCCAGAGGTAACGGGCCTGACTTACAAGTTGTGAGAGGCCATGAGCTATGGGTTCGAACCCAGCCAGGCAGGCACTTTACTTTGTGTAAATAATTTCATCGGCACTGCTCTCAAAACGGTGTTGGAAAACAGGGTAGGGTGACATTGACAGACTACTTCCAGACGACAGTTTCAATTTGTAAATACAAACAGGCTTTATGCGTCAGACATTAAGTTTATTTTGCATTAAAAATAGACGTACGAAAGGAAGGCTCTTGAAAAGAACAGCACTGGTTGGTAGTGTGTCCCTCTCGCACAATGTGGCAGACATTATTATACACATACAAAAAAGCAATTTAGTTTTATTAACATGTAAAAGTAGTTTTATTTTGCGGAAATTATGAATATTTTTTCTTGAAGGAAATACAGCACATGGAACATTGTTAATCTGCTTCTCAAAAACTATCAACCAACCTATTCCCTCAGCGCATACCTTTCTGCATAATCTGTATTACGTTACATATTACAAATACTTCGCAAGAGTCTGCAAATGCAGTGGAAAGGCGAAATTATAAATAAAATTATCTATAGGGATTTAAATATCTGAATAATGTTGGCAATAATGTTGAAACAGGTATCTTTTATCGATTTGAACTCTTTGTGTAAAGTGAATAGCCGTTCTATTCTCTAAAAAATCTCACCGTAAAAATTGAATGCTAGGAGTTGACCCTATTGACAGCTTATTTCACCAAGTTTCTACGATGAGATTCTGACAGAATCTATCGGCTGGTCGCTGATATACGTGCGTGTGTGGGCTGTCGCCAGGTGTGCGTGCACAGCTGCCTGAGCGCGGACCTGGAGCTGCGCGACGTGGGCACGGCGCTCATGCACAACATCGCCACCAAGGAGGTAAAGACCGTGGTCTGTATCCGCTTTACTTGTTCTTATTTACTACTCACTACTCGCTATAGTCTCTTCCAAAAGTATCTGATGAAAGTATAAACAACCCCTGCTCACTCACTGAATGGAATTACTTACACATTCATATATATTTTAAAGGTTTCAACTTAATAACTCACCATATTTTCCAACAATTATTGAACAAAATTTGATTGCAATTAACAAATCATCGTCAAAAATTTAGGTTATTAATGTACCTTCATTTTCAAATAAAAACATCCAGAAGGTGATTCAAAATTAGAATTTCGGTTTGTAAAGCTCTGGTTTCCTAAGAAAGCGGTTCTGTCATTTTCTCCAATATTTGATATGAACGTGTCAAAAAACGCTCTGTATTTGGACAGCCATTATTTTATAACCGTTCGCGTTACAAATTGGTGTCCACAGGTACGTTTTCTGATCCATTTGTTTACATTTTCATCGGATAGTTTCGGAACAGACCATATACAATTATACATACCCTCGACTAGTCACGTAGTCACACGTTTACGACACAATGTTCACCTGGGTCCCAAGTCTGCTATTTTTTATAAATTCGTCATTCCAACACGATCCCATTGTCATTTTGCTAAAAGTTCGTAATTTGCTAGGTACATTCTAATGGTCGATCATTGGTCGGTCAATAGTCTCGTAATAGAATTGTGTCATAATGACACTGTCGTATTGCCATTATTATAAAACCCGTTAGTAGAAATGATTTTCGAAAAACTACTACTCTCTCTACTTTTTATTATGTCCATCATATAAACAGATATAACATGTAGAAATTTTACATAGGGTGACATAATGGTCTTATTACTAAAAGCGATCTTTTAAAGACAACCTTTTGGATGGTTTCAATGAAAAGGAGAAACGATACTGCAGATAGTCTGTGATGTACCATTTACGTATACCATAAATACATACATACAGGGGATATCGACGCGCAAACTGAAACCATGAATTCAGTACATGATTGTAGACCTAGTGTAGGCGTTTCTCGTAAGTTATATTATAACAAAGTGCAATACCTACGCGGTCAAAATGCGAACAGCAATAACCGACGAAATATGATACCGCATGTGGGTTCAGAATCATGTACTGAATCCATGGTAACAGGATGGGCGTCATTGCCCAAGCATGGCCATAAGCAAGGCTATTGCTCTTGCTTGGCGAGCTGTGCTTGTCATTGTGCCTGCGAGGGCTGCCCCAGCCCAGTGTCTGTCAGACCACTATCCACTTGATGCTAATGAAATTCGTTCTATTCAGTTTTCAGTAACTGCGACCATTAAGCAAATTGCTTAAGTTTAGGGAAATTGATTCGCGCTACCGAGCCGGGCTAAGTCTAATATTAGAAAGATGAGACGGAAATATTTCTACATTTTCAACATGTATCTTCTAACTTTATTTAATAATTTATGTGCATACTAAGTTAGTTAATCTGCAATTCAAATAAGATCCATAAAGTATTCACATTATTATTATTTTGACTTCTCATGCTCTCAAAGTTCGCCTTTATGTTGTGCGTAGGCGACATAAAATCGCTTTTTAAGCTCTAGTGCATAAAGTTTTTTTTTTCTAAGATTAAGATAATCAGGCCCAACAGCTACACGCACATTAAAGTCGTTATTTTATTTTATTTGCTTTAATTTATATCACTTCCGTGTTTTCTT
The DNA here is from genome assembly GCA_947507525.1 of Apamea epomidion. Classification (NCBI taxonomy): domain Eukaryota; kingdom Metazoa; phylum Arthropoda; class Insecta; order Lepidoptera; family Noctuidae; genus Apamea; species Apamea epomidion. The sequence continues at coordinate 434,208 of OX382232.1, forward strand.
TCGTTAATTTAACAAAACCAGATAAAATAGTTGTAATTTATTATTAAATTAAAAACGCAAAGAAACGTGAAGTACCTACCCAAGTCGAAAGACACATGTCGAAAATTAAAAAAAAAAATTACAAAGTTTCGTGGCGGGAATTAGCTTATTCCCTTCTTAAATTTTGCAACATTTTTGATTAATACTGTTATATAAAGTCCGGCGCTTCAAAATTCACCAAAGATGTAAATAACAATGGCCGCTCGATATGACTATGATTTAGTGATGTGGTGGTATGAATTTTAAGTTTTGGTGCTATCGATGTTACGATTTTTTTTAGTATGTAGTATTTTTTATATTGAGATATCTTCATAAGTTAAGTTAGTTAAATTTGATTTGAAAATCGTGAATACGAACAAAATATTAATGCAATTATATTTTGCACTGGTTGCAAAATGCGTAGATACAAACTGTAATTAAAATAAATTGATGAATATTGCAATACATATATATAAACGTCTGCATACCTCAGATGTCAAACATACCGCCTTGCACAATATATTGCCGGTTATTCGTCATAGCTTCGTCCCTATGCACATATAAGTATACAATCTTCAGTTACCCCGAAGAGGTTCCCGGTTGCCTAATTGTCTTTATTTGATTCATCGTCGTCACAGTTATCGCTTGAGCTGCCGCTACTGTCTGAATCACCAACGTGAATTATAAAATGGGGTTGTATCGGTGGCCTTGTCGAGGATTCCATCAATATTTTCAGTTCGGCTCAAATTCGCGACATACTTTCCAGAAGTATTTTTTTTTACTTCAGACATTTTAAATGTATTTATTATACCTTGCCCTGTTTTACATGGCCCTTCATTTGTGCCCATATCAATACGATAGGTTTTAAGCCGCTGATTTTTTTAAACTAAGTACTTTAAACCTGTACCGGAACCGGAGTTGGAATTAAAAAACCAGTTCACTTTTTGGAACATTTTTACTCGTCTCTAATGTCAGTGAGGCCGTCAAGGCAAGAGGTGCCAAATATTAAATTTGAGAAAATAATATAATGAGTTTTTCGACAGGTAGGTAACGATACACTAGAAATCTAGTTAGCTCGGGCGTTTTATGATCGCTTGAAGTGGCTATGATTGAGAGTTTCAATTCTCAGAAACAGTTTTTCCACATTCGAACCCGAAAGGCGACATTGGGCACTTCGTTGGTTCGAACCCACGTCAAGCCGTGCTCCTTTTGAAAGTATTCGTTATAAGTCGTAACAAATTCAATGTTATAGCAGTATAATATTTTAAAACTTGAGGAGTCCCCATATTACCTATAGAAGTACGACCATGATATTCGTGGCTACGACGTTATTTAATGAGGAAAAATGACCGCATCGTTATTAAGTAGAACGCGGGTTAGGTTAGGTTAGGTTAGGTTAGTTAATAAAGGAGTATTAAATACTCCTTGTACAGATAGTCGATATTTTTTATGTCAATCACTAGCATTTCAATGAAAAGATAAATTGAGACGAGACATAAAAGGATTTCAGCCGTATGAAGTTTGTAAATATTCAAAATCCGTCCCAGTTTTCGCTTTTATTGATAAATATAATAGTGTATTTAAAAGTTAAGAAACACGCACAGGGTGTAAAAGTAAGTCTGATAATACGTGTATCCTATTAAGTGCGTAAATACGCACTTAATAGGATACAAGCAGCAATTGAACGCGATATCTACACCTCACTGATTAAATAATCAGTGAGGCGTAGATATCGCGTTCAATTCCCAGGCGAGTTCAATGTTATTGCTTTTGGCGGCCTTTCGCCAAAAGCAATAACATTGAACTTCCAGTGTAGGTACTTTATGCCTGTTTCATTTTCTCGCAATCGAAGTGAAAAGCAGAGTGTATAACTCCGGCATAAACGAGCCATTTTACCCCGCGACTTAACTATCCACCACCACTGTAGGTAAACGTCTCGGGGTAAAATGGCTTCTTTTATGCACTAGTTGTACAATCCACTAATTAAGTTAGTTTTTTATGTGATATCAATTTCACGAAATTTTTGTGACGTAGAACACAAAAGCAAGCTTATTAGTCACATCGTGAGTTTAGTGGCGGTCGTGTAAGGTCTCAACTACTCGTACAACGACTCAGTCACACATATGACATTGAACAACTTTCCTTGTGCACCCACCCTCCTCCACCAGCAGTGGAGGAGGACGCGTAGACCACTGGCTGACTAGTGACTATACGACACCCGTGCCACTCCATAAACAGATCCTCGGAATGATGTCCGATAAGAATACGAAAGCCAATGTGCTTAAGTTATGTAACTAGGTAGGCAATCCACATTCATTGGATTGTTTAGTTACACTCAAAGAAATATAACACACGTAAAGTTGTGTTTCCTTGCACTTATAAGTACGATTTGCCAACATTAAGGCGGACAGACCGCGCGGGCGGCGCATCCCACGCGCGGAGCGCGTGCTACGGTGGGATCCGCCAGAATGAAAAAAAAAACGTTTTGGAGGTTTTGTATTTAAAGGGATACGGAGTTCTTACTATTAGAACTATTGTAATGACAACGTAATATTGACTGTTATCATTCAGACATTGTACTGTAACTCTAACATTATTTTATTATAGACTAGTTCCCCGCCCCTGCTTCGCACGGGAGCAATCTACCAATGTATTAAATATTAAAAATTCCGGAAAGTTTATGTACCTATAAACATTCCGATTTTTAGGGTTCCGTACCTCAAGAGGAAAAACGGAATCCTTATAAGATCACTTCGTTGTCCGTCTGTTTGCCCGTCTGTCAAGACCCTTTTTCTTAGGAGCGCGTGGAGTTATCAAGTTAATAAATTGAAATGAATATCAAATACTCAGGACTGCAATCCCATGAAGCAGTGAAAAAATCAAACTTCTAAGTTAACCGAATCAAAATGTATGGGCTTTTATGTTCCGTTTATGCCACATATTTTGACACTCACAAAGGAATCAAAACCTATGGGGTACTTCCCGTTGACCTAGAATCATGAAATTTGGCAAGAAGCAATTTCATGTAGCACAAGTAAAGGAAAAAATCCGAAAACCGTAAATTTGTAGTTAAGTACATACCTACAAATTTGTACGGAACCCTCTATGCGCGAGTCCGACTCACACTTGATCGCTTTTTTTTATATGGTGTTGAAAATCCATTGTTTAGTTTAGAAGAACTAAGCGGTCACACAGACAAACACGAGAAGCGTCCTTGTTTTAGGTATACTATTTATAGATTTACGAGCCTGGCAGGGATAACCCTTGCAGGTCTTGGGGAGGAAGGAATTATATTCTATACCTACTACAAATCAGTACCGCAATATAATTGACTAGCTTCTGGCCGCGACTTCGTCCGCGTGTATTTTCTTATTCCCTCGAGCCACCGTTCCGCATCGCATCGCATCGCCCGCTCGCGCGATTACTTCGTTTTTCCTTAGCGTTCTTTCTGACTTTTTCTTCTTTTGCTAGGCTCCTAAAGGCTCGTAGCGTTAAACAGCCGATAACCTTCCGCAAGAACTGTGCTATCAAATGCAAAAATATTCTTTCCAATCCGGCTGGTAGTTCAGGGATTACCGCGTTCAAACAAAAAAACTTATGGTCGCAAGCGACAGCGAAGCTGAAGTTCAATTCCACGTTAGGCAGTGTTACTTCGTGTTTCCCCTAGGGATTTATAAGAAGCAGCTCGCAGTTATCAAGACACGTCTCTCACTCGCGGGGAGAGACCAGGCGTAACCGGCCTGGTGTCTCCCCGCGAGTGGCGGAGCGTCGTCCGGACGGACTATGAGCGAGTGGCGTGGGAGGAGACCTGTGCGTACTTCCGTGAAGTAGTACTGTAGAAGTTGTTAAATAAAAAAATCTAAAATAATGTTTGCTTTCGTGTCACCTTGTCAGACATTTACAAAATTATAATAACACAGATCAAATGTTTGTATATTGTGCTACATTTTAACAAATAATGTTTTCTTAGTTTGTTGACGCCACTCACTGTGTGCTAACAAAGCCCCCCCCCCCCCCCTCCACGCCCCGCCCTCTAACATTGCCACGCTTCCTGTTCTCAACACGCTCCTCATCATTTTGTTTATGTTGTAACAATTCTTTCATTGTAATTTATGTATTATTATTTGTTCTTATTTTTGTTTCACAACAACACACTAAATATCGGTCATTTATGTATACCTAATTAAATTTCAAGGCCTATATGTGACAGTATAGAATGTTATGAATATAATTATGTATTTATTTATTAAAACCTTAACGCACAAGTGTAAAAATGCACAAAAGTAGAGTTACCTAGGTGTTCAGGCCAGTCGACCTTAGGGTTATGCAACATATACATCGTATAATATCGTAGACAGAGACAGGGCGCGCGATGTGTGTTGTTGTGAGACACAAAGCGCGCGCGCGTGCGTGCGAGCGAGTATGGTGCAGCTCTAGTGCGTGTGTTGCAGCGGTTCCAAGTGGGCAAAGCGCTGCGCGACCTACTGCCCAGCGGCGCCAAGTCCAAGGTACATCACGCTCATCGGGCATCATTCACTCATTGTCTATCCTGGATGTGCCCCCGCACGGCACATTACTACTGCTTTTACTACACACTTGTTTTTTCTGCTTGTCCGGGCCAGTCCTCTCGGTAGGAGTCCCTGGTCTGCCGCGACGTGACGTCGCCTAGCGATCGCAAACTAATCATTGTAGGCTTCAGAATCAGAATCAGAATCAGAATCAGAATCATTTATTTGCCAATAATGTAGGTATACAGATTAGATGTTTATGTCAATAAATTTGTCCCGATACATTTTACCTTTCGGCATGCAAAATATTATAGTAAAACATTGAATTTTATATGAATATAGTAATTTTGACAATTAATTAAACGGCTGCTTCATTACACATACAACAAAAAAATAAAAAAAAATAAAAATGTCATGGAAATAATACAATGTCAATCAAGTTATTAGGTACAATGTTTTTATGTCATTCGAAATTTGGTAAGTACATAATAAGTAATAAATAAATTGAGAATCACAGATATTAGGTTTTACTCGATTGTCTTGTCAAATAAGAAGTCTTTAATTGTGTAGTAACACTTGTCCAGAAGTAGTTTTGTTAGCTGCTTTTTAAACATTTTGACTGGTATTTCCATTAAATTTCTCGGCAGTTTGTTATAAATAAGAGGACCCATTTGTAAAATATTCTTTTTTAGTAAGGCGGTTTTATAGCCACCTGTATACAGTAGGTTTTTATACTTGGTCCTTATTGGTCTAGTGCACTGCCTTATTTCATCCAATGGTGTGAATAAATGCTGATTCGTTCTAACAAATAAGGCAACTTCTAGAATATACAAGGATGGAAATGTCAGAATTTTTAAGCATTTAAATACAGGTTGACAGCTTTCTGTCGACTTAAGACCAGTCATTGACCTAAGGCATCGCTTTTGTGCCTTGAATATTCGTTCCCTCTCGCTACAGTTACCCCAAAATATGATACCAAATCTTAATAATGAAGCAACTAGACCATGATATGCTGTCAACAACGTATTCATATTTACTTTTTTAGATAAGTTATACAGTATAAAGGCAGTTTTACTTAACTTTTGGCACACTATTTCAGCATGAGGTTCCCATGTCAATTTATGGTCAATATATACTCCTAGAAATTTTGCCTCTGAGGTTGGCTCTACGTTTTGACCATTATATTCTGCAATTATATTCTCTGGCTGAAGACGCTGGTGAAAATGCATGACTTTAGTTTTCTGCAGATTTATAACTAGATTATTTTTATTAAGCCATTCTATTATGGCTTTTATTGTGCTGTTTATTTCATTTCCATATTGACCTTTATCTCTGCATTCAATTATGGCTGTGCTGTCGTCCGCAAATAACGTCATTGGTTGATGAATTTCGCGAGGCAAGTCATTAATATAAATTAAAAATAATAATGGCCCAAGAACACTACCTTGTGGTACTCCGAATTTCGTAACTCTACAATTGGATAAATATTTAAATTCTCGTTTAGTTCTGATACAAATTCTCGATATTTCTGTATACTGTTTTCTATCCGTGTGTTACCTCTAATACCGTAATAGTTAAGCTTATTTAGGAGTATGTCATGTTTTACGTAATCAAACGCTTTCGTCATATCTGTGAAGATTGCACATACGGGGATTTTTTTATCCACATTACTCATGATTATTTTCAGAAAATCAAATATTGCCATGTTAATATTCTTATTTCTTTGAAAGCCATATCGATTATCACATAAAATATTGTTTTTAGTTATGAATGTGTAAACTGATTCGTATATAACCTTTTCGAGTATTTTAGAGAATACTGAAACTAAAGCTACTGGTCTATAATTTGTCATATCTGCTCTATTGTTTTTCTTGTGGAGAGGTTTAATAATCACAGTCTTTAATTTATCAGGAAATATGCCAGAGCTTATGCTTGCATTTATGATATGACTTAGTGGTTTTGCTATAGTGTCAGAAGTATACTTTACGGCCATGGTTGAAATGCCGTCATATCCAACACTTTTTTTATTTTTTAGTTTTTGTATTATACGTACAATATCTTGAGGCACAACCGGGGGCATAAATAAAGAATTTCGGATATTGGTCGCACCAATTATATTGCATGGTTGGTTGCTAGAAACGTTTTGGGCCTGGTCGACAAAGAAATCATTAAATGAATCAGCAATTTGCTGTGGATTCTTGATTAATTTGTTACCATTATTTATTTGTAAAATGGGTTCTTTCGCTTGACTACTATTATTAATTATCTGCCATGATGCTTTCGATTTATTTTGTGAGCTATTAATTAAATAATTATTTTGGGCCTTTTGAGTGAGTTTTAAGATTTTTTTAAGTCTCTGTGAATAGTTTTGGAATTTATTTTTATTTTCACATGAAGGTGCTTTTCTATATTTCCAAAGAAGGTTTCTTTGTTTTCTGCTACAAATCCTAATTCCTCGTGAAATCCATTTAATTTTTTTGTTAGGTTTTACACTAACTAGTTGATCTGGAAAACATAAGTCATACAATAAACTAAACATGTTAATAAAATTATCATAGGACTCGTTGGGGTTGTCTGTTTCAAAAACTTCCGTTAAAGATAGAGATTGCAGGTGTTTTTTAAATGACATTAAATTTTCTTTGCATAAGTTACGTTTACGAATGCGCCAAGAATTAAGTTTGCATGTTTTATTTACCTGTATTTTTAAAAGTTGAGCGGTATGATCGGAAAGTGCCAAATCGATAACTTCACTCTCACATTTTAGTCTAGAATTATGAGCAAAGTTATCTAAGCAAGTACCACTTTTTAGTCTAGTCGGTTGATTGAATTCTAGTCTAAGGTTATAATTTAACAGCAGGTTTACAAAATCTAGGGTGTAGTTATTTCTTTGAAGCGTGTTGATGTTGAAGTCCCCGCATAAGACTATTTTTTTATTGATTTTATTACACAATTTCTTTAACAAGGTATCTAAATTATTCATAAAGGTATTTATACCTGACATATTTGGCGGCCTGTAAATGCAAACAACAATTAATCCCTGATTACTTAATTCTATTGCACAATATTCAAACACACCTGTGATGGACGTGTTAGGAAGTTCCTTATATTCGTAGTTATTTCTGATAAGAATACAAGCTCCTCCTCGTTTTTGATTTCTCGAATAGTACGATGCAAGTTTGAAATTAGGTATGTTAATTAATGATTCATGTCCAGAGGTTATGAAGTGTTCAGTTATACATAGTACGTCAATGTCAATTTTTTTCTCAGTATGTAATTCTTGGATGTGTACTGTCAATATATCTGATTTATTCAGGAGTCCCGCTATATTTTGATGCATAATGGTCATGTGCTTAAAATAGAAAAAACTGGTCATTTGTTGATGTCGTATTATCTTGTTTAGTCAAAGTTTTTGGTAATGTGTCATTTATATCGGTGTTACTTTTTGTCAGATCTTGAGAACCGAATATGTTGTAGTCAGCAATTATATTGGACATTATCTGGTCATAAATATTTCTCCATCCATGTTTGTTTATTTTGCCTGTATTGTAGGAAAACATGTCAAATGACAGGGAGCGATTACTGTCGAAAAAGTATGCATAATTATTATTTTTTAAGTCCAGACAAAGAAGATTATTAAACAGTTCGGCTTTATAGTTGTGGATTAGAGCTCCTTTTATGTAACTTGGGGTGCATATAACAACGTTTGTTTGGGTAACGTTTTTTAATGAGTTTTTTACATTCTCAAGGAGATTCATATACGTATTATTCTTTAGATCCTGTGCTCCTATAAAAATTAAGCAGTAGTCACACATTGAGAAGTCTTTTATTTTGTCTATAACAGTGTTTAAGATTCCTTCTGTAAAGGCATTTGGTAGCAAATAATGACAGTAGTCAAATTGATTTGCGAATACTTCTTCTATTAGCGGCAGAGTTCTTTTAGTGCAACCGCTGCTTATTATTGAGAGTCTATTTTTACGTTTTTTTATAGAACCACCTAATGATTTTATTATAGCAATATTGCTCTGATGTGATACTGGTGCTGCCTGCTGATAAGGCGTCAATACGTTATATGTCAGATCAGATGTTTGAGTTTCTTTATGGCACACGACGGTTTTTATTTCCTTATCTGGTGTCCGTATATTACTAATTTCAAACTTTTTATCTGATGTCAAAGATGTATGTTTAACTCGTTTGTCGTTGACGACGTCGTGGTCAATTTGAGTCATCTGCGTGCTTGACTTAGTTTTTTTGGGTGTTGTTGACTTGTGTTTGATTGGAGAGCTAGCAATCTGCTTATATAAATAATTTTTCTTTGATAAATCTTCATTACTCTGTCTCAAACTGCTATTTTCCAATGATAATACCTCAATTTCCTTATGCGCGCTGTTTAGTTCAGAAGTCAAATCATCAATTTTCTCTTGCAATGTTTTTATTTGATTAATCTCTTCGTCTTCCGACATTTCTGGCATACTATTTGAAGTGCAATTTAATGTTGTATTATTGCTATCATCATGGTTTGATTCCGATCTTTTGCTGCGATTGCGGCGGAATGTTATATTATCTAAGAAATTCATATTGGCAGCCAACTAAAATATTTATTTTGTTTCTTCAAAATAAAATAAAAAATCTACCAAGATTTTTTATTTTTTTATTTCTATCAACACTCAATTGAACTTGGGAACACCGTAGAACTATCGAAATTGTTTATTGCGCTAATAGATGTCGCTGTTCACAATATTTATATCATAAAACATAATATTGATTGTTTGCAACACTATGATGAGTCTTGTAACACACTGTTATTTATTCCGCTACTCGCTACTAGATGGCGCTGTTACCAATATGATAGTAATATTTTGAATAAAAAACGGAATCTGTAATTGTTCTTTTTTGAATTTTTACTTTTTCACTGTTTAATAAAATGTTTTATGGGTGAGTATGTTTGTTTACAGATTAGAAGTGATAATAACTTCACTAAATTCACTTGTTGTCCGTTGTTTCGCGATTCAAGTCACTATTGTAAAGTTCTTATATCACAGCTGATTTTGTTAATTGCTCAACAGGAGCACTGAATAACATTTTCACAGCTAGATTGTAAGTTCAGTTTCACTTTTACACACAGTTCATTATCCAAATATACGAAAAAACTATTGTTTCACTAATTTTAGACGAAGCATAACATTAAGTAATGTTTACTAGAGTGCGCCCTCTAGCGGTCCCCCTTCATTAAAGACCTATAAAAACGTTGTGCTTGCATTCGCAATAAAGTTAATTGTATCTACTGACATTAACTGGCGTCATTGTGTGGAGCCTATGATAATACCGTAACTCGAAATAAGCCTAAAACTACATACATAGAATAATAACATGTGATTAATACTAAACTAAATAATGCACCGACCGTACTATTTTTATCGTCTTTCAAAGACGAGCGAATGAATGAATCGAATGCTTACTATTCATTAGTTTATTACTCCTAAAACTAAATGGTTTTGAACAAAAAATAAATAAAAAAATCAGACGGAATTTATCTTTTCACGATTGAGTAAGTAATTATTCCTTGTTCTGAAAATATAAACACGCGTGTTACATCGCTGTGCTGTAGTAACCTGAACAAATTTGAACATTGCCAATGAAACCATAGATTGGGCACATTTAAGGGGCCACCGGTGCAAGACCATAAAATCGGAACTGGGTTTACAGCCAGCCCCGGCGCGGCGTGCGCCCGCGCGCGGCGGGTAGGTGCCATGCCGCGCGCGCGGCGGGTAGGTGCCATGCCGCGCGCGCGGCGGGTAGGTGCCATGCCGCGCGCGCGGCGGGTAGGTGCCATGCCGCGCGCGCGGCGGGTAGGTGCCATGCCGCGCGCGCGGCGGGTAGGTGCCATGCCGCGCGCGCGGCGGGTAGGTGCCATGCCGCGCGCGCGGCGGGTAGGTGCCATGCCGCGCGCGCGGCGGGTAGGTGCCATGCCGCGCGTACGGCGGTTAGGTGCCATGCCGCGCGCGCGGCGGGTAGGTGCCATGCCGCGCGCGCGGCGGGTAGGTGCCATGCCGCGCGCGCGGAGGGTAGGTGCCATGCCGCGCGCGCGGCGGGTAGATGCCATGCTGCGTGCGCGTGGACACTGTGTAGGTGCGCAGCTTGCGTCACACCCCGTGATGGGGAGAATGCCGAATTGATAAAATAATAAATAAAAATTGTTTATTTGATAACCGTGTACAACAAATTTGAGATTGAAGACTCCTTTTAAACAAAAGATGCCTGTATTAGGGGTTCCCTACTTGATTTCGAAAGTTGATGATCCGATTTTTATTATATCGAACATGGTGTGTCGATAATTCAGTTGTACGATGTTTTATTCCACCGATGCTTTATTGGTGCGATGTAACGTTTGTGCGAAAAATCCTGTTGCGAAAAACCCTACAGCGATTGCTCATTAGTTCGCTAATTTATTCATTCGATAGTATCGTATGTATAGTATAATAGTAGTCGCATGTCGGCTCGAAGCGCCTACTGTTGTCCGTGACATTTAATTAATATTCCTATTTTGCATTATAGACGTTAAGGAAATACATTTTAGTTTAGTTAGTAATTTCGAATTCTTGTAATATTCTTTATTTAACCGGCCCTTAGTTAAGATTTCCTAGTCGAGCCTGGCGACTAGGCGTCTGCTGGCGATGTTTGCCAACGTTATAACAACACAATAACTAAAGTTGTCAGACACCTCCCTCATTAAATAACCTTCTTCTAAATATTTCTGGATTATTATTACTCTTGTTGTCCGTTTTGTTAAACCACTTGAATATTCAACATGTTTTTTCGTAATGAACAAAATAAAATACAAAACAGTTACAAAGTTTTAACAATTAATTACCTTGTTTATTAATTAATTACCTTGTTTATCTTAATCATCTCCGAACTTGTTTCTTTTAATTAAGTGCCCAGAATAGCCATTAAATTATTATGTTCTAATCAGTTCTAATAATAAATTGGTGTTTCAATAATAATATAGTAAGGACGTTACAATCTTGGTAACGATCGTAGACGTGAACCGATCGTAGACGTGAACCGATCGGTAGCTCTCTCCAAGTCTCCAACACATCATTTATTAATGTCGTTATCTAAGAAGTGGTCATAAATAAGACAGGTCGTGTACATAATACATTGTACGTCGTATTTTCCTGAATTATATAATAAACAGAAGTAACGACGTCATGACGTCACGGTCACAGAGCACACAGCGCGCCGCCGCGCGCCTAGTGATCCCAGCGGCTCCTGCCTGACAACTACTCAACTTTTGTACAGCATTTACAAGTCAGAAGTAACGACGTCATGACGTCACAGTCACAGAGCACACAGTGCCTAGTGATCCCAGCGGCTCCTGCCTGACAACTACTCAACTGTTGTACAGCATTTACAAGTCGCGAAAGGAGGGTTCACTTACATTCGGATTGGCTATTGCCAGCAATGAGATTAAACTTTATTCATTTATTTTATTTTTTTAATCCTAATCTTTACAACCGTATAGCGTGAAAAGATTTAAAAATGGGCTGTTGTTGCCGCAGTAATGCTATCTTCTACTTACCTCCTGTTCTAGTTCAACTTAATAATGAGCAGCAGTAGCGCGGCGGGAAGCTGCTGGGGATCTCTCGACAACGATCGCAAATCACACCAGCAATTCAGCACCATACAAATATTGGTGTTTTGCTGAAAATATTATCTTCTCAAAGACATTACAATGGAAAAGATATTTAATATAAACTTCATGAACTTAGTTATTAAAATTTATTAATAATGCAAGCTGATCTTTGTGTAAATATGTAAATCACAAACAAAAAGAAATGTGTACATAAAGCTTATGAAGTGTAGGTAATAATGTCAGGAGGCAGTCTTATGTTATTTCAAGCTTAGTCTGATTACGTTGTTGAATGGTGTTAGGACGCGGGCGGGGCGGCGCGGCGCGGCGTGTGACAGTCGCGCACTGCCTGGTGTTTGCGCGCGGCTCGCTCTGTCGGATGTGGCTATCGTGTGATTACTGTGACACTGTGTGCCGAGTTGCCGACGTCACTGTTCTTTGTGTCACATTTGAACACAACGAAAATATTTATCAATGTTGAGATGAAAACATCTTCCGATTTGTGTAATATTAAAAAAAACTGCTTAAGGTGGATGCTCCAAGGTAACCCGCGAAATTCAAATTTTCTTATGTTTTTTTGCAATTTGCTGGTCAGTACTAAGTTGTACGTTGATTAAAATATGATTCGCGGTCGTAACAAATATGTATCTGCCGTCTAGTTGCTTAGTTTTTGTTTTCTAAGCGCTACCTGGAGGCTTTAATTTATTGAGGCATCCACAGGCAAGCCCGGCTAAGCAGACGACAACCCACCCACCTGCCCACTTACTTGCCCACCAGAAAGTAACCAGTTGCCATGGCATGTTTGATTACTTAAGAATTGCGCTAAAGCTAGCTTTGTAAAGATGCATCATTAAACCTCAAAAGAAAAAGAGCCCTCAGCTTTTCGGTCGATACAACTTCGGTGATACGATAAGTTTTCTTTTTTCATTAGGTTTTAGGGTTCCGTACGTCTGAATGAAAAAGGATCACTCGTGTGTCTCTGTCCGTCTGTCACAGTCAATTTTCTCCGAATGTACTGTACCGATTTAGTTGAAGGTACAAATATTAATTTTTGTGACCCAAACACGGACGTGTAACGACGGGTCACTTTTGGGAAAGTTTTGAAAACTGTACCGTGTGACATATCAAATTAACAACCCAAAATTTTGAAAAATACAGAAATATAGTTCTTTCCTTAAACATTACAGGAAAACCTATAACCCGTCTAGCGTCTATGGTCTTAAAATAACATGGTAAATCTCTCAATATTGTGCATACAAACTTCATTTGCAATTGGAATGTATGAGAGAACCTGTTTTTCAACTACAATGTTAAATTTGTTCTCGGGATAAATTCATCCCCACCACGGAACCCTTAATTTTGGGTGGGTCCGACACGCATTTAGCCGGTTATTTTTTTATGAATATTCTGAGCTAAGCATAGTAGTTTTATTGTATGTTAAAAGTAAGGTATATTACATAATTATAACGATTACTTAAGAATTGACGAAATTAAACTGAAAAAGTACATTAGGTACCGTATTACAAAATTGAGGATTCAATCAACTCGGCCTATCGCAGTCCACTGCTGGACATAAGCCTCTCCCAGGCGGCGCCACAACACCCTGTCCATCTAGCTGGGGGGCGTCCCACACTACGCTTGACGATACGTGGTCTCCACTCCAGGACTCGTCTGCTCCACCGGCCATCGGTCCTTCGACAAACATGGCCAGCCCATTGCCACTTCAGTTTGCTTACTCTGCAAGCTATGTCGGTAACTCCGGTTCTTTTCCGGATAATTTCATTCCTGAAGAAATTGAGGATTACTTATAAAAAAATGTTACTTTTAGACAAAAAACATTGAATATAAAAAAATAAATAAACTGAAGATAAAAACCCAGCCCAGGACTACATCTGTCGTAATGTTTGCCGCCAAACGCCATTCATGTAATGTAACTATACATCCATCACAACATGCTGTCAGCTGTCACAACTCATCAGACGAGTGCTTACAGTTTCTGTTTCGGCTTTCCCCATTTTCAAGTTATAATATTGAGTAACAATATTTTTGTTTCTAATGTACCTACATACAATTGCACCGACAGGTAACATTATAATTTAAAACTCGTTTGAAATTTCCATTTGGGGACTCATTAATAGAGAAGCTCTACTTACTCAGCATTTTGTTAAGGTTTCGGAGCCAAATGGCAAAACCGGAACCCTTGTAATTTCGTATTCCCTAATTGTTAAGTGACGTACCTATGCGCTGCTAAAGTCAACCATTCATATTATATTCACATCGATATTTCTATATTAGAACTGGTAGAGTTAGCTATAATTATCTACATTAAATCATAAAAACAATATTCCATAATGATTTCCATTATTTGTTCTCGTTAGCGCTGATGCTGTTGACATAAGCACTCGTTATAACACTGTCACGATAGTGCAGACTCAATTGTTATGAGATAAGCAGCTTCAAGTAAATCTTAAACAATACACAAGCAATTAGTGTCATAAAAATATCATCTACCAAAGTGTTAAATATCGGAGAGTCATGCGTTCAAATATCATCTACCAAAGTGTTAAGTATCGGAGAGTCATGCGTTCAAATATCATCTACCAAAGTGTTAAGTATCGGAGAGTCATGCGTTCAAATATCATCTACGAAAGTGTTAAGTATCGGAGAGTCATGCGTTCAAATATCATCTACCAAAGTGTTAAGTATCGGAGAGTCATGCGTTCAAATATCATCTACGAAAGTGTTAAGTATCGGAGAGTCATGCGTTCAAATATCATCTACCAAAGTGTTAAGTATCGGAGAGTCATGCGTTCAAACGGAATGAATCTGTCTTCTACTCGGCGCATGGCAATCGTTTACTAAGGCAGTGACTAAATACTGTTAAGTCAGGTATTCAAGGGAAACAAAAGTTGCACAGCGTCACGGTAATATTATCTATATTACCGTGACAGCGTAGTTCCAGCATTGTAACATTTTGCTTGCAATATTTCATAAAGCTGTAGTGCGAAACATTTGTTGAGAATGATGTAGCTGCAACAACGATGGTTGCCAACCTTAGTTCACCATGAGCACCAATCAAAATCAAATCATTCAAATTAGGCTGAGAATCAGCAGACTTCGAAGGTCAAAATTACAAAAGACAGTACCCCAAAACGCCCGCCCTTCACCTAACAGCTTGAGGATGTGTCCATCCGCTTTAATAGTAGCGCGCTATGAAAATAGACTGGTTATTACTGTACATACATACATTAAATGCCTGCGTGTCGTTCGGTACTGCCACTATTTGAGCGGTTACCCTAACTTCATACACACGAGCGACACGGCGTCGGCAGCTTCCTTCGGCAAAGTGTCGCTCGTTTGAATGCACACGAAACGGGGAGGGTGCACCTGTGCTACGCGTGTGTGTGCGCGTATTGTGTCTCTACGCTTGCGGCAGGTGTTCGACGAGGTGTGCGTGGAGCTGGCGATGGCGCTGCTGCAGCTGCTGCAGTGGGCGCCGGGCGAGGAGCACCTGTGGCGCGCCTGCAAGGCCCTCGCGCGCTTCGTGGCGCACTCGCAGGACGTGCCGCAGCTCGTGGCCATGATCGGGCCCGACCCGTCCGCCTTCAGGTGAGCACGTCCGAACTAGTGCCGCTTGAGGCGACACGCACTCGGGCAAGCATAGAGTGGGCGAAAGGAAACGATTGCTATGACTAGTATTTTTCGTTCAATTAGCTACATCGATGGACCCTAAAATTGTTTTCTAGAATACTGCTGACAGTAGCATGTGTCCCATGTACTTGTGTTATTGTGTAATGTACGTCGCACGTTTGTTGCAGAGGCACGAGCCCGCGCGTGGACGAGCAGATCGACCTCATCATGAAGAAGGTCAAGTAGCGCGAGCACGCGTTGCCGGGCGACAGCCGCCGCGACTGTTCGCGCTGCTCAGCGACGACATGGTTACCATTTTGTTTTGTTTTTGTTTATATTTTTGTATCGCATAATAAGTACGACAGTTGGTGCTCAAGTGATGTATATTTGTATCTTTGCACCTCGCCGCCGCTCAGCAGGCGGCGCGTGCGCATGTGGTCAGTAGCGCCTGTAGTCGGGGAGGCAGTGGCGCCGACGACGGAGCGGTTGTAAATAATACGTTACCTGTTAGTACTAATGTATGTTAAGGCGACCTTAGCGTAAGTACCTGAGCTTATGACGAGCCTGAATTATGTAAATTATATGCACTCGTTTGTATGTATTTATGTTTATATTATGTATGCTGCTAGCACTAACACGTGGTGACTACGGTGCATTTACACTATATACTTACGTATTGTATAGTTTGTTTTATAGTTGCAAAAATTTAAATAAATTATTTGGTGTATTGGGGAGTCCGCTGTATTATTTGTTACAAGTTCCGCGAGTTTACGCAAGCGCGTTATACCGCAATACACACGCCTCGTGCGCGGTGAGAACCTTCACAATATACACACACTGCCTCGTGCGCGGTGAGAACCTTAACAATTGCGTGTGTTCACATCAAAACGAAAATATGAAAGTGAAGGAACGTGGAAGGTGTCGCTTGCGACCGGTAACAGTTGATAGTGCGTCGTTATCGGCGGCGCGCAACTGCTGAATGTCGATAACACAGCTGACCGGCTCTGCGAACAGTTCCGCGCGCCTGCTGCTGCCCTGTAGGTATTGTTGTGGTTCATATTCCAGCTTGTTGACTTATTCCGAATGGTGGCTGACAAAGTTTAGTACATAATTGCCGCTTGCTACTTCAAATCTTGTATGTTTCCCCTTTGTAATGGATAGCTGTGTTTATGAAAGTAGTAAAAAGAAATACGTTTTTAACGGTTTTCCGAATGGCACACTATACAATTACCCATGAAATATATTCTTCATCAAAAAAGGAAATCATTCATTTTGGGCTAAATTAAGAAAGTGACAACAAAAAAGTTATATTCCGTTAGAATAATAATTATGTTTTCTCTTTACTTTTCACAATTGGACCAACTCTGTGGGGTCATTCCCTGCGCTGTTATACAAGTTTGAAAAATATTGTTTTCAGGATTTTAGTTAAAAGTGTAATCTTTTTATAGTAATGAGTTGTTATGCCAGTAAACATCAGTTATCATCTTTTACAGTGGGACTCTAGGGTTATTCCCCACAAGCTACAGTACATAATAGAAATAATATTGTAATATTTATTTAACAGTAGTGGTATTAACTGACTTCAATAGGTCAATAGGGTTTGGGCCTATTTAGTGGTCTCTATTCACACACATGCACAAACAGTGAAATAAAATAATGCATAGTATTTTAGTTGGTGCATAAATAACGGCTGTAATTAAAAGAAGCTTAAACTAGGCTTAAGCTTGCTTTGGCTAAGCTTCTTCGTCATTGTGAATTGTTACTGGACCTGGGACCAGACCTGTAGGCTAATTGTTACTGGACCTGGGACCAGACCTGTAGGCTAATTGTTACTGGACCTGGAACCAGACCTGTAGGCTAATTGTTACTGGACCTGGAACCAGACCTGTAGGCTAATTGTTACTGGACCTGGAACCAGACCTGTAGGCTAATTGTTCCTGGACCTGGAACCAGACCTGTAGGCTAATTGTTACTGGACCTGGAACCAGACCTGTAGGCTAATTGTTACTGGACCTGGAACCAGACCTGTAGGCTAATTGTTACTGGACCTGGAACCAGACCTGTAGGCTAATTGTTACTGGACCTGGAACCAGACCTGTAGGCTAATTGTTACTGGACCTGGAACCAGACCTGTAGGCTAATTGTTACTGGACCTGGAACCAGACCTGTAGGTTAATTGCGTAACACATTTTATTTTATAATGAGAGCCCAAAATGTAGGAAATACAACTTGATATCGCTTGCCATATTGTCGAAAGTCAAAAAAGATCAGTTTCAACTTTTTTTTTTCACGAAAACAAGTTTAATGTTATTTTATGATATCTCAATAGTATGTTTAATTACCCATTCCTGCACCGGTGCTGCACACATTAGGACAATGTTTTGCGCGCGTTACATTGCGCCTGCCGTAAACAGCAATTTCTTACACCAAAAGTAAAGTCGTTCCCCAGCAATCATTTTAGCAATTTTTTTTACTAAAGTATGATGAAATAAATAAAATAAATAATAAATAAAAAGTGTTTATTTCTCACCACAAGCCAAAAAAACAATACAAACAATATTTTACACACAATAAATAGCTGACGATTTTTTGGTTGTGGATCACTGGTGCCTGTGGTAGGTAGTAACACCTGTAATACAGGTCACCAGGTCCCCACCTGTTTATAATAATAATAAATTTATTTAGACACATTTTGATGACATGTTAAGCACAACATACAAAAGATAGTAAAACAAAAATTAAAAATATTAAAGATATAGTGCAATAAAGTAGCGCTAGATCCCACACTAGGATACCCTGTGTCGTGGGATCTAGTTATTCCGGCGTTAATGACACATTATAAGTGCACTAGTGGGTAGTTCAGTGATCATTTGGTTACTTAGTCTAAACAATATACAAACTTACTTAACTAAAGGAAACATGCAGAATTACAATTATAAAGTATGTGTAGAGTGTAATTTAGTGTAGGTTGTATGTACATATGTTTGTGTAAAAGGGATGTGTTAGGGGGATGTGTTACGCCTGGGTGAGTATTTGTGAGGGACCTACTGTACGGGAGTCAGGAGAGCTTCAGTCCGTGCATAGTCCTGAGCTGATAGCCACTTACTAACTTTAATTTTATAAGTACGCTTTGAGCAACCCACTATGTCCAGGATTTGGTTGATATGTTGGTAAACAAATGGACCCGTGTATCTTGGAGCTCTTTGGGCGAATTTAGTGCAAGTATTGGGTGTTTTCCATTACTTCTGTCTGCACGTCCTATTAGATTTAGATTGGGTTTGGGGTGCTTGTCGGTGGAAGCGTAACAAGACAGACAAAATGAAGAGCTGTCTTATCCTAAGAACGTCACATTCTTGGTTTATGGTTACATATTTGATAGCTTACATCTGAATATCACAGCAAGTAACAAACATTTTAAACAATTAGTGAGCTTATTATTAGATTAAAAATAAATACAAAAACGATTAAAAAGTAAAAGTATGTTTGGTGGTTTTTATGAATATAAGTGTGTGTGAGGGTGTGTTAGAGAGAGTATTAGTGGATGAGTCTGATTAGACTAATACGTCAAAGAGAGCTTCTGTGGCAGTATATGTTTGGCTTTGCAGCCAAACAGCTTGTAGGGCGATTTTAAAATTATGTTTGCTCAAAGAGTGCAGGAAAGAATTCGGTTTAGTTTATTGTAAAGATAGGGTCCAAAGAAAATAAAGAATCTATGACTGAAACAAGTTTTGAGAGGAGTAGCTAAGGCAACTATATGGTTACGGCGATTAGTTTGCTGAGAATAGTTGGAAATAGCATGTTGTTTAATAGCAGTGGCTAGTACATAACCGTAAGGACTTGACAATATTCATAGAGCTTGACGGTGGGATAAAGTCTTGGCTTGAAACAGCACATCTTAAGAACCGCTCTCTGCGCACGTTCGATCTGAATATAGTGAGATTTCGCTACCCCGCCCCAGGACGAGACACAATAAACCAAAATTGATTGACACAGTGCCAGATAAGTCATTTTCATGACAACAGTATCTGCTGATTGGCGTAGTTGGTTAAAAATGTACATTAGTTTACGCATTCTATTTGATAGGTGTATTCTCTATTTGAACGTTAGATTGGAATCAATCACTGTGCCAAGATATTTTATCGAAGTGACTCTTTCAATGTTACAGTGATCACGGGTACTATTGCCATCGTTACTACCATTAGACTGTGGCAACGTTTAGTGAGTTTGTAACTGACACATTTGTATTTCGAATTGAAAAATTTACTATTTTCGTTTTCGATATGTTAGGGTTAGCAAGTTGTTCTTAAGCCATTCACCGACTGTATCGAAACCCTTCTGAGCAAGGCGATATGCCTCTTCCCAGCCGTCCGACGCAAATACAAGTGCTGTATCGTCCGCATAGGAAAATATTGTACCGCTTTCCAAGCTGAGGCTACACAGGTCATTCATATAAATTAAAAATAAACTGGGGCCAAGGATACTGCCCTGTGGCACGCCAGAAGCTACATTTAAATCGAAGCTAGAGTAGGTTCTAATTTTGGCACTCTGTGTCCTATTTGTAAGATAGCTCTGAAATAGAGATAGCTGGGTAGGTACCTCGCATACCCAGGCATTCGAGCTTAGATATTAAGATGGGAATCGAGACCGTGTCGAAGGCCTTCGCGAGATCCAGGAACAATGCAACACATTTCTTACCGTTGTCAAGTTTCTAAGCTATGTGATTAACCAGTTTGTGAACAGCATCAGCAGTAGAAAGATTTTTTCGAAAGCCAAACTGGTTAATCGACAAAAGATTGCATGCCTCTAAATATGCAACCAGCCTTGTATTTATTATCTTTTCCAATATCTTGGACATCGCAGGCAGAACTGATATGGGCCTATAGTTTTTGACACGATCACGGTCACCAGATTTAAAAATAGGGTGAAGAATTGCCTTTTTGAACCAGTCAGGAAAAACACCAGAGTCAAAGCTCATGTTGCAAACATATGTCAGCGGAGGTATAATAACGTTTTTATGTCGTTTCAGAAAGAGGAAATACCGTCCCAGCCGACTGCACAATCACTCTTAAGTGAAAGGATTAAGCGTTCCACCTCTTGTTCATTTGTCCTAAACAGTACAAAAGATTCCCTCTGGGGTTCGGGTAGCGAAATACATAGATCGAGGGTCTCTATGCATTTTATCAGCTAGCCGATCCCTTACATTTGCAAAATAGTCAGTAATTTGATTTATAGTGTCCTGCTTATCGTGATTATTCACTATGAGATCATGGGCTGAAGACTTGAGTTGACCCATGTTTGTGACTTTTTGAATTACACGCCATAGCTGCTTAGAATTTCTACCAGAAATTTATTTTTTCAAATTCTAGTCTCTCATAATCTGTTTTTGCTTTTCGTAGCAGATTTGTACAAAAATTACGATACCTTCTGTAGGCCACCACGAGGACTTCATTTGACGGATCTGTTCTAAGCTTTTTATCCAAGTTGTCTCTGTGGCGCATACATTTTAGTAATCCAGGGTTTAATCGGCCTGCGTCTAAGTGAAGTTGAAATAGTTTTAGTGTTCCTGGATAAAGCTAGGAAAAGTGGTTCCATTAAATATTTAGTAGCCAAATTAGGATCTTTCGTTGCATAGACGGCATCGAAACTTATGTTGCAAATGTCATTAGTAAGCTCATCCTCATTTATTTTTGTAATTTGGCGTGAGTTTAGAGTTTTACTTTTATTTACTGACAAAGAGAGTAAAACTGCAAAGTGATCTGTGACAGTGGATTCTAGCACCATGACTGTGTTAGGGAAAGAAGTCTTTATATTGGCGTGATCAAGACATGTAGATCCATGTGTGTCCTGGGAAAAGTCCGTGGTGAGCTAGTAAATCCAAATAGTCCAGTGAATATGCATCTTTATTATTGCGTGAAATATCAATATTTATATCTCCTATCATTACCATGTGTCTAAACGATTTAAGCTCACATAAAACACTGTCCATAGATTGTATAAATTTTGAGGGATCTTTAAATGCATAAGGCCTGTACACAGAAATAATGTCTATATCAGCCCCAACCGTGACTGTCAAACAGTTCGCTTCGGATATGATGGGTTCTTTAACTTTCACATTAGCTAATAAACTATTGACATAAACAATTACTCCGTCATTCTGATTAAAGGTTTTTGATGACTTATGAGAAATATATCCCTCTAGAATTGGAATGACGGGGTAACGGGAGAGCCAACATTCTGATAGAATAATAACGTCACTAGGTACCACAATTCTTTGTAATAGAGTTAAAAGCCCCGCATAGTTAGCATTTACACTGCGAATGTTTTGGGATAATACAGTCAAACATGTGTGTTAGAGGGCAACAGCTTGGTACAATCATCAGGGTCACATCGTATCGCGTTTGAAAAAGTAATGTTATCCAAATTATCTAACATAATTATCATTTAAATTATCGAATGTTACGGCTTGAAACTAAGAGGACAAAGTACGGGATTTTTAATATTATTATTTTTCCAGTAACATGCGGGTCTCACCAGTATTTTAAGGAAATGCGAGAACCAACTCTAAAAACAACTACGGGTCTTGATCGTGAATTTGTAAATTTTGAAAATATTTTGTGTGGGTATGATGTAAAATGGAGTGTATTTATGTGCCAGTATGATTGTTTGAAAGTGTGTGTGTAAATAAGTGTGTTATAAAGATAAAAAATTGCAACATTAAGTAACAAAAATCAATGAAATAGTTAACATTAGGCATGGCGCATGGTTTTGTAGCTATAACTAAATAATAACAATAAAAACAACAACAATTATTAAAAGCGGGCATGCAAGTTTTTGTAATAATGACATAATTTATTTATTTATTTATCACAAACAACTACAGGGAAAAAAAAACTACACTACATACACACACACCACATACTCAGACTCGGATACATAGTCAGGTTTGAGTTAACTTGACTAAGTCTTTTTCAGAGTTCACTACGACACGTTGCACTCCGTCTTCTTTGGGTAAGTAAACTTTACCATATGCTGACCAACAGTGTTTATATTTATGCTGAGCGGCAAAATCTCTTGCTAGAGAGTATATCTTTCGGGTTTTTGATGGTAGGTTGTCGGATATATAAATAGGTACCTTGGGGCCGTCAACTCGAAGGTGCGCTGTATTTGATTTGTTGTTAAAGTTGTTTTTGTTGAAGGTCCTAACCAAATGGAGTAATTTTGACTTGAGCATAACGGTAGTAAAATCAACTATGATGGTGTTATTCATGGAACTTAAGAGTTTATTCTGTATACATCTTTAATATCGGATTGAACAATAGTGGTATCAAGGATATTACCGATATTTCTCACTGCGTTAGACAGATCAAGTTTCGATTCATCAGCGATTTTTGGGACATTTTTAATTTCAAGACTAGTTATTTTTTATTGTTTTCCCAGGTGGTCCTTTCCTTCTTCAAGTCTATATATGTAATCCCGATTTTCCTTCCTCTCGACTTCATATTCCTGCATTTTTGCCAGCATCTCATCATATTTGGCAACAGAAAAATCAACGTTATCCTGAAGTTTACTGCATGCAGTGTCTGAGCGGAGTAATGTTTGCTCTTTTCTTGTGTCTTTGAGTATGTTCGATATTTCGTCCTTGAACTCGCTCATGTTGAAAAGATTTTCGCGAACGTCCCGTTTCCTTTTATTGCGCCTGGTTATATTTGAATCCATGCAAGCTTCACTCGATTCCGTAGTGCAATTTAAAGCTGTGCTACGTTTTTCTATACACCAGACAAAAAAAAAAAAAAAGTACAAATACTCGGGTCTTGGATTTGAACTCGAGACGATGTGGTTACTGGTGGACCGCCAACACCGCAGTGCTACGACACAGCGTTACGTAGGCACTCGAAAATTACGATCTGCAAAATGTGTGATGAGTAATGGGTCTTTTGAAATTGTATATATTTCCCTGTATCTTGAAAAATATTTAAAAAAAAAGAACTCATCTAATTTGACGGAAAACGACCCAACGGGTTCGGTCCCACAGTAAGAAATGAAGATAAAAAGTATTCTTTCGGAATAGCCCAAAATGTATGGACGGTGAATGTTCTCCTTTGCAAACTTCGCATTATCGTAGATCAACTTAGAAGTAGCTAAGGATCACGCGCACCTATTTCGTGAATACTAAAGTTATGCGTCGAGACAGCAAACGGACATTGAAAGCCTTATGGAATTAAGTCCGCCTTTGTACATTGGTGTGCTTAAAGTATTTAATAAATAAATAGTGTTTACAGTAACAAGGTTCAAACTAAAACCTTAGACACAGGATGGAAGGCCGCCGGTAAAATCAACGTGATGACTTGAACGTGAATTTTGTATGTATGTGTTGAGGGAGGACGCTCCGAAGAGAAGATGTATGGATTGAAGGTTGTGTATCGGGACTAGCTATTTATAAAAATTCCATCTTATCTGCAAACAAGTGATTTCTATTAACGAGGAGAATGAAAGGGGAAAACATTTAACGCCTCCACTAGTAACATTGCGGGAGGGTAGGCAGAAGAACGCGTAAGAAAATGTCTAGACATCGAATCAGAACATAGTGTCACGGGACTCGTGCCACGATGATCATAGGAGGAACTGGTCCAGGAAGTGTTAGTGCTGCAATAAGTCGCGCGCGTTACTCATAAGTACATTAGATAACAATTGAAAGTATGTGAGTTACTGCGCTGGCGATGATGGGGTGCTTCTGCTGACATTGTCCCCTTTGATGCCGACGTACTGGCGCGCGCGCAGGTAGGTATTAGAACCCTCACGTGCTAGCGAATTATTCTGCTATATTATCTTATTTCTTTATTCCGTGGTGTGACGGTACGTACGCTCGGCCGACTTGTTTGTGCAGGCGCCCGTTTTTCTCGTTTTTCGTTTATTTTTAGTGAAATCGATACGTTCGCAAATGCTAATCCCGTTCGCTCATTATAAACAACGATTAAAATTAAGTTTTAATTTATTATCATGAGAAATTACGATTCGTTACTACAACGTAGGTACCTATATGGTTTCAACTCGACGTTGTGTTATGTGAATTACGATTCGTTACTACAACGTAGGTACCTATATGGTTTCAACTCGACGTTGTGTTATGTGAATTAAAAGGTACCTACTTATTATCATTTAAGTCTAGGTAGGTGCAACAAACGACACTCGGAGGCAGGCGAGGCATCCGTGTCAGTAGTAGCAATGTCACAGACTATCACCTAAATCCTAGCATCTATAAATAGATAAGAATCTCAATAAACAATAGATACTGCACAACAGATATCAGCGAGTCGTTCCCGCCGTTTGGAAACGTGTCAATGTCGCTCGCAGCCCGCGCGCAGCCCGCGCTCCGCGGCGGCGTCGTGTACATGTTCACAGGCGCTGCGGTGACATCAATCTGTATAATTATTAACGTTAGCTATCTCCAAATGTCATCTCTTCATGTTATAAAATCATCGGTAAATAAACAGCTTACATTTTATGTGAACTAGAACATGTCGCTAAACCAGATAATTTCGTCGTCTGTTATTTCTATGTTTGTTATTCCTTATCAAATCTCTTGTGCCCACTGAACATTTACAGGTTGCTCACACTATTCGCCAAAATTAAAATTACCTACAAATCATCAGGGCGTAGGTATACCAAGCTAGGTATCTCGATGAGCCCAAAGTAAAATAAAATAAAGACTCCACAGATACATATCAAAATAATAGTCAGGTTAGCAAGGCACGGGGCTGGCACGCACCTAGTGGGCTAGTCTCGACCGCGGTGCAGCGAGCTAGGCACCGGTATCCGCGGCATTCGTAATGGCGCAGGCGCCTAGCTGCTCGTAACATGATCGCTTGTCGCTACACACACAACACACCGGCTAAGGAGCTTCATTAAAACTAGTAGGAGCGGTCGGCATGTGGGCAAATATTCAGGTTAAACACTATTAAGTATTGAAGCGAATGCTACTCACTATCGGGTATCAACTTAAATACAATTTTTGCATGAATTAAGTGGCTCGGTACTTGTGCAAGTCTTGCAGTGCCACTTTGCACTACTATAAGTACATAGGTCATTATGTACACCCTGAAGTAAAAATAGGCAAGCAATCAAACAAAAGTATAAAACAGATATCGAAGGATGCAGAGAGCTTATATTCTATTGCAACGCTAAAGGTTTCATGAAATAGCTGAACAGATGCTGACGCGAAGCGGCACAACACGACAAACGGCCCTCCCCAGCAGACCAGTCGTTATGGACAGTTACGGCCACGCGAGAGGCAGGCTCCCAGCCTTGTCCAACATGCAGATCCCGTGTCAGAACTAGCGAGTGTGATGGACACATGTAGCAGTACTAACTTATTAGATAAAGGTTTGTTTAACTAAGCAGTAGACGTATCAAAAATCAAAAGTCATTTATTCAAATTAGGCTGAAATCAGCACTTTTCGAACGTCAAAATTACAAAAGACAGTCCCCCAAAAACGCCCGCCCTTCACCACTTCCTAGTGCTATCGCTGGGAAGAAGTGGCGCAACAAACTCCCCAGCAGCACAGCTGTCTGGAATGGTTGGGCAACTCTACGTACCGTTTTTCATATTTTGAAACAGGTCGCGATAACGCGCGCAATTCGCTGCCATGCTCGAATCTTGCAACATCACCTGCCGTACTTTATCGCAGCCAGCGAGAAGTTCCTGCATTGTTACGACGGTAACGATCGTGTTCAGTCATAGACCCGGGCGTGACATGCATCACTTCACACCATTAAAGGAAATGTATAATATAACAAATGCGGTCAATTACATTGTTTTGCATTTTCATGAAATGAATACATTACTTCTGTCTACTTCATGTTGAGTTTCCATAACACACCCATATATGTAAGCCCCAGCTGTAAAATAAACAAGACTGAAAGTTGTCAAAAAATGCCCGTTTTGACTTTGAAAGTTCTAGTAGTTAATAAAGATCAAATTAGCAAAACACGTATTCGTTTGTATAAAACTGACAGGTGTCAAGAACGCATTCTCAAATGTCAAAACGGACCTTTTATTTTTTGACAACTTTAGTGACCATGGATATGGCGCTCGCCTGAAATGAATGGATAAATAAATAAATGGAACCTGGTGTCTCCCTCTAACACACGCCATCGTGGCTGCGGTGAAAAGTGTTTACTGTAGGATGTAGGAACTGTCCGTTCATGTATCCGTGATTGCTGCGAGGACGATGCGCCGCGCCGTGCGGATGCGAAGCTTCGTTCGTCCACGAGGCGTATTGAAGTAGCTTTTTTTTATTTACACTGGTGTTGTGTTGTGTGCTCGTGTGTCAGAGGGCGCGGACGCTGCGCTGGCCACACGGAGCCCGAGCACCGCGCCGCTTGCACTTGTTTGTGGCCACGGTGGCTATCACTAGTTAGCGCTGGCAGCGACTTCGTTTATTATCTCAGCGATCTATCGACCACTCTGTGGCAAGTTGAAAGCTTTTTGAGGTCGTAGTCAATTTACAAAATATATAAGAAAAAGGATGTTTTTCGTTTTCGCTATTGAAAGTCTAACTAGATTATCGCAACCAAATAGCTCAAGCAAAGATTGATCTCTTATCTATCAGTGTTCCACAGCTTGGAATGTTCGAGGACTTTGGTAAAACTGTGTGGCAGTCCAACAGAGAGTGATTCAGTGTGTGGCGCGGAACTACTGTGTGTGTGTTTGTGATAGTGTGCTCTAGTATAATGACACTAATATCCAGGGAGAAAACTGAACAATACGCTTGTGTGAGTAGAACGCCGAGCGCATTTCCTCTTCAGTTTGCGGCAAAGCATTTCGTCAGTGTCGTGAGAATTGTGAGTTCCGTCTGAGGAGAAGACATCAGTTGTCTTGAACCTAAATGCAGTCACGCAGTGTCAATACAATATTATACAACACGTGTGTGATCTCGTGCCGTGGTGCGGCGGCAGGCGAGCAGCGAGTGTGACGCAGTGAGCAGAGTGAGCACAGCGAGCGCAGCGTGCACAGCGAACAGTGCGCTGCAACGAGCGCTGTATTGGCGGTGTTTGTCCCGCGCTGTTTGCTTATACATCGGAAAGGTTTACTGATACCGAGATAATTAATTAAATTATAACGGGCGGCAGTTCGCCCATCCGAAAGCACAGTGAGGCTCGCGCGGCGGGCTCGGACGCGCGACACACTGAGCATTGTAATACTAATTAATTAATTAAATAAATTAACGGATCGATAAACAGAGGCCACAGTCGTCGTAGTCGTTCGTCAGTCGTAAGCTCGCAGCATGGAGTCCGAGCTGGGCATCCCGCTGCCGCGCCGCGCCGGCAAGGCGGGCGGCTGGCGGCGCGTGCTGCGGCGGCGCGTGCCGCTGCTGCGCTGGCTGCCGCGCTACGAGCGCGTGGCGGCGCTGGCGGACCTGGTGGCCGGCATCACGCTGGGCCTCACGCTGGTGCCGCAGAGCATCGCCTACGCCAGCCTCGCCAACCTGCCCGTGCAGTACGGACTCTACTCCTCGTTCGTGGGTACGTCACACGACCTATTACATCATAACATAACGTCATGCCTGTATTCCCCGAAGGGTTAGGCAGAGTTGTGACTATAGTATACCTACAAATAGCCGCTATTGAATCTTTCACGCGAAAGGGTTGTAGATAATAATGCCTTGACTTTTGGGCTCTTTCGATGTAGCCCGCGAAATTGAAATTTTCTTACGTTTTTTTAAGTATCAGGTTGTATGATGATAGAAATTCAGACGCGCCCCTAAAAAATCATCATCAGAACCAATTTAGGGTAGTATGTAATTGAAAAGATTTAACAAGGAGTGTCTCAGAAGCCCGGTGTGTTCTCAATATCATTTAACAAGGAGTGTCTCAGAAGCCCGGTGTGTTCTCAATATCATTTAACAAGGAGTGTCTCAGAAGCCCGGTGTGTTCTCAATATCATTTAACAAGGAGTGACTCAGAAGCCCGGTGTGTTCTCAATATCATTTAACAAGGAGTGTCTCAGAAGCCCGGTGTGTTCTCAATATCATTTAACAAGGAGTGTCTCAGAAGCCCGGTGTGTTCTCAATATCATTTAACAAGGAGTGTCTCAGAAGCCCGGTGTGTTCTCAATATCATTTAACAAGGAGTGTCTCAGAAGCCCGGTGTATTCTCAATATCATTTAACAAGGAGTGTCTCAGAAGCCCGGTGTGTTCTCAATATCATTTCTTTTTAACCTTGTAGGTACACTTTGTTCATATGATAGATATTTTATTCACAAAGAAGTTCAATGCTAACGTTGTAATATGTTGTACATTACTTTGTGCAAGTAGGTAGTGAACGTGCTGTCACTTGTCAGGGGACACATAATTATATAACATAACATCACGCCCGTATTCCCCGCAGGGTTAGGCAGAGGTGCACTCATTTACATTAGTGTAGCTAAATTAGAGGCTATTCTTTTGAATTTAGCTATACTAATGTAAATGTGGGTGTACAAGGGCGGAGTGATAAGTCTGGTAAAAATTAAACAAGGAGTCAATTTTATTTAATTATTATTATTTATTTTTCAACGTAGTTTCCTTGTAACTCAATACACTTCATTTAGTTTCTCTAGCTTTTCGATCCCTTCCATAAAGTACGACTTAGGTATCCCTTCGAAGTAGGCATTGGTTTCGTGCATGATCTCTTCGTTGGAGCCAAATCGTTTCCCACCAAGCCATTTTTTTAAATTCGGAAACAGAAAATAGTCGCAAGGGGCTCTAGCTCTTCTTAGTCAAATGCGGTCGTTTTTCACGTAAAATTTTGTCAAATTGGTCCAATAAATTGGCATAATATATGCCATTAATCGTTTTACCCTTCTCTAGGTAGTCAATATGGATTACCCCACGTGCATCCCAAAAAAACTGTAGCCATCATGTTTATTGGCCGATAAAACTGCTTTGGCCTTCTTTGGAGCCGGTTCGCCGGTAGCAATCCACTGTTTCGATTGTTGCTTGGTTTCTGGGGTATGGTGATGGATCCATGTTTAGTCTACTGTTATAAAACGACGAAAAAATTCGGTTTTATCCCGTTGAAACAACGCCAAACCTGCCTCCGAAGTGGGCACACGCATGAGTTTTTGATCAACAGTCAGTAAACACGGCACCCATCGCGCGGATCGCTTCTTCATACCTAAATGTTGGTGTAAGATATTGCGAACACGTTCGGCTGAGATGCCTACTATCTCGACTATCTCCCTCACTTTTACTCTTCGGTCGTTCAAGACTACATGGTGGATTTTAACGATCATCTCTGGAGTAGTGACCTCAACTGGGCGTCCTGGACGCACAGCATCACTTGTGCTTGTACGACCACACCGAAAATCGTTGAACCACTTATGAATCATTTTAAGCGACGGAGCAGAGTCCCCCTAATATTTATCAAGTTTTTGTTTCGTTTCCGTTATAGTTTTTTTTCGCAAAAAATAATGTTTAATCACGACACGAAATTCACTTTTCTCCATCTTTGCAAAAACGTGTTCAGTTGTTTTTCTTTAATGGCTATCAAAAAAAAAAACTAACCGGCAGTACTGGTTGAAAATTTTAATTTAGTCCTTCAAAAGAGTTGTGAACAAGGAGGTTCCGTGCAATTTACGATCATTTTATTCCAAAATAGATGTTTACCAGACTTGTCACTCCCGCACTCGTAGTGTGAGTGCACCTCTGCCTAACTCTGCGGGGAGTACGGGCGTGATGTTATGTCATGTAATGTAATGTGTATCGGTATGTTGACATGTGATACAATTCACAGAAGTATATGCGAATAAATAAATCTGAAATCTCTCTGATCTCTCTCTCTAAATCTTCTGATTTAAATCAAGTCGTACACATCTGTATTTTAATTAGCCATCTGTATTAAAATTAATTATAACACGCTTTGACTCCTGAAGACGTGCAACGCTTTACGTTGAACTAAACAATATAGTGGAGCGTCAGCCTCGGTCTTTTGTAACTGTGAATGAAATGATATGCTCGAGGTGGGAATGGTGGGATATTGTTTTTTAAACTATAAGTTGCAGTTTACAGATAAAAAAATGTGTTTTTTATTTTTTCGTTATTTTAACAAAAAAATAATATTTGAGTATTTAATTATAATTAAATAATATTTTTTTGTATGTGAATGTTGAATTGGACTTAAATATACAAAGAAAAACTTCTTTCAATGATACCTGAGTGTATTAAGGGTCGTAGGTACCTTGAACAAGTAGGTAGTAACAATATGAAAAAATAAAAATAATCATTAGTTTAATTGTTAATGTTTAGTGTAATAATTAGAATCAATATTATAATATTAGGTATTTGACATATAAAACTTGCTGTGCCTTGAAATTTGAATGTATGCCTATTAACCAGGGTTTTACATGTTAGCAAATAACAACAACAACAACTTTTTACGATTCCCGGTCATTTCAATTCATTTAAAAAGTGTAGACAATGTCCATTACGTTATTGATAGAGTAATGCTTTCAAATCACCCCAAAGTAAAAAAAAAACTTACAAAAATTGCTTCTGAAATGGGTTGTGATACTTACTATAGTTATCAGCGTATTTAAATAGAGGCAAAAATAATTTAGCCAAAAATTTTGAGAAACGGCATGATCTAATTCTACACGAATCAGCAAAAGTATTTAAAAATGTCAACGAATACTCCAATAATATATTTTAGGCGGGTGTAGCTTCGATCAATAATAGTTTATTGACCGAAGGGGTGTCGCATGTACTTTGGGTTTGTACGGGAGCTCCAGCAAACATTAATACTACTACTATACTACGTTGAGGTTCAATTCTTTTATAAAAGCAATGGCCATAAAACAAGTGTCCTTTCAAAGACAAAATCAAAGATTTATTTGCAGATAAATATGGTTATAAAAGTTCTTACAATGGTAGAATAATAGTAGCTTAACATATTCAATCATAACATAATGACATGCAATTTTTTTACAATTATATCATTACCATTACCATTTCGTCATCATTACCCCCTACAACGGCTATAAAAACTGATGTAGCGCTTGAACACCTAAACATTGTGTACCTCCAGATCCAGATATGGCTAGATATTCTTCTTCTTCGTGTCGCTGCACAACTGAATTTTATATCTTATTGGCCCAAAAGTTTGCCACTTCCACGGCGTCGTCAGTGGCAGCGCAGAGGGCAGTTTGACTGTTAGATATTGAAAATTGGAGACGGAATTATTCCAATAATATGTTCATCCCAATAACAATGAATCAATTGCCAGCTCCGGATAATCTATTGAAAATGTTATTTTACAAATGCAAAAAGGTGTGCGGAGCTACTTGTGGATGTCGAAAGAGAGTAGTATGTTGTAGTGTAGCATATTGTCTACAGTGCAGCGAAAATAGTTGTTTCAGTACTCAACCTCAACCAGATAAATTCAGTCGAAGAAAATATTTGCTATGGATAAAAACGTAAATTGTTTAAATAAACAAATATTTTATAAGTCATTTTCTTTTTTATTTAATTCTATATAAATAGATACCTTAACTTAATTTTGATACACAAAAATATTCTACATTCTTATAAGTAATTAGGTACCTACTAAACTATTTGAACTGTTGCAAATTTAATTTTTTTTTTCAAACCAAGATCACAATTACTTAATAGGTACTTAAACTTTTTTGTATATATTATTATTAGCTATAAATATTCCATTTTGAATTTTTAAATTTCCATCACTGTATCTGAAATCCGAGGTTTTCATGTGTTTACGCTCCAGGCTCTCCACTATTGGGTATGGCTGCCAAAATTGTCAATTTTTTTGTGTGACATTTCTGTCCTTTTTTTTTTAAGTATCTTTTGGTGAAAATATTCAATCATTTGTAGAGAATATCTGAATTATATGTATACCGTCGAAGAATTAGACGATAGACCCCTGCTATGATAATAATATTGTTACGAAAATCCTTGAACTGAGTTGTTTTATTGATAGTTTGGAATAAAACAATGGCTTTTACTTTTGTATTACGATTTATGACTTGGCACTATTTACGATTTGTGACGAATTTTGACCCCAAAGCTAAGTCCTATTTATAGAGCATAAGTGCAAAACGCAGTATTAATATGGCAACAACGTTATCGAAAAAATAAAAAATAAAAATGCAGCCCTATTGTTTCGCCAGTGAAGGAGCTTAAAGTGCGCGTCACGTTATTGTTTGTTTGTGAAAAAAAGTTGATTTAATGCGATTTCTGAGGTAAGAAACAGATATTTTAATGTTATTGTACTTATTATATTTGTTGGCGATGAGGTTAAAAGTATACTTAGAACCGCCAATTATTGCCTAATTGTAATAAATAACAGAAATATAACCTAAAACTGTTGTAAAAATTTAGCTTTTGTGTTGCATTTGTATTACGCCTGTGTTACATTTGTGTCACGTTTGTGTCACGTTTGTCTTACATTTGTGTTATTGTAACACAAAAGTATGTGTTACGTAAGATAGTAGATCTATAAAGCCGCATGCATAGTGGTATTTGTACTGATTTTTTAAAGTAATGTATCTGAGAGTGATTTTTAGGTATGACAAACTCAGTACTTACATACCTACTTTTTAATAGTAAAAACCTGCCAAGTGCAAGTTAAACTTGCACGAAAGGCTCTTTATTACCAAAGTAATTGAGTATGTTTTTCTTCTATTGAAATATAATCTATTCATGTGCATATACCGGGTTATAGGAAAAACGCCAACAACCGCTTATGAGGTCATTGTACGCATTAATAGGAACAACTTTTACTATGGGACCACATCTGAATTCGCAAAAAAAAAATATGTTGTTCCCTATATTTTGACGAGTTATACGAACATAAATGTAGGGAACAGCTAATTTTTTTCGCGATTTCAGTTTTTGTCCCATAATAAAAGTTGTTCATACATTTTTTTCGCGATTTCAGTTTTTGTCCCATAGTAAAAGTTGTTCATAATGATGATTACAATGACCCCTTAAAAGGATGCCCATGAATTAAATTTCATCCTGTAGTAATTGTAATTTTTTTTTATAGACAATGCTGTTAACTGTCGCTGAACGACAGAAAAGATATCGTGAAAAGTTAAAAAAAAAGAATCCTGAAAATGTTCAAGACCAAAAGAAAAAGAACAGTGAAAGAACATTACGTTAATATAAAAATAAAGCAGCCAATTACAACGAAGAACAGAAAGAAAAAAAATCAGCTGTAAATTTTTTTTCTCGCCTATCAATAACTAATTTTAAAAAAAAAACAATATCATCCTCTAGAGAACTCGGGATTCTTTTTATTTTTTTAACTCATGTTTTATGACAGATTTGTGTTAAGTATGTTTTTTTTTTCAATTTCATTATTAAAGGTACTTACGCAAGTACATCGTTTAAAAATCGTATTTCATTACTCCTATAGCACTGCACTGCAGTCCGTCTAATAAAAAAAAAATATCTCGTATTATTTTAGGTTATTTATTTAACCATTATGAAAATATGTGTTACTTTTGGGTTTATTTGTGTAACGGTAACACAAAATCTGTTGTGTTACTTTTGTGATGTATTTGACAATTTTGGCGGCCTTACCCCAATGTAACAATGCGCTGTCCTCGTCCTGCCAGCAGGCTTCTCTCTCCTTCTATTACCTCTTTTGTTGTAGAGTTGATAACTTCTAAGATAACCTCGTTGGTGCAAGCGGGTTGCTTTGCTATCAACGCTAATGCGGTTTCGACAAAAGGTGTATGAACTGAACATTCTTAAACCATCCAAAAGAAGAAAATATGTTTATTTCAATTAACTTAGGTGTGTTTCTTTACATTGTTGTAGAATAGAATACTCTATATGTTGTTGTTGTATGTTAGTTGATGATGATGTTATTTTACTCCTAGTGCAGTTTGTATAACAGCGGGTGTCCAGTCCCAGCAGAGGGAGGCCTGTGCTATGTGGGGCAGTTTGTATGAGGAAGGCTTCCGCAGGTACGATGCTGTACGTGGTGCTGGGCACGGTGAAGGAGGTGTCCATCGGGCCCACCAGCCTCATGGCGCTGTTCACGCTGCAGATCTGCCGCGGGCTGCCTGTGGAATTCGTGGTGCTGCTCACCTTCTTGTCGGGCTGCGTCGTGCTCATCATGGGCCTGCTACGATTAGGTAACGCACTGCCTTCACATCACACACCACCATGCTCCTTCACCCTCATCCTGCCCCTATCCTCATTTACTTCGTCGGTCGGCGTACATCTCTTCTTCATTAATAGCCATCTATACCTAGTCACCGTCACCCCTTTCTAGCCATACCATCTTTTACGCTATATATCCTTCGCTTCTCTAGCATTCCTGTACTCTTACAGACGTGCACATTCACCGCTATGCTCTGTATTTATTCATTACGCCCACTGATTTGTATTGTTGACGTAGCCTCATAGGTTTGCACCCTTTAACTAAACACTCCTTATCGCGCGATGTTTATGACATGCGCGAGCATTTTAATATCACTTAATGCCACATAAATATTGTTCAAATGTTTACCTAATTAGGTACACTATTAGACTTTATGTGAACAGCGAGCGAGTCTTCAATCAAACATGTTACCTTCCTACTCTATTGTTAGTAATAATCCTTATCTTAAAGTTGTAGTTTAGTCCTGTCAAATTAAGATACTCCATAGACAAGTTTAGACGTAATTAAAAAAATGGCTACAAAAAATACGTCAATTTACTTCAGGCGCTGACTAATTTGACAGGACTAAACTAATATTTATCTTCTGTCCTTTTCTTAATGAAATAGAAAGAAAAGACGCACTGTACTTAAATTTAGTTTAGTTTGTGAATAAGGGAATCGGCGCCATTGTTTCATTTTCACGTAGTTGACCGACGTGCGACTGTGGTGCGACTGTGCGTCTGAAGGTCGTCGACTTAGTCAGTGCGCGTAGCCTATTTGAAAATACTCTCGCTTTTGAGCAATTTAAATGATGTTACTTTTTCACGCCTAAACCACTGAACCAATCGTTATGAAACTTGGCAGATAAGCCTTAAACCTAGAGAATGACATAGGGTACTTTTCATCCTGGATATATTGGATAAATCGATTATTGGGCATGGTAGGCAGAAACTTGAAAACGCTTGTTACGACTAATAAAATAAAAATATGTACAGACGCCAGCCGGTCAAGCTACCCGAAACTGTCAAATTTTCCCAATCAACCTTGAACCTTAATGCTATAACGATAAAGTTGAAAATCTAATAAAGAAATTTGACAGATTGTAGTAGCTTGATGTGCTGGCGTCTGTACATTAACGTTAGCGACAAAGCTAACGCAAATATGTGTAATGTGACGAAGAACGTGTTCAAATATTAGGGTGTGGTAGGTTTCCTGGTGGACCTGATCTCCCCGTCGGTGACGAGCGGGTTCACGTCAGCCACGGCGCTCATCATCGTGGCGGCACAGCTCAAGGGGCTGCTGGGGCTCAGCTTCACGGCCGAGTCCGTCGGAGACAACATCCGCCTCATTGTGACCAAGTGGGACGACGTGCGCCCGGCCGACGCCGCGCTCGGCGCCGTGTGCTGCTGCGTGCTGCTGCTGCTCAGGGTATGTGACTATATGCGCCTCATTGTGACCAAACGCTCAGGGTATGTACCCGTACCCTTCAAGCCGCAACCACACAACGCTGCACAGCGGCTACAATCAATATAAGATATTGTGGTAATACTTCCCCGGACCAGTCCCATAATAAGCGCTCTACTAAACTGACAAAACCAAACCCTAATCCCCTTATTAATTAACGGTGGATAAAGTTATGGCAAACTTGACCTCGAAAAATGTATGATTAATCTGAAGCTATAAGCTTTAGATGAACCATCGGCTGTAATTTTACTCCACGCTTATTAATAAACGCAGGTAGATACGTAACAACCTGCTCGGTGTGTGCTTGCAGAAGCTTAAGGACGTGCGCGTGCGCTCGGGCCGCCTGGCGCGCGCGCTGTGGCTACTGTCCATCAGCCGCAACGCGCTCGTGGTGCTGGCCGCGTCGACCTTCGCCTACCTCACGCACCACCCCAACCAGCCGCTCTTCAAACTATCCGGTGAGCATTATGATCAATACGTGCCGCATTTTATATGTCAATACAGTCAGGAAAATTGTTTTTATATGATTAACACACTATGTCAATTGATATACAGCATTTAACCCACAAATATTGGACGAATTTCTCAAGGAATAATAGTTGGGATTTGAATTTCCGGTCAATTTAAATTGAGAATAAATTTTCTAAGCAAACGTGCATGTTCCTTGAATGTCCATACAGTATATCAGCGCAGTGACTCGTATTACCATTGCACGTAAAATAAACAAACAACAAGAAGTATTAGGGGTTAAAGTATGAAATTGCCGATTTGTACTGAAAAATTGAAATTAGTTTTTTTTTTTAAATTTAACATATTTATTTAATCAAAATAATTACCAATATTATCTATACATTGCTGCCATCTAATAGGAAGGTCATTTATGCCTTTGCGATAGAACTCTCGTGATCTAGATTCGACAAACTGTGTGAAAGCATTTTGTACTGCCTCCTGAGAAGAAAACTTTTTATCACATAGAAAATTGTCTAAATCACGAAAATAATGGTAGTCCGTTGGACAAGGTCTGGCGAATACGGAGGGTGACGAATGGTTTCTAATTGCAGTTCCTGTAGAGTTAAAACGCTTTCTCGTTCTGTATGAGGTCTCGCGTTATCACGGAGCAATAATGGTGAAGATTGATTCATGAGTCGGGGTTGTTTCACTGCTAGTTTTGCTATCATTGTTCGGAGTTCGGCACAGTAGACATCTGCCGTTATTGCTTGACCAGATCGGAGAAAGCTATAGTGAATAACACCATGCTGAGACCACC
The DNA here is from genome assembly GCA_947507525.1 of Apamea epomidion. Classification (NCBI taxonomy): domain Eukaryota; kingdom Metazoa; phylum Arthropoda; class Insecta; order Lepidoptera; family Noctuidae; genus Apamea; species Apamea epomidion. Next base: position 471,872 of record OX382232.1, read on the forward strand.
AAACAGTTACCATTACCTTTTTATTGGTAAGCTTTGCTTTTCCATCACGAAAGCGTTTAAACCAAAATCGCACGGTGCGTTCATTAGCAGTCCCCTCTCCAAACGCAACATTGATATTGCGAGCTGTTTCTGCCGCGTTAGTTCCGCGTCGAAACTCTTATTCAAAATTAACTCGAATTTTCGAAGTATCCATCTTTCTTGTCTAAGCTGAATAAAAAAACAACAACAACACAACAACTGAAAGTCGATAATCGGATGTTGCACATTTTTTAAAAGAAGAACTTCATAAGTACCTACCATGTGAAAAAAGTTTCACTCAAAAATCTCAAACCATGAAGGTTCTATGTCAGTTCGAAGTACCTATTACAATGAATCGGCAATTTCATACTTGAACCCCTATTATGAGGTCGTGATGGCCCAGTGGTAACGGCCTCGCCTCTCACAGCCGAGTTTATGGGTTCAAATCCGGGCAAGTACCAATGTGACTTTTTCAATTTACATCTACTTTCAGAGTTTATCTTACATTACTGTCATTGGTGAAGGAAAACATCGTGAGGAAACTTCGACTGTGAATATAAGTCTGAAATCGCCAACCCCGAAATTGAGTAAGCGTGGTAATCAATTCTCATGCCTGCATAAGAAAAGGCCTTGGCCCTGCCGTGGGACAATGATAGGCTGGTATTATTAGAAGTATAACATTGTGTCGACAGGGCGCGTGGAGCCGGGCCTGCCGCGCCTGGCGGCGCCGCCCTTCAGCGCCGTGCTGGACAACAGCACCGTGACCTTCGTGGACATGGTGCACACGCTGGGCTCGGCCGTCGTCATGATGCCCATCGTCATGGTGCTCGCCAACATCGCCATCGCCAAGGCTTTCTGTGAGTTCCTTCATTGACCTGCCCTGTCCTCGTTATTGTTTTACCACTAGACGAACTTGCACATTGGTGTTTAAGTAAAAAATACCTGGGCGACTTACATTTGACATTCATTAGAGTGCTAAAGCAATTACGAGGTCGACTATACATAACATTGTAAAGTAATATAATTGCTTGCTTAAGGTACGGCCACAACCTACCGTACGCATTAGCAAAGAAACGGAACAGAGACAAAGCTTCATATAACCGCGCTATGATAGGAACGCTACTGCAAGCTTAAGGCGCGTGTGTGTGTAAGACTTGGCAGCTGCGTTGCGTACGGAGAGGTTTATACTGGCTCGGCCGGTACTCAAGTCAGGGAAAAGAATGGGAAAATATGTTTTTTTCAGCCATTACAAGGATTTTTTTTGATAAAGGTAGTGTACACCGGAGTTTTTAGTAATAGCCCCTGAAAATTTTATCGCATTTGTTGAATTGCTTGAGCAAAAATTTGGTGAATATTTTGATCTCTCATTTAATATCTTGCACACGTTTTAGTGATATACTAAAACGTAAGATTGTAAATTTTATATGCCAAGTCAGTGCTTTCCATTAGATTGTGTTTTATTTCGATTATTTAATAAAACTTTCCACCACTAAACTTTTTACCACTATCTCAAAATTACGAAAAAAGTAAGGAAACCCGGCGGATGCCCGTTGCAAACTGTGGCAGGATACTCTTCCCCCTCCTATTCACTACCTACCACCAAAGGAGCATCTTCCTGCAGGGTGTACCTTCCGCGGTCCACTCGGAAGTCTCTGAACCGTCTCCGGACACAAGTGGGAAGATGTAAGTCCAACTTGGTGAGGTGGGCCTTCCTTGACGGAACGGCAGTAGGGTGTGATTGTGGAACCATGCTCCACCTCCTATCCTGTCGTCTGTGTCCCAAAACATGCAGTCAAAGTGACCTCTGCGCTGCCACCGACGACGCCGTGGAAGTGGCAACGTTTTGGGAAAATAACATTTAAAATACAGTCGTGTGTGAGAAGAAGAATAAAACCTTATGTATGTCATGTATTTATTTAAAAGAATAAAACCTTATGTATGTCATGTATTTATTTAAAAGAATAAAACCTTATGTATGTCATGTATTTATTTAAAAGAATTAAAATAATATGTAAGTAAATATCAATTAATACCTAATTAATTATGTTTATTAATTTACCATTCAATTAAAAGGCACAACAAATTATTGAAAAGCAAAAATTACAAACAATTATGTTTAGAGTGTGTAATTTGTAAAAAAAAAAATATCCTATCATAGTTATTAAAAAGCTGATAAAGGTTATGTTTATTTGTGTCAACCTTACCAAAATAGGTAAAAATGTGCTCGCTCCTTAGAAGCTTGGTCTCTGTTCCGTTTCTTCACTCATGTTGTACCGGTGTCCGTAGGCCAACGCGGTATGGCCGTACCTTTACTGCATGTTGCGGTGTTGGTGATATTAAAACATTATAAGTTGTTCCGGTTTTCCCCGTGCGTGGGTCCGGGGAGTTTCTTTAATATGCATAATTTTTTTGATCGCTTGTGATGGCAGTGTGTGTTTAGGTCTACGTTAGAAAGAAAGAAAAAACATTTATTTAGCGCAGACTAAAAGACACACAATACACCAGATACATACTCAGATCGATCGATCGTTAGCTTGGAGAAACTTTTGCACATGGCACTGTCAGGGTTTTAACGTGTAAGTGCGTAAAGATTATGTGCGGCCAACTGTCGAACAACCTGCTCGCGAGAAAAACAAAAACTCATAGTATCGTAGGTTTATGTGACATAAAAAACAACCGACTTCCAAAAAAAACACTGAAAAGAGAAAAATAACTTTAATTTCGGAAGTCGCTGTCGCTGGTTCCGCATTTTCGTTTTTTGACACCGACTTCCGAAATTAAAGTTATTTTTCTCTTTTCAGTGTTTTTTTTTGGAAGTCGGTTGTTTTTTTTTTGTAAAAAAGTTTTTATTTTTCACTTTTTAGTTGTACCTACCCCACACAAATTCGTATATACTTACAAGATTAGAGGTACCCCAATAACAACTTTGACAGAAATGAGGGTGTACCGTGGTATACTGAACACATCTGCGTTCCCCTTTATAGGGTACAGGCGTGACGTTATGTTGTGGATGGCGTAAACAATACATACATAAGCGATAGCAGCAATAGCCGTTGATTTGCTGGCATTTATTGAAGAGTTCCGTTGTCTGTCTCCGAAACTCATCATCAGATCTTGTCGAAATTGGAAAGTATGCCCTTTCCAACAAAAAAAGAATTTTTCAAAACGGTTGGCAAGCGACAGAGTTATGCGCGAACAAACATTTAAAAAAAACATCCGAATTTAGAACCTCCTCCTTTTTTAGAAGTCGGTTAAAAGTTACCGCAAAAAATGCTAAGACGTACCGCATGTATACTGTAATGGCTGTAGATGAGTCTCGCGAGGCGGCAACCTATGGTAGAAAACCACCAGATAATGTTATTCCTAAAGACATTAATAACTGCGGTGGTTTCTTATCAGTTATCAAGTTGGGTATTGAATCTCGAGTCATGTTAAGGCGTAATATTTCTGTATCCGATGGGCTCGTGAATGGTGCCATGGGCCTTATTAAGAGTATTAAATGGCCTGCCCTACGAAGAGACCAACTGGAGGAAGGTGAGTTGCCTGAATCTGTCCATATTAAATTTGATGCGTTGGCCTACAGATGGGCTGTAGGCCAACGCTTAAAAGATGAAGACGGGTGCGTAGTAATCTCCCCTGTTTGTACAATATTCCAAGCGCAAAGAGGATATGGAGATGTCGAACGTAGAATGCAACCGCTCATTTTAAGCAGGGCATTCGACCTGGTCCGGTATGATATTTTGTGGGACAAAATGGAAGCTGCTCATATACCGGATGAACTTATTACTATCTTTAAGTACTGGTACGGGAACCAGGTGAATCATGTCAAGTGGGCGGGCACATTGTCAGACCCATATAGGTTGGAATGTGGGGTGAGGCAAGGGGGGTTGAGCTCACCTTCCATTTTTAATTTATATATTAATGGGCTGATCGAGGCACTCAGCGGGCAACATATTGGTTGTTATATTGATGGCGTATGTTTCAATAACATCAGCTACGCGGACGATATGGTGCTGCTGAGTGCCTCGGTCTGCGGACTCAGAAAGCTGATGAGTATCTGTGGGGGTTATGCAACTGATCATGGACTTTTGTATAATGTGAAAAAGAGTCAATGTATGGTCTTTCAGGGCGGACAGAGAAAAGTTCATGAAATACCAGCTTTACGACTGAATGGCATACCTTTGGAAAGAGTTGATTGTTTTAAGTACCTAGGCCATTTAGTCACTCCCGATTTGAAAGATGATACAGACATTGAACGGGAGCGAAGGGCGCTGTCGGTCAGAGCGAATATGGTGATCCGTAGGTTCGCACGTTGCTCAGTACAAGTTAAAATTACTCTCTTTAGAGCCTACTGCACAACTTTATATACATGTAGCCTATGGACCAGCTACACGCAGAGATCGTACGGCGCCCTTCGTGTCCAGTACAACAATGCGTTCAGGATGTTGTTGGGTCTCCCCCGTTACTGCAGCGCCTCGACAATGTTTGCAGAGGCACGCGTAGATTGTTTTTACGCAATGATGCGCAAGAGAGGCACTTCGCTGGTGCGGCGAGTGCGGGGGAGCTCCAACAGCATGCTGGCCGCGCTCTCAGAAAGGCTCGACTGCGCCTACATAAACCATTGCTGTAGGTTGCACATTGGATGCGGGTAATTCATGTTTGTGTTGTCCAATAATTTAAAGTGTATTATTCTTATTTTATCAATGTGACTGGTTGTAATAATTAATAATGTGTATGAGTCTTGGTAACTTGAAATAAATGATTATTATATTATTATTATTATTAAGCTGGGCCGTGACTGTCCACAAACTTCAAGGCACAACCCTAGATAAAGCGGTGATCGATTTGGGCAAGAAGAACTTTGCAAAAGGGCAAATATATGTAGCCCTTAGTCGTGTCAAAACTTTAGGCGGTATCGCCTTATGCGATTTGGATGCAAATAAGCTTTTAAATCGACCCCAGGATGAGAGAGCTTTAACAGAAATGGTCCGGTTGCGTAATCTTTCCAACAACTAGGTTGGTTTTAAGAATATTTTATGACTAGCTTTCCGCCCCGCAGTCACCCGCGGAAACTTCGTTTTCCCGTTATTTCCTATCCCGTTGGTATTTCGTTAAATCCTGACTTAGTGTGTTCTATATGGAATGCCCATGCCAAGTCGATTTCAGTTTTTTGTTATTATTCATTTTATTTTTCTTAATTTTTAATGTCGTAGATGGACAAGGATTACAATTCTATACATACACAACACATCACAACCGTAAAAAAAATGTATAGGTAAAAATGTTAAATTACACCTTTACTGTATTATTGTTACAATTTAAAAGCGCCCGTCAAAGGGAACTGGCGTAATGTTATGTTATGGTATGGCGTAAACTATGCATACACAAACAATCGCAGCAATTGCGAGACATGTGCTGTCGTTTTTTGAAGATTTCTATCGTCTGTGGTTAGTCCATCACCTCCTGACCTGACGATCACGAGACCAAAATGGCAAACGCCCTTTCAAACATCAAAAAAATAATTTACTAAATCAGTCGATGTCTACTCCTTACTGTTAAGGAGTTGTACCTTCCATCACCAGCTCAGCTACATGAGATGATGATTGCCATACGCAAGTATTTAAATTACTTCATAAGATTTGCGAAAAACGATGTGTGGGCTCATAAAATTTGAGGGTTGCCCTCGATTTCTCCAGGATCCAATCATCAGATCCTGTTTTGGTGACTATGGGACCACTTCAGAAGTAACTCCTTTCGAACAAAAAAAGAATTTTGAAATTTGGTCCACAATTGGCGGAGCGTAATCGCGTAACGCGTTAGGTAAACAACAGATTGAATTTGTAAAACATTAGTAAAAATATAGAAAAAAATCCTGGGTTTATATTTTAGGAGCTGCAAGACTTAAAACCCCACGGCCGCGCCAATGAAACGGTGAAAAACACATTATCGTCAATATCTCGCTGAAAAAGCATCGCAGAAGTCTGAAATTTTTTGTAAAACCCAGATTTGAATTTGTCAAAACTAGTAAAAATAAAAATAAAAATCCTAGGTTTGTATTTCTGGAGCTGTGAGACTAAAACCCCACGGCCGCGCCATTGAATCGGTGAAAAATACGTTATCACCGATATCTCGCTGAAAAAGCATCGCAGAGGTCTGAAGTTTGAAGTTTTTTGGAAAACCTAGATTTGAATTTGTCAAAATAGGTAAAAATGCACAAAAAATCCTAGGTTTACATTTCAGAAGCTGTGGTACGGAATCATCAGTACGTCTTGAATATGTCGATAGGGTGACCATGGCTTATTGTTTACAGAACACTTTCCACCTATTTTATTAGAATTTATATCTCAAGGATTCTAAATTAAATTAAACGATAAAGTGCAAAAAATATGTTTATTTCTTTAAAAATCACATAAATCACATTGTTTGCTTACACTAAGATACATTAAATTTTTTTCAAAATCACAGATTATTTTCATAAATTAAGATATATTTCTTATTAATACGACCTCATGGCCAAGGACTTATCTAAATGTAAAAAAAAAAAATGGCATTTCACACAAACAATCCTAATCGCGATCTATAACACCATATGTTAAATTATGAATTGTCATAGGTTGTTCAGAACTTGCGTGCGTTCCGGTGTAATGACCAATCAGACCTACAACCGGGGGAACATACTCCACAGCACCTATCAGCTCATATTTTCTTTGATATAATGCGGTATTGCTTCGAGCTTGATTTTGTCTGTGCCATTAAGATCAAATAAAATAATGTTATTTAATTCGTATCTAAATCTCTTGGTTTCGTTGTTACATTTCAAACAATTTTTTAAATTCGAGTCATCTATAATGACTACATCTTCCAGTCCTTCGATTCCGAATAAATTGATGATTTTTATATTAATAGACAAAAAGACTATGTTTTTCTTTTTGAGTGGTTGGCGCACGTTCCGGTTAAACATTCTCTTACTACATTGGCACTGTATAAGTGCTCTAAAAGTATGTGTTCAAATATAGAAGCCATATTACTGTCGCATCCAAAACCATTGTTTTCACTTTTATAATATTTAGTAATGACTTCCTCTCGTAGATTATAAGCACTATTTAAATTTCAAGATTCTGTTAGTATTTTTATAAATTCGCGGATTAATTTGCTTGTGGGTTTTCGCACGTGTACTCAAAACCACAGTATTTTCATTACGGCATTTTACATTGAGAGTTTTTTTTGTTCTTCCGTGAGCCTTTGAAATTTGCAGTATTTAAATATATGCTATATACATCAATTATGGTGCTATATTATTTACTCTTCGCCAAGACGCCAATATACGGACCCTCGGTAAATAAAAATACAGTGGTATACTGGTAAAGAGAAATTATCAAATTCTTTAGCAACTTCTTTGTTAGTGCTTAAGAGAACACGCCAAGTCTCTAGCTAGTGTGCTATCATTATTGTCTTTTATTCCGATTAGTTTCGTGATTGATAATTTTACAAACCGTTTATTTTATTATCGACCGATTTGATCTTGTTGCTTTAGCTACCTTGCATGTATTTTTTAAAGCTTTAGAGTAAGTAGCAACGTATTTATTAATAGTTTCAGAGTTATTATAAGGCTTAAGGCCATACAGTTCAAACCACTTTTCCCTACTTTTCCTAATACCCTTAGTTGCCCATTCATTGAACATTTTTCTTTAAATTCTATCCATAACTCCTGAGTACAGTGACTGTACTGAGGAGTTATGAATAGAATTTGTACTTGTGACTGTACTAGTCATGAGCATAAATATGTTTTGCATTAATATACGAGGGCGGAGTGCTAAGTCTGGTAAAAATCTATTTTGGAATAAAGTGATCGCAAATTGCATGGAACCTCCTTGTTCACAACTCTTTTGAAGGACTAAATTAAAATTTTCAGCCAGTACTGCCTACTAGTTTTTTTTTTTTGACATCCATTAAAGAAAAACAACTGAACACGTTTTTGGAAAGATGGAGAAAAGTGAATTTCGTGTCGTGATTAAACATAATTGTTTGCGCAAAAAAGTTATAACAGAAACAAAACAAAAACTTGATAAATAATATGCGGACTCTGCTCCGTCGATTAAAATGATTCATAAGTGGATCAACGATTTTCGGTGTGGTCGTACAAGCACAAGTGATGCTATGCGTCCAGGACGCCCAGTTGAGGTCACTACTCCAGAGATGATCGCTAAAATACACCACATAGTATTGAACTACCGAAGAGTAAAAGTGAGGGAGATAGTCGAGATAGTAGGCATCTCAGACGAACGTGTTCGCAATATCTTACACCAACATTTAGATATGAAGAAGCAATCCGCGGCGATGGGTGCCGCGTCTACTGACTGTTGATCAAAAACGCATGCGTGTGACCACTTCGGAGGCAGGTTTTTTCAAAACCGAATTTTTGCGTCGTTTTATAACAGTAGACGAAACATAGATCCACCACCATACCCCAGAAACCAAGCAACAATCGAAACAGTGGATTGCTACCGGCGAACCGGCTCCAAAGAAGGCCAAAGCAGTTTTATCGGCCAATAAGTGATGGCTACAGTTTTATGGGATGCACGTGCATGCACGTGCGTCTCTTAGCTGCCACGGCTTATTTTAATTTTTAATTTCTGAATTGTTTTTATGTTTTCTGTAACGGGCGCTTTTAACGTGCACGTCTTTCTACATCGTTCTCACATGGTTAATTTCAACACAAATGATGTAATCAAATATTTTGTAACAATTTTATGATTTAAAAGAGTGTCCATGGAGTTTCTTGCCCGTTCTTCTCCATAGGTACCTACGCTTTGGAATGGGCAACTAGCTTCATCTTTATGACTGACTGACCCTTTGACAATTAAAAAGTGCCTGTAATTGGTTTAGTTGAATTAAATGATTTGAGTTGAGTTGAGTTGATGATCAAAAAAATCGGCCCACCTGCAGTTTTACCGCAAATCACGTTTTTTCTTTAGCGAAACAAAACAAAATGGAATATAACTGATATGTTTAATTTAGGTTAACTTGTTTATTTACACCAACTTTAGCGCAACATAAACATAAAAATTATTTTAAAAAAAGAATTTTGATTATAAAAGGGAAAATGAAATATTTTATACTTCCCTGGAAAAACTCTTACATAAACTTAACATAAAGAATAAACAAAGAGATATAATCATCGGAGGAGATTTTAACATAAACATTTTAGAAAAAAATAGAAATTCTTTTGCTCTCCTGAACTTTATGACTAACTACAAGCTCCGACAGCTAGTGACGGAACCTACGCGAGTAACAGCTACGAGCTCAACATGTATCGACCTAATATTCACAAACAACCACATTCATGAATTTGACTTAAAAGTTTTAAGCCTGGGACTCTCAGACCATAAAGGAATAAAGATTTCAATACCTACCAACGACCCTATAATAAAAAATATGACACAAATGACAACTCAAAAGAGACTTTACAACAAACAAAATATGGAAGCGTTCAAAGCTGAACTACGGAAAGTAGATTGGAGTAATATAATTGATACAGATCAACACACTAACACAAATTACATATCCTTCCATAACCATTTACAAAAAATGTTAGACCAGTGCATCCCGAAGAAAAACATAAGAATTAAAAGTACGCCCCCTAAAACGTGGCTAACTACTGGTTTAAAAGTGGCATGCAAACATAAACGGTTACTAAAAGCACTAATAACTACAACCAATAATGATATACTACATAAACATTACAAACAATACGAAAATATACTCAAGAAAACGGTAACCTACTCCAAAAGACTAAATTATATAAAACAAATAAACAAATCTGAAAATAAAACCAAAACAATGTGGCAAATAATTAAAGAGCGCACAAATAGACAAAACAAAAAAACAACAGGTAATATGCAATTGCGCGTGAATAATAATCTTATAGATAATGCGAAATTGATAGCAAACGCTTTCAATGACTATTTCATATCAGTTGGCAAATCGGACAGTACAATCGGAGATAGTGCTGCAACTGGCCGCCCGGGGCCCTCACAAAGCGAAAACTCTATTTACATAAGCCCAGTGGACCCAAACGAAATAAAATTTATAATTAAAAAACTAAAAAATAAACGAAGCTATAGACATGACGAGCTACCGCCAACACTAATAAAATTATGCGCTGAGGAATTAGTAATGCCACTGACTCTACTAATAAATCAGTCCCTTGACGAAGGCTGTGCTCCCGACCTGCTTAAAGTAGCAGTAATAAAACCGATCCATAAAAAGGGAGATCAGACCGACACAAATAACTTTCGGCCTATAGCCGCATTACCTACATTCGCGAAAATTTTTGAGACCGCAATGTCAAAACGACTTTACTCATTTTGTGAAAAGTACAAAATCTTCAACGATAGTCAAAATGGTTTTAGGAAAAATAAATCTACTAAACTGGCAATATTCAAATATATACAAGAAGCACTAAATATTATAAATAATAAAAAACATGCAGTAGGGATTTTGCTAGACATGAGCAAAGCCTACGATAGAGTGTCTTATAAGATCCTTCTAAATAAATTGTATGAAATAGGTGTCAGAGGCACAGCCTACAAATGGTTTTGCTCTTACTTAGAAAATCGGGAACAATATGTAGAAGTAGATTATAAAGATGCACAGACTGGCCTGATAACGCGTGTTAAATCTGATAGAGCAAAAGTAACCATGTCAATTCCTCAAGGTAGTGTTTTGGGGTGCCTATTGTTCCTAATATATATAAATAACCTCCCTAAAGAAATAAATTCAAACAGTGTCCTATTTGCTGACGACATTTCAATCATTTTTCCTTATGATAATAACGGGACCCTTAACGAAATCTTAAATGACATTCTTACTAACATAGTGGCATGGTTGAAAGACCATAATTTAGAAATAAATTTCTCGAAGACGAAGTTGATGCAATATGGACCATATCAGAAAGAAAAGGTAGATATCGATTTCTCATATAATAATATATAATTACAATGTGTAAACGATTTTACACTGCTAGGCCTGACTGTCGATACAAATATAAACTGGAAAGCTCATATACAAACCCTATCAAATAAATTGGCTAGCTTTATATATGCCTTAAGAGAACTAAAAAAAGCAACCGACTTCAAAACAGCTCTTTCAGCCTACTACGCATACGCATATTCGTGTCTAAACTATGGAATTATAATGTGGGGAAATAGTGTAGATATAGAGCGACATTCATTTTACAAAAAAAATGCGTTCGTATCCTAGTAAATATAGAAAGTACGGAAAGTTGCAAACAATTATGCTAACAAGGCTTCAAGACTTTACAACAAGTCTTCGGATACTTAAAGATGAGCAATTTGGGTTTAGACAGAATAATACCACTTCATTGGCATGTTTCAATTTGATCAAAATTGTCACCCAGGCTATAAATGAGGGTTTACCAATTGTGGCGATTTTCCTAGACATGAGTAAGGCCTTCGATTTTGTAGACCACAAATTGCTCTTACACAAACTAGAAAAATATGGAATAAGAGGCAAAGCGAACGACAGGTTGAGAGACTACCTGAATGACAGAAAACAATGTGTGGAAATTTCTAAAATACATAATAAAAAAAAAGTTTTATATAGAAGTGACTATGGACTAAATGTATTGGGGCCTTTCTTATTCCTCATATATATTAATGATCTCCCAAATATCACTTGCCATAATACAATCTTGTTTGCCGATGACACAACTCTCATTGTGAAATGTGAAAATGCAGACACATATGAACAAGACATAAACAAAGCAATAGACAACATAATACACTGGTTACATTCTAACAACTTACACATTAATATGGAAAAAACTAAAATGATCCAATTCCAAACCCATAAAAGAAAGCCATTGACGTTAAATGTTAAACATAATGATACTATCATCGAACAAGTTGCAAGTACTAAATTTCTAGGTATAATGTTGGATCAGAATTGCGACTGGAAAACACACGTGAATTATGTTTGTGATAAACTCGACAGATTTGTCTACGCAATAAAAAGATCACGGTAAGAGTCACGGTATCAACAGAAGCTGCGCTTTGTGCATATCACGGATACGTTTCATCCGTACTCTCTTATGGTCTCTTGTTGTGGGGTAATTCGGTGGATATCACAAAAGCGTTTAGAGTACAAAAAAAATGTGTACGTGCAATATGTGGAGCCTGGTGTACGGATAGTTGTAAACCGTTGTTTAAAAAGTACAATATTTTGGCATTACCGTGTATGTACATTAGAGAATTATGCCTATTTGTACAACAACATCCGAAATATTTCACTAAACACAAAGATATAACCAAACGAAATGTAGCTCCTAGAAATAAAAATAAATTTAAGCATGAGCTCTGTGTACCGCAATCCAGGCTCGAATTGTATAAGAGGAACTCGTTCGTAAATGCTGTAAAGGTATATAATAAATTACCCGACCTTTTTAAAGATTTACCTTTGACCATGTTTAAAAAAAAGGTAACGCAATGGTTAAAAGAAAAATGCTTTTATAATCTCAATGAATACATGTCAGATCGCGGAGAAGGAAACATAATAAATAATATTGGTAATGGTGGTAATTGGAATTGTAATGATTTGAATTAATATGACCTTATAATAATTGATTAATGTTGACATTTTTTTTTTTTTATTTAAAATTATAGTATTGTGCATGTTAGTTATTTGCACACCATGTGTAATGTCCTACCATTACACATGGTGTGCAAATAACTGTAAAGGGGCCATTATAGTTTAAGATCACCATGTAAACCTACATTCTCGCAAATAAATAGATTTGATTTGATTTGATTTGATTTGAATACTTTATAGAACATAAGATACTTACGCTATCAGGTATTTATATCCTAGAAGCTAGTAAATTTGTGAGAAAATACCCATCGCTTTTTCCGCTAGCAAAACAGCAACGCAGTCTTAGAAACCGATATCTAAACGAATTAGCGGTACCAACCTCAAAACTAGCTATGTTTCATTCTGGGCCTCTGGCCATGTGCGTTAAAATCTATAATAAACTCCCGAATTCAATTAAGGATACAGAGTATGACAACAAATTTAAAAATGACCTACAAAACCACTTAAACTTAAAATCATATTATAGCCTAAAAGAATTTTTAACCGAGAAATAAATAAATTAATATCGACTTGAACACATTACACATACATAACTAGGTACTCTATAAAACACCAGTCCGCTACTACCTCATTCCTGTATTTTTTAGTGATTACTTTCTATTTTATTTTATCTGAAAATGTGACATATTATAATGTAAAACTAATCTATTGACATTAAATTAACTGAGATAATAATGACATTTAGGCTCATTGCAAATGACACAAATTGTAGTAAGTATGCGATTATAATGTGAAAATGATAATTTATTTATTTTATTTAGTTTATAAGAATGACATAATGTATAATAATAATTAATAATTTTTAAATTAATCTATATTAACAAATTATATGAATAATGATAGCATGTTAAATTAATTAAAACCTATCGCCTATACATTGCTGTGCCCTAGCAGGGTTCATTGTTTGGAACTATCATAATGTAACAACCTGTAAACAACATGAAACGCAATAAATGAATGATTATGATTATGATTATAAAAATAAAAAGAATAATATTACACTGTTTTTGCTTAATCTTAAACACGCTCTAATTTTTCAGTCTTAAGTGTTATGAACACATTTTTTTCAGTTTAATATTGAGTGTCCCCCCTCTTGCTCGAGTAACGGCCTGCATTCGCCGTTTTAGTGACCTAATCAAGGTTTTGATGGTCTCTTGAGGGATTCGGTTCCATTATTCCCTGATAGCGGTTTCTAAGTCTCCTAAGGATGAAGGGGCTGGATTACGGGCTCTAACCTTTTGTTTTAGAGTGTCCCACTACTACTACTACTCTATAGGGTTAAGATCAGGGATTCTCGCTAGCCACGACCTAACTGGCTACGTGTGGCCGTGCATTATCATGCATTAACTCAAAATTTTCTCCAATGTAGGCGGCATATGGCACCACATGTTCTTCCAAGATATCTGTGATGTAGCGTACCGCAGTTAATGCACCACTTCTTATGATAACCAGCTCCGTGCGTCCCGTTAAAGATATGTTGAATTTGTATATGCCCAAAACATTATAGAGCCCCCATAACTGACTGTTTTTCTCATGCAACACTGGGTATAACGTTCACCTGGTCGACGTGTGACATTACGGCGTCCATCCAAACCGTATAAAGTTATCCGACTCTCATCGCTAAAAAGAACTGACCCCCATAGGCCGATAGTCCCGTTGACGTGATTCTGCGCAAATTGAAGTCGATGACCTTTTTTCAATTGTGGCCCTGTTGCCTGCTTATGTGGTCTTAAATTCTGCTCACGTAGTCTCCTCCTTTTTTTTTATTGGGTGGGAAATCATCAAATGACCTCTCCCGCTCTGGGCTGAGCGGAAGGGCGTGTCAGACTTGTACTGACTAAAACCCACCCGTGTTCCTTCAGTTGCCTGTGCCAGGGGCCACGGTATCACTTTCGAACAACCCACCGCCCTGGCAGGCATCGGCCCTAGTGGTCCCCGTCAGTTCGTGCTGACATCTCTTTGAGGCGCGCGTGGAACACAACGCGCGGTCGACCCGGGCCTTGTCTTTACCGGGCGGCGAGCTGCTCATTGCTCGTCGCCCGCAAGCCCGCGCCTACGGTGGCCGGGAGTCGGCTGTTGACTCCCGTCCAGGGCGTCTCCTGCGGCGGCTAGGGGCGTGATGGCGCAGAGATTGCCTCTCCCTCACGCGCTCGGCCTCCTCCTTTGCGAGCATTACTGCTTCGCAGAAGGAGGTGACGGCCTGCCATGCACTCTCGCTCCGTACCATGGCCTGAACCAGGGCTGGACGCGAGAGATCGCCGCCGCCGATCGCCGCCACGAGGACACGGCGGTGCCCCGCCCAAGCCGGGCAGACCTCCACCGTATGCTCCACCGTGTCCTCCGGGCGATCCACGCAGTAGTGACACCCTGGCGTTTCCTCCCGCTTTATCCTGAACAGGAACCTCCCGAAACAACCGTGTCCGGTGAGGACCTGCGTCAGGCGGAAGGTGAGGGCGCCGTGGCGCCTCTCTAACCACTCCTCAAAGAGGGGACTTACCGCCGCTATTGTGGCGTGCCCAGCACTGGGTTGCGACAATCGCACTCTCCATGCCACTATGAGATCCCGCCGGAGCTCTGTCCGCTGTACCGTGATTTCTCGCGCCAGCCGAGTTACGCCCCGGCGTTTTGCCTCCTCTCGTCACTCCCATATGTGGGCGAGGACTTTGGCCTCCAGATCCCATGGCGGCAATCCGGCAAGGAGGCTCGCCGCCTCAGCGGAGACCGTGCGGTATCCTCGGATCAGCCGGACAGCCATGACCCTTTGGGACGCGTTGGAACGCACCCACGACCCCCGCATAGAGCCTCCGGCAGGAGGCGTTTGGTCCCCCTAGATTGGGCAGGAGCCGCCTCAACGCAGCCCCGGCCCGCTCCAGTCTGGGAGCCAAACGTCGGAAGTGCTCCACGAAGTTCCACCGGCGGTCGAGGACGAGTCCCAGGTACTTCATCGTCAGCTCGACGCCGATGTGAACCCCTCCCGCCATTATTTGTGAACCCGACTGTGGCGCGTCTCGAGGACCATGAAAACACATGGCCTCAGACTTGTGCAATGCCACCTCGAGTCCCAATTGCCGGATCCTCTCGACGATTGTCGCAACCCCGCGTGTCGCTGCTTCGGCCGTCGCCTGGTGCGACCTCCCCTGCGCCAAGACCAGCGTGTCGTCAGCGTAGCAAATCACGCTGACGCCGCTAGGGAGGTCGGCGCGCAGCACCCAGTCATACCCGATATCCCACAGATGCGGCCCCAGGACCGATCCCTGTGGGACACCGCACGACATCTCTCGCCGGTTCCACTCTCCCCGGTGACCGGGGTAAATGACGGCCCTGTCCGTCAGAACGTAGTCTCCTCCTTACAGTACTGTCACTTATAGCCACACCCCCACCTTCACGTAAGCGTCGCTGGAGATCTACCGCCAGAAAGGTGTCGATTTCGTAAAGCTGATACCACTATAAAGCGGTCATCCCTTTGTGTTGTCACCCTATGTCTTCCAGATCCAGATCTTCTTCGATACTGCCCAGTCTCCAGAAACCTTTGGTAAACTCGCTGAACTGCTGAACGGCTGAGATCTAGCCTCCTGGCCACTACACGTTGACTTAAGCCTTGTTGAAGCAAAGCCACAACTAGGACCGCCTCAGTTTCAGTAGTGTCCATTATTTTTAGACAGAATTAGTCAAAACTACAGCCTCAATAATTAAGCTTACCGATATTTACATGAACTCCCTCGAAAAATCTGTTACTGACTGAAAGAACGGGACGATTTGCTCCGATGTTTAACCATCAAATCAGCACTTAATACGAGTAGTATTTCTGTATAAAAAATGGTTTACCTTCAAGTGCAATAAGATTTATGACAAACAAGACGTCAATCATCATAATATCGACCCTCAAAATAATATCTGTGAAACAGTCGATCATTATTGAACAAAAAATGGGTGGGTCGATTTTTTTGATGACCAGTGTAGTAATAAAAGTTTTCAAGCAAATCTAGATCAAACTAACCGAAGATCTATGGGGAATGTCTACCAGAGACTATAGCGCCGTACTTAGCCTTAATATTTAATTTGTGTGTGGATCAAGGAGTTTTCTCGGATCTAATGAAATACAGTAAGGCACTCGTAATACCACTTTTCAAATGCGGCAACAGTAAAGATGTCAATAATTATAAACCCGTATAGCCGGTTTACACCAAGGTGTTTGAAAAGTTAATTCTTAAATGCTTAATGAATTACTTAATCATTTTAACACCAACAAACACATTTTATGGGTACTTCTTTCAATGACTTGAATGTGCTCATCGGCGGCTGAGAATATGTCATGTTCACTTCAATGTCTCGCTATTGGTGGCGCATGTGTTGGATCATTTAGTTGCCTTCATAATGGTTGCGCTGAATGGTGCTAATCCATGCGTCATGCTCGTGAATGGGCGCCGTCATTGGAGACTGCTCATCTCTTAATTGCCACGGCTTATTTTAATTTAATTTTTTCTTTTTATTACAGACTCTTTTAACGTTCTGCATCGTTCAAATTCAAAATCAAATTCATTTATTTGTCCGAATATGGTACATTACATGGTCTTAAATTAATAAATGGTCTCATCACATTCTGCCACGTGGGGTGCGCAAATATCAGGTATGCAAATAAAATTATTACAATACAAAAGTAAAAATATTAGGTTAATATTGAATTGAATAAATTATTAATAATGAAATGTTACAACATGAGGCATGTCAGTTAAAAATATTATCTAGGTTAATGTCAAAGTATTATTTAATGTTAAACTATCAAACAGAGATTTCAAAGTACATACATACAAAAAAACTACAATTAAATTAGGATGTCAATCAAAAGTAAGTATCATTCAAAAAGTCGTTTAAATTATAATAACAGTTTTTACATAGTAACTATTTAAGTTCCTTTTTAAACCCATTTCAATTTAAATGTTTGATTTGCTTTGGGATTTTGTTAAAAACTTGCGGAGCTATACAGAATATGCTCTTCCACATTAATGCTGTTTTGGCTCTACGTCCGCGTAACATATCATTCCACCTGTTACGTTTAACTGTATCCGATAAGTTGGGAAACAGGTGTAAATTCAACTTTACAAATAAGGCAGTTTCATAAACATACTGTTGCGCGCCGCAATTAATGCCTGATACATGGTAACATTAGTTACCACTAGCGTCATCTAGTTTCGAATAGCAGAACTAATAGTCCCTAGCGCCATCTATTATTGAATGGCTGAACTAATAGAGTCACTGCCGCCATCTATTATCGAGTAGAGATGTCGGTGCTGGAACTTACTAGAACTGTCGACATCTAGTCAGTTCGGGCCGGTATGTGTTCGAACATTCTAGATGTTTCTACAATAGAAGGTTCTGGAATTATCTGCGGCACTATATAAGGCCGGGACTAGCCGCGACCAATCGGACTTGGTTCTGCGATAGAAGCGAATACATCGAAAGCGATCTTCAAGTGCGACTTAAGAGTGATTATGTTTTATAATTAGTGTGTTTGAGTTGTTATTAGTGTTGTTTAAATAAAGTGTAACTTTTGGTAATTTTTATCGGCAGTTTTTAGTCACGAACCCGAAGCTCGTAACAATTGGTGTCAGAAGCAATGATTAAAATCATGCCGATTTTACCAAAAGACGACACGGAGGGTATCCATACCCGGAGTCAACGCCAACAGGAGACGGACCAGAGACGTTTTGGTGGAGCTATGCCGCAGAGGTCGGAGGGCCAGCTACCAACCACGGAGGCCGACCCGTCCGCAGCAGCTCCAACATCAGCAGCACCAGACTTTGCTGCCTTGATGATGATGCTGCAGGAGCAGTCTCGCCGACAGGAGGAACAAGCTCGTCGGTTGGAAGAACAGCTTCAGCGGGACAAGGAGGAACAGGCCCGTCGGTTGGAAGAACAGCTGCTGCGTGACAGGGAGGAACAGGCCCGCCGACAGGAGGAACAGGCTCGCCGACAGGAGGAACAGGCTCGTCGGTTGGAAGAACAGCTCCAACGTGATAAGGAGGTACAAGCGCGCCGCCAGGAAAAGCAGATGCTCCTTATGAAGGACCTTCACGCTACCTTAGGGAAAGACATGAAGGAGGTGAAGGATAAGGTTGCTCAACATGACAACTGCCTGTCGGAAGCTGAAATCCGGATCGACCAAGTGTATAATCGGGTTGACAACGTGGTGGCTGACGTAAAGAAAACCGTGATGGCTGATGTAAAGAAAACGCTGGATTACCTTAAACTTGGGGATGGAATCGCAGCTCCCGTAGCTACAACACCTTCGCTACGTGGATTCAAAGTGCCACCGTTCGACGGAACTTCTTCCTGGTCAGCCTACAAAATCCAGTTTGAGGCTGTCATGAAGGCGAACGGTTGGAATAAAAGTCAGGCCATGACTGCCCTCACCCTAGGCCTGCGCGACCAGGCCTTAACTGTTCTGGAAGCTCTCGGTAAGGAAGTGACTTACGAGCAGCTCCTTGAGGCATTGGAGGCTCGGTATGGCAACGCTCACCTGGAACACGTGTTTCGTGCGCAGCTCAAGGATCGCGTGCAACGCAGTAACGAAAACCTGCAGTGGGCCCTTGAAGTGGAGAAGCTGGTGCGTAAAGCTTACCAGTCCGTACCTGCGCTTATTGATGGGAACCTGGTGCAGGCATTAATCGACGGCATCCGCAACCTTGAAGTTAGAGCTGCTGTGAGGCTCGGGCACCACGGGACGCTTAAGGATGCCTTGGCCCATGCACTGGAGGTAGAAGCTGTGCGGCAGGATCATCGTTCCCATCGCGTCAAGGAGGTTGCAGCGGCTACAGTTCGCGACCGCAATAAAGGATACAGCCCTAGGTGCTACGGCTGTGGGGAAAAGGGCCACCTTCGATCCAGTTGCCCTAAGCGAACTGCAGAAAGAGAAGACGGCCGATCTCCAGACGGCAGTGCAGCTAACAGCACCGCCCAGCACCAGCAGCAGGGAAACGAGTAATAGCCAGGACTGCGGGGCGGGTGCTGGCTGATGTTAAAAGTTTCGATTACACAAACCCAAGAC
This sequence comes from Apamea epomidion, assembly GCA_947507525.1. NCBI lineage: Eukaryota > Metazoa > Arthropoda > Insecta > Lepidoptera > Noctuidae > Apamea > Apamea epomidion. Next base: position 491,604 of record OX382232.1, read on the forward strand.
GGGAACAGCCTAATCATCAAGGGCGAGGTCAACGGAACACCGTGTAAGCTGACCATAGACACTGGAGCCACTCGCACGGTTGTCAGTTCCCAACTCATAAGACGGTCCCTTGGGGACTCCGCATACAACCGAGAACACATTAATTTGGTAACAGCCACCGGTCAGCGCATACCCGTCCATGGAGAGAAGAAGATGGGGTTGAAGCTAGGCAACAGAATCTACCTGCATAATGTCATCGTGGCTGATATAATGGACGATTGCATCCTGGGCCTTGACTTTATGAGGAAGAATTGTTGCGAAATTGACGTCAAGCAGGGTGTTTTGAAATGTGGACAAGAACTTTTCGTGGAAGGAGCGTTACCAGGGAACGTGTACAGCCTTAAGAAGATTGTCCTTCCGCCGAGATCCGAAACGATTGTGCCGGTTAGTCTTCCTCGGAATCCTGGGCAAACTCATCGTTGTGTACTAGTGGAAAGGGTAGACAATGACCTTCCATGAAGTACGTGTGCTGAACCTTTGTGATCAGGAACAGATTATAGAAAAAGGCACACTAGTTGGTACTTGCGAGGAAGTGGATTGGTTGCGTCGATGCCAATATCTATCGACTGGGACCCTCAGCAAGGATGCACAAACGAGAGTGACTACACTTTTAGAAGACTGCCGCAGCGCTCTATCCCAAAATGAAATGGTCAAGGCGAAGAAAATGTTACTTAAGTATGCCGATGTTTTCTCGCCAACGATGCCATATCAGGAGGACTGGCTTAGTTCAACACAAAATAAACACAGGAGAAGAATTGCCCATCCGTCAGCGGCTAAGGAGATTGCCGGTAGCACGTGACAAGGAAGTGGAAACCATGATTGAGGGAATGGTGAAGGATGGTGTTATTGAACCTTCATCTAGTCCATGGTGTTCACCTGTAGTGCTGGTAAGAAAGAAGGACGGCAGCATGAGGTTTTGCGTTGACTATCGTCGTCTGAACGACGTTACGAAGAAGGACAGCTATCCTTTGCCAAGAATTGATGACACGCTGGACATGCTTACTGGAGTAAAGTGGTTTAGCACGCTAGACCTGAAAAGTGGCTACTGGCAAGTTGAAATTGATCCTAAGGACAAGGAGAAAACTGCATTCTCGACAGGAAAGGGTCTGTGGCAATTTAAAGTTATGCCGTTTGGATTATGCAATGCTCCGGCAACGTTTGAAAGGTTGATGGAACTTGTACTTACCGGGCTTATTGGCGATGCTTGCCTGGTCTACTTGGATGACATCATCATCGTAGGCCGTACGTTTGAAGAACATCTTCAAAACCTGGAACGCGTGCTCATGAAGATCCAGAGTGCCAACCTCAAGTTAAGTCCGAAAAAGTGTTCACTATTCAAACGACAAGTTAGCTTTTTGGGATATGTACTGTCTGAAGAAGGTATCCGCACGGATCCAGAGAAAATCGCCGCTGTCAAGGATTGGCCAATTCCAAAAGACAAGACGCAGGTCAGGGCATTTCTGGGTTTGTGCTCCTGCTATCGGCAATTTGTCAAGAACTTTGCAGATATAGCCAAACCCCTGCATAAGCTAACCGAGGAGAAGCGACATTTCTGCTGGGATGGAAGTTGCGACATCGCATTCCAGGAGCTAAAGGACCGTCTGTGCAAAACACCTATTTTAGGGTACCCTGATGCGGGCAAGGTATTTATAGTTGCCACAGACGCAAGCGACATAGGACTTGGCGGTGTGTTGTCCCAGCGGAATGGCGATCAAGAATTTGTGATAGCGTACTTCAGCAAGTCACTGTCGAAACCTGGCACTATTGTGTTACGAGACGGGAACTACTTGCTGTGGTAAAGTCATTGCAGCACTTTAGCTAATATCTTCTGGGGCGGAAATTCCACTTACGAACTGACCATGCTGCACTGAAATGGCTATTGCAGTTCAAAAATTCAGAAGGTCAAGTTGCGAGATGGATTGAACTATTGCAAGAGTACGACTTCGTGGTCGAACATCGCAGCGGAAAATCTCACGGCAACGCAGATGCAAGAAATGTCAAGAAGACCTTGTCCTGAAGACTGCAAGCATTGTACTAGGCAAGAAAGTAAAGAAGTCGTACCTGTGAGGATGCTCAAGACAGACCTCAGCAACGAGTGGAAGGAAAGCCTACAACGTACACAGCAGAAAGATTCGGACATCAAGCCGATTCTGGAGTGGATGAAGGCCAGAGCTCCTCAGCCCAGGTGGAGCAACGTCTCAGCAATGAGTTCGATCACAAAAAGCTATTGGGCCCAATGGGACAGCTTGGTGATTCAGGATGGAGTCCTGTGCCGTAAATGGGAAAATGCTCGGGGAGACAGCTGTCATTTGCAAATGGTTGTCCCTAAAGCTCAAGTACCGGATGTTCTACAGCTGTACCATAATGGTTGTTCAGGAGGTCGTCTGGGAGTAAAACGGACTCTACGGAAGATACGAGAACGGTTTTACTGGGTCCACTGTCGGGATGATGTCGAGGACTGGTGTCGCAAATGTACAAGTTGTGCAGCTGTAAAGGGACCTCAGACTCGTAGTAGAGGTGCATTGAAATTGTACAATGTTGGCGCACCATGGGAGAGGATAGCCCTTGACGTTGCGGGGCCGTTTCCGGAAAGTGAAAGTGGTAACAAGTATTTCATGGTTGTGATGGATTACTTCACTAAGTGGCCGGAAGTCTTCGCCATTCCAAATCAAGAAGCTTCGACAGTTGCAGATAAATTAGTTTATGAAGTCTTCTGTCGGTTTGGAGTACCTTTAGAGATTCACAGTGATCAAGGAAGGAATAAGGAATTTTGAGTCCCAAATATTCCAGGAAACTTGTCGAGTTATGGGTACTCATAAAACAAGAACAACTTCTTACCACCCACAATCGGATGGAATGGTGGAACGATTTAATCAGACACTGGAGCGGTACCTAGCAAAAGTTGTGGAAAATCGGCAACGAGATTGGGACAAGCACATACAACCGTTTTTGTTGTCATATCGAAGCGCTGTTCACGAAAGTACATCGGTGACACCAGCTTTCGCAAACTTTGGAAGAGAATTACGGCTGCCTGCAGACCTGATCACCGGAATACCACCTGATGCCCCACGCAGTATAACCGATTATGAGAATAACTTGCGGAACAAAATGAATGACATTTATGAGCACGTCAGACAAACGGGCCAGCAAATGTCCAATAAAATGAACAATAAAGGGTTCGACGAAGGTTCACTAGTGTGGTTGCACAATCCAGTCCGCAGCAAGGGGAAATCTCCTAAGCTTCAAGCTAAATGGGATGGACCGTACCGGATTGTGACAAAGATCAATGACGTAACCTACCGGATACAGAAAGGTGCAAGAGGTACTCCTAAGATCGTCCATGTGGATCGGTTGGCGCGTTATTATGGAACCGATAATGCTCGGGACGAGCATGTCTTAGGAGGGGGCAGTGTTGCGCGCCGCAATTAATGCCTGATACATGGTAACATTAGTTACCACTGGCGTCATCTAGTTTCGAATAGCAGAAGTAATAGTCCCTAGCGGCATCTATTATTGGCTGGCTGAACTAATAGAGTCACTGGCGCCATCTATTATCGAGTAGAGATGTCGGTGCTGGAACTTACTAGAACTGTCGACATCTAGTCAGTTCGGGCCGGTATGTGTTCGAACATTCTAGATGTTTCTACAATAGAAGGTTCTGGAATTATCTGCGGCACTATATAAGGCCTGGACTAGCCGCGACCAATCGGACTTGGTTCTGCGATAGAAGCGAATTCAACGAAAGCGATCTTTAAGTGCGACTTAAGAGTGATTGTGTTTTATAATTAGTGTGTTTGAGTTGTTATTAGTGTTGTTTAAATAAAGTGTAACTTTTGGTAATTTTTATCGGCAGTTTTTATTGTCACGAACACGAAGCTCGTAACAATACAAAGACGGTAGTGTTAAAATTTTGTGTTTTTTGAAATATGGTTCACAACTGTCCGTTATCGCTTTTGCGCTTTAAAAGCGATTTCTCTATTTGTAGAGTTACCCCAGAATATAATTCCGTATCTTAGTACAGATGCTACAAGACCATGGTGAGCTGTAAGTAGTGCATCTGTGTTAACTGTAGGGGCAAGTTTATACAAGGCATAGGATGAACTAGTGATTTTCTTACATATCGCTTCAATGTGATCCTTCCAATTGAGCTGCCTGTCAATTATCAAACCTAGAAATTTTGCACTATCTACACCGTGAATTTTGTTTTTCTGGTATTGGACCTTCATTTTCAAACCAGGTTTTTTATGGCCAAAGTGCATTATTATTGTTTTGTCAAGATTATTATTATCAAGTCAAGAGATTATTGAAGTTAGCGCGTTATTAACATCAGCTTCATATGAGTCAGGTTTATCCCGTGCTATTACTATTGTACTATCGACAGCAAAGAGTGTTATTGGGAAGTCTATAGCTTTGGGCAGGTCGTTAATATACATCAGGAATAGCAAAGGACCCAATACACTGCCCTGTGGTACACCGAAGTATACTGTGCGTTCTTTAGACAGGTATGTTACTTCTTCTTTTGTCGTTAAGTTTAAGTTTTTTATAGCGGTAAATTGTTTTCTTTTTGAAAGGTAAGTGCTTAATAAGTCCAGAACGTTACCTCTTATACCATATGAGTCAAGTTTGTTTCTTAAGATAGTATGGTGAACGCAGTCTAAAGCTTGCGTCATATCACAGTATACAGCACAGACAGGTGTCTTATTATCGATATTAGTCATAATTTTATTTTAAAAGTCATAAATAGCCATGTTTATCGTCATGTTCTTTCGGAAACTTTTTTGTTCGTTGCAGATAACCTTTTGTTTTTCTAAGTATGTGTAAAGATTATTATAAATATATTTCTCGTATATTTTTGAAAAAACTGGTAAAAGGGCAATAGGTCTATAGTTTTGCATTTGTTGCTTATTGTAAAGAAGTGAAGTTTCTTACCCGTTCTTCTCCATAGGTGCCTACTACGCTTTGGAATTTATTTATTATTCACGGAATGGGCAACTAGCTTCAGTTTCCTGACTGACCGACCCCTTAAGAATTCAAAAGTGCCTGTAATTGATTTATTTAAATAAATGCTTTGGGTTTGAGCTTAAAAAGGTTAATGAGGAAGCTCATCGGGGTAATGGAAAGGATCAAAAAGGTTAATGAGGAAGCTCATCGGAGGTAATGGGAGGGATCAAAAAGGTTAATGAGGAAGCTCATCGGAGGCAATGGGAGGGATCAAAAAGTATTGAGAAAGACACAGAAAATAAAGAGTATTTTAATTTTCAAAAAAATATTTTTCAACATAGTCCCCTAGTCTCTCAACACACCGAGTCCAGCTTTTCTCCAACACCTCAATTTATTTATTTATTTATTCAGCCATTTCTGTCCCACTGCAGGGCAAAGGCCTCCCCTCCCTCCTTCCACTTATCCCTATTCAGTGCTGTTAAACGCCAATCCTTGTGGAAAGAGTCGAGCTCGTCCCGCCATCTCATTCTGGACCTGCCGCGTTGTCGTTTGCTGCTGTTTGGGACCCATTGTGTGGTTACTTTAGCCCATAGCTCCTGCGGCATGCGACAGATGTGACCAGCCCAGTTCCATTTTAGCTTGGCAGCCGTGTGACCTACATCGGCAATTTGAGTTTTAGAACGCAGTATCGAATTCCTTATACGATCAAACTCTCCCTCTCTCACTGAAGAGAAAACTCATGGACATGTGCATTCTTCTTACCTTCACCTATGGAGCGCAGACATGGTCACTAACCTATCGTCAAAAGTCCGCACTCGGGGTTTGTCAGCGAGCGATGGACCGCAGTATCCTTGGAGTCAAACACCTCAAACTCTTTTTAAAAAAATTACAAGTCTTGCCAAAAACCCTTCCACGGCGTCCACCACTTCTTTGTCATATCTGTCTCTACGTAAGTGTTCTTTTAATTTTGGAAATAAGTAAAAGTCACTGGGGGCCAGGTCTGGCGAATATGGTAGGTGATCAACCAAATCGAACCTAGATTCTCGAATGGCAGCCAGTGAACCAGCCGCAGTGTGAGCAGGTGCGTTGTCTTGATGAAACAGGACGCCTTGCCTGAGTTTGCCCCGCCTTTTCTCTTTAATAGCTTCCCTCAATTTGACCATTAAAGCTGCATAGTGTTGACATGTTATTGTGATACCCCGCTCAAGTTAATCAATGAGTAATATAAGAGGCCATGACTTCCTCTGCTGACGGTGACGCGACATTTGTTTGGTGTTGCAGATGAAGGTATTTTCCAGTGCAAAGATTGTTGTTTTGTTTTCGGATCAAAATGGTGAAACCATGTTTCATCCATTGTGACAAACCGCGCTAAAACGTCGTCAGGATCTGCGTGAAATCTATCCAATCACCGCTTTGAAATGTCGAGTTTGTTTTTCATTTGAGATTCCGTGAACATGCTCGGTACTCACCGCGCGGACACTTTTCTCATATTCAAATGATCTTTTAATATCGAGTGAAAACTACCATATGTAATGCCGGTCTCCTGGACTAAATAACGCACCGTAACTCGTCGATCGCCGAGAACAATTTTTCAATGTTACGCGGCTTTACCTGCCTGTCCATCTATAACATAATTTGAAGCGTGTGTTTTGTTACAGCGACAGGCGGGCGGGTGGACGCGACGCAAGAGATGGTGACCCTCGGGCTTTGCAACATGGCCGGCTCGCTGGTGCACGCCATGCCCACGTGCGGCGCCTTCACGCGCTCCGCCGTGTCGCACTCCAGCGGCGTGCGCACACCCGCCGCCGGCCTCTACTCCGGTCAGTACACGTCCCACTGGCGCTGTGCAACATGCCCCACTGTAGCACTGTGCAGCATGTCACAGTCACACCGTGGCACTGTGGTGCCCGCCTTGGCAACATGGTGATGACGCGTGTTTGCGTTGCAGGTATCATCACACTGTTGGCGCTGATCTTCCTCACGCAGTACTTCTACTTCATCCCTAAGGCGTGTCTCTCCTCCGTGCTCATCTGTGCAGTCATATTTATGGTGAGCGCATAATCTTTCTATATTTCGTCATACTTAAAACTGTCATAGTGGAGGAACATCATAGTTTGTTTTGTTTTTTAGAAATGTTGATATTCCTTTGCGATATAATTAGTATTCCACTGGCTTGTGCCAGCGGCTTCGCCCGCGTGTATGTCGGAAATACACAAAATGGGATAAGAAGGGAAGGGAAAAGGATAAAACGCGTTTGTGTTAATCCAGGTTATAAACTATCTGAATGCCAAATTTCATCCAAAACCGTTCAGCCGTTTTAGCGTGAAAGCGTAACAAACCAACTCACTTTCGCATTTATTAAAAAAACAAACTAAGTTAGAATATTATATTATGTAGTAGGATTGTAAATAGTGAACACAGTACAAGTAATTATTTAATTATCGAGTAATTCACAACAAGGCCGGGCATCGGGTATGAATGACAAGTTGCGTAGGTTAAGAGAGCACTGTCAGAGTGCAACGCCCCGCATGCCCGCCGCACCGCGGCACCGCTCACCGCTACTCCGCTGCGCCGCAGCACCGCTCACCGTCTTCCGCTGCGCCGCTGCACCGCTACTCGGGGAGCCGCTAGAATAACCTGCGATAACCTCTGGCGGTTTAATTGAATCTACCGCATCGACGCTCTTTGTAGAACAATTACACGGAGATTTTCCAGCGACCCGTTAAGTGTGTACTTGCACTGATTGTTTTATTACACTACGGTGTTGGTTTCTTATCGTATTTGTTCCTAAAATAACTATAACCTATACAGGGTCGAAAAAGATGACCAGTCGTGAAAGTACGTACATTCAATATATCGATGATAGGATATACTTAGGAAAAGTTCCCAATTTTTTAAATAACTTGATCTACCTTATAAAAATGTATTCATTCAGGGACAGGCAACGCACAGCTTGAACTGCATGCACGAGAGCTCGATATAGAACCAAAGTGAGCACTAAGGAAAGGTTTTTTGATGCCTCCCATAAACAGGTTAAATAGGGAAAGAAAGTTTGTATGGAAGCTCGTCATTTTTGCCGATGGGAGATCCCATCGGGCACATGGCTTGTTTTGGTAAAACAGAAATCGCACTCGTACAAAGTACGCGTAAGCGTAGCATGCCTAGTCGATCCTGACGAATCGCAACCTCGAAGTGTAGCCCGCCTCGACAGGTCGCGGGCGATACGACGATATGTGTCGTGCCAGAACGGATTGGCTGGTCTCGAGCTCCACGGGTTCTATGCGGTTGGTAAAAGCGACAGAACGTAAACCAGACGAATAGTCCGAAACCCGGGAAAAGGGCAGGAAGCAGCCCTTTTTAAATGGTTCTAAATGGAAAATAATAAAGCTTCCGAAAAAACAAATTAACTTCCAGCGATCTGTGGTTGCCCGTAATACTAACTAAACTGTGTTAAAATAAAATACCGAAAAGTTAATACAAAATTAACCGACAAAAATTTTGTATTTAACAATCAAACATGAAGCTTATTCAAATTATAATTCTACGAAAAATATTCTATACTTTCAAATAATAAACTACATTTCAAAAAAATACTAACTAAACTTCCGAAAAAAATACTAAGTTTCCGAGCTAGGTTAGGTTAGAACTGTGACCACATAACGCCAGAAACATATTTTTGAATGTAAAACCAAACCACACAGCTACAGCGCCACAGTTATAAAATGTGTAAGATTGATTCTAAATTTATAATATAAAATAGGTAAGTTACGATAAAAATTGTGACCTGTAGATTTCGGTAAAACGCAATTTAAGCTGGTGGAAAAATATAACGTCAGCTAATATTGTATTAATTTTTCGGAATTGTCAGCATTTTATTCGGTCGTTTGTTTATTTGTATTCGCTTATAAGTTGTCGAAAAGTTAGTATTTAAAGCAGTAAATTTCATATTTTGAGTATGCTCATATTTTAATTTTTTTTCGGAGCTTTTATTACTACCCGTTCTAAATCTACGTCCAATAAAATTGGGTATTACACCAGAGAAAAGGTTAAAACTTCCGCTGAGAGCGCCAACGAGGGAAAGTACATAGCAAATTCAGAAGAGTATCGTACATCATTATTGCAGATTACAAGCATGAAGCCTGATATTGTATAGTCGTTTCAATTTACATGGCACAATTTACATGGCACAATTTACATGGCACAATTTACATGGCACAATTTAAAATTATGACTCGAAAATAGGGTTCCACTGGATTCAGCACGTATTTATCAGCAACTGACTTTTCTTCCAACCTATGTATATATAGGTATTATAATGTACTCTGTGCTTCCAATAATTAAATGAGTTCCTTTCATACGTCAAAATTTAAAAAAATAAAAATAAAAGTTGATACCACTTATACGAATTAGAAAAGAATAGATTGTAACCGCAGAGTTCACGCTATTTACAGGTCGACTTGCGCATCGTGTTCCGGCTGTGGCGGCACGACCGGCTGGAGCTGGCGGTGCTGGCGCTGACGTTCTGCGTCAGCATCGCGCGCACCGTAGAGCTGGCCGTGCTGGCGGGCGCGCTGGCCTCGTTGGCCGTGCTGCTGCGCCAGCTCATGCGGCCCGCCGTGCACGTGCACGCGCTCAAGACGTCGGCGGGCGACGTGGTGCGCGTGCGCGCGGCGCTGGGCCTGGCCTACGTGTCGGCCGAGCTGCTGGCGCGGCGCGTGCAGGCGGCGGGCGCGCGCGCGGCCCCGCGGCCCGTGCTGCTGGACTGCCAGCACCACGCGCTGCTGGACTACGCCGCCGTGAAGGTGCGTCCGCTGTACTGCGCCGCGCGCGGCCCCTGACGACAGACGCCTAGTAACGAGACTCGTCTTCCTCAGGTGCTGGAACGTCTTATAAAGAAGTTCAAGACGGACGAGCAGCTGCTGATCGTGTACAACGTGCCGGAGGAGCTGCTGCACAAGTACGAGCAGCTGGCGGGCGTGGACCCGCGGGCCCTGCGCGCGCGCAGCGTGTCCGACGCGCTGGCCAGCGTAGCGCACGACGCCGACGAGAGCGTCACGCTGCTAGCGCACACGGAGCGCGACGCGCACGACGCGCGCGACGCGCACGACGCGCGCGACGCGCACGACGCGCATGTCCCGCTCGTGTGTCGGCGTTGAAATGTACTATGACACGTTGTCGTTAGAGCACTGTCAAGGATGTCCATCCTTGGCAGCACCCGTTGTAATCCGACGTTACTGCTCTAGCAAAGTAGTGCATGTGCAAGTGTTGTGCCTCATGCGTGGTCAGCGCTTACTCACCTTTTGTGGATCACAGATTGTTATGTTTTTATGTAAGTATGTAATAGTTAATAAAATGAGACTCCAGTCGTACGAGTGTAAGTGTCGTGTAGCTAATAGGTTATATTACGTGGAGTAGGTTTTTCTAGTATACATGAAATTCTACTATATTACTGCTACGTCTGTTCACCGCGGCCCTAGATTTAATATTAACTAGTCGTATTTGTATATTTTTATTCCTAATAAAACAAATAAGTTTTCAATAAGGAAAACAGATGTTTATTATTAACTAACGAGCCGCCCCTGCTTCCCTTGCCTCGCACTTTTGCGATCTATTGATGTGGTGGTATGAAAAAACATAGAGATTTCTGACCTTCCGGTATGATGGTGAAAATCGAATCAAAATCCATCGTGTAGTTTCAAGAACTAACCGCGCGCCCTCACGGGCATTATAAGCGATGTTGTTATGGATTAAGAAGTTAAAAGAAATAATATCAGATGAGTTAATTCTACATGAGATACCCATAAGTCATAACAATAGGATCGAGTGGTGCTACAAGGTTCTTCAAGCGCTGGATTGACATTGTCAGTGAGACGTACAAATACATAACAAAATTAAATATATACAGGGTTACAGGAAAAGTCGTGCTAGATCCGTTAAGGGCGTGGAGTACCCATCATTTCTGACTTATTTCACTATGAAACACTGTAACATAATGTACATACTCACAGTTATCTTCATTCATTCCTCCAGGTCAGAACAAGCATTCTTTTACCGTTAGGCGCTGATCTGATTATTTCTTACGACACGTTTTGTCCACAATCAGTACACAGACACAGCTCCAACTTTAACATGAGACTACGACGATTTAGTGACATCCAAGGTTTGGTATTTCGCCCACATTGATGGATATCATTTTTCCATAAACACTATACTTCTAATGCAAAATAACTATAGATTTTATTGTATTTTATTAATAATATATTTTATTATGACAGCTTTGACAACGACGTTTAATACGTCGCAATGGCAACCTTTCTTTCAAATCCTTACCTGCCTGTATCTTTTTAGCTGATTAGATATGCATACTTATTAAAATTAATTACTGGCCAATTTCATAACTCAAATTCATATTTTTAACATGATGTTATTCTACGAGTTGACTTAATAGATCCACGCAATCCAAGGATCAGTTGGGGTTTCGCCTCTAAAGCGGATACTATAAAGAGCCTGATACTCCAGGGCTACCTATCGCGGGAATACCCAGCGTACCTCTCCGCTCCGGTACCTGTCGGACCCTGCCTAAGCCTCCGTCCTCCGTCCTCCGTGAAGGGGTCCTAAGACTATTGGCCTACGTCTCATCCGAGGGCCGCCTCACCTGGCGGGCTGACAGCGTCCCCACCGTGCCTCTCTCTCCTGCTGCCGTGCTGCGTCCTGCCCTGCTGGACCCTCCTACGGGTGTCCCCGTGCCGCACACGTACCAGCACTTGCCCTCATCTGTACCTGCATCTGTCGCCGGCACCTGCCTCGCATATACCTCCCTCCAACTGGATCTCCACCTCAGCCTCCTCAGCCCACCTATCACGCATCGTCATCCATACACCCCACCACCACATACTACACACCACTCTTCAGTCCATCTCCATCTTAAATTTGTTATAAATATACCTTTAACTGTTTTCCACCTCCCTTTCTTTATTTTAATTTTACCCTTAACTTTATAAGTTCAGTTTTACTTGTCGCTACACGACAACACCCTACCCTAAACTTAACCCTTTTCGAGATGTTCGACTTTTAATTTTTTTATTGAAAATTGCCGATTTTTGGGCTACTAAAATTAATTTTGTTTATTTTGTGTGTCTTATTATTATTATTATTGCATTTTTACATGTGTAATACGGACGTCAATCATTAAAATAGTGCATAAGTTAATTGAATAGGCTACGGCCTATCTACTACGGTAGACAAGTGAAAGTTAAGAAATTTAAAAAAATATTAGAAAGTTTATTTTTCTCTACGGGATATCTAAAAAAAATATTATGGCAGTTGTTCGGCAGATGTGTTTTAAAATATCTACGTTTCATCAGCTATCTAACGAGGTATAACAATCTAGGATTTGTATTACATTTCGTAGAAAAAAAGTAGTTGGGACGCTCCAGGTAGCAGTTCTAACGGTCCCGCGCCTATTGTCCTTCAAGTTAAGATACACCGTGCGAGCGAGACTAGTGACGATTTATGTAGGTGCGAATGAAAGAAAAAATATTGTAGAGACTGGTTAGGGCTGGGAATACAACACGGGATATTGTTTTGGTTGTCAGTCTGCTTTTGTGCTTCGTACATAGTAGATGTGATATTGTTTTGCTCTTTTTCTCGACTTTGCTGTGATTCTGGACTATTTCTTCTGATTTGTGACTACTGTGCTTGTTAACCGGACTCTGATTTGTACTTGTGATACGGAAGTGTTGAAGATGACGTCCTACGTACCTGAGGAATATGCTGATATGCTTATTTGTTACGGATACTGCGATTGTGTGTCTGCGCAAGCTCGCAACGAATACATAACTCGATTCCCCGGTCGTCGAGTGCCGGATGTGGCCGTTTTTGACAGAGATTATCGAAGACTTCGAGAAACTGGCTGTTTGGAGACGAAATACAGACATGGGAAGACCACGAATTGATGACAACGAAGAACAGGACAATGAGATAGTGCAACGTTTTCGAGCGGATCCGACTACTTCCACTAATATTGTTGCCCGTGATCTGGGACTTTCGCAATGGAGATTTTGGTTTACAGTGCATACTACTGGCCTATACCCATACCATTACACGCCGGTACACACTATTGAAGAAGGAGACCCCGCGAGAAGGTTGGACTTCTGCAGATTTATGCTAAATGCTGGCGTAGAAGACCCAGATTTTCTAAGAAATATCCTGTGGACAGATGAATCCAAATTCGATAAAGATGGCATAACTAACTATCACAACGCCCATTACTGGGCCCCAAAAGAACTAAGGAATCCCAATAAGAAAAGAATGAAGGGGTCCCAACGAAGATTCAGCGTGAATGTGTGGATGGGCATTATTAATACAGGGCGTTCAGTGGCAGATTTCAAAGTTTGAACAAACGTAATTGCTGAACGCAACACGTTAGGGGGGCGTCGTTGAAAACGTAAGGTCTGTGGATTTTTTAGCTGCCATGGAGCGGTGGTGGTGCACCGCGATTTTGCCATTGAGGCGTACATTTCAAGTGGATTTTCGCTTACTGAAACACGTCCTCGATTTAGTAATCGTTACGATATTCGTCGATTACGTGATGGACCATTGATCAACCTTATTCAGTCTTGGGTAGCAAAGTTCAGAGCTACAGGATCTACATTAAACAGCCCCAGACCAGGACCTATACAAGCGGTAGCTATAAACGAAAATGTTGAACGTGGTATGGTTGCTGTGACTGAAAATCCCCTTTATCACTTCGTGCCCGTTTATCGACATTGGGAATTACGAAATGAACCTTACAGGTTATTTATACCTAATGCGAAAAAAACTTAAGTTCCATCCGTATAAAATTCAAATCGTTCAAGATTTACACGATTCAGTCGCTCTGTAAACGCGTATTTGAAAACATGCTTGCTAGATTTGAAGAGTGTGCTAGGCTCGATGGACACCATTTGGAGAACGTGGTTATCAAAAAATAAAATCCGCAAATTTACTGTTTTGTAAATAACAATAAACATTTTTTGTATTAGAGGTGTGGTTTCTTTTACAATTATTCAAACTTTGAAATCTGCCACTGGACAGCCTGTAGAACCAGTTACGAACATATACAACGAGATCTTAGCTACAGAGCTTATTCCAACTCAATGTCCACAATAATATTACCTACTGCGAAAAAAGGGCACGAAGAAACAGCATGTACAATTATTGACCTATTAGTTACTATTTTTATAAGTTAACACTAATATATAAGTCCAGTCAAAGTCAAATCATTTATTTCAAATAGGCACATAAAAGGCACTTTTGAACGTCAAAAATTAAATTAAAATAAAATTGATTTTAGTCGCCCCTTCAAAAATGTAGTTTTCGTATGGAGAAGAATGGGCAAGAAACTCCACCGTTACTCTTTTAAACTGTTTTACAATATTTTGCATACATTATTTATATGTGTGTGTTTTTTTATATGTGAAGACGATGCACCTAAAAATAAAATTACTATACCACAATAGGTAAAAGAATTAAAATGGATAAATGAAACCTTGACATATAGATTAATTATGTGATAGATACATGGTGCTCACTCATTCACAAACATTCCAAAATCCAAAATAAATAAATAAGGAGTTATAAGTCCGGGTATGACCCCAAGTAATTACAGAATGTAAATCAATGTCAAAGAAAAAAAAGAATAAATTATATACAATTACATTAGCAACCAGTTTGATTTTGTCTAGACTCTAGAGATTGTCCTATGGAGCAGGACCAGCATGTTTCCAAGCATTCTTATCTTGGATATAATCCTCTAATTTGTAATATCCTTGCTTACAAAGTGTAATTTTAATATACGTTTTAAATTTTCTTTCATTTAATTTCAATATTTCACAAGGTATTTTGTTGTAACATTTAACACAGTACCCCATAAAAGATGTATGTACTTTAGATAATCTGAAAAAAGGTTAATCTAATTTATCTTTATTTCTAGTATTAAAATTATGTCTATCACTTATTTTATTAAAAAGATGTTGATTTTTTCTTACATACATAATATTTTCATAAATGAATTGGCAAGGTACCGTCATAATATTAATCCTTTTAAATAGTTCCCTAAGAGATTCGCGGCGACGTAGATTGTAAATTGCTCTGACAGCTCTCTTTTGCAAAATAAAAATGGATTCAATGTCAGCAGCCCGACCCCACAGTAAGATGCCATATGACATAATACTGTGGAAGTAACTAAAATAGACCAAACGCGCGGTTTATTCATCTGTTAATTGTCTTATCTTTCTAACAGCATATGCGGCCGAGCTTAGCCGCCCCGCAATAAATGTTATATGAGGTCCCCATTGTAATTTCTCGTCTAGCGTGATTCCTAGGAAAACTGTCTGATTAACAAATTCTAATTTTTGGCCATTCAATATGATGTCACATTCGCTACTTCTAACATTAGGTAATTTAAATCTAATGCATTTTGTTTTTTTTTCATTAAGTACTAAATTATTTACCGTAAACCAATCTTGGACCTGAAGAATAGAGTTATTCATGTCGTCAAGATTTTGTGTCCGTCGGTCTATTTTAAAGATCAATAATGTGTCATCTGCAAATAACACCATCTTCGGTTGATTTTGAAGTAATATATATAGGTACTATATACAATTCTATACAATTATATAATACGAAAAAATATAGAAAAAGGCAGGAGTTCATTGGGCATCAAAAAATTCGTCCGCATCGCTGTCAATGGGATAAGTGCCCAAAAGGCTGGCAGCATTACCACGTTGGAGGGCACTGCTGATTCTTTGGGCTAAAAATAGGCCAGCCTTCTGGCCACGTGAAGAGTCAGCCAACCGCTTGGCGATTTCCCGAAAAATTCGATGAGCACTCTGACCCCAACGCCCTAGTGTTTCAACCCCAAACAGCTCAAACATATAGCTTCCAATAAGGTTGTTATATTTGCGCCGTTTGAGGTTTTCTGCTCTTGCAGCAGCCGCCCCAGCACAGCCCACCGTGCTAGGAAGATGGGATGGCGCGAGGGTGTCGACACAGGTTGCATCCCACACCAAAGGCCTACCCAACTTCCAAGGCATTATGGTCATTCCATCGGGCCTCTTTCCATCGTCGCGTGCCAAGCCATTGGGTTCTAAAACAGCTGGCACCCCGGCGGAGACAAGAGCCCGACGGATGATGTCGTTAATGCTGGCGTGGCTTGCCATCCGTCCAGCCATCTTGCTGCAGGATAGGCCATGGTGTCGGAGGCAGTCGACTGCTTCACCGCATTGACAGCGATCCGCAAGGAGCGCCCAAACGCAAACACGTAGCGAGCCGGAATGTGGTGTCACCCAGCATAGTGCCTGACGGTAGCGCCTGAAGCCCGAGGCCCGACTCCCATTCACCCACAACCGGCAGGCGGGCACGCTCAGCAGTATTGGTGGACGTATTAATAAGTTTATTCCGTACCAACCTGCAGAGCGGCTCATCCCACTGTCTCTGGGAAGACGGGTTCTCGGGCTGAACCGTGTCCGGGCAAGCCACTTTCCAGGCGTTCACCGCGTCGGTCAAACACGGCACTTCAGAGTCAACCTGAGCAGGAACCAAGATTCGTGTGGTTAACTTTTCGGTGCTGTGGACCGAGGATAGGAACGCCGGTAGGCTTACACTAGAAATTTTGCGGACGCCGAACCCACCAAAACGAATGGGTACCTAGTGTGGCTTGCAGCCACGCGCGGTCGTCCAAAGCCACATTAAAAATGGATGTAAGAGTACTGCGAATAATATATGATCGATTTTGTCCAAAAGGTGTGGATGCTTCCATAAAGAGGAAGAGGGGAGAAAATACATAACATTTGGACCCAAACAACAATATCTGATTAGGGTGAATGCCGAATGTAAATTAATTTTAGAAAGTCTATCCGAAATATCGTTAAAATGTTTAATTTTTCCGTCGACGAATGGTGAAAAACTGTCTTCTAAAACTGGGGAACCTAAGAGGTGCAATGAACTTTTTTCCAAAACTTTGATGTCTGGGGCTACTAAATTAAATTTCTGTATATACCTAGTCTTGCCATAAATATTGTTACGAAGAAAAAAATTTTTTTTTTTTGCAAATAATATTTATTACTTTTACAGTGTGTTAGTTTAATACATAAATATAAAACAATTTAAAATATAAAAAGCTTATTCGAAGTGGTCTCCATTGGCTGCAATACAGTCCTTTAAACGTTGAGGCCAGTTATCAATAGAAGCACGCACTCTTTCCATGGGAAAATTCTTCACTGCCAATCGTATGGATTGTTTTAGGGACTCCAAATTATCATGGCGTTTAGAGCAAGCCGTACTCTCTAAAACTGACCATAAATCATAATCCAGCGGATTAAGATTGGGACTCGACGACGGCCAGTCTTCAGCTCTGATGAAGTCCGAAACGTTCACTTCCAACCAAGACTGCGTGGACCGAGCTTTATGACCCGGCGCCGAGTCTTGTTGGAAGGACCATACTTGGTTATTGAACATGGTATTGTTAAGGGGCTTAACTACCTTCTCAAGAATGGTATCTTGATACACTTGTGCCTATGTTTTGATACTTTTTTCACAAAAATATGGCTCAGTCACTCCTTCATAGCTAACACCCCACCAAACAATACTGAAGTCGGATAATGCCCACGTTGCATTCTGTCGACTAATTGGGAAGCTTCCTTAGAGCTTTGAGCATAAATACGGTCATTTTGTTTGTTAAAATGTTGCTCAATTGTAAAGATTTTCTCATCCGTAAACAAAATTTTTCTGTGACCTCCCTTTGCGTACCGCTTCAGAAGTTGTTTCGATTTTACCACCCTATTCTTTTTTAAATTATCAGTTAAAAAATTACCAGTGCGTCTCTTATACGCTGCAAGTCCTAAGTCATCTTTTAAAATACGCGACATGGTTGCTATCTTCATCTCCAGAGATAAAATATTTTGCTTTCGGACAGGATTTCATCAAATTCTTTGCCTTACTGCTTTGACCACCTTTTTCGTACGAACACTACGTGGACGGCCAGATCTTTTTCTGTCACAGACAGGGGAGGTTTCATTGTACCTATTAATAGCCCGGTACACAAACATTTGACTAATACCAAGCGTATGGAGAGTTTTAAAAATTGCATTTGGCTCCACACTAACTTTGTGTAATGCAATCACAGCGATTCGGTCCTCTTTATCACCCCACTCCATTTTAATTTCGCAAAATATTGTACAATGTATTGGCGCCAAAATTAGAAAACTCAATGAAAAATCGTATAAAAATTACAGATTCCAAATTCAAATTTAATATCTTTCTTATTTTTAATTGTATCATTATTTATGGCCAGACTGTGTAGTCTGTCAGTATTGTCACAAATGTAAATTTCATATTTTGAGTTGTTGAGGTCAAGGCCGGTGGATTGGAACTGCTGGTTTAGGAATTGAAGATCTTTTAGAACGGTGTCTACGTCACCTCCACCTCCTAGTGTTCCGTCATCTTAATACCACACATTGAATTTTGAATTTAGTTGTTGTATTAGGTATGGGATGGATAGCCAAACTGAAAATGACTGGCCCGAGAGGATCACCTTGTTGGCATCCGACTGAAGATTCTAAAACGTTCTCTTTATATAATAATTTTGATGGGTGCCTGTAGCACTGCCACATAAAACCATAAACTGGTAACTTCTTTTTTACTTCAGTCAACAAAGTATCCCTGTTAACAGAGTTGAAAGCGTTCTTAACGTCAACCTTGAGGATGACCTCACCTTTACTGGCATTCAAAAAGCTAGATAGAGCATGTACGGCAGCCTCGCAGCCCCTTTGGAACCAAAGCCAAGCTGTAGGGGATGGAACTTGTTGTACAGAATGTCGCCGTACAATTTACAACATATTTTGGCTGCCGTACGCCTGTAGGTGCATCCAACGGCTATGGGGCGAATGCCGCCGTCCCTCTTGCGTAGGGCACATAAATTGGCCCCGTATAATGCCGTCATCGATGACGGCATCATTCACACCGCCGTTGAATTTTATAAAATCCGTCCTATGAGTTCAATGGCAAATACGTAAATGATAAATGAGTTTATTTTGTAAATATGTTTGTACCTACAAACACTTTTTTCTCCAAAGAGGTCACCGAAACGCAGCCAGGCTACAGACGCTAGTATATCTACATCGGGTCCATGTAGGGCCCGCTAAATTATTATTATTATTATTACCTATATTCTTGCACATAAAATGATAAATCATTTTATTTTGTAAGTAGGTTTGTACAAACACTTTTACACGTCAATCATATTTTAAAACTAGATGAGGTTGGCGTTTCCTATCTGACTAGTCTGAGAAGAAAGGCCGAAACAAACTCGGAGGTCACAGTCTCTTTTAAAGTCCAGACATAATCTTGGTCAGATCATATGAAGACCATGTAGATCGATGTCTGAGATGGTTTTTTGAGGAAAGAACCACATAGATTGAGAGGACCTGTCAAGTCAGCGCACGCATTTGTCAGAAATCGTGCAGCTCAACTCAAAACTTAAGGAGCTCGACGATTCCACGAACAATACCAAAGAAAGGACATTTGGGTAGGCCACATTAATTACTCAAACTGCCAGACCATGACAAAAACTAACAGAACAGAGAGAAATTAAAAAATAATATAAATAAAATGACCCACATAGTCCTCACATTCACAATAATTAAAATAATATAATACTTTACAAAGTAAGCAAATGTCATAGTATATAAATAAAATTCATTAATGTCAAAGTGTACATAAAAAAAAACAACAACAAACTTTTTTGTACTATTTTCCTCTTTGACATAGCCTTTTCATATTTTTCAAAAAGCGAGTAGTTGTTTCTTCCAAATTTGCAGGTTTCAAATACATATGTATAAAGACGGGAGGGTAAGCAGCTTTTGCTTAATAAATACAGGTTTACAAGAGTCTGTCCACTTAAGATTGAAAATTGAACTTTTTTTTTTTTTTTTTTTGAGTATGGGAAATCATCAAATGACCCCTCCCGCTCTGGGTGGAGCAGAAGGGAGTGTCAGACTCTTACTGACTAAAACCCACCCGTGTTCCTTCCTTAGCCCTTTATGTACCAGGGCAGCGGTAACCCTTTCGGACGATCCCGCTACCCCGGCAGGCTTCGGCCCTGTCGGGCCCCGTCATCTATGCTGACATCTCTTTGAGGGGCACGTGGAACACTTACGCGCCGTCCGGCACGGGCCTGGTCCTGATCGGACGGAGAGCTACCCATTGCTCTCCGCCCGCAGGCCCGCGCCTACGGTGGCCGGGAGTCGTCACGCGGCTCCCGACGCCCGCAGCGTCTCTCTCGGCGGCTGAGGCGTGAGGATCTCGCCCTCGCCCATCCCGCCACCTCCTTCGCTAGCATGACTGCTTCGCAGAAGGAGGTGACCGCCTCCCACTCCCTCTCGCCCCGGACCATGGCTTGCACCAGGGCCGGACGCGAGAGGTCGCCGCCGCTGCCGATCGCCTCTACGAGGACACGGCGGTGCTCTGCCCAAGCGGGGCAGACCTCCACCGTATGCTCCACCGTGTCCTCTGGGCGATCCTCGCAGTGGTGACACCCGGGCGTCTCCTCCCGCCTGATGATGTGCAGGAACCTCCCGAAACATCCGTGTCCGGAGAGGACCTGCGTCAGGCGGTAGGTGAGAGCGCCGTGACGCCTCCCTAGCCACTCCTCAAAGAGGGGTCTTATCGCCGCTATCGTGGCGTGCCCTGCGCTGGGTTGCGATAGTCGCGCCTTCCATTCCACCATGAGATCGCGCCGGAGGTCCGTCCTCTCCGCCGCGATTTGCCGCGGGTGCGGAGTTTCCCCCCGACGTAGTGCCTCCGCGCGCCAGTCATACAGGCGCGCGAGGACTATCGCCTCCAGATCCCATGGTGGCAGTCCGGCAAAGAGGCTTGCTGCCTCGCCCGAGATCGTGCGGTACCCCCTTATAAGCCTTACGGCAACCACCTTTTGGGGCGCGTTCAGATAATGTGCGGCTCGAAGCCGCAGTGAACGCGCCCACACCGGGGCCCCATAAAGGGCCATGGACCGCACGACCCCCGCGTAAAGCCTCCGGCAGGAGGCGTTTGGCCCCCTCAGGTTGGGCAGGAGCCGCTTTAAGGCGGCCCCCAAACTAGAACGGACGTTCCAGTTTGGGGGCCAAACGTCGGAAATGCTCGACGAAGTTCCACCGGCTGTCGAGGACGAGACCCAGGTATCTCATCGTATTCTCGACGCCGATGTGAACCCCTCCTACCATCAGTTGGGATCCCGAAGGTGGCCCGTACCGGGGCCCATGGAAGGACATGACCTCGGACTTGTGCAAAGCCACCTCAAGACCCAACTGCCGGATCCTTTCCACGACTATCGCAACCCCGCGTGTCATCGCGTCGGCCGCCGCCTGATGCGACCTCCCTTGCGCCAGGACCAGCGTGTCGTCAGCGTAGCAAACTACGCTGACGCCATCAGGGAGGTCGGCCCGCAGCACCCAGTCGTAACCGATGTCCCACAGGAGCGGCCCCAGAACCGATCCCTGTGGGACACCGCACGACATCTCTCGCCGGTTCCAGTTCCCGATTGACCTTACACACTTTTTTTAGGCTATGGCTATGAATGCCCTTTGGGCATTTGTTGAATTCCCCTATACAGTTAACCCATAAGTTTTTTTTTTTTTGGGTGAGATATCATCAAATGACCTCTCCCGCTCTGGGCTGAGCGAGAGACCCACCTGTGTTCAGGGGCCACGGTATCTCTTTCGAACAACCCGCGGCCCTGGCGGCATCGGCCCTAGCGGACCCCGTCTCATCTCTTTGAGGCGTGCGTGGAACACAACGCGCGGTCGACCCGGGCCTGGGTCCTTACCGGGCGCCGAGCTGCCCATTGCTCGCCGCCCGCAAGCCCGCGCCTACGGTGGCCGGGAGTCGGCTGTTGACTCCCGTCCAGGGCGTCTCCTGCGGCGGCTAGGGGCGTGAGGGCGCAGAGATTGCCTCTCCCTCACGCGCTCCGCCTCCTCCTTCGCGAGCATTACTGCTTCGCAGAAGGAGGTGACGGCCTCCCATTCACTCTCGCTCCGTACCATGGCCTGCACCAGGGCCTGACGCGAGAGATCGCCGCCGCCGATCCCCGCCATGAGGACACGGCGGTGCTCCACCCAAGCCGGGCAGACCTCCACCGTATGCTTCATCGTGTCCTCCGGGCGATCCACACAATGGTGACACCCTGGCGTTTCCTCCCGCCTTATCCTGAACAGGAACCTCCCGAAACAACCATGTCCGGTGAGGACCTGCGTCAGGCGGAAGGTGAGGGCGCCGTGGCGCCTCTCTAGCCACTCCTCAAAGAGGGGACTTATCGCCACGATTGTGGCGTGCCCAGCGGTGGGTTGCGACAATCGCACTCTCCATGCCGCCATGAGATCCCGCCGTAGCTCTGTCCGCTGTGCCGTGACTTCTCGCGGCAGCGGAGTAACACCCCGGCGTTTTGCCTCCTCTCGCCACTCCCATATGTGGGCGAGGACTTTGGCCGCCAGATCCCATGGCGGCAATCCGGCAAGGAGGCTCGCCGCCTCAGCGGAGACCGTGCGGTATCCTCGGATTAGCCCGACGGCCATGACCCTTTGGGACGCATTCAACCGGCGGGCTGGTCACCGCCTCAGGGAACGCGCCAATACCGGTGCCCCGTAAAGGGCCATGGACCGCACGATCCCCAGTTATCCCATACCTTAAAACAGAACAAACAAAAACATGGCTATGGTATACCAATAAGGCTGTTTGAATTTCTGTTAAATTGATCCTCCTAAGTGCAAATACGAATTTTTTTACATACATTGGCGCCGATTCCCTTGTTCACAAACTAAACTAAATTTAAGTTCAGTGCATCTTTTTCTTTCTATTTCATTAAGATAAGGAGAGAAGATAAATTTTAGTTTAGTCCTGTCGAATTTGTCAGCGCCTGACGTAAATTGACGTATTTTTAGTAGCCATGTTTTGAATCACGTCTAAACTGTCTATGGAGTATCTTAATTTGACAGGACTAAACTAATATTTTATCTTCTGTCCTTTTCTTAATGAAATAGAAAGAAAAAGATGCACTGAACTTAAATTTAGTTTAGTTTGTGATCAAGGGAATCGGCGCCATTATCTACTTAAGGTTTCCAGTTGCAATGTCTGTCCATAACTACTCCTAAAAATTTTATAATATTGTTACGACCTTCGGGTTCGTGACAATAAAAACTGCCGATAAAAATTACCAAAAGTTACACTTTTATTAAACAACACTAATAACAACTCAAACACACTAATTATAAAACACAATCGCTCTTAAGTCGCACTTGAAGGTCGCTTTCGATGTATTCGCTTCTATCGCAGAACCAAGTCTGATTGGTCGCGGCTAGTCCCGGCCTTATATAGTGCCGCAGATATTTCCAGAACCTTCTATTGTAGAAACATCTAGAATGTTCGAGTACGTACCGGCCCCGACTGACCAGATGTCGATAGTTCTAGTAAGTTCAGCCAATCGATAATAGATGGCGCTAGTGACTCTATTAGTTCTTCTACTAGAAACTAGATGGCGCTAGTGGTAACTAATGTCACCATGCATCAGGCATTAATTGTGGCGCGCAACAATATTTACTTCTGCTATGTCATTATTATTGTATGTTATACTTAATTTCATTTCATTTCCTAATTTTTTGTGGTTATTATATGGCAATAAAGTTATAAACTTAGTTTTATTTGTATTTATTCTTAAGTCTATCTAACCAATTTATTAAATCTGTCAATGCTTTATCCGTAATTATTTTACTGTTATCTAGTTTTCTCTTTTGTCAACACGGTAGTATCGTCTCCCGCCTCGCCGCGCATTCCTAAGGCGCGGTACAGCAGTTTCGGTCAAACTATAGCATTGTTCTGTTTAAGTTTATCATTTACGATTTTCCGTAGCTTTACATTTGTTGTCTGCTCTCTCTGTGTATTTTTTATTATTATCTCTCTGTATCGTATTTACACATTGCCTTAGTCTTTTGCTATATTTTCTAAATTTTTGTTTATTGTGGGTAGTTTTATTTTTATAATAGGTACCCTGTAGTTTTCTCGTTATTATAAATTACTTTTGTAGACCTTTAGTTATGTACCCATTTTGGGTTAAGAGAGGTAGAGTTCATCAATGGGAAACACAGTTCATAGAATAAACATAGTTCATCGTGCAATAATGAAAAGGCTTTATTTACATATGTTTCCAAGTAAACTTCTGAAAATGGTAGCTAATATAGTAATTAAATTTTTCTATATTTTCTTTCAGGTCCCTTTTGTATGCAAACGAATGCTTTCGAATTATATTATTTTCCGTTTTTAATTTTATTGATAATGTTTGTCCAGTATTGTGATCTGATAGTCCTAATTCATGTGTTTCACCTTTTGCTTCTTTGATGTCACTTACAATATTGTCAATGCAAGAATTTTGCCGAGTTGGTTTACTTATGTGTATTTTTAAGTCATAATTGTATAAAATATCGATCAAAGTATTCTTATATTTACTATCACTTAGAAGAACATCTATATTAAAGTCGCTACATAGAATATTTTTATATTTGTCTTTGTTTCGTGTTTTATCTCATAGAATTTTCTAAAGAATATATTTATGTCAGAATCTGAAGAGTTCTATAAAGACAGAATAAGTCCAGGTTATTTTGTTTTATCTTAATACCGCATATTTCAAAATATTTTTCCTTAACAATACTATTCAACCACTCTATGTTTTCAAATTCAGCATCTCGCTTCATTAGTATACAGACACTGCCTCGCCTTTGGTTTGGTCTTTCCTAGAATAGCTGCTAACTAATTTAAACGAATGCACTGTCATCATTATCTTCTTCTCCAGACTTAATAAATGTCTCACTAAGGCATAGGAAATCTACAAAATATGCTTTATCCTGAAGCAAATTAAGGGCAATTTCAATTTCATTTAAATTGAAAATTTAAATTGAATTGAATGTTATAATATTTTGTATATAATGACATATTATAACATTCTTTGAGAAAATAACATTCTTTAGTCCGACTACAAATTAAATCTAACATCCCATTCAATTTTATCTCATAGGAGTACATGTTTTTATTCACACCCAATACAATTACAGGACAAGGCACAGATTTTAAAAACAAGCAGAGTTCTGTTGTCATTTTTAAGGTATTGTCACCGTTTTGTCCAATAGATATTATCAATTTATCGTCAACTTTAATATCAAATAGTTTCGCACTTGTTAAAATTTCCTGTGTGGAGGCATTTGTTTTAACTATAGATAACTCTCCCTCCGTCTTACGAATTTTCGATCAGGTCACGTGTCCTGACGCGAGTTTAACATTTTTTACCCATCACAAAAAAAGTTCACAACGCCGCTAAAGAAGTTTTAACTTAAAAAATACTTGTAGTCAGTAATGGTGTCATCTCGTCCCGTGAAGCTCGATGAATCTCCCCAGCACTGGAGAGTCTGGCCTCTCAGAAATCATCCTTTTAAAGAAGCTGGCATACATTGGCATGAAGTATAATTATTTTGACACTCGCAAATAAATTAAAACCCTTGGGTGTACCTTATGGGTTTTAATATGCTACGCGGACTCATACCTTCTTGCACAGCGATGTTATTTAATACATTGAATAGAACCGTTTCACCTGATTATTTTGCGTATACTTACCTAATTACTAGGTATATAGGCCGGGCGAAAAGTTTCTGCTGGCGGGAAGGGATTGTGTTTTGTTTCGTCGTGTTAGATGAGAGGGGTAGGCTGATAAGGCCACTGTAAGGCCCTCGAGGTGCATGCTGCAAGGTAGCCCGCGAAATTCAAATTTTCTTACGGTTTTTGCAATTTGCTGGTCAGTACTAAGTTGTACGTTGATTAAAATGTGATTCGCGGCCGTAACAAATATGTATTTAGAATCAGTAATACAACTTGTTAAGTTAGCATAATCCTAAAATGTCAAGATTTCATGAAATAGTCATTCAGTAGGATTATTTGTTCTTATAGAGTTGTGTTGATGACTTTAATGATTATAATTCTGTAAATACATATTTGTTACGGCCGCGAATCATATTCTAATCAACGTACAGCTTAGTACTGGTACTGACCAGCAAATTGCAAAAAACGTAAGAAAATTTGAATTTCGCGGGCTACCTTGGAGCATCCACCTTAAAAGAAAAGAGGCAAGAGCAGTCACAGAAAACGAGCCTGAGCCATTGATCATTTTAAAGAGAAAGTCAGAAGTTAGTCAGAAGTCAGTCATTCGCATACAAATTCATTCATTCAATCAGTTCTCAATGGAGTTGCCATGGTAATAATTTTAGGCCAAGCCGAGGAGAAAAAGAGTTAATTTCGCTCAAAGTGCACGGTTGCGATCGCCGCGCAAATGTGACAAAATCATTTAATCGGGCTCATCAAACCAATGATTGTGATGTAATTGAATGAAATTGTTTCGCAAAAATGAAAGGAAATGATTGAACAAGCTTCAAGGCCGGGATTGCTTTACCTGTTTATTTTATCTGTATAATAAAAATGGCATGGAACTATTATTAAATCATGGAAAAACCATCAATTTACTTCTATTCGTTTTAAATTCTGACTAAAAAAAATGGTTATCTGTAAACACCTTTCGTACGTACGGTACGAAAGGTGTTTAGGGAACCATTTTTTTTCGTTTCGTTCGTACCTTCCGTAAGAGTATTTTGTAGCTATCAGTGTAATATAAAAACTGCGACTGCAAACATATTTTTGGAAAGTTTTTAAGAATCCCAGGTTCTAATTTACTGTATTGTTGCGAAATAACAATTTTGACGGTGGCAACATAAGGAAAGACCGAATGTTTACTGTCGGTCGTTGACATGTCAGTGAGCGAATACCAGACTAGCAGCAGAATCAAATCAATCGTTCAACAGCGTTGGTTCGGTTCATTCGCTGTTATCCATCGACCGCCTCCGAGTCGGGCTGGTTGACTTTATTCTTGTAACAAAGGATTCAAGTTAAAAATATGTGAATCGTAACACAAAACGCAAATGTTTTTTAAGACAATTGAATAAACTTTAGTTTAACTTATAGTCTGACAGAAAAACTAGGCGTAATGTTTTCATAGTGCCAAAGTGAATATCGACCTCATTCGGGTGTTTATGTTTAGTAAACTGGTATCTCAAAGTTTGTTTTGCAAACAGACAGTTTACCCACAATCGAATTATAAATAGAGTGTGCATTCGTTGCGTGGTGTGTCGCGGCGTACCAGTGATGTTAGTGCTTTGAGATCGTTGCCATGACCAAAATGCGTGCGGTGGTGCTGTGTGTATGTGTGGCGGTGATGTGCTGGGGCAGCGCGGCGGCGCAGATCGGGCGCAACGTGAACAACATCACGCGCACCATGCTGCAGGAGATGACGGAGGCGATAGGGCGCGAGCCCGTGCGCTTCTCGGAGCCGTACATCAACCAGTCGATGTACACGGCCAGCGTCCAGTTCGACATGCGTGCCATGGGCCTGCTGTACAACAGCTCGCACCTCGTCATCGACGTCATCGCCAAGAAGCAGGCCTACCCTGAAGGTAACCACACACTACTCAATACTATTCACAGTCTGTAGTTACTAGTGTTTCCTTCTGTCCGGACCTGCTAGCTGCTGCAAGCTATCAGAAATAGAGGGGGAATCAATACTAAACTTGCCCATCTTTCAAATGGCCGGGCACAGTGTCTATGTAGGCAGATTGATTGAGTAATCATTATTATATTTGGTACAAATAACTGACTGAGGCTCACTCAAATGTCCCTCCGTCAGATCAAATATTGGTATGACTGACTACAACTAATTTAGATGTTACAATATGGTATGTACCTATTTATTTGATTTTCTTCTAAATAAATTTAAGCTGGTTTCTTTTTACATAGAGTTAACCAGGATGATACATTAACATACAATGGATGGGTCACCATGGTGTCTCAGCTGAGAACAATGCTCGGTGGCCACCTGACAGGCTCATTCACTCACTGCACCATTTCATACAACTGACTGTTGTTATCTCTGCACTCTTCTTTTACTTGTACCTAAAAGCTCATGTTTGCAGCTTAATTATTGGCCATTTATCAAAATAAGCATGAGTCTAGTACAGTTGCACAAGGAGGCTAGTGTTCAGGCAACTAACTTACTATTGATGTTAACAGGGTAGGGTGCTGTGTAGTTAAACTAGTGTATTTTACAAGAAGTCTACATCACTCCTATAATTTGTGTGTTATGAGTAAAAAGCTGTATGCACATACTGTTACATGTTATTGGGTTTCCCCATCAGAAATGTCTGAGTAGCGACCGAGTCTGGGTTAGGGCCTGGTTGATGGCACAAGGCTCACCGCCTATTACATGACACTTAAACATAACTGACGAAATTCAGGTGTACTATAGATACACCTCTGTACTATAGATACACCTCTGTACTATAGATACACCTCTGTACTATAGATACACCTCTGTACTATAGGTACACCTCTGTACTATAGATACACCTCTGTACTATAGGTACACCTCTGTACTATAGGTACACCTCTGTACTATAGGTACACCTCTGTACTATAGGTACACCTCTGTACTATATATACACCTCTGTACTATAGATACACCTCTGTACTATAGATACACCTCTGTACTATAGATACACCTCTGTGCTATAGATACACCTCTGTACTATAGATACACCTCTGTACTATAGGTACACCTCTGTACTATAGGTACACCTCTGTACTATAGGTACACCTCTGTACTATAGGTACACCTCTGTACTATAGATACACCTCTGTACTATAGGTACACCTCTGCAAAACTGTTCAGGGTAAACAGGACTAACGGGTGTGATGTTATGTTAATTAAATTTTAAATTATTCTTGGCACTCCATCTTTTCACAAGAAAATAAAAAAATCGCCTGCAAATGTAGCAACTCTTTGTTCAACTGCGGTTAGTTAAATACAATGATCCTTTAGAAAGTAACAAGTATTTAATTGGTAAAATGTCATTTATAATAAGGCAAAATTAACTAATTATTTTAAATAATATCATTTAACTAATCAATAAATAGAAAATAGGTACACAATAGTTCTGTAACAACTAAAATAAGCTGCATATTTTTACAATGATTAAAATATAAATTGTTACAAGTATAATAATATACTTACATATTATATGGTGGTTAGTGAAACATAGGCATGTTGTTATGTGCCTACTTACCTATTGTATTTTTGTACATAAGCTAATGAGGATGATAGGAACATTATTATGAACAAGAAATACAATGAAAGTTATATTAACAGTTTGGTTAAAGTGTGGAACATAATATACAAGTTCAGAAATATACAATTAGTTCCAACAATAGTCTGAATATGAAGACTTAAGAATCATGTAAGCATGTTGATACAGTAGCCATGGCCACAATGGCCACATTTGTAAATATCGCGCAAGCTACTGTTGTCTTGTATTAGGTACCTATATCCTACTGGGACTGGGAAGACAAAACGTAACAGAAAGAACTCATGAAGTTGTAATAGTGCGTAGAACAATGAACTTTTGAATAGGTTAGTAATACAATGTAATGTTGCCGACTATCATTACTCTCTTAGTGAGAAGAGATGTGTGGGGTTATTATGTGAACGTCGAGTACTTTCGAACATTGTCGGTAGTGTGTCGTTGTCGACGCGCCACCGCTCCCACAGGGAATGCAGTTTTTCCGAGTGTTTGTCGTGTGCAGGGCGCGGGGAGGTCGCGGGCAGGTCGCGCCCCAGCGGATGTACAGAAATAGTCGCGGCGTGATCTCTGCGACAGACACGTCACGTGACACGAGCACTGCTCAGCCGCACGTACATGTCTACCCTGTTAGGGTAGACATGTACGTGCGGCAGAGCACTACACTACATCTGTAGGTATAGCAAGGACCAGTGTTTGTCTTTTTCCAATTAAATTAACGCTGCCTATGTAGTTAGGTACTGACGTTCAATCTACGTTAGCAGGAAAACAATATCAAATCATGTAAGTAAACTTTTGTAGAACATCCTGTCAGCAGTGTCGGCAAACGGTAAACTAACTCTAAACTCTATGTATAAACTTTAAAATGTAAATCAAATAAAGGCTCAATTTCAAATAAAGGAATATTGTGTGAAGTACCTCGCCGTGTGTAACGTGTATGTAGCTAGCATGTAGAAGATCATCTAGACAAGATAAGGGTTCAATTAAGCTCGTTGAGCGCTCGCACTGTTGATTGATACACTGGCTGCATTTATTTTTGGTACTTACTATAATGCGAGCGTTGATGGTCGGGTGCGCGCGCGCAAGTCGCATGTCGCGGCCGTCGACCTTGCGTCTCCGACTCACGACATAGGGCTGCCCAGTGCAGCGATCAATCAAAATCAAAAGTCATTTATTCAAATTAGGCTGAGAATCAGCACGTTTCGAACGTCAAAATTACAAAAGACAGTCCCCTAAAAACGCCCGCCCTTCACCACTTCCTAGTGCTATCGCTGGGAAGAAGAAGTGGCGCAACAAACTCCCCAGCAGCACAGCTGTCTGTTCAGTTAGAAAATAATTGATACTTGATTGTATGTACAATACTAGGTGTTAAGTAATTATACATTACAAGACACAGAACATAAAATTAAATTATTTACCGTATGTCAGCTAGCCACGAAAATATACCAACAAATATAATAAAAATTATACGTACTCAAGCTAAAAAATAATTAATTTAAATTAAAATGTAAATAAAAACTTACTACCTAATTAAAAGCCTCCAGGCATAAAGGCCGTGACAGCTTACATATTTATGCATTGCCGGGTTCTGTTCACATAGCTGTCACTTGAAGTCACAAATGAAAAACTAGGACCATCGAAGTAAAATAAATAAACAATTTAATATAATATTTGTCAGTAAGCTAATTCTGGAGAAAGAACATGAACATTGTCTTGAGTTAATTAGGGCGACCAACTATTCTTATCGTGTAAGTAGTCGTTAATGGAATAGTATGCCTTTGAACAAAGGTTGGATTTTACTTGAGCTTTAAACGCATTAAAAGGCAAGTCTAGCAAAGAAGAGGGTATCTTGTTATAAAAGGTTATACCAAGCCCGACAAATGAGTTATGAACCTTATGAAGCCGGTGAAAGGAGGCACGTAGTCTGTCCTTATTTCTAGTGTTAACACTGTTAATATCACTGGTTTTAGTGTACAAGTGTAAATTTTGCCTAATATACATATAAGATGTTGGCGAAGATGAATTGTGATGCAACCGTGAGAATACCAATATCTTTAAAAAAATCTCTTAGAGAAACTCTGGCACCTAGCTGGTAAATTGCTCGGACAGCTCGTTTTTGAAGGACAAATATATTTTGCATATCAGCGGCCATGCCCCACAACAGAATACCGTAGGACATAACGCTGTGAAAATAACTAAAACTAGACTAAACGAGCTGTATCAACGTCAGTGTATTGTCTTACTTTCCTGACGGCGTAGGCAGCCGAACTGAGCCTTCCTGCTAGACTTGATATATGAGGTCCCCACTGAAGTTTGGCATCTACTGTTAGTCCTGAAAAATTGCCGAGCCTACAGTTTCAAGCCCCTCTTTATCTAAGACGATGTTGGGTCCTAGATTTCTAACATTCGGTAAGGCGAACTTTACACATTTCGTTTTCTTGGCATTGAGATCTAGGTTATTTGACGTAAACCAATCTGTAACTATTGAGAGTGCACTGTTTACGTCGTCAAAATCTTGTCTATTCCTGTCTACTTTAATAATAAGAGAGGTATCATCTGCAAACAGTACAACGTCACAGATGCCCTTCAAATGGAATGGTAAATCATTGACATATACTAAGAACAAGAATGGACCCAGTATTGAGCCTTGCGGAACACCTAACTCAACTGGTAGCCCGGAAGATTTTACACCATTAACATCTACACATTGGACCCTATTATGTAAATAAGAAATTATTACGTTGAGAGCTTCGTTTTGAACACCGTAATGACGTAACTTACGCAAAAGCGTGTCATGGTACACGCAATCAAAGGCTTTGGAGAGATCACAGAAAACTCCAATAGCATTTCGCGATTTCTCCCATGCGTCAAACATGTGTTTCCTCAGCAGAGCAACACCCGCATCTGTAGTTGAAGGACCTTTTGTAAAGCCATATTGCTCATTATGGAAGACGCTATTTAAATTAAAATGTCTTAGCAACTGCTTGAGTATAACTTTTCAAATATTTTGCTAAATGCAGGTAAGATAGAAATAGGCCCGAAATTGCCAACGTCATTCTTATTATCTGATTTAAATAATGGTATGATTTTACTACTCTTCATGTGGTCAGGAAAAGTTCTTAAATCAACACATTTATTAAAAGTAACAGCTAGATAGGGGGCTACGATGTCTATTATATTACTTAAAAGTTTAATGGAGATACCCCAATAATCACCGGTGTTTTTAGACTTAAGTGTATTAAAAATATTAACTACATCACGCGGGCTTACATGTTCGAAAGTAAATACAGGACTACATTTAAGTACACTACTATGCTAAAGGTTTTCAGCTTTAGACGGGGACGAATTTAAGGAGCGAGTTGTAGTTATCGGTATGTTGGCATAAAACTCATTAAATGCCTCAGCTACGTCAGCTGCATTATTAACTAATTTGTTGTCAACCATAATCTCAAGTTATTTTCTTGTTTAACCGATTTACCCGTTTCATTGTTTTCCAAGTGGTAAAAACCACTTGGAAAACAATGAAATCGGTTAAATTCTATTAATACTTAAAGGTTTTACTTTAAGTATTAATAGAATTTTGAATTGTATCGCCTAAAAATTTTGATTGAGCAAAGGCTCTAATCTTTTTGAATAATTTTTGACATACTCTAGGAAAGGAGTATCAAACCTGTATTTTTTCAAACCATATAACTCGTATAGTCATATAACTCGTAGATCATTAACTCAACGAAATTAGTAAAGCTATCACTTAGAGATATACATACAAAACAGTTCATGAAATTTAAGAAATGAGGATGAGGTATCGTAGTCATGGTCTACTCTCATTTTCGAGGCCGTCTAAGTACCTACGAAGGAACTCTTCTTCTATATTTTCAAATCATCATATTATAATAGACACCCAGCGCCGGATTAAGGTGAGTATAGACTAGAGCATTTACTTGTAACAGAACAACGAGCCGCTCTATGATAGGTTCTAGTGTATCACCCTTCACGAACCAGAAGTCGAGCACGCTCGCCGTTTTGTTACAACAATAATTGTACAAACCAACGAGCGTATAGGTGTAACATTTCGTCGAGCCTTTGCACGAGCGCGGGCGATGCGACATTTCAAGGAAGAATGAACGCAAGATACAACAAAATGTTACGGGTAAATGCACACTCGCTGTGAGCATTACGCCGAGCATTCGCAGAAACGTTACATTACATGGAAATGCTTTGGAAATTGAGCTTTTACCTGTATTGTACCATTCGTAAGAACGTTACATTACACAGAAATGCTCGAGAAAATGCTCTAGTCGATACTTACCTTTAAGCCAGCGTGGGGCCTGTAGCAAATTTTAACTAGGGGCCCCTTTAGGTAGAACATAATTTATTTAAAGTTCTAAAGTTTACAAGATAAAACAGAACTTTTTCATAATAGTTTTAGTTGTGTAGTGGTTTTTCACTAGACAAATCAATGTTTCTTAATAAATACGTTTTTCCGTTCTATATCAGCTGAAGTACTTGAGCCAGATTACTTTCTTCAAACAATGCTCTGTACATTAGGTACTTTTGTAAAAACCTACAATCTATAGAGATTGTAGATTCACTTTTCGCATAAATTATCGTTTCCAGTGATTGCAAGTCCTGAGAGAACCTTGTTTGCAAGAGCGAGCTTGAAAATTTTTAGCATCCCGCCTCGGGGAGCTTAGGTTTCTTTTGACCATTCTTACCTAATATTTCAGTGAACCTAAAGGTGGTATAGGGTACCATGATTTATTTTTAGTACGTCCAAGCGCGGGCCCCTCACAGCGCAGGCCCCGCGCTGTGAGGGGCCCGCGCATTTGCTACTCCTGCTACGTGGCTAATCCGGCACTGTAGACACCCCTGTTCCGCACAGCAGTAGCACAAGAAGGTCGCTCTTCCTCAAGGCATAGAAGAGATAATGATAATAGTACCTACTATACTACTACTAGTACTACGAGGGGAAGCCAATTTTATTAGTCAAAATCAGGAATACTCCGTCAAATCCTATGGTGTTTGTGATAGTACGTTCGAGCGCGCGCGTCCCGCTGCCGATGCCGTCCCGTCCCACTATTATACTTAGCCTAAAGTAAATCAAAATCATACAGTTACATGCAAACAATGAATCTGCTTTAATCTCACTAGCCTACGAGATAAAAATGCAGTCTTGTGCATTGACTTGGATTTCAAGTACTTCAGCGAATTATTTCAAACGGCCGGTAATTTAATCGAACCGGAGCTTACGCTAAGAGCTAGTTTAATATACTGACATTGATAACGGTCGCACTGGTGACTGCCACAGCGTGTGTCAGTGCGGTAACACTACTCTGCACCACCTTCTGATGAATATTGCTTACAATGTGACTTCCATGTACATTCTGTTGGCTACTGTTAATTATTATATCCGCTGAATCACTTCTAGCGCTTTTATATAACACGTCAATAGGAACAAAACCAGTATAAGCGGGCCTCGTATTTTATTGAAACTCCGTACTACGCTAGGCCAGGTCAAGGTCGTTATTACCAATGAAGGGCGGTATACTGTACATGAACAATATAATGTCTCGTGAAGACTAGACCCCAAGTTTGATTCGTGTTCTTAACTATTCCATTACTGAACCAGAACCTCATTGGCCTCATTGGGCAAACAGAACATAAACTACACAAGCTAAGAACCCATGATGTAGAGCTGCAGAGAAGCTATAAATATGACAAATATAATACACATTAGTGTTTACTTGCTGGCGGTCGTGCGCCTGCGCTTGGTGGTTGACTCATAAGACTACGAGTTTAGTATGGACTGAGTCCTTAGCTCCTTTTTTTTCAGGATGGGAAATCATCAAATGAAGGGGTCATTTGATGATTTCCTATCCTGGAATTCCCCGCTCTGGGTGGAGCAGAAGGGAGTGTCAGACTCTTACTGACTAAAACCCACCCGTGTTCCTTCCTTAGCCCTTTATGTACCAGGGCAGCGGTAACCCTTTCGGACGATCCCGCTACCCCGGCAGGCTTCGGCCCTGTCGGGCCCCGTCATCTATGCTGACATCTCTTTGAGGCGCACGTGGAACACTTACGCGCCGTCCGGCACGGGCCTGGTCCTGATCGGACGGAGAGCTACCCATTGCTCTCCGCCCGCAGGCCCGCGCCTACGGTGGCCGGGAGTCGTCACGCGGCTCCCGACGCCCGGAGCGTCTCCCTCGGCGGCTGAGGCGTGAGGATCTCTCCCTCGCCCATCCCGCCACCTCCTTCGCTAGCATGACTGCTTCGCAGAAGGAGGTGACCGCCTCCCACTCCCTCTCGCCCCGGACCATGGCTTGCAACCCCGCGTGTCATCGCGTCGGCCGCCGCCTGATGCGACCTCCCCTGCGCCAGGACCAGCGTGTCGTCAGCGTAGCAAACTACACTGACGCCATCAGGGAGGTCGGCCCGCAGCACCCAGTCGTAACCGATGTTCCACAGGAGCGGCCCCAGAACCGATCCCTGTGGGACACCGCACGACATCTCTCGCCGGTTCCAATTCCCAGTCCTTAGCTCCTTCACATTCTCACTAAGCACAGTGCTGACGTCACCACACGCAGTTCAGCTCTGGCTTTTATAATAATATGATGACTTTATTTCAATTTCAAAAAGAAATTTTACATGCTCTTAGGTTCATGTCAGATTTACCCTATTTTGAATACTGCTCTGGACGTACACTCACACACGTGTAAAAGAAATTTTAAATTTCACGGCCATATCGAATGCTTAGTCGAATTAACATAATCTAATTAATTTATTGTGAATTACTCTGTGAAAAATGTATTTATTAACTGTATCATGTTAATTTATGAATAATAGCTGTGCCCGCTGGTTTCATCCGCGTTAATTTGAGGAAAAAACCTACTAAAATAATATATTCCATTACTTTAAGAATATTACTTACGATTATCACTTAGTACATTACTATAGGAAGATAATGACCGGCCGCCTTGCGGAGTTATTTTAAAACCATGATATCTCCTAAGATATTCATTGAAATCAAAAATCCAATCAAGGGCAATTTTGTCCGATCGACAGCGGCGGCGACCTCTCGCGCCCGGCCCTGGTTCAAGCCATGGTCCGGGGCGAGAGGTAGTGGGAGGCGATCACCTCCTTCTGCGAAGCAGTCATGCTAGCGAAGGAGGTGGTGGGATGGGCGAGGGCGAGATCCACACGCCTCAGCCGCCGAGAGAGACGCTACGGGCGTCGGGAGCCGCCTGACGACTCCCGGCCACCGTAGGCGCGGGCCTGCAGGCGGAGAGCAATGGGTAGCTCTCCGTCCGATCAGGACCAGGCCCGTGTCGGACGGCGCGTATGTGTTCCACGCGCGCCTCAAAGAGATGTCAGCGTAGTTGACGGGGCCCGACAGGGCCGAAGCCTGCCGGGGTAGCGGGATCGTCCGAAAGGGTTACCGCTGCCCTGGTACATAAAGGGCTAAGGAAGGAACACAGGTGGGTTTTAGTCAGTAAGAGTCTGACACTCCCTTCTGCTCCACCCAGAGCGGGAGGGGTCATTTGATGATTTCCCATCCTGAAAAAAAAAAAAAATGCAATTTTGTTCAAAATTAAATACTTGTGATGAGTAACGTATTTATTTGGATAAGGATTAATTAAGAGGGGCAATTCTCTTTATTTTAAGAACGTTCACAGACTGATCTGTCTCAATCTGTCAAAAACACCTTTAATTTCCCTACATTTCTGACCAGCTTTTGTAATTTTTTTGTCGCTGAGATGAAACTGCGACTAGATTTTGAACGTTTTTAATTACAAGAATTGGCCTTCTAGGCTCTGTGTCCGGGATTAACGTCATTCAAGCGTACAAAGATATGGGCTAAAGTTAGTAAGTAAGCTAATAAATGACACAAGTAAAAATACAAGAATATTTAAATATTGAACAATAATTTAGACTCCATTTTAACGCAAATTTTATTGTTGTCCCTGAAATAATACGTATTTCAAAATAAAATGCAACCTTACATTAATATATTTTCTGGTTATAGCTTTAGTTAGGTCTGTAACATGTAGGATATAATCCAACCTGATGATTGCTAATGTTACTAAATAATTCGGTTCCGACGAAGCTGCGCAAAATCTTCGTTGTCAACATCTGTTTATTAATGTTCCGTAGATTGTCGGTGTACATTTTAATAACTGCTTCGGACGTTGTACAGATCAGTATCAGATTTTAGACGAAAAACCAACTAAGAAACTAAATTAATAATAATAATCCACATTATACAATAATTGGTGTTAATAAAAACAAAATTGTTCTAATTGTAATATTACTGAAAATAATCATTCGTATACACATACTTAATATCGACATTGTTTACAATTTGGTACAACACTATCGATGCGCATAGATGTCCCTGAATAGAAGCTTTGGCTCGACGCACGCGACGTTCGCTGTGGACGCAATACATTGCGCTACCGCTCACGTCGTAAAAGATCGTACCCATGTATTGCAAGCAATGTATAATTTGGCATCTGAATGCGATTTTATCGCTTTTGTCTACAAACTACTTTTGTAATAATTACAAATATCACTCGTATTTTAAGGTTTTTGGACTTACCGGTGATAGGAATTCCCTCCTCGGGCCACATTACACTCCTGACTTATTTTCCGACACGTTATCCGATAGGTACGTTTTCCGCGGAATTTCGAACGCTTTCCCAACAAGAGCGCGATTGTTGACCGATGATTCAAATTTCGGTGGACTTTTGAGCGTCTGATCAAAATTGCGCCTGCCCCGCCCACAAGGCCCTTCTAACCTTTTTATCTGTTCTGTGGGACAAGTGATACTAACATATAATGGGCTTTGGTTATGGCTTTGGTTTGGTTTAGGTTATTGTAGATGTTCAAATTTCAAAGCTTTCGGTTCGTTTTCGTTAGTGCTTGAGACGCACATCTCCGATCATCATCATGCCGTCGGACTAGCGCTGGCTACGAATGTAAGCAAGATTAGTGGTAACAAAACGCGAGAAGTTATTAGCGACGAACTTGTAAAACAAAAGCTAGGTGCATATTACTGGACGCAATTACTCGTAGTGTGATGCGCATTAATGTTGTTTCAAAAATTGTGTGCAGTATTTTGCCAAATTTATAAGGAAAGTACGGTTGCTGTCTCAAATTATGACAAAAGAATAACACAACCGTGGATAAATGAATATTTATATAAACTGTTAGGGACCACTTATTTAGAATATGGAAAGCATCACCAAAAAACATGAATAAGCGATTAGAATATACAAAATTTAGAAATAAGGTAAATAAAATTGTAAATGAGGCAAGAAATACATATTTAACAAGCAGAAATAAAAAAGTGTAATGGGGATTTTAGAAAAATATGGGTAAACATTAACTCGTGGTTGGGTCGAAACCAAACTTGTCTAGACTAGGTGATATTGAGGCATTTAGGGAAAACAGACAGTATTAATTAAATCTGTACAAATTTTGCAAAAACTTTTACTGAGGATATTAAAGGTATTAAACACATTTGTGACGTAACATTTTTTGACAGAAATAATTATGTAAGGTCGAGCGAGGTGAGTTTTAGGTACATTCCTGTAAGTTCGTCAGACATAGAAAAAGTAATAATTATGTTGTCGTGTGAAAAAGCACCAGGACTGGATAGAGTGAGGGTAAAGGACATTAAATACCTACGAAAACAAGTAAGTCCTATTTTGGCAAAATTCATGAATATGTGCTTGATTGGGAGTTTTTATCCTAGTGAGTTAAGGAATGCAATTATAAGCCCTATTTATAAGTCTGGAAGTCACCTGGAATATGTAAATTACTGACCCATAGCCATACTGTCGGTCATTGATAAAATAGTACAAAAAAACATGATTAACCAAATTAATAGAATGTCATAATATACATATTGTCAGACACCGTATGGGTTCCGGAAAGAGCGTAGTACTGCTTCAGCCCTAACAGCGTTTAGTGACTATGTTAATGAGTGCCAGACTGGTAAACAGCTCATAGCACTTTTTATTGATTATAAAAAGGCCTTCGACACATTGGATCACGACATACTACTACAGGCTAAGGATGAATGCGGAATACGTGGTCCTACGAAAAAGTGGTTCAAAAATTACCTGACTAACAGAAAAATACGCGCCATCAGAAGCGGGTGTGGATCTCGGTGTGCCAACCGGATCGGTGTTTGGGCCAGTAGGTATATAATGCACGTGAACAGTGTGTCGAATGTTGTGAAAAAGTGTCGAGTGTTTATGTATGCAGATGACATGTGTGTAGCTTATACTTCGAAGGAAATAATTGAGGCACGACCGTGCGTACAAAAAGATTTCGAGCTTAACACCAAATGGGCAGATGATAACGGAATCATTTTAAATCTGACTAAGACAAAATGCATGCATATACATATACACTCGCCACACAATCTACGAGCAAAAATTGTACAAAGAGAGGATCTTGATGTAATAGGACATACATACGAATGCCTATATAGCGATAAGGTTAATTGCGTATGTGTGAAATTGGATTATGTTAGCACATTTAAATATTTAGGCCTTAATATTGATTCAAATTTTAATTGGAAAACGCATGTAACTGACATATGTAACAAGTTGAGATCAGTATTGGGGAAGTTATATCAGTTGAACAATGTGGTGAATAAACAGAGGCTATATTGTGTATGGGCGAACGTTAAAAACGTACTTACAAGACAAAAAAAACGGGTTGCACACCGGGAGTGCCGGCAGAAGTGAAAACTTGAATATTAACGTTGTGCATTTTTGATATTTTGGAATGCGGTCTACTCTCCCTCCGTCTTACGAATTTTCGATCAGGTCACGTGTCCTGACGCGAGTTTAACATTTTTTACCCATCACAAAAAAGTGCACAACGCCGCTAAAAAACTTTGTTTGTTTCTCGGTAACGAGGAATCTGTCTTTATCAAGAAATAAATTCACACCATATACCTATACTTAGTATTTATTTGTTTAATACTTTAACCACACAAATGTACAGAGGCGGACTTGATGCCATAGGCATTTTCTAACAGTCGACCTTTGTTTGATGCAGAGACAAACAGTGGGTGATATTGTGAAAAATATTGTATTAAAATTAGTAAGTATTATGGTATCATTATTATGTAATATGTGAATCACGCTAAGGGTTTGGTCGGGCCGGCGCGGGCAGGTTGCGGATACTTGTGGACGTGGCTCCGAACGCGGACATCTCCAGATGGACACGTACTTTAGAATCTGTCAATGTCCGGTGTTCCCGGTTCGTCCGCAACGGAATCTGTCCGTGCCGGTGTGACTGATCCCTGAGTGAAATAGTGCATAGTTGGTAGTTTTTACATGACTGCCCAAAAAGGAGTGTAATGTATTCAGGGTTATTAAGGTTAGTTTTTAGGGTTCCGTACCTCGAAAGGAAAAAAACGGAACCCTTATAGGATCACTTTGTTGTCCGTCCGTCCGACTATCTGTCTGTCAAGACCATTTTTCTCAGGAACGCGTGGAGGTATCAAGCTGGAATTATATCAAATACTCAGGTCTACTGACCCTTGGAGCTGTGAACAAATTAAACTTAGAAGCCAACGCAATCAAAAGATACAGCCGTTTATGCCGCAAATTTCCGCATATTTTCGACACTCGCAAGGGAATCAAAACCTACAGGGTACTTCCCGTGAAATCAGAATCTTGAAATTTGGTACGAAGCAACGTCTTATAGTACAGATAAAGGAAAAAATGCGAAAACCGTAAATGTTTACTACATCATTAAAAAAAAAATACTTTTGCGATTACATACTTATTTGCGGTTGGTAATCTAACCGCGACCTATGTCGATGTATGGGGACAACAGTTTTCCAACGGCAAAGTTAGGTTTATCCCTCAATCCGTTTATCTTTTCGTTAGAGCAATGTTCGGTACTTTCATAGTTTATGAACTTTAGTAATTTATAACTAAAAGTTTGTACGGAACCCTCGGTGCGCGACTACGACTCGCATTTAGCCAGTTTTTTTACTATATTATGTGTATGTAACAGGCGCTTCTCGTAAAAACGACAAAATAATGTATTTTTGAGAATAATAATAAAAAAAAGGGTTTACTCGAGATGGTTTTAACTGCTTAAAGCCATCTCGAAGTAAACGCAGCAGGAGGGTCGTCTGATGAGGCAGAGCTCTGTGGAGTCCGGCTGCTTGCGGAAGCCGAGACTCACATTAAACACACTTAACGCTCGTCGCACAGACGCAGACTCTTGACCGGCAACCGTTCAACGATTAGCCTTCACTTTACGACTCTCTAATTCCTCTCCGCATGAATGTCTGCTCACTACTCGTTACACATTACATAGCATTAATTGCCTCGTGACTGCTGCCCTCCTAATAGGGTTGTCAATAATTAACTGTCGTTATAATACTGACTTTGTACACGAGCTGGTACGAGATTAGCAGTTATCGTTGTGACTACAATTTATTGTTATGGACAAAGGTCTTAATAAAATAAACTCTGATGGTCGGTCAGTAGTTTTATGTAGAAATCTGTACTACCTGTCCTATACTCTCGAAAACAGCTTGCTCGGTGGTGCTCCTTTCTGGAAGCTCAGCGATCGATACTGTTAATGACTTACAACTGACTGCTGGCCGCCTGTACCTGGCTAGTTCGTCATAATTGGCCGCGAGTGCCGCGGCTGTGAGATGTTTACCACGTTTTACACGCATGCTCTGCTTCCACATACATGCAGTGATTAGTGTTGTCTTCCGCGTACACTCCCGCGGCTACCCCACAAGCCACAGCCTACAGCCCACAGGGCACACAACGAGAAGACATTGCCGTGTATGCGTGAACGCTACTGCCTATGTTGATTGGTGAGACGTCACGTCCTGCCATACCGTTAGGTGCGTGCTCGGCGTCTCAAATGATCTTTATACTATTCTGTAAGTGCTTTAATTACTAGTTCTTTGTTTAAAACAAGCCAGTTCTTCATTTTGCACCTGGAAGGTGTATTAATCTAAACAAATTGTTGCAAGGATAGCGTTAAAATTTTTAATACTTTTGAAGGAAATATACATCCCTTTGTCGGCGAACAGCGCAGGCGACGCGCGCCCTCCCTTCCACCCGCACACCCGCCCGCACAGAAGATAGATTCTTTTTTTCTTTTCTATTGCTAGCCGAACCTGTGTCCTTGACACACTTCTTCATACTAGTGCGCATAATTACGTCGTCAAATATTTTTTGTAAATGTTTCCGCTAAAAAGACGCTTACCTATTGTTTTGTTTATTTGTTTTTGTGTAATTAGGATAGTAATTAGATTATGATACTGTGATAAAGACGCTTTGCTTTGTTTTCTAATCTAGTAGGTACGCTTAAGCGCAAGCCACACCGCCAGCTGGCGAGCGGGCGGGCGAGCCGAGCGAGACATCGTTTCATACTTGGGTTCACACCGCGAACTGCAGAGGTAAGCTACCGAAGTATGAAAAGATGTGGTGTGGCCTGCGCTTTACATCTCTTACGATACGTACGCTTTTATTTGTGTTTGTGTAAACTCGTGATCGTGATGGCAAATACACTACGATCTCTCTACGATCTACTATCCGAACTACACAGCAGCTAAATAGCAAAAAAAAAAAAAAAAAAGAGTAAATAATTTGTTTTAACATTATATTTATATCACATCTTCTCAAGGGTCTTCCAACCGGATTTAAACGTCATCTTTTTAGATCTTCCAACTGGGTTAAAACGGTTGACAAATTGTAAAATTAACTATATATTCGT
Source organism: Apamea epomidion (assembly GCA_947507525.1). Lineage (NCBI taxonomy): Eukaryota > Metazoa > Arthropoda > Insecta > Lepidoptera > Noctuidae > Apamea > Apamea epomidion. Next base: position 534,605 of record OX382232.1, read on the forward strand.
TGGATAATCGACATTGTTGTCGATAGCCTACGTTAGTGGATCTGCACAGCCACAGCCAACCACAACGCGGCATTCTTATATTTTTTCACGATCACGGTCGAAAGCGCACTAGTTCGCGAAGACGGCCATTTGCCTAGTGCATGATCATTTCGGGCATGCCGCGACGACACAGACACGCCTCCTTGCCACTTCTCCTGTTTTTTACATTTCTATGGTTTACATTATGCATTTTAGCTGAGCTATCACAACTTTGGTCTAGCAAGTCGGAAAGAAATACCTCTTAAAACAGAACTATTTGCATGCGCTGCCTAAACAGTTTTATATAACTAAAAACAATGTATGGCAATCTGGTCCGCCTTAAATAGTTCTACAAAAAAGTCCACGACACTATACATATTTCTATCTTTTATATTTTATCTTTTAATATCACTTTTATGTTTTAAAAAAGTTTTTTTTTTTTGATAAGCTTACGTTTGGATGAAAATATAATTTTTAAATATGAATCCTTATGAAAATAAATAATTTTATGATCACAAGGACTTTAAAGAGATAATTTGCCCTTTACAGTATGTCAATTGGGCATACGAGGGCTGCCTTTTAAGTCGTGTCGTTTGCAAACCTCCCGCAATTATTTAAAAAAAAAACATATGGCTTTTTCATTTTTTAATTTAGAATTCGAAAACAAAAGAATGATTTTTGGTCGGTCGAATAGTTTTATTGTAGCGATTATTCTAAGGTGACAAGTCGGTTGTAAAAATGGATATCAAAGGAAAATATCCGTGCGATAATTTTCTACAACTTTCAAAGGGGATTAACGTGACTTCAGTGCTTTGAGGAGATCACTTTTGTGTTTAGTGATGCAGCACCATGTCTTAGGACTCTAGAACGCTGGTATTTAGAATTTCAACGTGGGCTCTCTAGCTTCAGTGACAAGCCACGTGAAGGTCGTCCAAAAACCGCCATGACGCAAGAGAATGTCGACGCCGTGCGGCAGCTAATCGTCGAAGATCGTCATGTGATATACCTACCGTGAAGTAGAGGCAGCCGTGGGCATTTCAGGGACTACTATCTAAAAAATCCTGCACGAAGAACTCGGCGCAAGAAAGTTGATTTCACGTTGGATACCACATTTGCTTAGCGACCACCAAAAAACAGCCCGTGTTAGATGGTGTCGCAAAACTCTGCAGCGATTCAACCGAGGAGAGTCAAAACACGTTTATGATATGGTTAGTGGTGACGAGTTTTGGATATATGCTTACGATCCAGATTCCAAGCAGCAGTCAACTGTCTGGGTCTTCCAAGATGAGCCAAAACCGACCAAAGTCGCTCACGGAGGGAGCACTTCAAAATAAATGCCTGCCTCGTTTGTGGCAAAGGGTGGTCACGTCGCCACTATTGTACTAGAAGATCGCAAGACGGTTAAAGCTGATTGGTATACCTACCACTGTTTGTTTGCCACAAGTCATCACAGAGTTTCGAAAAAACAACTCAAGACGTCGTATTATACTGCACCATGACAATTCAAGTTCGCACACCGCCCGCGATACAAAGATGTTTTTGAGCACCCAATATGTCGAAATACCCGCCTTACAGCCCTAACGATTTTTTTACGTTCCCAAAAATTAAGCAAAGTCTTCGTGGTCAACGTTTCAGCTCACCCGAAGAAGCTGTTGACGCATACAAATCGGCCATTTTGACTACCCACACTTCCGAGTAGAATAAATGTTTTAAAAACTGGTTCGAACGCATGCAAAAGTGTATTAAATATCGCGGAGAATTCTTTGAAAAACAATAAATAATAATAATCTATTAGATTGTCTATACTTATTTCAAACGACACAACTTAAAAGGCAGCGATCGTATAGTTTCGGAGATACAGACATCAACAGTATCTAGGGATACCTTAATCCTAAATTATTTACGAATTTATAGTTTAAAATCTTTATAGTTTCCATAAAAAGTTTATATACAGATTGAAACGTCTTTTATTCTATTTTCAAAATAAAAAAATGTAAATAAAAAAAAACAAAATACGGCTGCAAAATTGTAAGTAATTCGTTACGTTAAGGAAAATTAAAATTGTTTTATTAAAATGAATTAATGAAAAGGGATTAGATTGTTTTAATTTAACGTGCCGTGTGAGCTTTAAGAGTCATGTCACGTCGTCATTTGAGTCGAGATGAAATGTTACGAGCCGTAGGCATGTTAGAAAATGGTGCTATTCAACGCGTCGTCGTTACTGAGGCCTTACACACCAGCCAAAACGTGATACCAAGGTTGTGGTCACGTTATCGCAGTACTGGGGATGTGGCTGAACGGTACACACATATCGTGTTACTACGCAGAGACAAGATCGATTTCTCCAAATGACCGCCAGAAGATAACCCTATATCACAGCGATGCAACGAGTACAAAGGGTCCAGGAGGACCTTTGTTAGAGCTACCTAGGTTAGAACCCTTAGCGAAAACGAAGTAATAGCGCAGGCAAGCGACGCGTTGCGAGTGTTGCGACCGGTCGGGGCGGAGGAACCAAAAATTCCACGCGGACGAAGTCGCAGGCAGAAGCTAGTATGTCATATTAATGTAAGTGTAACCAATTGTAATAAATTCCGGACATGGCAGCTTAAATATTGACTGGGTTGATAGCTTATCGCTTTCAATAGATCAGTCCTGCGCGTGTTGGCCCAGTTCAAGTCACGGCTAAACGGAGATTTCAAAAGTTCCCGAGAACAATTTACTTAGCGCGAAAAAACACCAAAACGAATCAATAAGAAGTAAGACAACTCGGCGCTTGCTTACAGCGTCGACTGCTTCACTCAGGTAGATGACGTGACTACACTATCGACCTCCATCCTTCTAAACTTCTAAAGTATTAATAGTATTTCACTTTTACCGTTATGTTCGGTGCCGAGTTATTATTCACTCCATTTAAGTTTTTACATGCAAACGAATAGTTAGTTCCATTAGACCCAATGTCACGGTTGGTCGGTTGATGTGAACTTTTCGCGTAATGCCAAGCCAGTCTTGTAACTTGATTCACTGCTCTCAGGTTCCATCATCACGATCTAATTTTTGAAGCTTATCTTGGCCATACCACACTAAAATTTTTTTTTTTTTTTTTTTTCTTAAATATTTTACTTTCTTAATAAAGGATCTTGGGATCTTGGAATTGGAAATGTGCCGATGTCATTAATTTAGGTTTATTGTCTGACACATATAGTTTTATAAGTGACGCTAATAGGGTTTTCAGATGTTTAGACCACTGTGTTGTAACTGAGTCGGCTTTTCAAACTATAGTCGATACACACATCAAGTATGATCCGGTGTGGTCTGACCACTTGCCACTCATTATTAAATGTAATATAAATAATGTAACACCAAAGATTTTGCTAGAAAATTTTAAAAGAAATTGTTTTTCCGCCTGAATTCAGTGACTGTAGTGATAAACGATGTGACAACCGAGACCATATGCGTATAATTGACAGTATGTATCATGAGAATGTAAAGCCGCCTCTGAGAGTTATACTATTGTTAAACCGAGAAGAAAACAACCGGTGTTCGGATGGAAGAAGCATGTGCGTGACGCTCACGAGGTAGCTCGGTGTAAGTTTATGGAAAGGGTACTGTGGGGTAAACCGAGTGAAGAACGTGTTTGGGAGGAGATGCGGGAGAGTCGTAGAATCTTTAAATCACGCCTAAAGTGGTGCCAAAAGAATAGGGAGCAGATAATGATGGACATCCTCGCTTGTCAACATTCGAAGCATGACTTTCGTAACTTCTGGATAACTATTAGTAGGCTAAATAATAAGCCGGGCTTACCCGTGAGCGTCGACGGTGTGAGTGAACCGAAATGTATTGCGGACATATTTAAGGATCACTTTATGGTGAGATCGCCATTGGGACCATCACGGTCATTCTGTGTAGAAGCGTCACATGGACAGGAGATAAACACCAGATTCACAGCGAAGGATGTGTAAGTCTCCTGGCCATGCCAGCCTGAGCATTGAGCATCTAAAGAGTGCTGGCGTCCACATGCCCAGAGTTCTTGCCATGTTACATACATTTTGTATAGGACATGCGTACTTACCAGCAGAGATGACGAGGGCCGTGGTGGTACCAATTGTGAAGAGTAAAACCGGGGGCTTAAGCGACACGAGCAATTACAGGCTAATCTCACTAGCAACAGTGCTTGCTAATGTTCTTGACAGTTTGCTTAATACACAGCTTGATCGGTATGTAAACACTCATGATAATCAATTTGGTTTTAAACCGATAGTCTACTGAGTCAGCTATCTTGTTTTTGAAGCAAACTGTCAAGTACCATTCCGATAGGAGCACACCTATTTATGCCTGTTTTCTCGACCTCTCGAAGGCGTTCGACCTGGTTAGCTATGACATCTTATGGCAAAAATTAAATGACATCTCAATGCCTCTCGAACTGGTAGACATTTTCAAGTACTGGTATCTTAACCAGGTCAACGTCGTTCGATGGTCGGGTGCTCTGTCAGAGCCGTACAGGTTGGAGTGCGGGGTGAGGCAGGGAGGGCTGACCTCGCCGAAGCTCTTCAACCTGTACGTGAACGGAACGCACTGATGGAGGAGCTCAGCAGCACCCGTGTCGGCTGCCATATTGACAGTGTTTGTGTCAACAATATTAGTTACGCGTACGACATGGTGCTGCTGAGCGCCTCGGTGTGTGCTCTGTCCAGGTTGCTGGTCATCTGCGAGCGTTACGCGCTGGATCACGGTTTGCTCTATAACGCAAAGAAAAGTGAATGCATAGTCTTTCGGGCCGGGGGTCGGAGCTGCCCGGATTGTGTTCCACCTATTACGCTGAACGGTGTCAAGTTAAAAAGAGTTCAACAGTTTAAATATCTCGGGCATATCGTGACCTCTGACCTGAGGGACGATGCGGACATCGATAGGGAGCGGAGGGCGTTGTCTGTGAGGGCCAATATGATCGCCCGCACGTTTGTTCGTTGCTCGTCCGTTGTACGTCCCTGTACACAGCCAGCCTGTGAGGGCCTGAGAGGAATCAGAGGCAGGCGTATTATTAATAATTTTAATTTTATTTTTAGATGCTAATTTAATTTTATACTTTTAATTTTATTTATATGTATTATTTAATTAATTATTTTTATATACTTATATTTATTGTGATTATAATTTTAGTTTGATTTATTCTTTCCGTCTAATTTGGTTTTATTGTTATGTTGATTTTATTATATTTGAATTTTATCTGATTTTGTTGTTTTTAATACGTGTTCTATTAATGGGTGTTATTTACCTGAAATCAATGAATTTATTATTATTATTATACGCAGCGGAGATGCGTGCCATGACTGATAGGATAATGCACAGAGAGAAGCTACTAGTTTATGGAAATAGCCACTTCCCACAATCATCCAAATATAAAATAATAAACAACTGCTTACTGTCTGAACTTTCCAACTGTACACGGGAGCAGTTAATTTCAACAAGTCGTAGCTCATATTTGTTTGATGGGATATTAATCGATAATCTCTTCCAAACAGTCGAATATCATCTTTGATCTGCCATCATCATACACAGAGATCTCCTTGATATGGTGCCGTGAGACAGACAGACGGCTATTCAAGCGCAGTTCAATTCGGTAGTGATTCGATGGTTTCACAAGCGCGTTATTGTGCTCATAACTCGTTGGGTCCATTATCTGTGGTAATAAGATAGTGATCGGTGCGACGGTGGCGCAATACAGCTGGTACGAGAGCCGACTCGACGTCCGCGCGTCCGCCGTGCACTCGTGTCGGCTCGGAGTTGGAGCTGCGGTTGTGCCCCTGACTGCATTCACCTAAGTGCTATTGATTCCATGCCGAATTCCGTACTCAACCAATCTATGGAATGCATTCCAATTTACTTCAGTGGGGTCAACAGGAAGGTAAATAAACGTAATCCCAGTGACCTTACGACTTAGTCCAGGTTCAACTACCACAATCTTTACCCCTAACCATGTTCAACCCAAAATGAAGATGGATAGATGATTGATGCTTGATGTTCAAGTGCTAAATGTTGTTGAAATCCAACGAAATTCACAGTTGATTTCGAAGCCGCTTTTATGTCAACAACCCAAAAGAAGCATCAATAAATGGATGTTATGTATTATCATTTTAATAGAGCGATATGGAAGAAAGCAGAAGAACTTGATCTAAGTAAAAACAAAATTACTCGTAAACACGTAGCTTTACTGACAGTATTGGCTCATCTACCTTCGGAGGCTGTAAGCGACGGATTTCTCTGTATTATGGAAGATAGTCCTACTGACGAAGCTGTAACTAAATACAATAATTATTTTGGAGAACAAACTAATGAAAGATAAATGGTGTTGTTTTGCTGAAAGGCATCGCACCACAAATAAGTTAGAAGGTTGACACGCCATGTTAAATAGGACGTTATGTAAATCCTCTAATCTAGTTAAATTTTTAAAAACTTTAGAAGACTCCTCTATGAATGAATGAATGAATGAATTGCACCGATCCCAGCGTGGTTTGACCAGACTCGATTAATCGAATAAACCCCAAGATTCGCACTAGCTCCTGTAGCCTCATGTTCATGGTGCTACAGTGACCATTGCATATCTAGAAGTAGACCGGGGGGCGCGGTTTTTGTAAGGAAGACGTGCCCGTAGGAAAGGGTAGGATTTAAGAGCCTACCGGATATGCATCCTAGAGTAAGCCTTGGATTAGTGGAGAGATGGGTGATATTTGTCTATGGATGGGCATCTTTTAAAGAATACGCGGCCAGGTGCTTCAGCTCGAGCTTCACCCGTGAATCTTTTGGCGAGGTTCTACTGCTTTCTCGGTTCTTTTGTATGTCCTTGCTCTGCTGTGTTATGTTGTGTTAGATGTTTCTGTTTTCGATGTCGTCGTCGGAGTTCTCGCTACTATCCGTTTCCGGTTTTTTGTATATTTCACTAGCAGCAATCTTAATCTTGTGTTTGTCTTCAGCCGTATCTATCCAGGAATCGATTCCCTTGTCGAAGTACTTCATATCCTGTTTTAGGTTGTCGTTCCACGTGTAGATAGGTCGACCGACCTTCTTGGTTTTGGCCTTGTACTCCATTGCTGCATGCAGCAGATGTGGTGCGCGGCGCCTGTAGACATGTGCGAGGTAGCACATCCTGTGGTTCTTGATGCGTTTGGTCTAAGATTTCATGCATTTTCTTTTGTGTCGGTTTATTCCTGGAGTGGTTTATCAAATCTCTCATGATAACTCGCTCATATTTTCTGTGTCTTGACCTGTTAGCTTTGGTAAGTGCCGATACTTTCAAACCATGTATCATGCACGGGACGATCACCATTCGATACATGAGTCTGGCTAATTTCCAGTCCATATTTGAGTGTTTTATGAATGGTAGTAACGATTTGGCGTTTTTTATGGCCTGTTTGCAACGTTTTTTAATAGTGCATTGTCTGCTTAATGTAGATGTTATAAGTGTACCTAGGTATTTAATCTCATCACATGTCGGTAAGCTTATTCCATTAAGGGTCACGTATGTCGTTTTCTGTGTAGCTATGGGGTTCCTAATTAGTATTTTTGTTTTTGTTTCATTTACTTGGAGGCCTACACTATCTAATAGGGGTTTAATATGGTATAAGATACCTTCTAGCCCTTCTAGGTCATCTGTAATGAAGATAAGGTCGTCCGCAAATGATAGTACCAGGGGGAGTGAGATTTCACGATCCTGGTCAAGTTTTATTAATTGGGTTTACTCCTATTTATAAAAAAATATATAAGTCAAAAAAAGAACGAAAAAAGATCAGAACGTGTTGAAATTGACAGAAAGATAAATTATATTGTAAATCGTTATATAAGTGGCGTAAGAACGATAGATCTTTGTGTGGAGACATTTATTATTTAAACTTTTCACACAGCTGGTAGAAGCCCAGATTGCCAAGAACGACGGATAATATTGCGTTCATTCTGCCAAAGAATACACTCTCATAAGATATGATGTGCAGATTGTTCGTATTCAGTCAGATGTAGCACATTGACACAAATACGAAGCAACAAGCTTGAAGGAAAATAATTTACTTTTAAAGCCTTCTGTAAAATACTTAAAATAATAATAAATAGAATATCAAAGGTAAACGTGGACTAGGAAGCAATTTACGTCTTACCACCCCTATAGTGGCCCTACGGACCCAGACAGATGCACTGAAGCACATACAACCCACCCAGGTAAGTAGCCCCATAAATAGTTTTTAGAGTTAAAAATGATACCCTAAGTAGCTCATCATCATCAATGTTTACCAAAAAGCCATGTATTTTTAAATATTTAATACCTGTAAAATATTAATTGTTACCCAACAGCTACTAATACCTGTAAAATATTAATTGTAAAGAAAATAATCTAATCTCTTCACCACCCTTGGTTGACTGGTAGAGAATGCCTAAGGCATTAAGTCCGCCTTTGTACCTTTTTGTGCGAAAAGTTTAAATAAATAAATAAATAAATACACTTCAGCTCTCAGTATTACTTTAATGTCATTATTAGTTACCTAACAACAATGGGTTCAATATGGACAAAGAAAAGTGGGGGGTTGAACATGGAAACAATTAGGGGTTCAACATGGTCGGGGGTCGGGGGTAAAGATTGTGGGGGTTGAACATGAACTAATCCGACCTTACCAGTAGGGCGACAGCAACAACAACCGAGAGCTTAAAAAGTCTTTTCTTGCTCTTTCAACCTCTAAATAGCAGTGTTCGGCATGAGATCGGAAGGATCTCTAAATGGTTTCCCGTCCGCTTCTAGGCTGGAGCAGCTAGCAATCGGCCACCTGCTTTGTTCATAGGTATATTAGAATGATGACGCACACGACACGAACACGAACCTCTAATTAAGAGGAACAAGTTCATTTTGTTCATCGCAACGGTTATTGATATTATAGATTAATAGGTATGACTTGATAACTAAACTATCCCACTTTGAATAACTCATTATGTCGTGTACAAATATTGTATTGTCACATAGTGAGGATGTATCGAGTGGGCCGGCAAAGGTCAGTTTGTGAGCACACATAATACAGGTAGATGTGCGTGACGTCACATAGCCTGCGCACCGCTGCTAACACAGTGTATGGTGTTACACAGAGCACACCCAGCCTGGATACAAGAATTTTTCATTATTTGCAACTTTGCAAGGCGCTGCTTTGAAGGATATGGGAAGACGAGTTTGTTGATACTCGGGATGGTTCCGTATTCTCCACTCCTGCTAAGGATCCGCTTAAGAAGTAGACAAGGCAAGGAACGGTGGCTTTACCCTGCAAGGGTTCAACACAGACACAAAATTATTATTTTTCGATGAAGATTTTATTGTAAATACAGCCATCAAAATGGTAAAGTTGAAACATAAAATATTGGGAAACTTGAACTTTTCGACAGCTTCGATCATACATATAATTTTTATATTTCTATGGCTTCGATCATTTCTCAGCGTCACCATAACCAACGATTGCAATGAAGTACATATATTGACATCTTCCTTTTCATCAGGGGTTTTCTTGGTAACTGCCTCGCATAATTACGGGCACAGCAAGGCGTGGTGCACTAAATAATCTGGGGGCTTCGCTTGTGTATTACTCGTAACTTTTGCTGAAAGCGAACAGCGCAACGTTTTCATCCGTCGTCGCGATGATTGTGATGAAACCGCTCGGCACAACTTTCACCGATCGCACCAGCTGTGTTTCTCAAAGGTATCTCGGTAAGCTGACTCAAGCACACCGTCTCGCCTATAACTTCAACGTTCGTTAGAAAACATACAGGACGTTTTCTGAATGATCTCACACTGAATCAGTAAATTCTTCCTTTCGCTACGAGTATTATAAATTAAATATAAAATTCGGTCATAGTAAGCCATCATTAGATACATAACAAGACATGCTTTGTTGAGATAAAAGCTGTGTCATATTGGCACATAGGCACACTAGTCACTCGGTAGCTTTAATGCTACACTAGCATTAAGTAAATCAGGTTCTCTGTGTTCCGCTATTCTGATATCTTTGGAACACGATTCCAGTTTTTGTACCTATACAACGAAGAGCTTAGTTAGATCTATGACAACTGGTTTGATCAGACAATCCTAAAACGGCTTTTAATATTTAACAGCTTTTATCGGCCATCAACACATAAGATGAAAGTGATTATTGCGTTAGTTACGAGCGTTTATACGAGTCAGATGGTGGTACAATCGTGATGCATAGGTGTAATATTGGCCTCGTCATCCCTGGCTAATTCCTACTGACGAGCTGGTGGCGGCTGCGGCCGCGACCCACTTGACGCATGTATCGACTCTTTGTTTAATCAATCTAAGTTCATACACGCGATTGTACAACTAGATTACTAAGAGAAAAAAAAAACGAACTTAGTTCTGAGGTTCGGTTCGACATTTCTTTTAGTTTCAGTGTTTTTCCTTTGCATAATATTATGATTTAGGCTTTCTTCATTGGTCTGCCCTGTTCACGTGTTTCTTGAAGTTGGCACAATACCTATATTTTACTCTTGCATCTTGATCCCTGAGCCGTCACCTGCCGCTTTCCTATATCTCTAGTAAAATCCTTTAGTACTTGCCTTATGTTTTTGGGATTTAGATAAAATGGATGCTAATGTTAATTTAATGTTTCCGTTTCCGGTATTCGTATTGTAAACACCACAGTGTCAGTGCTCCGTAAAATTATCTCATTTAAATAGTCTAAAGACAGTTTTTCACAAAAATACTATACCCAAACCAAAAACTTAAGTGTTGTGATTGTGTGATATTAATAACAAATCATCGCGTTATTTGCTGGATCTTCACGGATATCGGAGTAAAAAAACATTGGCAAAACATTGAGGTTAGATTGTATCTATAGACTAATTAACCAATATGGAAAACACTAAGCAGTCACCTGTCACACTAGACTTCTGACACATAGCTGTCAAAGCTCGCCACCTGTGTCGCCAACAAAAAAAATAAAAAAATAAAAATACGTTCCATTTCAAGTAAAATATGGACGAACAATTTCAACTATTATTCGACAAGATGAAGATTGAAATGCAAAATCAAACAACTGAACTAACTGATACAATACTCGATAAAATGGAAGAAAAATTAAAACCCGTCCTAGAAGAAAACCAAATATTTAAACTTAAAGTAAAAAAGCTGGAAGAAAAGGTGGAACTTCTAGTGAGAGATAAGAAAAGCAATAATATAATAATTCATGGTTTAGCGGAAAAAGAGCAGTCGACACTGGACTTAATCAAGTGCATTAGAAAGTGTTTTTTGGATGAACTAGGCATAATTATAGAAAACTTTGAAATAAATAAAATCTACCGTATTGTATCTATATCTACCTACGCTCCTGGCATTGGCTTGTGGATGGAAAAAGACCGAAATCATGAGAAACAAAAAGAAACTAAATGAGCTATACATATATATAACAGAAGACTACTCAAAAGAAACCTTAGAAATAAGGAAGTCATTGCAACCGAAACTAATGGAAGAAAGGCAAAAAGGAAACTTGGCGTACATTAAATATGAAAAACTTATTGTAAAAGAAAATCCAAGGGCCATAGATAAAAGGAAGAGAGAGGAATCGACCTCACCGCAAGCTGAACTAACAAACTAAAAAAAAAAATATAAAAAAACATAAACAAAAAATAGAAAAACACTCTCCCCCAAGCCGGCTGGTCCCCGTGGGGGAAAAAGACCGCAACCCTCCAGCAAGCACTAAAAATACAATTGGCACAATAAAACAACCACGACAAACTCTCCAAATTGGAACATTCAACGTAAGGTCACTAGCAACAACAAAACGATTTATAGAACTAACACACATGCTACAAAAAATAAAAATCGATATACTCGGCTTGGCAGAAGTTAGAAGAATGGGCTATGCAATTGAAGAACATGAAAAGTATGTATTCTGTTACGAAGGTGAAACACTCGGCCAATATGGAGTTGGATTTTTAATAAACAAAAAACACAAAAATAACATTGTCATTTTTTCAGCGTTCTCAGAACGAGTCGCTAATAACAACTGTAACAACCAACTGCTTTCAATAATACAAGTATACGCACCTACTGAAAAAGCTACAGATGAAGAAATCAACTCATTCTATTCAACCCTGCAGTTAGCCCAAAGTCAGGCAGGAGATAACGTATTTGTTATTGGTGATTTTAATGCAAAAGTTGGCCAACTGAAATCAGAAAACAGTGAAAACTTTGTTTTGGGAAAATCTGGATACGGGAATAGGAATGAAAGAGGAGAGAAACTAATTCATTACGCATTGGAACACAAACTGACAATTATGAACTCCTTTTTTAAAGCTCGAAAGAACCGCAAATGGACCTGGCTCTCCCCTTGTGGTAAAGCAAAAAATGAAATTGACTTGATACTGTGAAATCACCCCAAGAGGATTAGGAACCTAGAAGTATTACATGGCTTTGGATTCAGATCTGATCATCGCCTAGTTAGAGCTACGTACATGATATACCAAGGAAAGAAGTGTAGAGTATCATTCAATGTACAACCTAAGCTACTAAGGACGAAAGAGGATACATCGTCATACTTAAAAAACCTTGAGATCAATATACGTCAACTGGAAAGACACCAAGAAGAAGATATTCAACATTTTTACAACAAATTAGCTAACATCATCAACACCAGGCTTGCGTGCAGATCAAAAAATAAAAACTACTAACAAAATACTTAGTGAGTCTACTAAAACTCTTCTCACAAGGCGAACGGAACTTCTGAAATCGAAACAAAAAACTAAAGAAATGAAGGAAGAACTAAGCACACTATTTAAAACTACAAGTAAGGCAATAGATAAAGACTACAAAGAATACAGACATAGAATCATTGAAAATAACCTAAACAAACACCGAAGCACGAAAAAAGCCTATAAGAAACTGATCAAACACAAAAATTGGATTCCGAACTTAATGTCAAAATCAGAAGAAACAAAAACCAGAAAACATATCATGAACTGCGCCACAGACTTCTACAGGGAATTATATGCGAAATCGATTTCTTGTGTTAATACAGCCGATACAGCAATAGTAAATTCTCAAAACATGGACGATTTGCCACCAGTGGACGAGATGGAAGTCATAAAACACATCAAGAAACTCAAACCAGATAAAAGCCCTGGTCCTGAAGGCATACAAAATGAAGCACTGAAAGCTGGAGCTATTCTGCTAACTCGCCCACTTACGTATTTGTTCAATAACGTTCTGAACACAGGCCAGGTACCGATGCAGTGGAAAAGATCTGATATAATCCTTATATACAAGAAAGGAACAAGACCAAGACCAAGACATCTCTAACTACCGCCCGATTAGTCTTCTTTCGAGCGTGTACAAATTGTTCACGTCAATCCTACAAAGGCGGCTGAGCCCGAAGATAGATAACTATCAGCCAGTTGAACAAGCAGGGTTCCGTTCCGGAATCTCTACAACGGATCATATACAAGTCCTACAACAAGTAATGGAGAAATACAAGGAATTCAACAAGCCACTTTACATTGCTTTCATCGATTACGCCAAAGCGTTTGACACGATCTCTCATGATGCTATTTGGGAAGCGGTGAATAAATGCTACATAAACAAAAATTATGCAAGAGTACTGAAAAACATCTACGAGGGTAGCGTAAGTCAAGTCAAACTGGAGACGCAAGGGCCTGATATACCGATCTGTAGAGGAGTGAGACAAGGAGACCCCCTCTCACCCAAGCTGTTCATAATGGTACTACAACACATCTTTGACAACCTTAACTGGCAGTCGGAAGGGATTAGAATTAACAAAGATCGACTTACACATCTCAGATTCGCGGACGACATTGTCTTATTTGCTAAAAAAGCAAAGGATTAGAAAGAATGATAAGTAGTTTGAATGAAGAAAGCGAAAAGGTGGGCCTCAAAATGAACGAGAATAAAACTAAAATAGTGACTAACAGCTACGCTAACGCCATATACTTGAACGGGAAGCCGCTTGAATATGTGAGCAACTACATATACCTGGGAAAACAACTGTCATTCGATGACAAAAATGAAGAACTAGACGTCGAGCGGCGTATTAACATGAGCTGGAAAAAGTTTTGGTCCCTGAAGGAAAACTTGAAAGGGGAATTCCTCCTCTACCTAAAAAAAAAATGTTTTGTCACCTGTGTCTTACCTACTCTTACATACGGATGCCAAACGTGGACATACAACACAAAAATAAAAACGAAACTAGTAACATGTCAAACATCAATGGAAAGAAGCGTACTAAAAATAAGAAGAATACAAAAAGCAAAAAGCAAAAAAATTAGACAAAAAACTAAAGTTATAGATGCATTACAATACGCCCTAAAACAGAAGTGGCAGTGGGCAGGACATATAACAAGACGCACAGACAAAAGATGGACATTACAGACAACTATATGGAAAGGACCAAGAGGAAAAAGAAGAAGAGGGCGCCCTAGAAAAAGGTGGATAGAAGATATAAAAGCGATAGCAGGTTAGGTAGTATTGGAGAAAGAAAGCCATGGACAGAGAGGTTTGGAAGAAGCTGGAGGAGGCCTTTACCCGAGAAGGGGTTCCGATCAATGGTACTGAAGAAAGTAACGATATCGAGTAAAAGAAAATGAAAGAAACTTATAAAAGTTTCACTAAGAAAAGAAAAAAAAAAACTTTATACACACATCAACACTGTCTAGGGATATTTTGGATTTACTCAATTTACTCAAAATTTATTATAAATAACATACAACATGCATATATTTTTATAAAGCCCATTTATCAGACTACACTCCAGAATAAAAGAAAACTATTTTTTTTTGCGTAAACAATTTTTTATTCAAATAAAGAAAAAACGTGAAATAATGGTAAAACTAACAATGAATGTGTTTCTCATGAAAAAGTGAAAAATAAGGAAAAATTAATCTGTTTTTAACAGTTATGTGAAAAATCAGTAGTCAGTAAAACACTCCATGACGTTAATAACGGTCCTGCAACGGTTTTTCATGCTTTGGATTAAGTTATCCAAGTCTTGCTGCGGTATATTGTCCCAAGTCCGGCTAAGATGCAAAAAAAGTTGCTCTTCTGTCGCAATGTTTGCAGGGAAATTCCTCAAAGCCCTTCTTTGGAGCATGTCCCACGCATGTTCTATCGGGTTTAGGTCAGGCGATTGAGCGGGCCAGCCTAAGACCGATACGTCGTGCTCCTGCAACCGGCTCGTACCACTCTCGCTGTGTGCGGACGGGCGTTATCGTGCATGAGCGTGAATTCTTGGCCCATTTGTAGTCGATGGGGGTAGATTATTGGTACTAGCATCTCGTTACGGTATTTTTCAGCCGTCATGGTGTTTCTGATCCAAACGAGGTCGGTTCTTCCACCAACACGAATTCCCGCCCAAACCATAATTGTCCCGCCGTGGTATGAATAGACTTCCTGAGGATGTTGCAGACGGCTCTCACGACCAGGAACTCGCCAAACACGTACTCTACGTGTATCGGGATGGAAACCGAACCGGGACTCATCGGTAAACAGCACTACAGACCACTGGTTATCTTCCCAGAGCAAATTTTCACGAGCCCACTCTAGTCGTCGTCCACGATTTCCTCGGCGTAGTGCTGGAGTACGAAGCAGTCTGCGAGCATGAAGGTTAGCTTCATGCAGCCTTCTCCTCACAGTTTGGTCACTCACAAGCAACTGGTGCTCTGACTGGAGCCTCTGAACCAACTGCATGGCCGTAACATTTGGTTGTCTTCTCGCGGCAACTTGCAAAAATCGGTATTGTCGTTGAGTGGTAATGCGCTTACGCCTGGGTGTCTTTCAGCCACATCACCAGTAGCACGATAACGTGACCATAACCTTGATATCACGTTTTGTCTTGTTCCAATCTCCTCGGCAATACTCCGTTGAGTAGCCCCAGTTTGGAGCATGCCTACTGCCCTTAACAATTCCTCTCTCGTTAAATGGCACCGCTGCATGATGCACACAATAACATTAATTCGAAATTAACCGATAACTTGTTATAAAACTTAAATTTGACACAAAAAAATAGGCAAAAACTACTGTAGGTAAATGAAACCTTCGGACTTCGCTACCATTATGCCGCGTAAGTCTTTTGTTTTTAATTTATTTTTTCAAATTCAAATTTAGAATCGTTCAAAAAGGTTTACAAAATAATCTTTCTTCAAATGAATTTAAAACTGGCCAGTATTTTTTGAGTTTAATAACTTTATACAAAATATCCCTAGACGGTGTTGATGTGTGTATTAAAAATCATGTATTTAATGTTAATATAATTTAAAACGCATGTAATAACAATTATTATTGGGGATTGGAAATAAATGGGCTTTATTATTATTTATTATTATTAATGTTAGTCTTGAATGTTTTGGCGGAAGGGATGCGACGCGGTCGACTCGACTCGTCACATGCGCGCTCTACATTCACGCGAGAATCTTGCGAGAAAGCGAGAAAAACACGAGAAACGTGAATGTGGAACCGATTCACATAATTTTCGCAGGCTCTCGTCTTGTTCTCTGATTTTTGTTGGTTTTTTGGCGTGAGACAAAAGAGCTAAGAACGGGAGAACAGAAGAACTTGTGTTGAGTCCACACTCGCATGTTTCTAAGTAGTGAGCGACTCGCCGATTAGAAGAGTTGTGCGTGGTATTTACTGAGCATCAATGATTATTAGAAAATTATCTACTAAAATAATTAGCGAATTCGTGTCTTATTTCCCTTGCGTTAAGAGGCGGTCGGCGTGGTACATGTCGCGGATTACGAATAGCACACAATTGTCTCCAAGAGCTGGGTTGAATTAGTATATTATTGCTGTCATAAACATCTACAGTTCCGGGCGGTGTATAGATGCGTACTGATGAAGTGCTTCGCCTCAAGTAATTATGTAATAATATACATGTCATCGTTATCAAGGTAGCTTTTTCCGGTTGTAATTGTATTGGTTTCTTGAAAATTCGAAATTTTGTCACTAATATGCCGAAAGTATTTTCAACTACTACCCGTGCTCTAGACAATGTCTGGTTAAAGTTTTGTTTTGGTGATCCCAAGTCGTGATTTCCAGAATAGGGTTTCATAACATTTTCTGAAAGGGCAAAAGCGCCGTCACCCAAAAAAACGTACGGCAAGTCGATGTTTGAGCCCGGTAGCGGATGTGGTGGTGGTAAATTTATATATATATATATATATATATAATTTATATTATTATTTGTCTGCATTTTTTACCATAAGAGAGTGTTCGTGAAAACTTCACCATCGCTAATTCTACCTTGACAGCCAATGTCTGCAAATATGAAATTTTACTGACTATCAACTAATGCCATCAAAACTATACTGAATGTTCTTTTATAGTTATAATATTCCGATCCAGAATGTATTGGAAATTCTAAAACAATATGTTTGCCGTCGATTGATCCAACAGCGCGAGGAAATTTTGATGAGAAACCATTTTCGATTTGTAGCCATTCTTCTGAGCACAATGGTAGCTGAAATCATAAAAGTAATCACTGTAACTTGTTTCGATTCTAGGTAACGCAATCCGCTAATAGCGAAGATCATGAACAACAAATAGCTCTTCAAGAAGGTCAGAGTGAACAAAGTTCGCAAGCAGACAATCAGAATCAAAGAGTTAATACAAATGCAACGGCAGTATTAACAATTCGTCGGCGAAAACAGCCAACCGAACTTTCCGAGGCAGGAACAGTTATAAAGGAAGCCTTGTCTACTTTTAATGCAACTGTTAAAAAAAAATAATCTCGATCGATCCCAATAGAAGATGACGATTGCGACTTGTACGCAAAACTTATTGCCAAAAAGTAGAGGAGATTACCAGAAGACAAAAGATTGAGATTAATGTTCGCTATAGATGCATGTTTGTTAGTTCGCAATATACAATACATTCAGAATCCTCATCACCAATATACCAACATTGTCACCACAGCCACAACATGCCCATCAATGCACTGGATCATGCAATTTATCTTACGATCAATATCAACCAAGACCTGGAACATCATTTTCATCACATTCAGAGCCGATCATGCATCACTCACCAACACCAACACCGTCACCACAGCCACAACATGCCAATCAATTCACTGGATCACGCAATTTATCTTACGACCAATATCAACCAAGATCTGGAACTTCATTTTCATCACATTCAGAGCCGATCATGCATCACTCACCCACACCAACACCGTCACCACAGCCACAACATGCCAATCAATTCACTCGATCACGCAAACCGATACCTGGAACTGCATCATCCGAGCCTATCCAAAATAGTGTTGCGCGCCACAATTAATGCCTGATGCATGGTGACATTAGTTACCACTAGCGCCATCTAGTTTCTAGTAGAAGAACTAATAGAGTCACTAGCGCCATCTATTATCGATTGGCTGAACTTACTAGAACTATCGACATGTGGTCAGTCGGGGCCGGTATGTACTCGAACATTCTAGATGTTTCTACAATAGAAGGTTCTGGAATTATCTGCGGCACTATATAAGGCCGGGACTAGCCGCGACTAATCAGACTTGGTTCTGCGATAGAAGTGAATACATCGAAAGCGATATTCGAGTGCGACTTAAGAGCGATTGTGTTTTATAATTAGTGTGTTTGAGTTGTTATTAGTGTTGTTTAATAAAAGTGTAACTTTTGGTAATTTTTATCGGCAGTTTTTATTGTCACGAACCCGAAGCTCGTAACAATTGGTGTCAGAAGCAAGGATTAAAATCATGCCGATTTTACCTAAAGATGACACGGAGGGTATCCGTACCCGGAGTCAACGCCAACAGGAGACGGACCAGAGACGTTTTGGTGGAACTATGCCGCAGAGGTCGGAGGGCCAGCTACCAACCTCGGAGGCCGAACCGTCCGCAGCAGCTCCAGCATCAGCAGCACCAGACTTGCTGCTCTGATGATGATGCTGCAGGAGCAGTCTCGCCGACAGGAGGAACAGGCCCGCCGACAGGAGGAACAGGCCCGCCGACAGGAGGAACAGGCCCGCCGACAGGAGGAACAGGCTCGTCGGTTGGAAGAACAGCTCCAGCGGGACAAGGAGGAACAGGCTCGCCGACAGGAGGAACAGGCTCGTCGGTTGGAAGAACAGCTCCAGCGGGACAAGGAGGAACAGGCCCGTCGGTTGGAAGAACAGCTGCTGCGCGACAGAGAGGAACAGGCCCGCCGACAGGAGGAACAGGCCCGCCGACAGGAGGAACAGGCCCGCCGACAGGAGGAACAGGCTCGTCGGTTGGAAGAACAGCTCCAGCGGGACAAGGAGGAACAGGCTCGCCGACAGGAGGAACAGGCTCGTCGGTTGGAAGAACAGCTCCAGCGGGACAAGGAGGAACAGGCCCGTCGGTTGGAAGAACAGCTGCTGCGCGACAGAGAGCTCCAAAGCCCAGGTGGAGCGACGTCTCAGCAATGAGTTCGATCACAAAAAGCTATGGGGCCCAATGGGACAGCTTGGTGATTCAGGATGGAGTCCTGTGCCGTAAATGGGAAAATGCTCGGGGAGACAGCTGTCATTTGCAAATGGTTGTCTCTAAAGCTCAAGTACCGGATGTTCTACAGCTGTACCATAATGGTTGTTCAGGAAGTCATCTGGGAGTAAAACGGACTCTACTGAAAATACGAGAACGGTTTTACTGGGTCCACTGTCGGGATGATGTCGAGGACTGGTGTCGCAAATGTACAAGTTGTGCAGCTGTAAAGGGACCTCAGACTCGCAGTAGAGGTGCATTGAAATTGTACAATGTTGGCGCACCATGGGAGAGGATAGCCCTTGACGTTGCGGGGCCGTTTCCGGAAAGTGAAAGTGGTAACAAGTATTTCATGGTTGTGATGGATTACTTCACTAAGTGGCCGGAAGTCTTCGCCATTCCAAATCAAGAAGCTTCGACAGTTGCAGATAAATTAGTTTATGAAGTCTTCTGTCGGTTTGGAGTACCTTTAGAGATTCACAGTGATCAAGGAAGGAATTTTGAGTCCCAAATATTCCAGGAAACTTGTCGAGTTATGGGTACTCATAAAACAAGAACAACTTCTTACCACCCACAATCGGATGGAATGGTGGAACGATTTAATCAGACATTGGAGAGGTACCTAGCAAAAGTTGTGGAAAATCGGCAACGAGATTGGGACAAGCACATACAACCGTTTTTGTTGTCATATCGAAGCGCTGTTCACGAAAGTACATCGGTGACACCAGCTTTCGCAAACTTTGGAAGAGAATTACGGCTGCCTGCAGACCTGATCACCGGAATACCACCTGATGCCCCACGCAGTATAACCGATTATGCGAATAACTTGCGGAACAAAATGAATGACATTTATGAGCACGTCAGACAATCGGGCCAGCAAATGTCTGAAAAGATGAAAACCCGTTATGACCGCAAAATGAACAGTAAAGGGTTCGACGAAGGTTCACTAGTGTGGTTGCACAATCCAGTCCGCAGCAAGGGGAAATCTCCTAAGCTTCACGCGAAATGGGATGGACCGTACCGGATTGTGACAAAGATCAATGACGTAACCTACCGGATACAGAAAGGTGCAAGAGGTACTCCTAAGATTGTTCATGTGGATCGATTGGCGCGTTATTACGGAGCCGATAATGCTCGGGACGAGCATGTCTTAGGAGGGGGCAGTGTTGCGCGCCACAATTAATGCCTGATGCATGGTGACATTAGTTACCACTAGCGCCATCTAGTTTCTAGTAGAAGAACTAATAGAGTCACTAGCGCCATCTATTATCGATTGGCTGAACTTACTAGAACTATCGACATGTGGTCAGTCGGGGCCGGTATGTACTCGAACATTCTAGATGTTTCTACAATAGAAGGTTCTGGAATTATCTGCGGCACTATATAAGGCCGGGACTAGCCGCGACTAATCAGACTTGGTTCTGCGATAGAAGTGAATACATCGAAAGCGATATTCGAGTGCGACTTAAGAGCGATTGTGTTTTATAATTAGTGTGTTTGAGTTGTTATTAGTGTTGTTTAATAAAAGTGTAACTTTTGGTAATTTTTATCGGCAGTTTTTATTGTCACGAACCCGAAGCTCGTAACAATAGCAATGCTCTTAATAGATACCTAAGTTCAAATGTTATTATCCAGTCGAATGTTGTTTTATATGCACCAGTCATTCACATACCCGAACAAAACACTAGTGCAGAAACAAATACTGTGATGCTGATGATCAATGAAGATACAGCTGTAGTTACAAATATAATAGAAGAAGCTTTTCTCTCAAGTTAAATAAAACAGGAATGTTTCGGTATGACAGTGTGGTCTCGTACTATATTGATTTTGTAAAACTTAACTTTAATTAATATTGTTGAAATTCGATGTGAGTACAGATTTATTTTTTAATAAAAGTTCATAAATGGTAAATTCTAAATTTATTTTTACATAAGGTAATAGCTGGATGTGTGTATTTACACTTACTTTTATTTCTTCCTTTAACACTTGATTCAAGGCTTGACAAACTTCTGGTATTATTTGTGAAATCAGTTGTGGGGATATTTTAAATAAAAAATGGAGGCTTTCGAAGTCATCTCCTGTGGCCAAGTATCGCAGTGTCACTGCAAGACGTATCTGAGCTGGAATGGCTTCCCGTAATTGGGTATTTTTTTTTAGAAATCTGTGTTGACACTTTGTTCAATAAATATTCAAAATCCACTGAAGACATTCGAGTAAACTTTTTAAATTCATTTTATGATTCGGCCACTAACTCATTCAACTGCTTGTCCATAGTTAGGCTGTAACAGAGAAGGGTATTTAAATAAGATTTAACTTAATTCACAAAAAATATACCTAGTTTAAAAAAACTGTATATTTAAAAAAAAGACGTATTACATTATAGATAAGTAACTTTATCACTTCTTTATGTCCAATGACTAATATTCTATATAGCATGAACCACTTTTTGGTCATCTTTAATCTAATCAATTTTAACAAAGCGCTCAATGCTTTTTAAAATTAATCATCGGACATAAAAGAAGTGATAAAATAACCACATACTATAAAGACGTACTTACCTTGTTCTATATCGATGAATATTTGTCATCCACCATCTTTCTCCACTTCTTTTTAATTTGTTTTTTATCTTTAATATAAGCGTAATTATAATATGCAAATGCGCATAGCAATAAGCTTGTAGCAACAGTTAATTCTGCGTCCATCGTCATCGAGCGTGAGAACTGTATTGAGAACCTTGCGAGTGTGTACCCAAAGAAGCTCTCGCCGAGATTGTCACTGAGATTCTTGCCGAGATTCTCGGCGAGGATCTCGCGTGAATGTGGAGCGCGCTACATAGCCGCCATGACTGGCAGCGGCTCACTAGCTGTGCTGTGACTGTGCCGTAGTGGTCGAGTGCAGTGCGCTCGCACACTTTCTAATTCGGGCCCACGGGTGTTTGTGTTTGCGGTGCATTGTGTGCCAAGGTCACGTATGCTGTTATTTAACATTGTCAGATAGACAATCAGCGACTCCTGATTTCCTGAATACCCTTAGCACTTAGCAGTACTATTATCTGAGGCCTAAGTCTACTTTACAAACGTAAAACGTAATATAACGCAAAGGTCTCGCCAGTGTGCTTTTGACCAATTTATTATGGAAAATCCGTCATATATTCACAATGGAGAGACCATTGTAACGTTTCCATTAGTTGACTTAGCCCCTTGGAAATTTTGGAAATTATATTCCTCACATATAGACCATGGTTAAGTACAGGGTATATGGCACAGATGTTAACATGGCGAGTAGTATATATTATTTCGGTTTCAAGAATTTTTATTTCTCTAAAAGAATTTACAATATTCACTTACAAGAGACACAAAACAAAAAATCTTATGGTTAATAAAGGTACAACATCGGGAAGAATAACTATTTATATCATTTATATCCAATATCACTTACAATTATAAGGTTACAGGCTTTACAAAACTGTTTCTGCTAAATATTTTTTAGTCTAACTTTAAAGATACGAGGGCGGACTGATACGTCTGGTAAAAATCTATTTCTGAATAAAATTATCGCAAATTGCATGGAAGCTCCTTGATCACAACTCTTTTGAAGGACTAAATTATAATTTTCAGCCAGTACTGCCGGTTAGTTTTTTTTTTTGACAGCCATTAAAGAAAAACAACTGAACACGATTTTGCAAAGATGGAGAAAAGTGAATTTCGTGTCGTGATTAAACATAATTGTTTGCGCAAAAAAGCTATACCGGAAACGAAACAAAAACTTGATAAATATTATGGGGACTCTGCTTCGTCGATTAAAATGATTCATAAGTGGTTCAACGATTTTCGGTGTGGTCGTACAAGCACAAGTGATGCTGTGCGTCCAGGACGCCCAGTTGAGGTCACTACTCCAGAGATGTTCGCTAAAATCCACCATGTAGTGTTGAACGACCGAAGAGTAAAAGTGAGGGAGATAGTCGAGATAGTAGGCATCTCAGACGAACCTGTTCGCAATATCTTACACCAACATTTAGATATGAAGAAGCAATCCGCGCAATGGGTGCCGTGTTTACTGACTGTTGATCTAAAACACATGCGTGTGACTACTTCGGAGGCAGGTTTGGCGTTGTTTCAACGGGATAAAACCGAATATTTGCGTCGTTTTATAACAGTAGACGAAACATGGATCCACCACCATACCCCAGAAACCAAGCAACAATCGAAACAGTGGATTGCTACCGGCGAACCAGCTCCAAAGAAAGCCAAACAGTTTTATCGGCCAATAAAGTGATGGCTACAGTTTTTTGGGATGCACATGTGACGTGGGGTAATCCATATTGACTACCTAGAGAAAGGTAAAAAGATTAATGGCGGATATTATGCCAATTTATTGGACCAATTTGTCAAAATTTTACGTGAAAAGCAACCGCATTTGGCCAAGAAAAAAATCCTCCTCCACCAAGACGACCCACTAGTGCACACCTGTGCGATTGCCATGGCCACTTCATGAGTTGCGCTATGAGTTGCTTTCTCACCCATCGTATTCGCCAGATTTAGCCCCTTACGGCTATTTTCTGTTTCCGAATTTAAAAAAATGGCTTGTTGGGAAAAGATTTGGCTCCAACGAAGAGATCATGCACGAAACCAATGCCTATTTCGAAGGGATACCTAAGTCGTACTTTATGGAAGGGATCGAAAAGCTGAAGATGAAGTGTATTGAGTTACAAGGAAACTACGTTGAAAAATAAATAATAATAATTAAATTAAATTGACTCCTTGTTTAATTTTTACCAGACTTCACTCCGCCCTCGTATTTCTAGATTTTGACATTTTGGATATCATTTGGCAAACTATAATGCAATTTGGCTCCCTCAAATCTTAAATTATATTTGTCATAACTTTTTCTTGGAATAGAGACTTCTAGATTTTAATTTACTGGTTCTTGTGTTATACTAGTATTATATTTGTGACCGTGTACCTACTGTACTGTTTGTTATTATTTTTTGTATGAATATGCATGTGTGATATATACGAGGGCGGCACTGAAAGTTTTTAGAACTGGCCACTTGTAAACGATATAATAAAAAAATAAGTTCAAATTTTGAAAATGGAACTATTTGCCAATATTACGTATGTATTTTATTAATTTGTCATTGAGTTTACGATATGGCGGCAAATTGAAAATTGTCTACGTCACGTCAGCATGAATTTAACGCGAGAAAATTTTCGTACAATGATTTTTTATGACTTTCGATGTCATTTAAGTCAACAAAAAAGTTATGATAGACTTCGATGGGCCTTTCACGATGAAGCCCCATCTCGTGCCACTGTTTACAACTGGTTTAATGAGTTTAAACCTGGTCGCACTAATCTCACCGATGATCTGCGTGAGGGACGGCAGTCTACGGCGACGATGGAAGATAACATCAGTGTTATGCGGCGTATGATAGGGACTGACAAAAGAGTGACTTATCAGCAGATTCGGACAAGCTTAGGCTTCGGTACGAGTCAAGTGCACAAAATCCTCCATGAACATTTAGCGGTCAAGAAACCTTGTGCCCGGTGGATACCTCATAATTTGACAGTGGCCCAAAAGCTCCGTCGTGTTGATTGGTGTCGTAAAATGGTTCAAAGATTTAACGGAGGTGACTCAAATACTGTGTTCGACAAACTTACGGGTGATGAAAGCTGGCTTATTGTTATGATCCTGAAACTAAGAGACAGTCTGCTGTCTGGGTGTTTCCTTCCGAGGAGTTCACTAGAGTGAAGAGAGGTTGAAGCTGGGAATAAAGATGGTGGCCTTGTTCTTCAGAAGGACAGGTCATTACGCAACAATTGTTTTAGAGGATCGAAAAACAGTTACTGCAGAGTGGTACACTATCAATTGTTTGCCACTTGTCTTGGAAAAAGCTTGGGAGAAACGACCTCGCATAGGATCCTCCTTCACCACGACAACGCCTCGTCGCACACGGCCAAGCAAACAGTCAGACATGGAATTACTGGGTCACCCGCCCTATAGCCCCGATCTCGCACCTTGCGATTTTTATTTATTGCCGAAAATAAAAGAAACACTTCGAGGAAAACGTTTCATGGACTCCGAGGAAGCAGTGGCTGCGTTTCAAAATGTCGTCGAAGAGAAGTGGACGAGTGGGCAAAGTGCTTTTCTCAGTGGTTCCATCGAATGCAGCGATGTATTGATGTAAATGGACACTGTTTTGAAAAGATATAATAAAACTAATAACTTGCTAGTTTGTTCAGTTTTTGATTTTCCAAGAACTTACAGTATCACCCTCGTATATAGACCTTTTATGTTAAATAGTTTTGTGATTTTGTAAAATTTAACATTTTGGTTAGTCGATGATATCTGAATAATGTCTAGATTTGTTTTAGCTGCACTGCCCCATATTTGAATTAAATATTCTAAGTGTGTATTTTTATATACATTCTAAAATAAACTATAACAATTTCTATTATGATGAAAACTAGGTATATGGTCATAATACCTCGCGATCTCTTTAATTTCTAATTGAATTTCGAAACTGTCATCACTTCACCACCATACCTACAAGTTTAGAGCCATTATTAAGTAAATGAACTCTATAAGAAATGACAATGGAGTGTCGTGGTCTGCTCCTCCAAGAAGGTTGTTTGTGTTCGTTCGCCGTAACGTTATTATAAATGTTTTGGTCTCACATCCACATCACAGTTCGTGCGCTATGAAGACAAGCAGCAAGTTGCCGGCCAGGCGGCGCGTGGGCGCCTGAACTGGTTGACCCCATAACAAATAAGATAAACGTTCTGTTCCGAACTGCATTGTTCAAATGTTCGCTAATCATTTTGCACCTTTCACAGTTCAAACTAGATCTTATGCCATTATAAAGTCCTTATAAAGTCCAAAAGTGTTTGGAGTGGCTTGTTGCGTGCAGATTGAGAGCAAATTACTACACATCCTCGTCGTAACAAGAGTAACTAGTATTAGCTACAGCGACCAGCCAGCAGTGTCGTGAAGGATGTCGCAGTAATATGATATCTCTCGCATGTGCTACCGGTAGGATGTGTGTACATAATAAAGATTCAATAAACTGCTAACTATGGTTATGGATGCATTTTTGTTTCAATACAATAAAAAATATTTAAATTCACATTAAAAAGAAGCAGAACTGGCCCGCACCATTATCTTTTCCGCGTGTAATACCGATACCGTAATGTAGTACCTACTACCGTATCAACCGAATGTGACTGCCGTAACGTCACAACAAAGCATCATACTTACGTTATTAGTCACGCTGCCGCTGTGAAGTTATCTGGAAGCTCAAGATAATCATTAAGTTTAGATAGGCACACACGGACGGAAGTTGTTTATACAGCTGGCGGCTGCGGCACTGCAACAGGGCCGCTCATTGTGACGCACGGGCCACGTCACTCGGCTCTACTTTTGTTTAGTGGCTAGGTGCCGAACACCGTACAGTAGTAGTAGTTAGGCGTACAGTAGTTGTATTCGAAGATAAATAAGTAATTGGATGGATGATGAATTGATGATTTACATTTTCGATGCTGTTTGGTGCACTGCACCCTAATTGCGTAACACACGATCAATCGGAATCGGTTTCATTTTGACAGTTCAACAACATTCATTGCGTTATGTACGTGTTGAGCAGACAAATTCGAACTTATGAAGCAATGGATTAGCAATTTGCTTCAAAATTATTCAGATTCCGATTGATCGTGTGTTACGCAATTAGGGTGCCGGTCTTTCGGAAAGATTCTTGTGTAAATAATCCTTTTTGACTTGCAGTCCAGGGTAAATCAGTCGAATGTCTTTAAAATAGTTGATGCCACAAGAATTAATGAGAGTTTTACTAGGTCCACTACATCAAGTTATTTAATAGCGTTGTACAGTTGTGAGTTGTGCGTGAACTGGGATGCGTCGGCGCAGGGTCAACAGCCTTGCGTCTTATCGCTTCCGATAGGCAGTGGTACCAGATTTAAATGAGGAGCAGTTTGTTCCAACGACACATTGTGCCCTCCTGCAGTCCTGTGCTAGTGAGGCTATAATTGTTGTATGCTCTAGGGATGATAAATTAAATACCTGGGGAGTTGACGACGTGGATGAGTCTTTCCTGATTCCTCTGACCACTGGCACTCTTTCTGGGCTGTCTATGAGAAGCACTAGCAGCGGATGCAGATTTTAGCTAGCATACGCGTGCTACGAGTTGCGACGATGCACTCAATCATTAAATGAGTGTTCATTGATGACGGCACAATGGCACCCGTATGGCAGGTTGTCATGGTCACGGTTCTGTTCTGTCCTCCGCAGCGTCTAATGATACTGTTCCAGAGTGTCAACAGAGTGGGTTGCTTGCCATCAGCACGACAATGCGCGGCAGTGCGGCACAGTGGGCGATTGTTCAGCGTTCACCTTCCCATTGACGTCGGTACTTACATCCGTCGGTGTTCCGGTGTGAGCGCGTTGTTTTGGTTCTCATTGCTGCGCCTCAGGCTGCGCTGCTGTTCGACGCAGGCTCCGTACAGCCCTGCGTTGAGTGCGGAGCCCGTAGCATCTTGTTCAGCTGATCTCTATAACAATACCCAATCCCCATGAACCGGAAACCCAATTATAACCATATAACCTTTTGAACAGGTTAGCCTAATTTTGGACCTTATTATATTTCTAGGGAAAGCGTTTTTTAAAGGGTTAACTAACCCGTTTATGGGAAAAGGGCTTAAGGGTTACCCTTATATACAATGACGGTTTGGATTGAAGGGGTCAACTAACCCGGCTATAATGTATGGGTTAAAGGGGAAACCGGTTCTTATTAGATAAGCCGTTTACGGTAATCACAGTGCAATACATTCCGTGTAACGTAAGGGTTCTCTCTAAATCGCAAGACTCGTAATAATAATACATAATCGAAGTACACGTCGAAGCGTTGTAGTCTTAAGATCCGAAGTAAGATAGCCAGGAACATAATTTAATTAGGCAACCTATTTTAATATATTTATAAACATATTACTACTAATATATTTAAAAAAAAAACATTGCTCGTTCGTATTTTATGCGTCACCATACCGGTACGGTAAGGTAAGGTACTACAATAAGGCACAGTACAGTTAACTTATTCCTCTGCGGCAGCAATGCCGGCACCAGCTAGTAATTGATAAAAAATAATTTTCATCCGGTAAACAGAAGGGTGAAGGTTGATCTTACTTCGGATCCTATACTATTGGGGGTCAGATCTACGGGAACATAAGAAAACCCATTTAGTAAATGAGATAACCTACTCATAAGCTAGTAGAAAATAATGTTCATCCTGAAAGGATAAAAATACCCAGTATTATTACTATTGCAAGATTGGTAGAATTCAGTAAATATTGATAACATTTTCGCATATTCTACTAGGTTTTCATATCCGCGCAGAGGTTATCGGTGACAATGATCTTTTTACTCGGCTGACGGCACTGATAAGGTATCGTCGCGTGTTGTAGTTGGCGTTAACACTGATGCGGCGACGTCACGAACGCCACCTCGCCCCGCCCGCACCCGTCTGCGCCCCGCCCTCGTCACTGATAACAATAACTTCTATCGGTTCATGTTCGCCTAGTACTCTTTCAGGACTTACGCAGAGGAAAGTGGTTTTCTTCGTGACGTCACATCATAAAATTTCAGCTCTAGGTTAAGAAAACTGAAAGTAAGTTTAGATGACGACAATTGTTGACTGGGGCCAAATAAGACAAAAACATTTTTTGAGCTGTGCGCGCGATAACCTTATTGGTCCTATACAAAGTCCTATTCGATATCCAATATTACAGTAAGTACAGTATACTTCCACCAATATTTTCAGCGGCGATATGTATTTCACGATCGCGCCCCGCCCGCCACCGCTCCACTGAGGGGTAACGTACATGTAACACTATGAATGAGCTAGATGCCGCGTACAGCAAATACCCGCGACGGCGCGCGACTCGACGTCACGCCGCGCCGCCGTGGTAATTATTCATTAAACAGCTGTTCACTGAAACATTACCACACGCACAGTTTATTTTTTGTTTATAGTCTTTACGTCAATAGTCAGCTACTCTTTAAGTTTCAACTTGCTTTCATGACTGATAAAAATCCATTTAGACTTTAAGGCAGGGTGTCTGGTGGCGTCAGCATAGTTGACGGGGCCCGACAGGGCTGAAGCCTGCCGGGGTAGCGGGATAGTCCGAAAGGGTTACCGCTGCCCTGGTACATAAAGGGCTACGGAAGGAACACGGGTGGGTTTTAGTCAGTAAGAGTCTGACACTCCCTTCTGCTCCACCCAGAGCGGGAGGGGTCATTTGATGATTTCCAATCCTCAAAAAAAAAAAAAAAGGTTGTCTGGCGGCAGATTTATGTTTTTAAATACGATTACTTCAAAAAGTAATAAACGTTACGAGGGGTGGGTTGTATCCTTGGAATCACCGATCAGAGGTTCCGGACAACTGGTTCGGCTATGAAACATGTCTTTGTCTCTGTACCTAGCGATTAAGTTAAAAAAGACAATATAAAGAAGTAAACCTAGCGATGTATTGTAAAATAAATTATTATTATGATAACAAAACAACCAAAACAAAAAATAAAGTGCGTAATATAAAAGTACATCGCCGGCTAACTGTTATAGAAGAAGTCTTTATTTTTTTTTAAACTAAAACGGAACAAATTGCGTATAATGCATATTTCGATAAAACAAATATAGATCTAATTATTTAATGTATTCGTTAAAACGCAGGGCATGGTCAATCGCTAGGTACAGAGACATCTATGAAACCTCCCGTCCAGGGCCTAGTCGATTTTTTTTTATTTTTATATATGGCATCTCGTAGTTGACCTTGAGAGGTCGTGACTACTTAACCGGACTATCCTGTGGTTGCCTTAAGAAAACTTAAAGCCTCCAGCCAGGGCTTAAAACTAAATTAAAATTAAGCGACTGCACGCTAAGGGCACCCCCTGTGGGGAACGAACCTCGGCTTAGGGCGTCACTGTGAGAGGGCAGCAAGATGGGACAGGCTGGATCGAATTTTTATTATTAGTGCTTTGATGAGCACGGCGTTTCCTAGGACTATCTCTGAGAAGAAAGGCCGAAACAAACTCAGAGGTCACGGTCGTGAATTTACATTTATAAGCTCAGCTACGACGCGAGCTGGCTCTTCATCAATGAAGGGTCGGGCTGGTGCCTAGTCGATCTACGATCAGACTCCCGAATATATTGAACTGGTGGCTCCGAGTTTACGTGAAAATGCACGACTTTACAATACGGAAAAGGGCAGCATCATTGGGACTTCCAAGAGCGATTATCCATGAAATTTTGAAAAAGGATTTCAAGTTCCATACTTTTAAAATTCAAATCGTTCAAGAACTGAGAGAAAATAACATTGTTTAACGCAAAAAAATTGTGAAACGATGTTGGAGCGTTTTTGCACTGTGAATTGCCTTTTTCGGAGCGACGAGGCTCATTATCATTTAAACGGGCACGTTAATAAGCAAAACAGCCGTTACTGGTCTCCAAGAACCCGTAACTCTCGACTGGAGCATCAAAAATTTTTGCATTGCCCCAGCATAATTCAACCGAGCTTACTGCAGACTTTGGCGCGGAACACGAGGGTCCGTTTTTAACAGTGTGTGGAACTCGATGGAAGACATTTGGATGACAAATTAAAGGTTTCTGCAAAAGCTTTTTGGATTGTGTTACACTCTGAATGGCTTCTTTTTATATGAACCGGTTAGCTTTCAACCCAATTGCACATTGAACAGTTATTGCATAAGGGAAACCCTTATTCCATGAACGAGCTAGTATTCCCAAATTCCTCGTCGGAATTCTAAACAGCTAACCAAGGTGCCAATGGGTTAAATGTTCAGAATAACTAGGCTAACCTATTTAAACTGTAATTATTATAAATGAGATTCCGGTTTTTGGGTTTTTTCCCATCCTGAAAAAAAAAAAAAAAAAAAAAAAAAAAAAAAAAAAAAAAAAAAAAAAAAAAAAGCTATTCAAGATGTTATACATGCTCCGAATTCCGTAGGGTACCTTACCAAATTACTAGGAAATTTTTACTACAATTTAACTTCAAAAACCAAAGGTTATTTATTCAAATTGGGCTGAGAATCAGCACTTTTCGAACGTCAAAATTACAAAAGACCGTCCCCCACAACGCCTGCCCTTCACCACTTCCTTGTGCTTTCACGGGGAAGAAGTCAGCCCCAGCTTACGTTAACGTTGCAGTTTGAACGGTGTTAGCGATAAAGTGGTACTACTTAAAAATAATTGAGAAATTCCGTACTCATTAGTAACTGTAAATTATATAAACGATGTAAGAAACAAGTTCGTCATCATTGCGTAGGCACATACCAATTTTCAAGTTTGAAACCCACCGACAATAATGCAAAGCGTACTTAGATTTCTCTCAGTTAATACATTCTTAATGTAAGAGATAATATTATAATACTCGTAACAGTGGCAATAGGTTAAGTGGGCTTTTGTTTATTATAAAACGACAGCGTGTTGCCAAAAGGCAGCTATTTGAGCGGTGCGGTGCAGCCCGCTCGGATGTAGGTCGCACCTGCAGTGCGTCGCCCGTCGCCGACTCGCGACCTCTTTCCGGAACGGTGCAATGCGTTGAATATCCGCTTTCCAGCCCTTTGGGCAAGTTGCCGAGTTCCGCCACGCCGGACATAATACCTAGAAACAAATCGAGAAGTCTAAATAAAAAATGGCGTTGATTGTTGGCCTTCGATAAAATAAAATTGTTAATTCAATCAGTTCAATAGTTTCCAAGATCTCATGGAGACCGGAGTGAACATAAACTTTCCCTTTTTATAAGAGTCAGCCCTCATCCGGTTCGCTTGAGATTGCGAATGTACTGGCCTTGCGGATCGTTGATGATAAATATTTGAGAGCATTCAGGTCAATAACGACTTAATAAACAAACTTTGATTTCATATTTGGCATAGCGAGCTAACACGCGGAATGTTGACCTTATCTGTATGATTTAATTGTTTGCACACGCATTAGCAATCACAACACTCAGTTGTTTCCAAAAATCTGCGTAAAATATTGTTTCAGTTCAGATATTACTGTGATGTAGGTACACTATTAGTGTGTAGGAGCACGAAGGCTGAATCAATTGCACGCGTAGCGGAATGGTGCCGCTCCCTCCGTGTAACGCTATTTTAGTAGCGGGACGCGTCGAGGGGACCTGTTGCTCCCTGCGAATAGTTTCTACATGCGCAAATATACCAGCCACCACCTATTATGAGTGCCGTGTCACGCTGAACAAAACCTGACCCAAAAAGGAAGTAAAACATGGAAAGCTGTTACAATGTTTTTTATCGAGGTAAATGGGTCACTGCGACAATAGCTTAGGGACTCGGGGTACTACCTAGCGCATACAATCTGTATAGGTTAAAAGAATAGCTAGATTATAGTAACAAGCTTGATGTTCCTTAAATCTCTGATAGAATGGATCCTATTTGCTCACTCAGTAATTAATTGGTAATAAATAGCATAGCAAAGCTGCCTAATATAGATCAATAAATAATTGACTTCATTACCGACTTCTCAATGTCTAACTAACGAGAACATTATACATTTATTTAGCACAACCAACTAGCACGTCAAGTTCACGGCTATGCCTTATCTATTCCGTGGCCATCGCACACATCGCACTTGCAGTTGTTATTAGACAAAACTTAATTTTGGAGACGCTGAACAGACAATACCCTGGCAAGCGTTCCACCTTGCATTTTATATACCAAGTAGAAGAACAAATTAATCCACTTATTTCTTAAAGTGCATTCTTGTGGATGCTGATTTTTTCAAGCGCCGCACATCGTTTAGATTTCGCGACTTATAACATGATGTTGGTAGGCTGCATGTGGTTGGAGTGATAACTGTAACAATATCGTTAAAAGCCGGGTGTAACGACCCGTGACGTGGCATCCTGCAATCAACTAGGAGTGCGCGGGAGTGGCGGCGCCCGCGCCTCGCATCTGGGTCGCCAGCGCCTCTCGCATACTTGCACAACTCTCACGCATACACGAATACGTGAAACTATCCCTGATAATTATTGCGGAGAGCACACACCATTGTTGTCGTAAACAATAGTTTAAATAAAGTTTCGCGAATCCGTCTTATCCCTGATATTCAGGGCGCGAACATTTTTAGATGGATCTACGTTTGTAACAACGTGTGGAGCCGGCCTCACTGTTGCACAACACGTAGGCTAGCATCAAACATCGTCAATCAACGTCCACTTGGAGTCAAGTAATTAATAAAAATAATGTCATTTAAAGCACGTCGGTTGACACCATAGAAATGTAAAAAACAGGAAAAGTGGCATGGGGGCGTGTCTGTGTCGTCGCGGTATGTTCAAAATGACCATGTTCTAGTCAAATGGCCGTTCCCGCGAACTAGTGCGCTTTCGACCGTGATCGTGAAAAAATATAAGAATTCCGTGTCGGTGAGTGGTTTCTTGTAAAAACCGCCAAGCCAAATATTTAACTATAAGTGTCTTTAAAATCATGAAAAAAAAAAAAAAAAACTACTTAATTGTAAAATATTTCTTGCTTTTACCACGTTAATTTTGTTTTCAAATATCGCAGCGACTGTACTATTTTCGCAGTAAATAATAATAAACGCCGTATCTCTACGTGGACGTGGTGGGGCTTGCGCGCTCTAAACTCTAGGTCTGTGACGCAAGAGTTTACTTTGCCGGATCAGACAAGTTATCTAAGTAGGTACCCATCTGCAATAAAATATTTTCATTTATTGAACGTTCGTATTGTATTTTCCTAATGTTCTTATACGTGACGCGTTACTCGTTAAACAAGTAAAAACGAATCTCCAATATGATAATGAGAGTGCCTAACGCGCAAGCGCGGCGTGATCTTATCACTTCACCCGATTCACGAGCGAAATGTAATGAATCGGGTGAAGTGATCACGCCACACAAACTACGTCGGGTTGAATTCTATGGTCCGTCAGCCAGGGACACCGTTAGCATTCGATGACTTGACACACTCGGTTATCTCTTCTAATTGAATACATTTGGGTTATTAACAGCGCTGAACATCGTCGCAGTCTTCACTAGACTCCATCTACAATCGCTCATAATAACAAACAATGTTGGTGCGTATTTTCAACAGTCAGCTGTGCACGTTCGCACCTCAAGCTATATAAGGACTAGTCTAGAAAAATACAACATTGACATCTGACTGAGCTTCTGTTTTTCTATTTTATTTTAAAACCCCACAAAATAGTAATGTTTTGACAACTCAAATTCTAGCTTTATAAAATGAGCAATAGAATTAGCATAAAAATATTATTCAAATCTCGATTATGATGATTGTGAATGTTTGCTTGGCCAATCCCTAGCGTCAGTGGGAAGACACTGGCAGCTCACTCCACGCAAGATTTCACGTTGAGATTTACACAGAATCGACCGGCTGGTCTAGGGTGAGGAGCCAGACCAAGAGAGATACAGGAACCCGCAGGGCAGCATGTGGCGAGCTGTTGGGTAGTGCGACCCCACGGACCCCATCTCCCGGGAGAAGTCTTGTTGCTCACCTCTGGCTTGCCTTTATTGGCCGGCTGGAGTGAACACTGACGAGGAACAGAGCTCCCACCTCATTCTTGCCTTTATTGGCTGGCGCTGGCTTGAGTGGAGATTCGCAAGAGCAAACGGGCTCGGAGGAAGGAAGTATTTCAGTAAGATGCTGGGATCTTGACCGTACTTCCGAGATTGTGCTGATAGCCGTGGAATACCTCTCCACTCCTCACAAGCACCTCAGGACATGTTGCCCCTTTGTTGCTACGACACTGTGTGCTAACGAACGTTTTCGGGGGCCCATTGTTGAGTGTGCAAGTCACCCCCTTTTTTTTTTTTTTTTTTTTCTGGGTGGGAAATCATCAAATGACTCCTCCCGCTCTGGGCGGAGCAGAAGGGTGTGTCAAACTTTTACTGACTAAAACCCACCCGTGTTCCTTCAGTTGCCTGTGCCAGGGGCCACGGTATCTCTTTCGAACAACCCGCAGCCCCGGCGGCATCGGCCCTAGCGGACCCCGTCAGTTCGTGCTGACAGCTCTTTGAGGCGCGCGTGGAACACAACGCGCCGTCGACCCGGGCCTGGTCCTTACCGGGCGGCGAGCTGCCCATAGCTCGCCGCCCGCAAGCCCGCGCCTACGGTGGCCGGGAGTCGGCTGTTGACTCCCGTCCAGGGCGTCTCCTGCGGCGGCTAGGAGCGCGAGGGTGCAGCGATTGCCTCTCCCTCGCACGCTCCGCCTCCTCCTTCGCGAGCATAACTGCTTCGCAGAAGGAGGTGACGGCCTCCCATTCACTCTCGCTCCGGACCATGGCCTGTATGAGGGCCGGACGCGAGAGGTCGCCGCCGCCGATCGCCGCCAAGAGGACACGGCGGGGTCCCGCCCAAGCCGGGCAGACCTCCACCGTATGCTCCACCGTGTCCTCCGGGCGATCCCCACAGTGGTGACACCCTGGCGTTTCCTCCCGCTTTATCCTGAACAGGAACCTCCCGAAACAACCGTGTCCGGTGAGGACCTGCGTCAGGCGGAAGGTGAGGGTGCAAGTCACCCCCTGCCATTTTATCTGTGAATTATATTATCATTGGTCAGGCTCCATAGTTCAAGGTAACCGATCTACTATAGCCACCCACACCCATAGCCCAGTATATTTTGTTTCCATGTTAACTGCAATAGTCCTGCACCAACCGGGGGTTGTCCTTGGGTGCACTTGCATGGTGCATACAGGAATAATCGTCGGTTGGTCTCCTCATCATTTAAAATTGTCTATAGGGCCTCTGCAAGTTAGCTTCGACCCCTGGTACGCCTTTCGAAGATCCGGGACCCTAGTGTCCCGTGATATGTCAATTTTAATAATAAATTTTATTGTCATAAAAAGGTTACATCAAAAATAATATGAATCCCCTGGCCCCTAAACTAGTGTTAACTATATCATAGGGACCAGTGCCTTCGCCTAGTTTTGTTGCTATAATATTATGTAGAATAAAAAAAATAAAAAAAAAGAATACAAAACAAAGAATGGATAGGTTTAGATGATTTTTTTTTTTCTCTTTTTTCCCCGAAGTTAATAAACATTTAGTGGTGTGTGTAGATGTTATGATATTATGTAGTCGATGGTTGTGTGTTGAGTATGTAGTGTAGGTGTAGATGGTGGTGTTATAAATAAATATTCATAGATATATATATATTAGGGGTTAAAGCCGATTTGTACTGAAAAATTGAAATTCGTTTTTTTTTAAATTTAACACTTTTATTTAATCAAAATAATTACCATTATTATCTATACATTGCTGCCATTTAATAGGAAGGTCATTTATGCCTTTGCGATAAAACTCTCGTGATCTAAATTCGACAAACTGTGTGAAAGCATTTTGTACTGCCTCCTGAGAAGAAAACTTTTTATCACGTAGGAAATTGTCCAAATCACGAAGAAAATGGTAGTCCGTTGGAGCAAGGTCTGGTGAATACGGAGGGTGACGAATGGTTTCTAATTGCAGTTCCTGTAGAGTTAAAACGGTTTCTCGTGCTGTATGAGGTCTCACGTTATCATGGAGCAATAATGGTGAAGATCGATTCATCAGTCGGGGCTGTTTCACTGCTAGTTTTCCTATCATTGTTCGGAGTTCGGCACAGTAGACATCTGCCGGTATTGCTTGACCAGATCGGAGAAAGCTATAGTGAATAACACCATGTTGAGACCACCAAACAGTTACCATTACCTTTTTATTGATAAGCTTTGCTTTAGGACACTTGCTGCGTTTGACCTGGGGTCAGCCATTGCATTTTTCGCTTACGGTTATCGTAAAGAATCCACTTTTCATCACATGTCACAATTCGATCCAATATTCCTTCATTTCTGTATCGATTCCACAAGGCAACACAAGTTTCAACAAGCGTTTCTTTCTGCAGATCAGTCAAATCATGAGGCACCCATTTCTCATATTTTTTTATTTTATTGATTTGACGCGAATGAGTCCATATTGTTGGTAAGGTAACGGTAAACTATGCCGCTAATTCCTGGGTAGCTTGGCTCGGATCGGCTTCCACCATCACATTCAATTCATTGTTATTCACCTGTGTGGGCGGTCTTCCACGTGGTTCGTTCTTCAAATCAAAGTTTCCATCACGAAAGCGTTTAAACCAAAATCGCACGGTGCGTTCATTAGCAGTCCCCTCTCCAAACGCAACATTGATATTGCGAGCTGTTTCTGCCACGTTAGTTCCACGTCGGACCTCGTATTAAAAAATAACTCGAATATTTGAAGTATCCATCTTTCTTGTCTAAGCTGAATAAAAAAAACAACTGAAAGTCGAATGTTGCACATTTTTTAAAAGAAGAACTTCATAGGTACCATGTGAAAAAAGTCAAACCATGAAGGTTCTATGTCAATTCGAAGTACCTATTACAATAAAACGGCAATTTCATACTTTAACCCCTATTAATATATTTTACCCGTTTATTAAGTTTTCGATGTCGTCATAACTGAAATGCTCGAGCTAGTTTGTCAATTTGGTTTTGAATTTGTAGACATTGCTCCTTAACCACTACTTAAGTATGTCGCTAAGTGACTAGACAAGCAATGTAAAAATCACAAAACGATACTTTATTTATGCGGTGCATCGCTTGGTGCGGCCGCTGCTTCTTGCGGCCAGCGACATAGTAATGTGGCTGTTGACGCTAATACGTCGGGTGCTCAGTTCCAGTATTTTATTTATTCGATCCACTAACGTAGGCTATCGACAACAATGTCGATTACCCAACGAATATATGTATAGTTAATTTTACAATTTGTCAACCGTTTTAACCCGCACCCTAATTGCGTAACACACGATCAATCGGAATCGGTTTCATTTTGACAGTTCAACAACGTTCATTGCGTTATTTACGTGTTTAGCAGACAAATTTTTCGAACTTATGAAGCAATGGATTAGCAATTTGCTTCAAAATGATTCAGATTAATCATGTGTTACGCAATTAGTGTGCGGGTCGGAAGACCTAAAAAGATGACGTTTAAATCCGGTTGGAAGCCCTTGAGAAGATTTAAACTAATGTTTAATTTTTTTTATTTAATTTCATTTTTTTTTTGCTTTTTTTAATGATTTATAATATAATATAATATTTTCTGGGCATATCGTTTTTTATTTATTTAATTTTCAGAACCCAACATTTTTTTTTGTACAATAATAAATGGGAGAATCGATAAATTTCCGATTTAGTCAATCACTAGCGTATGTGTAAAATAAATGCCTTTTGCACAGTACAACGATAGCGACAAATGTTTTTGTGTGAGTAAGGTATACGGTGCATGGTAAATGCACGCTGTGTTTGATGAGTTAAGGTTTATAATTGAATGTGTAGTACGTTCTGATTTATGAATTGCAAGTGTGTACGCGACTTTGTATCTATTGCTTTTACTGAACTACGTGTGTAGTAGTGGCGCGGGATCGTGATTCGTGTCATTTTCAACAACCGGGGCATATCCTTCTTTCCTATATCTATGGTCGACACACATAGCGACAGTTTGGGTAGGATAAATAAACTATTGCTGTGGACATCACGTCCTCGCCTAAACCTCTAGTATCTGATCTGTATAGAGCTCTAT
The DNA here is from genome assembly GCA_947507525.1 of Apamea epomidion. NCBI lineage: Eukaryota > Metazoa > Arthropoda > Insecta > Lepidoptera > Noctuidae > Apamea > Apamea epomidion. The sequence goes on from OX382232.1 coordinate 573,763, forward strand.
CGCAGAGATCATACATGAATATGGCTGTGGCGGTCCGTTTGTTAGACGATTACAAGCAACCTAGTTTCAAAATATCAATAACGGCATAAAACAAAAGATTTAAAAAAAGTAATAAAAATAGTAAAAAATGAGTAATATTAATACAACAACAAAATGTTATTTTTTACTTTGAACTATCTGTCTGAAGTCTGACTATACTTTGTATGTCTATGGAGTATACATAGTTCGTGCAAACTAAAACTCTTTTTTATTTATATTTTTAGTTATAACGCTGTCCGCCATTTGGTGACTCCTGCTCTATTATAGTATACAGGTTGGCTTGTAATTTGACGCATTCCTTCTAGCATGTGATAGTGTGACCCATTTTCTACAATTAAGGACCCCATAAAGTCAAGGCAAAAATTCATCGGATTCGAAAAATTTAATTTTTATGTATATTTCAATATATACCAGAATATCATCAAATATCACTTTTATCAAAACTCTCGAATTTAACCGTTGCTTACCCGATACTGTAACAAATCTTTCGATGTAACCAAATGTTTTAAATCATCAAACAGTTAAAAGATGAAGTTTCCTAACAATTTGCAAAGATCATCTACATACATGAACTTTAACACCAGTTCTCTCAACATATTAAGCGTACACATTACGGGGAAGATATCTTTATTTAATCAGCTACCTAACGAGGTACAAATATTTAAAAAATATTTAGAGATGCCGATGAAGCAGTCGATAATGCTGGCAAAGGTCGAATTTGCAAATTATTGAAATATAAAAAAATGGGGTGCCGTTCACTCTACACGCTATATCGCAAGCCGGTCTACTATGCAATAATAAAGTCCACACCACGGATTTGGTACTCCTACTCACTAGCGTGGAAAGTTGATCAAGCGATGACAATCATGTGGATTTTGACTCAAGCTACATACGATATACCTCTCACAATTGCTCAAGTTTATCGCGTACAGCAAGCCAATGCTTTATACTTTTATAGCATAGCAATGTGTGAACGTGTCCATAAAAAATGTATGTTGAGCTATACAATATTCAAAGTCAAATCATTTATTTTAAATAGGCACATAAAAGGCACCTTTGAACGTCAAAGTATTTGCTATATTATAGCGTAGTCTGAACTGCCCTTACACAAAACTGATGCAAAACCGGATGCTATTAGGAAATCGACCATGAAAACCTTATCAATACTTATAAAACCTTGTCATAATAACAAGACATGTGAAAAATTACAGTTCTTGACAAATATGGAAATATGGACAAATATGAATATAATAATGAATATAGTAACTAGTTTAACGTGGCAAAGTTCAAAACAGGTCAAAGTTTTCCTAAGGTATGTACATGTTTAATGCTTAGTCAGGGACTCGGGGCATTATTTTATGTATTTTAAAACTGTGGTGAGGGTGATATCTGCTTCCTGCATAATCATCACAGAATACTACAATACAATGTTGTCATACATAATGGTGCAATGTTTGACAACGTTTATATTGACGAATATGTTTGTGTTGCCAACGGCGTTCACATTGCAGTTTACTGAAACAGTTCGTAAGCGTTGTTAAATGTTGTTATCTAGCGAACATCAAAGCGGTCACCGGAGCATCTGTTTCGTGTACTATCTGGCTCATTGGGTTACAGTTACGGCTAAAACAACATTACAGTTACGGCCCGAGATCGTCTCTTCCACCCAATGACTCATGCTCAATGTTTCGTACATACTCTCAAAAGGACCTTACGTCTTAAGGAATAAGTTGCACATTCGCATGTTGAATGATGGCAGAACAAAAAAGAGAGTGCAGGCAGCCGTTCGGCACAGTCATTCCAAAAGTATTGGAAGGTCGTTGAAATCGCTCGCCGTGTTTCTTTCTCGCGAGTTAGGTCAGTTCTTATCAAATACGAAGCTGTCAAAGCAGCATAATATTATATTCCAGTTACATAGTGCGGCACAATCAAAATGTCGACGAGTGGCTATGCCACTGAGGTTGTATCCCCTTTTACTTTCTTCTACACAACCGTGACGTTAATCGTTTTGTAATGGCAAAGAATGTTAATTAAATAATAATGTAAATTCATTGTATGTTTACTAGAGCGAGTGTTGCTTACACAAGTGTGACGAGGTATGACGCGGGATGGACACGACGCGCCGCCAGCCGCACTGACGTGACGGCTGTAGCTATTACCTCATTACGTTACATGATCTGAAGCTCCACTGTTTAATCTTCCTCGCTATCTCTTATTTAAATCGACGGTTCTTCTTCTTCCTCCGTATTGATGGTATGTCTTGTCAGTTTACTTAGGTCCAGAAGATGGATAAAAGAGAGAAACACAGACCTAAATACAGATTTCGATGTTTTCTCTCAGTTTCGCTCTTGTCCATTCATCTCTTGACGCACCGAATTTGTTTATTTTGGCGAACTTGTCACATTATTTGCCTGCTTGGTTATAAACCTTAGGTCGAATTTGAATTTAGCTGCGCAATCGAAGTGAAACTTTTAATTTTGACTGTTATTGCTGTTCAGTGATGATGGTTTGTTCGCGTTGAACTCGCCAGGTTAATTGAAGCATACCGTCACGAGTTCCTCGGCCGTCTCTTCGGAACATTTTCCGCTCGCGTTGATCTCTTGATTATCCCCGTCCTATTTAGTTACCCTTCCGCTATCGGGAGTGTTATCGAGTCACGTCTCCTCTCCGACATTCCGACAAGCCACGCTTCGCCAAATATTGCAACAGCCTCACCATATCGATGGCGGCTGACTACGATATTTCACTTAGCACCGACGGCGACGTAAACGAGAGGCTGTCGGGACCGAAATCCGGCCGTGGAGAAAATTGTTCCATTGCTGAACGTGAATTGGTAACCTAACCGAATATTGCTATTAAAATGTTATCAACCTTTTTCCCACCGACACAAAATAGATAGGCCTACGACTGTTTTTGTTTTAATGTTTTATTAGTTAGCTAACAATGAAACGTGATAAACGTACTGCTTTGCTGTTAATAGATAATGTCTGGGTTATTACGTGTCCCCGATAAAATAGCTCCAAAACGAACAGTTGGATGCTCATAAAACGTTCTACTGTCTTCACTCACGCTATTGATAGAGGAGCGCATCGATCGCATTCGTGCAGCTCATGGTCCGCTGACCTGTGCCACCTCTACCACCTCGCCCGGCCTACAGTGCCTGCAGTGCTCGCACCATCACAGGCTCGTAGGCTTTCTTGTTGAACTTGCTTCTTACTTAGCTTAGGCTAGGGTTCTGAGGTCCATCACGAGTCTTCTCCTGGTACGCAAAGCACTTCTACGCCGTATTATGCGATTTTTTGACCACTTTGTAAGGCAATTTGATTGCACGCGACTCTGACCGACTCACTACTTGAACAATGACTTCACTTTCCAGTCCGGTGGTCGGATTAGGTTTATGGGGCGTTTTTTTTATAATTGCTGGGCTCTCGGTTGACCACTACAGTATTTTGATCTATGAGTAGCATTTTATATTGAGGGGCTTGTGGTTAAGGAATAACAGCCGCACGGGTCGATCGATCAGGTTAAACTACGCTTGCCGCGGTTGGCCCGTGGATGTATTACCCAGTAACTGCACAACCCAGTTACACATTGAGGTCAGATAGGCAGTCCTCCGTAAAATACTGGTATTCAGCTGCATCCGACTAGACTGGAAGCCGATTCCAACATTGTTGGGAAAAGGCTACGCAGATGATGACTCGTAGTATTTTTAACCGACTTCAAAAAAAGGAGGAGGTTCTCAGTTCGGATGTTTATATTAGGGGTTAAAGTATGAAATTGCCGATTTGTACTGAAAAATTGAAATTCATTATTTTTTTTAATTTAACATATTTATTTAATCAAAATAATTACCATTATTATCTATACATTGCTGCCATCTAATAGGAAGGTCATTTATGCCTTTGCGATAGAACTCTCGTGATCTAGATTCGACAAACTGTGTGAAAGCATTTTGTACTGCCTCCTGAGAAGAAAACTTTTTATCACGTAGAAAATTATCCAAATCACGAAAAAAATGGTAGTCCGTTGGAGCAAGGTCTGGCGAATACGGACGGTGACGAATGGTTTCTAATTGCAGTTCCTGTAGAGTTAAAACGGTTTCTCGTGCTGTATGAGGTCTCGCGTTATCATGGAGCAATAATGGTGAAGATCGATTCATGAGTCGGGGCTGTTTCACTGCTAGTTTTGCTATCATTGTTCGGAGTTTGGCACAGTAGACATCTGCCGTTATTGCTTGACCAGATCGGAGAAAGCTATAGTGAATAACACCATGCTGAGACCACCAAACAGTTACCATTACCTTTTTATTGGTAAGCTTTGCTTTAGGACACTTGCGGCGTTTGACCTGGGGTCAGCCATTGCATTTTTCGCTTACGGTTATCGTAAAGAATCCATTTTTCATCACATGTCACAATTCGATCCAATATTCCTTCATTTCTGTATCGATTCAACAAGGCAACACAAGTTTCAACACTCGTTTCTTTCTGCAGATCAGTCAAATCATGAGGCACCCATTTCTCATATTTTTTTATTTTATTGTTTTGACGCAAATGAGTCAATATTGTTGGTAAGGTAATGTTAAACCATGCCGCTAATTCCTGGGTAGTTTGGCACGGATCGGCTTCCACCATCTCTTTCAATTCATTGTTATTCACCTGTGTGGGCGGCACCTGTGTCCACGTGGTTCGTTCTTCAAATCAAAGTTTCCATCACCAAAGCGTTTAAACCAAAATCGCACGGTGCGTTCATTAGCAGTCCCCTCTCCAAACGCAACATTGATATTGCGAGCTGTTTCTGCCGCGTTGGTTCCGCGTCGGAACTCGTATTCAAAAATAACTCGAATTTTCGAAGTATCCATCTTTCTTGTCTAAGCTGAATAAAAAAAACAACTGAAAGTCGATAATCGAATGTTGCACATTTTTTAAAAGAAGAACTGCATAGGTACCATGTGAAAAAAGTTTCACTCAAAAATCTCAAACCAAGAAGGTTCTATGTCAATTCGAAGTACCTATTACAATAAAACGGCAATTTCATACTTTAACCCCTATTATTATATATATATTTTTTTACGTATGTTCGGACTTATTACTCCTTATTTATTTATAAAAATCGTCTACTTTTGGAATTTTTGTGAATATGTGAGCACCATGTATCTTTCACATAGTTAATCTATATGTCATGGTTTCATTTATCCATTTTAATTCTTTTACCTATTGTGGTATAGTAATTTTATTTTTAGGTGCATCGTATTCACATATAATTATATAAATAATGTATGCAAAATATTGTAAAACATTTTAAAAGAGTAACGATGGAGTTTCTTGCCCATTCTTCTCCATACGAAAACTACCTTTTGGAAGGGGCGACTAGAATCAATTTTATTTTATTTTTATTTTTGACGTCCAAAAGTGCCTTTTATGTGCCTATTTGAAATAAATGATTTGACTTTGACTTTGACTTCGGGCATAACTCCGTTATATATGAACGGATTTGCAAAATTCTTTTGTTTGGTCTTTACCATACGAAATTTATTCAGTTATTCAGAAATGGTCCCATTAAAATTTCCTAAAGATCTGATGTTGAGTTTCGGAGACAGACTACGGAACTCTTCAATAAATGCCAGCAAATCAACCGCGATTGCTGCTATCGCAATTATGTATTCCTTGTTTACGCAATCACACAACATAACATCACGTCTGTACAATCTAAAGGGGTTAAGTATACCACGGTACACCCATATTAATTCTGTTAAAGTTGTTATTGGGGTGCCTCTAATCTTGCAAGTACACACATCAACACTGTCTAGGGATATTTTGGATTTACTCAATTTACTCAAAATTTATTATAAATAACATACAACATGTATATATTTTTATAAAGCCCATTTATCAGACTACACTCCAGAATAAAAGAAAACTATTTTTTTTTGCGTAAACAAATTTTTATTAAAATAAAGAAAAAACGTGAAATAATGGTAAAACTAACAATGAATGTGTTTCTCAAGAAAAAGTGAAAAATAAGGAAAAATTAATCTGTTTTTAACAGTTATGTGAAAAATCAGTAGTCAGTAAAACACCCCATGACGTTAATAACGGTCCTGCAACGGTTTTTCATGCTTTGGATTAAGTTATCCAAGTCTTGCTGCGGTATATTGTCCCAAGTCCGGCTAAGATGCAAAAAAAGTTGCTCTTCTGTCGCAATGTTTGCAGGGAAATTCCTCAAAGCCCTTCTTTGGAGCATGTCCCACGCATGTTCTATCGGGTTTAGGTCAGGCGATTGAGCGGGCCAGCCTAAGACCGATAGGTCGTGCTCCTGCAACCAGCTCGTCACCACTCTCGCTGTGTGCAGACGGGCGTTATCGTGCATGAGCGTGAATTCTTGGCCCATTTGTAGTCGATGGGGGTAGATTATTGGTACTAGCATCTCGTTACGGTATTTTTCAGCCGTCATGGTGTTTCTGATCCAAACGAGGTCGGTTCTTCCACCAACACGAATTCCCGCCCAAACCATAATTGTCCCGCCGTGGTATGAATAGACTTCCTGAGGATGTTGCAGACGGCTCTCACGACCAGGAACTCGCCAAACACGTACTCTACGTGTATCGGGATGGAAACCGAACCGGGACTCATCGGTAAACAGCACTACAGACCACTGGTTATCTTCCCAGAGCAAATTTTCACGAGCCCACTCTAGTCGTCGTCCACGATTTCCTCTGCAACTGGTGCTCTGACTGGAGCCTCTGAACCAACTGCATGGCCGTAACATTTGGTTGTCTTCTCGCGGCAACTTGCAAAAATCGGTATTGTCGTTGAGTGGTAATGCGCTTCCCGCCTGGGTGTCTTTCAGCCACATCACCAGTAGCACGATAACGTGACCATAACCTTGATATCACGTTTTCTCTTGTTCCAATCTCCTCGGCAATACTCCGTTGAATAGCCCCAGTTTGGTGCATGCCTACTGCCCTTAACAATTCCTCTCTCGTTAAATGGCGCCGCTGCATGATGCACACAATAACATTAATTCGAAATTAACCGATAACTTGTTATAAAACTTAAATTTGACACAAAAAAATAGGCAAAAACTACTGTAGGTAAATGAAACCTTCGGACTTCGCTACCATTATGCCGCGTAAGTCTTTTGTTTTTAATTTATTTTTTCAAATTCAAATTTAGAATCGTTCAAAAAGGTTTACAAAATAAGCTTTCTTCAAATGAATTTAAAACTGGCCAGTATTTTTTGAGTTTAATAACTTTATACAAAATATCCCTAGACGGTGTTGATGTGTGTATATAAGAATTTGTGCGGGGTAAAAAACTTTTTATACAAAAAAAAAAAAACGACTCCCAAACACTACTAACGGAAAAATAACTATAATTTCGGAAGACGGTGTCAAAAAACGAAAATACGGAACCAACGACACCGACTTCCGAAATTATAGTTATTTTTCAGTTTGTAGTGTATTTTTTGGAAGACGTTTGTTTTTTTTTTTTTTTTTTTGTAAAAGTAGGCAGTAGTCAGGCAAACGTATCGTTAGCAGATGTACACTGTGTAAAGCGCCATTTTGATGACGACATCAAAGAGCTGACGTTGTCTTTTTAGAATAAGAAAACGAATGCAAAATATTCCGATCCGAAATTCAAAACGTCATTTTATTATATTGGTTTGAAGAAATCAGAACCGGAATAAATGAGCATGTTCTAAACGTGATGGTTTCAGAATCTAATCCAGTGAGCTAGCTAGCACCACGGCCTGCCTGATGTTCGTTAGATTATCTTAATCTAGTTTCCATTACTTACGCATTGCATAATATCATTGATCTTGGTATTCACCCTTCAGTAATCCTTTGCCCAGTGCCCAAAATACGCTCCACACGCACAAGTAACTGCTCCCAAGTTCGCGACCCACTGGCTCGTGCTCGTCTCGAGGGCCAACCTGACCCCTTTTTACTTTGTTCGCACATCATTTTCTGCCACCTTTAGTCTTACACGGCTGTAAACATAGCACAGCCCCAACTAGTTTTTCATATACTTAATATAAGTACGATTTCAAAACAATTTTGAAGTTATTCAAAAACCCCTGTTACGATTATGCTCCGGATATAGTTTATCTTGTCAAAGCAAAATAATAACAGCTTTTTTTTTTGGTTATAAATTCATCACATCACTCATAAGTAGTGATTCATCTTGAATTCCCGTTTCGCATTCAGTTTATAATATTGGTGTTTCTTTCCTCGTATGTTTACTTTGCTCTAATTTCAGTATAAGCATAGTAAAAGCAACTAGCAATAACATAGTAAAAACAAGCTTTTACTATGGTATAAGTGTGCGTTTAATTATTTTACCCAGCTCCTATAGGCCCCTATAAACTTGATTCTGATTTAAAGGGAAACTAAACATTTTAGTTTTTGTTCTGAGAGGCAATTCCCGTAATTTTAAGAACGTTCACAGTGATCTAAGTCACAATCTGTCAAAAATACCTCTATTTTCCCTAAACTTTTGACATTAATTGTCAAATTTTCAATTTTCAGATTTTGAAAGTTTTTATTACGAGAATTGGTCTTCTGTACTAAGGAAACATCTGTTACATCGGTATTTTTTTAAAATTATTCTTCTGGGTTCGACATATTTCTCTCACAGTGAGTTACTCATTATAACATTTCCAATGGATATGCGCTAAGGAATATTTTTTTAATGTTATCTCCTTTTGTTTCCAGGTAAGGAACCGTGGCGAAGCGTTCTCGAAACAGTTTATCTGTAAAGTCAAAGCAGTAAGTAATGTGAAACGGCTGTGCGAAAATCAATTAACTTACCGGTTCAGTTTTGTTTTCAATGAGCATTATGTTCCTCTATTGCTACTGAGCCAAAAATGAACACTCCGATAATGTGACTCATTATGAGCTCAAGACAAAGGTTTACAGAAGCAATAAGGAATTTCCCTACAACATTTGTCATGTCCACGATGTTTTCAAAATAAAATGGCTATCCTAATTTTTCTGTAAATAATTACAATAATAATTATGTAAGGGTCCGTCTGCAATTAGATGTTCAAGAACTTTAGGTACAAATTATGTCGCTATCTTGAAGTGTCAACTCGTCAGTTTGTTTATTGTTACACGAGCTGCTGCGATGTAACTAACTTAGACACCCGATAGTTCTTCCCAGAAATGAGCCAGCGATAGCGACTTCTGTCGACCACTTTAATATGACGGATTGAACGTGTTATGTTGTGATTGTGATGCGATCAGAGATCTCGGATCGTGATCGAGATTGAGTGTACGGGTGCTTCATTGATCTCAGAAGTGTGCCTGCTGTCAGAACGGGCTCAGCAGGGGATGGGAGATCGTGGTCGTGGTTGGTTGGGTTTATTTAGACAAATGCACTTATGCAATTTACTCGCTACATGGCTGCAGGCCTCAGGCCATGGCCCGATGCGCAACTTGTGGCATATTGGTTTTCTTTTTTGGACTTAAATAGAAGTAAGTACCGATTGCAGAAATTTATCGTGCTCTAAAGGAAGCAGTCGTTACAGATTGAATTGAAAAAGTATTTGTTAGTACTGTTACGAGCTTCGGGTTCGTGACAATAAAAACTGCCGATAAAAATTACCAAAAGATACACTTTATTTAAACAACACTAATAACAACTCAAACACACTAATTATAAAACACAATCGCTCTTAAGTCGCACTTGAAGATCGCTTTCGATGTATTCGCTTCTATCGCAGAACAAAGTCTGATTAGTGGTTTTTTTTTTTTTTTTTTTTTTTTTTTTTTTTTTTTTTTTTTTTTTTTTTTTTTTTTTTTTTTTAGAATATGGCATCTCGTAGTTGACCTTGAGAGGTCGTGACTACTTAACCGGACTATCCTGTGGTTGCCTTAAGAAATCTTAAAGCCTCCAGCCAGGGCTAAGACTAATTAAAACTAGGCGACTGCACGCTAAGGGCACCCCCTGTGGGGTACGAACCTCGGCTTAGGGCGTCGCTGGGAGAGGGCAGCAAAGGGACAGGCTGGATCGAATTTATATAGTGCTTTGATGAGCACGGCGTTTCCTAAGACTATCTCTGAGAAGAAAGGCCGAAACAAACTCAGAGGTTACGGTCGTCGTGAATTTACAATTAATAGCTCAGCTGCAACGCGAGCTGGCTCTTCATCAACAATGAAGGGTCGGGCTGGAACCTGATTAGTCGCGGCTAGTCCCGGCCTTATATAGTGCCGCAGATAATTCCAGAATCTTCTATTGTAGAAACATCTAGAATGTTCGAGTACATACCGGCCCCGACTGACCAGATGTCGATAGTTCTAGTAAGTTCAGCCAATCGATAATAGATGGCGCTAGTGAAGAACGAATAAGTTCTTCTACTAGAAACTAGATGGCGCTAGTGGTAACTAATGTCACCAACATCAGGCATTAATTGTGGCGCGCAACACTGCCCCCTCCTAAGACATGCTCGTCCCGAGCATTATCGGCTCCATAATAACGCGCCAATCGATCCACATGGACGATCTTAGGAGTACCTCTTGCACCTTTCTGTATCCGGTAGGTTACGTCATTGATCTTTGTCACAATCCGGTACGGTCCATCCCATTTAGCTTGAAGCTTAGGAGATTTCCCTTTGCTGCGGACTGGATTGTGCAACCACACTAGTGAACCTTCGTCGAACCCTTTACTGTTCATTTTGCGGTCATAACGGGTTTTCATCTTTTCAGACATTTGCTGGCCCGATTGTCTGACGTGCTCATAAATGTCATTCATTTTGTTCCGCAAGTGATTCGCATAATCGGTTATACTGCGTGGGGCATCAGGTGGTATTCCGGTGATCAGGTCTGCAGGCAGCCGTAATTCTCTTCCAAAGTTTGCGAAAGCTGGTGTCACCGATGTACTTTCGTGAACAGCGCTTCGATATGACAACAAAAACGGTTGTATGTGCTTGTCCCAATCTCGTTGCCGATTTTCCACAACTTTTGCTAGGTACCTCTCCAATGTCTGATTGAATCGTTCCACCATTCCATCCGATTGTGGGTGGTAAGAAGTTGTTCTTGTTTTATGAGTACCCATAACTCGACAAGTTTCCTGGAATATTTGGGACTCAAAATTCCTTCCTTGACCACTGTGAATCTCTAAAGGTACTCCAAACCGACAGAAGACTTCATAAACTAATTTATCTGCAACTGTCGAAGCTTCTTGATTTGGGATGGCGAAGACTTCCGGCCACTTAGTAAAGTAATCCATCACAACCATGAAATACTTGTTACCACTTTCACTTTCCGGAAACGGCCCCGCTACGTCAAGGGCTATCCTCTCCCATGGTGCGCCAACATTGTACAATTTCAGTGCACCTCTACTACGAGTCTGAGGTCCCTTTACAGCTGCACAACTTGTACACTTGCGACACCAGTCCTCGACATCGTCTCGGCAGTGGACCCAGTAAAACCGTTCTCGTATCTTCAGTAGAGTCCGTTTTACTCCCAGATGACCTCCTGAACAACCATTATGGTACAGCTGTAGAACATCCGGTACTTGAGCTTTAGAGACAACCATTTGCAAATGACAGCTGTCTCCCCGAGCATTTTCCCATTTACGGCACAGGACTCCATCCTGAATCACCAAGCTGTCCCATTGGGCCCAATAGCTTTTTGTGATCGAACTCATTGCTGAGACGTCGCTCCATCTGGGCTTAGGAGCTCTGGCCTTCATCCACTCCAGAATCGGCTTGATGTCCGAATCTTCCTGCTGTGCACGTTGTAGGCTTTCCTTCCACTCGTTGCTGAGGTCTGTCTTGAGCATCCTCACAGGTACGACTTCTTTACTTTCTTGCCTAGTACAATGCTTGCAGTCTTCAGGACCAGGTCTTCTTGACAACGCATCTGCGTTGCCATGAGATTTTCCGCTGCGATGTTCGACCACGAATTCGTATTCCTGCAGTAGTTCAATCCATCTCGCAACTTGACCTTCTGGATTTTTGAACTGCAATAGCCATTTCAGTGCAGCATGGTCAGTTCGTATGTGGAATTTCCGCCCCAGAAGATATTTGCTAAAGTGCTGCAATGACTTTACCACAGCAAGCAGTTCCCGTCTCGTAACACAATAGTTCCTTTCAGGTTTCGACAATGACTTGCTGAAGTACGCTATCACAAATTCATGATCGCCATTCCGCTGGGACAAAACACCGCCAAGTCCTATGTCGCTTGCGTCTGTATCAACTATAAATTCCTTGCCCGCATCAGGGTACCCCAAAATAGGTGTTTTGCACAGACGGTCCTTTAGCTCCTGGAATGCGATGTCACAACTTCCATCCCAGCAGAAATGTCGCTTCTCCTCGGTTAGCTTATGCAGGGGTTTGGCTATATCTGCAAAGTTTTTGACAAATCGACGATAATAGGAGCACAAACCCAGAAATGCTCTGACCTGCGTCTTGTCTTTTGGGATTGGCCAATCCGTGACAGCGGCGATTTTCTCTGGATCCGTGCGGATACCTTCTTCAGACACTACATAACCCAAAAAAGCTAACTTGTCGTTTGAATAGTGAACACTTCTTCGGACTTAACTTGAGGTTGGCACTCTGGATCTTCATGAGCACGCGTTCCAGGTTTTGAAGATGTTCTTCAAAGGTACGGCCTACGATGATGATGTCATCCAAGTAGACTAGGCAAGCATCGCCAATAAGCCCAGTAAGTACAAGTTCCATTAACCTTTCAAACGTTGCCGGAGCATTGCATAATCCAAACGGCATAACTTTAAATTGCCACAGACCCTTTCCTGTCGAGAATGCAGTTTTCTCCTTGTCCTTAGGATCAATTTCAACTTGCCAGTAGCCACTTTTCAGGTCCAGTGTAAACCACTTTACTCCAGTAAGCATGTCCAGCGTGTCATCAATTCTTGGCAAAGGATAGCTGTCCTTCTTCGTAACGTCGTTCAGACGACGATAGTCAACACAAAACCTCATGCTGCCGTCCTTCTTTCTTACCAGCACTACAGGTGAACACCATGGACTAGATGAAGGTTCAATAACACCATCCTTCACCATTCCCTCAATCATGGTTTCCACTTCCTTTTCGCGTGCTACCGGCAATCTCCTTGGCCGCTGACGGATAGGCAATTCTTCTCCTGTGTTTATTTTGTGTTGAACTAAGCCAGTCCTCCCGATGTCAGCATCGTTTGACGAGAAAACATCGGCATACTTAAGTAACATTTTCTTCGCCTTGACCGTTTCGTTTTGGGACAGAGCGCTGCGGCAGTCTTCTAAAAGTTTGGTCACTCTCGTTTGTGCATCCTTGCTGAGGGTCCCAGTCGATAGATATTGGCATCGACGCAACCAATCCACTTCCTCGCAAGTACCAACTAGTGTGCCTTTTTCTATAACCTGTTCCTGATCACAAAGGTTCAGCACACGTACCCCTGAGATGTCGGTGGTTCTGACCAAAGTTCGTGCCACTTTCCATGGAAGGTCATTGTCTACCCTTTCCACGAGTACACAACGATGAATTTGCCCAGGATTCCGAGGAAGGCTAACCGGCACAATCGTTTCCGATCTCGGCGGAAGAACAATCTTCTTAAGGCTGTACACGTTCCCTGGTAACGCTCCTTCCACGAAAAGTTCCTCTTGTCCACATTTCAAAACACCCTGCTTGACGTCAATTTCGCAACAATTCTTCCTCATAAAGTCAAGGCCCAGGATGCAATCGTCCATTATATCAGCCACGATGACATTATGCAGGTAGATTCTGTTGCCTAGCTTCAACCCCATCTTCTTCTCTCCATGGACGGGCATGCGCTGACCGGTGGCTGTTACCAAATTAATGTGTTCCCGGTTGTATGCGGAGTCCCCAAGGGACCGTCTTATGAGTTGGGAACTGACAACCGTGCGAGTGGCTCCAGTGTCTATGGTCAGCTTACACGGCGTTCCGTTGACCTCGCCCTTGATGATTAGGCTGTTCCCGTCTTGGGTTTGTGTGATCGAAACCCTTGGGGCTCTTTGAACATCAGCCAGCACCCGCCCCGCAGTCCTGGCTATTACTCGTTTCCCTGCTGCTGGTGCTGGGCGGTGCTGTTAGCTGCACTGCCCTCTGGAGATCGGCCGTCTTCTCTTTCTGCAGTTCGCTTGGGGCAACTGGATCGAAGGTGGCCCCTTTCCCCACAGCCGTAGCACCTAGGGCTGTACCCTTTATTGCGGTCGCGAACTGTAGCCGCTGCAACCTCCCTGACGCGATGGGAGCGATGATCCTGTCGCACGGCTTCCGCCTCCAGTGCATGGGCCAAGGCGTCCTTAAGCGTCCCGTGGTGCCCGAGCCTCACAGCAGCTCTAACTTCAAGGTCGCGGATGCCGTCGATGAATGCCTGCACCAGGTTCCCATCAATAAGCGCAGGTACGGACTGGTAAGCTTTACGCACCAGCTTCTCCACTTCAAGGGCCTACTGCTGCAGGTTTTCATTACTGCGTTGCACGCGATCCTTGAGCTGCGCACGAAACACGTGTTCCAGGTGAGCGTCGCCATACCGAGCCTACAATGCCTCAAGGAGCTGCTCGTAAGTCACTTCCTTACCGAGAGCTTCCAGAACAGTTAAAGCCTGGTCGCGCAGGCCTAGGGTGAGGGCAGTCATGGCCTGACTGTTATTCCAACCGTTCGCCTTCATGACAGCCTCAAACTGGATTTTGTAGGCTGACCAGGAAGAAGTCCGTCGAACGGTGGCACTTTGAATCCACGTAGCGAAGGTGTTGTAGCTACGGGAGCTGCGATTCCATCCCCAAGTTTAAGGTAATCCAGCGTTTTCTTTACATCAGCCATCACGGTTTTCTTTACGTCAGCCACCACGTTGTCAACCCGATTATACACTTGGTCGATCCGGATTTCAGCTTCCGACAGGCGGTTGTCATGTTGATCAACCTTATCCTTCACCTCCTTCATGTCTTTCCCGAAGGTAGCGTGAAGGTCCTTCATAAGGAGCATCTGCTCTTCCTGGCGGCGCGTTTGCTCCTCCTTATCACGTTGGAGCTGTTCTTCCAACCGACGAGCCTGTTCCTCCTGTCGGCGAGCCTGT
The DNA here is from genome assembly GCA_947507525.1 of Apamea epomidion. NCBI lineage: Eukaryota > Metazoa > Arthropoda > Insecta > Lepidoptera > Noctuidae > Apamea > Apamea epomidion. Next base: position 588,837 of record OX382232.1, read on the forward strand.
TCCTCCTGTCGGCGAGCCTGTTCCTCCTTGTCCCGCTGGAGCTGTTCTTCCAACCGACGAGCCTGTTCCTCCTGTCGGCGGGCCTGTTCCTCCTGTCGGCGGGCCTGTTCCTCCTGTCGGCGGGCCTGTTCCTCCTGTCGGCGGGACTGCTCCTGCAGCATCATCATCAGGGCAGCAAAGTCTGGTGCTGCTGATGCTGGAGCTGTTGCGGACGTTTCGGCCTCCGTGGTTGGTAGCTGGCCCTCCGACCTCTGCGGCATAGCTCCACTAAAACGTCTCTGGTCCGTCTCCTGTTGACGTTGACTCCGGGTACGGATACCCTCCGTGTCGTCTTTAGGTAAAATCGGCATGATTTTAATCCTTGCTTCTGACACCAATTGTTACGAGCTTCGGGTTCGTGACAATAAAAACTGCCGATAAAAATTACCAAAAGATACACTTTATTTAAACAACACTAATAACAACTCAAACACACTAATTATAAAACACAATCGCTCTTAAGTCGCACTTGAAGATCGCTTTCGATGTATTCGCTTCTATCGCAGAACCAAGTCTGATTAGTCGCGGCTAGTCCCGGCCTTATATAGTGCCGCAGATAATTCCAGAATCTTCTATTGTAGAAACATCTAGAATGTTCGAGTACATACCGGCCCCGACTGACCAGATGTCGATAGTTCTAGTAAGTTCAGCCAATCGATAATAGATGGCGCTAGTGAAGAACTAATAAGTTCTTCTACTAGAAACTAGATGGCGCTAGTGGTAACTAATGTCACCAACATCAGGCATTAATTGTGGCGCGCAACAGTACGATTTAGCATAACTGAATTTTACATAGATGATTGATAATGATTACTGACTCATCGTTTAATTTTGATTAACATTGGCAACGTTCGGTGTACGTATTGTTATGGTAGTGGTGTAGGTGTTATTGTTCCCTTGAAGAAGGACACTGAGGCTAACTGCCCTCTACGGGACTCTAGCTCGCAAGGGCTGTAATATTACCGTTCTTCCCAAAACCATTTTGTGACAAAAACAAGAATAGCCACTGTAACAGTCTGCTATAGTAGTGCAATACGAATGTAAATGGGTATTCCAGTGTTTAGCAAGCAAAGTCGCGTGGCAGCGCTCCAGATATCGATCGGCTGCAACGGCTCACAAAGGCCCTGCCCGGCGATGGCGGCGCCGCGACCTCCGCGCCCCGCGCACCGCGCCCCCCCGCCGTCAGGGATGTCCTTATTGCTGCCCGAGTTGCTTGTTGCACCGTCTTGTCGAGAGAGCTCATCTTCTGGATGTAAAATAGACAATAGAGAGACATGTCTGTCTTTATTCTTATACATTTCCTTGAAGACGTGCAAATATCTTATGCCGCATTTACACATTCGTGCGAATCGCGAGGCGAATGGCGAGGCGAATAACGAACACGCATGTGTAAACAGTGCGCTCGCTATTCGCCTCGTGATTCGCCTCGCGATTCGCGCGATCGCGTTGGAAGCGGTTTTTCGGATGCGAATCAAAGGGCACGAATGGCGAACACGAACTTACTGTTTACACATTCGCCTGCATTCAGTTGACAGCTAGCGCCCGACCGAACAGGACGTGTAGACAAAATGGAGTGAAGTGCGAATTTTAGAATTCCTAGAACTTTATAATAATAATAAATTTTTACTTCATAAAAAGGAGATTGTAGTACATGAGGCATACATAAAGTTATTCATATTACACACATCAACACTGTCTAGGGATATTTTGGATTTACTCAATTTACTCAAAATTTATTAAAAATAACATACAACATGCATATATTTTTATAAAGCCCATTTATCAGACTACACTCCAGAATAAAAGAAAACTATTTTTTTTTGCGTAAACAAATTTTTATTCAAATAAAGAAAAAATGTGAAATAATGGTAAAACTAACAATGAATGAGTTTCTCAAGAAAAAGTGAAAAATAAGGAAAAATTAATCTGTTTTTAACAGTTATGTGAAAAATCAGTAGTCAGTAAAACACCCCATGACGTTAATAACGGTCCTGCAACGGTTTTTCATGCTTTGGATTAAGTTATCCAAGTCTTGCTGCGGTTTATTGTCCCAAGTCCGGCTAAGATGCAAAAAAAGTTGCTCTTCTGTCGCAATGCTTGCAGGAAATTCCTCAAAGCTTCTTTGGAGCATGTCCCACGCGTGTTCTATCGGGTTTAGGTCAGGCGATTGAGCGGGCCAGCCTAAGACCGATTCGTCGTGCTCCTGCAACCAGCTCGTCACCACTCTCGCTGTGTGCGGACGGGCGTTACCGTGCATGAGCGTGAATTCTTGGCCCATTTGTAGTCGATGGGGGTAGATTATTGGTACTAGCATCTCGTTACGGTATTTTTCAGCCGTCATGGTGTTTCTCTATCTATCCAAACGAGGTCGGTTCTTACACCAACACGAATTCCCGCCCAAACCATAATTGTCCCGCCGTGGTATGAATAGACTTCCTGAGGATGTTGCAGACGGCTCTCACGACCAGGAACTCGCCAAACCCGTACTCTACGTGTATCGGGATGGAAACCGAACCGGGACTCATCGGTAAACAGCACTACAGACCACTGGTTATCTTCCCAGAGCAAATGTTCACGAGCCCACTCTAGTCGTCGTCCACGATTTCCTCGGCGTAGTGCTGGAGTACGAAGCGGTCTGCGAGCATGAAGGTTAGCTTCATGCAGCCTTCTCCTCACAGTTTGGTCACTCACAAGCTACTGGTGCTCTGACTGGAGCCTCTGAACCAACTGCATGGCCGTAACATTTGGTTGTCTTCTCGCGGCAACTTGCAAAAATCAGTCTTGTCGTTGAGTGGTTATACGCTTCCCGCCTGGGTGTCTTTCAGCCACATCACCAGTAGCACGATAACGTAACCATAACCTTGATATCACGTTTTGTCTTGTTCCAATCTCCTCAGCAATACTCCGTTGAGTAGCCCCAGTTTGGAGCATGCCTACTGCCCTTAACATTTCCTCTTTCGTTAAATGGCGCCGCTGCATGATGGACACAATAACATTAATTCGAAATTAACCGATAACTTGTTATAAAACTTAAATTTGACACAAAAAACAGCCAAAAACTACTGTAGGTAAATGAAACCTTCGGACTTCGCTACCATTATGCCGCGTAAGTCTTTTGTTTTTAATTTATTTTTTCAAATTCAAATTTAGAATCGTTCAAAAAGGTTTACAAAAAAAGCTTTGTTCAAATGAATTTAAAACTGGCCAGTATTTTTTGAGTTTAATAACTTTATACAAAATATCCCTAGACGGTGTTGATGTGTGTAGTTTGTACCATGTCAAACACTATCTGATGGGTGAAGTTCAGCTTTCCTAATACCTAGCAGTCCCTGTCCCGTACAAAAAGTTACAATAAACTAGTACAATGATATATATTTTTTTAATACTACAACAATGATTATAATTCAATATCTTTATTGATTGTTTATCTTTATATTTATCAGAAGGAAGCGCTCATTTGGAACTCAAAACATCGCAATCATAAAAATAGACAAAAGACAAACGATGCATGAAACCGTATATCAACTAGTATGGGATAGGCTATTTTCCTAAAAAAATCTAATTAATCCGTCAGTTAAATTAGCAAACAATATTGAACCCGTATTTTTTCTTTTGTTAATTATATAAAAAATTATGAAGATATCGCCCGTTAAAGTTCCGCGTGACGTCACTTGCTTGCGACACTTTTGCAAGAAAGTGACGTCGCGACCGACTCCCAAATTTTGACGCGCTTTATCTTTGTCATTTTTTGTTTGATTGACAAAAGAAAAAATACCTGTCCATTATTTTTCGATAATCTAACTGACGGACTAAATATAATTATTATTTTTTAACTCAGGCAAATACCTTATTGCCAGTAAGCAACTTAAAAAAAAAGAAAATTCAATTAGATGTAGCGCGCATGCCGCAATTATTTTCACGTCATCCATGTTCGTGCGCGAATGTCAAAATAACTCACCCCGCGAATGTGTGAACAGTAATTCGCGACGGCACTCGTATACGAATGTTTCGTCGAATGTTCCGTCGAATGACGAGGCGAATGGCGAACACGAATGTGTAAATGCGGTGTCAAGAACAGCAATGCTACTCCTTCAGTATGAGTTTATACATGGGCGACACTGAAAGTTTTTAGCACTGGCCACTTGTAAACGTTATAATAAAAAAATAAGTTCAAATTTTGAAAATGGAACTCTGTCAATATTATTTTCCTATTATTGTGTATGTATTTTATTCATTTGTCATTTGTTGACGATTTGGCGACAAATTGAAAATTGTCTACGTCACGTCAGCATTAATTTAACGCGAGAACATTTTCGTACAATGATTTTTTATCACTTTCGATCATTATCGTCATTTAAGTCAACAAGAAAGTTATGATAGACTTCGATTGGCTTTTCACGATGAAGCCCCATTTCGTGCCACTGGTTACAACTGGTTTAATGAGTTTAAACCTGGTCGCACTAATCTCACCGATGATCTGCGTGAGGGACGGCCCTCTACGGCGACGACTGAAGATAACATCAGTGTTGTGCGGCGTATGATAGAGACTGGCAAAAGAGTGACTTATCAGCAGATTCGGAAAAGCTTAGGCTTCAGTATGAGTCAAGTGCACAAAATCCTCCATGAATATTTAGCGGTCAAGAAGCTTTGTGCCAGGTGGATACCACATAATTTGACAGAGGCCCATAAGCTCCGTCGTGTTGATTGGTGTCGTGAAATGGTTCAAAGATTTAACGGAGGTGACTCAAATGCTGTGTTCGACATAATTACGGGTGATGAAAGCTGGATTTATTGTTATGATCCTGAAACTAAGAGACAGTCTGGGTGTTTCCTTCCGAGGAGTTGCCAACTAAAATGAAGAGAGGTCGAAGCCGGGAAAAATGATGGTGGCCTCGTTCTTCAGAAGGACAGGTCATTACGCAACAATTGTTTTATAGGATCGAAAAACAGTTACTGCAGAGTGGTACACTAACAATTGTTTGCCACTTGTCTTGGAAAAAGTTCGGGAGAAACGACCTCGCATAGGATCCTCCTTCACCACGACAACGCCTCGTCGCACACGGCCAAGCAAACAGTCAGACATGGAATTACTGGGTCACTCGCCCTATAGCCCCGACCTCGCACCTTGCGATTTTTATTTATTTCCGAAAATAAAAGAAAAACTTCGAGGGAAACGTTTTATGGACGCGTGGGCAAAGTGCTTTTCTTAGTGGTTCCATCGGATGCAGCGATGTATTGATGTAAATGGACACTAATTTGAAAAGATATAATAAAAAAAACTTTTTAAAAACAAGCTTTTATTACCTACTTATCAATAACAAGGACTAAAAAGTAAAAAATAATTTAAACCTGATAAGAAATAAATAAAAGCGTGTTACATTCTGTTCTAAATGTTCTTTAATATTCCATCAAAATGTAAGACGCCTTTATTACATAGTTGATGCCGTAGCAAATCTTTGTGAGTAATTAAAAGTTCAAAAATGCCTAAAACCTTGGCAAATATGACTAATCAAACATTTTTTTTTTGTAATTTTTGGCATTACTTCATCAAAAAGGTTGTCTAAAGCAAAAAAAAAAAAATACTACGCCAGATGTACAAACTACTAGGAAAATATCGTTATCCTATCAGCTATTCAGAAAGGTATGATCGTTAATACTTTTGCATGTGTGAAACAGAAGAAAAGAGTTTTATGGGGAGCCGGTAAAATTGCTAGACGGTTAACCTATTGTTTCGTACTCCTATTATTCGTAGTTTTTACCTGCGCTTCAACCCCAAACACTCGGCAAGCTTTGTCACTATTGTTCTCTCGGCACGACACGGGGTGCGACTTCGCAAAATCTGGTCGTCAGCGTTAGTTAGTTTCAACTCTACGTCGCGCAAGCTCGTGTTTTGTTATCTGGCTATTTCCCTAACTGTTGCCGAGTATCTTGCTCTTGTGTTGTGCTGTGCCTTCATAAGTGCTGACTATGGCTTCATATTCTAATCCTGAATACGCTGACTGTTACGGGCTTTGTGATGGTAACGCTGCTGAAGCGCGGAGAGAATATCAACTTCGCTTTCCCAACCGTTGACTCCCACACGTTAGTGGCTTCGACTTATCGGCGATTATTGGAAATTGGCAGCGTCTAAAGAAGCAGGCAAATTGATATTGGTCGTTCCCGGAGATACACGGCTGAGGACGAGGAGCTTATTCTTCAACGTTTTATTGACGGCCCCAACATATCGACAAACATCGTAGCCCGTGAGCTTGGTATGTCACAGTGAAAACTCTGGTCTGTAGTTCACTTGTCTGGCCGACATCCATACCTCTACCAACAAGTAGAGTCATTAGAATATGGAGATCCGCCGAGACGGCTTGAATTTTGTCGTTTTATGCTAAGTGCCGACGCCGAAGGCGAAAACTTAAAAAAAAACATTCTATGGACCGATAAATCATGTTTTGACCGTGATGGTATCACAAATTAACACAATTTACATTACTGGGCACCGAGGGCAGAAGGAAACCCTAAGAAACTGAAACCAACCGCATCCCAGCGTTGGTTTGGATGGGTATTATCGACTACAAGTTAATTGGCCCACATTTTTTACCCCGAACACTAAATGGGGATCTTTATGAAGATTTCCTAAAAAATCATTTAACAGCACTGCTCACGGATGTACCGGAAGAAAGAAGAGCAAACATGAACATGATTTATCAACATGACGGATGTCCAGCCCACTTCCGAATCACAATTCGACAATTGCTGGATGACCACTATCCAAACCGATGGATAGGGCGCGCAGGGCCGATTCCGTGGCCTGCACGAAGCCTTGATCTGACGCCGCTAGACTTTTACGTTTGGGGTCATATGAAAGACCTAGTTTATGTGAAAATTCTATTGAAGAACTAAGGAAAAGAATAACAGATGCGGCGGACAAGACGAGGGCAACAATCACAGCAAAAATCACAAAAACCGAAGTGAGGAAGCGAATAAGAACATGTATTCGAAACCGAGGTCCACATCGAACAAGACGTGTGAAATGTGTGTAAAGGTTTTAAATTGATTGATTAAAAATAATAATTATGTTCATGAAATTGTTTAATTTGATTTTCCGATTAAACACCTTTTGTGAGACCTACGCCTTCCTGTACTAAATAAAAAACGATTTTCATAATGTAGTCCATGACTTTGTATTAATTTTCATACCTTTTTGGATAGCTGATAGATAAGACAAGGATATTTTACTAGTAATTTGTACATCTGGCGTAGTATTTTCTTTTGTACTAAGACAACATTTTGTATGAAGTAATTGCAAAAATTACAAAAAAAATAAATGTTTGATTAGTGTTATTGGTAATTAATTAGTGTTGGTGGTAATTACTAACAAAGATTTGCTACGTCATCAACTATGATAACATAAATTTGAGTACAGTCGCTCCGTAGATAATTTTCAAATTAGCTTCAAATTATTTAATCTTGGATTTTTCATAAAAACCTAAAAATCTTACTAACTCAAAAACTATTGAACTTCGGTAGAACATTTGGTCGCTTAATTTGTTGCATTTTCACCCTACTATGACGTCCTGCATGTAATACGTCGAGTTACCAGTAACCCTATATATTAAGATATCCAGGGTAAAAAATAGCCTGTCCTCCGAGTACCTACTACGGCTACCTCTCTGTCAAATTTAATAACGATCGGTTCTGTGGTTTAGGCGTAAAAAAGTAACAGACAACCAGACGAGACTTACTTTTGCATTTTTTGTTTGTAATTAGTATGGAATTATGACAAATAACAACAACTATGTACAAGTGTGCCCATACTAATATAAAACAAAACAGGCGACAGTTGCACGCTGCAGGCTGTTGGCTGTATTCATATGTCCCCGCTCCCGAAGTCGGTATGGTGGGCCAGGCTTTGCTTCAGGAGGCTTGGAGTCGTTCCTCTCCATTACTGAGGGATAGATAATCTCCATATTGTAGTCAGCGTATTTTTTTTATGTACGAAAGTGTTACAAAATCACAAGTTCTTACAATAAGAAATCAAGTGTATTGTGTTTGGTTGTGAGAACGATCTGGAGAGGAGCACTCCAGGCGGTGGAGTTTGGGAGAGAGCCCTGTCGTGCGATATCTCGGTGTAATGAGCGGCTCGGGCTCATCAGCCACAAGACCCACCCTCCGCTCCACTCGAACGACGAGAGACCCTTCACTCACTTCTTATTTCCACATTTTCAATGTAGAGACTCTAACAAGCTTGCTATTCAGTCCTACCTATATTTGTAACTAACTTTTCTAATACGTATTAGAGAAGCTTAAAAAATAAATATTCGTTAAATTTGTACTAGATTAGCTTTTTAATTTAATTGAGTCCACTGTTGTTCTAGTTGTCGATTGCGACTGTAAAGATTTATTAAACGAACGATTATTGGTTACATCAGCACTATGTTGTAACTAGCTTCACTCAGCTCAAGGTTTAAAACTTAAATTCGTTCGTGTTAAATCGTAAAATTTAAGTTTTAACACGAACCCGGAACAATTGGCGTCTGAATAACCCGGACGTAATTTGTATTTTTGGAGGATCAGATATTGTTTCTCTTATGTTGCGTTTTTGTACCACAGTGGGTATTTTACTATAAGAATCGAAATTGTCATGTTAGGCACGGTCGAGGGTCTAATGATACACCATTAACGTGCAATAACAGTACAGTGCAGGATTCAGGAGAGAAGCTATGTGGATTACTTAAAATTAATATGCTTGGTCGATTCCTGTACGTCTCCACTTCAGTAGAAAACGCAACCCCCCATGGTCATAATACACATCGCAAATTGATCGAGTAGCCGCGCGTGTGCTCCGTAACGCGCGAAGAGCGCACGTTAGACCATCAGCTACGCGCAGTTAGTTCTGAATGTGGTGCCGTCTCAATGGCACCGACGACGAAGTAGCCTTTGGTTATTCGCAAGTCAAATGCAGTCTGCGTTTAGGCCCGCTTGCACCACAAATTGCATTACGCTTACCGCTAAACGAATTTAAAACAGCGCTCTGTTTCTATCAATCGTTTGAAGATGACAAAGTCAGAAATGTTTTAAATAGCTATGTTTAGCACTGAGTGCTTCAAATATAATACTATTTTAATTTCGTATTCAATGACAGGAGACTTAGTTCGTTTACTGTCCCTATCGTTTATGCTTCTTTGAATTGATTGGTTTCCACCATTACCACTATAATTACTCAGTATACCTACAACTGTTTACTCTTATACCTATTTTTACACGGTTTTAATTTTTATCATTATGAGCGCGTCGTAAAGTTTTTCCCGCCATCTGTCCACCTGCGCCCTAATTGCGTAACATACTATCAATCTCAATCACAATCAGAATCATTTTGAATGATATTGTTAATCCATTGCTTCATATGTTCGAAAAATTTGTATGCTTAAGAACGTAAATAACGCAATGAATGTTGTTGAACTGTCAAAATGAAAGCCATTGCTATCAGTAGTGTGTTACGAATTTACCCCGCTGGCAGCTGTGTTATATACGTCGCAGACGGATTGTCGAATCCACGGTTTTACATAACCGCTAGATAGCCATTTTACAAAACAGCTCCGTTATATAAAACAACTGAATGAAGTTTAGCGATTTCCTTAATTACTAAACTTTAACACGCAGAATTGCAAAAACGTTTTGCGTTCATCAATGCAGGCAGCGGGCCAACGATTAGAGGTTTTGTAAAACAGCGTAAAATGAAATGTCAGATTGTAGATTTTAGTTCTAAATTTTGACGTTCCAGGCTCTGTGTGTCATAACAACAATAATGGCGTCCAAAATAGAAAATAATTAAAACTAGTAATATGACACTATTATAGCAGGGGAAATACTGCTCGATTTTTGCGACCAATTTTATACCGCAACGACTTTAAATCAAATACCTACCTATATGAGAGTCAGTCGCCGCACCCAAGGGGGAATCCAAACTTACCGCACGGTAAAGTTATAAAAAAAAATTAGTTCATACTACGTCAAAACCGATGGTTTTTGGAATTATCTTGAAGCCAAAAAATATACAATAGTCAGTTGCATGGAGTCATGTCAGTCGCGTAACTGAACATGATTGTTGCGATGGCACATCAGGCTAAATTCGAAACTACGGCTAATAGGCAAAGTCATCAAAGGAATCGTAACCTCCATTTAAAAATAGAACTGCTTTTTTCATTATCCGTATTGCAATCGTGAATCCTTCAGCAAATTCATGATTATGAAGCGCACAGTAAGTAAATTAATTACGCATAACGTATATTATAGTAATTTACGTTTGTCCGTGCAGTTAAGGCGCGCAACGGAGCGGGGCGCGCGCACGGTCAAGGTCGCCAGAGTAGTGGCGTAACGTAACTAACACAGTGCACAGTGGTGCGGGGCAGCTGGGCCCGCACTGTTGGGTCACGCAGTGCTGGCAGTCTGGCACGCGTCTCTCGGCCCGGAGGCTTCCCATAGCAACAAGGCACTGGCTTAGTGCCTCAGTCGGCGAGCCGAGAGGGTTTTAAAATGACATTTAAATTAAGAAGCAAGCGCACCGTAATCCAAAAAGGCATGCCCCAGGCCCTTTTGGAAATTAAACAAATAACTTGTTCATAATAACAACCAATACAACCGCACCTGTCAAAATTTCAAGTGCCTTTGGGGACCTTTGGGCAAGATTCACAGACCGCACTTTGACTTTGCTAAGTAAACGTCGCGTACGACTAGCTTTAACGTTCATGTTCGAATGAAACGCTTGATCACATGGAATGCTTACTTCACTTTGTAAAGTCAAGGTGTGATCTGTAAATCTTGCTCTATGTCTGGGCTCGTAAGTCATGTCTTGTGCCTAGAGGCAGAAGCGGCTTTAGGCGTAAGCGACGCGGAACATCGCCTCTGTCCTAGCGACCTAACTAGCCTCGCGCATCCAGTACGCGCGTCTATTTCGTTTTAAATATCGCCACACGGTGAGAGTTAGTGTTTTCGTTCTTGTGGATTGCTGATCGTACAGCGTAGTGACGTACTGTGTGTGTGTGCAGGCATAGTGACGGTGTCGGACGGACACCCCGACATCAAGCCGCTGAAGCAGGAGTGGCGCCTGCTGCTCGTGCACTATGCAGGGCCCACCTTCGTCATCGTTGTGGCGGTGCTCGTCATCGCCGTGCTGCCGCTCGCTGGGTAAGGATTCTACTCATCCAGTCCACACTGCCTACTATGCAAGGTGCTGATCCTGAAGCCAGTCCTCTGGCTATGAGAACACTGGACGTTAATGTCAGCGACGTACGCGTGGTAACGCTAACGCCTCGGGCATTTCCTGCAAAAAGTCTTCGGATGACGTAGCTAACTTTTGCGTTGCGACGTCGCAATGATTTCATATGTGCCGGCCCTTATGATGTCAAATTAAATGTCCACCGTTCGAAGTGCACACTGGTCAGAGCTCGGCTAATGGCAATGTGGCGTTTATGACACGAAGCTGTGAATAAAAGTAGCGTGCACATTGTGTTCCAGCCTGTTCTGGTGCTGCTGGTACTGCTGCCGCATGGGGCGGCGGCGGCGGCCCTTCGACCGCAAGTACGACGAATGGCTCAAGGGAGTCCTTGCCATCATACTCATCGGGCTACTCACGCTCTTCCTGTAAGCATTAAGCTTTGAATTGACTTGAGATGACAATAAACAGCTCGAACGTTACATCACATGGGTGTTCTCAGGTTCGGCGTGGTGTGCGCGTTCGCGACCGACTCGCAGGTAGAGTCGGGCAGCGCGGAGGCCGGCTCCTCGCTCAAGGCGGGCCTGCGCGACGTCCGCGCCTTCCTCAACACCACGCTCACATGGACCGACACGCTGCTCCTCCTCAACTACCAAGAGATGCAGACTAGTATCACTAGGAAACACCAAAGTAAGTGCACACATTAGGGTGACTTTACAACTTATTAATGGCAGTTACACAATTGTTTTAATATATATCTATTTTATGTTTTAAATTAATGTAGACTGTCTGAAATAAAATGAATTATTATAAAGAATCATTCCTGAGAGGAACTAATGGGTGTTCTCATACGTCTTCCTAGGATTTTTTTCGATTAAGCTGAAAATTAAATCTGGTGTTTCATTGCAAAACGAGTATTGATAATGGGTTGCAGGTCTAGGCATGAAGGCGTCATGGAAGCTGGGCGCGTTCTCGCGCGCCCTTTCCGTGACCAAGCTCAACCAGATGGTGCAGGACCTGGACAGCGTGCAGGAGAAACTGCGCACCGTGCAGGCGCTCACTGCCAAGCTGCGCGTTAAGGCCGAGGAGCTCAACTCCGGTACCACTCCTTGCTTTACACTACTTACATCCTAAACATCCAGTCCTGTAATCCTCCTAAAATTTTCGCAAGGATTCGACTATTCCTATAATCCTGCCACATACAGGGTTGCTTGAGGTGCACGTATAATTGAGTCTATTCTGACCGTGTGGTGCAGGTCTCCGCAAAGTGAAGAATCAGCTGCTGCAGACGTTGGCGAAGTGCGACCAGCCCAAGTGTCGCGCGCTGCAAGAGAAGTACAAGATCGGCCAGCTGGACACCGAGATACAGTACAGCCAGGTACATGTTGCTACTTGTAGCCCACCTGCTACTCGGATACTGTCCGGCCGTGCATATGGCGCATCGAGCTTCAGAGTAATCGGTCACAGTCACACCGACGACGACGCTCTACACAGCCATAGTCGATGTGCCACATACTGCGCCACATACTGCGCTGTGCCGCGCTGTGCCGCGTGCTTACTGAACTAAAAATAATATGTGTTGTTTATAATATGTCTACGTTTCACGCTGACACGGATAGATGCTGGACCAGTATTTCCCTACCGTAAGTACCATAAAATCTATCAAAATGGAAATAGCTTAGTTAAATTACTTTTATCTTTTAATTTATTTTATTTTAAGCCTGTGTTGTCCCACTGCAGGGCGAAGGCCCACCTTCCCTCTTTCCACTTTGCCCGGTCTACTGCGGTTGTAGCCAATCTTTTAACAAGGTGTCCAGCTCATTCCGCCTCGATTTCTTTGTAGGCCTGCCGCGTAGTAGTTTCCTGCTATTTCGGATCCAATGAGTGATGGGTTTTGCATATTGCTGCTCCGACATGCGACAGATGTGGCGCGACAAGTTTCTGATTTTCTAGTACTCAAACCTCAGTTGGTCTAATATAGGTTTTTGATCATTATAAGAAACAGGATCGATTGGCATGAAAAAAGTTTTTGTGAAAATGGCCCATTTTCCTGCTGACTGTACTTTTTTTTCAATGGTCGTAATTTCTCAAAAAGTTAAGCGAAGTCTCCGAAGACCGTTTTCCTGTAGCTACAACGGTTAAGGTAGCTGCCCATTTCAAAAATTTACCCTGTATGTATAATTCTTATACATTCACAAAATATAACAATGCATAAGCACCAGATTTCATTTAATTTTGATTTTTTTACCACACGATGTTACAATGTTCTGCTCATGGGATCGTTGCCAGGTTGCCGCTTTGTTGCGACTGGTTATTGACACCTGTCCAGATGAACCTGCTCAATTATTTGGAGAGTAATGCTTGCGACTCCCGCGCGTCTGTGAGTTTAGCTATGTTTGTTGCGTCAATGTTGCCATGCTACACACTACATGCTACATACTATGCTACACTATTGCTATGTATTCTAGTCTTTTTTTTTTTTTTTTTTTAGGATGGGAAATCATCAAATGACCCCTCCCGCTCTGGGTGGAGCAGAAGGGAGTGTCAGACTCTTACTGACTAAAACCCACCCGTGTTCCTTCCTTAGCCCTTTATGTACCAGGGCAGCGGTAACCCTTTCGGACGATCCCGCTACATGTATTCTAGTCTTAGTTGAACAATAAATCTGTACTTACTAATATTGATTAACATGCGGAATAACGGAAGTACGGAGACGATTTGCGTGTTATGAACTGTGACTGAGCAGTATGTTGTACTAGATGCCGGACGTGACGGATCTGCTCAACAACGTGACGCAGCTGCTGGACAGCGGCATCAAGAGCGACATGGCGAAGGGACAGAAAGTGTACAACGAGATCCAAGTCAGCATCGAGCGCTCCATCGACAAGCGCATGCCCGACGTGGAACGATCACTCGCCAGCGTAGGTACGTACACCGGTACACGTGCACGCAGAGCGAGGCGCCGAGGGACCAAGTGTTCGGCGACATCCAAATCGGTATCCAGCGCTCCATAGTTTTGTGTTGTGACTTTATACTCCATTAGCGGCCGGGAGAGCGAAGCACCTGCTTCTCACGGAAGCGATCTACTGATACGGCGACATGTTCTCAAAAAGACAAGGTTTTTGTAAAATCTCCAACTTAATTATCAATGTATTGTACATATAAACATTCCGGACTAAAAGAATAACATGGTAAAAACCACATCAAAATCCACTGTAGTTTAGAAGAAATAAAGCCATACTAATTTATAGATTATAAAAGATACCACGAGCGAAAAAAGGTGCACGCACACATAAATGCATAGGTATGGCGATCTCAATCTGTGCCAAACGGACGAACATAGACGCGTGTGTGTGTGTGCTCGCGTATTAGCCCGTCGTATAGAGCCAGCCTTCTGTACCCAACATCAGTGGTTACAGCGACGTGCTCAATGAGACTACTCCAACCATTAACGAATATAACATATTGTTTGCAGGTGACAAACTAAAGGGCTTGGCGAGGAAGGTCGCGGAGATAGTCAAAAACTTCACCGACAAGTTGGTGGTATACGAGAAGTACATCGACGAGTACCATGAGATGTACCTGCAGTACGGGCCCTACCGCCGCTACGCCGCCCTGGCCGCCGCCTGCTCGCTGCTGCTGGTACGCCACTCACTCACCGCTGTGCTCCCCGAAGGGTTGGGCAGACGTGGTCCCACATTTGTTCCGTTATGTTTAAGTATCATGTTCATCAGTTCATGTAATAAGCATGCTTATCGCCTGCGACCGCGCACAAATCAACACTCCAGGCTATTACGGGAAAAATAAACCCGTTAACACTTAGCCTTACCTGATGACCTATCCCAAGACCTCAATTGCATGCAACATAGATATAACGCACCATTCCATTTATAGAAATGTAAAAACAGGAGAAGTGGCAACGAGGCGTGTCTGTCGTTGCGGCATGCCCGAAATGATCATGCACTAGGCAAATGGCCGTCTCTGCGAACTAGTGCGCTTTCGACCGTGATCGTGAAAAAATATAAGAATGCCGTGTTGTTCCGTGGTTTCTTATTAAAACCGAAGCCAAAACCAAAACTTTGTGAATCGTGGAATCACTTACCATATGTAAATATAAGTATTTTACTATATTTGTCTTTAAAATCTTGAAAAAATTGTAAAATATTTCTTGCTTTTACTACGTTAATTTTGTTTTCAAATATCGCAACGACTGTACTATTTTCGCAGTAAATACATTGCTCCTTAACCACTGCGTAAATGTGTTACTAAGTGACTAGACAAGCAATGTAAAAATCACAAAACGATACTGTTACGAGCTTCGGGTTCGTGACAATAAAAACTGCCGATAAAAATTACCAAAAGTTACACTTTAATTAAACAACTCTAATAACAACTCAAACACACTAATTATAAAACACAATCACTCTTAAGTCGCACTTGAAGATCGCTTTCGATGTATTCGCTTCTATCGCAGAACCAAGTCTGCTCGGTCGCGGCTAGTCCCGGCCTTATATAGTGCCGCAGATAATTCCAGAACCTTCTATTGTAGAAACATCTAGAATGTTCGAGTACATACCGGCCCCGACTGACCAGATGTCGATAGTTCTAGTAAGTTCAGCCAATCGATAATAGATGGCGCTAGTGACTCTATTAGTTCTTCTACTAGAAACTAGATGGCGTTAGTGGCAACTAATGTCACCATGCATCAGGCATTAATTGTGGCGCGCAACACTGCCCCCTCCTAAGACATGCTCGTCCCGAGCATTATCGGCTCCATAATAACGCGCCAATCGATCCACATGGACGATCTTAGGAGTGCCTCTTGCACCTTTCTGTATCCGGTAGGTTATGTCATTGATCTTTGTCACAATCCGGTACGGTCCATCCCATTTAGCTTGAAGCTTAGGAGATTTCCCCTTGCTGCGGACTGGATTGTGCAACCATACTAGTGAACCTTCGTCGAACCCTTTACTGTTCATTTTGCGGTCATAACGGGTTTTCATCTTTTCAGACATTTGCTGGCCCGATTGTCCGACGTGCTCATAAATGTCATTCATTTTGTTCCGCAAGTTATTCGCATAATCGGTTATACTGCGTGGGGCATCAGGTGGTATTCCGGTGATCAGATCTGCAGGCAGCCGTAATTCTCTTCCAAAGTTTGCGAAAGCTGGTGTCACCGATGTACTTTCGTGAACAGCGCTTCGATATGACAACAAAAACGGTTGTATGTGCTTGTCCCAATCTCGTTGCCGAATTCCCACAACTTTTGCTAGGTACCGCTCCAGTTTCTGATTAAATCGTTCTACCATTCCATCCGATTGTGGGTGGTAAGAAGTTGTTCTTGTTTTATGAGTACCCATAACTCGACAAGTTTCCTGGAATATTTGGGACTCAAAATTCCTTCCTTGATCACTGTGAATCTCTAAAGGTACTCCAAACCGACAGAAGACTTCATAAACTAATTTATCTGCAACTGTCGAAGCTTCTTGATTTGGGATGGCGAAGACTTCCGGCCACTTAGTAAAGTAATCCATCACAACCATGAAATACTTGTTACCACTTTCACTTTCCGGAAACGGCCCCGCAGCGTCAAGGGCTATCCTCTCCCATGGCGCGCCAACATTGTACAATTTCAATGCACCTCTACTACGAGTCTGAGGTCCCTTTACAGCTGCACAACTTGTACATTTGCGACACCAGTCCTCGACATCGTCCCGACAGTGGCCCCAGTAAAACCGTTCTCGTATCTTCAGTAGAGTCCGTTTTACTCCCAGATGACCTCCTGAACAACCATTATGGTACAGCTGTAGAACATCCGGTACTTGAGCTTTAGGGACAACCATTTGCAAATGACAGCTGTCTCCCCGAGCATTTTCCCATTTACGGCACAGGACTCCATCCTGAATCACCAAGCTGTCCCATTGGGCCCAATAGCTTTTTGTGATTGTACTCATTGCTGAGACGTCGCTCCACCTGGGCTTAGGAGCGCTGGCCTTCATCCACTCGAGAATCGGCTTGATGTCCGAATCTTCCTGCTGTGCACGTTGTAGGCTTTCCTTCCACTCGTTGCTGAGGTCTGTCTTGAGCATCCTCACAGGTACGACTTCTTTACTTTCTTGCCTAGTACCAACTAGTGTGTCTTTTTCCATAACCTGTTCCTGATCACAAAGGTTCGGCACACGTACCCCTGACATGTCGGTGGCTCTGACCAAAGTTCGTCCCACTTTCCATGGACGGTCATTGTCTACCCTTCCTGTAGTTCGCTTGGGGCAACTGGATCGAAGGTGGCCCCTTTCTCCACAGCCGTAGCACCTAGGGCTGTATCTTTTATTGCAGTCGCGAACTCTAGCCGCTGCAACCTCCCTGACGCGATGGGAACGATGATCCTGTCGCGCGGCTTCCACCTCCAGTGCATGGGCCAAGGCGTCCTTCAGCGTCCCGTGGTGCCCGAGCCTCACAGCAGCTCTTACTTCAAGGTCGCGGATGCCGTCGATGAATGCCTGCACCAGGTTCCCAACAATAAGCGCAGGTACGGACTGGTAAGCTTTACGCACCAGCTTCTCCACTTCAAGGGCCCACTGCTGCAGGTTTTCATTACTGCGTTGCACGCGATCCTTGAGCTGCGCACGAAACACGTGTTCCAGGTGAGCGTCGCCATACCGAGCCTCCAATGCCTCAAGGAGCTGCTCGTAAGTCACTTCCTTAACGAGAGCTTCCAGAACAGTTAAGGCCTGGTCGCGCAGACCTAGGGTGAGGGCAGTCATGGCCTGACTTTTATTCCAACCGTTGGCCTTCATGACAGCCTCAAACTGGATTTTGTAGGCCGACCAGGAAGAAGTTCCGTCGAACGGTGGCACTTTGAATCCACGTAGCGAAGGTGTTGTAGCTACGGGAGCTGCGTTTCCATCCCCAAGTTTAAGGTAATCCAGCGTTTTCTTTACATCAGCCATCACGGTTTTTTTTACGTCAGCCACCACGTTGTCAACCCGATTATTCACTTGGTCGATCCGGATTTCAGCTTCCGACAGGCGGTTGTCATATTGAGCAACCTTATCCTTCACCTCCTTCATGTCTTTCCCAAAAGTAGCGTGAAGGTCCTTAATAAGGAGCATCTGCTCTTCCTGGCGGCGCGCTTGCTCCTCCTGGCGGCGCGCTTGCTCCTCCTTATCATGTTGGAGCTGTTCTTCCAACCGACGAGCCTGTTCCTCCTGTCGGCGAGCCTGTTCCTCCTTGTCCCGCTGGAGCTGTTCTTCCAACCGACGAGCCTGTTCCTCCTGTCGGCGAGCCTGTTCTTCCTGACGGCGGGACTGCTCCTGCAGCATCATCATCAGGGCAGCAAACTCTGGTGCTGCTGATGCTGGAACTGCTGCGGACGGTTCGGCCTCCGTGGTTGGTAGCTGGCCCTCCGACCTCTGCGAAATAGCTTCACCAGAACGTCTCTGGTCCGTCTCCTGTTGGCGTTGACTCCGGGTACGGATACCCTCCGTGTCGTCTTTAGGTAAAATCGGCATGATTTTAATCCTTGCTTCTGACACCAATTGTTACGAGCTTCGGGTTCGTGACAATAAAAACTGCCGATAAAAATTACCAAAAGTTACACTTTAATTAAACAACTCTAATAACAACTCAAACACACTAATTATAAAACACAATCACTCTTAAGTCACACTTGAAGATCGCTTTCGATGTATTCGCTTCTATCGCAGAACCAAGTCTGCTCGGTCGCGGCTAGTCCCGGCCTTATATAGTGCCGCAGATAATTCCAGAACCTTCTATTGTAGAAACATCTAGAATGTTCGAGTACATACCGGCCCAAACTGACCAGATGTCGATAGTTCTAGTAAGTTCAGCCAATCGATAATAGATGGCGCTAGTGACTCTATTAGTTCTTCTACTAGAAACTAGATGGCGTTAGTGGCAACTAATGTCACCATGCATCAGGCATTAATTGTGGCGCGCAACAATACTTTATTTATGCGGTGCATCGCATGGTACGGTCGCTGGTGGTTGCGGCCAGCTAGTGATGTGGCTGTGCAGATCCACTAACGTAGGCTATTGACAACAATGTCGATTACCCAACGAATATAGGTATAGTTAATTTTACAATTTGTCAACCGTTTTAACCCAGTTGGAAGACCTAAAAAGATGACGTTTAATTCAGTTTGGAAGACCCTTGAAAAGATGTAATATAAATTATTTACAAATTTTTTTTTGTGCTATTTTTTATTGATTTATAATATAATACTGAGAGAGATGTCGCTAGCGACGCAGTAAACACTAAGCTCGTATATAAAAATTCTAAAAAATTGTTTACCAAGTGATATTTAAGTAAATAACTAGTGCCAACTACGAGTTAACCTGCAATTAAGCTCGGACAGTGTTATCTCCGAAGACTTTTAGTGTAAAGTGGAAAAAAACTACAAAAACAATATAAGTGATACAATAACAAAAACTTTGTAAATACAAAAGTGAGAAGTGTTGTATGGCCAGACTTGTTCAATATTTGAGTGTTTACCATATTCCCATTAACAATCAAGCTGTTAAACCTAATTACGATTAAGTTTTTATAAAAAACAAAAACAAAAAGCGGTTAAGTAGATTTAAATTTTGAACTTTGACCCCAACAACTAGCGCTAGTGAACTCGAGTGGTGAATAGACGAACTAAAAATTTAACTTGTTAAACAACTACCGCCATTACAGCCCCAAGTGTTCAATAAACAAACTAAAAACAGTAGTACCAACCATCTGACACTGATATCATCCACTCATTTGCAACACTACTGCCACTATAGCCCCTAGCGGGTAATAGACGAACTAGAATCAGTGCTACCAACCGTCCTTAGATAAATTTAGTACTGGTAACACTTATTAATTCTCTACACTACTGCCATTGCAGACCCTAGTGGGAAATAGCCGAACTAAAAATAAAGCGCCAAATATTTAAAATTTGAAATGGCTTCTATACCTAATTGCGCTGGATGTAAACAAAAGTTACCTATAAGGGAAAACATTATATGCGTTCTTTGTAAATGTAGATATGATTTCGAATGTGCTGGTGTTACCAAGGATTCTAAAAAGGTAACACTAGAAAATAAAAACACCTGGAAATGCCAAACATGCATCTGTAAAATACCCAAGACAGGAAACACTGATACGCCTTTGCGTCCCCCCAGAATACTTGATACAAACAAATGTCAATCATCACCCTCCGAGGAAGCTAACGTTACTTTAAGAAGAAAGCCAAAAGATTCCGACAACGACACCATTTGTTCAGAAGATCTTAGCTTCTTTGGTGTTACTATACCCACAGAAAAACCTGATAAAGTTAATCTGGAAAAAAATTTAACACTACAGGATTTAAGTGAAATAATAATTACACATCTGAAAGAAAATAACAAATCTATTGTACAAGAACTACAGAAAACTATACACACAGAAATATATAAAGCAATTCATGAATTAAAACAAGATATAGACTATAAAACAAATACCTTAACAATAGAAAATTCTCAAAGACAGCAAGAAATAGTAAACATAAACATAAAACTAGAAAAACTACAAACAGAAAACGAAAATCTGAAAAAAGAAATAAGAAAGTTAACTACAGAAGCTTCTAAAATACCCAATAGTCTGCAAGTAAACCACCATAGAAAGATTGTGCTCTACGGCCTGGCGGACTACAATAAAGAGCCTGAAAATGCACTCCACAGTAGATTGGTTGAACTGTTTCGTGAAATAGTAAACGTAGACGTTTCAGCATATATTGAAGATCTGTATCGAATTGGAAGACCAGGTGGATCTAGGAACCGACCACTCGTCATCGAATTCATCAGCAAGAGAATGGCAAAATATATTATAAACAATAGAACTTTCTTTCAAGGAACTGGACTATTCATTTCAGAATTTTTAGATAAAAATGAACGAAAGTATAGGGCACAAATGCGAGAGGAACTTTTTACGGCAAGAAATAACGGATCGCACGCAGTCATCAGAAATAACAAACTATATATAAACGGACAATTATTTAAAATAAATAACAACATAAAGGAATACGCACATAACACCCAAAAAGAAGAAATAACATATAACAACATGACGCAGCCCTGCACTATAAACGACACTGATGAAACTGAGAACCAGACATTTCGTAAACAACGAACAACCATTTAAACTATTGTTCCAAAACATACAAAGTCTAAATAATAAACAAGACATACTTGAAGCGTTTATAGACGAACATCCATCTTACAAAGCTATATGCCTTTCAGAAACATGGCTAACTCAAGAAAGACTAGACCTCATACAATTTAGTGGATATAAATTTGCTTCATCATATTGTCGCAGTACTAGAACCGGAGGCGGCGTATGTATACTCCTACAAGACTATATTGAAAGCATACAGAAGGACGACATCACCGATATGTCTGCAGAATATATAATAGAAATATGTGCCACAGAATTACCAAAAGAAAACTTATTAATTATAATTATATACTGGAATAGGAGAGAGGAGGAAGTTTTTTATGAAAAATTAAAGCAACTATTAAAATACATAAATAAAAAATACTATAAATTAAATATAATAATAGGAGGCGATTTCAATATAAATATACTACAGGATAATCTAAAAACTAATAAATTTATAAACCTCATGCAAGAAAATAACTTTACTCAACACATAAAAAGCGCTACGCGTATCACACCAAACACCGCAACATGTTTAGATCTAATATTCACGAACTTTAACCACAAAGACATGCACGTAACAATAGACGACTTAGGCTTCTCTGACCATCATAGCACAGTCCTACATTTAAAATTACCAGAACAACCCAGTACAAGTAATTGGTACACAAAAAAAAGGTTATATAACAATACAAACATATTAAAATTTAAAGAGGAATTACAAAAAATTAATTGGAATGATATACTTAAAACTGATAATAATATTAACACAAATTATAAAACATTTAACGATAAACTTACCTTAATCCTAAATAAGTGTATCCCACTACTTAAAATTAAACTTAAAACTAAATATAAGAAATATTGGCTCACTGTTGGTATAAAAAAATCCAGTATTAATAAAAGATTGTTAAAAATATTAATTACAAAAACAAAAGATCCTACATTAATAACATATTACAAAAAATATGAAAAAATACTGAAAAAGGCGGTTACAACAGCTAAAAAACTGCACTTCAAAAATAAAATGACTAAATCAAATAATAAAGTTAAAACAATGTGGGGAATCATAAATGAACGCTCAAACAAAAAGCGTAAAACCGAGAAACACAACATAACATTACAAGTAGATAATAGCTTAACGGCGAAACCGCAAGAAGTAGCCAACATATTTAATAATTTCTTTGTCTCCATTGGTGGGAAAACTACAACACCAACCGGCAGCAAACCAAAGGGGCTACCGGCAACCTTAACTACACAAAATACATTATACCTTAACCCAGTTGATCCTTATGAAATAAACATAATTATTAAAAACCTAAAGAACAAGAACAGCCACGGAATCGACGAACTCCCACCCAGTCTGATAAAACAGTGCGCTGATGAACTTACCTTGCCATTTTATATACTCATTAACCAATCCTTCGAAGAAGGTGTTTTTCCTGACTTACTCAAAAAGGCCCTCATTAAACCTATTTTCAAAAAAAACGATAAAACTGACCCGAACAATTACCGTCCCATTGCTCTACTACCAACAGCCTCAAAAATATTCGAAAAAGTCATGTGTAACCGCGTTTACGCGTTCTGTGAAAAATATAGCATTTTCAATGATAGCCAAAATGGATTTCGCAAGAACCGATCCACTGTTTTGGCCGTCTACAAGTACATACAAGAAGCACTCAAAATTATTGATAATAAAAAATACGCTATTGGACTGTTATTAGACATGACCAAAGCGTATGATAAAGTACAATTCGATATACTATTGAATAAACTTTACAACATAGGTATCCGAGGAAAAAGTCATGACTGGTTTACATCTTATTTAAAAAACAGAGAACAAGTCGTAGAAATAGAACACTACAATACACAAACACAACACATTGAACTAATTAGATCACAAAACATACCTGTAAACGCCTCCATACCACAGGGAAGTGTCATAGGATGCCTATTGTTCTTAGTCTACATAAATGATCATCTCCCTAACCACATAAATGAAACGTGCGTATTGTTTGCCGATGACGTCTCTATTTTAACATCATGTAAAAATAACCAAAACCTGAACCAAACACTAACATCTATACTTGATACCACAACATACTGGATGAACGAACATAACCTTGAAATTAACTTTAGTAAGACAAAAATAGTCACTTTCCACCCGCGACAAAAAACCCCAATAAATATAAATTTTAAATACAAAGGATCCAAGTTAGAAATAGTTAATAAATTCACCCTTTTAGGCCTAGACATAGATACACACATAGACTGGAAACCACACATACAGAAAGTAAAAACAAAGCTATCTAAATTTGCATATGCCCTCAGAGAAATAAAGAAAACTACAGATCTCAAAACAGCAATAGTAACATACTATGCGTACGCGTTCGCTTGGCTTAAATACGGAATAATATTATGGGGTAACAGTATAGACGCACCTTCGCTATTTACAATACAGAAGAAACTTATAAGAACATTGGTTAACATAGAAGACACCGACTCATGTAAACCACACTTCAAAGAACTAAACATCCTAACACTACCCTGTCTCTATATATTTGAAATTTGCAAATTTGTAAGGAAGTACCCACAATTCTACAGCAAAAGAGAAGACATACAAACAGAAATCAAACTTAGACATGGAAATAGACTCAACCTGCCAACTTCACGATTAAAAATGCACTCCTCTAGTGCGTTTGTCACGTCAATAAAAATCTACAATAAATTACCTGAACACATAAAAAACACAGAAACACACAATATATTTATAAATAAACTAAAACGATTTCTCTTAGATAAAACCTACTACACAATTGACGAATACTTCAAAGATAAATTCCTCCTAGAGAAACGAAGATAATTAGAATAACCAAGTAGTACCTAATACATCTATTTACCTTATCTACCGTGCAATATCTTTAATTACTATTTAGTTAATAATAAATTACAGCTAATATATAAATAAATATATAAAATAATTACCTAATTTATAATTTTGAAAATATCTATTAATAATAAATAAATAAATATATAAATAAATAAATAAATATAGAAATATTAATAATAAACAAAATTAATATAAATCTACTCATAAATAATATCTACTTAAATATCTAAAAATAAGATTTACTCCTTAATTTCAATATTATTATGTTTTTAAACAAAAAGCGCTTCATCCTCTCCTCTAAAAACTAACTTGCTGTGCCCGACAGGGTCCATAATTGTTTCTCTATAATTTACCTACCAGCCTTGTATACATTATGGAATGCAATAAAGAATTGAGTATTGAGTACTTTCTGGACATATCGTTTTTTATTTATTTTATTTTCAGAACCCCAAATTTTTTTAGTACAATAATAAATGGGAAAATCGATAACATTCCGATGTAGTCAATTACTAGCGTATATGCTTGTAAAATACTAGGCTATAAAATAATAGGCTTTAGCACAGCACAACGACAGCGACAGATGTTTTTGTGTGAGAAAGTTGTACGGCGAATGGTAAATGCACGCTATGTTTGATGAGTTAAGGTTTATAATTGACTGTGTAGTACGTTCCGATTTATGAACTGCAAGTGTGCGCGTGACTTTGTATCTATTGCTTTTACTGAACTACATGTGTAGTAGTGGCGCGGTGGTGGGATCGACGTAACGACATTGAGTTCTGATACATTTTCAACATCTCCTTTTATCACGCTAGTGATTGACTAAATCGGAAAGTTATCGATTCTCCCATTAATTATTGTACTAAAAAAAAAATGGGGTTCTGAAAATAAAATAAATAAAAAACGATATGTCCAGAAAATATTATATTATAAAAAATAAATAATAAAAATAAAAATCTTATATTTCAGACAGAGTCCATGGATTGGTTAGTACCTATACAAAAAAAAACTTAGAACTAGTGTTAGTACTTATCGCTACCCGGAAAAATAGTATTATCTGATTAGGTACCTACGCCCCACTAGCATGTAGGCATATCCGATGTCCCAGTATGGGGCTATCCCACCTGTCCGCTATGGTTTTCAAGATGCTGTTGGAGCTGGCGCGTACCCGGTACATGATGGAGGCGCATCGCCTGCGCATTATTCCGTGAAAACCATAAATTGCCGTCTCCGCGAACATGCTGGAAGCGCTACAGTAGCGCAGCAACCCCATCAACATTATTATATCGGACGCGCAGAGCGCTGTGTGCCCGCCGCGTATAGTTGACCCACAGACTGCACGTGTAAAACGATTGACAAAACGCTCTAAACAGCCCAACCTTTATGTCAGTCGACCATGTCGCAAATCTGCGAGCCAACATATTGCAGCGGACAGCCAACGCTCTGCCGCTGATACACATTCGCTATCACTAGACAAATAACATCACTCTTCGTCTCAATCGAACTAGTATGAAATCCGGCGTCATTGAAAAAAAATATGTTTTTCCTCAATTAAGAAGTAGCAATTAGTAAGTGGCATACCATTTTGGAATCCAGACTAAACGCGCCATCTTTTAAAGTTACTTGCCAAAATAGTGTAGTTCTTTTTTTTTACGCTACACGCGGTTAAAGTTGGGTAATGTAATAATTTTGAATTCAATGTTGGGCAAAAATCTAACATTTTATTTAAAACTGAGGTAGTTATGTTTTAACTTTTAACTGTAATTTACAGAAGGGTTATTCATGGTTACGTCACAGAAAAAAAACTGACGAGAAGTTAATATTTGTAGTCACAGGACTTGAAAGATCATCACAGGGTGTCACTTTTTAAGATTTATTTTTGAATCCATAAAATTTGAAAAGTACATGACCAAGATTTTTTTAAAATATTTTTCTAATAACTGTCACGACTTGGCCTATTACCCGTTTTCGGCTTGACGTTGATTTCTGGGACACGTTGTATATTCGTTGGGTAATCGACATTGTTGTCGATAGCCTACGTTAGTGGATCTGCACAGCCACATCACTAGCTGGCCGCAACCAGCAGCGACCGTACCATGCGATGCACCGCATAAATAAAGTATCGTTTTGTGATTTTTACCTTGCTTGTCTAGTCACTTAGTGACATATTTAGGCAGTGGTTAAGGAGACATGTATTTACTGCGAAAATAGTACAGTCGTTGCGATATTTGAAAACAAAATTAACGTAGTTAAAGCAAGACATATTTTACAATTTGTTGTTTTTCATGATTTAAAAGACAAATATAGTAAAATACTTATATTTATATATGGTAAGTGATTCCAGAATTTACAAAGTTTTGGTTTTGGCTTCGGTTTTTACAAGAAACCACTGAACAACACGGCATTCTTATATTTTTTCACGATCACGGTCTAAAGCGCACTAGTTCGCGAAGACGGCCATTTGCCTAGTGCATGATCATTTCGGGCATGCCGCGACGACACAGACACGCCTCCTTGCCACTTCTGTTTTTTACACTTGTATGAGTAGGAGCGAGCCGCGCTAGCTCGCGTCCCGCAGCTGCAGTGAGCGTGTTGCAGGTCACGTGGCTGCTGGCGCTGGGCCTGCTGTGCGGCGTGTGCGGCAAGCGGCCGGACGCGTACGGCGCCAGCGACTGCTGCAACAAGGGCGCCGGCTCCAAGTGCCTGCTCTGGTACGTAGCGCCCGCTCGCACCGCACTCGTGCGTTGTACCTCGTCCCCACCAAAAGTTACAGGCTTTTGTTGTTCGTAGAATTAAGCGCGTTACATGTCTACAGGTTAAACGGTCTAAGAAAGAGTCTGTCATTAAAGTACTATTTTTATTTAAAAATAAGATAGATCAAACTATTTTCAGATAATAAAGTTTCGTTACTTGTAAAAAATAAAATTTAATTTTATAAGTTTTTTTTTTCAATTAGATCGATTTCGAATTAATGTGTATGTACGGTGTGTTGGCAACAGCGGCGTCGGCATGATATTCCTGCTGGGCAGCCTGGTGACGCTGGTGATGTTGCTGCACTTCGTGCTGGGCGTGGCCGCCTCGCGCTTCGTGTGCGACCCACTCACGTGAGTATACGCCGCGACAGCAAAAAGCGCGCTACTTCAAAGACGATAAAGCTGCAGCTTTTTATATTCTTACAAAAACATTTTATGATAAGCATATCGACGTTTTGTTGCGGTCACCTACATATTTCTTGGGAGTATCCCTTCCATTTCTTGTTCATGTTTTCTGTATTATACAACGTGGCGCTACAATGGTGACATTAATTTAACACACGGGTAGGGCTAGTGCCCATTGATCATATAAACTTTGATAGGTTAAAATAATACGTAAATTGAAAAAAAAAAAATGTTTTATCAAACTAAGTAATAAAAAAGTAACTAAAATTAGGATCACCCTTGCAAAAATTCATTCATGGAATTACTTATCTAG
The DNA here is from genome assembly GCA_947507525.1 of Apamea epomidion. NCBI lineage: Eukaryota > Metazoa > Arthropoda > Insecta > Lepidoptera > Noctuidae > Apamea > Apamea epomidion. The sequence continues at coordinate 616,623 of OX382232.1, forward strand.
CGCTAGCTGGCTTACGTTATCTTGGAGCGGCAACGCGTCGCTTCGCGCGCAGGCAACCGCGCAACGCGTCTTGTACCTACTCGTGATCGGTCCGATTCTTTGACGGCATGTTATCAAAGAAACCGAGCGGCGCAAGTGGTACCTACAGCGGAGGTGCTTAGTCAAACACTTATCATATCACCCTCTCTTGTTACTATTAGTTATAACTGTCATCACTCATCACTGCTTTTATTTGTCTTTATTTTAAATTTTCTTATTTTCAATGTTGGCGGATGCAAAGAGCTAAACGGCGTTTCATGTTTTGCCGCACATTTGAAAATAAATTGTCACTTATAGCCATTTGCCTCAATTTCTCAAATGCATTTATTATTCGATGGCGTAAATGTTCCATTTACACAAGCACTAATAACACAAATAATAGCGTCCGTATCGTAAGAGATGTAAGCGTACCTACTAGATTAGAAAACAAAGCAAAGCGTCTTTATCACAGTATCATAATCTAATTACTATCCTAATTACACAAAAATAAATAAATAAAACAACAGGTAAGCGTCTTTTTCGCGGAAACATTCACAAAAATATTTGACGACGTAATTATGCGCACTAGTATGAAAAAGTGTGTCAAGGACACGGGTTCGGCTAGCACAAGAAAAGCAAAAAAAAAGAATTCTAGTTCTAGTTCTGTGTGGGCGGGGTGTGCGGGTGGAAGGGAGGGCGCGCGTCGCCTGCGCCGCTCGCCGACAAAGGGATGTCTCTTTCCTTCAATTCACCTACTCTTTGCATTTGTTTCATCCTAATAGTATTGCTTATTCGTTTTAATTTCATTGATGCGATGTTATGATCCGTGACCCCGGCAAATGACCGCTGCTCGATAGTTCTTTATGTACAGGTTGCTCTAAGATGCTCTTTTCTAAAAATTTTAATAAATCCGTAAATAATAACGTTTAATGGAAATATAATTTCTTAATGAAACCAAAATGTGAAAACGTATCTGTGTGTTAAATTAATGTCACCATTGTAGCGCTACGTTGTATATGGTTTTGGTCGCCTGCTGCAACTCTGCGACAGTAAGGTCAGTGTGGCTTTATGTTCATCAACACCTGTCATATTACTAACATAACATAGTACTCGACAGATACACCACCTAACGAATAGCGGTACCCGTATGTTAAATTAATTGATAATTGTTTTCCTTAAGCTGCGCGTACACGGCTTTGTCCAGCGCAGCTTTAGTCATTGCTGACGGAAAACACAAATAATTATAAATAACAGCTAAAATGTACTAATAATAAATAATTAAAATATGTTTGTCCCAGAATACTATCAAAAATGTATACAGTGACCTCATAAATCACAAAAAACTAAATATCTAAATACACAAGAATACTAAATATCTAATACATAATCATAATCATTTAGTCATTTGCGAATATGGGTACAAAAGAAAAGGTCTCATACAAACAATAGTGTCCGTTAGCCATATCCTACCAAAAGGTCTCATACAAACAATAGTGTCCGTTAGCCATATTCTACCAAAAGGCATGCAAATTTACAAATACACAGGTATCTACGAAGCTAGACTTTAACAATAAAAGACATTATTTCAAAACGTATGGAGTCATATTATATGAGTTTATCCTGTAAATATTCAGTGACAGAGTAATATGCTTTTTTTAGTAACAGTGTTTTTAAATAGTATATTTATATGACCTATCCCCAGAAGTGAAATTGGTTAATGGTTTACGGTTACGGCCATACATTATATACTTTTATTTAATAACGCTGTTTTTTTGCTTGGTAAACATATATTGAATTTGTATCTTTTGCTATGTAGATTATTAAAGTAGTTTGTATATTTCCTAACGAACCTCTAATATACATATATACATATACATGGTAACGTAAGAATATTTAATTTAAAAAATAATGGTCTGTAGCTGTCAGTTACTTTTATACTAGTTATAATAATAATAATAACTTAATTTATTTCAGGTAAATAACACCCATTCATAGTACACGTATAACATCAAATCTAATAAAATCAGACAATTTTCAAATAAAATAAAATCAATACAAATCAAATTAGACGAAAACAGGATAAAACATAATAAATGAAATCAAATTAAAATAAATAATCAAAACAATAAAATTAACATAGAAATAAGAATTAATTAATAATTACAAAATAAAATCAATATCCTCTCTCCGACACTGCTACAGCAACATTTCTGCTGGAATAATGACGGATGAAGGGGCAGTCCAGCCTTCCCGCAATCATCACGAGTACGATGTTGGGGCTAACCGTATCCTGCGCACCGAGCGCGGCGCTTGCGCAGGTCGCGTGGAGCAGGCGGCGCTTGCGCAGGTCGCGTGGAGCAGGCGGCGCTTGCGCAGGTCGCGTGGAGCAGGCGGCGCTTGCGCAGGTCGCGTGGAGCAGGCGGCGCTTGCGCAGGTCGCGTGGAGCAGGCGGCGCTTGCGCAGGTCGCGTGGAGCAGGCGGCGCTTGCGCAGGTCGCGTGGAGCAGGCGGCGCTTGCGCAGGTCGCGTGGAGCAGGCGGCGCTTGCGCAGGTCGCGTGGAGCAGGCGGCGCTTGCGCAGGTCGCGTGGAGCAGGCGGCGCTTGCGCAGGTCGCGTGGAGCAGGCGGCGCTTGCGCAGGTCGCGTGGAGCAGGCGGCGCTTGCGCAGGTCGCGTGGAGCAGGCGGCGCTTGCGCAGGTCGCGTGGAGCAGGCGGCGCTTGCGCAGGTCGCGTGGAGCAGGCGGCGCTTGCGCAGGTCGCGTGGAGCAGGCGGCGCTTGCGCAGGTCGCGTGGAGCAGGCGGCGCTTGCGCAGGTCGCGTGGAGCAGGCGGCGCTTGCGCAGGTCGCGTGGAGCAGGCGGCGCTTGCGCAGGTCGCGTGGAGCAGGCGGCGCTTGCGCAGGTCGCGTGGAGCAGGCGGCGCTTGCGCAGGTCGCGTGGAGCAGGCGGCGCTTGCGCAGGTCGCGTGGAGCAGGCGGCGCTTGCGCAGGTCGCGTGGAGCAGGCGGCGCTTGCGCAGGTCGCGTGGAGCAGGCGGCGCTTGCGCAGGTCGCGTGGAGCAGGCGGCGCTTGCGCAGGTCGCGTGGAGCAGGCGGCGCTTGCGCAGGTCGCGTGGAGCAGGCTGCCGCGCCTGTGCGTTATTGTACTGGACGCGGATGGCGCTGTAACTTCTATTAGAGTAGTGAGCCCACAGACTGCACGAGTACAGCGACCTCCGCTCCCGTTCCATGTCTGCGTGATCCTTGAGGTCGACAGTCATAATATTCCCCAAGTATCGACCCATTGCAAAGGAACCCCATTGAGACTTACTGGAGGTATGCTCCCCGTACATTTTGCACTAGCGGTCTCGAAGATCATACACTGACTCTTCTTTACATTATACGATAAATCGTGACCACAAGCATACTCCTTACATATTTGCAATAGCTTCCTCAAGCCGCAGACCGAAGCGCTCAGCAGCACCATGTCGTCAGCATAACTTAGATTATTGACACAGGTACCGTCAATGTGACAGCCGACATGCTGACTGCTAAGCGCCACGATCAGCCCGTCCACATACAAATTAAACAGGGTGGGAGATGTTAAGCCACCCTGCCTGACTCCGCATTCGAGCTGATACGCATCCGACATTGCCCCCGCCCACCTAACACTATTAGGACTGGTGCGCATACCAGTACTGGAACATGCTGATAAGTTCCGGCGGCATATCTACGCTCCTCAGCTTGCTCCACAGCAGGTCATACGCTACAAGGTCGAAAGCCTTGGACAAATCAAGGAAGCACGCATTCACCGGCGTTTTACGGTCTCTGTAGTATTTGATGGTATGCTTAAGACACAGTATAGCACTTTCAATGGACAGCCGGGGACGAAATCCGAACTGGTTATCGTTCAGTGATACCGATCTATTTAACTGTGGTTTAAGCAAACAGTCAAACACTTTTGCAGTTACAGTGAAAGAGAAAAAGGCATGTAGTTACTCTTATCAGTAAGGTTTCCAGTTTTATTTTTCACTATAGGGACTACCACAGTTTTCATAAAGTCGGCTGGCAGGTAGGAATGGCTCACGCACAACGAGTAAAACATAGCCAAGACCCTAGCAATGTGTGGGCCGGCGTGCTATAGGTGCTCAATGCTGAGTCCATCATGACCCGGGGACTTACCACTCGAGATACGCCTTATGGCTGTAGTTACGTCTGTCGCCCGGAAAGTAGTCCCCACCTCCCGACTACTTACGTCAGCATTGAGCACCTCCATCGCTATACCCAATGCAGACTTCACCGAAAAATGCTTCATAAAGACATTCGCAATCTCCTTTGGGTCATGTACACCATCGATGCTCACAGGAAGGCCGGGGCGTAAGTTTTCTTTTTAGTGCCCTTCCAGAAACCGCGGAAATCCTCCTTGCTATGTTTCACAGCTAGAGCGTCCATTCTTATTTGGTCCTGATGACTTTGGCACCATTTTAATCGAGACTTGAACACTCTTCTGCTATCACTCATTTCTTTGTGTATAAATCCTGACTTAGGCCTGCCACACAACACCCAATCGAGGAACTTAGACTTAGCCACCCTCTGAGCCTCGCTGACATGTTTGTTCCACCCGGCCATGCCCTTCCCCGTGCTTCCCCGACTGGCCACTTCCACGTCACGGAGGACAGTCACAATGCCAGAGTAAACCGTATCCAGAATAAGCCTGTGGTCACGATCATTACAAAAACAATCAGCACAGTTCACACACTCAGGAGGGAAGACAATATCAAGTCGCTTATGACACTTTTTGGCGTACATGAGAACTTGTTCCTCACTTTTTATACCCCATACTACATCTTTATTTACATTCATAACTTGAGACGTGACCTTAGCGGACAGTAATTTTAAATTACACATAACCACAAGTGGAAAATGATCAGACCTCAGAGTGTCATACTTAACATCTACAGTAACAATAGCCTGTTTAGCCAGTGAGTACGGGTAGCTAAACAGTGGTCCAGCCGGCTGCTAGTCCCGTGCACATCTCTTACTAAAGTAAAAGTACCCGAGTCTAACCCTAACATATCTATGTCTATAATACATGACCATTGTTGGTCGCTACAAATATGCATAAGTTCTCTAAAAAACAACTCACCCGGATCCGCATTAAAGTCGCCTAAAATAAAAACAGATTCGATTCCATATTCGTCAATAATAGCACTTATCTCACTCAAAGAATAAGTTATGGCTCGTATACATTTCTTGTCGTATACATAAATATTAACTAAACGGAAGCTGATTTTCCAAAAATCAAATGTCCACTACCGTCGATTCAGGCCCATAGTGCGTTGATTCGCACGGGTCGATCGATCAGGTTAAGCTACGCTTGCCGCGGTTGATCCGTGGAAGGGTGACCGTCCAGTTCATACCAAGACCACTCCGAGCTTTCAGAGGCACTGCCGTTTGTAGATCTTTGACAGTCGTTATAGTAGTCGGAACAGAAGCCCGAAAGTCGGACAATTAGTCTTACCAAGAGGTATCGTGTTAGCCTGCCGGGGTAGCGGGATCGTCCGAAAGGGTTACCGCTGCCCTGGTACATAAAGGGCTAAGGAAGGAACACGGGTGGGTTTTAGTCAGTAAGAGTCTGACACTCCCTTCTGCTCCACCCAGAGCGGGAGGGGTCATTTGATGATTTCCCATCCTTAAAAAAAAAGAGGTATCGTGTTAACCGGAGCTGAGCTGTAGAGGTCAGATACGAAAGGAGTGCTGCTCGTTCACCCAATCAAGAAATAAATTCAACAGCAGCAGAGCAAAATTTGCTCTGCTGCTGCTTTCTTTTTTGCTTTTTATTTGTTTTTTTTTAATTTGTTGTTTGTTTGTTTTGCATTTTATTATTTTTTCTCCTGTTTCATGTTTATTATTATATGTATATTTATTTAGATTTGTATAATTTACTTTATGTATGTATTTATTGTATTTTGTAATGGTACACCACAGACTACCTACAGTATTAGTCTCTCCTTCCCATTTTTAATCCATCCAAAGGTTGTCTTTAGAAGATTGCTCTTAGCGATAAGACCGCCCATTGTGTCACCCATAGATATGTGATAGAAGGAGATATGCCCTATGGTTAAAAATGTATCAGAACTCCCTGTCGTTAAGAAGATCCCACTACCGCACCACTACTACACACGTAGTTCAGTAAAAGCAATAGATACAAAGTCGCGTACACACTTGCAATTCATAAATCGGAACGTACTACACAATCAATTATAAACCTTAACTCATCAAACATAGCGTGCATTTACCATGCAACGTACAACTTACTCACACAAAACATCTGTCGCTATCGTTGCGCTGTGCAAAAGCTATTTATTTTACATATACCCTAGTGATTGACTAAATCGGAAAGTTATCGATTCTCCCATTTATCGTTGTACTAAAAAAAATTGGGGTTCTGAATATAAAATAAATAAAAAAACGATATGTCCAGAAAATATTATTATTATAAAATAGCAACAAAAAAAAAGTTTTTTTTTATTTATTATATATATTACATCTTCTCAAGGGTCTTCCAACCGGATTTAAACGTCATCTTTTTAGGTCTTCTAACTGGGTTAAAACGGTTGACAAATTGTAAAATTACCTATATATTCGTTGGGTAATCGACATTGTTGTCGATAGCCTACGTTAGTAGATCTGCACAGCCACATCACTAACTGGCCGCAACCAGCAGCGGCCGTACCATGCGATGCATGGCATAAATAAAGTATCGTTTTGTGATTTTTACATTGCTTGTCTAGTCACTTAGTGACATACATATGCAGTGGTTAAGGAGCAATGTATTTACTGCAAAAATAGTACAGTCGTTGCGATATTTAAAAACAAAATTAACATAGTAAAAGCAAGAAATATTTTACAATTTGTTGTTTTTCATGATTTTAAAGACAAATACAGTAAAATATTTATATTTATACAACGTGTTTTCTTTATATCCCATAACTCTAGGGGGTCATTGTGCTCATCATTATGAACAACTTTTACTATGGGACCAAACCTGAAAGCGCGAAAAAAAAAATCAGCTGTTCCCTACATTTATGTTCGTATAACTCGTCAAAATGTAGGGAACACCAGATTTTTGTTTCGCGATTTCGGGTTGGTCCCATAGTAAAAGTTGTTCATAATGATGAGTACAATGCCCCCCTAGAGTTATGGGATATAAAAAAAAAACACGTTGTATATGGTAAGTGATTTCATGATTTACAAAGTTTTGGTTTTGGCTTCGGTTTTTACAAGAAACCACTGAACAACACGGCATCCTTTTAATTTTTCACGATCTCTGTCGAAAGTGCACTAGTTCGCGGAGACGGCTCCTTGCCGCTTCTCCTGTTTATTACATTTCTATGGTGTCACCCTTTTTAAAACGTCTATATTTACGAGTATGTCTGTAATTTGGGGTTCATAATAAAGAGTATTCTATTCTATTCTTATGCCTCGTTTACGTTCATACATCTGGTCATACATGCACGCCGGAATGTTATCATCATTCCAAAACTTCTAGAAGTTTTTTTTTTTGTCAAAATGTCAGAATGATGTTTGTCGTATAGAGAGCCGCGCGACAACCGCCTGTTCGCGGACGTGGAGAAGATGGTGGACTTCGAGCAGTCGCTGTTCAACGAGCGGCGCGAGCCCGGCTTCAACCTCACCGCCGCTATGGTCGCCTGCCATGCCAACCATACCATCTACAAGGTAATTCTATTTTTTTAAGTGACATTTTCATCGTACCAACGCTTTCCTATGGCCTGCATAAAAATTCCAAATCTTCTAAGTATTTGTTTGTATACTGTAGGGTAAGAGTTGAATAGCTTTAATTTGACGTTATTAATTTTAGGTTTATTTGTGTGGAAGTTTAGTTCAGCCTAATTTACTTCCGTGTCTTTCTATTTTAGCAGAGACAAAACATTACTCTCCTGCGGCAGTTTGGTAAAAGATAGTAATCGTCTTAGCTAAATAAGTATGCTTGGCACATAACAAAAACAAACATGTACGCCTATTTTATGTATACTGGTGATGATATTGTGAGTCGGGTCGTTGAGCTCGCCAAGATAAGGTTGAGCTCTCGACGGCTGATGCAGGCGTGCCATCTGTTTCAAACTGTTTCTGGTACTTTCCTCCAACAGGTCATTACAGGTTTTGTTACACGATATTGTTATTTAATTATATATATATATTTTAATTTCACGCCTTCTACATATAATCTATGTCAATCATAATAGTAACTTAATTTTACCTCACTACTGCTGTGCACACATGCCTACCGAAGTGTATTGTTTAATTTTATAAAAATAATGAAAGTCTTTTGTTGGTGAGCGTGTCACGTGACATACACTCCGAATAAGATTTTTAGGAAAAAAACAATGCAAAAGTTGCCCAGCAAATTGGAAAATTCGAGAAAGACTGCAAATGGTTTTTTTCTATGGAGTTTTTGTATCAATTTTATAAATTTAGTCGGCATGGTTACACGTAACACAATATCAGTAGCAATGGGTTTCATTTTGACAGTTCAACAACATTCGTTGCATTATTTACGTTGTTCAGCAGACACATTTTTCGAACATATGAAGCAATGGATTAGAAATATCCTTCCAAATGATTCAGATTAAGGTGGATGCTCCAAGGTAGCCCGCGAAATTCAAATTTTCTTACGTTTTTTGCAATTTGCTGGTCAGTACTAAGTTGTACGTTGATTAAAATATGATTCGCGGCCGTAACAAATATGTATTAACAGAATTATAATCATTAGAATCAGTAATACAACTTGTTAAGTTAGCATAATCCTAAAATGTCAAGATTTCATGAAATAGTCATTCAGTAGGATTACTTGATCTTAGAGAGTTGTGTTGATAAGCAGACATTAATTATTAAACAACAGCTGACGCGACAGAAGCTGTCCTGCACCCTAATTGCGTAACACACTATCAATCTGAAGGTGGACGCTCCAAGGTGGCCCGCGAAATTCAAATTTTCTTCCGTTTTTTGCAATTTTAAAAGTAACCTTGGCCCCTGAGTTTACTTCACTATTTCTTCTCAGGGGTTACATAAGAAACCTCAAATCCGTCCAGCATTTTTTAAACATGACATGTCAAAGTGATTTCTATATTCTTTTTACAGATTTTTTCTATTTCAAATAATTTCATTTCACTTCACTGTTTGTCGTAATGTTTTTTGAAGAAAAAGAAAGCGGTCCTCTGTGTGAGGGACGGAGCAGTTCCAGAAGTCGATAACGATCTAGGTTGTAGTATGAAACTGTCTCGCTGGTGTGCCCGCAGGCGCTGCACCTTTGGCGCCTGTTCAACATCGGCGCGCTACGCGGCAGCCTGCGCGCGGAGCTGGCGCAGCGCGCGGCGCAGCTGGAGCCGCTGCAGCCACGCGCGCCCGTGGCCATCCTGCCCGCCGGCGCGCGCGACAAGCTGCGCCAGCTGGCTGACACCGGCCTGTCCGACTTTGACTTCGACAGGATCCTCTCTGCGGTCAGTACTAGTGCTAGCGCACGTCGATGCCGATGCTCTCATATCAATTTAATGATGATTGGAGTTCAGCTACTTAATAACTATCTTAAATTCATTCACTCACTGACAGACAACGCACAGTCTGACAGCTGGGTCTAGAAGCTTGAAATTTTGCACAAGAGTACCTTGTATAACGTTAAGCCGTTGGTCCCGGTTGTCATTCCAGGATCTTTGACAGTCGTTACGGGTAGTCAGGAGCTCGAAAGTCTGACCAACCAGTCTTACCAAGGGCTACCTATCGTAATACCCAGTAACTGGGTTGTCGAGGTCAGATAGGCTGTCGCTCTATGTAAATTTCGGTATTCAGGTGCATCCGGTTAGACTGGAAGCCGATCCCAAGATAGTTGGGAAAAGGCTAGGCAGATGATGACGTTTTGTTTCGTTCGTCATACTTACACACTAGAAATTAACCTAAGTTTTTGTTAAGTACCCATTCTACATGGCTTCTGTGTTATTTTTATCTCCCATACGTTGGATTAGGAAACAGTCAATATTTTTTGTTTCTGAATGAAGGAATGAAGAAGACATACGCGAAGAAAATTCACCAATGTGATGGTATCTTGTTTAGATTTGGAACATATTTTCGGCAGCAGAGCTTCCAAAAACCATGAAAATTACACTCATCAGGAACAATTCACTGCCAAATGCCACGGCGCGCTCTGAATTAGCCGCGATATAGCTAGTACATTCGATGTACCCGCGCTCCTCATAGCTCAGCTTACAAGACAGGGAGGTTTGAAAGAAAAAAGGAGAGGCCTTTGCCCAGCAAAATAGGGACACAAAATGTAATTCATTTCCAAATTAAGGATGGCGTCTATAAGAAAGCTTATTTATAAAATGACACTTGGTCGTCGCTTACGTGTGCTACTCTCTTTGTAGCTTGAGACCAACATGACATCCCTGGCGCTGGACCCGCTGGCGCAGCAGCTCAACAGCACGGCGCGCTCGTTGCAGCAGCCACTGTTCGCCGCCGAGGCCGCCTCACTGCGCCGCGCCTCCGCCGCGCTGTCCGCGCTGCAGGACGACGTGCTGCGGCCCATGCTGGACATCTCCGCGCGGCTCAACGTGAGTACACCGCACTGACACACACACCCACACACACACACTGCACAGCCGAGGCCGCCTCACTGCGCCGCGCCTCCGCCGCGGTGTCCGCGCTGCAGGACGACGTGCTGCGGCCCATGCTGGACATCTCCGCGCGGCTCAACGTGAGTACACCGCACTGACACACACACACACACACACTGCACAGCCGTAAGTGTTACACTTTTGAATGCTCAAAAGGGGCGGGCACTGGAAAGTATAGATACAGTCACTGAATGCACACATGCAATTCAACTAGGGAAGAGGGGTTAGTATAAATATTTGATCGATAAAAATATCGATACAAACACACTACAAAAAAGAGAATGTTTTTTTGGGGTTTGGGTGTATTTTGTATTGTTTATTTTTTCTGCTTTTCAATGTGGTATATTAAAAACCAAATCATGTGAAAATATAATATTATATTTGTTTGCAAATGACATTTAAGTAAATAGTTTCTTTAGTTTCTCTCTTACGTAAAATTAAAACTATCGATCATAAAACAACAATTCAAATAACCTATTGAATTTTTTTTTTTTTAATTACCTTGTTCTTAGTAATTAATTATAATCTAGACTATAAGACTAAGGGCTGATTTTTCAATCATCTGATAACTTTATTCAAGGAATAATTTTGAAATGTTGACAGTTATTTCATACAAAAACTGTCAAACGTCAACTTTATTCCTCGAATAAAAGTTATCTGGCGATGGAAAATTCAGCCCTAAGAAGCAATTTAAATTTAACAATTTTTTTTACGTGATTGTTATTTTAACACAATTTAATAGTGTTGATTGTTGGTACTTTGCACAAGACCGTTCCACTTTCTTAGAGTTTGATATAATCAAATCAAATCAAATCATTTATTTTCAGATAAAATATCCATAGGTAAATTTAACACTTGTAGTTGAAGTGCAAATAAAAAAGTGGCAACACTGCCCGCGTGACATGTCAAATTTTTGTTCCGTATTTTAAAATTAATTTTAATTAGTAATTAAGTAAAATTAAGGTGTAGTTTTATGGGTAAACGTAATGTAATTGCATAAATACTCAGGATTATTGTTTTCCTGTAAATAGAAAGAGTAATACACAGTGTTTGTTACACACCGGTACCGGTAACCTAAAACCAACAGCTGACGTTCGTACTGCGGATTAAAATGGGGAGTATTTGTCTACTTTTACTTTATAATAGCACACAATCGTTATTGTAACTCTGTTACACATCCTCGTGACCTCTTAGCATAAATAGTTCGCTGATTTAGACCTTTGCATTGGGTCTAGATCGCAATGTTTACATCATAGAACACGAAACTTAGCGCAGATTTTGTTATTCTCATTCTGATCCTTATGTTAATACACAAGAATAAAAAGGTTCGTGTTCGTTATTTTTGCATTGCCGTTATAAATACCTACTGTATATATGTAAAAAAAAATAACTTTAAAATCTAAGCAACCTACCCACATAAAGAAAAGTAAAATTCGTAAGGCAATAAAAACATCCAAATTTGATAATATTGCCTTGAAAACAGCTCTTCAAGCCAATTCAGTAACCAACCTAATTTCTTCACTGACCTACGCTAACATCTTTCAATTTCCCTTTCATTACCAACTTTATTTTATTTGTCTGTCCTACTTATTTGCACCGTTTCTCTTTCTACTTTCAGTAACTAATCTTGAAACCTTGCCTGTAATGACCGTAAGGCTACTACTCAGGTGATGGACCTTAAATTGAGAACGGACCTCCAAAAACTTGAAGCAAAGAAACTCCAATATGACCAATGCTACTGGAGAATGATGAAAGTGAGGAGGAATTCAAGAAAATAGTTGACAAAAACTCAAGCCTTAAACGGGAGCTAGTAGACCTACATCAACAATATCTGAATGTTGTTGATGAACCACGATGACCAATTGAAGGTGGTCACGGATGGTTTCAACAACTGTAGTCATTTATATGAGAAGGCTTTAAGCAAAGATAGGGACCTAGAAGATGAATTGTTTCATGCTAATAGTCGCATTAACCAGTTAGGAAAACAAATAGAATGTAATCAGGTTAAAGAAAAAAACCACTTATATAATGAATTGTTAAATAGTAATTGTGACCCTTATTCCATAACAACTATTGACCTTACTGAAGATTCCTTGCTGAAACAGAATTATAATTATAGTTATAAAGTTAGTCATAACAAAAAGAAAAAATATGCAAGGATGAATAGAATAATTATTAAATGTAATCAATTTAGGAAACAACAGAAGCACTTTTCCAAAAATATTCCACTGAGAAAAGAATGTGTTGATCTAATAAAAAAATTAAACAATCAGCAAATTAAATTAGAAGACAGCCGAAAAATCTATGAAATTGATACACAGTGCTTAAAGTCTGACATACAGGTACTTGAGGGCACACTTAGTTCCCTTTACATTAAATATGTGGGTTCTCAGAACCAAATTAAAGAACATATTCTTGCTGCTAGTGAGTTAGTTATGTGTCAGTGTACTTGTCAGGTTTCAAACCCTGTTGCTGTCCGGCCTGAGGCAACGGAGGACCCGTCCCAGACTGAGAGTTTGTCTCAAGACTGTAACCTTAACCAAGACGTACCTGATATAGTACAAGATCTATCTCCAGTGGTACAACTTGAGACTAGTATTTGTCCATCTTTCAGTAGTCATGATTCATTTATGTTCTCAGATAGTATAGGAAGAGGTTTAGGTAAAGTAATTAGTGACAACCTGAGTTATTCTACTCAAAATTATTGTATGCCAGGGTCAACCTACAAACAAATAATGGCATCAGTAACAGGAAATTTATTGAATCCTAAAACCAACATTACTGTATTTGTAGGTAATAGTTCTAATGTCAAAAAATATGAAATCACTGACTGTGTAGCTGAGTTGTTAAAGTTAAATTGTAGAAAAGTAATAATGTGTGCTTTCCCATATTTAAAAAAATTGACAAATAGACAAAACAATTATATTCATATGATTAATAAGCATATACACTTTTTAGCTACTCATTACAGTGACAAGATTGTATATTTTGACACCAACAGTTTTGTGGAATCTTTAAAGTCGACTAGGGATACTGTGTATCTGCCTGTTAGCTGTAGACACTTAATAGCAAAGCTATTAGCTTTTTACATAAACTCAGACATAAGTAGTATGTCGAAGTCTTGTATTATTAACACCTTAACAGTTAGTAATAATACTAATAATAAGGTGGCTGACCTAAGTAAGTGTAGCTCAAATGCTATAAATATTTATACAAATTGTACGAAGGAGGTTCCATTTCCCTAAAGCACTATGAGCTCACTGCCTGGTGATAACATTGAAGTCTTGAGATTCATTCCGGATAATCATTTAAACTAGTTTGTAAGACAACAGAAGGTACCAGTAATAATATTCTTATACCTAACAACAACAAGGTATCTTCTTGCTATAAATTAAGTAAATATCAAAAAGGAGATCAGCGGAATGCCTTGAAACTATTTCATCAAAATATTCAAGGTATGTCTTCCAAATTATTAGAAATTCAAATCTTTTTGGAAAAAACAAAGTTTGACATTGTTTGTTGTACTGAACATTGGTTAAAGGATTACGAAATGCTAATTAATTATGAGAACAATAGTGTGGGCAGTTGTTTTAATCGTAAATCTATGCTGCGTGGAGGTTCTTTAATCTTGATTAAAAATTGTTTAAAATCCAAACAACGAAATGACATAGTGGGTTTATCGATTGAACATTGCATTGAACTGTCCTGTGTTGAGGTCGATAAGCATGTTATTTGTGGTGATTTTAATATTAATATTTTGGAAAATAATTCAAATAGCACTAGATTATTAAGCCTTTTCAAATCATTCAATTTATCTAATGTTTTTACTGAACCGACTAGAGTAACTCCAACTTCTGCTACTTGTATCGATAATGTCTTTTGCGATTGTCATTATTTAGATAAAGCCATCGTAAATTATCTGCCGTCTGATCATAGTGGACAAACCGTAACTTTTAAGTTTAAAACACCTTTGCAAAAAGTGCAAATACAATTTAGGCCAATAACAACTAGTAAACAAAAAAGATTCAATAGTACCCTAAATAATAAGTTAAATGATTTGGGCCATAATATGGATGATGCAAATAAATTGTACGAGGATTTCTTTTCGGTTGTGCACACTCAATTCAATAAAACTTTTGAAAAGAAAACAAATATTATTTGCCCTAATTTTATATTTAGTGACTGGGCAACTAGAGGTATTAGGATAAGTAGGGAAAGACTGTTCGAGCTGTATGGCTTTAAGGTTTTTTTTTTTTTTTTTGAGGATGGGAAATCATTAAAAGACCCTTCCCGCTCTGGGTGGAGCAGAAGGGAGTGTCAGACTCTTACTGACTTAAACCCACCCGTGTTCCTTCCTTAGCCCTTTATGTACCAGGGCAGCGGTAACCCTTTCGGACGATCCCGCTACCCCGGCAGGATGGCTTTAAGCCTTACATAAATACAGAAACTTTCAACAAGTATGTTGCTACATATTCAAAAGTTTTTAGAAATACCTGCAAGATAGCCAAAGCCCTGTACATTAGCAACAAAATCAAATCAGCAGAAAATAAAATAAAAACAGTTTGGAAAATTATAAATAACGAAACTAGTAGGAATAAAAAACGAAACACTGATTACATAAATTGGAGTATTCACGTGGTGCCATATGCTCTAATTTAGAAGTAGCTCAAGAATTTGTAAATTTCTTTACGAATATACCATCAAAAACGACGGATGCCTTAAATTCCTCACCGGACGTATCATTTGAGTTTCTAAGAGCGAACGTTCCAGGCTGCCCGGTTAAGTTTCAATTTAGACATATAAACCCTATGATAGTTATAAAAACTTTTCGACCATTCAAAATCAAATTGACCGAAGATCTATGGGGAATGTCTATCAAAGTTTGTACATCCATAATCGAGACTATATCGCCATACTTAGCTTTAGTGTTTAATTTGTGTGTAGATCAAGGTTATTCCACTTTTCAAATCTGGGGACAGCAAAGACACCAATAATTATAGACCAGTATCCGTGTTGCCGGTATTCAGCAAAGTATTCGAAAAGGTAATGCTCAGTCAAATGCTTAATCATTTTAAGAACAACAAAATTTTACACGATCAGCAATATGGCTTCACCAAAGGACGTTGTACGACTCACGCCGGTGTCACTTTATTAAAACACATATTTACAGCGTGGGAGGAAGCTCAAGATGCCATAGGAATCTTATGTGACCTCTCAAAGGCATTTGATTGCGTTAATCATAAAACCTTATTCTTGAAACTTGAGCATTACGGACTAGGTAAACTTGCGCTCAGCTTAGTAAAATCTTATTTACATGATAGACAACAAAAAGTTCACATAAATGGTGTCAATTCACTTGGTTTACAAGTAAAAATGGGTGTTCCACAAGGCTCGATATTAGGTCCTTTCCTCTTTTTAGTATACATAAATGACCTGCCCCATTTATTAAAAACCAACCACAAATGGTGTTATTTGCTGACGATACTTCCTTAATTTTTAAGATAAATAGACCTGCATCAAATCTTGACGACGTAAATAACGCCCTACTGCAAGTGCAAAATTGGTTCACTGCTAATAATTTAGTATTAAATGGGAAAAAAACTAAATGCATAAGATTTGCTTTACCGAATGTTAAAAGTAGTGATTGTGACATAGTATTCAATAAAGAGAAACTAGAATTCGTCGATAAAACTGTTTTCCTGGGGATAACGCTCGACTCAAGGATGCAATGGGGTCCTCATATTACATCTCTTGCAAGACGGCTAAGTTCAGCAGCATATGCTGTAAGAACAATCCGTCAATTTACTAATGTAGATACCGCGCGGCTGGTCTATTTCAGTTATTTTCATAGTATCATGTCTTACGGTATTTTACTATGGGGACGGGCTGCAGATATCGAGTCTATTTTTATTCTACAGAAAAGAGCCATCAGAGCAATATATGGCCTACGCAGGCGCGATTCTCTAAGGAAACTGTTTAAAAATATTAATATCATGACGGTACCTTGTCAATATATCTATGAAAACATCATGTACGTAAGGAACATTTTAAATCTTTTCAGTAAAAGAGGTGACAGACACACCTATAGAACCAGAAATAATAATATAATAAATAAAATAATTAGTTCAACCAGGTTTCAGACTGGCTAAAGTAGACTCTTCCTTCATGGGGTACTGTTTAAAATGTTACAATAAAATAGCTCCCCACATACTCCAACTTAATGAAACGAAATTCAATTCTTGCATAAAACGCACACTATGCAGCCAAGCATATAAGTTGGGGGATTACATCGCTGACAAAAATGCTTGGCTAAACGCTGGTCCTGCTCCACAGGACGCATAAATAAATTGATTAGCATTTGAAAATACTTCACACACGCCTACCCTACCTACATACTGTTGGAGCTGCTGAAGATTCTAAAATACTATGTTTGCATTATATAAATTCAATCTCCTAGTATTGTATAATTGCATAGAACGTATGTGAGTACTATGTTACATACTATAAAGCTACCATTTACTGGGTACGTCTTTCATTGGCTTGAATGTGCCTTGGCGGATGAGAGTATGTCATGCTCACTCTAATGTCTCGCTGATGGTGGCACATGTGTTGGATCATTTAGCTCCCTTCAAAATGGTTGAGCTGATTGGTGCTAATCTATGCGTCATGTTCGTGAACGGGCGCCGTCAGTAGGGACTGGTCAACTCTTTGCTGCCATGGCTTATTTTATTTTAATTTAATATTTGAATTGTTTTTTTTATGTTTTCCTTACGGACGCTTTTAACGTTCTGCATCGTTCTCACATGCATAATTTTGAACATAAATGATGTAACCAATACTTTGTAACAATATTACTATGATTTAAAAGAGTGTCCATGGAGTTTCTTACCCGTTCTTCTCCATAGGTACCTACTACGCTTTGGAATGGGCAACTAGCTTCATATTTTTGACTGACCGACCTTGACAATTCAAAAGTGGCTGTAATTGGTTTATTTGAGATAAATAGAGTTTGCAATAGAATACAAATAAAATAAGAATAATAGAATAATAATAATGATGAAATCATACTAATATATGTTTTAAAAAGGCATGTCTAGTTCCTGCCTTTTGTGTTTAACGCACGCTTTCCAGCGCAGTTTCGCGTCAAGTGTTATGCTGAATTGTCAAGGGGTCAGTCAGTCAGAAAGATGAAGTTACATATTTGCTCATTCCAAAGCGTAGTAGGTACCTATGGAGACGAACGGGCAAGAAACTCCACGGACACTCTTTTAAATCATAAAATTGATCCAAAATATTGGTTACATCATTCATGTTGAAATTATACATGTGAGAACGATGTAGACGTGCACGTTAAACGCGTCCGTTATAAAAAAGATAAAGCAATTCAGAAATTGAAAAAGCCGTGGCAGCAAAGAGGTGACCCGTTCCTACTGACGGCGCCCATTCACAAACATGACGTATGGATCAGCACCATTCAGCTCAACCATTTTGAAGGGAACTTAAACTTAGCTGAGGTTGCAATAGTATTATTTTCCAGCTCTGGTATATCATACGTGTACAACAGGTAGAGCACTGGACCCAGCACACTCAAAGTCAAAGTCAAAGTCAAATCATTAATTTCAAATAGTCACATAAAAGGCACTTTGAACGTCAAAAATTAAATTAAAATAAAATTGATTCTAGTCGCCCCTTCCAAAAGGTAGTTTTCGTATGGAGAAGAATGGGCAAGAAACTCCACCGTTACTCTTTTAAACTGTTTTACAATATTTTGCATACATTATTTATATAATTATATGTGAAGACGATGCACTTAAAAATAAAATTACTATACCACAATAGGTAAAAGAATTAAAATGGATAAATGAAACCTTGACATATAGATTAATTATGTGATAGATACATGGTGCTCACACATTCACAAACATTCCAAAATCCAAAATAAATAAATAAGGAGTAATAAGTCCGGGTATGACCCCAAGTAATTACAGAATGTAAATCAATGTCAAAGAAAAAAAAGAATAAATTATATACAATTACATTAGCAACCAGTTTGATTTTGTCTAGACTCTAGAGATTGTCCTATGGAGCAGGACCAGCATGTTTCCAAGCATTCTTATCTTGGATATAATCCTCTAATTTGTAATATCCTTGCTTACAAAGTGTAATTTTAATATACGTTTTAAATTTTCTTTCATTTAATTTCAATATTTCACAAGGTATTTTGTTGTAACATTTAACACAGTACCCCATAAAAGATGTATGTACTTTAGATAATCTGAAAAAAGGTTAATCTAATTTATCTTTATTTCTAGTATTAAAATTATGTCTATCACTTATTTTATTAAAAAGATGTTGATTTTTTCTTACATACATAATATTTTCATAAATGAATTGGCAAGGTACCGTCATAATATTAATCCTTTTAAATAGTTCCCTAAGAGATTCGCGGCGACGTAGATTGTAAATGGCTCTGACAGCTCTCTTTTGCAAAATAAAAATGGATTCAATGTCAGCAGCCCGACCCCACAGTAAGATGCCATATGACATAATAGTGTGGAAGTAACTAAAATAGACCTAACGCGCGGTTTCTTCATCTGTTAATTGTCTTATCTTTCTAACAGCATATGCGGCCGAGCTTAGCCGCCACGCAATAGATGTTATATGAGGTCCCCATTGTAATTTCTCGTCTAGCGTGATTCCTAGGAAAACTGTCTGATTAACAAATTCTAATTTTTGGCCATTCAATATGATGTCATATTCGCTACTTCTAACATTAGGTAATTCAAATCTAATGCATTTTGTTTTTTTTTCATTAAGTACTAAATTATTTACCGTAAACCAATCTTGGACCTGAAGAATAGAGTTATTCACGTCGTCAAGATTTTGTGTCCGTCGGTCTATTTTAAAGATCAATGATGTGTCATCTGCAAATAACACCATCTTCGGTTGATTTTGAAGTAATTGGGGTAAATCATTAATATAAACTAAAAAGAGCAATGGACCCAATATCGAACCTTGAGGAACGTCCATTGTCATTTCAGACCGCAATGAGTTTACGCCATTTACTTGGACTTTAACCTTTCTATAACACTTTCACTACCTTGTGGCACGCTAGATTTAACAATTTTTAACTCAGAAAAGGCATCCTCGTGCTGTAAACGCCGGTACTGAGCTTCACGTGGACTATGACGGGGTGGAAGAATGATGCAACCTTGATTTTTATAATTACTGGTTTAATGACCAAGAGAAATTTACAAAAAAACAAATATGTATGCATATGGCGGTTTCAACGATCTATGGGCGAATGACGTGACATCGTCGCTCGCGGCTGTTGTCTTTCGTGTCGTGTGCGTGTGTGCGTAAGACGTTAGTGAGCGCACACATGCTAGGCGTTAACATGTTGCCGCCCCAGGAACGCAGTTCTGGTCCATGACTGGTAGCGGGCACAGTCGGTTGAAGGCTCGTCGAAGAGTGCCCGAATTGGTGAACACGTCGGCCACGCGGGTCACACCGTCAGAGCCGGGGTACAGGCGCACCACGCGCCCTAGCAGCCACCGGGAGGGAGGCAACCGGTCATCTCTCACCAGCACCATTTCTCCAAGCTGGAGTTGCTTTCCTTGCTGGCGCCATTTCTGTCGTTTTTGGAGTTCTGTAATGTATTCTATGTAATAACGTTTCCAGAAATGGGCTTTTAATTGCTGGATTCTCATATATCGTGAGAGAGTAGGTATCACTGAAGGTTCTGTGTCCTGAGGAGAAGGTAAAGCTGTTAGCGTTCGTCCAATTAAAAAATGTGATGGGGTGAGCGCTGTGAGATCAGAAGGATCCGATGATAACGGAGTAAGAGGCCTAGAATTCAAAATACCCTCGATCTGTACAAGAACTGTATTCATCTCTTCGTACGTTAAGTTAGCGAAACCTAGAACCCTCTTTAAATGATATTTTACAGATTTTACGGAACCCTCGACTAATCCATTAAAATGTGGGCTATATGCTGGTGAAAATTTGAAGTTTATATGTGAGTTAGATGCTTGAGAGCTAATTTCGTCGGAGTTTGACTTTAAAAATCTAGCAAACTCATTACATGCACCGACAAAACAGGTACCATTATCAGAGTAAATAGTCCGCGGTCGTCCTCTGCGGGCAATAAACCGGTTTAATGCAGCTAAAAATGTTGTGCTACTCAAATCGGTGACAAGTTCTATATGAACCGCTTTAATGGCCAGACAAATAAATATACAGAGATAAGACTTTATGAGTCTACTTCCTCTGCCCTTTCGGTTCAGTATCATGACGGGACCGGCGTAATCGACTGCCGTGTTGGTAAACACATAATCCGTATGCAGGCGACTGGAAGGAAGATTCCCCATGATGGGTTGAATGCTCTTTCCTGCAAAACGACAGCATGTAATGCATTTTTTAACAATCTGTCTGGCAAGGTTTCGACCATTAATAAACCAGAATTTGTGACGAAGTGTAAAAAGTAATAATTGCGGTGGTGCATGCAACAAAATTATATGATAATGCCTAAATATTAATGTGGCAAAATGATGCCGTGAATCGAGCAGAATAGGGTGTTTCGTATCAAAATCATAAGGTGAATTATTAAGTCGACCACCTACTCGTAATAATGCGTCATTTTCGTTATAAAATGGAGTTAATCGAAGTAATTTATTTTTAACTGACAATTGTTTATTATTTTTTAATAAGTTATATTCTAAGCTGAAAACTTCAAGTTGTACAAATCTACATAATGAGTTTAAAGATGAACTTAATTCATGGATTTTTATGAAACCATTGCGTTTGTTTAATGGGTGTAAACAATTGTGAATGAACCGATGCACGTATACAATCACACGTTGTAATTTACTAAAACTGGAGAAACTCTTTATAAAGTCAGAGTAGTAAGTAACATAATCGGTACAGTCAGCAGTCAGGTGACATTTGACCTTGAACTCTGGAAATTCAGGCTCTTGTAGGTGTGACGGTTGTTTAGGCCATGACTGTTCGTCATGTAGAAGAAATGATGGCCCTGACCACCATAAGCTACAATTTTGTAACTGTTTGGCATCTGTCCCACGTGACCCAATATCAGCTGGGTTACTTTTAGTGGGCACATAGCGCCATCTGCATGATTCAGTTTTCTCAGATATTTCACTGACTCTGTTAAACACAAACGGTTTAAGCAGATGTGCTTTAGGAGAATGTATCCAACCGAGGACAATTGTGGAGTCACACCAGTAGGTACATTTGTTTACATTTAATCTAAATGATGATTTTACTTTATCTGCCAGGCGGACGGCCAGGAGAGCCCCACATAGCTCTAGCCGAGGCACGGTCATGGGCTTCAAGGGAGCCACTCTGCTTTTTGCCGTCACTAAATGAACAGACACACGATTATTTTCATTGATACCTTTTATATATACGCACGCGGCATAAGCTTGTGTGCTTGCGTCACTAAACACATGAAGTTCGATTAATGAAGGACAATCGCAGAATATATATCTAGGAATTCGAATATTATTCAGATGCATAAGTGACGTTACAAATTTAGACCACATGTTTTCGATATCTGATGGCACAGATTCATCCCACGTTATCTTTGAAGACCATAGGTTTTGTAAGATAACTTTAGCTAGGAGTATACATGGGCTTATTAGACCTAATGGGTCAAATATTTGTGACATAAGCGATAATATCGTACGTTTAGTAAGAATTTTATCTTCGTCAATATTGACTGAAAATAATAAATTATCGTCTTTAGACGACCAAAGTAGGCCTAACGTTTTAGAATATTCGTTATTACATAAGTTAAGTAACTCGTCGCTACTATTTTCACCGACGATTTCAGTGACAACGTGAGCACTATTTGAAAGAAATTTACGTAGATGAAATTTACCACTCTTTAACTGTGCAATCACACCCTTACAAGTGCCTATAAGTTCCGATTCAGTAGCGGCGCCTGTAATTAGATCGTCGACATAGAAGTCATGTAAGATGACTTCCGAGACTGTTTGGTCAGGACATTCGTTACCAAGCTGCGTCAAGCACCTTGTCGCGAGATAAGGAGCCGACGCCGTCCCGTACGTAACCGTGTGTAGCTTGTACTGCCTCAATTGTTCATGAGGTTCGAATCGCCATAAGATTTGCTGAAGCATTTGTTGTGATGTTTTGACATTCACCATCCTATACATTTTTTCAACATCTGCAGTAACGAGAAACCTATGCTGGCGCATTCTAATTAAGATACTAATAAGGTCATCTTGGACTGTCGCACCTACCATTTGAAGCTGATTGAATGATACACCAGAGGTCGTCACCGCAGACGCGTCGTATACAACTCGTAATTTTGTCGATAAGCTTGAGTCACGTAAGACACCGTGGTGTGGTAAAATATAAGTGTGAGTATCATTTTCAGGATTTTCATTTAATGACATATGATTTAACGAAATGTACTCTTTAATAAAATTGCTATACTGCTCTTTAAAATGTGGTTCACGTTTAAATCTACGTTCCAAGGACAAGAATCTGGACAAAGCTTGTTCGTAAGAAGCGCCCAGCTTATCAGGCGAATCCTTTAATGGAATCGTCACTTCAAATCGCCCATCAGGTAACCGAGTGGTATTATGTATAAAGCTTTGTTCACATTCGAGCTCTTCCTTAGATATTTGTTTACGTGTAGCGACTGTTTCTAATTCAAAAAATTTAGATAATTGATTATGTAATTGATCGTCGTTATTTTGTAAAATAAGATGATTGCAGTGGACTGTATTAATGAATTTTGTATGTTGTGTTGGCACTGGGCCTGATATTAAGAAACCCAGCTTAGATTTATTTAATATTGGTTTATTTTTACCCAACGATATATTTTGAGAACCGAGTATTGTCCAAAATATATCAGCTCCAAGAAGCATATCGACTGGAGCAGGTATGTGGAATTTAGGGTCTGCCAACGTAATGTGTGGCGGTATATTTAATGTTGTGTAGTCAACCTTTGTAGTTGGCAATAACTGAGTGATGCGCGGAACGACAAGACAGGAGACGCTCTCGCTATAATTGTTAAATAATGACGATATGAGTACGTCACAGCGCTTTGTTAAGCATGATATTTGGGAATTTAACCCTTCGACTACGGTTGAAGTAGAAGAAGTAGGTAAGTTAAGTTTAGCACATATGCTTTCAGTTAGAAAACTTGAGGTACTTCCACTGTCGAGTAGAGCACGTATTTGATGGCAATCACCATTGATGTCTGTCACATGGATTAAGGCCGTGGACAGTAGAACACAATTATTTTGAATGGTTGACAAAGCAATATCTTGAGGAGGACTAGGAGGTTGACCGTGAACGTCACGCTGTGGCAACGTGTGTAACATGACGTTTGGTGAAGGTACAGGCGCAGACGGCGCAGGAGCATCATGCTCGTGTAACAAGCTGTTGCGCCGCAGGCCGCATGAGCGACATGGCCCTAACTTGCATACGTCGTCAGCATGACCTTGACGTAAACAATTTAAACACAATTTAAGTAGCTTAACTTTGTCAAGTCTGGTTTCTAAGGGTAATGATTTGAATTTTTGACAAACATAAAGTGCATGAGTACCTTTGCAATACGGACAAGCGTATTTTCGAGCAGGGGGAGAAGATGAGTTAGCCACAAATGTTTTTTGACGAACATGTGTAGTGTCACTTGACCTACGCTTTTTATGAGCATTATCCATTGTTTCCAAAAAATCGGCACGATCTTTTAGAAAGTCATTAAACATTTTGAGGGTAGGCAACTCTTTCAACTTATTTCGATATGATTCCCACTTAATGCTCGTGTCTGTGTCAAGTTTATTTGAAATGATCTGAATTAGTAGTACATCCCAGTGCTCAGTAGGGAGGTTAAGTTTTTTGAGTGCTCTGAGGTTCCTATTGACCGTATCGATTAAGTTTCGTAATGATTTAGATGATTCCTTCGCTAATTGTTCCAAGTTAAAAATAGCTTGAATGTGATTGTTTACTAATGACCTTTTATTATTATAGCGATCGCAAAGAAGTTCCCAAGCTACTTCGTAATTATCACTCGAGAAATCTAAAGACTGAATTACTACAGCGGCACTGTCTTTCAGCGCGGCACGTAAATATGAAATTTGTTAATGTTTGGTATCGACTTGTCTAAGTGTATGAGACTACTAAATGTGTCACGGAATTCCAGCCAGTCATGGTACTGACCCGAAAAGCTAGGCAAATTAATAGTAGGAAGTGCAAGTTTTGGCCCACCTTCAAGCGCAGTACAACAAGAACCTGTCCCCGAGCGGTCGCTGCCCGCTACGCCGGCTGCTGGAGCCAGCAGATCACGAGCGCGCGCGATCGTCCCGAAGTACTTGGTCTCGAACGCCTCACGTTCTTTGTACTGCTCGTCTGGAATTTCCATAGAATTTTCTATGTCACACTGAATTGAATCAAAATCGGTATAGATTTCTTCAATTTTAGATAAACGGACGTTCAATTCATTTATTTGCAATCTACTCAAGCTGTCACAACTCTCGACGGTTTTCAAATAATTTTCAAATAGCGTAAGCTTAGCTTTGTATGATGCACGTCTTTTAATTAAAGTTTTATCTTCCATGGTGAAGCAAGTAAATGGTTATATTTACGTAAGAAATGAAATCTATGTTTAAAGTGACTATTGAATTCAAATGCAAGCTAAGTTAAGTGAGAATAAGACTATATTATGTTTATTATACCAAACAACGCGATGAAATGAGTTGCTAGAAAGAATCACAAACAATTATTGCAATGCAATAAGTTTAAAGATAAGAAAAATGGAACGATTACTTAAATCAGCATAATGACGCGAAGTGAGGGTACGCGTAAAATGTGCAAAAAGCAAGCAGCGGGTGGTACGCAGAAACAGCAATCGCGCGGCTAGCCGGTCCGGCCCGGGCCCGCTGTCGGCGGGGCGATAGGCAGCGGTCAATCGAATGCACTAGAACATGCGAAATAACAATATTTAAATACGCGATATAATACAGTTCCTATACACACCAATGGAATCTGGAATACCTGGA
This sequence comes from Apamea epomidion, assembly GCA_947507525.1. Lineage (NCBI taxonomy): Eukaryota > Metazoa > Arthropoda > Insecta > Lepidoptera > Noctuidae > Apamea > Apamea epomidion. Next base: position 642,352 of record OX382232.1, read on the forward strand.
GCCTCTGAAATGAAATTTACGTTAGATTACGAATAAGTTGTAGGCATAATATCTTTTAATTTTTAAGTAAGATTTTACTGAGCGTAATATAATAAGTAAGAAGGAGGTAAGGAATAGATAAGAACAGCCTATCCTGTTTTTTATGTATAGGTTGATATTTGTTGCGCAATGCAATAAATGACTGATCTTTAGGTGTATGAAATGGATCACAAAATGAAGGATTTGTGAATATGTTATGATATTTAACAGCACTAAATGAAGGATTAGTGACCGTTTTAATGGGGATAAATACAAGAATCACAAAATAAAGGATTTGTGATTATGATTTGAGGTTCACAAAATGAAGGATTTGTGGGGGAAATTTAGAAGATTTACGGGGCAAATAGACAAATTGGAACGAACTTACAGTAACGCTACCCTCAGGACTCACGTGTGACCTTCGTTGTAGGTGTAGTTCTCTTTGTCTTCAGCTCCCAACTCCAAATAACTCGATGTTCACGAAATTCTTCTATAATGATGAGATTCCTTGTAGAAGAATCGTTTACTTATATGACTCGTTGAATGTTGAACCCGTAGTATGAATCTTCCACGTGACGGCCGCCATCCATGTCAGCACAGTATTTCCTTTGTTCTTCTTGCCTGTGGGTGATTTAATAATCTGGGGCCGCAGGTCAATCCGGCATCGAGGGACCAAATGTAAACGCCGGTACTGAGCTTCACGTGGACTATGACGGGGTGGAAGAATGATGCAACCTTGATTTTTATAATTACTGGTTTAATGACCAAGAGAAATTTACAAAAAACAAATATGTATGCATATGGCGGTTTCAACGATCTACGGGCGAATGACGTGACATCGTCGCTCGCGGCTGTTGTCTTTCGTGTCGTGTGCGTGTGTGCGTAAGACGTTAGTGAGCGCACACATGCTAGGCGTTAACACGTGCCTTTCTCGAAACATTCTATCTGTAATGTATATTTGCAGGATATCGACAAAATCATTGGGCAGCAGCTTAGCATGTATATGAAACCCTTATGGCAAACTCTATCAAAAGCTTGTGCCACATCTAGAAATACGATGGAGCAGACTCTTTATCTTTTCCTGTTGAACATATATATGTATATGATTATCCAATTTATATCCGGCTCGAAGGACCAAAAAGATGTAGGATCTTTACACCCTTTAATGATGATAGTTGAGTGATACGCAAGAATACGTAATAATAGATTTTATTGATGATGAAATTAATTGAATGCTTATGAGTTCCCGCGATTTGGATGATATTTGTGTACTGAAGTATAGGCCACGCGTAGCAAGTAAAGTGCTGACACAATGATGCCAATTTTGTATGTGCTTACACTGTGCAATCGGGTCTTGTTCAAACTGGTGAAAATCAATTATTTAATCAATAATAATTTCGTATTTGGAAAACTAACAATTTTATCGATATCCATTTCTCAGCGCTACGCATCACTACTGCATAGTTTGACATGGATCCGTTACTAGGCAATATTCTCATGCCACACGTTTAGGATGATAGTATGTAGGCGACACGAACGACGCCTAAAAGCCATATCCCTCGATATCCGTGCCCAACCACAATCCTTCAATTTGTATTGTTGTAAACACTTAGAACGCCACACTGTTACAGGACACCGCAAGTGAGCTCCGCGATGACTTGCGGTTCAATCACTCGTCGCTGAAGGAAGCCATCACAAACCTGGTGCAAGAGACCAGCGAGGGCGAGGACTTCCTCAACAACATGAACAAATGGTCCTTGCAGAACGTGAGTCACTTGCATACACATTTCTCTAAAACGCAATCTCTGGTCGGGGACATCAAAAAGCTAGCACCGGGCCCACGTAAGGCCCGGAAAAAGCGTCCGTTGAGTTCCTAACTCTGCTGTACTTCGTTACGATAGTTCGTTTGAAGCATTATATGCTAGAGACACTTCTCTTTAGCCAAGGAGAGCGGGAGGACCCCACGTCCTCGTCCATCGCGACAATATCTTGACGCATCTCTACGTCGGTTTTTCGGAATTATGCGTAAGTTCTGTTTTAATAAAAACAATTATGTATTTTTTTAATTTTAGGACACGTCAGGCAGAGTGCCGTCCTTAATTTGATAGCTCGGCACAAGTATAAATGGTTATTAAGTGGCCCTGTAGTAATCGGTCCGCTCGGCGGTTGCAGATCACGTCGACGATAACGGAGTACGTGTACGAGTCGGTGGACCGCTACATGGTGGAGCTGGAGGAGTCGCTGCAGGCGCGCGTGCTGCGCTGCGGGCCGCTGTCCAACGCCTTCAACGTGTCGCGCGACTCCTTCTGCCACAAGATCCTCATGCCCGTGGTGCGTCCGCCGCCGACTGGCTCTACGTTAATATTATAACTATTTCTGTATTCGGGCGGCCGCGATCTGCGGAGCGTCGGTAGCGCCGGTTCCCTTGTTCACAAGCTAAACTATATTTAAGCTCGGTGCATCTTTTTCTTTCTATTTCATTAATAAAAGGACAGAAGATAAATATTAGTTTAGTCCTGTCAAATTAAGATACTCCTATATACAGTTTAGATGTGATTAAAACACGTAAATTTACGTCAGGCGCTGACTAATTTTACAGGACTAAACTAATATTTATCTTCTGTCTTTTTATTAATGAAATAGATAGAAAAAGATGCACCGAACTTAAATTTAGTTTAGGCGCCATCGAGTACCTAAAAACGATTTTAGTAAACATGACACGATGATGAAAGACAAAAGCAAAGACTTGAATCGTCAGGGTTTCGCGGAGCTGTGCGCGAGTGGACGGTGTGGTCGCGCCGGGCTGCGTGGCCGCACGATAGAATAACGACAACGGTTGTGTTACTGACTCATGGCTTTCGTGAGAAACCAAAAATAACATGTTTGCTCTGTTATTATCATTCAAATTATTATATCCTTTTGCAAGTCTTATTTTAATACAACTTCGCGGAGGGAAAGAGACCGAGCGATAACACGTGAGAGAAAAAAAAATCTCTTTTTCAAACTGAAGTAATATTAAACTTTTACTATAAAAGATGGTTGTACAGTAATTCTTCATTGTGCGAACGATGTAATTATGTGTATATTTCACGAGCACACAAATCGAAATTTAAAAAAAGACAAAGTACTGTGATGCACTGCCAGTATACCATTAGTCCATTACCAGTGATAGGAACCATCTCATGCGATACTTTTCCTACCCACGACTTATGTTTGTTTCATGGCTTTTCTTCATTTCCACAACGTGTCGTAGTCTAATATAATAAAAGTCAAGACACGAGATTCTCTACGTAGCGTTTCTGTGTTTACCACAACGGCAAACCGCTACGAGCGATTTATAAGTGCCACAACACGAATTACACAAGGACGTTTTAAAAAAATTACAAAGCCAGTTAATCGTTCAATGAGCGTTCTTGCCGTCGTTCGCCTAACGTATACACGATGCGTACTTACGCGGTGACCTAAAAATGAAAAAATAGTAGCAGAGTAATCAGTCTTCTTAACAAAACGTAACGCATGCACCCTGCTGCAGAACGGCTTCTGGATGTCCCTGGGGTGGTGCGCGCTGCTGCTGCTGGCGCTGGCGGCGCTGGCGCCGCGCCTGGCGCGCCTGTACCGCCGCCCCGAGCCCTGGCCCGGCGCGCGCGCCGACACGTGAGTAGCGCGCCCACCGGCCGCGGTGTCCTGTTAACGTTCTGTCGGTTCTCGCGACTTCCGGAACAGTCATCGCTGGCGCCGCGCCTGGCGCGCCTGTACCGCCGCCCCGAGCCCTGGCCCGGCGCGCGCGCCGACACGTGAGTAGCGCGCCCACCGGCCGCGGTGTCCTGTTAACGTTCTGTCGGTTCTCGCGACTTCCGGAACAGTCATCGCTGGCGCCGCGCCTGGCGCGCCTGTACCGCCGCCCCGAGCCCTGGCCCGGCGCGCGCGCCGACACGTGAGTAGCGCGCCCACCGGCCGCGGTGTCCTGTTAACGTTCTGTCGGTTCTCGCGACTTCCGGAACAGTCATCGCTGGCGCCGCGCCTGGCGCGCCTGTACCGCCGCCCCGAGCCCTGGCCCGGCGCGCGCGCCGACACGTGAGTAGCGCGCCCACCGGCCGCGGTGTCCTGTTAACGTTCTGTCGGTTCTCGCGACTTCCGGAACAGTCATCGCTGGCGCCGCGCCTGGCGCGCCTGTACCGCCGCCCCGAGCCCTGGCCCGGCGCGCGCGCCGACACGTGAGTAGCGCGCCCACCGGCCGCGGTGTCCTGTTAACGTTCTGTCGGTTCTCGCGACTTCCGGAACAGTCATCGCTGGCGCCGCGCCTGGCGCGCCTGTACCGCCGCCCCGAGCCCTGGCCCGGCGCGCGCGCCGACACGTGAGTAGCGCGCCCACCGGCCGCGGTGTCCTGTTAACGTTCTGTCGGTTCTCGCGACTTCCGGAACAGTCATCGCTGGCGCCGCGCCTGGCGCGCCTGTACCGCCGCCCCGAGCCCTGGCCCGGCGCGCGCGCCGACACGTGAGTAGCGCGCCCACCGGCCGCGGTGTCCTGTTAACGTTCTGTCGGTTCTCGCGACTTCCGGAACAGTCATCGCTGGCGCCGCGCCTGGCGCGCCTGTACCGCCGCCCCGAGCCCTGGCCCGGCGCGCGCGCCGACACGTGAGTAGCGCGCCCACCGGCCGCGGTGTCCTGTTAACGTTCTGTCGGTTCTCGCGACTTCCGGAACAGTCATCGCTGGCGCCGCGCCTGGCGCGCCTGTACCGCCGCCCCGAGCCCTGGCCCGGCGCGCGCGCCGACACGTGAGTAGCGCGCCCACCGGCCGCGGTGTCCTGTTAACGTTCTGTCGGTTCTCGCGACTTCCGGAACAGTCATCGCTGGCGCCGCGCCTGGCGCGCCTGTACCGCCGCCCCGAGCCCTGGCCCGGCGCGCGCGCCGACACGTGAGTAGCGCGCCCACCGGCCGCGGTGTCCTGTTAACGTTCTGTCGGTTCTCGCGACTTCCGGAACAGTCATCGCTGGCGCCGCGCCTGGCGCGCCTGTACCGCCGCCCCGAGCCCTGGCCCGGCGCGCGCGCCGACACGTGAGTAGCGCGCCCACCGGCCGCGGTGTCCTGTTAACGTTCTGTCGGTTCTCGCGACTTCTGGAACAGTCATCGCTGAAGTTAATTTAAACGACGCGTTTGATAAACGTGAATCTCGACTGCTAAACGAACGGACGCACGGTGTACGAGCTACGCTGTACATGCCACTAACTTGACCTACATTATGTATAGTGAAACGCTGCATATTGTATTTACTTTACTGTGTACTTTACATGTTATTTTCAGTAGCAATTAAACCTTTATACCAATCGGTTGTCTACTCAATCAACATAACATCCCACTTACAACATCAACATAACATTTTCACTGTTGGGAGTTACGCCCCAACATTTGGTCCTTCGAGCAATTTAGTGTTGTGTGACTTATATCTTTTACGATCGCGAATCGGTTGGACTGGTCTCTCACAAGCGAGTCGCCCCAGTAACCAATTGAGAAGGCGCATATCGTAGAAGAGAAAGGTTGCACAGTACCAAGAACCAGGAGTGTGGAACAACAGTCGACGCTCGCAACAGAAGAGTTCATCTTGAAGTCAACACGAACAACAACATAAACAACATGTCAACAGCTGATTTATACCTGAATCAGAACGAACTCTCCGACAACATAAAGAAGATCGGAGTAAATATCAAGAAAGATGGTTGGGACAGGAAAAACCCCGACTATTTCAAACGCCGTATGGCAATGTTGGAAAACTTGTGGTCAGAATATCAATTCAATCATGACCGCTTGTCTACGGAACAAAGTGCAAGTCATCCCTACTTTACGAATGACTCCTACAACCAAACGCTGCAGTGCTACAACGCAGTAAAGGAGCTAATTCTTCAACAACACCAACAACTAACGGCCGTCGCTCGTTCTCCAAGGGAGCAGCCGGTACAAACAAAAACAGTGGGAGGTGCCAACCAACAAACAGGAGAAGGTACCTCAGATCAGGCAAGACAGGGACAAGAAACCTACAAGGAGGAGGTGGCAGAACAAGCTAGAGATGACAATCAAGAACATCAAAACAGAGAACCCTCACCTCCTCCTACTCAACAAGAGCAAAACAAACCTGCGAAGAAGGATACGGGAACCAATAGCAAGCTGGACGACATGATACGCAAACAAACGGCAAACTTCAAAGCCTTCATGAGAGCAGTCGCGAACATACATGTGGAGTTTTTATCTGAAAGATGGGAATTTCAAGACGCTCTGCAAACACTCCAAACGCGCTGGTCAGCAATTGACAACCTTCACTGGGAGATAGAGTGCGAAACCAACGGAGAGAAGATTATAGTGTACGAAGAACGCTACAACAGGTATGAAAACCAATTTCACGAACTAAAAAAGGCTTTGAATACCAAGTTGTGGTCCGGCGCTCAACGTGAGAAAACAACACCAAAACTAGAGATACCTGTATTCAACGGTAACTACAACCAGTGGATCCCGTTTAAAGACCTTTTCACAGAAGCAATACACAGCAACAATTCCCTTTCATCTGCTCAGAAGATGCAGTTTCTGAAGAGCAAGGTACAAGGCGAAGCAGAACGCTTGATTCAACACCTACAGATAAGTTCAGACAACTACCTCGTGTGCTGGGATATCCTCAATCACCGATACAATAACGAAAAACTTATCTTCACGTCGCACATGAACATGCTGTTCAATCTGCCATGCATGCAACAACAGTCAGTGGCCCAAATAAAGAAAATTCATGACGTCAGCATAGAATGCTTACATGCGATAAAGAATTTAGGAGTGGATGTCGGCACTTGGGACCCGATTCTTGTACACATATTATCGCAGAAATTAGACGCAGACACACATTCAGAGTACAATGACTCGCTGAAAAATTGCCGAAAGCTGCCAATACTGAAAGACCTGTTAGATTTCCTAGAAGCGAAGTTTACATCGTTGGAAGCATCGCGTCGCAAACAAGAAAACAATCAAAAACCAAATACATCATCGAGTCAACATCCAAATTCTAAAAAACAATACAGCAGTAATCAAGCAACTAGCAACAAGAAAATTACGAAATCATTCCATGCGTCAACATTTCGATGCCCTCTTTGCGATGACGAACATGGAATGTATAATTGTGCGAAGTTTTTAGAAATGCCAAATCACTTAAAACTTAGCACAGTAAATAAAATGAACCAAATGTTGGGGCGTAACTCCCAACAGTGAAAATGTTATGTTGATGTTGTAAGTGGGATGTTATGTTGATTGAGTAGACAACCGATTGGTATAAAGGTTTAATTGCTACTGAAAATAACATGTAAAGTACACAGTAAAGTAAATACAATATGCAGCGTTTCACTATACATAATGTAGGTCAAGTTAGTGGCATGTACAGCGTAGCTCGTACATATTGCCCGCTCACAAAGATAACTTAAATATAAGTTACATCGAAAATTGTTTTAAAATAAAGTTAAAATGTAAGTTAAAATGTAAAAATTAAAACAGACAAAGTCATAAGTTATTATGGTAGGTCACAACGCGAAATTGGCGACGTTGCTTTATCGAGTGCGCGTGCCCTCGATAAGTGCGCTGCGCTTCTGTCGTCGGTGACCTCAAATAAGGCGTTGTCCGCGATGCTCGCTGTCGACCTTCTTCGGGGCATCGATTCGATGCAGTACAGTGGATGACGTCACTCAACCTATGGCACAACAAACACACCTAGGTTGGCTTTTATGTGGCAATGTCAAAACTTTTCACTGCAATGTGGTCATCAACAATCTGGAAGACATCAAACAGTTTTGGGAATCCGAAGACATCACGGACCAATCCAACCTATCGGTAGAAAATGAAACATGCATTGAATACTACACCAACACTACGCAACGCTTGGAGAGTGGGAAATATGAAGTCAGACTGCCGATGAAGAATGAACTTCAGAGCAGACTGGGGTTGTCCAAGCCAATGGCTATAGCCCAATTCAAAACATTAGAAAGAAAGTTACAAAAACAAACACATTTGGCAAATGCCTATAAAGACTTCATGGCTGAATATATTGATCTAGGTCATATGAAGCAATCAACAGTCAGTAACAAAACATTAGAGTGTTTCTTGCCTCACCACGGCGTGCAACGCGCTGAGTCAACAACAACAAAGTACAGAGTGGTGTTCAACGCGTCAGCAAAAACATCTACAGGCTGCAGTTTGAACGACCTCATGTACAAAGGCCCCAATCTCCAACAAGACTTACAAACATTATTGATGAAATGGAGGCAATACAAATATGCGTTTACAGCGGACATTGAGAAGATGTTTCGTGCTATTTGGGTAGCCCCCGCAGACCAACAACTGCAACAAATTGTATGGCGGGAATCGCAGGAAAAACCTCTCCGCTCATATCAACTAACAACAGTAACATACGGTACCAAGGCCGCGCCGTTTCTAGCCATGATGACACTCAGGAGATTGGCGACAGACGAACGTGAACAGTTCCCGGGGGCATCAAAGGTGCTGGAAGAATCATTCTACATGGATGACCTCGTCCATGGGACTCATACAATAGAAAATGGAAAGAAATTGATCGCTGATTTGAAACAATTATTAAAAAAAGGAGGTTTCAACCTTCGAAAATGGTCAGCTAACCATCAAGACCTTTTGGGAGACATCTCCGAACAGCACAACAACAATAAGATTGTCTTCAACTTCAGAACGGAAAACACACAAAAAACGTTAGGCTTGTGCTGGAATTCAATAGAGGATAAATTCACCTTTCGATGCACAATTTCGAACGTAAACAAGAAACAGACCAAACGCAGCCTACTAGCCGAATTATCAAAACTATTTGACCCACTCGGCTGGCTGGCTCCCGTGTCAACAAAATTGAAATTATTATTTCAAAAACTATGGGATGGAAACTTACAATGGGACGACGAAGTGTCCGACAACATACATGCGGAGTGGTGCAAGATACAAGCGGACGTAATGGCGATAAACTCTTGCGAAATACCTAGATGGCTTCAATGTGGTGAAAAGCAGACAATGGAGCTACACGGGTTCAGTGACGCCTCCTTGGATGCATATGCCTGTGTCATCTACGCACGGACCAAGTCATCAACAATACTGGTAGCCGCGAAGTCAAAGATTGTACCACACCGAAAAACAACAACATTACCAAGGCTGGAATTGAATGGAGCGCACCTTCTTTCACAACTAATGCGCAAAGTCCAACAGTCATTGAATCAATATGAAGTACACGTCTACGGCTGGACTGATTCCATGGTGGTCCTGGGTTGGTTACAAGGAGACCCATCCCGCTGGAAAACATATGTGGAAAACAGAGTACGAAGTATTACTGACGTCATACCACGATCGTCGTGGAACTACGTCAAAACAAAGGAAAATCCCGCTGACGCCGCAAGCAGAGGCCAATACGCTAGTCAGCTAAAGGAAAATCAACTGTGGTGGCAAGGGCCTACATGGCTACCATCGCTAAAAACAAATAACATTGAAAAACATAACTTTAATACAGAACAAGAAGAAAAAACAATCCGAAAACAAGCCAATGCAGCCCAACATAACATTGAAAACCCGAGCATTGTGGAAAATTTATTGCAAAATCACAGCTCTATCGAACATATAACTCGCATTGTCGCATGGATACTCAGAGCATTGAACCCGAAACGGCAACAACTGCCGAGATATCTGACGTTGCACGAATTGGACAAGGCAACAAAGGTGCTCGTAAAACAAACACAACAGAAATCATTTGACACAGATATTTGCTGTTTACAAAAACATAACACGGTGCAGTCTAACAGTAAAATAAAAGCGCTGACTCCGTTCATTGACCATCAAGACATCCTACGAGTTTCTGGAAGATTAAAAAACGCCTTACTAAACGAAGACATGAAACATCCGATGATCATACCACACGACAGTCGATTAACACATCTTCTCATCGACCAAGCTCACCGAATGACGTTTCACGGCGGACCAAGACTGACCCAATCACACTTACGTCAGAAATATTGGATCGTCGGCGGAAACCGAACAACGAAGATGCAAATCAGAAAATGTGTGACGTGCCGAAGAAACAGCCCAAAAGCAGAACACCAGCTGATGGGTAACCTACCGAGCGCACGAGCAAATCAAGCGCCGCCCTTTTACCATACAGGGGTGGATTACACTGGATTTGTGGACGTCAAAATGAACAAAGGCAGAGGAGCGAAAACAACAAAGGGCTACATTGCAGTCTTCATATGTATGGTGACCAAAGCTGTGCATATTGAACTGGTATCAGATCTCACCAGTTCAGCATTTTTGGCAGCCCTAAACAGGATGGCAGCAAGAAGAGGCGCCCCTTGTCACTTATACAGTGATAATGGAACAAACTTCGTCGGCGCAAACCGTCAACTCATGGAACAATACGAGGAAATCGAACATACATACAAAAGCGACCAACTACAGAGGGAAATCGCGGAGATGAAGATTGAGTGGCATTTTAATGCCCCCGCTTGGCCATCAGCGGGAGGACTGTGGGAACGAGCAGTCAGAAGCCTAAAACACCACTTAAAGAGAGTAGTAGGTGAACAAAAACTAACATTTGAGGAGTTTACCACAATCCTAACAAAACTGGAGGCCTGCTTGAATTCCAGACCTCTGTGTCCACTAAGTGAAAACATAGACGATATAGACTGTCTGACGCCAGCACACTTTTTATCGGGTAGGCCGGGCCTGACAGTTATCGAAACAAGTGAAGATGCAAGAACAAGATGGGAACTAACAAGAAAGATTTTCGTAGAAATCTGGAAGAGATGGAAGAACGAATACTTGTGCCAGCTATCAGCTAGATCAAAGTGGCAGGAACCACGGAAAAACCTGAAGATAGGCGACCTGGTAGTTATTCATGATGACCATATACCAGCCGGAAAATGGCTCATGGGGAGAATAACAGAGCTTCACCCTGGGAACGATGGATATGTTCGGGTCGTTAGCCTAAAAACAAAAAATGGGCACATGAAAAGACCTATTACGAAACTATCCGTCTTACCTGTCAAAGATGACGAAACTGCCGAACCGCAAACTACTTCAAAACCAAACGATAATGAGTCATACCTACGAACAAACAGCGAGTCGCAAAGTTCACGACGAGGCAAAATAACAAACAGAAAAATAAACTTCATTGGACTGGTCATGGCACTGCTGTATTTGCTAAATCCTGTCGCGGCCGCTAACACAACAAACATTGCCGAGCTTCAACAAGGTCTATACTTTGATAAAGTGACCAATATGCAACTAATACGCGGCGAGTGGAAGATTATCGTGTACTACGACGTCAAGCCCTACTGGCAAGGTATAGAAGTATCCAGTAAGTTCACCAATCATCTGGAAAACATCTGCGAGAAAATTAAACAGAAAACACAATGCAACGTAATTTTAACGCAACTACAACACTCGACCGAAGAAATAGGACACTACAACCATATGTTGCTGAATCCGCAAGGCCGAGTGAATACGAGAAACAAACGTGGGCTTATTAACGGTGTCGGTTCCATCGCGCGCTCCCTGTTCGGAGTATTAGATGACGAATTTGCAAAACAATATCAAGCAGACATTGACCTGGTCAAGGCAAACGAAAAACACCTGGCACTGTTGTTAAGAAACCAAACATCCGTGATCGAAGCTGAATATAACTTACTGAAGAGGTCGGAAGACGCAGTTGAAAAACAGTACAAAATGTTTAACCAGCATCTGCTAAACCTCGAGAAGTTTACGAACAATCTCCAGAAGGAACTGGATTCTCAAGAACTGACCATCGAATTTGTGATGTCCGCTATTACGGCAAATAGCCTGATTGAGCATCTAAGAAACGTCCAGGAGACCCTAATAGATACTGTCACAAACATCTACAACGGCAAGATGAATTTACATCTCATCGCACCGGAACAGCTTCGGCATGAATTGAACATAATCTCGGGTCAATTGTCCAAGGATTTAGTCCTACCTATCACCAACATTCAAACAGAGTTATTTCGCCTGTATCATCTTCTACAAGTAAAGGCGAAAATGACTGAACAATACCTTATAATCGAGGTAAAGGTACCCCTAATCAGCAGAGATAACTTCGAGATCTACCGAACAATACCAATACCAAAAAACCATGACTTGGATATGGTCACCCTAATACCTATTGCTGAAATCTTAGCAATAAACATTCAAAAGGATTCGTACATCCCAATGATGGAATCCGAAATACATCAATGCGTGCAAAATGACGCGACAACTCTACTGTGTTCACTACAAAAACCCATATACCGCATGAAGTCTGACGAGAGCCTCTGCATGAAGAACAAGGAATCTCTTAACTGCGAAACCACACATGAAACCTGCAGAGACAAGTGGTTGGAATTAAACAATGTCAACAATTACTTATATTTTTGCTGTCAACAATGCAAAATTCGTATTATTTGTGGGCATCAAGTTTCTACGCAGCTACTACACAAGGCCGGCGTCATAACAATAAATGACGATTGCATAATTAGTAGTGAAACTTTTGCTGTGTATCCTCAAAGACAGCAAACGAACAAAATTCAAGCCCAAGTCGACGCAGGTCCTGCAGAAATTCCTTCAATCAACAACATCATAAACCTACCTGTACCGGTTTCAAAACATCTTCAAGAGAATGAGACGGCATCCGAGCAGAGAGTTTTACTGCAAAAGCTTGGCAAACAAATAGAGCAACTGAAAGCCGCAGCATCAGAAGACATCCTGTCAGATCGTGCAACAAACCACGATGTCCACCAATACGTTGTCATCTACCTATTGGCGGCGGCAGCAGCATTCGCGGGCGTAATCTACGCTTATAACCGCCTACGCAAGCATTGGGCGAGTCGACGGAAACCAGAACCTCCATCGGTTCCCAACCCGATGCCCCGAAGAAGGTCGACAGCGAGCATCGCGGACAACGCCTTATTTGAGGTCACCGACGACAGAAGCGCAGCGCACTTATCGAGGGCACGCGCACTCGATAAAGCAACGTCGCCAATTTCGCGTTGTGACCTACCATAATAACTTATGACTTTGTCTGTTTTAATTTTTACATTTTAACTTACATTTTAACTTTATTTTAAAACAATTTTCGATGTAACTTATATTTAAGTTATCTTTGTGAGCGGGCAATATGTACGAGCTACGCTGTACATGCCACTAACTTGACCTACATTATGTATAGTGAAACGCTGCATATTGTATTTACTTTACTGTGTACTTTACATGTTATTTTCAGTAGCAATTAAACCTTTATACCAATCGGTTGTCTACTCAATCAACATAACATCCCACTTACAACATCAACATAACATTTTCACTGTTGGGAGTTACGCCCCAACACACGGCGTACGGCGTAGAACAAGCCAGGTGGACAAAAATATTTTTCAATGATTTTGGAATAATAATAGTATAAATTAGTTAATTATACAGGCTGATTTTTTAAAGACCAGCCAAATTTAAGGATGTGGTACAGACCATCAAACTGAACAACTTTCTCCATGGGACAAATAGCGTAATCGCGAAAATTTTATCAACTGTCCCATAGAAAACTTCAATACCTACTCGACCTAAATGTATGGGACGGCTGAATTTTCATTCGCGATTACGATGTTGGTCCCATGGAGAAAGTTGTTCAGTTTGATGGTCTGTACCACATCCTTAAATTTGGCTGGTCTTTAAAAAATCAGCCTGTATAATAATAATAATAAAATATTTATTTTACTAAAACATAGCACTTTGCACTGTATACATTGTTTGAAAAATAATATTTACATTTATATGCAATAGTAGGCTCTATCTTTTAAACTAGGACTAGCCTGTATCTTAAAAGATAGTACTATAATATATATTTTTAAAGAAAATGCATAGTAATTGTGTATAAATATTAGGGGTTAAAGTATGAAATTGCCGATTTGTACTGAAAAATTGAAATTCGTTTTATCTTTAATTTAACATATTTATTTAATCAAAATAATTACCATTATTATCTATACATTGCTGCCATCTAATAGGAAGGTCATTTATGCCTTTGCGATAGAACTCTCGTGACCTAGATTCGACAAGCTGTGTGAAAGCATTTTGTACTGCCTCCTGAGATGAAAACTTTTTATCACGTAGAAAATTGTCCAAATCACGAAAAAAATTATAGTCCGTTGGAGCAAGGTCTGTCGAATATGGAGGGTGACGAATGATTTCTAATTGCAGTTCCTGTAGAATTAACGGTTTCTCGTGCTGCATGAGGTCTCGCGTTATCATGGAGCAATAATGGTGAAGATCTATTCATGAGTCGGGGCTGTTTCACTGCTAGTTTTGCTATCATTATTCGGAGTTTGGCACAGTAGACATGTGCCGTTATTGCTTGACCAGATCGGAGAAAGCTATAGTGAATAACACCATGCTGAGACCACCAAACAGTTACCATTACCTTTTTATTGGTAAGCTTTGCTTTAGGACACTGTTGCGGCGTTTGACCTGGGGTCAGTCATTGCATTTTTCGTTTACGGTTATCGTAAAGAATCCACTTTTCATCACATGTCACAATTCGATCCAATATTCCTTCATTTCTGTATCGATTCAACAAGGCAACACAAGTTTCAACGCGTTTCTTCCTGCAGATCAGTCAAATCATGAGGCACCCATTTCTCATATTTTTTTATTTTATTGATTTGACGCAAATGAGTCAATATTGTTGGTAAGGTAACGTTAAATGCCGCTAATTCCTGGGTAGTTTGGCTGGGATCGGCTTCCACCATCACTTTCAATTCATTGTTATTCACCTGTGTGGGCGGTCTTCCACGTGGTTCGTTCTTCAAATCAAAGTTTCCATCACGAAAGCGTTTAAACCAAAATCGCACGGTGCGTTCATTAGCAGTCCCCTCTCCAAACGCAACATTGATATTGCGAGCTGTTTCTGCCGCGTTAGTTCCGCGTCGGAACTCGTATTAAAAAATAACTCGAATTTTCGAAGTATCCATCTTTCTTGTCTAAGCTGAATAAAAAAACATCTGAAAGTCGATAATCGAATGTTGCACATTTTTTAAAAGAAGAACTTCATAGGTACCATGTGAAAAAAGTTTCACTCAAAAATCTCAAACCAAGAAGGTTCTATGTCAATTCGAAGTACCTATTACAATAAAATGGCAATTTAATTCTTTAACCCCTATTATTTTATTTTATGTATACACGATTATAATACAGGAAAAAAATAAGAATACAATTATCTTAATCGCTACAAACATCAACGCTAATTATATATAATCATACAATCTTAGACTAACATATTAAATACAAAAATTATAAATCAAACACTAGAGGTATCTATTTACATTAAAACTAATTCTCAATATCAGAATCAACGGATTCAAAATCGGACGAATCCGATAGAAGATAGTCTTCCTGAGTTTGTGGTCTGTGGTCTTGGTTGGAGTTGGAGTCGAGTCTCTATAGTGGGAGCTATGATGAGCTTTCAGACCTCCGCCCACAATTTATTAGACTTTTTTTTTTCGGTACTTCCCGGAGGTTGTTGATCAGAGGATCAGACGTTAAAATCAACATATTGAGCAAGTCTCTATTCGTGGCAAGACGAGAGCACTTTCTGGTGTTGTGCTCTCTAAACCTCCAGCAGTCTTTGTTTCTCGCTTCTTGGGCTTCCTCTGAAACCTGCCCTATTGGAATTATTGCCGTCTTAATCACCTCTGTACTGTGAATAAGCAATTTATGCACATTAGCAGGCATGTAGTACCACGAGTAGAGACTCAGATAAAGTCTTCTTGTCTCAAGACAAAGCTTTTTGAATTCAACAAGATTTATCTCGAAGCCAGAAGACAATGTCCTCAACAATACATCAAAGTGTTTGATGATTGTAACATCCAATCCTGTGATCTGAGCACTCAGTTCGGAGTTCCCGAAAAAACGTCGAGCTGTGTTTCCATCATTTGTGGAACCAAATCCTGGCTTTGGCTTGTCCACAATTAATCCCATTTCATGCTTGAATCGTTGTTTGATTTCGTCTAATCGTTGTTTTACACTTGCTTTTTCTGGATTTTCACCATTTCACTGGATTGTCCTTTAGAACTCTGGCAACGTTTTTATGTCCAGTTGTCCGTGCAGCTACCTCTGCAGCAGTACTTAATTCCCCAACACTCCGCGATTGAACTAAATCAGCAACTCTACGTTTCTTAGTTTTAAAAGATGAATTTTCAAAAACTTTTTTGGTCTTCCGGGTCGAGAAAGGTCAGCGGATGAGGTAGAAGATTGTCCTGCCGGGGTAGCGGGATCGTCCGAAAGGGTTACCGCTGCCCTGGTACATAAAGGGCTAAGGAAGGAACACGGGTGGGTTTTAGTCAGTAAGAGTCTGACACTCCCTTCTGCTCCACCCAGAGCGAGAGGGGTCATTTGATGATTTCCCATCCTCAAAAAAAAAAAAAAAGGTAGAAGGTTGTGGTTGAGTCAATCGCATGCACAGAAAAATCATACTTAGACAAAATAAATTCAAATAGACGATCATTTCTTTCGTCTTTTTCGTGCTTAAGCCACTCTTCGAAAAACTCCATTTTACTAATAGAGTAAAGCATTACTACAAAAAAAAAAAAAAAAATTGTACTCAACGGTGCTATATTAAATATATGTCATAATCATCTATAGCCATGCAGCTAAATCATATCAAAAATTCAGAGTAGATACAAGAGGATACATGGCTTTTCCCAGCCTGATAATTTCGAAAACAAAGAAAAACTTTTTTTTGTTGTGTATTCGCAGATAGTCTACTTTATGAAAGTTTCTGATTCTGACACATTAAAAGATTCTAATAAGAAAATAATATAGTACATACCTTCAGAAGTAAAATCCATCACTAAAACTTTCCACAAAATTCGAACTGTCACCATGAGATGTTAGTGCAAGTGTCGTGAAAATGCAACTGACCTAACTCTTTAACTGCATTTACCTCATTAGCTTACTTTGATAAACGATGACTCATCAGTATAGAATCCTAGACGTAAACAATTCTTGGAATCAGAGGTTTAGGGGTGTTGTTTACAGGTAGAAAGTACAAATTTCCGGGAATTTGATAATGACTTTTGTCCACCTGGCTTGTTCTACGCCGTACACTGTTGGACGTGTTCATTCCCGGCGCAACGATCTCGACGATCGAAATAGTGTCGACGTCGCACGGCGCACCCGCACGATGCTGCGGCGCGGCGTGCGGCGGTCGCGTGCACCGGTCGCGTGCCACGCTCGTTGACACGTGGTGGTGACTCCCGCATACAATGGCACGCACTGGACACACTTCCCCGTCTATTTGTTTCCTCATATAATACAATACGTACATAAATACATTTCCCTATCAAACCTACATTATTAACAAATCTATGAATGGACTATGAAGTGCACCCACCAACCAGTACGTTGTATGAAGGAGCCATTAATTATAAACATAAAAGTGAAATGTTACTTTCAAACTTGATTGTTTTAATATGTGTACAACTCACTTCATCAAATGTAATAAAAGTCCTAGTGTTTGATAAATCCTGAAACGCATCAAGGTTGAATAGTACACAAACGAGAGAAGCACATTAGCGACAGTGTATGTGCGTCCCTCGCGGCTGCGCGGCGGGCGCGCGCTCAGTGTGCTATGGGCTTCAATCACTCATATGGCAGCTACTTTATGAATAATATATACAGATATTATTCTTTCTGATGCACATTGTAATCACAATCATGAATCTTGCAGTCGTCTCGTCTTATTCATTGGGAACATAATCATTTGAACACGGAGCAATACATGCTGAAAGTCGGCGCTGTGCCGATTGAGATTTGCGTTGTGATTACAATGCGATGTGTAAGGCTAAGAGATCATCCATCGACCATCGTCATGTTGCGAGCCGCCTGCAGCCCGCCGGCCCGCGTGACGTCACGCGCTGCAGACGGCTCCTTACCTCTCAGTTGTTTCGTTTCGTTTCTGTTTGAGTTCGACTAATTTTCATTCAACGTTTAGTTTGTTGGTTTTGTTTGAGAGCTGTGTTAACATTGATTTCATTATTTAGTATGAGTTGGTCGGTGTGTCTGTCCGTCATGTTTGGGTTGTTGTGCACCGCGCCCGCGCCGGCGCCTCTCGCGCCGTAGATCGTGTTAACGAACTTTTACTTTGCCCTACTTTATGTTCTCGTATAATTGACATTGGATCAGTGACTAGTAATAATGCAATATACTTTTATTTTATATAAAATAAGAGTATTTTTCTGCTGATGTGAAATTAAACGAGGTTTTATGAAATTTACCATAGAGCTGGTACACAGGTTGGTATCAATGTGAAAATATAACAGCGCTGTCCGTACTGTTTTTCTTTACGATCCAATTTTGATTATGACATTAACACAAACTGGTTTAATTTCTTATTGTTCTCGCCAAGCAATAGTGGTTCTTATTTCTTTCGTAAACAGAGCATTACAGTTAAATGTTTTCGTTTGTACAACACAACATAGACTGCGTGTAGTCACTCCACTAAGCGGTTGAAGAGCTATCGCTGCGTCCTAGACATAGTGTTACTGAACAAGAAACTTATTACATAACTATTACAAAGACCAACAATTCAAATAAACACAATGGCAAATACAGCGCCTTCAGGCTTTCTGCTGACATAAGGAATGAAGTACAGAACTACAAATACGTAGTTTGTTTTTATTATTAAGTTTTTGAGTTGGTTTGTTCATTTCACCGCCATCCAGCGTAGTTTAACATCGAGGATGTGTCAGTAACGAGTCGTGGTAACATAAGTAACCGGTCTGTGATCGCTTTGACTAATTTGCTAATCGAGCTCGGGCAGCTCAGAGAAACTACAAAGCTGATACTTTTTATATGAAAAAAACTGTAGTCTGAATATTGTAGAGTGTGACGTGCTGCCCTGCGCTGCGCTCGGCACGACCGCCGCGCAGGCCGCAGCCGGCACTGGCGGGTGCTCTTCGACCCATGGCGGCTTGCACAATTTTCCCCGTAGAGTCGTTGAGATCGCAGTGTTCCTTAGACTTATGAGCGCCTACACAGCGATACATTTCTTGTAGAAAATAAATGAGAATTTTATTTTTAAAAAAAAACCTATATTCTAATGAACGCTGCAGTCTCTGTATCCTCGTCGTGTTATTGTTGTATGGCTATGAGCAGGAATCTGTATGATTGTATTAGTCCGAGGTAGCGAGGTAGGCATGCATCGCTGTCGCATACGTTGCTTGCGGTCGCGGGTTACTTCGATGTATCGCTTGAACGTAACCCGCTATGTAATGGAAACGTGTAGAGTTCACTTTTTATTTGCAATGTTGTAAATATACTAGTTGGTTGTTTATGTGTCGCTCCGCTTCAATACGTCCCGTCAGTTTGACACTTGGATTGGTAGACATAGAGGCAGGCACACGCAGCAACTAGCAGGCGACCGGCAACACTACCAGACAAACGTCTCAACACAAGCTTCGTAACTGGAAGCTTGATCAACTATTGTTTCAAATTGCGAGCACTTGACGAACGACACTAAATTCACGTGACCAGTGTATCGTGATCATGATTGGCTGCGACGCATCCCTACGGCTACTGCGCCTGAGCGTGACGTCACAGCGTACAGTCGCGACCTACGAAGCGCACAGGGCATGATTCTCTGACAGTGTCATTTCAGTTCGTTAGTTTCGGTTCCTTTATTTTATTATTTTTGTTGTATCATCCAGTCACATCCTTCATCATATTTAGAAATTGTACGTAGAAACTAATTTAGAATCCCATTAAATATGAATCATAGCAATAGTAGTGCTAAATTAGATATTAGGAATTCTAAATAAATATTTCAAGTATCGAGTTCAGATGAGTTATAATTTTAGCAATATTGTATAATATTTTAGAATACATTAATTTCACGCTAGGATTAGGGATCACAGTGTCATGCTCTCTCAAGCCTTCTGTGTGGTCGAACACCCCCTGGTCCCCGAGCACGCCAGCCGGCCGCGCGGCCTGCTGCGGGTCGTGTCGCAAGTAGTAGTGTGAGTGTAGTGTCGCCCGCGCGCTGACTGACTGTCTGTTGTCTGTTGCAGCGAGTATTTGTATGACGCGTACGCGGACCGCGATAACGTACCCCTTGCCAAGTAAGTGCCCCGTGCCCCTGTGCCTGTCCCGTGCCCGTGCCCTGTGCCTGTCCCGTGCCCGTGCCCTGTGCCTGTCCCGTGCCTCCGTTCCTCTGTGCCTGCACGAGCCCGGTGTGCGCTCGCATGCATGTTATTACTGCTTTTTTTTCGGTTCTAATTCTATGTATATGTGCCTATTGTAACAAGCTCATTTGTAAATACGATATAGCGGTGAATGACCGAGTAATCTAGTTGTAATTTAGTTTAGTTATGATAACCTTGTACATACGTGTAGGAGTCGTCGACCGCATGTGACGGAAGTGGCACGATTATTGTACCCCGTGCAGCAATAGTCGACAGCACGTCCGTGTGAGCATGATCATGTTACTACAGACTCTGTTAGCGTTCTGTTCAGTTCTTTCAGTTCATTTCATTATGTTCATTTTATTTTAACGACGGTCGGTCAGGATCACACTATACGGTCGCGACGGCTCGAGGTCGGCTCGAATGCCTAGTTTTATCGGTAGATAATCTCGTACTCGAGTTGCAAAGTTCATTCGTCGACGACGAAGTCATCGAGGGTGTCGATCGCGCCGGACGACGTCGTCGCTCGAACTCGTCGGCTTATCTACCGGTAAACGATCTGTCGCCGGAGAGCGCCGGCCACTAAACATAGTCGCGCGCACGCAGCGGCTCCAAGCGCAGCACGCTGGACATCGAGGGCAAGATCCAGGAGTGGCGTGCGCGTGCGCAGCCCTCCGCGCCGCCCGCGCCGCCCGGCCCGCCCGGCGCGCCCGGCCCGCCCGGCCCGCCCGGCCCGCCCGGCCCGCCCGGCCCGGCCGCCCGGCCCGGCCCAGCCCGGCCGCCCGCCGCGTCGCGCCTGCTGCTGGCGGGCGGCGACGTGCGCTGCCAGCTGCTGCCGCCGCCCGCGCTGCTGGACGACCTGCGCACGCGCCTGGACCACAAGGACGAGGACAGCGAGTCCGGCATCCACGAGTCCGAGTAACCGCGCACGCGTCCACACCTCCCTACCGAAATAAATATAAAAACGATCGAGTAGGATACCCGATTCGCGTAGTTTTCTAGTCGTCGCAAATCACGAGCGCGAGTCAGTATGACTCATGTCATTGATACTTATAAGTTTTGAATTGCAAGATTGACGCGTGTAACTACTATAGTTCCGCAGTCCTTGCGACACGTTGTCTAGCGTCGCTCCCGCGGGACAGTAACGTGCGCGCTGACACCGCGCCTCCTGAAGATTTCCCACGTATAGCCCCGCGTTGTTAAGAGCACGGGTGACTTTATGGAGTCACGTCTCAACCGGGCTATTATCACTTGTTTTGAAACTTATATAAGCTTGTTTGGAGGATCCCGCAAGGTTGATTTTAGCCAACACACATGAAATTCGACCAATTTTTAGTAGTTGTAAAAAAATGGATTTGTCTTCCGTCGTTAACAGTTTTTATAAAAGTTTTATTGTTCAACTTTCAAACGTCGTTTGTACCTTAGTACATTTTGATAAAAATAATTTTTAAAAAATCCAGGATTTTGAGGACTTGTAAAATCTAGGCCAAAACACTGTCCATTTTACTAATTCATTCATATCAATCGTTAATATCTCTACATAAGTATAAGTGTGTAACATTATGTACCCATATCTCACAACATAGTATAGCATAGCTACGCTTCGCTTGATCGTTTCGAACGAGAACGTCCATTCGCTACGTATACAACCGCTTCTGCCTCGCCCTCCTGTTTGTGGCAAACATTGGCAACGCATTGCGAGAATCTGTACCCAGTACAGTTACTTACAGTAGGCAAGGATCTATAGGGAAACGGGTCATTATATAAAGCTTTGGAAAGGTTTCTTACAAATATTATGAAAGTAATCGTTTCATTACACATACCTGCGTACCTCGGAGCTCGTAGGTTCTGAAAACTTGGTTTTCTAGCTGAATTACACTCGTAAGTGGCCGCCTATCGGATAAGATCAGCCAATATTTGTCCAAACATTTGAACCCGTATACTATATTGCAACGCTGGTACAAGTAATATTGATCTCTCTATTTTGTATATAAATGGTCGTAATGTAGCGTCGTAGTGTGAGGTGAGAGCCGCGTGTGCGACACTTAGTTTTGATACGGATTGTACGTGCAGCGCGCTCGCACTAGACACCGTTAGGGAAGCCGGCCAGTTTGTGCTGTAACGTGATATCGAATGCGTTGGTTATTGTTTAGGTACTGCGCTGTGATGTACCCACAGGTGCGCACGAGTGTGTCGCACTAGCTAGGAATTTATTGAACTATATAACGTTTAGACAAAGTAAACAAATTAAAATTACTTAAAAGGCTTTTCAAAAAGGCAAGTATTATTAAGAATGACTATAAAATCGAACACTTCTTTGAATTTTTGCTAATATTTATTCCCATTTTTATGCATTTTGAATTTCTGATGAATGAAAGTGTTTGGTAGGTAAGTAAATTTCTACAAAACATTGTATTTATAGATTTTTCACCTGTTTCTACTTGTATAATATTGAAATTGCAAACAGGATCCAACTATATCGGGATTTAATCATTAATAAAAATAATAATATGACGTAATCGGAACATGCGCACTGCAGTGAATTGACGTAGTTACATAGTTAAGGAACGGTTTGTACATAATATGTAATCACCAACCCGGCGCGCCGCTGCCTGCCGCACGTACGGCACGCACAGGAATAGTTCCTAATCAAATCCCAACTTGTTCTGAAGTGACTGTCGGATACCGATTATGACATTTTAGGCGTTTTCGGCCATAGTACACAGCTCTCATAAGTACATTAAGTGTTATAAAACAAAACGAGCTCTAATGTGACGTCAGCGTCGCGCCACCAGCTGTTAAAGAATGCTCACATCACGATAAAAATATAAACTTATTAATAATTTAATATATCATGGTAAGCTTAAGGTTGTAGTCGTTTAACAACATATCCAGGTTTTTACATTTATACCTACATTGTAAGGTAACAATTTTTAGGTTAAGAGTGTCTTAGAACAAAGTCAGTGCTCGAAGCGCTGCGCTAGGGCGTGTAGCTAGAGTGACGTATTGTAATGTGAAGTAGTTGAGTGCGGGCGGTGCGCTGCGGCCAGCGCGGCCGTGCGCGGTGCGGTTACCGGGCTCGTGGGAGGCGCGCCGCCGCCAGCGGTAACATTCACCACTGTAACCCGATTTACTGAGTTCGCTTTATATTTGGTGCTACTCTTTCTTTATTTGGTCTTTTCGTAGTGTGCGTGTTCTTACTTCCACGGGTGGGACTAACCTAATGTTTGCTCGTTTGAAATGGCGTAGTAATGATATGAAACGTTTGATGTTTCCGTATGTTGCGCCGCTATTGTCACGTTGTTTAGCTGGTTGAACCTTCTTTTATAAAAGCATATAAACGTACCAAAAATCATGCATCCCTGTTAGACGTGTAATGTGTAGTCTTTGGAATAAGACCATAATAGTGAATGTGTCGATAGTCGTTAGCTGAATAGAATGCTCGGTAGTCCAAAACGTGGGTACCAGTTTAAATAAATGCTCCTTATAGCTGTACACACAACGACACGTCAGGCTACACGTGTCTAGTTAGTACTGGGGATGTTAGCGGATGTTAGCGGATCCTGCAATGTGTGTCCGTACTATGAGACGTGTCGTCGTGCGTACGATAGAACTGATGAACCTTCGTTTTGGTGAATCTTGCGTAAACTAGATACAGTAAGTACATTTTTGGTACGTTTTAATGCTAATGAATTTCTATGATAACTTGTGTGATTATTACTAATGATTTGCATCTTAACATTACTAAGCTCATAATTGGCTGTTTCTAGATATTTGATGACTAAATGGAAAAGTGTGGCCTTTTCTGTTATTTTGTTACTTGTTGCATGAGTCCCTGTCTGTGCTTCGCTTGTGTGGTCCATTTACCCATGATTTATTTTTGTTTTTGTGTATCTTTCTAATAAAACTTTTGTTTGATTTTCTTCAATGAATTCATTCTGATAATAAATTCGCATGTAGTAAACATCCATCATTAAAGTTAAAGTTCATAAATATATTACAAGTGCAACTCGATTTGAGCTTCCTTTACATTGTTAACTTCCCTAAGAATTCACTTTGACTATTGGTATTCTTTTTAAATAATGTCGCTATCAATGTGTTTGCAATGCGGCGCACGCTGTAGCAGCGCGTGTCGCCGCCACGTGACCACGTGACCACGTGACCACGTCACGACCTGTCTACGCCCGAAATGAATAATGTATCTCAATCCCAATCTTGATCCGAGTCCGGTCTGTGACGGCTGCTCGTGATCCGCCTTCTCAGGGACCCACATTGGAAAACTCGGTCGTCGATCGGTTACAGACAAAGATCAGGATTAGAATTGAGATACATTGTTATTGTCGGGCGTCAGTTAGCAAGTACTGATTGTGTTGCGTGTTGTAGCGCCTACAAGGCAGAAAAGCGGGCCGCGCGCTCCTCGCGCGACTCGCGCCAGGCGAGCGCGGGGCGCGGGCGCGGGGGGCGCGGGCCGGGGGGCGAGGCCGCGGGGGGCGCGGGGGGCGCGGCCCGCGACCCCGCCGTGGCGCCGCCTCTCGACGCATACCACGCGCGCAGATATAATGATATGGCACCAAAGTAAGTACCGCCGCTTCTTATCGCCTCTCTCCTCTAACGTACGACTGAATGTGTTCGGCTGGTGCTGGTAGTGAACTCTTCCAGTTTTGTTACTTTACAATGACTTATCCTCACACTGGAACGCCATACGGCAATTACACCAATGGAGGAAAAAATCACTTCACATCGAACGAGTGGCGATGGATGACGCACGCTCACGCAGCTCGCCACGCTGCGTGAGCGTGCGTGATTTTGATAGAATAAAATATAAAAAATGAACTATCCGTGTTAGGGTTGTTTTTTCCAACGCCAGATAATTTTATTCGAGGAATAATTTTAAAATTTTGTCAGTTATTTCATACAAAAACTGTCAAACGTCAATTTTATCCCTCGAATAAAAGTTATCATTAGTTTTATTTATTATGCGGATAAAAAATCCGGGTAATAAATAAAACTAATGAGATAATATATTCGACGGATATCTGGATAGCATGCCCTAATTGCAAGTAATCACATTAGACCGAAACACTGCACGTGGATCAACTAAATAAAATAATGCGGGTTCCCAATACGGCGGAGGCTTACACAAAAAATTCAAAAAAATAATTTTATATTAAATTCGATGAGCTTCGTCTGTTCCTTATATCCTTCCCGTTCTTTCCTACCATAACCCCAATGATCGAGCGAGAAAGAAGATGGATGTCGGCTATCTTTTGGGAAGATTCGCGCCCTTTTCCATGTACAGTCCTCTTAAATGCCTAAGTAACTTACTATAGACAATTGTATTGTAATATATTCAGAATTTGCTGGATTACACTTGTTTATATTAAGTTACCTAGTCATTTAGGACGGACAAAACAAACAAAGTGGAATAAGCATTTTCATTACCACTAAAGTGCGAAGTGGAGCGAGTCTGTTGTGGACAGTATCAGTGAACGTGATTGCCGCGTGGAATGCATCAGCTCCAGCATGTCATACTCAAGACCTCAACAGAAGTTACCTGGTGTGCCTTCTATTCCGTTATCCATTTCCGACGACCGCTCATCGATAGGTATTTTATTGTGACTTGAAGTTCCCCGCCAACGTTTACCTATACCATAGCCGGCGAACGAGGCCGGTTCATAAATAGTACTTTTATCATCATAACGTTTAACAATGATGTTCCTACGTATAGAATAAGTAGGTACAGTCCATCGCATGTCCACGGTAACAATATTTGATTTGATAGCGCCACTAGCTTGGTTTTTGTATTTGCACGTGTTAGTAACACTTGACGTGCGGTGGACCTTACCTGCCTGCTCTAAAAGCAAACTCCTCGCCGTGTATGAGATCCCTTCGAGTCGGTGAGTGTTCGCTCACAGCGGTCGAATGCGAACCTCGACCGTTGCTCCGGTGAGCACCTGGTGACGGTGGCGTCTGTTGCAGGCACTGGGAAGAAGGACCGCCCCGCTACCTTGGCTCTACCGAGTACGAGCGACCCCCACCCTACTACTATCCCGGACCACAGTGAGTGTCTCACCGAAAGCATCACGCAATCACTCTGCAACAAGCGCACTGGGACATAGCGTTCTATACGACTTGCACTCGATAACATCAAAGAAGCCGTGTATCAAGTCCAGTGGTCCAAACGTTAGGCCCATCAGGACGTGACACCTGTTACCGCTGAACTGGCCGGTCGCCACTAGATGACGAGCTACCGAAGCTACTTATCCAGTGCCCCTAACAAACAGCATCAGCTGTCGTGTCTGTTTAGTAGTGAAAGTATTCCTATGATGCAATTGTTAGGCAGTAAAGTTGTTGCGTGTATTGTCGGAACACAGCGAGCATCCGTATCAGTATCACCCAGTCCATTTATATTTTTAGTTTTAGCCCTAGTCCGGCCCGGTTTAGTACTCCTGAGCAGTGGACCGGGCACAGCGGCTGGAGCTGGACGACTTACTGTGACGATAGGTACCCGCGAGCGCTGGAGCTGTGGCCGTAGGCCGACATACATTTTTCCAGTCATACATATAGATATTGTTAGCTCTAGCATCAACCTCAGAAGGAAGACGGTTCCAAACTCGCCCCCACAGCGAGTTGGTGCTAGGTACCTATTGTGCGCGATAGTGTCCACGTTTACGGTAGCTTGTTTCTGTATGGATACCGCTATTTGTAGGGGCTAGTGCAAAGACGATGCGGCGGTACAATTTTGCTGTCGTTTAGAAAAAGGTAAAATTGGGATTTCTGTTCTGTAATCACAGCTCAGCGTCAGTGCTAACATTATACTTTTTGCTGTTACAGTGATAGACAGTAAACTGGCGCTCACGGAACTCGACGAAGACCTGCTCAAGTACTGAGGCGACGCCGACACCTCACCACAACAACATTGTGAGCGCGACTGTGTTGTAGCCATCACTTGCAATATATTAAGACGCACTCCCGCGCAGGCTGGACATCTTATAGATCTGATAATATATTTAGTTTGCTATTGATCTCGACGAATTGTAAAATAACTGATGACTACAACATGTAGCGTGTTAATGAATGCTACGAACGCTGTTCGTACTGCGCTCTGCCGCAGATTACAAATATAGTCTTAAGGAAATACTACATATTGCAATCTAATAGTATATTTTAAATACCAGATTTAGTGTTTACTAGGGCGCGAGCTCACGTTTGAACAAATGTTTTAACAATAAGTGTCGAGTGTTCTGTATTGTTAGTCTGTCATGTACGTAGTCTGCCAAACAGTTTAGTATACAAGCCTAAGTAATTATGTTTCCACAACATTGCCAATATTCATTGTAACTGTGTGCGTAATAGCTAGTTTGTTTAGCTTAAGACACATAATAGTGATGTAAAAGACTTGACCACATCACATTCACTGTTCAAATTCAAAGTAGTGGCGAGTAGCCTGTATACCTGTTGGTGCGACTGTGGCGCAGGACACGCCGACAGTCGCCGTCGACATCTCCAGTAGCACGCAGAGCTCGCTCGGCGGCGCCGCCGACGCGCGGGCGGCAGTGGGGCCGAGTGACTCCTGCCGACTGCTTGTGATGAACAAGTCTAGTAATACGCCTAGTTCTAATCCAAGTACTATTGTAACAGTGTTAGTCTACTATTATAATGATATAAGTATTTACAAGTGCGAGTCTCGGTAACAGTTACTGCCATACGTTGGACTGTCTGTTAGTGGCGGGAGGAGTGCGGCGCGGAGCGAACTTGATACTTTATTGTGCACGTACTAGTTTTTGAAGTCGGTCAAGTATCTACGCCGCGCAGGCCTCACCACCAAACAGCGTCGGCTCAAGATTATTAGTAGAATACGTTAATAGCGATCTCAGGGTCGTGTTGGCTTTAAATGATTTACACAATTATATTACTTTATGTGTGTTGTTACACGCGGATCACCACGACCGCACAAAATGTGTTTGAGTTTGAAATCTAAGAGATTCAGTTTTAAGTTAGAATTTATGTATTATTATATTATGTAGATAAATAAGTTTCTTTCTCTTGTTTTTTCATTCACTTACTCTGCTACAAGTAATTGTGTAAGGAAATACAAAGTTTGTGTGAAAAAGCGACAGAGAATACTTCCTGGCGACACAGACACACGCGACACCGAGGGAGCGTAGAGTTCACTCGTTCACACGTACACATCACGCCGCGAGATTGTAATGCATTTATATTTAAATTGATATCGTCAAGTATTATTGAGTTGTACACTTGTGCCGTGTGAGCGACACTGAGCGTCACGTGCGTCGCGTGTGTCGCGTGCGTCCTCGACCTGCCAAACTACACGCCTTAGTTGTAACGTTACGTGAAGCTGGCCGGTGTGCACGTTCCCTGCATCACTGTTCAAATACTCTAATGGAACGTTTACACTGACCAATGTACGCTTAACTTTTAATAGAAAATTCAAATATTTACGCATATAAATCAATTTTTTAATTATTTTATATAATTTTGTGCTAGTTCATATTTACGAACAGTAGTTTTCTATCCACATTTCTAAGTTCGGGCATTTTATAAAACTGCCCGGGCATTATACAAGTTGTTCGTAACGTAGTACTACCATTTATCCTATTTAGTACCTATAATTGAGTGATTATTCGACATTTACATTTGATCTGTAAGCTCGGAGTGCGAGATGTTCAAATAATTGATTAATTTGTTTAAACTTAATGTGTCATATCGTTAGTAAGTGCCGTTTATTGTATGTGCGAGTGTGAGTGTGATACCAAATACTTGTCGGTGACTGCACCGGAGTCTCCCGGCCGCCGCGCTGCTCACACTGTGCGACACACTGCGACACTGTGACACATGCGACACTGTGCGACACACTGCGACACCGTGCGACACACTGCGACACTGTGCGCGGCGGCCTGCTACAGCCGGAGGGCGCAGCGGTGGCGGGCGGCGCCGAGCACAGTATACGTGTAGTCAATTCGTCGTAGGTAGTCAATAGTTCAATTATTAAGTCTCTTGCGATTTAATTATATGTGCTGGAGGTCGTCAATGGTATAGATGTGCAATACTATCCAGTGTCCGCCTGGCGGGCTCGCCCGCTCCCGCTGCGTCGTGTCTATTGATCTCTGCGCCGTCTTCCTGCAGCCCGTGAGTGCTGCCCATCTCAATAAATTCTCAATATTTAAGTGTAAAAGTGGGCTGTTCACGCAACGTTGTAGCCGTCACGCCTTCACGTTAGGAAAGGATGAATTTATGGACTGAAGTCTTAGGCAAATCGGGTTTTAAGCAAAACGTGTGATCCCTACAGCGTTGCGCCGACCGGCCGTGTGTGTGAGCCTGTCCTGTCTAAGGATGTGTCAAATAAATGGGAACATTATTTTAAGCGATAACCTTTCCTGCTCACTTTACCGTAGAGGACTTCCTTTTGGAAACAACTTGTGAAAATATTCTAGTGTTTATGTTGTGCCGCTGCTCAAAGTTGTGTCGAGTCGAAGGTGCTAGCTCGCGGCGCCGCTCGCTGTCAGCACGATTAGGAATAACATTGTTTGGCCATTTTGTATTGATTTATTGGAAGAGAGTGGCGACGTACTGGATAGTGTTAGTGAATGTTAAGTTAAGCTAGAGTTTACGTAATTCCAATGTAATCTTTAATCAAGTAGTAATGTAACCAAAAAGAAAGGTTTTGTATGAGCGTTGGCTGTGCGACCCGCATATCGGACTGTAACGACGATTGTAAAATAAAAACATTTAATTATCTCTTATAAGCTGTTTTTATTTACTAACCTGAAAAATGTTACAAGAACATGAACGTACTGAACCAATAATAGCGAAGCAGGTGTCCGCACTGTTACCAGGGACCAGCCCATCACCACAGAGTGAGTCCAAGTAACATAAAGTTAATGTGTTACTAATAACCCTGTTATTAGTAACACATTAACAACCTCTCAACTTTTGTTCTATAACTTTTATTAGGTACCGTGAAACATGCCAACTTTGCCCACTTTTTTCGAATAATTACAATTTTAACACGATTTTTCTATGGAGACCTAAGTATTTTCCTTCATCAGCTACTGTAAGATCATGTGCATGTGTTAGTACCTATAGCTAAATTTACTATTATTCAACATTTAATTCAAAATATTAGTTCGATTTTGTTAGCGGGAAAAGTTATCTGGACTTTTAGCCAACTTTGCCCATATTGATTTTTGACGCAAATACGGCCTTTATGCAGATGACATTAAAATCAGTAGGTACAAGAATTTTGGTAAAGATGGCGGTTACTTTAGGAATGTAGACGACACTATGCAAAGTTTCTGACTAAAATGACTGACTGACTGACTAATGTACCCAGGATTTTGTAATAATATCTTGATTGAAAAGAGTGTCCGTGGAG
This sequence comes from Apamea epomidion, assembly GCA_947507525.1. NCBI lineage: Eukaryota > Metazoa > Arthropoda > Insecta > Lepidoptera > Noctuidae > Apamea > Apamea epomidion. The sequence goes on from OX382232.1 coordinate 673,008, forward strand.
TTTCTTGCCCGTTCTTCTCCATAGAGATCTACGTTTTGGAATGGGCAACTAGATAAAGATAATTTATTTGTCAAACATGCGTTTACATAAACTGAATAATCAGACATGCAAGGTATTAAATTAATAGATGTGAGCGTCCATGTTTTGCCAATAACGGCGTACAAATTTTGTAGGTATAAAAATTACATCTAATTGCATTTTACATAATAGTCATTCTAAATTTCATTTCAAAATACAAAACAGCTTCAACTTTCTGACTAACTGACCGACTATTTAATTTTGACAATTTAAAAGTGGCTGTAAATGGTTTAATTGAAATAAATGATTTTAGTTTGAGTTTGACTGGGCAATGTTACCCTGACATTTTTTCTATTTTTCATACAATCTACATTTCGCCTTTTAAAAGTGCTAGGGTTGGTACATACCTAGTAAAAATTTTACTCTGTTTTTTTTTTTGTTTTCTACAAAGAATATGTGTTTAGGTAAATAAAAAGCAAAATGTTTCACGCTTATTAGTATTTAATAACATTTTAAATTACAATTAAGTAATACTTTTTTTTCTTGAGGTCCCGTTCCAGCTCTCGCCTTTGAAATATTTTGAGTGGTTCTCACAGTCAATGTGTCTCGCCAAAAAGCCCTGGACCCATGCATCGCCGGGAATCTGATTCTTGAACATAATATGATCAGAATCAGAATCAGAATCAGAATTATTTATTTGTGAAACATAGGTGAAGAACATATATACATTAATCATACATGTCAGGGTCTTAAATAGATAAGTGTTGCACTATGCTTTGTCATTGTTGACATACAAATATTAAAGTCAGGTTCGTCAAAGTTAACAAAATTTTACGTTAACAAAATACATTAAAATAATCAATTTAATAATGTCCACTACAAGAAAGAAAAACAAAAAAAACACACACAAGAAGATCATAACAAAAGAATATGCGAGAAAGTATTCGTTCGTTACATTAATAATATGAATTAATAAAATTACAGAATTTAATCAAATAGTCATCCAAAATTAAAATAGTCATCCAATTCAACATTAATAATATAAATTTATAAAATTACAGAATCTAATCAAATAGTATTATCATTAAAATAGTCATCCAGGGTATAATAACATTTCTCAACTAATAACTTGTGAAGACACCTTTTGGATTTCTTTATGATGAGAATTTTTCTTTAGATACTCATGAACTACAAGCTTTAGATCCACTTTAGTAAGCTAGGAGCCAAAATCGCTAGAAGCTTGTAAAACTCTTACAATTGGGTTCTCTTCTACAGCTGATAAAACAGCAGGATGACCCACTGACTTCAAATGTTTGTTTTTTATTTTTAACCCCCGACGCAAAAACGACGGGGAGTTATAAGTTTGACGTGTCTCTCTCTCTCTCTGTGTGTGTGTGTGTGGGTGTGTGTGTGTGTGTGTGTGTGTGTGTGAGTGTGTGTGTGTGTGTGTGTGTGTGTGTGTGTGTGTGTATGTATGTCTGTCTGTGGCATCGTAGCTCCCGAAGGGATGAACCGATTTTAATTTTGTTTATTTTTATTTGAAAGGTGAATTTGTCGGAAGTGTTCTTAACTATGTTTGATGAAAATCGGTCCAAGATGGCCGCCGCCACAAAATGGCGGATTACATATTTTTTCACAACTCCCTCAATATGGGTATCAAATGAAAGGGCTTGACTAGTAGAATAATATACACTATGATAAATTTCAAATTACAATATGGGGAATTACAAAAAACCTGATTAAATACCAAATTACCTGAATCTTAAAACGCAAGAAAATAAAAGAAATGAAATAACAAGGAGTCCCTACAAAAAGCATGAAATAAAAAATTAAATTAAAAATTTAAAAAAACCATAACGTGAAACACTATAAAAAGAAAAAAATAACCTTGAAATTATGACCCTACGCAAGCGCGTATGAAATTTCTTGATTAAATATTTTCCTGTCGGGGGACCGCTACTATTTTAAACTTTAACAGAACGTTTGGCAAATAATTAGAGCGGTCCCCCGACGGGACAACATTTAATCAAAACATTTCATAATGTTTACGATGGATTATGTGTAAGTCTACCGGCGTGCTCGATAGATGGCGTTGGCGTCGATTTAGAAGTCGCTATGGTTTCGTTACCGCGATTAGTATGTAAGCAAATGTTTTTTTAATAAATTTTGACATCTTCAATGGCGCCATGGGCAATAACATTTTCCCACAATCGTGGAAAGAAGCCACAGTCATTGGCATCCATAAGCCGGGAAAGCCCAGGACTGAACCGACAAGCTACCGTCCCATCAGTCTGCTCAAAGTCCTCGGAAAGATCTACGAGAGGCTTATTTACAAGCGTCTCAGGGTCTATGCCGAATCAAAGGGCCTCTTTCCAGACGAGCAATTTGGTTTTCGAACCCAACACTCTTGTGTCCAACAAGTCCACCGCATCACCGAACATATCCACTCAGGATTCCTGCGCGGCATGATGACAGGTGTTATCTACTTCGACATAGCGAAAGCATTCGACAAAGTCTGGCACAACGGCTTATTATTCAAGCTGTACCAACTCGGTGTGCCAGACCGGCTCGTTCTCATCCTACGAGACTTTCTGTCGAACCGCACCTTCCGCTACAAGATCGAAGGAGCGCTCTCATCCCCCCACCCCATCAGAGCAGGAGTCCCCCAGGGCTCTGTACTCGCCCCACTCCTTTTCACGCTGTTCACTAACGATATCCCAAAGGACGCTAAGACCCATCTGGCTCTGTTCGCAGACGACACAGCCATTTATTACACTGGTCGCAGCCACACCCAAATACGGCTTCGTCTCCAAACCGCAGTCAACAAGTTGGCTGCTTGGTTCAGGAAATGGCGCATCGAAGTCAACCCCGATAAGAGTCAGGCGGTTCTCTATTTGAAACCCAGACTCCAACCCACCCCCCCTCCGCCCATCACCATGTTCGGCAAGCCAATCCCGTGGGAAAAGCGAGCCAAATACCTCGGTGTTATCCTGGATCAACACCTCACCTTCTCAGAGCACATAAAGACGGTCCGTTCGCGCGCCGCTTTCGCTCTCGGTTGTCTCCACTCCGTCCTCAATGAAGGCAGCAAGCTGTCACTCAAGTGCAAAATGCGCTTGTATACAGCTTGCATCCGTCCCATAATGACTTACGCTTGCGTAGTCTTTGCCCATACCAAGCCCCGCCACATCCATAGGATGCAAACACTACAGAACCGATTCCTCCGCAAGGCCACAAACTCTCCTTGGTTCGTTCTGTTATGGTTTCCCAATGCTAGGGAAAACCCTTATTTAACAATAATTATTGATTACATAGATTTCTCTAAATTGCATTGTCATCATTTTAAAGCCAGCACTGCGTCCCGCTCCCGTGGCGCTTCAGTCTCATTCCAATCGCTGAACCGGTACCATCTCTGTATCATATCGTTGTGTCTGCCAGTTCCAAATTAGTCTAGCCCAACATTGTGTCAAGGTTAAACCCCTAATTAAAATTATTTCTTTCACGTAAACAAAAGTGTTTTTTTAAAACCTGGTTTTCGGGGTCCCGTATAACATTGGTGGCAGCTTAAGGGATTTAAAAGAAAATCCTCGGAACGCCTCAATTCAGTTTACCTATTTGTGCTGTGATAGTGACAGTGAAAAGTGCCGAAATCCAATCTCACCTCTGTGTCGCTGTGTCTCTCCATTCAACGTCGCTGTATCCTGCTGGTCTTATCAGACCCTCACATGCCCTGTGGGGCATTCTCCGAAGTTCTACCACTCACCTTGGGTGATTTCGCCTGGCAACGAAATGATTCGTGTTGCCGTCGCAGTTGCAGTGTTCCTGTAAGTACATCAGTTCTACATCGAAACCATCCGTGTTGCGAAAAAGTGAAAATAGTGCCAGTGATTTAAAATTCAAGTTCATCATAGTTCCAATTCAGTTCAAATTCCAAAGTGCTCCTTAATAATATTCATTTTGATAAAATTGTTCCCGTGTATTAGCTCTTATCATTCAGTTCCGAGAATAGTGCAACATTCCATTCCACCCCCGCACATTGCGCGTTATCTTTGTTTAGTCTGACCAGCCATGCCTAAAGACGAGCCTAGAGTCATATCTAAAGAAACAAAAGAATTAGATATGAACTTCATTAGCAAGTTTATAAATAAATTCGATGGTAGCCGTGAAAAACTTAATGCATTTTTAAATAATTGCAGAAATGCAATTAGCCTTGCGTCGCCATTTCAACAAGATATTGTGTTAAAATACATCCTGAGCCAACTTGAAGGCCGTGCCGAAAGTGCGTGCTCAATTAAAGAATTCGATAATTGGCAACAATTAGAAGAATTTCTGAAAAATCAATTTGGCGAAAAGAAACATTACGCTGCACTACTCTCGGACCTCCAAGATTGTTGTCAAACAAATAGCGAGACCGTCAACCAGTTCGCACTACGCGTAGAGACATGCCTGGCTAAACTGTTAACTGAAATTAATATATCTATACCCACAAAAAAAAAAAGGTGAACTGACTGGCCGTGTTGCTGCAATGCAAGACTTAGCATTATATACATTTATCAGTGGCTTAAATTCTCGATTGTCTACTGTAGTCCGATGCCGTGACCCTGAAACTTTAAACGAAGCCATTGGTTTCGCTGTGTCCGAAGAAAAAATATTGCAGACTATTTCTAAACGTCATCCATCAACAACTAATACCAACTCGCTTAATCAAGGACGTTGGCCTCAGCGTCGATTCCAACAGAACCGAAACTTTACACAGCAAGGTTTTCCAAACGAGCCCAATTATCAAAAACCATCGACTTCAGGTCCTCCAGTGTGCCGCTATTGTAAAAACACCGGCCACACCATTGAGGACTGTAGAAAACGGGAGTTCAATAATAATCGCTTCAGAGACCAAAATAATCAAAGACCATTTCCAAGGCGTTTTCAAAACAACCAAGCTCAAATTCATGCGATAAATAGTGACGGAGGTCATGACTACACGGATGACACTCAGGATAAATCAAAAGATGATTTAAACGAATAAAGGGCTCACGGTGGTGTCTCGTGAGGCCCAAACCTCAAGTTCCAAAACATCGCCATATCAAAGGCACCAATGCTATATCCTCTGTATCCCCTAACAATAGGGAGTTGCGAAAAAACCGCAACACTGTATCCTCTGTATCCCCTAATGATAGGGACTTGCGAGCAAATCGCAACACTGTATCCTCTGTATCCCCTAATGATAGGGACTTGCGAGCAAATCGCAACACTGTATCCTCTGTATCCCCTAATGATAGGGACTTGCGAGCAAATCGCAACACTGTATCCTCTGTATCCCCTAACGATAGGGACTTGCGAGCAAATCGCAACACTGTATCCTCTGTATCCCCTAATGATAGGGACTTGCGAAAAAACCGCAACACTGTATCCTCTGTATCCTCTGTATCCCCTAATGATAGGGATTTGCGAACAAACCGCAACACTATATCCTCTAAATCAGCTGCATCTTCTACATCCGCTGTATCCTCTACATCCGCTGTATCCTCTGCATCCACTGACTCTACCATAAACTCAACTGCTCCTCGGCCAATTCCTGAAACAAAAATTTACGAAATTAATATTGGTCCATTTAAGAAACGCTTACCTCACATCCTTATCCATTCTTCAGTGTCGGATACCACCCTATCTCTCCTGGTAGATTCTGGTGCAACTGTAAGCGTACTGAAACGATCCTCTATACAAATACCAGTTGATATCTCAACAGAAGTAATCTTTTTGAAAGGTATTGACCCCATTGATCAACCTTCACCAACCATGGGCCATTTTCCGCTTAAATTAAAAATAAATGATAAAGATATTATCACACATAGATTCCATATAATACCCCGAATTCACTTACCTTATGATGGTATACTTGGCACTGATATGTTAATCGCTTTCGGCTGCACAATTGACTACACCCGCGAAATCTTGAAAATAGGTGAAAACGAAATAAAATTACATTTCAATGAGCCCACTTATCTAATTCCTCCTAGGTCTGAAACTGTCATAGAATGCTCCGTCTCCAACCCTGAGGTGAAAGAAGGACTGGTTCTAGACCAATGTTATCACGAAGATTTACTGATCGCTAATTGCCTCGTCGCAGTCAAAGAAAACAAAAGAATTAATTTATCAGTAATCAATACTTCTGAAACTCCCATAACTCTTAAGTCGAATCTTGATATCACACTCATCCCCTTAAGTTCTATAATGAAAACTTTTGATCCATCAAACACTCATACAGTTTGTCATTTCAAAAACACTGACTCTTATATCCGAACACAAGAAGTATTAAACCTTCTTAGAATATCTCACCTAAATTCTGAAGAAGCAAATGCTCTTCACGATGTTTGCTCTGAATACTCAGATATATTCTTTATCCCTGGTGACAAATTGTCTCACACAAATGCTCTTAAACATAACATAAAGACGAGTGATCAAAATCCAATAAACGTAAAATCTTATCGGTTCCCAGAGGTACATAAACAAGAAGTGAACAAACAAATTGACCAAATGCTCGAACAAGGAATCATTAAACATTCAGAGTCTCCATGGTCTTCACCAATTTGGATAGTTCCAAAAAAAATTGATGCATCCGGACAGCAAAAATGGCGCATAGTTATCGATTACCGAAAACTAAATGACATCACTGTTGGCGACAGCTATCCCATTCCGCAGATATCCGAAATTTTAGATCAGCTGGGTCAGAGTAAATACTTCTCAACCCTTGACCTTGCGTCAGGTTTCCACCAAATCTTAATTAATGAGGAGGACGCTCCTAAAACAGCGTTTAGTGTACCTCAAGGACATTACCAATTTACAAGAATGCCATTTGGCTTAAAAAACGCACCCGCTACTTTCCAACGGTTAATGAATACCGCTCTCACAGGCCTCCAAGGCATACGTTGTTTTGTTTACTTGGATGACATAGTTATCTATAGTCACGATTTGAATTCTCACATTGATAATCTTTCGTCAGTATTCCAAAGGCTTCGAGATTATAATCTAAAACTTCAACCTGACAAGTGCGAGTTTCTCCGACGTGAAGTCGCGTATCTTGGCCATCAAATAACTAAAGATGGTGTAAAACCTAACCCTGAAAAGATAAAAGCTGTAACCCAATTTCCAACTCCCAAATCTCCTAAGGACATTAAGTCCTTCCTCGGACTTGTATCCTATTATCGCCGTTTCATTCCTAATTTCGCGAAAATTGCAAAACCATTGACTCAACTTTTAAAAAAGGATGTCCCCTTCCTATGGGAAAATCAACAACAACTCGCCTTTGATGTACTCAAGCACAAACTTACCTCTGTTCCTGTCCTTATTTATCCAGATTTTTCTGCCCCTTTCATCTTAACGTGTGATGCCTCTAATTATGCCATCGGTGGCGTACTCAGTCAAGGTCCAGTTGGGAAAGATAGGCCAATAGCCTATGCCTCTCGAACCCTAAACAAAAGTGAATTAAACTACAATACCACTGAAAAAGAACTCCTTGCTATTTTGTTTGGTTGCAAAACCTTTCGCCCATATCTTTATGGACGAAAATTCCTGATCATTACTGATCATAGGCCATTAAAATGGTTATTTAATCATAAAGATCCTAGTAGCAAATTACAGAGATGGCGCCTGAAATTAATGGAATATGAGTATGAAATCGATTACCAGAAAGGAAAACTTAATGCCGCTGCTGATGCCTTATCCCGATATCCTGTAAACCCATTGCAACCATCAGAATATGATCCTATTCCATCTACTTCTAACCAAAATGGGGACAATTCCGCGCCTCAATTTAGCCCTCTTACTCTCGAGGAGCTTGATATCCAACTGCCTCCTGGTTCCCTAGACTTTGATGATAAACTACCTTCTGTAGACCTCTTGGAAAACGATGATTCACCGCCAGGAATGGACGATCCTTCAACACCAACTACTTCTAACAAATCCCCGAATCTCACTGCAAATCCCCCTCGTGACGATAATTATAGCAAATTCCTGAAAACAATGAGCAACAAAGACTTTAATAGTAATGCTAAAATCATAGAACACAACGAAAGCATCCTGAAAAGCAACTACAAAGTCATTGCCATACCTACTTCTATCGATCTCGATGACTCCAACCCTCACGTAGAAGAAATCCTGAGTAACCTCGAAGACTCTAAAGAACTCCTAGAGAGAGAAAGAACTCTCTACTCCTTTATCTCATTTGATCATAAGGGAAAATCAATATATTTCCTATTCACTATTCACTTTGATAACAGTTCTTATGAAGACATTTATAAAAGTATACTAAATCTTCGATCCGACATATTACGTAATCCTACTGATTCTGACCTACATTTGGCCATTACTGATTTACAAAATCCTTTCGACAAACACATCTGGGCAAAAATATACAACATGTTCTGCTATATCTTTAACGATACTCAAGTAACAGTTTATATTTATCACAATACTATAATCTACCCTACACCCTCAGAGATACCTAGAATACTCCGCGAAAACCATGACATTCCTATTGCCGGACATTTAGGGTCAACGCGAATGTTTAACCGAATAAAAGAAAGGTATTTCTGGAAAAACATGCGGACAGATATCGAAACATACGTAAGAAATTGCTCTCAATGTCAAAGTAACAAAGCCCTAAGACAAATCAATAAATCTCCAATGCAAATAACTACCACTTCAACTAAGCCATTTGAACGACTAAGCCTCGACCTTGTGGGTCCCCTTCCAGAAGCTGGCCTTACTAAGCTCAAATTCATTGTTACATTACAGGACGACCTTACCAAATATTCCCTTGCTTACCCTACCGCTAATGCGACTGCGGAGGAAACATGTGAGTGTCTAGTGCACTTTATCTCTGTTTTCGGCATCCCGAAATCTATTTTAACCGATCAAGGCACAAACTTCACCGCAGATTTATTTAAAAGAACCTGCAGTTTCCTGAAAATTAAACAAATCTGGTCTTCCCCATACCATCCTCAAACTCAAGGTGCACTTGAACGCAGTCACTCCACACTTAAGGAATACCTTAAATCTTATGTTAACGAAAATCATTCTGATTGGCATAAGTATGTCTATACTGCTATGTTGGCTTATAACACCTCTACTCATTCCACTACTAATTTCACACCATACGAGCTCCTCTTCGGTCAGAAGCCTTTTATCCCGGATTCCGTCTACGAATTACAATCAGACCTTACATATCCGGAATATCTCAAGTCCCTGCATCATCGTCTTAAACTTTCACGTGAAAAAGCCATCGAAAATATACAAAGATCTAAGGAAAGATCTAAGCAATATTACGATACCCGTTCGCGACCTGTTCAGTATAAAGTAGGAGATTACGTGTATCTCAAAAATCATGTACGTCTGCGCAAAGCCCTTTCACCAATTTGGAAAGGACCGTATAAGGTTGTAAAGGTCAATGGTAGAAGCACCTTGACCTTACTCGTAAATAGACGTCATGTGACGCATCACTATGACGAAGTCAAACTAGCTCCTAGATCTGAAACGTAGCTTTAGTTATAATCTTAATACTAATTTTAATTATATTCTATTGCAGCAATTCTGCGCTGGGTCAGGAGTTCATAACGCCCTTGACGAACAGTCCTGGCATCTACTTCGACCCTTTTGGTTCCTTAAGTTTAATTGATAGTCACCTTAGTATAGTTATCCCATATGATGTATCATTTATTCATCCACATATTCTAAACCTTCGTCTTATTCTCGAGAAATCCAAACAAGTATGTGACAATGGTAAGGTCTTTGATTATTTGGAATGTAGAAATCTCTTTGAACCATTGAACACCCGTTATAATGATACAGCCCATGACAGCGAAGCTATTTTTCACCTTACATCTCGCCAGTCAAGAAGATCTGCCCTTCTAGGATTCGTAGGCACTATATCGAAAAAACTATTTGGCACAATGGATGAAGACGATGCCATCCGATTCGACAATGCCATTAAAGAAGTAGAAACAGACCAAAAGAAACTAGCCCTTCTGATGAAGGAAAATATATTAGTTACTACCTCTTCACTTAAATCCTTCAATGAAACTCTGTCCATAATTAAACTAAATGAAAAGCATTTGAAAAATGCAATTAATGAACTGTCCCAAGATATTCTAAATCTTACTTACGTTTCAAAAGAATTAGGTATTAGGTCTCGCATGCTGGAATTAACTTCCATGATAGAAAATAGCCTCCTAGCCTTGTCTTTCAAAGTTGAAGACATAATTAACTCCATCATGTTTAGCAAATCTAATGTTCTATACCCCACTATCTTAACACCTAAAGAACTTTACACCGAATTGGTGGACAATTACAGACACTTACCCGAATCTAAACAACTTCCAGTTCCCCTAAAACTCGATAACATGCATACAATTTTAAATATATCAGAAATATCTAGTTACTTCAATAAGGAAAAGGTTGTGTTTATAGTAAAAATCCCTCTTATTAACCCTATACAACTAAAAGTATATCATAATTTACCTTCACTGGTTCCTCATGATAGAAATAATCCAGAGTCATACTCGACTATCATCCCATCCTCCAAATATATTGGTGTAAGCAGAGACAGGTCAATGTACTGTAAATTAGATAACCTTGATTATTGTAAAATAATAAATAATGACCATTACCTTTGTGAAACATCAATATTGTACTCTTCTTCCGCGACACCTTCCTGCGAAACGGAAATAATTACAAAGGTACTTACCTCAATCCCTTCAATTTGTGAAACCAAATTTATTCATGGTCACGTTAGCATTTGGCAGCCACTACGCCATAATAGATGGTTATTTGTAATGTCAGAAAAAACTAAAATAAGTATTGAATGTAATAACTCTCAATCTACTGAAATAGAATTTAGTGGAAATGGTATATTGTACTTACCTTCTGAATGTGTTGCCTTCTGCAAGGACACTCGTTTAACGCCGCATGAAAATCGTAAAGTTCAACTGAAAACAATTGTTTCTAATTTTAATATTTTAAATGATTCTTGTTGTAATATTGTAGCATATAATAACATTGTATGCAACTTACCTGTAGTTAGTCTTAAGAATGTTAACTTAGATTCCTTAGCTTATGATAATCCTGAAATCCTGAAAAGCCTTAACAATATAATTGATAAGCCACATATTGTTTTGTATCAAAAATATTATTCAGGTATTACAATTGTAATTATAATTTCTATTATACTTTTTATTATCTATAAGGTGTATAAAACTGGCATACACAAGACAATAATGAGATCTAGGGAAAACAATACTCCTGAAAATAATGACCATGAATTAGATGACAATAACCCCTCAAACGTAAACACGGGACCTTCCCTTAGAATTGGCTGACTCATATTTTATTTAATTAAACATAAACTTCACCTTGAAGGGTGTAGTTTACTCTAAATCGGGGGGCTGTTATGGTTTCCCAATGCTAGGGAAAACCCTTAATTAACAATAATTATTGATTACATAGATTTCTCTAAATTGCATTGTCATCATTTTAAAGCCAGCACTGCGTCCCGCTCCCGTGGCGCTTCAGTCTCATTCCAATCGCTGAACCGGTACCATCTCTGTATCATATCGTTGTGTCTGCCAGTTCCAAATTAGTCTAGCCCAACATTGTGTCAAGGTTAAACCCCTAATTCAAATTATTTCTTTCACGTAAACAAAAGTGTTTTTTTAAAACCTGGTTTTCAGGGTCCCGTATAACAGTTCGCAACGAGATCCTCCATATTGATCTCAAGATCCCCACCATCCAGCAGTTCATGTAACGCCTCTCCAAGCGTTTCTTTGACACAGCCGCCAAGCACCGCAACCCTCTGGTTGTCGCGGCCGCAAAATACACCCCCTCCAATATCAGTAAGCTTCGCCGTCCAAGGCATGTACTCGGCGACCCCGATGACCCCATAACCCTCCTCCAGGAGAGCGATAGGGCAACCAGCACAGCTCACAAGAACAAAAAACCGACATTCCGACCCCGCCGCCGGGGTCCATCGCGACGTCCCCAAGTAAATTCACCACCAGCCCGACCCTTCATTGTTGATGAAGAGCCAGCTCGCGTTGCAGCTGAGCTATTAAATGTAAATTCACGACGACCGTAACCTCTGAGTTTGTTTCGGCCTTTCTTCTCAGAGATAGTCTTAGGAAACGCCGTGCTCATCAAAGCACTAAAAATATAAATTCGATCCAGCCTGTCCCTTTGCTGCCCTCTCCCAGCGACGCCCTAAGCCGAGGTTCGTACCCCACAGGGGGTGCCCTTAGCGTGCAGTCGCCTAGTTTTAATTAGTTTTAGCCCTGGCTGGAGGCTTCAAGATTTCTTAAGGCAACCACAGGATAGTCCGATTAAGTAGTCACGACCTCTCAAGGTCAACTACGAGATGCCAAATTCTAAAAAAAAAAAAAAAAAATTTGAGCTAGCAAGTCAGATCAGTACACGGCGGATTTATTTACAATCCTCGCTAGTGTACCTTCAAGTCAACATTCCTCAAATACCATCAGGGTATTTAACACATAATTTCAAGGTTACTTTTTTCTTTTTATAGGGTTTCATGTTGTCGGGGTTTTTTTTTTAAATTTTTATTAAATTTTTATTGAATATTGTGCGTCTTGGGATACCTACCAAGTTGCCGTTCAGCATCTCGTGGAGAAAGGAGGTCAGCAAAAGCCCATACAACTTTGCCCAAACATGTACCTCGAGGTACACGTGCACCAAATCCTAGAGAAAAAATAGAGGAATTCGAAAATAATTGTGTTTTTACCAATAAATCATTTAAAACTGCATATTAAATTATTTAAAGTTTTGATAACCTGTAACACAACTAAATCATGTGGCAACTTTGCATGTACGGGTTGACATTAGGAGAATATGTGTTATGTGGACATTATTTCGTGGGTAAATGTCATTTAGGGGAGAGTAGCCCAAAACGGATAAGCTAAGGTTGATGATAAAAAAAAACAATTTATAGATACAAATTGAAAATTTATTTGTACATTTTGAAAGGTTTAGCTATCAAGGACTATAAATATAAAATAAATGACATATTTAGTAGTTTTGTACATTAAGGATAAAAAAATAACAAGAATCTTTACCATTCGAATTACCCGTTTTGCCCTTAGGGGGGGCCTAAAGAAGGTAGGGACTAAATTAAATGAGATCAACGTGAATCAATGACTAGAACTGTTTCATAACAATCTTATCTCAAAGTTTCTACTTATAATTAACAGTTAGGGTTCACAACCATAATCAGTCTTGTGACATATTTTGCAGTCTCAATCATACTTAACTTATTCGTGACACATGTCCCAGTAATACGAACCACTGCCAGAGTATGACGTCCAGGCCTCATGAGCCCACATCTCGCAATCATCACACTTAATCCAGTCTTCTGCTGGTGGCTCTCTGTAAAGCTCGCTGCATACCAAAACGGGCAACCGCTTTACCCCTACCCGTTTTGCCCACAAGCATGAATTTTTTGCAATCGATTCATAACCTTAAAACCGAAATAATAAACGCTAACCTATTACACAAATAAAACGTCTATTTATTGCAAAATAATAACACAAAACTAATAAGAACATATTGTAAACCATTTTCGAGTATTCAAAAGTAATGTAACTGATTTTTTTTTTAGTGGAAAAAGCAAAAAACTTCGTTCTTATCTTACCGTGATGTCGTGTCCGCCAGAAAAGCGCGCCGACTGTCTGTGATTGGCGAGCGGCAGGCGCCGCGCACTGCACGCACACATTCTTAATAGCAATAACGGTGCGCAATTTAAAATGCATACCCGTTTTAGGCTTACCTCCCCTACATGTCATTCCATTCGTTCCTGGCTTGATCTATGTTAAGCTGGGATATGACGGAGATCAGAGTCCCATCAAGTTGGAACCTTGGATGTCGACGCTAAGGAATTCATTTATTTATCGAGTTTGTTAATCGCTCTGATAGACTTCTAACACTGCTTCTAATATTAAGTAGGTTCTCAACATTCACACCTTGTATTCAGCTACTTTTGGGTATAAGCATCCTTTCCTAAGTTAGGTAGATACATAACTTTGCCTAACGAAAATCGATTATACAATGAGAGTTATTATTGAATTCAGATTGAAATTTAGTATAAAAATATTTGAAATGAAGCAAAAACAACAGCAGCTGATGCCGACAGCAGACAACTGTCAGCTTGACAGTTTTTTTTTTAATAGGTTAGGTAATGGACCAAGGTAGTATAATTGTGCCCAAAATGGCGAGCTTCTTATTACGTTAAAAGTTATTTTATTCTCGTCCCCGGGTAACCATAAGAAAAATATATAAATGCAATATTATTCATTGTAATCTAGTGTATTTTATGCCACTAGGTGTACTTCGGTACTTCGTTTGGGCAGATTTTGGTGACATCCTTTGGCCTAATTCTACTGATTCACATGCAAGTTTTAACATTTCTTCAATGGAGTTTTTATATGCCCTAGATCCAATTATTCGTCTTGACTTCCTCTGTCGAATTCGATATTTATGTTTATTTACTGAAACAAACCATGCAACTCTCAACAAAAAATATTAGAAGTAATAATAAAATAAAAACTTAAATATGTATAAGCTACTTACATGTATGTGCTTAAATGATATATTATTTAAATACTTACCAATTATTTTTAAAATTAAATAAGCTCAGCAGCCATAAATTAAAAAAGGAAAAAAATACAAGGTTTCGTAAAGTGCCAACCCTAAGCCTTTTTTGATGGCGGGCAATGTTGTCAATCGTAAGTCGGAACATTACCAGGTAACTTTGCCCATGATCATAACTAGTTTTAAAAGACCCTGAGCAACGACATTAACAGTAATATACTCTACCAAAGAGATTTAAGATATTGTCAAGTAAATAATTTAATGTCTTTGTACTCTACAAATGATTTTCTATGACAATATGTCGTAAAGTAAACTAACCTGTGTTTTCGATATCTCGCAGAATGTACGTTGATGGCTAAATAGAAGTATGGACGACTTTTCAGCAATGTATAAACATGGTACCTAGCAATATGTAATGCTGAATAGCTAAATATTAGTATTTTATATAAAAAAGTTTCAGGAACTTTTAATATCTTTATAATCCTGAAAATGAAATCGTGTAACTTCTACGTCAATAGGCATACAAAAACTACAAATAAATGACATTTCTATGAACTTTACCTAGGCGTTTAGATGTACATATCTGCGACAATATTGATATTGTAATTTTGCCGAACGACCCAGCCCGATTTTGCACGGTGGTACTTGAGTAAATATCTACAAAGGGGTAATTGCACCAAAAACCGTGATACAACGAGCATTCTACAATCCGCGCAAAAATCGCTCCCCGCCTGCGTGTATATAAGTATTAAACTCTTGTAAATCCTAAACTACTTATTCAAATGAGTTGAAATAAAGACAGTTTTCACAGACAATATAAGTAAGTGGTTGAAGTGATGAAAGTATTTGAAAATAAGGATTAATATTAATTGAAAATAAATGGACTCGAGCGGCGGGTTCTGGGCGCTGAATGGGGTAACGCGCGCAAGAATAACACTCAGACGGCAGGATTTTACCTGACTTGAATTACATTGGTCAATACAACCTACACGAATGTATACCTAAACCTTCCGGAAGAACCAATCTGCCTACTGGTGACAACCCCATCAAAATCTGTTTGTTGACGTACAGACAGACTGACAGACAAACGCGCCAGGGGGACTTAGTTTAATTAGTATGTGGTGATTGTTAAATCCTGCCTAAACTAGATAACGAATACACTGAGTAACCAAGGATATAAAATATATTGAAATAAAACAACAAAAATGCGATTTATTTATTTATTCTGTGTATCTTATAAGAACATTATCTAAAAAAGTTAGTTTAGATTCTGACTGTCTGTCTGATCAAATCATTCTGATTGGATGTTAGCCCATAACACAACCGCCAGAGAGAGAGAGAGGTCAGGGACAGTAGTCCTGACGATTTATAGGTCGAGAAACTGAATATCTGAAGAGGAAGATGATCCATGCTACCGGATGGCCATGTAAATTTAAAAGAACACACTCTGTTTAAAATAATTTTATTTACATGTCCTTTGCACCTTTGCAGTTAAATAGTTTACATACGCATACATCGGTGACTGTCATTATTATTGTGTGGGTATACGTAATATACACACGCGTTTAAAGATAAAATAAACGAATTCAAAATTCAAATTCAAAATATCTTTATTGTGGGCATATGTTAGTTACAGGTCTTGACAATAAATTAAAGTTCCAATATGTCCTACCTAATAGGCATACAATAATTATTTAGAGTCATTAGATTAAAAATAATTTTACATGTCTAATTTAGTTATTATAAATGTCAAAATATCATTATACAGTCAAATTACATGGTCAACAATTTAATCAATAATTCAAGAAATCTTGGATCGTGTAGTATGCTTTATCAATTAAAAAGTTACGTAATTTATTTTTAAATACTTGAAGTTCCTTAGTGCTCAGAATGTCAGTAGGTATTTTGTTGTATATTTTTGATGCCATGCCAAAGAAGCTTTTGTTAAATAGAGCCGTTTTGTGTGGTACATTAGAAATTTTAAATATATGTCTTCTCGATTTGAGTTTATCAAATAGGTTTTCATTTGTCTTTATAAATACGGCTACTTCATAAATGTAAATTGCAGGAAAGGTCAATATTTTAAATTCTTTGAAATAAGGCTCACATGAATCAGGAACACGGATACTAGCAATCGCACGTACACACCTTTTTTGCGCTTTAAACACTAAATTCCTATTAGTGGCATTGCCCCAGTATATGACTGCATATCTCAGTGTCGACGAAACATAAGCATGGTATGCGGTCAAAAGAACTGATTGATCAACAATTTTGGATAATTTATATAAAGCATATGAGTACTGATTAAGTTTATTGCATACTGTGTCAATGTGTGTTTGCCAAGTCAAATCATTATCTATCCAAAGCCCTAGTACACAATGATGGAATATGAGCCCATATTTATCAAGATTCCCATAGCTAAGTGGTGTAAGCGCCTGCGATAGCTACTGATGTAATCTACACGACATGAGTTCGATCCCAACTGAGGAATTTTGTTTTGCTGCTTTTTACTTTTTGTTTTTTGTAATTTTGTGGTAAAAAAAATCACTAAAGCAAAAAACTAGAAAGTTAATTAAATAAAACCAATAAAATCATTTTATTTTTTTATTAGGTAAACATTGGTATTGGTTGGAATGAGCGAGCTTATCGCTTGGGTTATTAGCAAATGATCCGTATCGTTTCTTCCAATATGCCTTCTTTACAATGGTTGTTTTAAGGTTTAATTTGGTGTGGGCTGTATGTACCTAAGCAAAAAAAAACTTGTGTGGCCGATACAATGATTTAATGCAAACTGGTTTTAAACGTATTATATTCTTTAGCTATCCATACCTACTAGACGTTCAAATGAGTAAAACACTGTTGTTTATCAGTTGTTTTGACAAAGACAAAGTTTTTTGTTGGTTAAGGATGGACGTAAATAGTTTGTCAAAGTAGGTAAGTACCTATATAAATTGAAACAAAGTAAAATTAGAGGTGAACTGAATCAACATGTTGGATAGTAAGAAATTATGACAACTTCTAACGGCATAACGATAACATCAGTTCACCAGACTTTCAATAGTACGATTTGTTGTTTAAAAGTTTAAAGAGGATTACGGCGGTATAGGTACCTAAATAATGCTAAGGTTTGTATTTGTTCACATTCGCTTAACAAATATGAACATTATTTGCATAAAAATAAGGTTCATAGTCGTCTAATAATAAAAATAAATTCGACTAATAATGAGTCGGTAAACCTTCGTTTTCTATCACCATATTGTTCTCCCAATCAAAAAATGAATGTATGACTTAGCAAACTGTAGTCGGTTTTGTCGGTGCGCGTTGGACAACAAAATCTTCCGCGCTGGCTTGCTGCAACGTAAACCAACTGAATGTAGGTGATTTCTCACAGTTTGTAAGCACACATTGTGTGCTGTTACGCGGTTGGACAACAAGGGATCAGCCTTGTGCCTTGCACGATGTGGTGGTGCCAAGCCAATGAATTTGCCTTTAGTTTTGGCCCATGTCGAAGATGGTCTACGTCTTCTGAATCCGCATATCGGAGGTGCTCCTCTGTGGATACAAAACAAAACAGTATTGTAACAAACAGATTGGAGCTGCTTCCATTTTTTTACATATTGGATGTTATTATTTTTTTTCTCTGTTTAGTGGTTTTTTTTTGTATACACTTTGACATTAATGAATTTTATATGTCGGAGTCATTCGTTTGACTATTCGGAACGTTAGCGCCATCTCGTGGCGCTAGACAGAGTCTAGCCTGAGTTCGTGGTGGGACGAGAGCAACAGCTACAAAAGCGGTGTGAGCAGAGCTCTCGAGAGAATCGAAACATTGGACATCGTACGAACAACATGTGCATAGACACTGTCAATTGCGTTCCGTATCGCTGAGTTGTGTGAGTGTGTGATTCGCTAGTGTGACTAACTTGTTCGTAAATTATAGTCAGATTTGAACTGTAAACCGTTTTTCTATTGTGTTATAACCAACACTACCCATAGTCCGCCCACAGTAATTAAAATATGCCTGATGCTAACGAGAGACAGACATACCTTCTCCGACATATATATATATACTATGACATTTGCTTACTTTGTAAAGTATTTTATTATTTTAGTTATTGTGAATGTTAAGACTATGTGGGTCATTTTATTTATATTATTTTCCTCTCTGTTCTCTTAGTTTTTGTCATGGTCTGGCAGTTTGAGTAATTAATGTGGCCTACCCAAATGTCCTTTCTTTGGTATTGTTCGTCGAATCGTTGAGCTCCTTAAGTTTTGAGTTGAGCTGCACGATTTCTGACAAATGCGTGCACTGACTGGACAGGTCCTCTCAATCTGTGTGGTTCTTTCCTCAAAAGACCATCTCAGACATCGACCTACATCGTCTTCATATGATCTGACCAAGATTATGTCTGGACTTTAAAAGAGACTGTGACTTCTGAGTTTGTTTCGGCCTTTCTTCTCAGACTAGTCAGATAGGAAACGCCGACCTCATCTAGTTATGAAATATGATTGACGTGTAAAAGTGTTTGTACAAACCTATTTACAAAAATAAAATCATATATCAGTATTTAAAATACTTATCTATAATAATAGCCATCATTATAACAAATAAATATATGTATATACCTACTATATTTATATACTGTGTATATACAGGGTGACAGGGAAACTCGACGAGTACCTTCCAGGACGTGATAGTGTGACACATTTGCAACAATTAAGCACCCCATGAAGCCTAGGCGAAAATTCATGGAATCCGAGAAAAGCCGATTTTCATGTTTTTTTGAAAATTTCCCAGAATTCGTCACTAAATATCACTTATCTCTAAATTCTCTAATTGAGTGGCTTTCATAGCTATTCCATTGGCTACCTAATACTTTAACACACCTATTGATGTAGGTGACCAAATTTTCTAAAATATCAAACAGTTAAAAGTTAAAGTAAAAAGTTTATTAACTATTCAAAAATCATCTATGGACACGAACTTTGACACCAGTTATATCAAAGTTTTTCTAAAACACTAAGCATACAAATTACGGGGAAGACATCTTAATTTAATCAGCTATGCAACGAGGTACAAATGTTTCATAAATGTTTAAAGGTGCCGATGAAACAGCCGATAATGTTGGCAAAGGTCGAATTTGCAAATTGTTGAAATATTTTAAAATGATGTGATAATCGAATTCTTATGAAATTTTTGTGCCTTGTTGCATAGCTGATTAAATTAAGATGTCTTCCCCGTAATTTGTACGCTTATTATTACTGGTGTCAAAGTTCGTGTACGTAGATGATTTTTGAAAATAGTAAATAAACTTCTTACTTTAACTTTTAACTGTTTGATATTTTAGAAAATTTGGTTACATCAATAGGTGTGTTAAAGTATTAGGTAGCCAATGGAATAGCTATGAAAGCCACTCAATTAGTGAATTTAGAGATAAGTGATATTTCGTGACGATTTCTGGGAAATTTTCAAAAAAACACGAAAATCGGTTTTTCTCGAATTCCATGAATTTTCGCCTAGGCTTTATGGGGTATTTAATTGTTGCAAATGGGTCACACTATCACGCCCTGGAAGGAACACGTCGAGTTTCCCTGTCACCCTGTATGTACAGGGTGATTTTTTTTTATTTTTTTTAAATCTTTATTTGTTTATAGAGAGAGGGTTTGATCAGTATGACCATGTCACCCTAATAGGGGCATTCTATGTCTATCTACGCTTAATACCTAGGTGTACAATTTTATATAATCTTTTGGCTGTCCTGGACAAAGGAGCAGCCAAGATACTATTATACATACCAATATTAATAGAATTAAAACCGTTTTCCATGAAATAGATACTCCTCTCAACCTCGTTCCGCACACATTCCGCTAAAATATGAGTGGTATCCTCTACCTTATCACACTCAGAACAATTAGGCGAATCACTCTTTCTCATTAAAAAGGCGAAAATATTCAACGGAACATGTCCCGAACGTAGTCTGAAAGCAGTCACAATCTCATTTCGATGCATATCTGTACCCACAAACCAAGGAAGGTGAGAAAGGCTGTGCTGAATGGTTCTATACCAAATTCCCTTACTTAGTGACCTCTCATCAAAGTATTCTTTCCATAATTCTAAACACTGGTCGCGAACTCGATACAAGAGGTCACTAAATAAGGGAAAACATTCAACAGATATACCGTCCGTGATAGCCTTTTTTGCTAAACGATCTACTTCCTCATTTCCATACAATCCAATATGGGATGGTACCCATTGTAGAACAATTCTTTTGCTTTGGACCTTATTAATAGAATCTAAAATTTTATAGGCTATCGGTGCACCTCGACAATTCGAGGTGCATCGAGCCAGGTGTTGCAGAGCACTCCTAGAATCAGTCAGTATTAAATAATTTCCTGATTCGAATGAGTCAATGTATGAAATAGCCTCTGAGATCGCTAGTAGTTCAACGTACATGATAGAAATTTTAGCACATGTTCTAAACTTTATAGATGCCTTCGTTTGCGGATCAAAAATAGCCCATCCCGACTCGTTACCTTCCTGTGACCCATCAGTATAGACTGAATAAAAATGTAAATAATTAGCATTTAGATACTGATCACAAATCTCATGTATGTTGCTACATCTATACTGATGTTTCGGTTTGTCTATGCCATCTATACAAGGTTTTACTACATTGGATAGATCCACACTGCTAACCCACGTGTTCAAAGAAAATCTTTCTAATTGCTGCGATGAAAGTAAAGGGTAGTCAATAAGAAACTCATGTACCGTCACTAATAGTGGTTTTTTTTTACGCCTCCAATATAAACTCTGACATGACTCGGCAAGATTGTTTATCAATACAAATATTCTACTGCCCCGGAACGAATTCACCTTCAACCAATATTTGCCGGCCAAGAGGTACCTTCGTACATATAAAGGTTGAAGGTGAAGCTCACACTCCATCACGTGTATTGGAGTAGTCCTCACAAAACCACCAATAACGCGCATAAACTGATTTTGTATTCTGTCCAATTTAACTAAGTTGCTCTTGCACCCGCTATCATATAAAAAGTTGCCATTGTCCAGCCGCGAACGAATAATAGAAATATATAGTAGCCTCAAGTAATATGGATGTATGCCCCACCCAGACCCAGCAAGAACTTGAAAGATTCTCAAAGATTTTAGACATTTTCCAGCTAGTTCCCCACTATGTTTTTTCCACCTGAGCGAACGGTCTAGCCACATCCCTAAGTACTTAACATTATCTACTACTTGAAGCGATGTTTCATTAACTAACAGATGAATACATTCTCTTTTATACCCTCTCTTAAATATGCATACTTCACTCTTTGAAGATGAAATTTCTAAACCTATGTTTGAAAGCAATTTAACTAAAACATTCAATGAATTTTGGACGAGATTAACACCTACTTGTATGTCCTTACTCACTGAATAAAGAACAAAATCGTCCGCGTACTGGGATATCAAAACTTCACTGCTTATAACACTTGCACAGATACTTGACGTTACTATGTTAAAAAGCAGCGGCGACAAAGGGTCACCTTGGGCTAATCCACGGCCGGTAGTTCGACATAAGTAACCATTATCAATTAAAACCTTCAACTTTCTTTCTTTTAAAAAATACCATAAATATTGACATTCTTTAGATCCCACACCAATTAGGTCCATTGTTTGCAATAGTGAAATTATATTTACGTTATTATATGCATTATCTATATCCAAAAAGCATCATATGGTCGTCTTATTTTCTGTAAAACCAGTTTGAATATGAGAGACTAAATTAACCAAATTGTCCATTGTAGATCGACTTTTTCTAAACCCCGTAGTATATGGCGACAAGATATGATTTTTTTTCGATGAACCATTCTATTCGATTATTCAAAATACTGTGGAATATTTTACATAAACACGACAACATTGATATCGGTCTGAGTGAAGATTGAGACTGCGTGTCGCGCCCAGGCTTAGGTATTGGAATGACTGCGATGTCCCGCCACTGATTGGGTACAAAACCGGTTGACAGAGAACTATTATACAGCGATAACAAAATAGATTTGCGGTTCTCAGGAAGATATTTAATCATCGAGTACGAAATATTGTCACAACCGGGTGACGTGTCCTTAGCTCGAATACAACAATTCAGTTCTTGTTTCGTGATTGGCATCTCTAATTTTGAATTATTAGACACAAATGATAGGTCCTGAGGAGATGCATAATCGGAGGTTAGGTCATGATGTAGATTATTGGCTCGCTCGCCATCGACATGTTGTCTAGCACTTCTACGCCCTTTAAACCATTTGATTTTATGCCACATCTGACTTTGTGAAGTTGTTCCGTCTAATGATGTGCAGAGATCCTTCCAACTTTGTGAAGTTGTTCCGTCTAATGATGTGCAGAGATCCTTCCAACTTTGTGAAGTTGTTCCGTCTAATGATGTGCAGAGATCCTTCCAACTTTGTGAAGTTGTTCCGTCTAATGATGTGCAGAGATCCTTCCAACTTTGTGAAGTTGTTCCGTCTAATGATGTGCAGAGATCCTTCCAACTTTGTGAAGTTGTTCCGTCTAATGATGTGCAGAGATCCTTCCAACTTTGTGAAGTTGTTCCGTCTAATGATGTGCAGAGATCCTTCCAACTGTTATCTAATGATGTGCAGAGATCCTTCCAACTGTTATCTAATGATGTGCAGAGATCCTTCCAACTGTTATCTAATGATGTGCAGAGATCCTTCTAACTGTTATCTAATGATGTGCAGAGATCCTTCCAACTGTTATCTAATGATGTGCAGAGATCCTTCCAACTGTTATCTAATGAACTGCAGAGATCCTTCCAACTTTTATCTCTTGCTTTGCGTATTAAGTTTTGTGACTCACATATTTTTTTATTAAGAAACGATAGGTTATTCGGTGTAGGATTACGTCTAAAGGTTGAAAGGGCCAATCTACGTTTTGCAACTGATTTGGATAGGTCTGCATTCCAGTAAGGTTTCGGAATAAAGACGTTGTCAGGATCCATGTTAAATTTTATGTGTAAGGAATATGAACGTCTGCTGCTAAATTTATACCCTCAATAAAATTATCATAGTCGGCTTGAATATTGTTTGAATGCTCAAAGTTACTAAATAATTTTTCAAGTAAACTTTTGTAACCACCCCAAACCGCATTTTTAAAACTCCGTCGATAAGTATTTCTAGGTACAACGTTGAAATTGGTCGTTATATTAATGATTAAGTGATCACTTCCTAGGGTTTCGTTCATAGTGTTCCAGTTAAATGTCAAAGCTAAATCAGAGGAAACTAACGTTATATCGGGCGCAGACTGTTGAAGTTGTTTACTAACTAACCTAACACGTGTGGATTTGCCATCATTAAGGGTTACAAAACCGTTATCCATAATAGCATCACAGATTTGAGATCCTCTTAAATCGGTCTTGTAAGACCAATTGGTGTGGTGCCCGTTAAAATCCCCTACAACGAGACTTTTTTTGTTTACTAAATAAAAAACTGAGTCCCAATCTTGCTGGCTGGTACGCACAGATGGAGCACAGTACACAGCAATAATATATTCGATTTCACTACAATTGAACACTTTAACACACAAAAGTTCAATACCCGGGTTTGTGGTTTGTACGTCACAGATACACGCATGAATTGACCTATGTACAAAGATAGCAACCCCACCATAACCATCATCCCTATCTTTCCGGTAAATATTATAATTCGTCAAGTTGAGATGGCTATCAGGTTCTAACCAGGTTTCACTAACGGCGGCAATGTGGACTTTCTCTTGTGACAAAACATTTTCAAATGTAACTAACTTCGGCCTTAAACTCTGTGCGTTCCATTGGAGAATAGTCATTTTAACATTTTTACTGTTACTAAACATGATTTACGAAAAAAAAATTTAATATCTGTTTTAACTAAAATTATCCATTCGACGCAACACTTTATACTACTTGTAACCTTAGTTAAAATAGATGTATTTTTCAAAAGGATTATTTGCTTCAATCTTTTAATTAATTCTCCAAACTTCACATCTCTTTTTCTCTTTTCTTCATCTTCCTCAAACAACACTTCTGGTCTATTGGTATCCTGTGGCTCTGGATTTAAAAATACTTCGTATTCAGATCGATTAGAAGCAGCATCCCTACGTTTCCTTTGTTTCTTGGACGGTGATCGTGAGGCTCGTTTGACCTCTTCTCCTTTGTGTATTTGCGCTTTTGTCGTTATGCTTTCCACGTAAGGTTCAGATTCACGGGGTGACGATATCGTATCCTCTACATGCGATTGTTTAGACACTAACGCAGAGAGTGGTCTAATAGACGACAACTTAGGGGCCATATCTGCTGGTGAACTTGGTGCTACATAAATAGTGGGAGCCTTTCTATACGTGCAATTAAATTCCGCCATAATGTCTCTTAACCTTTTTTCTTTGCGGAATGCAGGGCAACCTTTGTACAAAGCCATGTGTGCATCGTTACAATTGACACATTTAAATGATGTAGTATCACAGTTAGTATGATTTTGTCCGCCCTTCGGACAGATAACTTTGCTCGATGGACACTTCTTAGTTGGATGACCCAACTTCCAGCACTGCGTACACTGTGATACAGGGAAGATGTATGGATCCACCTTAATTCTCAAACCATCCACGGATATATATGGTGGTAAAAAGGATCCCTTAAAACAAACGAACTGCTTCGCTTCGTGACCAACCTTCTTTCGAATGAAGACGGCTGAGTCGAAAAATTGACATCAGTTGGGCTGGTTTAGGGCACACTATTGTATTTTGTATTTCCTCATCGGTTAGGTCTAAATCCACATCTCTTATGACACCATATGATATACTCTTTTCCATAGGCCGTTGTATACGCCAGCCCTTGTCAAGTAATTGTTTACAGTTCTCTAATCTCTTTGCGCTGACTTCATTCTGCATATCGAGGCGGACTTTGTATAGGTTCATATATTTCACCCTTAGAATATCGGTAATGTCGTTATCTTTAAATAATCTGGCCAAAGCAAATTGTTTAGGCAATTGTTCCCTACATGATATGTACATCTCTATTTTATCTATCTCAAGCTTGTGCTTCTTTTTTTCCTTTGATTTCACCTCTGTCCATTCGGTATCCTCGTCATCTCCTTTCCTCTTCTCCGACTTAGTTTCGCCCTCCATTTGTATAATATTCTCCTCTTGGTATTGTATCCCTTCTAAATCTCGTACTACTAGATCACTCCACGGACTGCTGCTCGGTATAGTAGTCGCAACACAAGTCGCATACACATGATCTTTCTTAATTTCATTCATCGCGTAAAATTAAAAAAAAAAAAACATACATCGTTAGTTATTGCGCGCAGCGAGTCAACCCAACGGTATAGACGAGTACATACACGTTGGGTATAGCTACCGCAGCTACGCGCAGGTAATAACAACAACGCAATAGGTGTGCGCGCGGATTGAGTAATTACCAAACGGCTACCTCGCACGAACGCCGTATCGAGACTGGTGATTTTTTAAAGACCAGCCAAATTTAAGGATGTGGTACAGACCATCAAACTGAACAACTTTCTCCATGGGACCAACATCGTAATCGCGAATAAAAATTCAGCCGTCCCATACATTTAGGTCGAGTAGGTATTGAAGTTTTCTATGGGACAGTTGATAAAATTTTCGTGATTACGCTATTTGTCCCATGGAGAAAGTTGTTCAGTTTGATGGTCCTTACCACATCCTTAAATTTGGCTGGTCTTTAAAAAATAACCCTGTATAAGTCATCATCTGCCTAGCCTTTTCCCAAATATGTTGGGGTCGGCTTCCAGTCTAACCGGATGCAGCTGAATACACGTATTTTACATGGAGCGACTGCCTATCTTACCTCCACAAACTAGTTACTGGGTAATACGATACCCCTTGGTAAGAACTGTATATATAAGTATAGTATATAAATAAATAAATAATATACTTATATATAGGTATATATCTAATTAATATTACTTATATACAATACATGCGCATACAAGTTAAAATACTTATATGTTTTAAATATACACTGACATTAGTACGCATAATAATCTATTTAATTATTATCTATTTTTATTTACGTTATTCGAAGGCTGTTCTCTAATCTATCTAAAAGCCCGTGCCGTAATGGGACCAAAATGGGCTCGACCAAGTTAATTTTATCATAATCATCTGTGTTTTGAAATTTATTAACTTTAACAATAAACATAATATTTAGGAACTTCTAATACTAAATAAACTACAAATTATTAAAATAAAAATCTTAGACAAAAAAACAAAAATATAATACATTTATGATAATTTACCTATATTATAACTATGGTAAATGATAAATGATTTTATTTTGTAAGTAGGTTTGTACAAACACTTTTACACGTTAATCATATTTTAAAACTAGATGACGTCGGCGTTTCCCATCTGACTACTCTGAGAAGAAAGGCCGACACAAACTCAGAGGTCACAGTCTCTTTTAAAGTCCAGGCATAATCTTGGTCAGATCATATATGAAGACCATGTAGATTGATGTCTGAGATGGTTTTTTGAAGAAAGAATCAAACAGTTTGAGAGGACCTGTCCAGTCAGTGCACGCATTTGTCAGAAATCGTGCAGCTCAACACAACACTTAAAGAGCTCGACGATTCGACGAACAATACCAAGGAAAGGACATTTAGGTAGGCCACATTAATTACTCAAACTGCCAGACCATGACAAAAACTAACAGAACAGAGCGAAAAATAAAAAATAAAATGACCCACATAGTCTTCACATTCACAATAATTACAATAATAGAATACTTTACAAAGTAAGCAAATGTCATAGTATATATCAAATTCATTAATGTCAAAGTGTATATAACAAAAACAACAACAAAACAAAAAAAATAAAAACATTCAATATGTAAAAATTGGAAGCAGCTTAATCCCAAGCCTTTTTGTCCCCGATATAACTAACGGTATAAAAGGCTTTCTGGCACAACTTACGTTTAATGAATGATTTGAATTTATTAAGGCTTAGATCTTGAACGGGGCTTGGAACTTTATTGTAGAAGCGTATACATTGGCGTCTGAACGCGCCATCTATTTTCTTGAGCCTTGTTGTAGGTACAACAAATTTGTGTTTGTTCCTAGCATTTATATCATGGATATCACTGTATTTTTTAAACAATTTTATATTTTTATGCGCATATTTAAAAGATTTTCATAAATATACTGAGAAGGCACAGTCATAATATTAATTTCTTTAAATTTGTCTTTGAGCGAGTGTCTTGGACTTAATTTATAAATTGATCGGACAGCTCGCTTCTGCAAAACAAAGATAGTCTGAATATCACCCCACAATAGAATACCGTACGACATTACACTATGAAAATAGCTAAAGTACACTAAACGGGCTGTCTCTATATCAGTTAAATTACGAATTTTTCTAACAGCGTATGCTGCGGAACTTAGCTTTTTTGACAATTTGTCTATATGTGGACCCCACTGAAGCTTAGAGTCCAAAGTTATGCCCAAGAATACTGTGCTGTCTTCAGGATTCAATTCTTCGCCCTTTATCAACACATTAGTTTTCACCTGTCTAACGTGAGGTAACGTAAACTTAATAAAAAATTAAACGTAATGCATTTGGTTTTTTTCTCGTTTATAAGTAAATTATTAACATTGAACCAGTGGACTACTTTAGAGATCGCGGTATTTACATCGTCAGTAACCTGCTGCTGACGTTTAAGTTTGAACAAAAGTGAAGTGTCATCTGCAAACAACACTATATCATGATTATCCTTTATGAGGTAAGGCAAGTCATTAATATAAATAAGAAACAAGAAAGGACCAAGAATTGAGTCCTGTGGGACTCCCATTGTTACTATAGATCCGGGAGATCTTTTTCCATTAAAATCAACGCTCTGAATACTCTTACTGAAGTATGAAGTAAGTATTGCACTTCAGTTACATTAATTTATTTCTAGGTAAACATTGAAAGGTGAGACGAGTTAGTTAAGTTGAAGTTGGCATAATATCAACGTAATATCAATCTGTTACTCACCGATATAATTAGGCGCCTTGCAATTTCACATATAGATACGTTTTGCCCATGCAGAACAACGATTTCTGCCTTTTTTAACATACACATAACATTGATAAATGTTGGATCCACAGAAATAAATCTGCACACGAATACGAGTAGCAATCAATAAACTCAGTAATGCAAATACTTGTTAACGGGGTGGACTGTATTTTGTTTCGGAGTTGACTAAAACTTCGGTCTTGGATTTCCTGACTTCATTTATTTTCATGGCGGCTTGCTGCAGGTGGTTGAGTGACAGTTGCGAGTCACAAGTGAGAGTTGCGAGTGTCGAATGATCAGTGCCTCAACCGTTTTTTTTTTTTTTTTTTTTTTTTAGAATTTGGCATCTCGTAGTTGACCTTGAGAGGTCGTGACTACTTAACCGGACTATCCTGTGGTTGCCTTAAGAAATCTTAAAGCCTCCAGCCAGGGCTAAAACTAATTAAAACTAGGCGACTGCACGCTAAGGGCACCCCCTGTGGGGTACGAACCTCGGCTTAGGGCGTCGCTGGGAGAGGGCAGCAAAGGGACAGGCTGGATCGAATTTATATTTTTAGTGCTTTGATGAGCACGGCGTTTCCTAAGACTATCTCTGAGAAGAAAGGCCGAAACAAACTCAGAGGTTACGGTCGTCGTGAATTTACATTTAATAGCTCAGCTGCAACGCGAGCTGGCTCTTCATCAATGAAGGGTCGGGCTGGTGGTGAATTTACTTGGGGACGTCGCGATGGACCCCGGCGGCGGGGTCGGAATGTCGGTTTTTTGTTCTTGTGAGCTGTGCTGGTTGCCCTATCGCTCTCCTGGAGGAGGGTTATCGGGTCATCGGGGTCACCGAGTACATGCCTTGGACGGCGAAGCTTACTGATATTGAAGGGGGTGTATTTTGCGGCCGCGACAACCAGAGGGTTGCGGTGCTTGGCGGCTGTGTCAAAGAAACGCTTGGAGAGGCGTTTCATGAACTGCTGGATGGTGGGGATCTTGAGATCAATATGGAGGATCTCGTTGCGAACGAACCAAGGGGAGTTTGTGGCCTTGCGGAGGAATCGGTTCTGTAGTGTTTGCATCCTATGGATGTGGCGGGGCTTTGTATGGGCAAAGACTACGCAAGCGTAAGTCATTATGGGACGGATGCAGGCTGTATACAAGCGCATTTGGCACTTGAGTGACAGCTTGCTGCCTTCGTTGAGGACGGAGTGGAGACAACCGAGAGCGAAAGCGGCGCGCGAACGGACCGTCTTTATGTGCTCTGAGAAGGTGAGGTGTTGATCCAGGATAACACCGAGGTATTTGGCTCGCTTTTCCCACGGGATTGGCTTGCCGAACATGGTGATGGGCGGAGGGGGGGTGGGTTGGAGTCTGGGTTTCAAATAGAGAACCGCCTGACTCTTATCGGGGTTGACTTCGATGCGCCATTTCCTGAACCAAGCAGCCAACTTGTTGACTGCGGTTTGGAGACGAAGCCGTATTTGGGTGTGGCTGCGACCAGTGTAATAAATGGCTGTGTCGTCTGCGAACAGAGCCAGATGGGTCTTAGCGTCCTTTGGGATATCGCTAGTGAACAGCGTGAAAAGAAGTGGGGCGAGTACAGAGCCCTGGGGGACTCCTGCTCTGATGGGGTGGGGGGATGAGAGCGCTCCTTCGATCTTGTAGCGGAAGGTGCGGTTCGACAGAAAGTCTCGTAGGATGAGAACGAGCCGGTCTGGCACACCGAGTTGGTACAGCTTGTATAATAAGCCGTTGTGCCAGACTTTGTCGAATGCTTTCGCTATGTCGAAGTAGATAACACCTGTCATCATGCCACGCAGGAATCCTGAGTGGATATGTTCGGTGATGCGGTGGACTTGTTGGACACAAGAGTGTTGGGTTCGAAAACCAAATTGCTCGTCTGGAAAGAGGCCCTTTGATTCGGCATAGACCCTGAGACGCTTGTAAATAAGCCTCTCGTAGATCTTTCCGAGGACTTTGAGCAGACTGATGGGACGGTAGCTTGTCGGTTCAGACCTGGGCTTTCCGGGCTTATGGATGCCAATGACTGTGGCTTCTTTCCACGATTGTGGGAAAATGTTATTGCCCATGGCGCCATTGAAGATGGTGGCCAGTAGCAATATAAGGGGGGCTGGGAGGAGCTGGATCGCTTTATTGGTGATCCCGTCCGAACCGGGGGCCTTTCTGGGTATGAGACCTTTGATGATATCCTGCACTTCGTCTGGAGTGACGGGAGGCAGAGGATTTTCAGGGTCTTCGACGGGCGGGAGGGAGGCTCGACGTTCGACTTCCGCATCGACCTCTGAGAGGTGAGCTTGGTCTACTGGTTGAGTGCTGGGTGAGCATTGAGCTTCGAGGCTGATGGCCAGGCACTCGGCCTTTTCATCATCATCGAAAGCGATGGTTTTGTCAGGGCGGACCAGGGGTGGTACGGTGACTACTTCGCGGGATTTGAGTCTCCTTTGAAGCTCCCAGAAGGCCTGATGGGTGGGCTCTAATTCGCTTAGCATCTTATTCCAGCTAGCTTCACGCCACTCCGATAAACGAGACTTTACAGCACGCTGCAAGTAACGCATATGGGCTTTGTTAGCGTCGCAGGGAAAGCTACTGTAGGCACGAACGGCCGCGTTCTTCTCATTCAGCAGTTCACGCACGTCGTCAGGCAATTTCCAGCGACGGTCGTCCGTCACTAGAATTTCCCTAGAACAATCGTTCATGACTGACTGCACGTGTTCCGTGAATGAGTCGATCGCGGCCGTCGTGTCTGCGATAGAGCTGAAATGACCGGGGATGGTGTCCAGGTGGGGGATGTGGTGGATTTCAGGCATTCCCTTACTTTCCTCCAGTCCGTTACCACTTTTGTCAGGGGAGGTAGGTCAGGATCGGTGAGACCAGAGCGAGGGGCCAATCGAATGATGATTTGCCTCAACCGCCTGGCCCCCCGTCTTTTATACTCAAGCGCAGGTAGCGAGTGGCTCTGCGGAGTAGGGTCCGTCCGGCCGGCCCCTGATTGGCCGTGTCGCGCATGTCTGTTTTCCCGCCTCGGCGCGAACCAATCAGAATTTAGTTTTGGACGCTACTCCGTGTCACCTTACAATATTAACTTACGTCTAAACTTATTTACTTACGTCTAATAAAAACAACCTAATCGGAATTACATCTTACGCTAGTCCCTACTTTAAACTTATCTTTATTCATACCAAATCTTAAACCATAACATCTATCTTATTTACACGTGGCATTTAAAGTCCTAGTCTGCAAGTGACTACACGTGGTACTTTAAGTCCTAGTCTGCAAGTGACTACACGTGGTACTTTAAGTCCTAGTCTGCAAGTGACTACACGTGGTACTTTAAGTCCTAGTCTGCAAGTGACTACACGTGGTACTTTAAGTCCTAGTGTCCAAGCGACTACACGTGGTACTTTTATCTTAGTCTACGAGCGATGTCGTCCGTAACACTTGTAGACTGACAACAAAGAATGCTCATTTTTTATAAAACGGGGTGCTTGAAAGCAATTTTCTTACCTAAATTGTTTGTAGTTATTTTCTAAACAGTTAAAATAAAATGGCTGAGAGTTCCGTCCGTGGCTGTCTCAAACGTTGCAAACTTAATTACTCATCCATTAATGGGATCGAATCGTTCGAAATTGAACTTTTAAGTAATGTTTAAACAAAATAATGAATACAAAAAGAAAAAGACATTTGCTGCACACATGGTTTGAACTTACGACTTCTCGTTCACTGACCAAAGACGATAGCCATAGCGCCAAGGTCGCTATAGTAATAAGATGCGAAATATTATATCTCATTCAGTAACATCAATGAATGATTACTATCGTGCCATACGCACACTACTAAACACAGAGCTCGCTCGTTTTATTTGGTGTTTGTGTGTATAACCGTGACTTCACCCACACATATCATATGTAAACTAAATACGTTGGTCGACTGTACAAAATCCAGCGGAGAAGAGCGGGGGTTAGCTAAAACAACGAAATCTTGGTTTGTTTTTGGTATTATGTTTTGTAAAAAGTCATAGAACAAAAGTTGTTATTTATGATGTTAGTAATCCAGTGCTGCAAGGTTGTTAGTGTTTTACCAATAACCCAGTGTATGTGGTATCGTCACAGGTCAAAATATTACACACACACATCACAGGTCACATTATGTCAGTGGCGTAACTATACCCTTTGGGGCCCGTGGCAAATTCATGGGATTGGTAGGGCCCTCCCTCAATGTAAAGAAGCTCAACCAACGCGACGTTATAATTTTTTTTTTAGTGACACTTTGCCCGCGAGTTCACCCTTACAAAATGGAATACCAGACTGCTTCTTTGTTCTAGTGGTCGAAAAAAGTTTGCATTTCTATACTTAGGTATGTTAGGATCTTCCTGTGCGCACGGCCCTCTCGGGTCGGGGGCCCCCTCTAGCTAGGGGCCCGTGGCATTTTGCCACTCCTGCCACCCTAATGTTACACCACTGCATTACGTGATAAAATCTTATCTGGAGAATAGATGTCAAATTACACAGATTAGTAGAGTAAATATTAAGACCAAAACTGAGGTAGTTTACTCCTCTAGCTCTAGAATTCTGTCATGTGGTGTTCCGCAGGGTTCTGTGTTGGGACCATTACTTTTTATTTGCTATATTAATGACTTTCCCCTAGTAATCGAACAGCAGATATCACTATTTGCCGACGATAGCACTGTTATTTATGACTTTGGCACTATTAAAGAAATAGAAAAGCATGTAAATAATAGCCATATTACTATTGTCGACTGGTTAAATGCTAATAACCTTAAAATAAATCTAACCAAAACTAAAATTATGAATTTTAAAATTAGACACAAAGAACCATCACAATTTCATATACACTATAAAGGAAATGAAATACTTGAAGCTAGTGTAACAAAATTTCTTGGACTATATATTGACAATGACATGACATGGAGGACACAAATTGAAAATGTTTGTGGAAAGCTTAGCAGATTCTCATATTGTCTATATATGCTGGGTAAAATTGCCAATAGGACCGCCCTACTAGCAGCATATCATGGTTATGTTGCCTCGACGCTGCGGTACGGCCTAATATTCTGGGGCAATGCCCCTAAGATTCAAGAAGTACTTATAGCACAGAAAAAATGTATCCGAGCTATTTGTAAGATTAAAAAAACAGAGTCATGCAAGCCACACTTTCAGAAACTTAATGTATTAACTTTACCGTCACTCTATATTTATGAAGCCTGTATTTTTATAAAACACAACATTAATTTGTATAAATTTGTAGAAAGTAAACGGCGCTCAACAAAGTTGCAGGTGTTAGCAACAAAAACAAAGTTTCATAGCAAAAGCTTTTATGCAATGGCTCAAAAACTATATAATAAGTTACCAGGACAAGTTATCTCATGTATGAACATTAACGAATTTAAAAGAAGTTTGTTCAAATTGTTAAATAACAAGGTGTATTATTCTGTTGACGAATATTTAAATGACAAATTTTAATCTCAATTCTTTCTAATTAAAACATAATTATCTGTCCTGATGTTATTTGACACATTAAATGATTTTGATTTTTTTTTATTGAATTAGTGACATTATTAGATATCTTTATGTTGTATTATTTTGTTCCTTTTATTTTATTTAACTTGACTTCTTCCAATAATTTTATCTAAAGTTGACATGATTTATTTATTATTTTAACACTACCGAATTTTGAATTTCTAAAATGTATGTTTTTTTAAAAAATTCTTTTGATATTTTGTATGCTTATGGCGGAGCACAGCTCGGAACTTATTTTATTTATTGTAATATCTACTGTATGTACTCTGTGTTCACGAAATAAATAAATTTGAATTTGTATTTGAACGTTATGGGTAAGTACCGTACCCACATGTAACCGACCCGTTGGTCTCGTGGTCACAAGCGCGACTGCCGAGCGTTCCTGAGTTCGATTCCCGGGTCGCAAAGTGATATTTTGTGTTTTTCCATTAGGAATGCCTCAGTACCAGCCCGGAGTTTGGGAGTTGGTGGCGTGGAGCCCCCGCGCCCCTGATAGCGCGTCAAACCGTTGGTCCTGCGCCTGATCTCTCCCCGGTCGTGTCGGATTGCGTCCCATCGGACTATGTGAGTAAAGGAACAGAGTGCACTAGAGTTCGTACACACACTTGAGCACTATAATATCTCCTGGGTGGCTGGCTATCTCCGTTGAGATTGGCCACCGTGACCGAAATCGGTCGGGAGGATATTATTATTATTTTTGAGTGTGAATGAAAAACGATGGATGGACTGTTTGAATGATGATACTAACTGACCTGATGACTTACTAGATGAAGAAGTATGGAAGAAGAAAAGACATGTTGCGCCCACCACGAGTACATTGGGATAAGGGCAGGAGAAATGATGTATATTTTTGGTTTAGCGCACGTCGCTTGCGCATATATTTTTGGTTTAGCGCACGTCGCTTGCGCATATATTTTTGGTTTAGCGCACGTCGCTTGCGCATATATTTTTACATTCAAACCCCTTTTGCTTAGGGTAGGTAGGCAGTGCTGTAAGGTAGTACTTCACAAAAGTACCAACCTCAATAAAAATATAAATGTCTAAGAAAACAAAGTGTTAAATAACCAACACGTTTATTTGACTGCGCCCACTGGGGCTGCCCACACTTAGGCTACTTCACAATAACTAGGCTAGTATAAATACATAGGAATAACTAATAAATACTGTCTCGTGTGTCAAGGTACGAAGAGGATGGGAGTCGCAGCCAATCCGCGAGCGCCGAATATTCTGGAGAATTCAATATTTCATTATACAGGAGAAATTTGTGTAGAAATATGTGCT
This sequence comes from Apamea epomidion, assembly GCA_947507525.1. NCBI lineage: Eukaryota > Metazoa > Arthropoda > Insecta > Lepidoptera > Noctuidae > Apamea > Apamea epomidion. The sequence continues at coordinate 708,573 of OX382232.1, forward strand.
AGGTTTTAGTTTGAGCACGCTGTGGCAGTGAATTACACCCAACGGAAGAAGCGAAAAACTAATTAATGGTAACCAACGAAGAACATTTAGTCCAAAGGTCGCGTCAGCGCCGTCTATCTACAAGCTTAAATTAAATAAACTAGCGAAACTTCACAGACAATTTTATAAACTTATAAATGCAAGTAATTACAGCTGATTATAGGGTCAGGTCAACGGTCGCTGGTAGTGTAGTCACATGAGTGTAGGAACGTTTACGTTAACTAAGAAAGTAATGACGACAAAACAAATAGGTAGCTATTTGTTTTGTCGTCATTACTGTGTTAGTTATCGATACCAGAGCATGACGCCTGTGACATTTCGCCAGTTCATTTAATTTGAGCTGGAAAAACCGGTTTTTTTACGTATGCTGAACATTTGGTTTCAATGTTAATTGATAACTCAAAACTAATAAGCAAAACTGTTAAGGTTTTTGTGACATTTTTATTCATTTTTGTTCTTTTTTTAAAATAAAAAAAAAACCAATTCGTGTTTTTAAATTATCTGCAATGAACATAGTTGCGAGGTCACAAAACTTGTGTAATGGGTAGGAGTGCAAAAGTGTACTAACAGACGCGTGCGCGCTGCTGGGCGTGTGCGCGCGCGGCGCTGAGCAGCAGGCGGTCCAGCTCGGCGCGGCACGAGCAGTGCAGGAACTCGCGCGGCCGCACGCCGCGGAACACTTCCGCGATCGACGGCTTCACGTTGTAGAAGATTATCGTCTGCCCGCGCGCGTGGAAGTCGTCTATCAACGCCTTTATGCCCTGGAAATTGAAAATGTTGAACTATAGGTTTTAAAATGAATTAGAGAGTTAGTCTTCGGTATCTCCGTAGGTTTGGGAACAAACGACTCGCGCCCGCCGCAAACAAATCGTGCAAGGGATAGCGGGAGGGTACGGCGACGACGGGGTGCGGGACATCGTTCGAGACGAGCCCTCAATATGAAAGGATCTAAGCATGAATGTGGTGGAGTGCGTACCTTGGCGGCCGTGAAGTCGGCGGCCTGCACGTGCGTGGCGTCCAGCACGAGCGGCGTGGCGGTGCGCGTGCGCTGGGCCGCCTTGCGCAGCGCGCGCCGCACGAACTCGGCCGACGGGAACCACAGCGAGCGGTCCACCACCGCCACCAGGTGCGCGATGCCGTCGCTGGACTGCCAGACAAACAATCATGTATTAAACAGAAAAAACAGGAATATTTCTACGGATTCCTGTTTTGAGTGATCCACAAAATATATTCCGTCAATCCACCTTAAGGTGGATACGCGGAAAAGCATGACCGAGAATCCATCGAAGCCTATAAATGTCTCTTATCCAATTGAGCCTTTTTTTTGTCGCTGAGAAATTGATTACGTATCCCCGCTTGCGGGAGATGAGATGGGGTATGTGGGACTTCTGTCGGGTCGGAATGACACTGACAGTATACCCACTAAAACTCAGCGGTGTTCCCATATCGCCGTGATGGGAGGACCATGGGAAACCGGCATAGCCTTTACTTCCACAGCCCTCCCGGCGCATGCCCGCCTGCTGGTATGGCGGGCCCCGCATGACCCCCAGGTTGGGGGGCTACGGGAATGGCCGGGAAAACCTGGCCATTCCCATCGCGATACAGGCAACGGTGCCCCCGCACCCGTTGCCTGCTGGCCTCCACGCCCGCCTGATGTGCAGTCCCCGCATGCCCCCCGCGTTGGGGGGGCTACGGCCGCAGAGAATAGGGAGAGCGGCAACGTTACACCGACACTCCTCTTCCCCTGCCATCGAACGGTGACGGCCCCGTCAAAGCCGCGGAAGGTAGGGAGAGCGGCGCACCGCACTCCTCTCCCGCCGTTGCCTCCAATCCTCAGCCGCGATGTCTCCCACACGGGGGACATCGCGGTCCGCCTCAGGTAGGTTGCGATGTCGCCCAAGCGGCACCGCAACCTACCCGCCGGCCGCTCGTCGTCGGCTAATCCGCAAAGCCTTGACGAGCGGCCCCCGCTCGGGTTCCTCTTAGCTTCACCGTGGGCCTTCAAACCACGGCTACTGAGCCCCCCGCCTCGACAATGCGGGAACCCACCGGGGGTGCAACTAGGATTACGGTGACTGCACCTGACCTACGGTATGGTACCCATGTGGACTGCATTGTCCGCACTTCATATAATTATCATCTTGACCTAATTTCGGCCAAATGTTTGAACATAGGTATACCTACCTAATGGCGATGGCACGAAATTAGTACCTACATTACATTTACAAACATACATAATATTTTAAAATTGGGTAAACAGACGCACCCGTATGTTCAAAGTGTACCCACGAATAGTATGTCCATGTTAATTTAGTGTTACACTCACGACAGCTGTGGTGACTTTGACGGAAGGTCGCGCGGACGCGTACAACAAGAACACGAGGTTCACGGCGATGCCGATCACGATGCCGAGCTCTAGCCGCAGCATCAGACACGTCACGAACGTCACCACCGCCGGGATCAAGTCCAACTCTGCGAAAACATAAATCTATCATAAGTATTCATGATATTCAGGGAGTACCTTGCAGGACGGTCTCATAAACAGGAGTATTAACGTATAGGATATGTTATGGCACTAACACAATAGGTAAGTAGGTACTGTCTTTCTTAAGCATTACAGGATAAAAAGGCCTTCGCCTTTTCTTCTTATATGTATTGAAATCTCCAAAAACAGCAGGCACTTTGTGTTAAATAACAGTTAATAGTATTCAGCATAGAGGCATTTACCTTGGAACCAGAGTAAGGTTAGTTTAGTTAAGTACTAACTTTTAGTCCTCCAGATAGGCTTGAACACGTGCAGCTCCATCATGAAGACGACGGCGGCGATGATGACGGCCGCCAGCGACGCCTTCGGGATGTAGTAGAAGTATGGCGTGAAGTACTGGAACAAGAACGATTAGTTACCTGACAATAGTTCACACGTCTTGGACCTTGGACACCAGCCGGTCGGCAGTCCAGAGGTGTTCAATGCCAATAGCAATACCGAAGCCTTGAAAGAGATTTCTGCACCGCCCCTCACCAGTAGAGGGGCGAAAATTATAGCTTTTAGACCTGTGCATTATTAATTCATTTAATAGGAGATACTTAGTCAATTTGAGCAAATAAAAGACGATGCAAAAGAGAGTTGAACATTTTTGGATCCCTTCTCAAATAATTATGTTAGATTTTGCTTTTAAGTATTCATACAGAAATAGGAGTTACTTTATCGACTATGTAAAAAGTTTGAGAATTTGGAGAGAGCAGGATGCAAGAGCGACCGTAGCGAGCTCACATATTTGGAGAGAGCAGGATGCAAGAGCGACCGTAGCGAGCTCACATATTTGGAGAGAGCAGGATGCAAGAGCGACCGTAGCGAGCTCACATATTTTAGCACCCGCAACAGAAGGCTTAGGTTTTCTTTCGATCATTCATACAGGATAAGGAGTCATTTTGTTGATTGATGCAACAAAGTTTGAAAATTCAGAGAACGGAGGAAGCAAAACCGAGCTGCGCGTATCACCTGCAAGGACAGCAGCACCAGCGCGCCCGTGTACAGGCCGCCGGCCGTGCTGGCCACGCCGCTGGCATGGTTCACGGCCCCGCGCGACAGGGCGCCCGACACGGGCATGGAGTGCACGAAGGCCGACGCCATGTTGCACACGCCCAGCGCCACCATCTCCTGGGTCGCGTCCACGTACTTGCCCTCCGCTAGGCACAAAATTATTCATTTAAAACTTGGCTTTATAATTTGAACTTGTCGCTCTAGAAAAAGTCTAGTTCGTTCCGATGATAGTTTGTAAATGTGTTTAAATAAGATCTCGAGCTGTTTCGATTCAGATGTATTAACACAAGAGCGATCGACGTCTACGACCGTTTGGGAAGACCGTCTTTGATGTGATGTAGGTAACTGCTTACTTCAAATCTGTCTATTTAGGTACCTACTAGGTATTCATAAAGCATCAAGGACGTCGAATGATAGAAACTTCTTTCCTCTGGAAACATAAAACGTCACTAAATGTCAATGCATCAGTTACACACGTAAGAGGATCCCTATAACGTACTCGTACCAATTTAATGGAATAACTATTGATAAAGTCGAGATAGTTCGAGACCTAGGAGTTATGTTCGATAGCAGGTTGGCATTTTCAAATCACATAGATCTTATTACTAGCAAAGCTTACAAAAATTTAGGATTCGTTCTAAGATCCTGCAAGGCGTTTAAAAACATTGAAGCCCTTAAATCCGTTTATTTTGCTTATGTTCGCAGCGTTCTGGAATACGCATGCCCAATATGGTCTCCGCAATATATTATATACAAAAATCAAATAGAACGGGTTCAAAAAAGATTCATAAATCACTTTAACTACCGCCTCGGTAAACCTCCAATGTCCTACGAAAATAGCTGTCGGACATATGGTTTGTTAACACTTGACGAACGACGTAAAGTTTTGGACATGTGTGTGCTTTATGATATACTGAATGGTAGGCTTGATTGTCCGGACTTGTTATCACAGATCAAATTTAATGCTCCCCTACGACGCACTCGCCATACGCCAATGTTGCATGTTCCTAGGCATGCAACTAACTATGCTAGTAATTGTGTACTAACTCGCATTGCGCGAGCCTACAACAACGACTTCTCTCAGGTTGATGTATTTAACTGCACAAAACCTAGTTTTAAAGCCCAAGTTTAAAAGATTATATTTAATATAAACAAATAGCAAGCAACTACGTTCCATTCACCATAAAGCATTTACTATGCTTAATTCATAATTTAACTTAATTAATATTTTTTTTATACCCTGTTCATAACATGTAGTGTATTTAACTTTCACTTCTAAATTAAAAACTTATTTTTAAATATTGTTTAAAGTCCGTTCGTATGGTAAATACAAATTATGTTAAGCAGGGAAACCTATTATTAGCCTTACTAAACTGTAACATCTTTACTTGTATAATATCATATGTATCGCTGTTGGTTTTCTAAATAAATAAAATAAAATAAATAAATAAAAAATATGAAACTCACAGAACACTTTGGCGAGAGCGATGTTCTCGAGTATGGACAGCAGTGGTACCACGAAGATGGCCGATCCCAGTGTGGAGGCCATCTCCGAGAACGTGTAGGTGTGGTTGCCGACGGTGGCCGAGAACGGCGGCGCCGACAGCTCCGGCAGACCAGGCTTCACCTCGCCTGAACATACAGAGTGATCGTAGCGTTAGAACTTACCGCTGTGCAGGTAGAGCAGAAAGTAAAAGTCGGCGGTTATAAACATAGAAAATGTGCGACCGATGGGATTATACATTGCCAAAAATGGCGAACTTTCATACAAACTTAAACCCCCGTAATAGACGAATTTTAAAAATCCTTCCTTAGTGTTCACCTTCATTAAGTAATTCCTGTATATTTCAAGCGTTTACGCTGTGCGTTGTCTGTCAGCGAATTTAAGATTATTATAAAGTAGATTTACTTTCTGAAAAACAAAATTAAAATTGTAGGCCTACAATTTTTAGTTTTACTGTATCTGCATCGTTTATCTAACCAAATGGTTTGCTAACCAGCACAATATGAAATCCGGCTGACAGTAATAAGCACACAGTGGAAACTAACCATCAACCGCTAAGAGTAGGTACCTATAGCTATTAATACGCGAAGTGTATACAAGCTTCTAGATATAGATGCACATTTCATTTTATAGATAATTTCAGAGATTTATTAGACCGTCTCACGATGGAGATCGAGTTTGGAAATGCCGATCTGGATCGCGACCATTCGTTTCGATCAATCAGTCGAGGTCAACCACTCGGCCGACTGTGACCAGAACGGTCGTCACAGAACGTCGAGGACGCGCTCACCTGTGAGCACGAAGGGCGCCTGCCTCTGCGTGTCGAAGTAGTAGGCCAGCGCCGCGCACAGGAGCACCACGAGGATGTTGCGCGTGGTGGCCAGGAACCACAGCGCGTGCGCGGCGCCACGGCGCATGCGCGAGCCGCCCGCGCGCGCCGCCGAGGGCGCAGGCTTGGGGTTCACCTTTATGTCTTTCACTTTCTGGAAGTAACGCAGCTTGTCGTTAGCCAATTTCCATGGTAGAATTTCATTTGTATACGGAGATAGATAGATAGTCTTTGATGTACGCTAGGCTGCACGTGATGACGTCAGTGGTAACGAGCGGCTGCGAGCTGGCTTCTTCGATATTCTATTGAACGTCCGTACTCGGTACTAGTACAGCTCTAAGTCGAAGTGTTACCCGCTGACATGTGGCCTACGGGTACCCATGCCTTTAAGAGAAAATGTTTATGCAGACAACATAATTATTAGTAACCACATTTTTTTCTCTGTGGTGCTACCTCTACTACTTCTCGTTCAAACTGTATAGCCAGATTGTAAGAGCATAGCGATGTAAGTGCAAAGAAGGTTGATTTATACCCTGAGCAACAGCAACACGACGATACAGGAGATGCCGAGCACGGAGTCCCACAGACGCGTCTCGCCGATGTGTTCGTACAGCCCCGTCCACACCTGCAACAAGCACTTATTGTACAGACTCCCCTGCTTGCTTAAATGGTACTTATTTAAATTGATTTTAAAAATTCCAAAAAAAACAGAAAACAATTTCTGCCAAAAACCCGTGTGAATTTGTCGAAATAGGTTGGGTAGGTAGGTATAACATAAATGTAGATAAAGAGCTAAGGGGAAGCATAAGTAGGTAAGAGAAGATCAATCTGAACAGGATTAACTAAAGTACGCTTTAGATCGACAACAGACGAAGGCACGTCGTTTGATAAACGAACGTCGATAGAAAGAGTTTTTTTAAAACGAGACATGCAAAAAGTTTCAAATTATTTCTACAAAAAGTGCTCTTAATTATTTATTAACAGCACAAAAACTTGCCAGCCTCATTATAAACACTTTTTTACATCACCTTCCTCTGTAAGCACGTTTGACAGACGGACAAACCTACTGATTCGTTGATTGATAGATCGGTACATGTTCTGCGACATTATCATTGCATTACTTGGCACTTTTTATACAAAAATACAGGATATGGAACTAGTTGAGTCATACAGGCGATTTCATTAAAATTTTAATTTCAAATGTTTTTCATAACCAATAGGTAGTAGGAACAATTGGGTTGCAGGTGGTGTACCTAAGTCCTTTAACGGACACTATCTGATTCGTCCCAAACGAACAGTATTGTTAGCTTACGCTGCATCTGGGTAGCCTATACGAAGCCTGTAACGTAACCTACAGGCTTCAAACTGGCTACCAAAATGTATTTCCATTGTTCCATTTAGTATAAAACAACTATTGCTGCTTACTAACTTACTAAACTAAAAAAAATTCCCATTTTGCAAAGGTTGGCTTAGTCTACGATTTCGTGGAGTTATTTCAACTGCCTTGGGAATAATTCCCACCGTGGAATCCCGCCTTTGTGTGGCCTGTCAAAATGGTACGTTACCTGTAAGAACTTGCCTCCCGGGAAGCTGAGCCCCAGGATGTCCTTGACCTGCGTGGTGGCGATGATGATGGCAGCAGCCGACGTGAAGCCGACGGACACGGGGCCGCTGATGAAGTCGATCAGGAAACCTGTGCGGAACCAACCAGTTATGAAGTGCCGTGTACTAGCTTCTACGTATCATCGTATGTTTTATTTTACTCTATTACAGAATAAAGATAAATTCAATGATTTTCAGTTTCACTAACTACAATGGTACATTCTTCACCACTGTTTTCTGGGTTCATACCCAGAAAATGGGCATGTAATCATAAGTTTTATTTCATCAAACATTGGACTGCTAACAGGTAATGCTAATATACCTATTTTCTTACGTTTCTCATATCTGAAACGATCTGAAACGGACTTATGTCGGACGTTTGTCAATTTTTTATTCGTACAATTCTAATTTTAACTCTTTATTAGTGGCTTTTGTGGACAGGATATTAATTCAGATTTGTTACAGTTGTAATGGCAATCATGTCATTTGGTTTAAATGGTTTTATTTTATTTATCTTTTATACAGATTCTTTTATATTTTGTGAACGTGAGAACGTTTTAGACCTTGTAGAGTGTAATTTGAAAACATTGTAAAAGCCAATAATTTTTAAAAGAATAACCGTTGAGTTTCTTGCCGGCTCTTCTCCATAGGAAACAACCAATTGGAACTGTGCACCTAGCTAGGTGCACGGCTAGGCAAACGTCTGAGGCTTTCTGACGTTTCGTAAGTGTCTATGTAGGTTTTTGTGAAATAAAGTATTTTGATTTTAAGCGAGCATGGCTTAATATACAACTCGAAGAAGAGTGAAATTCTTGTATTTAAAGCACCTAAGCAGCAGCCGCGCAGTGTTCCTCCCATAAGTCTCAACGGTGTAGCACTTAGAATTGTGGATAGTTTTAGGTACCTTGGCCACGTTGTCACGAGCGACCTAAGGGATGACTTAGATGTAGAGAGGGAGCGCAGGGCGTTGTCTGTGAGGAGCAATATGATTGCCCGCAGGTTCGCTCGTTGTACTACAGACGTCAAAATAACCCTTTTTAAGGCGTTCTGTCAATCGTTTTACACGAGTGGCCTGTGGGTATCATACACGCGCCGAGCCTACAAAGTCCTGCGTGTTCAATTTAATAATGCTTTTAGGATGCTGTTGGGACTGCCATGGCGTTGTAGCGCTTCAGGAATGTTCGCGGAGGCTCGCACAGATGGCTTCCATGCCATCATACGAAAGAAAGCGGCCTCCTTGCTACAGCGCTTGCATGGTAGTAACAACAGAATCCTGAAAATGATAGCTGCCAGACCGGACTGTCCCTTTCAAGGACACTGGGTGGGGACAGTCATAGGTCTAAATAAATAATTATAATAATTTTTGTGAAAACTAACAATATTAACCTACTTATTTAAGCACCATTGTTACTAACACCAAAATACTAACATATTTATGGACCTTATAATAGTCTGAAATAAAGTTTTATTATTATTTATTATTATTATTAAGCTATACACTAAGTACTTGTTGACTTAATGGCCCAATTTCATAGGCTGCTGTCTCAAGCAGATGGGTGGCGATACGTTACCTTCGTGAAGCGAGTGTACTGCGGTCTGTTACTATTCCCCACCCATACTTTAAGTACACACATCAACATTGTCTATGGATATTTTGGATTTACTAAATTTACTCAAAATTTATTAAAAATAACATACAGCATGCATATATTTTTATAAGGCCCATTTATCAGACTATACTCCAGAATAAAAGAAAACTATTTTTTTTGCGTAATCAAATTTTTATTCAAATAAAGAAAAAACGTGAAATAATGGTAAAACTAACAATGAATGTGTTTCTCAAGATAAAGTGAAAAATAAGGAAAAATTAATCTGTTTTTAACAGTTATGTGAAAAATCAGTAGTCAGTAAAACACCCCATGACGTTAATGACGGTCCTGCAACGGTTTTTCATGCTTTGGATTAAGTTATCCAAGTCTTGCTGCGGTATATTGTCCCAGGTCCGGTTAAGATGCAAAAAGAGTTGCTCTTCCGTCGTAATGTTTGCAGGGAAATTCCTCAAAGCCCTTCTTTGGAGCATGTCCCACGCGTGTTCTATGGGATTTTAGATCAGGCGATTGAGCGGGCCAGCCTAAGACCAATACGTCGTGCTCCTGCAACCAGCTCGTCACCACTCTCGCTGTGTGCGGACGGGCGTTATCGTGCATGAGCGTGAATTCTTGGCCCATTTGTAGTCGATGGGGGTAGATTATTGGTACTAGCACCTCGTTACGGTATTTTTCAGCTGTCATGGTGTTTCTGATCCAAACGAGGTCTGTTCTTCCACCAACACAAATTCCCGCCCAAACCATAATTGTCCCGCCGTGGTATGAATTGACTTCCTGAGGATGTTGCAGACGGCTCTTACGACCAGGAACTCGCCAAACACGTACTCTACGTGTATCGGGATGGAAACCGAACCGGGACTCATCGGTAAACAGCACTACAGACCACTGGTTATCTTCCCAGAGCAAATGTTCACGAGCCCACTCTAGTCCTCGTCCACGATTTCCTCGGCGTAGTGCTGGAGTACGAAGCGGTCTGCGAGCATGAAGGTTAGCTTCATGCAGTCTTCTCCTTACAGTTTGATCACTCACAAGCAACTGGTGCTCTGACTGGAGCCTCTGAACCAACTGCATGGCCGTAACATTTGGTTGTCTTCTCGCGGCAACTTGCAAAAATCGGTCTTGTCGTTGAGTGGTTATGCGCTTCCCGCCTGGGTGTCTTTCAGCCACATCACCAGTAGCACGATAACGTGACCATAACCTTGATATCACAATTTGTCTTGTTCCAATCTCCTCAGCAATACTCCGTTGAGTAGCCCCAGATTGGAGCATGCCTACTGCCCTTAACATTTCCTCTCACGTTAAATGGCGCCGCTGCATGATGCACACAATAACATTAATTCGAAATTAACCTATAACTTGTTATAAAACTTAAATTTGACACAAAAAAATAGCCAAAAACTACTGTAGGTAAATGAAGCCTTCGGACTTCGCTACCATTATGCCGCGTAAATCTTTTGTTTTTAATTTATTTTTTCAAATTCAAATTTAGAATCGTTCAAAAAGGTTTACAAAATGAGGTTTCTTCAAAAGAATTTAAAACTGGCCAGTATTTTTTGAGTTAAAGAACTTTATACAAAATATCCCTAGACGGTGTTGATGTGTGTAGTAGGCGACGATTAAGTTTCGGTTAATGACTAAGTTTGTAACTAACAAATTGATAAGACACGCATAAATAATTGCACATAACAATATTGAAATAACAGCGGCATGCCGAGCATTCCCTCGGATGGCTGTCACCCACTACAGTACTCCGAAGTGGGCAGCAACATAGTTTGTGTGCGCTTGTTGACATTCCTTTCAAATCACCTCATGAAATAAAGCAGTTGAAGGATTAGACGTTTGAAGCGAAGTACATGTACCTACCGGGCTTCTTATAATTGGTACCTTGTTATAACAACTGTTTTTAGTAACCAATGGTTTTGTTAATTATCTCTTAGGGCTGATTTTTCAATCGACGGATAAGTTTTATTCGTGGAACAAAATTGACGTCAGACAGTTTTTGTATGAAAGAATTGTCAAAAAATCGTAATTATTCCGCCGATAAAATTATCTGACGTTGGAAAAATCGGCTCTTAGTCATAGATTTACTTATTTAGCACTGCTTTACTAACTAACTAATAAGTTTGTCTTTGAAGCAAGTGATTCTGCAAACGGCTGAGATTATCATTGAGACGTAAGTCAATGACCGGCTCGCGGAAGACAGAAGATGTGGTTATTGAGAAAATAATAACATTAACTCACAGAGTCACACATTCACCTCATGATTGTTTATTCAAGTGATTAAGTTAATAACAGTGTTTAAAGCGCGGCTTGTCTTTGTTGCGGTAATGCTGACTCACTGACATAACATACTATGTCACAATCACAATTTATAGAGAAGACGCTGACAGCCTTGCGACCGCCGCCCGCCGCCGCCCGCCGCCGCGCCGCCGCGCCGGTGTGAACACTGGCTACTTTAACTGGACTTTCAGGTGCATGTCAGCGCGTGTTTGATAAACTGATCATGCCATTGTTTTACAATGCTTAGGTACTTAGCATCTGATGTGTGTCTGTCTTCTCCGAGGACTAGGCTCAGACAGAATAGTTTGAAAATGGATTTTTTTTAACTGGGTATTCGGTATGTTTTGCGCTTGTTGTTTGGTTGTTGGTCACAATTTTACAAGCAGCGTAGAAAAAAGTGCTAATTTACTGTGAAATAATATTTATATCTACGATAAACTATAAAGTGTTATATTGTCTAGTAATGATTAGTTTTATATTTGAACATTAATACATATTAGAAAAAACCCTAATAACATTAGATGTAGTAACGAAGGCTGATAAGTTCATAAACCTTCCTCTCTCCTACTACGTCGCTGTGCGCACAGAGTTGACACCAAGTACACATGTACCTACTGTGGAATGCAATAAGTGATTGAGTTGTGCGTATTGATTATTCGTTTTTTGTTAATTAAATGACGAGTATCCTATCGGCCCCAGTCACAGAGTTTCTTAACTAAAGATAACCTTCTTTAGAACTCAAATAACCATTCTGTAACAAACTATGAATAACAATGAACTGTGCACGATCTGCTTCCTATTTAGTAATACCTACTGACAATAGACAGATCCCGTAGACAGCGTATTGTCGAATTGTGCTCAATTGTTGCGACTACAAACAGCTTTGAACAAAACGCATCTCATTTCACAGTTGGATCGGTCGGCGCTCGCGCTTGTTTGTGTGACGTCACGAGTGTTAGTGTCACATGTCACATGGGAGACCTTTGCCAATAACATGAAGACAGATAAGGTATTATTTTGATTGTTGTCACTGAACAATGAAACCATCCGGTTTTACAAGTAGCGACAACTCTATTGAATGACTACGAGTACATTTACCTGCACGCCGCGCTTGTGGTAACAAGTAGACATTAACAGCGCCTTTATTCCTAGCAATAAGGGGGTTTCTGAAGTTTAAGCCTAAGTACCCTGCGATTGATCGTAGATAGGTACTTACAGCAGGAATTGCAGTTATTTTCTAAACAAATAGTGTAGAGTCATCTCATTCAACAACAATTAATTCCTGAGCAACACGGCTTTGTCAAAAATAAATCGACTGCTACTAACTTAATGATATTTACGAATCACTTGTTTAATAATATGGATGTAAGAGCACAAACAGACGCCGTCTATACAGACTTCAAAAAATCATTCGACAGAGTTGATCACAGAATATTACTTAACAAGATTGCATTCAACGGCATTAGAGGCAACCTGCTGCGCTGGTTTCACTCTTATATCTATAACCGTAATCAAACTGTGGTGAGCAATGGGTACTATTATGATACCTTCCTTGCTACCTCCGGTGTCCCTCAGGGATCGATTCTTGGCCTTTTGTTGTTTTTAATTTACATAAATAACATCGGATACTGCTTTCATAATAGTGATTTTCTATTGTACGCTGATGACTTCAAAGTTTATAGGAAAATTGTAACGATCGATGATTGCTATCTTCTACAACATGATTTAAACAGATTATCTGCCTATAAATAAATTGAAATTAAGTTTAGCTAAGTGTAGGTATTTGAATTTCACCAAAAATAAAACATTGTTAGTTTTAATTATTCTTTATGCAATGAATGACTTCTAAGAGAGACTCAGATTAGTGACTTGGGTATCCTATTGGACTGCAAACTACACCTAAATCTACACATTGATAAGATAATTGCTAAGGCATTTCAAATGTACCATCTTGTAATGAGATCATCCGTAGATTTTAAGCGACCAGCCACATTCCTGCATCTCTTACGGATCAAAGAATTAATATATTAAGCTAAATACAAGCTTGCTATAGAAAAAGTTCAGCGCAAATTCTTAAGATTAATGCAGTTTAGATGTCATATGGAACGTGTTTCATACACTCAGTCCCTACAAAAGTTTAACCTTCTAACCTTGGAATCAAGGCGTCTGTTGCTTCAAACCATGATGCTTCATGATCTGTTGCACAACAAGATTGACTGCTCAGACCTAGTTAATAATATATTTTATGTAGTGCCCAGAACAGTTACTTGACTCGCTTTTTGCCACGACACCTTGTCGTACCAACGCGGGTGAACGGGCGCCTCTCCACAGAGTTGGCCGCTCAGGTGGGGACAGCAGGGGTGAGGCGGCGGGTTGCAACGCACGTACGTAGTGCGCCCCCGCCCCTCCGTCCCACCGCTCACATACCTAAGGTGCGGCCAACTAGTTCCGCGCGGACTATAGCTAAAATTTACAATAAACATTTTGTGAATTTGGATATATTCGCTATAGATCGCCAAAAATTTAAGAAATATTTAGTGAATAGTCTACATTTGCGTGATGTTTAGTGTCTTTTCTTTTTGTTTGTTATTTAGTACTATTTGTTTTAGTTTAAAATAAGTACATCCTCTTTATTCTCTTACTGTCTTCTTCTTTGTGTTTTTGTAAAGTACATAATTATTGTGTCTTCACTGTATCATTAAGCTACGTAATCTGTGGAAACGTTGTGGATTGTACATTTCCAATGTAATCTTAGATGTAATATATAATGTACAATTGTTTGTTTTCCCTAACAAAATAAATAAATAAAGAAATCTCAACACCTCCCTCCCTTGTATATAAGTATATATGTATTATAAGTATATATTATAGTATGTGTGTGTAACCTACTTATGTATTTGTGTACCTAGTTTAAATAGGTAGATATTTTTAATCATTGTTTCTCTCAACCAAAGCACCGGCCATCTAAACTCTTCACCACCCTTGGTTGACTGGTAGAGAATGCCTAACGCATTAAGTCCGCCTTTGTATCTTTTTTGTGTGCGAGAAGATTAAATAAATAAATAAATAGGTAGGTAATAAGTACTCACCAAGCTGCAGGATCCCCATGAGCAACTCGACGCAGCCGGACAGAAAGGCGAGAAGCACGGCGAACTCGGGGCCCAGCCCGTGCAAGTTCTCCCGCGTCAAGATAGCGGCGATGGCTGTGGGCCCGATGGCGGAGTCCTTCACGCTGCCGAACACCGTGTACACGAAGCACGCCATGAACGACGAGTACAGTCCGTACTGCGGCGGCAGGCCGGCCACGCCCGCGTATGCTATCGCCTGCGGGATCACCGTCAGGCCCACGGTGATACCTGCACGACAATAAGGGTTTCTGTTATTATTAGCAGACATGTAACATAACATCATGCCTGTAGTTCGAGATGACGTAGGCACAGGTGGTTAGTACATTCCTGGCGATATCTGTGTGCACTGTAACACAGATATCGCCAGGAATGTACTAACAAGAATATCATCATCAGCCGGGCTCAGGTTCAGACTACTTCAGCTATAGGGGCTCATCATAATCAGCCTATATTGTTCCCACTACTGGGACACAGGCCTCCTCTCTGTGAGAGGGAGTGGGCTGTAATCTACCACGCCTGCCCAGTGCGGGTTGGTAGATATCACATGTCTTAGAATTTGTGGTTCTAAGACATGCCGGTTTCCTCACGGTGTTTTCCTTCAGTTTTTTGGGAGCTGGTGATGAAATAATTTACATAAAGTGCCTGTCTGGGTTCGAACCCACGACCTACAACTAGTAAGGCGCGACTGTTACCACTGGGCCACCACTGCTGTCGGGGCTGCTACTGGGAAATCCCTAATAAAAGCAACAATAGCTGTGCCCTATCCGGGCATCGAACCCAGAACCCCATTCTCAGCACTAGCACTAGACCACTGCGACAGTTATTAGAACACAAAATCAATTTTATTTTTTGGTTCCGACTGTGCGTGAGCGAGACGGAATATATAAAATTGTCGTGTTGACAATATTAACAAAAAGAATTGCACGAGTCTCACATTATGATGCTGTGTGGTGCGCATGCTTTTGATAGTGGAGCTGTGTGAGAAACTATATATATGGCCCCAGCCATATATATAGTTTCTCACACAGCTGTGAGCAACATAACTTGAGGCTAGTGTGTGCCCCAGCACACACTAGCCTCAAGTTATGTTGCTCACATACACAGTGTTTATTGGACAGGCCCCTACTGACTCGTATAGTATAATGCAATAGGATGAATTACTGGCATGCGGAAGATGTGTCTTAAATCCTCAAATCATAATAAGTTTTTCATGAACACAATATACAGGGTGGCAGAGATATCGACGCGCAACCTGTTACCATGGATTCAGTGCATGATTCGGAACGCCCCTGCATTGAAATTATTCGTCGGTTATTAACAAAAATTCATGGTTTCAGTTTGCGCGTCGATGCCACCCTGTATTTAATTTATTTTAGCTCCAAATAACATAAGATATACTTAATTAACGTAACTATAAACATACTATAAACATAAAACTAAACATAAAATACAATGAAATATTATCTTAGCGTTAACAACTCGTGTAAAACATACAAACGTTTTCGCACGCAGTTCGGCGCGGAGGAAGCGTCAATTTTTATGTTCCTGACCAGTATATACTCGTATGTCGTTGTAAGACGACAACATAGACTGCTCTGCTATCTGCCTACATGGCTTGCTCCCGAACCAACAACACTCCCACTGCCAGAGCAATTAAGTTAATAAATGACTTTCTAAAATATATTCCTGAGGCAATTTATTTTTTTGACTTTCAATGAACAGTCGCTAAACATGGATATTTATTTAAATATGAAGAAATAATTGTTTAGTTTCTAATTTTATGTATAAGGTTGTTATTATTTACAAATTTTATGTTGCTCCGTTTTTATTTATTTGTTTTTTTGGTCTAAGAAGTTTTAGTTAAAATTTTAATGCAATTTTGTAGAATTAATATAGATATAAGCGATTTGGTGTAAACTGTTAGCTTATATGTATTTGATGAATAAATGAATATGAACAATGAAACACCGTGTGCCTGACTGTTTGAACACAAGTCTCTGGCACTAGCTACTGTTAGCTACTGTTAGCTACTGTTAGCTACTGTTAGCTACTGTTAGCTACTGTTAGCTACTGTTAGCTACTGTTAGCTACTGTTAGCTACTGTTAGCTACTGTTAGCTACTGTTAGCTACTGTTAGCTACTGTTAGCTACTGTTAGCTACTGTTAGCTACTGTTAGCTACTGTTAGCTACTGTTAGCTACTGTTAGCTACTGTTAGCTACTGTTAGCTACTGTTAGCTACTGTTAGCTACTGTTAGCTACTGTTAGCTACTGTTAGCTACTGTTAGCTACTGTTAGCTACTGTTAGCTACTGTTAGCTACTGTTAGCTACTGTTAGCTACTGTTAGCTAGATGCTAGTGTTTACTTGTTCGTCTTATCTCGTTAGTGTCTCGTGCGCACGACACTGGGCACTAACAACTCACACACAAACACGGCGCGGTTTTTGTCACTTCGCAGTTATGTTAAAGTAGGCCTCTTTCGTAGGCCCCTACGCCGCAGCTACGCAGGAGTTACGCCGCCGCTACGGCTACGAGTCTACGACAAATGTTTGCTCAGCTCATTTTGGTGTTTCTAGTATAAATTGCAGTACGTGTAAATGTTATTATTAGCCAGAGTTGTCCTACTGCAGGGCAAAGTGGTGGTAACGTTAAAAAATAGAATAAAGTTAAGCTTTATACAACTTCGTTTATATTTCTTCTATGGGAAGTATATATTTATTCATATATACATTACAGGTTTTGATTAGTCACGGTTCGTGTCTGCGTGAACCTTATGACTAATGAGGATAACCCAGGAGTACTGCAGCGCCTGAGTCTAGGTGTACCAGACCGCTATGTGTGGAGGCGGCGCCGCCCGCCACTGCTGTCCGTGCCTGTTGCCAGGACCAACCTTCTCGCAACACCATTGACCCGCGCAATTCAGGTTTGTTGGAAGGACCATACTTGGTTATTGAACATGGTGTTGTTAAGGGGCTTAACTACCTTCTCAAGAATGGTATCTTGATACACTTGTGCCGATGTTTTGATACCTTTTTCACAAAAATATGGCTCAGTCACTCCTTCATAGCTAACATCCCACTAAACCATCACTGAAGTCCGATAATGCCCACGTTGCACTCTGTCGACTAATTGGGAAGCTTCTTTAGAGCTTTGAGCATAAATACGGTCATTTTGTTTGTTAAAATGTCCCTCAATTGTAAAGATTTTCTCATCCGTAAACAAAATTTTTCTGTGACCTCCCTTTGCGTACCGCTTCAGTAGTTGTTTCGATTTTACCACCCTATTCTTTTTAAATTATCAGTTAAAAAATGACCAGTGCGTCTCTTATAGGCTGCAAGTCCTAAGTCATCTTTTAAAATACGCGACATGGTTCTGGGTGCTATCTTCATCTCCCGAGATAAAATCTTTTGCTTTCGGACAGGATTTCTTCGAATTCTTTCCCTTACTGCTTTGACCACCTTTTTCGTACGAACACTACGTGGACGGCCAGATCTTTTTCTGTCACAAACAGAGGAGATCTCATTGTACCTATTAATAGCCCGGTACACAAACATTTGACTAATACCAAGCGTATGGAGACTTTTAAAAATTGCATTTGGCTCCATACCAACTTTCTGTAATGCAATCACAGCGATTCGGTTCTCTTTATCACCCCACTCCATTTTAATATCGCAAAATATTGTACAATGTATTGGCGCCAAAATTAGAAAACACAATGAACAATCGTATAAAAATGACAGATTCCAAATTCAAATGTAATATCTTTCTTAGTTTTAATTGTAACAGTATTTATGGCCAGACTGTGTATACACATTGGTGGAAGATATTTCGACGACACGGTTAGCGCAGTGGCTGAGCGATCGACTGCTGCGCTGCGTGTCGCGGGTTCGATTGCCGCACGGAACAAATATTTGTATTGCCTACAGGTAGTTGTTTCGGGTCTGGCTGTTTGTGTATGTGAGTTTAAATGTTTGTAAACGCACCCACGATACAGGAGTAATTCCTAGTATGGGGCAACGTTTAATTTAAATATATATATATATATATGTATATTGTTACTAAATTGAATAGGAAAAAGAGGGTAGCTGGCATTTTCCTTGATTTAAGCTCTGCCTTTGGTACAATTGACCACAAATTACTCATTGCAAAATTGGAGCATTACGGTGTGAGAGGCAAAACTTTACAACTTTTCTCTTCATATTTACGAAACAGGAAAATGTATGTGGATATTGGTAATATACAAGCTAATGGTAATACATAATAATGGTTAACTAACCTTACCGATTATCCCTGTATGCACCATGCAAGTGTACTCAAAGACAACCCCCGGTTGGTGCAGGACTATTGCAGAACATGGAAACAAAATATACTGGGCTATGGGTTTGGGTGGCTGTAGTGGATCGGTCACCTTGAACTATGGAAGGACTATGTCCCCTGCTTGACCAATGATAATTATAAAATTCACAGATGAAATGCCAGGGGTGACTTGCACACTCAATAATGGGCCCCCGAAAACGGTCGCTAGCACATAGTGTCGAAGCGACAAGGGGGCAACATGTCTTGAGGTGCTTATGAGGAGTGGAGAGGTATTCCACGGCTATCAGGACAATCCCGGAAGTACGGTCAAGATCCCTACCAGCACCATACTGAAATACTTCCTTCCTCCGAGCACGTTTGCTCTTGCCAATCTCCACTCAAGCCAGCCAATAAAGGCAAGAATGAGGTGGGAGCTCTGTTCCTCGTCAGTGTTCACTTCAGCCGTTTATATTATTATTATTAATACTAATTATAATTAGTCTTCTATGCAAGATATAGTAGCGGGCGTACCCCAAGGATCGATTTTGGACCCAATTTTATTTATATTATTAACAAATGATTTAATTAATTACATTAATACATTATTTCCCGACACACAGCTGGCAGTTTTTGCAGATGACACCAACGCAATAGTTGAAGCTAACGACATACAGGAGTTTTCCGCAAAGGTTAATGCAGTGTTAACAGGTTTTAAATCTTGGTTTGAAAAAACAAGCTCATAATTAACCCTGAAAAAACCAAAATAATGCTATATAGTAAAACCACTCGTAATAAAGACAGCATCATGATCGCGCTTAGTGAAGTAAAAATTGACATAGTTAATGAGGTAAAGTTTCTAGGGGTATACAATGACAAATATTTGAATTGGAAAAGGGAATTACAAGCCATTGATTCGTATATTTCCTCAGCGTGCTATGCCTTACGCAGTCTTAGGGATGAAATAGACATAAAACACCGTAAAATGGTATACTATGCTCTAATAGAATGAAGGTTGAGATATAGTGCTCAGTGTTGGGGGAATAGCTTTAAATATAACTGCTAGAGAGCCTTTGTACTCTAAAAGAGAGCCATACGAACCATGGTCCGGAAATCGCAAATAGAGAGCTGTCGGCCGCACTTTATAAATTTAAACATTCTTACTGTGCCCAGCCTCTATGTTTTAGAATTGTTGGTGAATTTAAAAAATACCTGCATAAGTATGAAACAGATGAGGAGAGACAGCTGAGGGAAAGTACGCGCAGGAAAGATTTAAAAAACAAGTTAATACCCCAACTTCATATTGTTCAACATAGTCCTCAATATCAAGCAGTGCGGATTTTTAACAGGTTGCCATTTTAATTAAAAACTATAATTTACAAGAGCTCATTTAAGTCAACACTTAAAGCGTTACTATTGAGGAAATGTCTGTATTCTATAGACGACGACATATCCACGTTTTAAAAATTTGATTATTTTATTAGTTAATGAGGGACTGAATAATATTAGTATGTAGTAGCTTGCAATGTTATTTAATTTTATTGTTAATGTATTTTTTTTATTTTCTATTATTTATTGTATTATGAATGTGTTAGTTTTATAATTTTAATGATTTCAAACACAATGTGAATTGTTCCTGAATAAATTGAATTTGAATTGAACCTACTAACTGGACCTACAACTACGAGTATTTCTTCAGAGGTTTAAATCAATACTACGAAAACAGTTTCAATTTCTATAAAGCACGTCGGATTCCTTGGCGCGTGACATTTAATTTATTTGCCTTTTTCTCCCCGAAGGCGTTGTCACTGATAAATTAGATCGATACAGTTTTTATAACAACGAACAATCGCAATGTCAACGAAAGTGGGTAATTGTCGCGTCACAAAAACATTGACCTGACGATAAGTGTTTAAATACATCAATTATAAACCAAGGTTCGGTGGTGAAGGACTCGCGATGACCGCAGCGGAGAGAGAACGATGAAACCACACAAGTACTCAATATGTGTTCAATATTCACTACACCGGCATCCTCCCCGCTGCACCCACTGCGCGCACTGGGCATGGGACTCTGTTCTTGTGCCGATGCCACACTCGTGCACTCACTACAATTTGAATCAATTAAGCTTAACCAGTTGAATGCCGTTAATAGAGAAACAATTAAAAAGCCATTGTGTCAAGTCAAATAATTAAATTTCAAATAAGCACGCAAAAGGCACTTTTGAACGTCAAATTTTACAAATAAATTGAATTGATATTAGTCGCCGCTTCCAAAAGGTAGTTTCGTATGGAGAACAATGGGCAAGGAACTCCACCCTCACTCTTTTATAAATGTGTCTCCCGTTGATCCACGTTCCGCGTGGATACGAAGGGTTAATCTATGATTTTTCGCTTATTGATGCTTCATGGGTTTTAAAGTTAAGTAAAAGAAATATTTACATTGTCATCGTCATTGCACCTTATGAATCATAATTGTTACTTTCAATCTAGTAGTGTAGCCAACATTATACTGGTGTGTATCGCAGATGTTTCAGACAATGATCAACTGGACTTTCTACAAGTGTCCATACAACCTTGGTAGATAAGCAGGCACTAAATAGAATCAATTTGTGAGTAAACCTAAAAAATATCATTAGCTAGGTATGTACCTCCTTTGTTTTAATAAAGCAACTAA
Organism: Apamea epomidion; assembly: GCA_947507525.1. NCBI lineage: Eukaryota > Metazoa > Arthropoda > Insecta > Lepidoptera > Noctuidae > Apamea > Apamea epomidion. The sequence continues at coordinate 730,071 of OX382232.1, forward strand.
TGAAGGTCAACAATAATTTAATTGGAATTATTCATATCCATTTGTCATATTATGCAATAATAATTCGCATTGCATAAGAAAGTGCTAATGAGGACTCTAATTATTGTTTTTTTTTTCATGATTATTCATGACCTTTTGTTTAAAGCTTCTCTTTCCTTAAGAATAATGAACGAAGTGGCAGTCTGTCGTGATCTCGACCACGTTTAATTGATAGGCGTGATTATAGGCCATTACCACGTTGTCAAGTACCCACAAATACTGAATATGGAGAGAAAATAACAATTTTATTTCAGACTAATTATTTGTCCAAAATTGTAAGTTACAAATGTCTTAAAGCTTTGTTAGGTAATACTAAAATCAAATCAAGTCATCATTCATAAAATTTAAAAAAAATGACTCATGTCAAAAAATCAACTCGTCACATAAAGCTGGGTGAAATTCTCCAGCACTGCAGACTATTGACTCCTGCTTCAGCAAACATGCCCGACGCGCTGCAGAGTCGAGGGAGCCTCACCAGAATCCTAAAGGCGTTGTTGCATTGTACACGAAGAGCGTTGTAGGCCCGCTGGGTGTAGCTGAGCCATAAAGCGCTGGCGTATAAGTTTTGGCAGTAGGCTCTGAACAGTGTTACTATTACGTCTACTGTACACCTTGCTAATCTATGAACCAACAACTCTTGCACGCACCGACAACGCTCTTGGTTCTACGATATCCGCATCGTCTTTCAGGGTCTCTGTAACAATGTGCCCTAGGTACTTAAACTGAGCGACACGTTCTAAAGGCACTCTGTTCAGATAGACAGGTGGTACATATATGCTCCGGTTCTTTATTGCTACCTCTAAAGACCAAACACACCCTCTTCTTCTCGTCGTACCTCAGACCGTGAGCCACAGCATATGACTCACAAATATCGAGCAGTTTTCTGAAACCACTGAGCGATGGGCAACACAACACCATGTCGTCAGTGTAACTGATGAAAAAACTGAGAAAGCGTCGATTGTCGCCGTTACCGCGGGATGTCTCGTGTTGTAGTGTTGCAGGTTACTACTAGACAAACATCGTGCTTTGTATGACCTTTGGGTTAAAAATGCTGGTTTCGTTTGTCCGGATGGATTATAGTGTGTCGAGTTATAGTGTGCGCGTACCTAATTATAATCGCATAGGTTATTGTATCTATAGGTGCCGTAAAATGTAATAAAGTTCTCGATTTACGAAACTAGACTAGATTTAATTAAAAGAAATCGGCCATTGTAGTAGTAATGGTTGCGACACACTGCACCGCTACACAAAGCCTGTGACGACGCGCGCCATTACACGCTCCACCAAGCCTCAATACATCTGCTCCCAAAACACTTTTTGCACCTTATCACAAGGACGTAGAGTTCATAGTCCCTTGTTTTTTAATGGTATTGCAATGCATTCCCGCGATAATAGTGCAATTTTAAAACAATATTATTGAGGTCAATGCACTCGGTTCGCTTATCACGTTGCTTGTAATTCTAGCGAAGCATTCCTTAATACGTTTAATAGCGATCTGCAACAAATGCGGCCGCTTAGACTGTCCTTGAAGACAGTCTAAGCGGGCGTTTTATAAGTAGTTAAGAATTTAAAAAGAAAACTTGAAACTTAACATTCACGAGCATGATAAATTCTAAACAGTTTTATAATTTGTATTATCGTGCAATGCATATTGCTATTTTATTATAAATAACAATGTTTTCATTACGTGCACTTGGTTAGGGTATTATTTTTCCTTGTACTAAATAATACTGACTTTTGCAACAAATTGCGTGAATCATAGGCGTCCTGTCCACTGATGCGTATCGTCATGATTTTGTTTATAATAATATAGCGCCGCCGCCGGCCCACAGACAAGTACATGTGGACGATCACTTGTCGCTTAACGTTGGTAATACGAGCGTGAAGCGTCGGCCGCGGCGAGAACGTTACGCTCTAGTGGGCAGGTGCCTTCAAAATTGATGTGAAACGGATAAGTTGTTGTACAATATGGTTGTAATCTAGTTTGTTAACAGAAAATTGGGAGGCTTCGTAATAAACTTCACTATGTATACTTTGCTTTGGACACACACGTTTATATACCTCCAGCAGAAGTTGATACCTACGTCAGGCGACAAGTGTATTCGAAAACAATATTTGTACCGGCATGGTAAGCTGCACATAATTATGCCACCAGTCATAAAAATGTATTGCGACTTTCACCATAGTTCGAATGAGACTTTATATAAGCCAGCCTACCTACCCAACTACTAGGTACTTACGCAAACTGTAGCAAGAGTGTGTTAACTACAACAGCCGACAGTTGCGCGCCCTGGTGCCGCGTGACGACTACAGACTGCCGACACAATACTAGACTACCTACAACTATACAGCCGTCGCGAGCACCAGATGCACGCCAGTTATTATGGTAATACCTGGAATACCGAGGATGCCTACGTCCATGCCATGGTAACATCATGGCAACATCTAAGGCACTTATGAAATGGTAGAATGTTTGCTGGAATTGTTTGAAGACTTCGGTTCTTTCTGGTTATATTGGAATCAGTTAGAAGTGTAACATAATAAACTTAACTTGATACTCCGCTACCTACGCAGTTAGATTAATTATAAACCCCAAAGTCTGCCCCTTTCCGAACTCCGAACTGAAAAGCTTGCGAAATTATCATCTGTCCAGCCTTTATACAACTATGTTGGGCTTCCAGTCTAACCGGATTCAGCTGAATATCAATATTTTAGGTACATTGAGCGACTGCCTATCTGACCTCCATAACCCAGTTACAGGGTAACACGATATCCCTAGGTAAGACTGACTTCCCGTAACGTCCCGTAACGACTGTCAAAGGGAGGAAAGGTCTACAAATGACAGCCGGGACCAACGGCTTAACAGGCTTTCCGAGGCACGGAGGGGTCTCGATATGGAATGGTAGGTCTCCGATCCACGAACCGACCGCGGCAAGCATAGCATAACCTTCAATTGACCCGTGCGGCTGTTATTACGTAGCCACGAGCCTCTCCCTGAACAGCCTGTGACAATAGTAATTAATTATACTTGAGCGATGATGCCGATTATCCTTGAACCTTTTATTGAAGCATGATGTGCTAGTTTTCTTAGTAGGTATTATATAAGTCCTAAGCGTTGCACCTCGGCCGCATCACGTATACCACACACCACAGTAACTAACACAAGTTGTGTAAAGTGCGCGATAATCACGCCGTTTCCGATTTCGCACAATTTCACACGGCCACACAATGCGCATAATTAAATCGCCACTCAAGCGCATCGCCTTACATACTTTACAGTTTTTCAAGATTATACTTTATGAAAAGTTGAAAACATTTACGAGCCGTAATTATATGCAGTATAGTAAAACACTACTTCAGAATCAGATCCCTCACCTGAAGGTGGACGTTACCAGCTCGGTCTCTTCCTAGACGTCAGTTTCCCAGGAGATAGTTCAGGTAGACTCACCAGCGATGGCATCTGCGAGGCCGTTCCTCGGGGAGTACTTAGGCAACCATTGCAGGATGGGCAGGCGCCGCAGCAGCGTCTTGGTGGAGCAGCAGGCGCGCGCGCGCCGGGCCGCTTCGCGCCGCCAGCCGCGCGCCGCGCCGGGCTCGCCGCCCTCCTTGTGGGGGAGCTCGCCGTTGTACGTGCCGTTTGTGTCTGGAATGACAGGAGAACAATTTAACCGTATAGTTCGGAAGAGCCCCCGAATGGACCCGAACACACGAACCTCCGCTGGCTCGGTACCGGGTCTGTAAATGTGATAATCGCCATTTTGATGACAGTGGTGGTCGAGGCTATAAAACATAAAAATTGGGGATTTCGAAAATGCAAACTCCACCTGCACAGGGGCAATAAATTAATAAATTATTTGACAAATTCATCAATATTAATGTAAAATAATACGTCGCCTTGGAGGGCAATGGAGCTAAGCCACAATTTGACTACAATTAACTTCTATTGAAACTAAACTAAAATTTATTGACTTTTATTGAAACTAAAACAAAATTTATAGGCAAATTTAAAAAAAAAAAACCTGTTTCCGGTCATGATACATGTTAGATATATTTACTAATATAAACTTTGGCTCTTTCACAACATGTAAATGCACTTAACTCTATTTCGCAAACATTGTGGCTTAGCTCCATTGCCCGCCAAGGCGACAGTAGTGGTAATGTAGTTTTTTGATATCTAAAGTTGAAGTTTCGCGCCAATCGTGCGTGTTTACATTTTTTCTTTTCACAAAAGTCACACACACACACACAGTTATGATGTAAAATGTGAAAACATAGTACAAATATTATAAACAACACGAAAATTCCCAAATCCTAACGTAATATTGAAACACGTATTATTCATTACCACTACTCAATTTGTGTTTAAAATCGCCGACCATTATTGTTTTTTTTTTATCGTAATGATGTGCGAAAGCGATTCTGCCAAAGGATTTTTTTTTTAAATTTCGATTGACCCGGGTAATTAATATCGAATGTCATAAATCGATTTTCAGAAAGTGAAATAAAATTATTTTAAGCATTAAATGTTATAATAATGCTTTATGCTTTCCTAATGTAATTTTAATCGTTTTTTGGACATTATATTGAAATGGATTCAATAACAGAGAACCTATGATGACCATAGACATTTAATCAATTTCACGCCGAATTGTTTCTATATTTGAATTTATATTCGGAATGCGCTCGCTGTTCAAAATTATTTTTATTTATTGTACAATTATTAATTTTGATACTTTCTAATAGTTTGCTACAGAATGCCCAGTATACATTTTTAGGTAGGCTTAGCAAAAGTTTGGAAATGATGATAAATTAATTCTATAAATTGGGTATTCCGCAAACACTTTTCATTCCATTATGTTTTGTTAGTTGTATGAGCTTGGTACTTTTTATTTATATTAGTTTACTTGAGTAATAGAGAAGGTTTATTATTTTTTGCTTTTCAGTTTTTTCGGCGGTTTAATTTTTTTGTTAAAAGTTTTTATTTTATAATTTTTTTTGGCTATAATCTACTAATTGTTTGCCAAAGGGCTATGTGGCACTGAGTACAGTAATAATCAGTGATCGGAATAGGTAGAGCTAATTTACCTAAACTTCGAGGAACAGAGTCACAAAGTGGAGACTTCCTTAAGACAATTTTTTTTTTCCCGGGGCAATATCCCGGGACTTCAATGTATGTTTATTAAAAATTGACAATATTATGAGTTTAATTGAATTCCGGTTTTTGTTTCCCAGTATTGACAAAGATTCATTGGGCATGTTTTTTAACGTAGAAACATATAAACGTAAAATAAAAGTTGTTACCTTAGATTGAACTCTATTCTTTTTTCATATTTGACAATGTACGAAAGTTCGGTAGCTAATACCAGCATTAATAAGGAACAAGGCAAAGGTAAAAAAAACAAGTTGATCAATTTGACATGATTTATTCATTTAGCACAATTAATATAAGTGCCAAAAACAAAACGTAAACTGAATAATTAACAAACTCACCACTATACGTTTTGCCTTTGATGTTGAAAGGTGCCCCTTAATCTGAATCGTTACATTCAGTATCAGGAACGGAGTGATCAGTTTCATCACTTGATTTATTTTCCTCCGAAGAATTAAAATAAATTACTAAGAGTTTTTCAATATTTTCAATGTTCAAACGATTTCGTTTGATACCTAAAATCCATTTGTACGTGGAAAAAGATCTTTCTACATCAACTGAAGTTAAAGGCACATATATGTAGTATAACAATGATCGATTTTCAATACCTAATCCGTTTTGTATATCGTCACAAATGTCTCTTAACACATCAAGATCGGGGTTTCTAGCCATAACGTTTTCTAATTTTAGTTTTATACGCTCAGACGAACACCAGCTTAGAACAGTTCTCGCTTGGTCAAATATATGAAAAGATTCAGTTAAGGATAAATCAGATTTTTGCAAAGCCTTTAATGAAATTTGAATTATTTTATAGTATTCTTCAATATAATCTAAATGAGTTTTTAAGTTGTCTTTTTTCAATACCGATTTAGCATGCCTGATAGATAACGCATCCGCGCTTCTCATTAGTCCGACAACTGTTTTAATCTGTTCATAGTATTTGGCATAATAAGAAGCTGCTTCTAGCCATGTACCCCATCTAGTGATAACAGGTTCTGGTGGTAATGGAATGTTGGGAAAGTTTTCCTTCAATAATTTTACTCTGTTAGGAGCTTTTAAAAATACTAGCACTAGAAAGTACCTTCCCGTAGTCGCATGCTACCCAAGCTTATAAGTATGTTAGTACAGCGGCATGCGACCACGGGAAGGTACTTTCTTGTTTCATCCTTTTCAGTAATCGGGTTTTAGTTTTTAAACTTATTTTTATTATCTCTATCAATAACATTCCTTTTTAATGTATTCAAAGCGATGTCCCTAAAACCAGGAAAAAAAATATAGTCCTAAGGAAGTCTCCACTTTGTGACTCTGTTCCTCGAAGTTTAGGTAAATTAGCTCTACCTATTCCGATCACTGGTAATAATACACAACTCAGCATTCAAATATGTGAGTGAACAATAAATCACCCCTATTTTCCCACCCTTAGGGTTGGTTTTTTTTCCAAATTTATATGGGGCCAACTTTGGGGTATACCCCTTCTAATAAAAAAAGAATTATCAAAATCGGACTACTCTGTAAAAAGTTATGCGTGGTCATACATAATAAAAACAAACATATGTAGATTCGCGTCGACTTGAGAACCTCCTTCGTTTTTTTCGTCGGTTAAAAACTAGTGATTGGAGCCTCCTTTTAAGCAGATAAGACTGTGTTAGGAGACTCCGCTCTTCCATAACTTAATAAGTAACGTTTAGGTATGTACTTGTTGTATGCAAATCTAAAGGGAATAATAATACAAAAAAAAAGAAAAAATCAAAGCTAAACATGCAGCACGCATGCAGGCATGCGAGTGTGTGAGTGAGAGTGAGTGGGGGCGTGTGTGAATGTGAGGGTGTGTGAAAGTAAATGCGAGGGTGTGAGGGTGTGTTCACGAATGAATCAGAGTGTATGCATATGGTTATGAATGGTGCAGGCATTAGGCAGGTGTAGCGTTATATTTTATCCTAGCAGCGCCTCCGTTTCATCATAGGTTAGTGGTTTTATCCAATTAGTTACAATTTTTCTTTAATTCATTTTGTTTCTTAGTATATACGTAAATCTCTCTGTTAAGTCTATTGTATAGCTGAGCTGAGCGTGTTTTGAATTGTATACGGGCGATTTTGGTTTTGGTTTGAGGAACTTCCGCTATGATATCTTTTCTTCTTTACAAAGTTAAGCTAGGGTCCAAAGGAAGAGTTTTGTGTTTCTTTAGAACAGTTCTAATTATGTAAAGTTTTCGCACTGAGAGTAAATCGCTTATTTGGTAGAGACTTTGTGTAGGATATCTAAGGTTTTTAAAGTAGATTCGTTTTATTAAAGCCCGTTGTCCCCGCTCAAGGTCTATGAATGTAGTCTTAGCCGCACCCCCCCAAATGAGGATGCAGTACACTAGGACCGACTGTACCAAAGCTACGTATATTTCGTTGAGTAGGTTTCGGGGGGTATTTGTGCTGGTGGGTACTTTTTGTGGTACGATATACCTCAGCGTTTTGAATATCCGGCCCAATTTCCTGATTCTGTTAGTGACTTGTTCAAGATAGGGGTACCACGATAATCTCTGGTCAACAATAACACCAAGATATTTAGTTTGTGACACTTTGACTAGTGTTGGACATTGACAGTTATTTGCATCACCGCACGTGTGTACTCTTATGTTAAAATCCATATTTGGTTGAGTTCTGTGTGATATACTGAAACATATGTAATAAGTTTTAGCTGTGTTAAGTGTGAACAGGTTATTTTTGAGCCATTCAGCTATTTGGGTTATACCAGCTTCAGCATTTCTGGCAATTTCGTGCCAAGAATTACAGGAAAAAACTACAGCAGTATCGTCGGCATAAGAAAACACTCTAGCATTATTGATTTTAAGGTTGCAGAGGTCGTTGATGTAAAGCAGGAACAACGTAGGGCCTAGCATACTTCCCTGAGGGACTCCGAATGTGACATTTGCATCATAACTAACGTATTCTCCCACCTTAACCCTTTGCTTCCTATTTGTGAGGTAGTCCTTAAACAGTTTATTTGGTTCGGTAAGAACTTAACCGAATATTATTCGGTATTCGGATATTCGGTGAAACCACTATTCGGCGCATCTCTATTATTTTCCATTCGCAAACTGTCATCGCGCTCTTATGAAAACTGCACTTATGCAGGCTACATTTTTAACCAATGCGCAAACTGACACCATACAATCTGATCGCGTCGGTGTGACACTTTACTATAAAACAGTTGATTTCGTTTTTGATAGATAACCATCGAAACATTTCTACGCTAGGCAGTCTAGAATCATGTGCTGAATTTATGGTTACAGTTGACGCACTGGTTACAAATTTATCCTGTATAGGTAATGTATTTTAACACAATAAATTTGATGCCGTTAAATACATTATGCCTTCGCATCTGCATTCTGCTGCATATCAGTTTCAGTGCATAGGAATGTGGCTGCACCTCCTGTGACACACGGTGTTCGTGATGTACGATGCTGTGCTGCGGAGAAGTCCGAGCGCGCATAGCGTGATACAGGATGTTACGTTACTTGACGGACAAGGACTCTTAAATCACGTAGGTACCCGAGATCTCTGATCAGTGTTATCGTAGTACACTCGTACTTAATATTCTTTAATAGCGCCGTGATTGTGAACCTATTTCATTGAATAAACAAATGAAGGCTTCAGTTTACACGCGTACCAGACATGTTACTATTTTACTATGAAAAAGAAAAGACTAAAGCCAAAGAAATACTTACCTAAATTGGCAAATAATGAAAATCAAAAGGTTATTTTTATCCTAAAAACTTAAAAAAGTACAGATTTCTGTTTAGCCTTAAGTTAAGATATTAATGTTTTTACGTCCTTATAGTATTCAACGAGTGTAACCGCGACGTCTATGTTGTGTACAAAGATCATACGCAGAGCTTTTCCGCATTTATTTTATATGTAGATAGATGCCGCCATTGTAATTGGTTATTCACGTAGGTTTAATAATGCACACATAACGTATGCATACGTATTTCTTGTCTTACGGAAGGATATAGATTTAATTAGTACCTACTGGCAGCGTTGTTGATAAAATTTCGGAGGAGGGTTATAAGAGTATGACCAAGGATGACGGGATTTTAAAATTTTTGAAGTGGAATAATTATGGCTGTATCATGCCTAGCCCTTTCGGGCGCTGGCGCTGAAATGAAATGTAATTGTTTGTTCTGTAAACATTATTGGAATCACTTTTACACGTCCTATTAAAAAAGATAAGCTAGATGAGGTCGGCGTTTCCTATCTAAACACCCTGACAAGAAAGGCCGAAACAAACTCAGAGGTCACAGTCTCTTTTAAAGTCCAGACATAATCTTGGTCAGATCATGTGAAGACCATATAGATTGATGTCTGAAATGGTCTTTATAGGAAAGGACGACACAGGTTGAGTGGGTCAGTCCAGTCAGTGCAAGCATTTGTCGGTAATGGTGTAGCTTGTGAGCTCAACGACTCGACGAACAATACCAAAGAAAGGACATTTGGGTAGGCCGCATAAAGTAACATACGCAAAAATGCTAGACCAACATTAACTCAAACAGTTAAAGAAAAATAAAAGAATGACGCATATAGTCCTCACATTCACAATATTAAAGTAAATTATTACTTTACAAAGTAAAAAGACGCTGTAATGGATCTAGCTCACCTAACTATACCAACAGAGATGGGCATACATACTGTTGGTTTATTTTCACAAACATAAATTTTTGTTTCCTATAACATAAACAACTGTGCAAACAATAAAGTCCTACTCGTCAATATTGCTACATAATAGTACAATATTACAAGTGACAGCTCAGTGTAAGTAGTGTATTTGATCAGCTGAATGAAACTCAAAACATGTCGGTGGAAACTTCCGCGGCAACCAATACTTCAGGTATCGGGCTCCTTTCACCTGTACATGTTCCTGGCCTAAGTTAGAGCTGGACTATTGTTTACGTACGGTCTACGCAATAGTTCCTCGCTCGTAGCGCTACGCTGCGTTTTAACAATATTTTATTTCAGTATTGTTGTAGAATTTTACGCAAATCCAGGCAGATATTATTACCTGTTGGTGCGGTATCGTTACACAGGCCGGAAAATATGTTACATTATTATAAATAAACAACTCGCTCACAGATTCTTACCGCAAACACCTAATCACAAATTAATTAGGTTTTCTTAGAAAAGTCTCGTAAATAACACGTGTATGGTGTAAACAATGTAAAAACCATATCATCCGGGAGTTATCGAATCATTACTAATATTTTAATAAAAGTTTCTACGAAATTTGCCTCGGATGATAGATATGATGTTCACGTATGTCAGAACCGCTTAACACACGAACGGTGGCGGACTAGTTTATTGAGTTGCTTCACTAATTGCTTCACTTCGTGCTCAATCTATTATTGCCGGCAATCGTTCTTGAAAGAAATGCCCGCGTGGCGCAGTTTAACAACGCAAGTTCCTATGGCCTGTTCTGAAAGAATCAGATGAAAGTGTACGCACACATTTATCCGTATGTAGAAGGTTTACACTATATCTCACCACGTTTTCCAACAATTATGGCTTGAATAACATGATTGAATTGTGATTGAAATATTATCGACGAAAATTGAGGTTATAAAATTAAAAACTTCTTTAAGATGATTTAAAATTAAAATTTAGGGTTAGTATTCAAATAATTAAATCAAAGTACGCAATTGGTAAGTGCATCCACAAGTATGTTTTCCGGTCCATATGTTTACCTTTTCATCAGATATTTTTTGAACATATCATGGGTACCGCCATAGTCTACCTCCATAGTCCACTACCACCATAGTCTCCGTTAGGTCACATTTCCAGTAGGTACCTAGGTACTATGTTGACGTCAAATTGACAGGTGTCTGCATTAAATGTCATACAGTGATGGATGTAATGCGGCGTGTGGGTGTTTCCATGAAGCGTCGACGCCAGGCATTTTGCTTGTACAAAAGAACATGTGTTCGAGTCAGTGGAGGCATTCGATGCGCTGGCCTGTTTCAGATTCAACTAGTTTGTGGTAATAAATGTAACAAAATTATACCTATTGACAACTTGTCAATGATGAGGTAATCAGTAAAGATCATAATGATTCTGTAATTGTTAAACACTGATTGAAGCGTTCAATATCTGCCTACATGCTTGGATTTTTACTGATCATAACGTTACTACAATCTTAGTTGTATTATATCCAACAGCCGAGTACCTTCCTATGCACTCAAAAAAGTTCACGAGAATCGTGTCTTTTATTTCGCGTGTGATTGACCCCGTTGTTTTACAACCAAGACGTAAGAGGTTTTTCTTTAACTCTTTTAAAGCTAATTAAGATACCGTTTAGTGCCGTATAAATAGAAATAAATCATTTAATAATGGATCTCTGATAGCAATCATCTAATCATGTTCGTCACGAACTGAGCGGGAATCGTGATCAACCTGTTTTTAGTTAAATACGATTGTCTTTCGTTACTAAGTACAAACGACTGGTTTTTTTTCAGTAGGAATGGTATTAAAGACGTTCATGATTACGGAACTGAGGTCTGAACAAATCTTGTTTAGGAGGTTTTCGGGTCAAACGATAGTTTTCGCGTGACTGTTGGGGCGTGGTAAGGGAATAAGAGACGAGCGATTTTGTGATCATACGGAGTTTCGTTTGTGGTCGTTTTTAGGTAGGTTAGTTATTTTTGTTCTTATTAACTTCTTATTCGGGAGTAAGAACGTTTTAACTTACATTTTATTTTAATTGTTTTACGCAGTAGGTAGTGCAGCATTGGCAAATGCTACATTATAATTTTATCTCGAACGACCTTCTTTCGTAACAAATCCAACCTTATTTTTAATCAGCAAGGTTAGTTTCTTCATATTGGTTTTTTGAATTTTGAATCAAAAAGTGTCATGTCTTTTCTCTTATCGAGATTTTTCATTTGAAGTTTTTTTGGACACAGGACGGAAGTCTATGATATTATTTTTTTCCGCTTGACCATGTAATAATTTGCCACGATATTAAAGGTATCGATTGGTTCGTTGTTCGACTGGATCAAAGGGTTTGCTTTGCTATTGCTTATTCAAAAGTTCTTATCATTTCCTAAATTTTATTCCATTCTTTTCTTTGTAATAGACAGTATTCCCAAAATTAATCGAACTATACAGCATTTAAAACTGGTCTCGAGGCGAGTCAGGTTTCTTCATTCAGACTTGGTATGTAATTTAATTTTTCTTCATCCCTTTTAATTGTTATAAAAGATTCTGCCTGCATTTGGGATTATCATTTTTCGTTATTTTCTGTAGATTTGTCCGAAGACTGTAGGCGGATCTTAAATTCGCCCCACCGCTAGCCTGGGACCAGACGACTGCAAGCTTCCTGTTGGGAATCGAACCCAATGCTGGTGGATTCTAATACCAGCCAGCGAGGAGCCTTCCGACTGCCAGCCTTGAGTCTAGGACCGGATTTGCGTATATTTAGCAGTTTTTTTTTTTTTGTAGTTAATATTGTCTCATTTTATTTAAAACAGTCATATAAATTGTTGCCTCGCTACCTGATAACAGATTGACTTGGTGCGAAGTTACTCATTTAGGATTACCACATATTTATTTATTGCGGGAGTTATAGGAACGTTTGCAAACGTATCGTGACCGACGCGTAATAGTGAAATTTATTATAGGGCTCTACATAACACCAGGGACGTCGCGTCAGAGTTATAACTTAATACTTTGAAATATTAAGAACCGTGCTGTGTCCTTCATTAAGTTTTGTTTACAATAGGTATTTTTTATTTTACTAAATTAAACGTGTACAAGTGAAAATCTGTTTTTATTTCGCTACAGTAGGTACAGGTCGTGACCTCGCCGCGTGGTCAGCACATGACTATATAAATGTTTACAAAATTTAGTTTCAGATACCGAGTGAGTTAGGTAACAAAAAAATATGCCTCTCACGTCGTTATCATAACATAATGGAATAAGTAGCCATCATAAATATTTAACGATTTTTTACTTGTTAATAAGGTCAAAATTGAGGAATGAAAAGTTCCAAGGTTTCGAAGATAAGATGTTGAGGTGAACAGATAATAATAAACCAATTTTACAAAGTTACTGCGCAGTAGGTACTAACGTAACTACTAGGGTTTGTTGATGAACTTCTCGAAGGTAATAATATAGGTGATGATAGGCCTATAATACCGCGCAATATTGCTATGTGATCATTAAAGATCCTGATGCTAATTTTAGAAATATTTTTTATGGTTTGTGTTTATTTTATAATATTTTTATAAGTTGAGCTTCTTTTGTACCCGCTTTTCTAACCATTTTTTTATTATTATTTTGTATTTTATTCTATTCAAGAGGAACAACAAACAGCTACAATATAAAACATAGAAACAAGAAAAACACAAAATACATAGACAATATTGCAGCCCACAACGCTGTTCACATACAGTGAAAACAAGAGCCGAGGTTACAAATACAATTTTTAAGTTATTAAATTAACTCTCGTGTTTAAGATGTATATAATAAGTACATATAACATAAATGATAATATGAATATATAATGTAATGTATATAAAAGATATGTATATAATACTCAAAAAAATGGCACAATAAAAGAAAAATAAAGAATAAAATTCATGAAAGCTCCTTAAGCTCCTTGCTCCTTCCTTTACTTTTGAACCTATAGGGAGCACATGCTAAAATGTCTATATGTTCAAAAGTCCTATTGTAAGAATCGACCATTCTGCGAACAGGCGAGCGCAAGCCAGAGTTGGTCTTGCAAGTACCCACTGAAAATAATCTGCCAGCGCGCACCTTTCGCTTGTGGACGGTCCTAGGAACTGCATAACATATCATATTGGAGAGTTCAATGCTGTCAAATTTATTTCTAACAATATTATACAAATTCTAGTATTGCTTTAGATTACTTTAGTTTTTTTTTTACTTGTTAATCTTATTGCATAAGTGTCTCCTAAAATTTCCTCCTGGGAGAGGGCACTGGCTCTTGTAGCACACGTGTACGACCTGGCACAAGTGTCTGGGACTTCACAAAATTTGTAACCACTTTCTTATGTAATAAATATTATTATTATTATTTGCTTTTGGGATACCGATGGAGCTTAACTTAAAAACGTTAACACCTAAACAATACAATGTTTGTTATTCAGTTTGCTCAACAACCCAGCAGAGTACTTAACAACCCAGCAGAGTACTTAACAACCCAGCAGAGTACTTAACAACCCAGCAGAGTACTTAACAACCCAGCAGAGTACTTAACAACCCAGCAGAGTACTTAACAACCCAGCACAGTACTTAACAACCCAGCAGAGTACTTAACAACCCAGCAGAGTACTTAACAACCCAGCAGAGTACTTAACAACCCAGCAGAGTACTTAACAACCCAGCAGAGTACTTAACAACCCAGCAGAGTACTTAACAACCCAGCAGAGTACTTAACAACCCAGCAGAGTACTTAACAACCCAGCAGAGTACTTAACAACCCAGCAGAGTACTTAACAACCCAGCAGAGTACTTAACAACCCAGCAGAGTACTTAACAACCCAGCAGAGTACTTAACAACCCAGCAGAGTACTTGCGTCATGCACACACACTTTCATGTTCAACAATATTCATTGTGTTATTTACTTTGTTGAGCTGACATACATATGACGAACGTATGGAGCAATGGATTAGCAATGGCAATTAGAAATGAGATTGATAGTGTGTGACGCAGTTAGGGTGCTGATAGAAACATTGCTTTGCCAAATCTGAATTGAAATTCGTTAAGTAATAAATTAACTACTTCATTTACACAAAAACGTAAGTTGTTTTTTACCTTTAGCATGTAATGTTTTATTTGGACCAGAACAGTGATTATGGGTAGTGTGTGTGAGCACGTCTCATGGCTTTTGCTAAATATTTGAACTTAGGTACTTAGATGGCTTCATAGTAAATCTAAGCCATGCAGAAAGCGAGTTTAGTAAGGCAATATTCAAATTCAATTAAAATTCAGTAACCAATTACTTTGTCGCTACCTTTTGTGTATTCATAAAGTGCTGGAAAAGCTTTTTTATCGCAACGTGAACCACACAGTCACAATCCCTTGATACCTACTGGTTCGTACTAAATTCTGAATCTACAATTAATTGCAAATGTGATTTTTTTGCTAACCAACCCTCCATTTTGTCCAACTGTAGCTCCTGTCACGCACGACCAACGCCGTGCGACTGGCGCGCGCGGACCCGGATGTTGCACACTATTGTCGTCAACATGGCTTTGTTCAGATACACAATACACTTTAGGAAGTCATTGCGTTTGCGCAAATGTAAGTAAGGGAATGAAAGGGTGAGTCTTTTGTCAGTAGCGTGTACTTGGAGCTCCTGTCAAATATTCGCGACGTTTATTGTAAGTATGCGCTGTAAGGGGTTTGCACTGAATAGACTTAACAAGCTACTACAATTCTCAGCTCGGATGACACACACACACAAATTTTAAATAATAATTAATAGCCCTGAGCAAGAGAGACCTCCTCTCTTCGAGAGGGAGTGGGCTATAATCTAACACTCGGGCCCCTGTACGGGTTGGTAGATGTCACATGTCTTCGAATATTTGGTTCTAGGACATGCCGGTTTCCTCAGCATATTGTCCTTCACCGTTTTTAGAGCCGTGGTAATGAGATTATTTTTCACAAAGTGCCAGTATTTACCCTATTCACAGTTGGTCAGTAGAAATAACTTAAGTAATTGAGTTTCCTGATGCATGTGCTCGTCCCATGAAATAGCCTGCTGCACTTCACAGAAGACAGATTACCAATAGAAGCCTAGAAAGTTACACGCAACGCTTTCGTCATAATGAAAACGCTACATTTTAGCAGACACAATACGGTAATATCGGTGAACTGGTCAATAATCTGTGAGTGTCCGAGGTCACTGTTTAATATTTTAATTTATATATTACTTTATACGCAACCACTGTACAAAGGCAGACCAATGCCTTAGGCATTTTCTGCCAGTCAACCTAATATTTTGGGAATCAGTAATTTGGCGGCGTGGCGTAGCTTCTGTACTTACATATTGCCTGTAATATTTTCTCTCTAGGCATTCATATACTTAGGTTATGCTACGATGTTTAAGGCCTTTGTATTTAATTTACCTACGTCATCTGAGCAGCTTCTAGTTATGTTATTTATAAATATTTAATTAACTGTTCAGCTAATTAACGCGCTTTAGAAATCCATATCATAACTTTATTATGTAAACGCAAGTTTCCATGCGACTGGCATCACAAGGAAGTCAGGTTTTGATCAATATTTATAAGATAAACATCTCAATGCAATAGAGGTAAAACAAAAACGCAATTTTATTTGATGAATAAACGAACTTAAACTTGGTTTATATTTTAGGAAACAACTACATAATAACGTTGTCTAATAATGGTTCCTTTGATATTTCCATTTATAAAAACAACCAGATGATCCTCGCATACAATAAATTGGCAAAAAATATATTACAATAAGGTTATTATTGGCATTCTTATTCAAAACACTCATGTTGCGTTTGACCTCCACGTAAGTATTAATAGAACATGTTTGATTTCAGTTGTGTTTAACTTAAACTTATTTTATTTAACTTGGATAAAAAAGCCACTGTGATTCAGAGAGACTGAACTGAATTATCCCTTGAGTTAGTCCCTTTTGGTTGTAGTATTTAAAATTGCATATCCGAAATAAGGCAAATCGCTTTAAATCTGTTAATAGGTACTTGTTGTTGCTTATTTTAAATATTTAAAAAGCAGCACACTTATGTTACCAAGCAGTCACAATTATTATTGTTTGTATTGGCGATGTATGATAGTTAATTACTAATACGAAAACAAACATTTTAAAGAAAAAGTAATTAATTACATGAAGCATCTTTCCGCATTTGTGTACGCCGCTTACATTCCAATCAGCTTAATAAAAACAAACACCGCTAATAGAATGCATTAGAGGCGAGTTTTAAAAGTTTTCCACTAATTACTGCACGTCAAGCAATGGGCAGCGAGCAGTGCGCAGCGTGATCAGTGGTTAGTAGATAGCTGACCTTCACGCTATTAACATAACGAAAGTTTTCCTTGTAGGCTGCCGTAGATAAGAGAGACAGCGAGTTTATGTTTGTTTATGAGTTTACACCTTTAGAAATGGTAATTTATGCGATTCCTCTCAGAGATAGGTTTTGTTTTGTACTTTATAGTGTCAAAGGAGTACAATATTGGATCAAGACGAGCCTACAAGTAATATAACACTTTTAACCTTACAGGAAATTAGGAATTTACGTTTAACATTATTGTTTGCGACGGGAAAAAAATATTCTAGAACAAACGTCAAATACAACGTTCATAGATCTATATATCCTTAATATTTTAAAACAATCTATCTAATAAGCTCCAACTTTAAAACCACAATCGCTCTGCTCGATGTTTTGCGCCCGCACAGCGATGCGCCGAGCGACGTCAGCCGTTATAGACGATGCTAGAACGCATGTGCGGAGAAATTCGCGCTAACACGCCTCGCGCCAGCTTTCTATGCAAAGCGAAGGGAGCGCGTTACGTGTGCAAAGAGCTTACACTTGACATGACGTGCGTTTAATTGCTTGAGCCCATTATATACTAAACCTTTTGTTTGATGGTCGTGTCCTTCTTTCTTATATCTATGGTCGTGTTAGTAAATGGTTTGATATGTGAAGCAATAAGTTTCGAACAACGTCTTGAGAAGCTATCGCTGAACAGCAGCGCTGAGAGTAAGATATTGTAGAGGGTTCCTTACTCCGCATACCTTACCAGTATTAACTTGGGCACATAACTGATCCTTATCACCTCGCCCCAGGTGGACTACTAGTTCTTACATAATATATTTTCTTAACTGCACTTTATAACCTAACCCGCACTGGGCCCGCGTGGTGGATTCCGGCCCGCTCCCTCTCACATATTATAACCTAACCCGCACTGGGCCCGCGTGGTGGATTCCGGCCAGCTCCCTCTCACATATTATGCTTTTATTTTTCTAAAAAATAGTAAAATAAATAAAGAATAATGAGGTTAATGTCACGATACCATTCGACCTAAATAATGTATAATCAAACGTAAACCTTGGCGCCTTTCGATTTGCCTTTGATTGCCATTAGCTGCGCCTCTGCCTCGCTCCGTGCCCGATTATGCCGAGTTCCTGCCACTAACACCCGCTCCCCTCCCCGCCTGCTGTGCAACTAATACTTTAATTGCCTTGATTTTTAACCGACGAAAAAACACGGAGGAGTTCTCTATATATATATTTTTTTATGTATGACCATGCATAGCTTTTTACAGAATAGTCCGATTTTAATCATTCTTTTTTTATCGGAAAGGGTATACCCCAAAGTTGGTCCCATATAAATTTGGAAAAAAAATTCTAACACAATAGGGGGGGAAATAGGGGTGATTTATTGTTCACTCACAGATTTGAATGCTGAGTTGTGTATTATTACTCTACTCAGTCTGCCACATATGCCTGTCCTTTAGCAAACAATTAGTAGATAATAGCCACAAAAAAATATAAAATAAAAACTTTTTAACAAAAAAATTAAACCGCCGAAAAAACTGAAAAGCAAAAAATAATAGACCTTTTTTATTTAACCTTATTAACTAAGTTCTTAAAGTAATGTAAGTATACCTAAATAATTTTGAGTCAGCGCCGTTTAAGTTTAAGGCCATTTAGTGATCTTTGTTAATTGATTGTTTGGCGCCGACTCAATATTACTTAGGTATACTTACATTACTTTAAGAACTTAGTTATTAAGGTTAAATAAAAAAGATCTATTATTGTTTGCTTTTCAGTTTTTTCGGCGGTAAAATTTTTTTGCTAAAAAGTTTTTTTGTTAAACTGTCACGTAAGTAAACAGACAGCTGAGTGGATCGCGTGACGTCACAGCATGCACCGCTGACTGCACAGGTCACATATGATTAGGTACCTACGTTCTGTAATTAAAGCCTACAATGTGGATACTTAAATCCTCTCATTTTGTTTTGACGGTAGAATACTGCAGTGGCTGAATACTTGACATTCGATCTTATGCGAAATATATTTCTATGTTTCGTTTCAAAGGGTGTTTGAAATTGTAAGACTTGTATCTCTGAGTTCACATTCGTCGTAAGAACAGCACAATCACAATATATATCTTTGAATGATGTTGATGATGGTTTGAACAATACACACCAATCTGTGCCTATTTTTCCGGGAACTAATGTGAATATAAATATTTATTAGACTTATACTTACGCATACTTTGTTAGACGTGTCTAGTGGTCATTATCTGGTATAGGTAGTGGAATAAGGAACGTTGTTTTTTTTAAATTTTGTGCGAGTTTATGATGTGATAATGTAACCTATAGTTTGTGATGTGATAATGTAACCTATAGTTGGTGATGTGATAATGTAACCTATAGTTGGTGATGTGATAATATAACCTATAGTTTGTGATGTGATAATGTAACCTATAGTATGTGATGTGATAATGTAACCTATAGTTGGTGATGTGATAATGTAACCTATAGTTGGTGATGTGATAATGTAACCTATAGTTGGTGATGTGATAATGTAACCTATAGTTGGTGATGTGATAATGTAACCTATAGTTGGTGATGTGATAATGTAACCTATAGTTGGTGATGTGATAATATAACCTATAGTTTGTGATGTGATAATGTAACCTATAGTTTGTGATGTGATAATGTAACCTATAGTTGGTGATGTGATAATGTAACCTATAGTTGGTGATGTGATAATGTAACCTATAGTTGGTGATGTGATAATGTAACCTATAGTTGGTGATGTGATAATATAACCTATAGTTGGTGATGTGATAATATAACCTATAGTTTGTGATGTGATAATGTAACCTATAGTTTGTGATGTGATAATGTAACCTATAGTTGGTGATGTGATAATATAACCTATAGTTTGTGATGTGATAATGTAACCTATAGTTTGTGATGTGATAATGTAACCTATAGTTGGTGATGTGATAATGTAACCTATAGTTGGTGATGTGATAATGTAACCTATAGTTGGTGATGTGATAATGTAACCTATAGTTGGTGATGTGATAATGTAACCTATAGTTGGTGATGTGATAATGTAACCTATAGTTGGTGATGTGATAATGTAACCTATAGTTGGTGATGTGATAATGTAACCTATAGTTGGTGATGTGATAATGTAACCTATAGTTGGTGATGTGATAATATAACCTATAGTTGGTGATGTGATAATGTAACCTATAGTTGGTGATGTGATAATGTAACCTATAGTTGGTGATGTGATAATGTAACCTATAGTTTTCTCTGAAATAAATAAATTATTATTAAAACTTTTGACATTTCTCAGAACCCAGGGGACCTTTGAAAGGCGTACGAGGGGCCGAAGCCAACTCGCTGAAATTCGTTGCACGCTTTTCATGTCATGAGGCACCAACCGACTTGAGTTGACTATGGTTTTGGGTTGCTAAAGTGGGCTGGTTACCTAGAACTAAAGTGGGCTGGTTACCGAACTACGGAAGGACTATAGTACTTACTTATACATACACGGATTGTAGGAGGTGACTTGCACACTCCATAATGGGCCCCAAAACCTGTTTTTATTATTATATTAGACAGAGTACACCCTTTAAGTTACTGGTTAGGGCCCGATGAGAAAAGATGAATTTGACTTTGTTGATTTCAGGATTTACGTGTTAAGATAACAATATTCTTTATTGACATTTTTATTGCAGTTATTATTGTACGAAATTGTGAGTAATTACCTACCTATTAGTTATGTTGTTTATGTGCCGACTTAATTTATTGACATATTATTAACTATTGCAAGAAATTGTGACACCTGCTTACCTATTTACTTTATTTTTAATATTTTTATTTCGTTAATTGATATTCGCCTACCTAAGATATTTTGTATGCCTTTTGGCAGGACATAGCATGGACCAACATTTTTTGTATAACATCTGTATAATTTGTACCCTTTGTTCAAAAATGAATAAATGAATTTGAACAAACATAAAAGAGATTGAAACATGCTGTCTCATAGGTACACGCACAAACGCGACTGCTGAGCATCCGCAGTGTTTCTGGGATCGATTCCTACGTCGGGCAAAGTGTTATTTGGTTGTATATCATAAAAATTTCTCGGAAGTAGCTCGGAGGCTGCGTAACAGACTGGGGACTACTATTTGGGACTTAAACATAACTGGAGAAACCAAGGCATATGTATACCATACATCATTGCTCATGTCCATATTCCTCGCAGGGGGCGAGGAATGTTATACAAGTACCTAATTTTAAAACTCAACACATAATACTTTTTTCTTTCCAAATGGTCTAGTTTGCAAAGGATATCTCTGTCTCTCTCTCATGTTTCTATTAAAATCGATCTAGGATCGCACTAGTTCAGCCTAGTTGCTCCAGCGCACCGCGCACCAGATCCGTGTCGGTACATGTCAGTTGATTTCAGGGCCGCGTGTCATGACACACGGTAATGGCCGCCATCTTTCGCGGATCAATTGTGACACGGATGACACACACACACACATTATTTTATATGCAGTGTCTATGGATTATTGGTACACAAGCCATCCATAATATAGGTAGTTCTACATCAGTGCATGAAGCCTGATCCAGTCAATGTCCGGCTGTGGAAGGCCAATTTTAGAATATTGACTCTGAACTGTGGTGGCCGAGCGGATACAGCCGCCATTTATGAGTTGTTGGTCGTGTGTTCGAACCCCAGCAGAAACTTTACTTTGTGTAAATTATTTCATGATCACTGCTTTCATAACGGTGAAGGAAACATCGCGACGAAACCGGCATGTTCTAGAACTAAAAATTCGAAGACTTGTGACAGCGTGGTGGATTATGGCCCTCCACTCCCTATTACAGAGAGGACGCCTGTGTCCCAGAAGTGGGAACATTATAGGCTGATCTTGTTATGATTATATTGAAATGTTTCGTAAACCTACTATTTAAAACCGTATCGGTATTTGAATTTGATTCTTGCAGAATAGAGTAATTTTGAAGAATAACTATACTTAATACGTAAGGAGTACATTAGCAAAGGAGGAGTGGACAAATCTCGTCAGGCTATTTAGTTAGATAGCTAGGTTGAACCCTTATTCTAGCAGAACTCATGCTGGCCTTTGCACTTACGATTAGTATTGAATCTTACTTATAGTGTTTCGTTCCCGCGGCATATAGCGCACCGATTCATTACGGGGTCTGACTTAAATGTAACACAAGAACACAAAAGAAGTTCCACTTCATGTACTTCACCGATATAATTCATAACTCAGTGATATCAATATTCCCTATCTCGTTCATTATGTCATTAGTTCATTAATTTTAGTTAATATTTCAATGAATGCTTCAGTGAATCCCCGAAAGTTACTGAAAAATAAAATCAATTACTCAAACAGAAGTTGCAATTCAATTGATGGTCGTTCGTGTAAATTGAAAAGTTCTTAGAGTTTTATATCGCTCCTGGAAAGCGCATATATTGTGGTGTGCGATCCACCCCCACGTTCGTCTGGTTGTATTTCATCAATACTACAATAATAAGAACAACCGAGCCATGCTGGCAGAGATCCAGCAGTTTATAGTAAAATCTTTGCCCATTAAGGTTAACACTCGCGTAGGATATTTTCATTATAACGCATGTTCTTGACCAGTGTACTTTAACCAGTGACAGGCTACTGAGAGGTTTCAAAAGTGTCGAAAGATAGAAAGAAAGAAAAATAGTTTATTCTGCTCAAATAAAATGCACATACGACTACGAGTACATCCATACTCATATTATAAATGCGATAATAACTGGCTCTGTCTACACCACTGAAGCGATCGTTATTAAAATTTTACAAATAGGTAGCCTGGGACCTGGAGCCTAGGATTTCAGGACGTAGGATGCTCTTTCTTTTTGACTTAATAACAAAACACGCAAACGAAGTCCGTTAAGTATTAAAGGCGTGAAAACTGTTTTATAAAACCAATGGCCAACTTCCTTTCATTTTCCTTCCGTTAACATCTGGGTACTATGTCAAGCAGAGTGCAGTTGTCAATACAAGTGAGCGAGCGGCGCGGGCGCAGTTCCGTGTACGTGTGTGTCAACAAATACGCGTCTTCAGTTACAATAACAGCGACCTGCACAATGCTGCGTCTGTAACCGGACCCGAACCTGATGAATGCTACAGACTATTGTTTTTCGTGAAATTGGTACACATTCCTCCGCTTTGACGCATGTCACTGACGCTGAGCTATGTAAGGAGACTCATGAGCTCTGTTTCCAAGAAAGTTTTTATTTCTAATATCTGGAAGTCAGAACTAACCTTTCTCTGAAAACGAACACGTAGTTCTGAAAATAATACTCTCGGTACTTATTGAATAATTAATATTATTGTTAGCGATTGGATCCGAGTGGAACACCTCAAATATTTAGTGGCATGTCCAA
Source organism: Apamea epomidion (assembly GCA_947507525.1). Taxonomy (NCBI): domain Eukaryota; kingdom Metazoa; phylum Arthropoda; class Insecta; order Lepidoptera; family Noctuidae; genus Apamea; species Apamea epomidion. Next base: position 753,745 of record OX382232.1, read on the forward strand.
TATTGGCCGATTTTTGAATCGGAGTGAGGTCTACAATAGCTGCTACATTAACTCAGATAGGCAGACACTTTATGTAAAATATTGGTATTCAGCTGCATTCGGTTAGATTAGAAGCCAACTCTAAATAAGTTGGGAAAAGGCTTGGCAGACGATGATTTACAGTGTGTATACAACCTAATTAATAAACATCTTAATTTCACTCACTCACACGGAACGCACAGCCTAAGCCGCTTGATCTAGAAACATGAAATTTTGCTCAAGAGTTCATTTTGTAACGAAAGTGAGCAGTAAAGAATGATTTTTGAAAAAAATATCCCCTGAGGCGGTTAAATAGGGGATGAAAGAAGTTTTGAGTTGAGCTGCACGATTTCTGACAAATGCGTGCACTGACTGGCCAGGTCCTCTCAATCTGTGTGATGCTTTCTTCAAAAGACTATCTTAGACATCGATCTACATGGTCTTCATATGATCTGACCAAGATTATGTCTGGACTTTAAAAGAGATTGTGACGTCTGAGTTTGTTTCGGCCTTTCTTCTAAGACTAGTCAAATAGTAAACGCCGACCTCATCTAGTTTTTAAAATATGATTGACGTGTAAAAGTGTTTGTGGAAACCTACTTACAAAAATAAAATCATTTATCATGTATGGAAGTTCGTTACTTTTGCCGATAGGAAATTCCATCGGGCGCACGGCTTGTTCTGCTATAAAACCACATTGAAGATGATAATTCTCTCATTAACAATAAAACCACACTAAAAAAAGTATTAGAAGCTTTGTCCACGTGCATCTACGTGTACAATTTATATAACTTGCACTCACTGGTAACACATCTACGTGTACAATTTATATAACTTGCACTCACTGGTAACACATGAGTTCACTTACTTTGTCCACGTGCATCTACGTGTACAAGTTATATAACTTGCACTCACTGGTAACACATGAGTTCACTTACTTTGTCCACGTGCATCTACGTGTACAAGTTATATAACTTGCACTCACTGGTAACACATGAGTTCACTTACTGTTATTGATCGATGCTTATTAAGATCGCGTCAATTCTATTACATCACTGTTATAGAGTGTGGCGTTATGGGGTGCGTCAGGTGCGTCTATTGAGTATGTGTGTGTAGGTACTGATGATTGACGCTACTGCAGTGGTTTCAAATAAATGAGGATCTATTTGGGGACATCCAAGCGACAGAATTTGACTTTGAATTTTTTGTCAAGATTTTAGGCTCGCCCCCTATACGACGAAGTGTATTTGTACTGTAGGTACACCTCTTGTCAACCCTTCGGGGAAACAAGGCGTGATGTTATGTTATGTTTTTAATCTACAAACATGGAGACTTTTCATTTGATTGTGATCACTTCATCATGACAGTCTACTGCTGGACTTATGCCCCTCCAACTGCTCGCCACTGTGTTCGGTCACCTTTATCTTATAGATAAATGTATTTAGTAGGAAGATTATGTTCTGACATCCCACTCCAGGCGTTACCCTAAGGAACTAATCCGTCACCTACCCGACGCGTCGCAGTTCCGTCTGCGCAAGAGTCACTTGCTAGCGGCGCGCACCGCTCGTCACGTGAAGCACCCACTTATGTCACGCGATAGAACAACGGTCATATGACATCTTGATACAAGGGGACAGGTGTTCCAGGGTACTGCCGGCATTGCTTAGATGATAACGTTCAGGTCCATAAGCTACCTTATTCCTCATAGTTGCCGGTCGGGAGGCAATCTGTACTAATTTAGGAGGTAATACCTACTACCTGCCTACCTAATACCTGCTCTGACTTGCAGGAGATTCGGTGGTAAAGGTAATGGCTGATCTGTTTTGTACCTAAGTACTCCAAGCAGTCCCTGTCCACAAAATCCTCTCATATCTAACAGACTGACTCAGTTGTAGTACGTCACCAGTCTGCTAAACAAAAACCATCGCAAAAACATCGCCAACGTGTAGAAGGAAGCCGCACTCCACTGCCTGCCTTGGCACACCAATTAGATAAAAAACTTAATTACACTCTCCAATCTCAGGAAATTGACTTGACATATAAAAACTTATTGCTTATCGACTGTTTGGGGTAAATATTTTGAATGTAAAACCATCTGTGATGATTAGAGATTTCAGTTCGGTCATGACGGTCAGTGACCGCCATTTTGTTATGGTGTTTACTCATGGGGGTCAATGTCAAAGTCAACTGTCTAGTTTGCAAACCGTTCTTTGACCCCTAAACGCCTCAAAAGATTACACAAACTTTTAACTGTGTTCTGTTTTCATTGAGTTTATTTTTCAAGATTCTACAAAATTTCTCGGTAAAAATGTCCGGCAGTTCTATAGCCTTTCAAATGACTGGCAAAAAAAAACATGGTTGGACCCCAGAGGTCCATTCACTCTTCGCCTATGACCCTGCTTCATGCCATACCATCATGTGCTAGGACTAACCCAGCTGTCACGGTCGAGGCCAGTTTCTTTGACTCGTCCAGGGTTGACTCCTTTCATTGGCGTAAAATCTGAGCCCTGACCTTATGCCCTGTGCCCTGAGATTCGGTTCCGCAATTCTTAAATTAAAGGCCTTCTTATCTTATAATTAGATTTATTAAAACATTGCCGAGTGCCTTTTTGTCAACTAGACAACTTCAATCTATGCGGGGTCATGTCTGTCAAGAGATAAACTGGTACATGAACATTCTGAAAGATTTCATACAGTTTGGTTTCAAGTTTGAATCACAATAACTTTTGTAAACTACATTATAAACAAAAACAAAATTTAATCCGGAAATGAATAAATCTACCTTTTTTAACTGCCGGCTGCATCGTTCACTAATAAAGAAGCCGTCTGAAAATAATATACGCCAAGCAACTATTGATTAATCAATTATCTCCACGACGTTCATCGCTTTTAATCACAGGTCTAGCTGTACCCGCTAAACACCTCCTCGTACTACCCACACCCCCTGCTTAGTACAGGAGGCTGTACTTACCGTGCGACCTGCTAGTTAGTAGATAATTAGTTGATTGTAGGTGCGAGAGGGGCAGTTGTGATGGGGGGGGGGGGGGGACGACACGTGTAGAGGCGTTGTTTTCATGCTGATTGTTGTTTACGGGTTATTTCTAGGAAGTGAAGGAGTTACTTGTTAGCGGAAGATCTTTGTTATGAACATGACTTCAGAAACTTTGTTTGTGTATCAGGTAAGGTGTTCACGGAATATCTGTTGGCTTCCCTGTATTAGTTATTTACTTGCGAGTACTACTGGTCGGTTGCACGTGTTTGAATGTTTATATAAGTTCTAACCTAAGTGATTTAATTATTTTAAATAGAACGGCCGAAACCAATTACACTATTTAAACATAATAATATAATTTATTGAACACAGTCATGCATTCTTCTCACAAAAGTTCAAACACTCTGACAATATCATCTTCCATTCATTCGCAAACATATCAAGATCTGTCTGTCCGAGGAATAGGTGACTTGGAGTGTGCCAGTACGGCAAGTTGGAACAGCCAGTAAGCGGTGTTTTCTGCCACGACAGTAATTGTCTGGGACAAATAGATTGCAGATTTCATTATGGAGATCAGGAACATCAATAATCCCTCTAAGAATTTTAAACATAACAGTCATCTGATCGCGCGACCGTCTTACTTCTAGAGAATTGAAACTTAAGCAACCCAACAGGAATTTAGTGGGATACAAGAGAAGATAAAACCCGTACAAGTGCTTGTAAAGGTATCTAACGAATGCTTTTTGAACTTTTTCTAAAGCTAACGCATACTGCTTCTCAAAAGGATTCCATACGCATGCACTAGACTCAAGCTTGCTACGAACCAATGCCCCAAAAACAAGCTTGATAACGTGGGGGTTGTGGAAGTCACGACAGTTCCTTAAAACAAAGCCAAAGTGCCTCAAGGACTCCTTAGCAGTGGATGTGATGTGGTCGTGAAAAGTGAGCTTACGGTCGAATATGACTCCCAGGTATTTCATGGAATCAGTTTTTGTAATTGTAATGTGATGATTATATAATTCGACTTCAGAGAAGTAGTCTAAGCTGTAAACACCATTAAGTACGATTAAAAATAAAAAATGTTTTCGGTTCAAAAGTGTACTTGTCGTTAAAATCATAGTTTACTTATTTATTTATTTATTATGAGTAGCGACGAGTTAGTTATGGCAGAGTTCTTGGGTCGACAAAAACTATTTTAAAGGACAAGTTGTTATAATATTGAGTCGAGCAGCTAAGGGTAGCACTGAGGTCAGCCATGTTTGTTTACACAAGGGGAAGCTCAAGTTCAACTATTTTCAGCCTGGACGCTTTTATTGTAAAGATACCAGCTTCTGCCTGCGACTTTCGCGTGGAATACCATTAAACATGGCACTAGTGTAGCTTTCTATCAGTGAAATAATTTTTCGACTCGGATCAGTACTCCCAGAGAGTGCTAACAATCAACTGGTTTTCCCTTTTACATGTTAGTTGAGATTTCTTCAATTATTACCATTATGAAACTAACCGTTATTGAAAAAACAATATAAGTGTATTCATTTTTGAAATTTTAATACCTGCGGCTGTCTAGCTGTTAGAGCTGCATGCTGTCCAGCTGTTAGAGCTGCATGCTGTCTAGCTGTTAGAGCTGCATGCTGTCTAGCTGTTAGAGCTGCATGCTGTCTAGCTGTTAGAGCTGCATGCTGTCTAGCTGTTAGAGCTGCATGCTGTCTAGCTGTTAGAGCTGCATGCTGTCTAGCTGTTAGAGCTGCATGCTGTCTAGCTGTTGGTGCTGCATGCTGTCTAGCCGCATGCACCTGGCTGGCATCTAAGAAGGTCGCGGTAATAATAGAATAAAAAGCGATAGCCATCAGACATCATTGCGATTGCGATACATATCTGTGAGTAAGAGTGCGACAGTCCCCCGCAGGGTGCGGCGAACGAATTCAAATATAGGATCTAAATCATCAGGGATCAGGGTGCATCTCCGCTGTGGAGGTCCCTTATTAATTATAACAGTAATTTAATTACAATTTTGAATTACATTTCAATTTTTATTCTAATTTTCATTTTAATTTTTCATTATCATTTTCATTATTTTTTCAGATGCCCTGCGCGTCCAATATAATAATGTTTTCAGGATGATGTTGAAACTCCCCCGTTTCTGTAGTGCCTCGGGGATGTTTGCCAGATCGAGTACAGATGGTTTCTAGGCCATCGTCAGGAAAAAGGTGGCATCGCTTGTGAGGACACGACTTTCAGGATGCTATTGGTACTCGGGGGAGTACCAATAGCATCCTGAAATTCGTGGCTGAGGACCCGGGAGCTCCTGTGCTGAGGCATCTCATGCGGCTTCATTGTCCGCATGAAGTGCCTCGTAAGTACATGACTCATTAATTTTAGGTAATATAATGTTTAAATTTGTTACTAACCCTAGTGTTTTAAGCTGTAGTTTCTAAGGTGTGTACTAACAAAAAGTGGTTCCTATGTTGTTCCCAATAAAACAATTTATTATTATTATTATTATTTTAATCTACATTTTAATTATTATTTTTATTTTTGTTTGTAAATAAAATAGAAGGGAAGTTTTAAACTTTTGTAATTGGTATCCCATCGACAAAGCAATGTTAATATGCATGCTCTATTATTTTGATCAATTCTGGTATGTAAAGCATTGATTAGGTGTGGACTGTAGTCATTAGAGCCAACACAATTAGAATCATCTCATCAGCAGCAGCATCAGCCACTCTCGAGGAACTCAAAGAAAATCTAGAAGTTCGGACAAAATTTGAACCATAGAAATGTATATATGACTTGAACAAAAAGGTAGCATCCTACTCCTATACGAGTCCATACACTTGATCAGTTAGTTAGAACATGTGTTTATTTGAAGCCGTGTGTCGTCATTACGTCGGGACTGACTTCTGAAATATTTATATTTCCTGAGAAAATGTCTGGGCTACGAAAAAACAGTCGATACCATAGATATAGGATTTCTATGCTCGATACCCACACAAAAGAAAATAAAGCTAATTGCATGAGTTCTCTTTACCGATTGTATGCGAGTATGTGACGTGTGGTGGACAGTTCAAATTGGTATACGATAACGTAACACCTCATCCATTTTAATGAAAGCAAAGCTTGTATGCGTTCGTTTCATTTGTTATTGAAACTAAAACTGAAAGAAAATAAACGTTGCGAATCATTCTCACGTGATATATATTTTGTTTAATTCAAATGAGTGTGAAGCAACTAACAATAACATAATAATACAGTTCTAAAAGAAAATGTTTACAGTGCGTTATTTGAAGGCGATATGCGATAGCGCCAACATACATTAATGAAAACACGTTATTCGTTTACTTTTCCTAAATAAAGCTGGTAAACGTTACTTCAACAATTCGTTCCGTAAACCAATATTATTATTTTAATAATCATGTTTGTCCAACATTGCTAATAATACAACTAGTTGGAGATAGCCTCGTTAGAAACAAGCCGTGAGCAAGACCATTGAGATGAGTAATGAATGTTTTATCTATAGATACAAATAAATATAATAGAGGTGTCTGTTTGTAAAGTCAAATAACGGCTTTTTTACTAAACGCAAATGAAAGTATATACGGTACTTAGATATAACAAAAAATTCGCGTTCCTAATACGGAGGTCCTGCGTCGTTCTGACATGTTTGGTATGGAGGCTTTACTTATGTAGCGTCACCTCAGGTGGTGTGGACGTCCCTCGCATGGGATACCATGCGAAGGACGACACACCGTTTACCCAAAGTGGTCTTAACTCTGTGATGGCAGAAGGTAAACGGAAGCATGGCGGGCAACACCTCCGCTGTAAGGATGTGTTCAAGAGGCCTCTAAGCGCTTGCGCTACTGATCCAAGGTTGGTAGAGGCTCGCTTTTAGGTCGTCCTGGCGCTTTACTGTCTACAAAAGTCACCCAAGCCCTCCTATAACTCCGCCGAGCAACTCTATTGCATTAGTTATGATCGAGTATTTAAAACTAAATTCGGGCTGGCGAGTCATATTAGGGCACACGCTAGGAAATAATAATTTTTAAGGGTCGCCGGTATAAACCAAAAAAAAAAAAATCGAAATAAAAAAAAAATATTAGAAGGTAAAAATAGATATTTCTTTTATTGTATATTACAAAAAAACATTTTTTTAAATGTTTTGTCTGTCTGTCTGTTCCGACTAATCTCCGAAGTCGCGGGCACAGCTAGTATTTCATATACTTTAACAATAATAGAAAAAATACCGGTAGGTATGTCATATTTTTAGAGGACACCAGTTACTGAAATTGTTAATCTTAAAACTTCGGATGCTCATACCCTTGGAGCAACTGTCCAAGGTTCATCGTCAGTCAGTCGTGAAAGCGGAACACGATCTCTCGCATTAAAGATAAAAGTCCTTTCATTGATCATGTAATGTATGGCAGAGACAATACAACGTCATCTGAGTCCCGGGAAGTAATACATTGGCGGGCAAGTGCTTAATGCGCCGATGACAAGGTGCGCCCGCGGCGGACACTGTGCAGGACAAGTGCAGTAGGACAACAAAAAGATAGGAGCTAATATATTTGGCTGGCTGGGAAGATGGTAAGATTTTACAACGAATTTCCAACACAAATAACGGCTGTTAGATTGTTCGATCCGCATTCTAAATTAAACGCTATACTGTAGGTTTTAACTATAAAATCATTACTTTAGATGCTTCTGGGAAAGGTAGAAGATTATACCTAAAATAGGGTAGTTGCCTGGGTAAAAAAATAATAATTATATTTAGTCCGTCAGTTAGATTACCGAAAAATAATGGACACATATTTTTTCTTTTGTCAATCAAACAAAAAATTACAAAAATAAAGCGCGTCAAAATCTTCATCATTTTTTATACCATTGACAAAGGAAAAATATGGGTCCAATATTTTTTGATAATCTAACTGACGGACTAATTAGATTTTTTTAGGAAAATAGCCTATTACGAGATAGTAAAGAACTTAAATCAAAAAGAAAAAAAACTTAAACTAAAGAAATCTTCAAATTTTTTGGCATCGTCTTATTGTAAGGTATTCCTAGTATCGTCTCTCATATAACATTCATATTAGACACGTGCATTATACACAATATGAATCACGATGTTATCAGAATGCAAATGTAATTAGCAAGCTGTCACTTAATTATTATAAACAATGCGAAGGGGACGTAACATAACGTAGGTACAGTCGATACCATCGGATCTAAGTGGTAAGTGATTGCTTTGGGTACACTCAACAAAAGAGTTGGGTATACATACACATACATGTATGTTAACTCGCGCCTTCTTCCCATGGGGGTAGGTAAACACGCACGAACGCCATCTGCTACGATCCTTAACTACATACTCGTTCTACCTCGTTTACGTCCCACGCCGGTTACGAGTACTATGCACCAGACCTTTCTGAAGAATATTACCTATAAGGTCATATATAAGTCCTCCTAGGGCGTTCACTTCTTCCCGTTGGTTGACAGGTTACCAGACTATTGGGCTTCTGACTACCCGTAATGACTGTCAAAGATGTAAGAATGATAGCAGGCGGGAGTAAAGACTTAACGTGCTTTCTGAGGCAGCGATAGATTTCGATATGTAATGAATGGTCACCCATCCACGAACCGACCGCGGCAAGCGTAGCGTAACCGTCGATCGACCCGTGCGGCTGTTATCATTTAGCTGTGAGAAATTCATATCTTAATTTCGTTCAAAGTCAAAGTCAAATCATTTATTTCAAATATCCACATTAAAGGCACTTTTGAACGTCGAAAATAAAATTAAAATAAAATTTATTCTAGTCGCCCCTTCCAAAAGGTAGTTTTCGTATGGAGAAGAATGGGCAAGAAACTCCACCGTTACTCTTTTAAAATGTTTTACAATATTTTGCATACATTAACTATATAATTATATGTGAAGACGATGCACCTAAAAATAAAATAATTATACCACAATAGGTAAAATAATTAAAATGGATTAATGAAACCATTACATAATTCATTAACTATGTGATAGATACATGGTGCTCACATATTTACAAACACTCCAAAAGTAGACGATTTTCATAAATAAATAAGGAGTAATAAGTCCGGGTGTGACTTTAAGTAATTACAGAAAGTAAATCAATGTCAAAGAAAAAAAAAAAAAGAATAAATTATACAATTACATTAGCAACCAGTTTGATGTTGTCTAGACTTTAGAGATTGTCCTATGGAGCAGGACCAGCATGTTTCCAAGCATTCTTATCTTGGATATAATCCTCTAATTTGTAATAAGTATCCGTGCTTATAAAGTGTAATTTTAATATAAGTTTTAAATTTTCTTTAATTTAATTGCAATATTTCATAAGGTATTTTGTTGTAACATTCCATTTTATTCTTTACTTCGTTGTCAGAGAGATGATTTCTGAGCACACTTATAATATTGTTTTATAAGTTAGCTGCCTGTACACCTACCTCTTTGTTTGTGTGTACTCCGTATGTACTGGAGGAAACCAGCCGTGTCCGCCGTTGAACGGAAATGCACAGCTCTTAGATCTACTGATAGCTCCGTTAGTTTGATGCAGCGTGAGGAAATACCAACTAATGGCACAACTAATTGTTGCAACTGGATTGTTTTTAATAGTTTGCTAAAAGATTTTCCACTGGCTTCCACAGTTGTTCTTTAAAAGCCGATGCACACGTGGGCGGACCGCAACTCAAAGATCCTCCTACATAATTTTCGTACATTTTGTATCTACCATCGCACACTCTCGACCCGCATGTAGTGTGCGATGGTAGATACAATATGTACGAAAATTATGTAGGAGGATCTTTGAGTTGCGGTCCGCCCACGTGTGCATCGGCTTTTAAAGAACAACTGTGGAAGCCAGTGGAAAATCTTTTAGCAAACTATTAAAAACAATCCAGTTGCAACAATTAGTTGTGCCATTAGTTGGTATTTCCTCACGCTGCATCAAACTAACGGAGCTATCAGTAGATCTAAGAGCTGTGCATTTCCGTTCAACGGCGGACACGGCTGGTTTCCTCCAGTACATACGGAGTACACACAAACAAAGAGGTAGGTGTACAGGCAGCTAACTTATAAAACAATATTATAAGTGTGCTCAGAAATCATCTCTCTGACAACGAAGTAAAGAATAAAATGGAATGTTACAACAAAATACTTACACTTATAATATTGTTTTATAAGTTAGCTGCCTGTACACCTACCTCTTTGTTTGTGTGTACTCCGTATGTACTGGAGGAAACCAGCCGTGTCCGCCGTTGAACGGAAATGCACAGCTCTTAGATCTACTGATAGCTCCGTTAGTTTGATGCAGCGTGAGGAAATACCAACTAATGGCACAACTAATTGTTGCAACTGGATTGTTTTTAATAGTTTGCTAAAAGATTTTCCACTGGCTTCCACAGTTGTTCTTTAAAAGCCGATGCACACGTGGGCTGACCGCAACTCAAAGATCCTCCTACATAATTTTCGTACATTTTGTATCTACCATCGCACACTCTCGACCCGCATGTAGTGTGCGATGGTAGATACAATATGTACGAAAATTATGTAGGAGACAGCGGTTTTTCTTTAAATGTTGATTACAACCGTAGCCGTACAACAGTCCGTAGTGCATTTGCCTTCAATATACCCATCTGACCTGCGCCGATGAGAATGTTGCAACCCAACCGAAAACAAACCCAATGGTACTAGTACTAATTACTCAAACTGCATTCAGTATATTTCTGCATAGTTCTTTCCTCAAGCTGCCTTCTCAGACATTATGAGAAACTGCATGGGTCTCGTGAAATGCGGTTGTACTATGTATAAGAAACTAGCTTCTGCACGTGATTTCGCCTGTCGCCAATAGTGTAATTATCTGTCAGTTAATTTTTTTTTGTAATCGAATCAGTAGTTCCAGAGAGTGCCTCTTACAAACAAATAATTTTAACTTTTTATAACAACATTAGTTTAGACTAAAAAAAAACCTTGTCCTTTGAGTTCGTTTCGGTGTTTCTTCTTAGAGGCTGTCTGTCGCACGGACACAACCACCTCACAACACAACAACATGTCTGCATTCCCGAGGGTTAGGGCGAGGGCGTCTACCGCCACGACGAGAACGAGACGACGGCGCCGAGCTAGCGATACATACATGTACTACGGCCGCGTGTCCACCGCACCACCGCACCACCGCACCACCGCACCACCACACCACCGCACCACCGCACCACCGCACCACCGCACCACTGCACCACCGCACCACCGCACCACCGCACCACCGCACGCCGTCGCCGGCACGTCACGCTCGGCTCGTTGGTCTCGTTTCTCGTTGACGTCCCGTGAGGTTATTTCCACGTTAGGTTAGTGATTTCGCCAGTTATGTTTAATAACATGATAATTAATAATGAGGTACTTACCATGTAAATGCCACACTCAATCTAAGAAGTTTAGTGGAGAAAGTAAAAACTTTCATTCATGTTATTGGAATGTAGAATGAAATGCTGCTGTTGATTAACAGCCCGACCCGGGGCCTGAATCCAGATCGCCTGCTCAACAGTCGCACTTACGACCACTAGGTACACTAACGAAACAGTTAGAAATTACTGGCTTGTTTAAATAATCAATTCGTCATCTCAGCGGAATATTCCTCATACAATGCTGCCACCACACCTCATACAAGCTATCGTTCACAGTGGAACTTCTGCTCCCCCACGCGGCTTATCAATAGATCATCTCATTGGTTCCCGACATTGAGAGCTCCACAAGACCTGACCCGTGAACCCAGGTCACTCTTCAGACCTACCTGTCTATACCATACCTAACATGTTCTGAGAAATCTATTTTTACTCTAATCTGAAGTATTTTCCGCCGCCTACATTAGAAACAAGTATTGTGCTCCATACTGGTACCTGTGTACTGAGATTTCTTCAAATGCTTTAACACATGGTTACTGGTTCTATTAACACTACCTCCTGCCCGCGACTTCTCCCGCGTGACATTTCTTGTCCCACGCCCCACCCCGTCGCATCGCATCGCCTACCCGTGCCATTACCTAGTTTGTTTTCGCTAAGCGTTCTTTCTGACTCTTATTACATTTCGCTCGGCTCCTTCGGGCCCTAGCGTGTGGTTTTGTAGCCTATAGCCTTCCTCAACAATTGGGCTATCAAATGCAAAAATCTAATTCGACCGGTGGTTCCAGAGATTAGCGCGTCCAAACAAACAAACTCTTCAGCTTTATTATTATTAGTTTAGATATAGATTACATTCTGAATTACCAAATTACGGTAGAGAAAACCAAGGATAAAAGGTGACACGGGAATAACAATATGGGAAGATTAGCTAGAGGGGTTCACTTTCTATGGAGTCCGCTACGAGACATCGAAATATGCTGATGACATTCGGTCACTATAGAAATAATAATACAACTCAATGGAAAGTTAAATAAATAATGAAAAGATCATTCATGAACGAGAGTTGTTTGCACAGATGGGGGACTCGCTAAGCTTGCACAATCCGGTTACTTTTCAAATCTAAACGGCTTGAATAGCATGTCTGTGATTGTTATTTTCCGAATTGGATAAAACTGTAAGCAATACAATCCCCTTTAAAACGTAGAAGGGAACAATAATAATACTTTCATATTACTTAAGTAATTTAAATATTCAAGTACCTACTTAGGTAATATGAAAAGTTTTAATCTTTGTGTTCTGAGATTCCATGCAGGTAATATGCTAATCGGATTATTGAAAGTCTCATGTATTTCTATAAATGTCTAGTTATTTCAATTGAATCTGTTTTCGTGTTTAGTTGTAAAACTTATGAATGGATTAGTTACACTCTTTGTCGCAATTCTCAAAAGAACTCACTCAACTGAAAACTCAATACACTTATTTCAAATAAACCAATTACAGGCACTTTTGAATTAGCAAGGGGTCGGTCAGTCAGAAAGATGAAGCTAGTTGCCCATCCCAAAGCGTAGTAGGTTCGTATGGAGAAAAACGGGCAAGAAACTCCATGGACTCTCTTTTAAATCGAAATATTGTTACAAAATATTGGTTACTTACATCGTTCGTGTTGAAATTATACATGTGAGAACGATGTAGAAAGACGTGCACGTTAAAATTGTCCGTAATAACAAGAGAAGCAAAAAAAAATACGATTCAAAAATTAAAATAAGCCATGATATGAGATGAGCAGTCCCTACTGAAGGCGCCATCACGAGTAACACCATTCAGCTCAACCATTTTGAAGGGAACTTAAGTAGAAAAACTTAATTCAATATTTATTTATTTTTATTTTATTCTATTCGGGAAACTTACAGCTAATATAAATAGTATTTGCACATTCTCGCGAGAGATTGCCCATGCATCAAGATAGTGTAATTTTAATAAAAGCAACACATCTATAGGTATTTCTGTGTAAAGTAAGTATACAGAATGAAATTGAATAGGTGCGCCAAATTGAAACATCTAATTCAACGTGTTATAAAGAAAAGGTTGAGCATGTCAGTAAGGAAAGGGATGCACACAGTACGTGCGCGTACGCAAACAATTTGGTAATGTCCTCGCGCGCCCTTTTTTCATAGGAGAGATTTAAATTAGGTAAATACTGCTAGTTCAACATGTTGCTAACTTGCTTCATGTTGTGAACTCTGAGATGAATGGATTGCTTATCGGGCGCGCGGTAAGCTTGATATATATTTTTTGAACATACTGCAATCATATGGGCTCCTCATGAGGCGAAATATAGTTTCATGTTGGAACGTGTCCAAAATAAATTCACTAGACACTTGTATTTCAAGCTGTATGGGGTATATTCATTTTAACCATTGATGTACCCTACACTATTTGTACTGGGTATGGTAGGATACAATGGCGTTAAAGGTGCGACCGGACGTTGCACTCGCAGCGTATGTAGTGAAGCTATTGCGTGGCGGGGCGCATAACCTGGAACTGCGTGCCGGACCGGTACGTGTGGAGGCGGCGACGCCCGCCCCTGCTTGCTGTGCCTGCAGCCCGAACCAACCTACTGGCGAGGACTCCTCTCACTAGAGCCATGCGTGTGGTGAACGAGGTTCACGAGAGGTTGGGGTACTGCGGTGCAACTTAAGTGAATTCGCAAAAGCTGCATTATCCTACTTTTCCTACTTATAAATTCCTACTAATATTATACATAAATGTGAAAGTTTGTATGGATGGAAGGATGGATGGATGTTTGTTATTATTTCACGCAAAAACTACTGAACGGATTTGGATGAAATTCGGCACACAAGTAGTTTATAACCAGGACTAACACATATGATACTTTTTATCCCGATATTTCCACGGGATCGAAACTTATGCGGGTGAAACCGCGGGGCGCAGCTAGTATATGTATTTTATTTAGATGAAGATTAATAAGATTTAGGATATAGTATGTGATTTTATAGGATATACATTAAGGATTTAGCATGTATTTAGTTGTAGGTAAGATTTGCGTGTATAAATAAATTTTCTTTTATTTTGATAGATATATAGGTATATATGTTACGATAAGTGTGATTAATTGAAAATTATGAATAGTTGTCTATAATTATTCATAATTACCGAAAGTCGAGGTAAAAGTAAGAAATTAATCACATTTATCGGTGATTTATTAATAATGTAACTTTGGTACCGATAAACGTTTTTTTTTTAAAATAATGTATGGTAAGCATCTAATAGAATAAAACAGAAGAAAGATTTCCATTTTTTATGTTTTTAATTTTTTTTTAATTTTACGGAGTCTATGATTGTATAATTTTTATTTTATCGGTTCTTGTTCGATTTAAGCAAAACCAAAGAATAAACGATTTAGTATGTAAGTTTATATTAGTTATGTATTTGTTAATACTGTGGTATTATAAATAAATACCTACTGGACAAATAACTTCGAGTCTCATTTTATTACTTTCATCGACGAGAGTAGTGAATTATTAATAACAACTGCTAAAAGATACGAATTTCAATTTTATATTCACATTTACCAAATCATGAGGTAATTATTAATAATGATGGAATATTATTAATAATTTTCAATTAATCACACTTACCGTAACATATATATATTTTACTGGAACGCCGATAATAATTCGTGTTTAATTGAAGCCAGTTTGCACTATCTAAGGCGATACACGATTTTTTTCAAGAATTTAGATTTCAGAAATGTCAATTTGTGATGATTACGTAACAGTAAGTGCTGTACCTCCTGTTTCCAGTTGGGGTAAGTGTTCCGTTTCATTGTCTATACAATCTATTAGCCATTTATAGAAGTCGTTAATCTATTCCTGTATTATTGGGGGTTCCTCGTAAATAAGCGAGACTGGTTATCAGTCGGGTTTTCTAAAATACAGGGTGATTTTTTAAAGACCAGCCAAATTTAAGGATGTGGTACAGACCATCAAACTGAACAACTTTTTCCATGGGACCAACATCGTAATCGCGAATAAAAATTCAGCCGGCCCATACATTTAGGTCGAGTAGGTATTGAAGTTTTCTATGGGACAGTTAATAAAATTTTCGCGATTACGCTATTTATCCCATGGAGAAAGTTGTTCAGTTTGATGGTCTGTACGACATCCTTAAATTTGGCTGGTCTTTAAAAAATAACCCTGTATATTCATTTTATTATTACCTGCGGTCCGGTTACGAAACAATTATTGCAAACTTCTTAATACTGTGATTGATTTCATTAACGTTGCATTACATAATGTACTCCAAAATTAACTCTATTTCAATTTATATCTGTAATGTATAAAGTGAACATAAAAGATAGTGTTCTATCTATCTTATGTTGCCTGTAGAACCACCAACATCACTTACTGCTGAATTTCAGTGGTGATCGATGTGGTTTATTTAAACAGTGTACATACAGACGATGAACGTAAGACTCGCATACTTCCTACAGAATTAATTCAAACATGAAATACCCTGGCTATACTCTGATACTGACATGGTCGTGACATGGTCGCAGGCACCTCTAGAATGCAGCAATCGTATAAACTCTCATTGTCAAAGCTCTCAGTGGTTTTGAACTGTTTGCCTTACAAATATTGACACGATAGCGCAATAGCAAAGTTTCCGCCTTCTGCGCCGGTCGACGGATTCAATTCCTGCCTCAGGAGTAATTATTATGTTTGAATAACCTAGAGATTTCGCGAGCTATTGGTTCTTGGTCTGTATGTGTGTATATGTTATTGACAGCGACGTCTATGAGTCAAGGAATAGCGCGTCCGTGACTGTCCATAGTTTATTTTATAAAATGGCATCGTTTACTAATAAATAACGGTGTGCTCATGATATGTGCTTAAATGTGTTGGACTATAATTATGTATATAGTCCATTACTTACTTAAAGTAAACATTTCGATTATAAACCTTTCTATATAATAATAGACAGAATCAAACCATTCAATGACTATGGCGGGACGGAGCGGAGGATACAACAGCAAGGGTGGCAACAATCTGGGGTGTTATGGAATAACAAATATTTCATAGCAAACACGTCTGTACTATACTAATAATAAAGCTGAAGATATTGTTTAAACGCGCTAATCTCTGGAGCTACAAGTCGAATTTGAAAAAAAATATTTTTTTCATTTGATATCCCTATTCTTGAGGAAGGCTATTCAACATCACGCTAGGAATTTAAGGAAACGAGCAAAAAGAAAAAAAGTTAGAAAGAACGCTAAATGAAAACGCGCGCGCAAACGATACGATGCGACAGGGTGTGTCGGGGGTACAAAACATTCCACACGGACGAAGTCGCGGACAGAAATTAGTAAATTATAAACATATTGATTTAAGACATGCAGTTATTCAATGATTGCTAACGTTTTATAAGAATATAATTCCAGCAATAATGTCGTAACTAAAGTGTTAGAAAATAAATCAAACTTATCGATGGTTTACAGTTAAAACTCTTTCAGAATTTATTACAAATTGTTTGGTTTTGCGTTAGCGAATAGCAAGTTTCGCAAGCACATAGCAAATTATATTATGTAAGAGTAACGGTTCAATATATGATGTTTGAAATTGGTGTCAAAGTCAGGTTACCGCTAGGTTTCATTAGCATAATCAAAGTGATAAAAGGACCGAAGTATTGAGGTTCTTTAAACATGGAAAGTTGGAATGACAAATAGTACGTTTTCATATTCTGCTAACATTTTATTTTCGATTCCAAAATGTCTACCTGGCTTGCTTAAATTAGCCTACCGACCTACTCTTCGCCAAGGGAACGTTCTGGGTTCATTTCCTATTATGATTGTTGATCTTTCTACACCTCTGAGACGTTTTGTAAAAGACACGATGATATGAATTTGCTTGGAAATGGATCCGTAGTACCAAATAATGATGATACAAGTACTCGATTTAGTAAATAACAAGTTATATTTGCCGTTATTGATGATTTACTTCAGTACATTTCGGAGAGTTATTTAGTAATCACATCGAGGATCTTTACAAGCTAAACAGTTTAAAAAAGACTAAAGTTTTGATTATGAGAAGAGTACTCACTGGTATATATGGTGGCGCAGGTGGAGCGGTGGCAGGCGAGGCAGGCCTCCTTGCCGTCCAGGCCCAGCGTGAGCGTGGGCGCCAGGCTGGGCCGCGGGCACAGCTTGCAGCCGCCGTTGTACTTCTCGCACAGGCACACATTCTTGTCCAGCCCGTCCACGCGTAACTCGTTCAGCCCGAACTTGTCGCTCTCTTGCTTCACCAGCGCAGCCGCCAGCTTATCCGACTCCTTCAGGAACTCGCACGAGTGCGGACACACGTGGCATCTCTTCGCTTCCAAGTTCCTATTCGACTCCGAGTTCATGTTGTCGTTCTGATTGGTGTCCAGGTCCGGTATCGGGTACCTGTCGTCCTTCTTGTTGGTGCTGTCCGTGCTGCCCGTCATGTACGACGTCAGGGTCACCTCGGACGCAGATCGCACTGTATTGTTCAACTTATACTTCGTCATCTTTCAGTCTTGTATCAAACCAAATTAAAATACGGTCTTGAACGCCGAGGCCCGAGACATTTTATTTCGACGGTCGCATTTGAATTATTTACTAATAGTAATCACAACACTAGGAAAATTAAATTAATTTTGTGTTCATTATTATCACAGATGGCGTAGGAATGTTCGTTAGTCACAAAGTTGTCGTTGTTGTCGCGGAATGTTTTGTTTTATTGTTGTATACTATTAACGTTGCGGGTAACTCGTATTTATTTCGTTAGTTCGTGCGAGTGTCGGCCGCCGCGCTCTGCCGAGTGTGGCGAGCGAGTGACTGGAGCTGTGGCGAAATGGCGCGAAATCACCAGCGGCGCCCGGCGACGGCTGTGAAAAGGGGTTGTCGTTAGCATAGAACTTGAACAAGTTTCATTGGGCCTTGTAGTTGGACAGGTGTGGGCCGTGTGGGGCTAGCGGTACCTACTTCTGTCGCACTTATGTAGTGGTTGCATTGTGAGGAAGTTCACAGTTCACATCAACACAAGGACACCGCAGGGAGTCGCCGCGTGACGTCACCGCAGAACTTTCCAATGTTTTGTATTCAAGCTATCTACGGGCTACGGCGCGGCGGTGAGGATCACAGAGTGGGTACTTTTCCTGCGTCTTCCTTGAGACAATTAGGTGAAGGATAAGAAATTTTCTGAAGGATCCTAATGTGAAGTTTCTTAATTTAGGCATCCAGTGTAAACTACACTGGATGCCTAAATTATTTTTTATAAAAAAAAAAATCGAGTCAGTAAATGTAAATTCGTTTTTACATTTACTGACACGATTTCTTTTTTGTACAGAATTTAAATTTATTTGAAAGAAGAAACAGAAAAGTTAAATGGCATACGAAAATACAAGGATACGAGTATGTAGGTCCCTGCCTAGGTCTTAAAATTACGCCTAGAATATTTTTTTTTTTTGTAAATCTTCAAAAATGCCTTTTATGTGGCTATTTGAAATAAATGATTTGACTTTGACTTTGACGTCACATCACGCCTGTATGCCCCGAAAGGGTCGGCAGAGACAGTAGAAGGAAAGTAGAATTTTTTTTTGGAACAACAATATATCGTCATAATTACAACAGAAACGATGATCTCTACGAGAGTTAATAACTGTGTCGCAGCTATCAGCGCGCGTCTACCAGGTGCACATACACTGCGTCAGTATCGATATAGGTACTATACCTACGCCCCATTTGATGTAATGGGGAGCAAGATTTCCTGCAGCCTGATATAATGTGGGATCTATGACCTGAGGTTATCCGATAGCGATGCGTCGGGCATTATGTCCGCCTCGCCGTCAGCCCCGGATCTTCAATTTTTTTTAGGTGGGGCAAAAACTGAAAAATGCCCCTCCCGCCCACTTAAATTTATTTTTACCTTTATCATCCATATAATTTCAGCTATCAGATGTCCACTAATTGATTGAAATTTGGACATAGCCTACATAGGCCTTTTTATTTATTTTTTTGGGTGGGAAATCATCAAATGACCTCTCCCGCTCTGGGCTGAGCGGAAGGGCGTGTCAGACTTTTACTGACTAAAGCCGACCCGTGTTCCTTCAGTGGCCTATGCCACGGTATCTCTTTCGAACAACCCGCGGCAGCCTACATAGGCCTTCCGGAAATAATGCATCCATCGCTGTTCTTTCTGTGTTAAGCCTATTTATTTACAGATATATAGACATAAACGTGTAGGATATATATATTTTATTTCTGTACTTGTACTATTATTTATTCCGTGGTCAAAGTTAAGTAAATGATGAGTTGTCCATTCCTCTGTAAAGTGTGAATTTGGCCGCCCTCTGAACTTGCCGCCCGGGGCATAGGCCCCGGCTTGCCCCCCCCCTAGATCCGGGGCTGCTCGCCGCACATATTGTTCACTGATGCATAAAGTTTTCATCAATCATTATCTGTCTAGCCTTTTCCCAATTATGTTGGGGTTGGCTTCCAGTCTAACCGGACGCAGCCGAATACCAATATTTTACATGAAGCGACTGCCTATCTAACCTCCACAACCCAGTTACTGGGTAATACAATACCCCTTGGTAAGACTGGTTGTCTGACGTTTTGGGCTTCTGACGACACGTAACGACTGTCAAAGATCCACGAATGACATCCGGGACGTCCTTTCCGAGGCACGGAGGGGTCTTGGTATGTAAAGATGGTCACCCATCCACGGAACAACCGCGGCAAACGTAGCTTAACCTGATCAATCGATCCGTGCGGCTGTTATTACTTAGCCACAAGCCCCTCCAGTTTTTATAATAATAAATAATGTTTGTGAACTATTTCAGTGGCACATAATGTCGACCCTTTCAGAACGTACCATTAAGTCCTCTCACCACTCTTTGCATGTTTTATACTGTAATGTATTTCATCATCATTTGTCACAATCTACAATTTCCTGTGTTGTATAAAAAAATAATAGTATCTAATTCCTCTACATGATGTAGCAGTTAATAGTGTGCTTTATGTATGTATTTACCATAATTATATACGAAATTGGTGGCCTTATACATTTATTTTGTCAAGGAATAATGTGACAAATTAGAGAACTCACTAAAGTGGCGAGCTGAACTTGTTCTTCAAAGAGACGAGAGAGTACCACATTGATCTATAGAACTAGTCCCGGATGGGCTGGAAACTAAAATTATATTTTCTTCCAGATGCAGGAATTAAACCCGAGAACAGACACAAATACCAGAAGCGCTTGCCACTTGCCACTTGCAGTGTAAACATTCAACTCAAGTTAATAAACAACCACCAGTTAGACAGGTTTTTGTGTAGTACAGGTGCCAACACATCCAGCTACTACAATCTATCAAATTTCTTTAATAGATTTTCAACTTTATCGCTGAAGTATTAAGGTTCAAGGTTGATTGGGAAAATTTGTCAGTTTCGGGTAGCTTGATTTGCTGGCGTCTGTACCTTCCACTAAATAACTAAATTCAGTTTCAAGGAATTTTCATTACCACTGAATTCGTAATTTATTCAAATATTTATCAAATTCCTGACATTAAATACAAAACATTAAATTAATTTATCGTGGGAAATACCTATTAAAATATGATTTTGTAAATAAAAAAACATTAAATAGCGATGAAACTTAACTAACATCAACAAAAAGTACCGCCCGAACAGGGACTTGAACCCTGGACCCTTGGATTAAAAGTCCAATGCTCTACCGACTGAGCTATCCGGGCTCTGAAGGATGTGTTGAAATATAGTATCGCTATCTACACAGACGTCAAAATCAAACAAAGTGACGTCATATTTTTTTATCGTTTGATGTAGGTATATGTATGTATTATATGCAATGTTAATGAATAATAATTATTATTAAACATACACGTGAATGAAACAAATTCAGTTATAGACCTTATCGTGAATGTAAAAACTGTCACAATTCATTTTTACATTTGATACTGTTGAAGTTATTCTAGCATTGCTTAGCATTGGTAGCACTACGTTATACACTACTATAACCTGAAAGGGCACTACCTATATTTGTTATTTTTACGTAACACGAATTAATCGGTTTCAGAATGTCCATTTAAAGAAATGTTGGTCATAATGTAATAATATTCAGCCGCTTCAAGCTAAGTAAGTGCTGATACCTGTGTAGCGATAACCTATTGATCTTAGATAAGGAATCGAATTAAGGAAATATTCCGCAAAATATTGGTATACCAACATCGCTTCTGCTGACCTCTTCGTGGAACGGCGTGGTGACGCGTGGTGACGCGTGGTGACGCGTGGTGATATGTTGTGTTCATCATATTGAATCTTAGCAGACACACAAACACAAACTGTTTGATAATAGCGGAGCTCCATGGAGTAGGTACCCATGTAACTAACGGAAGTACCTAGACAGAAGTAGTTACCTACCTATACTCATAACAATTCTCTCACTAACAAAAAAGGTAAGTTATAGTATCTAAGATAAGTGCTCATCAACCATCCCTAGTTCACGAGCAGCCTGATCAAACATCATACAATACATCAATAAGCATCGCTTTTTACGACGCTGACTGTGTCCATACCATGCCATTAGTTTGGCACAGCGGTCGTCCCTCAAGGCCAACGACCACCCGAGGCCACGCGGCCACGGCCTGCACTCCAGGGCTCGCTAACACACGTGGGGCCCTTGGAATAACTGAGGTAGATGGGGCTAAGACAGGGTAACGGGTGCTTTAGAATTAGATTAGGAGTTCGTAAACATTATTGTTATTATTATGAACCACGTATTGCTAAGATTAAGGCAGCAATTTTACTTTTGTTTTAAGTTAGGGTGAGTGTCAATGTGAGCAAAGACAATAAGTAATTTTTAATCATTTGATGATCACTTTTTGCTACTTAAGAGATCCTAATGCTGCTCTACCACTCGACAAACTCAACGAGTCAAACTATAAAAACCTACTCAGTAGGTACCTACTCCTACAATGGTTTTTAATAAGTTATTAATTTTTTCACCTAAGTAGGCAGGTCACGAACTACGATATAAAATTAGCAATTCAAAAAAATCTAAGAACTTATTACAACTTGAATAAAGTTCTGAGTATAATTGTATTTCCTAGATATGAAGGTCACAGGGTTGCTGGGAATTACAATTGTTGTCGTGACACTTCATAGGCTTGGTTCAGACGGGACACATCTTTGTTACTGTTTCGTACAGACCGAGAAATTAATGGTTAAGCAAATTGACACCATGCGGGAATTTGTAGAGTAGCCATTTTATACAGCTGTCAAATAATGAAAGTTGTGATTTGAATATACGAGCAATTAAAGTAAGTTGGTAGTGAATTTAATTCCTTCCTTCCCAATTTGGTAACATAATTCATTGTCGTAGCTATCACGATGTAATAATGGTAGTTTGTTTATCAGAGCTTGAAATATTATTGGAAGCTACAGTGCTACAGATTGAGCTGCAATATCAAAATCACAGCAACCAGTCAACTTACCAGTTGACAAAATAATTAAACTAATAGGTTTTTAGAAATGGAAGGATAAGTTTTGAGTTTTCCAACCGTTACTGTTAATCCCGTAATTAACCGAACTATATCACTACACTGGCTCATCAACACACGAAGCCTCACTCGCAGGCCGCTTCAATTTAACTGCTTCCTGAAATTTCAATTTACTCAGGCATTACATAAAAATCATTTAATTAAGTTATATTCCTATTCGTTGCATATAAATCCCGCGCCGCGCGTCGTGCCGCATCGTGCGTCGTGGGCGCAGGCCCTAAGATAATAATACTGATGCCTATTATTTAAATTAGCGATAAACAGGCAAGTAATACATACATACATATAACAATGATTTTGACATAATATCTTTATTGCACTCATCATGTACTTAATGTCATGAGTGTATGTATTATAATATGACAAATTTGCAATTATTTACATTAATATTACATGAGTATCATGTAGTTTCTCAGAATTGCTGAATTAAAGATGTTAAGTGACATCGCATGGCTCATTTCAATAATAATATCTTGTTAGATATCATTATTGAAATGAGCCACCAGAGTCCTGTAACAAGACCATATCATGTATTAATTGTATTATTATACATAAGGGTCTTGTTACAGGAATCTGGTTGTTTATGCAATGTGTATAAACAATCAGAGTGACACTGTGTGTGTTGCATTGGGTATTAAAGGAGCGATGTCCACCCAGTGTTAATGATCATGGGGTTCTATGAAGTCATTGTCAGGAGCCCAACTTCGATCACTAGTGGGTTTGGAGCCTCTCTTTATTTGCCAATCACCACCCTCGTGTGCCAGCTTCGCCTAGGGTCCATCACTTGCACCATCGCTATATCACCACGCTCGTGTGCCAGCCTCGCCCAGGGTCCATCACTTGCACCATCGCTACATCACCACGCTCGTGTGCCAGCCTCGCCCAGGGTCCATCACTTGCACCATCGCTACATCACCACGCTCGTGTGCCAGCCTCGCCCAGGGTCCATCACTTGCACCATCGCTACATCACCACGCTCGTGTGCCAGCCTTGCCCAGGGTCCATCACTTGCACCATCGCTACATCACCACGCTCGTGTGCCAGCCTCGCCCAGGGTCCATCACTTGCACCATCGCTACATCACCACGCTCGTGTGCCAGCCTCGCCCAGGGTCCATCACTTGCACCATCGCTACATCACCACGCTCGTGTGCCAGCCTCGTCCAGGGTCCATCACTTGCACCATCGCTATATGTATACGCACTATCAGTCTATCAATCACAATCTAAATTATTATGAAGGATATTGCTAATCCATTGCTTCTTAAATTAAGTATAAATGTTTAAATAAACAATTGGAGCTACCTCTGCCAAGAAACTACTTAACAGTTTGGCAAAGTGTTTTGTTAAATTAAAATAACATTTCTGTGAATACACACTTACTTTATGTTAAAAAAAATTGTCTGCTCAACAACGTAAATAACGCAATGAATGTTGTTGAAGTGTCAAAGTGAAACCCCTTGCTACTGCTAGTGTGCCACGCCATCACCCCGCAGGTGACATTATGGTCAAAAGCATAAAGTACCTAAAACAACAAGCATAAAGTACCTAGATCAATTTCATATGGCGTACCACAGGGGAGCGTGCTTGGTCCCCCTCTATTTATACTATATATAAATGACTTGCCCAAAGTGACGAAACATCACATGACTCTTTTTGCTGATGACAGTACAGTTACTATTGACTGTACAAACAAACTAAATTATAATAATGAAGTAACTAATACTATTAATTCAATAATAAAATGGCTCAATAATAACAATCTCAAAATAAATATTGACAAAACCAAACTAATGGCCTTCAGTCAACGCAAAAATTTAACGATGAATATTCACTATGATAATAATAAAATAAATCAAGTAAGCACCTCCAAATTCTTAGGCTTAACCATAGACCAACGCTTGGATTGGAAAGCACACACTACAGAATTGGCAAAGCGACTTAGCAAATCAACGTATGCTTTATATAAGCTCGCTCCAGTCATAGGAACGGATGCTATTGTTACAGCATACCATGGAATGGCGGGTTCAATATTAAGATATGGCGTTATTTTTTGGGGAAACTCAGCCAGTAGGGAACAAATATTTAAATCCCAAAAAAAGTGTATTAGAGCGATGTTCGGTTTGAAATGTACAGACACTTGTAGACCATTTTTTATTCAGTATAGAATACTGACACTGCCCTCTCTGTACATATTTGAGGTTGCGGTATTTGTGAAAACCAACCCAAATTTATTTCCCAAGCTATCTGACTCAAATATCCGTAGTAGACGACACGTCAATATTCTATGTGCAAGACAGTCGAAGACAGCTCTGATGCATAAAAGTGTTTTCTGCATGGCACCAATTATATATGACCATATACCAGAATCAATCAAAATCTTAAATGTTAATTTGTTTAAAAGACATCTAAAAAACTTTCTCATAACCCTTATTATTACCTTATTATAATATCTCGGAGTTCCTATCGGAAAAAATAAGTGGGATCTAAGTATCGATGGCGTTGCCATTTTTTTAAAATGATTTTATGATTGACTTCTTGGTACTCATCTTGTTTTCAGTTTATTTATTCTTGACATGCACGTTGTAACAATAATTAAAATTAAAATGTGATTGGACTTTTTGATAAAATAAATTATTTATTTTTCTTATTTTTACTTATTTAAATTGACATTCTTGTATTTGTATCCATTGTTGACATACTTAATATTGTAGCCAGTGACATTTGATGTAATATTACGACATTTTTATTTTTTATTTGTTGTGATTCAAATGATTTGATGACAATAATTTGTAAAATGGAATTATAATAATACTTTAATAGACTTTACTAAAATTATATTAAATGATTATGATTAAATTTTGACGTTGTATTTTGAATTGAATTTAAATTTTAACATTTTTAACTGTGAAAGAAACTTAAATTTTGACGTTGTTATTTAAATTTAATTTTTAATTTTTTGACGTTATTCTTTTTCTTTTCTCTTTTTGTTTTTGTACTTTTTGTTTTTGTATTGTCTAGTGCAACTAATTGTGTATGCCATAAATGGCAAAACATGTAGCCACCTCATATTAATTATAAGACCTTCATACTGTACTCATGTTTTACAAAAATAAATATTATCTTATCTTATCTTATCTTAACAAAGTGTTGCAACTTGCAAGCAGTTCGCAGCGTCATCAGTGCACTAGAGAATGTTCCTGTCTGCCCACCCTCTTGAATCCGTTTAATAATAGTATATATCAGTAGTGATAACATCAACAACAAGTAATTTAATGTCATCCGTTACTTAGTGCATTATACATTATACTAATCGAGTCCACTACGCTATTATACTTAGGGTTGACAAGTTTATTTATTCCAAGGTTTGGCGATATTTATTTGCAACACGAGCCGATTTTGGCTGTTTGCAAAAGTTTTGGTACGCATAGCTACACATCAAGCTATACATATCTGGTATAAACTCACCTCTGATTGTACGAAAAACTTATACAATGCGAGGTCAGCTAAAACTGGAAACGTATAGCTTGATGTGTCGCCGTGTGTACCATTTGACCGTCAATGTGTCTGTTGTTGTGATCGGAGAGTGATAACAAACCTGCCTCAGGAAGGTTACCAGTATGTGCCAACAAACAGACGGTACACGCTAAGTGTTCACTTGGTATATGAACTCACGCCATGGGGGTCATCCCCCGGGGGGTGGCCGACACTACAGCCGCCGCCTGCTGCGCTCCTCACAAACTCCTTTTGCTTCGTTTCCGTTCATACATCTGCACCCTAATTGCGTAACACACTATCCATCTCAATCTTAATGACTTTGAAGGCTATTTCTAATCCGTAATATGTTCGAACAGTTCAACAACGTACGAGTATGTAGGTAAATAACGCATTGAATATTGTTGAACTGTAAAAATGAAAGCTACTGGTAGTGTGTTATACAACTCACCGCTCGTCAGACACGCACGGCGTTTGCGGGTGATAGTGATGTTCTACCTTTCTGTAGAACATCACCAATAAGGTCACTATAATATGTGTCCTTCTAGGGCGTTTCCAGAGACGTTAGTTAAAATTACTTTTGATTATAGGAACTAAACGTATGATTCTGAAGCTGTGCGAAATAGTCTGCCAACCTGTCAGCGCCACAGAATTTTTTTTTTGGTTGGAAAATCATCAAATGACCTCTCCCGCTCTGGGCTGACCGGAAGGGCGTGTCAGACTTTTACTGACTAAAACCCACCCGTGTTCCTTCAGTTGTCTGTGCTAGGTGCCACGGTATCTCTTTCGAACAACCCGCGGCCCTGGCAGGCATCGGCCCTAGCGGACCCCGTCAGTTCGTGCTGACATCTCTTTGAGGCGCGCGTGGAACACAACGCGCCGTCGACCCGGGCCTGGTCCTTACCGGGCGGCGAGCTGCCCATTGCTTGCCGCCCGCAAGCCCGCGCCTACGGTGGCCGGGAGTCGGCTGTTGACTCCCGTCCAGGGCATCTCCTGCGGCGACTAGGGGCGTGAGGGCGCAGTGATTGCCTCTCCCTCACGCGCCTCCTCCTTCACGAGCATTACTGCTTCGCAGTAGGAGGTGACGGCCTCCCATGCACTCTCGCTCCGTACCATGGCCTGGACCAGGGCCGGACGCGAGAGATCGCCGCCGCTGATCGCCGCCACGAGGACGCGGCGGTGCTCCGCCCAAGCCGAGCAGACCTCCACCGTATGCTCAACCGTGTCCTCCGGGCGATCTACACAGTGGTGAAGCCCTACAGACCTCACAGTTTAATTGTGAGATTTCCATCTTGTTTTAATATAAATGCAATGTGTCCAATCAGGTATTTATATAATTATCGCAATTACAATTGATTGTCATCCACTCTATTCCCTCGACGATTGCATTGTTTCCTCCTAAACCTATTTTAATGTAATGTGGCCAATTAGGAATGTATTTTATAAAGTTGTTATTTATTTGTAACTGTTTATAATTTATTGTTTATTTATTATTATTAAACCAATTGCCTGTCACCTTACATTGCCGTATATTTAAATCACAAATGCCTATAATACGGCAAATTGACGGAAGGTGTTTTGTGTAACATATAATTTCTCAGACTGTACATTGTACATATGAGTGCAGTAGTGGTCTAGTGGACAGCCCCGACTTGGAAACCAGGCAGGCATGTACTTTAGTTTGTGTCATTGATATTCACTGCTCTCAAAACAGTGAAAGAAAAAACGTGAGGAAAAATTCGATGACAATTATGTGACATCCACTATTTTGATCGCCTCACTACTTGGATCTCTAATTATGAATTCTACAGACGCAGGCATAACAACGTTCACAACGGTAGTTCAGCGTGTACTTGTGGACGTTGGTCCTGTACTCTTGTACCACGGCATGACAATTTCATCGCTCGAGTCACGTGCAACCGCCGCGGTGCGCGTGCGCCACGTGCTGGCAAATGACGTCATTATGACGCGAGGCTCGTCAAGTACAGAAGGTCTACTATAAATAATATTAGAGCCCACTCGGAGATCTTCACGTGGTCAGACGGTAACAAATTAATGTTGAACTTTTATTTTCGTTTTCATGCAGATATGTTTTGCTTTGAAAATAACTTCACCAGTAATTATCGAGCCGGACCGTGGGGTCCGAGTGCCCCGCCCGACCCTTCTTTGATGAAGTGCCAGCCCGCGCCGTAGCTGAGCCTGTAATTTTAATTTCCCGACTGTGACCTCTGAGTTTGTTTCGGCCTTTTTTCTCAGAGATAGTCCTGGGAAACGCCGTACTCATCAAAGTATTAATGATATAAATTCGATCCAGCCTGTCCCCTTGCTGCCCTCTCCCAGCGACGCCCTAAGCCCTTAGCGTGCAGTCGCTTAATTTCTAATTAGTTTTAAGCCCTGGCTGGAGGCTTTAAGTTTTCTTATGGCAACCACAGGATAGTCCGGTTAAGTAGTCACGACCTCTCTAGGTCAACTACGAGATGCCATTTATATAAAAAAAGGGGTCCGAGTGCTCTTGGTCTGTTTAATGAAATCTCCAATCGGCTGGTTGATATTTCTCGTGCTTTACCTATGATGTGCAGTTCCTGGTCCTATCACCAGTTTCATTGCCTGCATCCTTTAGCAGTGCCTGTGTTGCTAAAAATACTTAGTTACGACGGTTCTCCATAAATATGTAGAACCGTCGCGACTAAGTATTTTTATTGATTTCAGTATCTTTTTCACGTGATATCTTTCTATCTTGGTCACGCCACAAACTTGTACAAGATAAGTTATAGATGCGATTCATGAGTGAATCTTCTTCAATTATCTTTTTTGTGGCACCATAGAAAAGTAACTTTCCGAGAACACACGAACATGAATCCCATAGTAGTTATTGTATTAGCGATATTACCATTTGTCTATACTGACGGACAGTAATCACTTGTAATTGGATCAATTGATTACTAAAAGGAAATTAATATTACAAGAAAGTAAAACAATAGAGTTACAAATGGAGTTGCGACACAAAGGTCCGTTGGATCAGTTCAGTAATTTCATGTAAATTACTGAATTGCCCTGACATAACTCGGGAAATACGATGAAATGAGAGGTCAGCAAGGTGAACTGTTTAAAAGTAAAAAACACTTGTTACCTACTCGGTAGATTACTAAGAAATAATTAGCATTTTGAAATTAAATTAAATCAAATAGTTCTGTAAATAGGATACCGGAATCACTTTTACAAGTAATATTAATAAAAATAAAAAATAAGCAAGATGAGGTCAGCGTTTACTATCTGACTGCTCTGAGAAGAGAGGTCAAAACAAACTCAGAGGTCACAGTCTCTTTTAAAGTCCAGACATAATGTTGAGTAGGTACAGATGAAGAGATATTTATTGATATTATGTAAACTCGTTCCCATCTGCGATCGTTCCGAATACCTTCGTTAGTTTTCAAATTCTTTCCGTTATCAAGATATAAAATACCCACCTTTTGAAAATACCTACTGAATCGGTAAAGCTGCACCCTTATTGCGAAACACACTTTCTGAATCATTTTGAAGGATATTGCTAGTCTATTGCTTGTTATATTCGAAAAAATTGTCTGCTCAACAACGTAAATAACGCAATGAATGTTGTTGAAGTGTCAAAGTGAAACCCCTTGCTACTGATGTGTGCCACGCCATCACCTCGCAGATACTATCGCAGACAGAAATAGACATCATTCTTTTTTTTTTTTTTTGGTGGGAAATCATTAAATGATCTCTCCCGCCCTGGGCTGACCGGAAGGGTGTCTCAGACTTTCACTGACTAAAACCCAACCGTGTTCCTTCAGTTGCCTGTGCCAGGGGCCACGGTATCTCTTTCGAACAGCGGCCCTGGCAGGCATCGGCCCTAGCGGACCCCGTCAGTTCGTGCTGACATCTCTTTGAGGCGCGCGTGGAACACAACGCGCCGTCGACCCGGGCCTGGTCTTTACCGGGCGGCGAGCTGCCCATTGCTCGCTGCCCGCAAACCCGCGCCTACGGTGGCCGGAAGGCAGCTGTTGACTCTGTCCAGGGCGTCTCCTGCGGCGGCTAGGGTCGTGAGGGCGCAGTGATTGCCTCTCCCTCACGCGCTCCGCCTCCTCCTTCGCGAGCATTACTGCTTCGCAGAAGGAGGTGACGGCTTCTCATGCGCTCTCGCTTCGTACCATGGCCTGGACCAGGGCCGGACGCGAGAGATCGCCACCGCCGATCGCCGCCACGAGGACACCAAAGCCGGGCCGACCTTCACCGTAAACAGAAATAGACCTTACAAACACTTTTTTACTGTGACTGTACAATGTACTTAATTATTCTAACATGAAAGTTCTAGATCCATCCAGATTTGTACCCAGTAATATAACCGTCTGCTGAGAGCGACTAGTTTCAAGCTGCGAGTATGGTAATTATGCTGGCTCGGTAATTGTACGCTTCCTACAACTGTGTGTGTGTTCGGTAAAATCGAGCTCTCGTTACGTGACGACAGTTCTAGAATCTAGACTCGTCATAATAAGCTTACAAAGTTCCCACTGCTGGGACAGAGGCCTCCTCTTTGCGAGAGGGCGTGGGCCGAAATCCATCAGGCGGACCTAAAAATTCGAAGACATGCCTCTAGACGAGGGTTGGTATTTACCAACCACGTCACAAAGGCGTCAAAATCACGTCTTCGAATTTTTGGTTCCAGGACGTGGCACACGCATGTTTTTCCACGATATCTTCCTTTACCGTTTTGAGCGCAGTGGTGATGAAATAATGTACAGACGTCAGCACATCAACCTGCTATAATCTGTCAAATTTATTTATTAGATCTTCTACTTTATCGCTAAAGCATTAAGGTTCAAGGTTGATTGGGAAAATTTGACAGTTTCGGGTAGCTTGGCCTGCTGGCGTCTGTACACAAAGTAAAGCGCCTCTCTGGGTACGAACCCACGACCTACGACTCGTAAGTCGTGGTCGTTATCACTGGCCACCACCACTAATGTTGCTGAATGTTGCTGAATGTTGCTGAATGTACTGGCAATCTAGAATTCAGCAACATTTCAAGTTTTACATGATTTTAACGTGGCTATTTACAGACGATAAAATAAAAGCAATTGGCTGTTTTATATTTTTGGCTGTTTTGTTTTTATTTTAGTTTTATATTGTTTTGTAACTAGAACATGCAATTGACTTAGAGAATGTTTCTAACGCACGATATTTAAAAATATTTTAACAGTAATTGGTATTTTATCAAATAAAATATTCTTATTTTCAAATACTTGTTAAAGGCAAATTACTGTTATTAATATTGTGCGTCAGAAACATTAATTAAGTTCATTCAGCCGTGGCAGACTGACGTAAAGTGCGCACCTCTAGTTCTGCTGATGTTGTAAGAGGAAACGACCGTGAAGTTAATAAGCAACATCATTAACAATCCTGCACCCTAATTGCGTAACATAATTTCAATCAAAATCTGAATCATTTTGAAGGGCTAGTCCATTGCTTCATACTCGTATGTTCGGTTTGTCTGCTCAACAACGTAAATAACGCAATGAATGTTGTTGAACTGTCAAAATGAAAGCCATTGCTATTGATAGTGTGTAACGCAATTACCCCGCAGGTCAACAACATCGCTACTAAATAACTTCTTTTAAATGCAGAGCTTCTTAGACTTTTGCGAAGTCGGCAGTTTCACCTTAAAATTAACAAACTACATAAGTAGGTTTCATTCAGTGATAATGTTTTAGGCAGCCAAACGCCACTGTTTTATTATTTTTATCAGTCAGTAGCGTATTAAACTATTTGAATATTTTCTCATAGTGTCCAAATACGTAAGGCATTTTTTTTTATTTTGGTACATGAACAGAAAATTGCACGGAAATAATTGTCGGGAAATAGGGCAATTTGTACGTAATTACTGTCAAATCCTGCACGACAGGCGATTTCGGTGGGTAGAGCAATTTCTGAACTGCGTGTAAACTGCTTCCCAAAAGTGTTCCCAACATTACCTAACTTATTATATTAAATTGTAGCCCAATTATTTTCCAATTTGACTAAAAAACTGTAACTGAAGTTCGGGATAATTCACAGAATATGTATGGAATGACGCAGCCAGTCATAATTATGACCTAAATTGATTAATGTACAAATCTAAGCAATTTCGTTAGTTTACATGCTACAGTTAGGTGGTAGGTATGGTAGGTAAGTAGTAATTAAATTTAATCTAAGTGTATATTATTTTCGCAAAAAGATTAGTAAGAAAGGACTTTAAAATGTACTTCGTGGTAGATCGTGGCCCTACGAGTATCAATTATCTACCTAGGAGAATACAGTGATACACTCCTGATACAGTTTAACAAGTGTATTTTATTCTTATGCAGAAAAGTTTAAGAATGAATGAAACTAAGATACAAGAGCGAGCGAAGCTAGCTCAAATGTTGTAGCATCCTGCCTCGCAGAGGTTGGATTTCCTTTGGCAATTTAATACTTAAATAGAATAATGGAGTTGCTTTTTAATTTTATGTAGAAGCGTTGAAGAAGCAATAGTAATTAGGATGTAAGATCTAGCGACCTCGAACATTTGTGGACACATGAACAGACCACTGATACATAACATTATATTGGACCTTCCTTATCTAGTTGTATGTAGTGCGAAGCATTTGCAACACTTGGCTAGTTCTGAAGATATAGGTGTTTTGGGTTTAAGTCGATAAACAAACTCACGTAAAAGGTCGAAATAGTGATACGATTATGTGTCGGACATTGTCGATGTCATGGCAATGTGGCGGCTGCAGGCGGGTGACCGATCTGCTTTCGACAGACGGTGAAATGTTTGGGACAGGTAGCCTTTCGGCGACATTCTACTGAGCGACCTTTACTCAAGCTATCCAGTTATAATAGATATAGTGTGTCTGTATCATAAGCTGGTGCCTGCGTTCGATGACCGACAAGGTTGTCAAGCATGACTCGACCTACACAAAATGAATAGTTATCGATTTTGAAGAGTGTTAGGAAGTATTAGTACACGATCCATAGCGAGCATTCGATGATCTTTGTAGAATAAAGTGAGATTCTATTTTTATTTAATTTTCTGATTATTACGAAAATTGGAACCGAGAGACATCGTCTTTCGAAAATCGTTTGAAAAGGCCTCTTAACTTTTAAGTAGAGTAGAGGAATCTGCTTGTAAATCAAATCTTGGCAGGAAGTGAAGTGAAGACTGTAATAACTAGTTTATCCAAATTCTGTAGAAAAACGTCTCGTGCATATCATTTTAAAGACGTATCATTACGGAGTGGCAGCCCTGCCCTGCGGCCTCGCCGCGGACCTGACGAGCATCGAGCAGTGGGTGCCGCAAAAACTAGTCTAACACTAATTAGTGAATTTAATTAATTGGTGCCGGTTTCGAAACTATGCTTGTCCTTTACATCTTGGAAGATCTAGAGTATGTAGTAAGGTCAGGATTCTTAAGACCTTAGGTTCAACTGGGATTCTTAAGACCTCAGGCTAAGTCGAAGACACAATAGAACGGCGTGGTGACAAACAATGAAGGATAAAATGAAATGATCTGATGGATTATATACGAAATAAAACTGCAATATACTAATTTAAAGTTGGCATATGCAAGAACTTGATTGGATTGCGCGATTGAATTGGTTTAATAACATAACTTTAATTTATTGTATGAAAATACTAGTATTCTTTGAATGTAGGTAGAGAGTTTAACAGGTCAGAATTGATCCAGAACATTACATAAGCAAACATGTCGACTTTCTCAATGACCTGTTTTAAAATATTATTACTTAGGTACGTATAAACCAAATTATAGAAATAATTGTGATTTATCCATTAAAAGTTACATGCCATTGATCAAAGAAAGAAAAGGAAACCATGTTTCTTTCAAGTACCTAATAAAAATAATAATCATGCACTTTCCCAATACAGACTATCTATCGTACCTAGAGCCAGGGATCACTTCTGTGACGGAAGGACCATGAAGCTCCATACACAGTCCGATTGAATTGTAAAACCTAGAAACAAGTGCAAAGTAATTTATATTATTTATCTGTGGCCGGTTCAACTTGGCACCGTACGACTCGGTCAGTTTGTCCGACACTCACTGTACTTGGCATTTCTTTCCACATTCTTTTAATAAACACTGTTTACTTTTAACATGGTAGCCGCTGCCGCTCGAGTTTATGAAGTGTTTTGCTCTTGGAATACATTGAAGCATAATTGAATGGTCTTCCTTTCATACTCATTATGGAATTTTAGATGATTCTTTATTAGTCTTTTCAACTGAAGAGTTCTTGCTTCGACTGCGTGTCAGCCATACATCTATCAAGGGTTTTTAATAATCAGAATTGTTTCAGAATAATTCGTTTGAATTAATAAGAATAGTACCTACTTGAGTCATCTTTAAAGAGCTACAGGAAAAGGTCACACGTACGTTTTGCTTAGCTAGCGTAGCATCCAGCTTCCCATTACATTCTAGACTTGATCCTTTAAATAATTCTGCCCATATTTAAATTAGCACTCACAATGCTTCCCTTAAGCAACGATTACCTGTACTAAAGCTACGTGATTCACTGCCCACCGTACCCGCCGTAGTAGGTAAGTACGTGCTCTCAACACTGCAGATTACACGGTACACACACAAATGTGTCAACCGTACACATTTGTTTCGTATTTTGCAGTAACAAATCAAGATATAATTATTTGATTATTATATACAAGGATGGAATTGTAATTATTATTGAAAGAAGCTGGCGTGATTGAGTGACCATATTTTTGCCCATTCAAATTCAAGATTACAGATTCAGCTGTCTGATAAGGTGGGGTGCATTCGTTAAGGCTGGATATTGTCCTCGGTGTTGTTCGACTATGGTATCTGTTACACTGTGGTTCCATAGTGGATCAAGTTTTTATAACGCACCATTGTTTAGAAGTATCTAAACTTAATCTCTATAGGAATCAAACAGTTAAGATTTGGTAGGACTTACGGACAAATGTCAGAGATATGAGAAAAACGAAATGCGTTCTTTACTTACCAACTTGAACTTAAACTTGACACAGAAACACTCCACACAGCAACTCGATCACCGTTCCGACTTTACTCCTGAGAGAGAGCAACCGCGACTAGTTGCGACTGCGACCATGCACGACTGGTTGCAGGTGCCATGCAGGCGACGCGGTCGTACTGCAGCGACTGGCGCGTGCGCATCCTATGCTGCTCTTTTGTTGCTACCATGCTGAGAAGTGCGAAGTTCAGGCGACAGCAGAAGTTCACGGGAAATTAACTAATACAGAAGACTCACTGGTCAAAAGGGTGGAGTAGAGGTACTAGAAGAACCGCCAGAATGTTATATGTCACATCATTCACACCGCAGTTCAGTCGGCAGACTGCAAGAAAAAGCTGAGATTTGGAAAATCACAGTAAGGGGCTATCAATGAGGTAGCAGTACCAATTATTCCTTGCAATAGACAAGAGTAGGTAGCTTTCAGCTCCATAGCAGTCACATCAGGCCTGCCGCGGTGGAACCTGGATGAAAACGACCCCCCTTAATGTTCCTATCGGTAAAACATTTTACTTTTGGTGTTCCCTAATTCCTATACTTAATTATATATTTTCGTCTGGTTTTGTTTCAGCATCTGTCTCACTGTAATTCACCTTGCCATGGTGGTCGGTCGCGAGTAGCTCTCGATGCTGCGCGTCCGCCGCATACCGCAGGCGCAAGCTTGCGGTCAAGGTCACAGCGTGCAGTCAGCTGAGAGTATTATGTCACAAACAAAGACAAAGATGCTGGTCTATGTCGGTGCGGTTTTGTGGTTGATGACTGAGCTGATAGTACTTACTGATTCCTCGCACAATGTTGCTGTTTTGTGTACAAAATGATTTACGTACAGACGCAAGCTGGCACATCAAGCTACTACAATCTGTCAAATTTCTTTAATAGATTTTCTACTTTATCCCTAAAGCATTAAGGTTTAAGGTTGATTGGGAAAATTTGACAGTTTCGGGTAGCTTGACCTGCTGGCGGCTGTACCTAAGGCTTGCGTTCCATAAAAGTATAGGCAGAGGTATCTCGATGGGATGTTCGTGGTGCTGCCTATACTTTGGGTCTATATAGACCCAGTCCGAATAAGAAAAATCTGTAAAGTGCACCTAGAGAGACGTAGAGATCCTCCTAACTGCCAAACACATTGTTGTAACCGTCCCTCGTCAATTTCCGCACTACTTAGTTAGTATGTACTAAAAAATTAAATACAAAACAACATCATGCTGAATGTATTAATTCTGAAAGAGACTCTAATAGAATGGCTAGTATATTTAAGGCACATTTTCAAGTAAGCTCACCCATGTCTCCGGTACCGGTACAATGCAGCCTCCAGACTGATACTACTACCACTGTACAAATAACATCTGCAGATATTAAGTGTGTTGTTGGCAGCATGACTAGTGGTAAGTCCTCTGGACATGACAGCTTCAGTGTTGAACATCTACGTCACGCAGGCTGTCATTTACCCAGGGTATTGGCCATGTTTTTCTCACTATGTATAAATCATAAGTATCTTCCTCGGGTCCTCATGAGAACAATAGTCATACCAATAGTTAAATGTAAAACTGCAGATATTTCCGATAAAAGTAATTTTTGGCCCATCTCCTTGGCAACAATGTTAGCCAAAGTACTGGATAATCTGCTTAGCAGGCATTTAAGAAAAAACCTAAACTTGCATCACGCGCAATTTGGCTTCCAACCCGGCCTTTACACTGAGAGTGCCATTCTCTGTATGAAGCACACGGTTAGGTACTCGTATTTTTGGATTGCAGGACACCTGAATACGCTTGCTTTTTAGATTTTTTGGACAAATCTTTCGATCTGGTTTGTTATGAGGTCCTGTGGGATAAACTTCGAAAACAAAATGTACCGACGGAACTAGTGGAGAAATTAAAATTTTGGTATGACAATCAATTAAATGTCGTTAAATGGGCGCATTGCTGAAGAGTACAGACTGGAGTGCGGCGTGAGGAAAGGGGGAAGCTCCTCGCCCACTGTTTTTGATGTATATATGGACAGCTTGATTGGCGAGCTCAGCAGCATGCATGCGGAGTGTTATATTGATGGGGTCGCTGTCAAATAATATAAGCTACGCCAACGACATGGTGCTGCTGAGCCCATCAATAGGGGCCCTTCGCAACCTTCTGAAGGTTTGTGAGCGGTATGCTGAGAGACATGGTCTGGTGTACAATGCGACCAAGAGCGAGTGTATGTTTTTCGGCCTGGGTGATAAAACCCCTCATGAATCTCCACCCATTTTCTTGAACGGTTCTCCTCTCCCTAGAGTGAAAAAAATTAAATATCTAGGGCATATTGTCACCGATGATCTTAAGGACAACGAGGACATTGAACATGAACTCAGAGCGCTGGCTGTCCGGGGTAATATGTTGGTTCCCAGGTTTGCTCGTTGCTCAGTTAAGGTCAAATTAGCATTATTCAAAACCTATTGTCAATCATTCTACACGAGCAGCCTGTGGATTAGTATTATACTCAATTATACAGCGCTCTGCAGGTGCAATACAATAATGTCTTCAGAATGTTATTGCGGTTGCCGCGGTTCTGCAGTGCTTCCGCGATGTTTTCGGAAGCGCGTACTAATGACTTCTATGCAATAAGATGCAAGCGTGTGTCGTCACCATAGATATAGGATAGAAGGAGATATGCCCTGTAGTTGAAAATGTATCAGAACTCCATGTCGACCGCGCCACTAGTACACATGTAGTTCAGTAAAAGCAATAGATACAAAGTCGCGCACACACTTGCAATTCATAAATCAGAACGTACCTACTACACAATCAATTATAAACCTTAACTCATCAAACATAGCGTGCATTTACCAAGCACCTTACAACGTGTTCACAATAAACATGTGTCGCTATCGTTGTGCTGTGCAAAAGCCATTTATTGTACATATACGCTAGTGATTGACTAAATCGGAAATTTATCGAACCTCCCATTTATTTTTGTACTAAAAAAAATTTGGGTTTCTGAAAATAGAATAAATAAAAAACGATATGTCCAGAAAATATTATATTATAAATTAATAAAAAAAGCAAAAAAAAATGAAAGTAATTAAAAAAATTAAACATTATTTTACATCTTCTCAAGGGTCTTTCAACCGGATTTAAACGTCATCTTTTTAGGTTTTCCAACCGGGTTAAAACGGTTGAGAAATTGTAAAATTAACTATATATTAGTTATATATTCGTTGGGTAATCGAAATTGTTGTCGATAGCCTACGTTAGTGGATCTGCCCAGCCACATGACTAGCTGGCCGCAAGAAGCAGCGATGCACCGCATAAATAAAGTATCGTTTTGTGATTTTTACATTGCTGGTCTAGTCACTTAGCGACATAGAAATGTTGTTGTTGTTGTTGTTTTTTTATGATTTTAAAGACAAATATAGTAATATACTTATATTTATGTATGGTAAGTGAATCCATGATTTACAAAGTTTTGGTTTTGGCTTCGATTTTTACAAGAAACCACTGAGCAACACGGCATTCTTATATTTTTTCACGATCACGTTCGAAACCGCATTAGTTCGCGGAGACGGCCATTTGCATAGACATGGTCATTTTGAACATGCCGCGACGACACAGACACGGCCCCTTGTCACTTCTCCGGTTTTTTACATTTCTATGGATATCGATATCTAAACATGATAAAGGCCAGTCCTCCTCACGTGACCAAGAGGGCTGGCCTGTTTCTTGGCCATAAAATTATCATCACCATACAACTCAATACTCAATATATTTATTGCTTCCACATGTGAACTTCGGTGGTAGGTTTTACAGAAAATGTATGATCATTGTGGACCCTGTCGGGCACAGCAAAAGTAGGAGAGAGGAAGAGGTTTTATAAAAAACATGTACCTAATTTAAAATTTATATATTCATTGAAATTATAATAGCATTTATGTAATGAAAATTGTTTTAATTTATATGTGAATGTATAAAATTCTTGTTCTTCTTTAATTTTTTCTGGTAATTTATTATATATTTTAATTGACATGACTAGTGTATTGTTAGTACACTAGTCATTAGTGTACTTGTTGAATGAATTTTTAACTTAGAGCTTGGTAAGGTTAACCCAATCTAACATGACATACAGGCGGATTTTTTAAAGACCAGCCAAATTTAAGGATGTGGTACAGACCATCAAACTGAACAACTTTCTCCAAGGGACAAATAGCGTAATCGCGAAAATTTTATCAACTGTCCCATAGAAAACTTCAATACCTACTCGACCTAAATGTATGTGACGGCTGAATTTTTATTCGCGATTACAATGTTGGTCCCATGGAGAAAGTTGTTCAGTTTGATGGTCTGTACCACATCCTTAAATTTGGCTGGTCTTTAAAAAATCAGCCTGTATATATTAATTATTTTTGTTATATTATTTATTAATTATTGCCGTATCATTAATATAATATAAACATTCTTATAAATTGCGTATACATTGCGTGGTTATCATTAATATTAATACTTTTTTTTTCTATTTATGTTTATCATTTAAATATTCATCTAAGGAGTAGTAGCATTTGTTTATCAATAACTTTGTAAGTTTTTTTATAAAAATATTTAACTTTTCTTCTTTCTTTATTATGTCAGGGAGTTTTTTATATATTTATAGACATTACGTAAGGACTTGTGGAATGCATTTTTAGTTTGGATGTTGGTATGTTTAGCCTAGATCGGTGCCTAAGTGTGTACTGTGATTGAATGTCTTCGCGTTTTGTGTATAAAACTCTTGATGCTTACAGACAAATTTACATATTTCTAGGATGTAAATACTACTTTCTAAAACACAATATTCTAATCCTATTTTGTAAAACACAATATTCTAACCCTCCCTGGTTAGAATATTGTGTTTTAGAAAATGGGGTTTGCAGCTGTCAGTTTGATCAATGTTTGCTAAGATTCTAATTAATTTCTTTTATAGGGTAAACAGTGTCAGTGCATCTGTACCAGCCTTTTGGGCACTGTTCCTGTTGACAGCGATGCGGACGAACTTTTTGATGCCCTATGATTCTTTTGCTTATTTTTTCACATGTACATAATATTATTATTTTAAACTAGCTTCTGCCCGCGACTTCGTACGCGGATCCTGTTGCTTATGCCAGCGACAACGGGGTCGTCAAAATCGAAGATCTGAAACGTCTGATGTCGAATTCTAAGAGCCCGGGGACGGGAAAACAGCGTTATGCGCGAGACGATTCAAGACGTTCCAGATCTTTCATTTTTGTAAGTCAACAGGAAATGCCCATCAGACTTAACAACTTTTGCTAAGACGTCATTCCTATATATGTTATAGTGTCGCT
Source organism: Apamea epomidion (assembly GCA_947507525.1). Taxonomy (NCBI): domain Eukaryota; kingdom Metazoa; phylum Arthropoda; class Insecta; order Lepidoptera; family Noctuidae; genus Apamea; species Apamea epomidion. The sequence goes on from OX382232.1 coordinate 794,631, forward strand.
GGGCTTTGGAGTTCCACAACAGGTGTTCCAGATCTCCAAATTTATTCTCACAGCAGAAAATGCTCTTCAAGTGGAATATTTTTTGCTATGGCATCTCTTATACTTTAGCTGGTCTGTTGCGGTTCTGCATCTGGTGTTCCATTTTCCAAAATAAATTATAGCCTATATGTTGCCCAGACTTAATACCTATACAACAAAAAAATTTTCTTCCCGTAATTCCGCAGTGGATCCCAAGGGTACGCTGAATTAACAATAATATTGCAAATAACTTTAAAACAATATCTTTATAAACTATAGCTGTACCCGTAGATTTGCCCACGTATCGCATAAGTATTTTTTAAATTCAATTTTAATTTTAATAATAGTTAGTGATAGTTTGTTGATTTACAAAAACACTTAAAAGATGCGTCCCATACTATACTATAGCTTAGATCCCTCAAAAACTATTTGGCTTAGTAAACTGAAAATTTGAAAGTTATGTAGTTAATTTATTGGTAAGAGACGTCAGGTTAATAAGGAAATTTAGAGACGTCGAATAACAGAACTGTTATAATTTACTGTAACACTTCTGTGTAAACAACGTTCGTTGTTTTTCCCTCGGTCTCATTCAATATGTACAGCGAGTCAGGACTGGTGACGCGGGAGCAAGCGACGTACAGTTGCCCGTGTGAGAAGCAGCTCGTCCTGAGGTCGACACCCGCAGCCTTCAGTGTCTGCCGCTGCGACTTATTTATTGTCATGGCGAAGCACACGCTCACATGAAACTGCACGCGCTTGATTTGAAAGGGGTAATTGTGGGGAATCAGTTGTATACGTGGTATAAACACTGTCTCGCCGACACCACAACCCGTTAGAATTTCCGCCTCAATGATATTTCCCCATTGCACAGTTTCGGCGGAGTGATATTCCGAAGAAGCATAATTGGGACACCGACCTTTAGCTTAATGGTGTGCGCTGGTAGTCCACTTGCACTGAGGGAATTGAGAAATTCTACGGGGTAATGTGTGGCGTCATCTTGGTCGACAAGAGTGTTTATTGAAGTGTAGATCACTTCATTTCCCTCAATTTCCGCGAGAATGCTTTCATTGATCGCTGAAGCTTGGTCGTTTCTGGGTGTTAAAATGGCTCGTTCTCTCACCCAAGAATTATCTTGGTGCGGTATCCTATTGATGTCCCCGTACACCAGGCGAATCAAATCTTCTAAGGTGGACACCACTCTCCCAAGTATCTCAGGTTGAACCACCTGGCCACCGTCTACTGGTAGCGTTCCCTCACCCAATTTTAAGAGAATATCAGAAAATTCTTGGGCGTGTACATTCCCGCCAAGCTGTGTTCTCATATTCATCGTTAAGCGCAACCTATGAATATGTGGCCATAAGAAAGAGCATTTCAACGAAGCATTCACCTCATCAGCCCTAGTTCCTCGCGTCACCACAGGCAGCGTTTGTCGGAAATCGACGCTAAACAGAACTGGAACGCCACCCATCATTTGCTGGTTCCTGCGGATGTCCTGCAAAGTCTTGTTTACCGCCTCTACTGCTTTTATGTTCGCCATAGTGCATTCATCCCACACGATTAAAGACCAATCTTTAAGCACGCGCCCATTGTCACTGTTGCGTGACACTCCACAAACAAGTGTTTCATTACTCTCTAAATCTATGGGAATCTTAAACATTGCGTGCGCTGTTTTGCCACCAGGAAGCAGTGTTGTGGTGATTCCTGACGATGCTACTGCAATGGCAATCTTGCCTTGCCTCCTGACCTCTGCGAGAATGCCAGCAGTGACAAATGTTTTCCCTGTTCCACCAGGAGCATCCAAGAAAAACATTTTACCTTGGCCGAGCCCAACGCTTTAAAGGATGGTGTCGAAAATTTGCTTTTGCTCTGTGGTACACTTAGAGAATGGTCATTGACGACGGTACTCATAGCTCTTGAATCAATTACCTACAACAAATGTGCTTGGTAAGATATAACTTAGAACCAAAAGTTTGACTTGACTTCATGATAGTGTAGCTTGTTGTACCACCAATCAATCTGTTTAGTAATATTGGTGTGAAACTCTCCATACAATTAGATAGGACATGTAAAGTTCTCAGATTTCATAACAGTATCGTTCCTAATGCACATAAAAATGCAAAAACTAAAAAAAGAATCTTACGATTTTTTTAAACAATATTATAGGATTTGAACTCGCACCATTTAGTGCGGTAAACGGTCGCCTGACCTTACCGCTAAATTCCCCGTTGACAAATTGTTGAAATAACTGTTCCCTTGCAATTTATAATATTATTGCCCTGCTCCTTTATAAAAATAGCGTGATTATTATGTTCCCAGAGTAAAATTATTATTAACTAAATAAATAACATGTCATTTTGTGCATTCAATTATTTTGTGCATTCAATTACGAACAAAAACCTTTTAAAATCAATATTGCTTACCTCCCATAACATACGGCGTGATAATATGTAGCCTAAAGCCTTCCTTGGTTTACAAAGAACATTTTTGCTGAATTTCAATTCAATCTATCCAGTAGTTTTGGCGTGAAGCCGTACCATACACACAGACAAACAGACAAACAGGGAAAAATTCTAAAAATTCACTTTTTGTCATCAGTTACGTTTTTCTAACAAAAGCCACTTATTTTTTCTCGAAAATTCTCAATGTACAGTTTTTCTTTCGTTACTGTTTTATTATATGTATAGATATTGGCTTATATAATGTAAATCTTATGTTATGAATAACATGATAAAACAAAAATTAATAAATTTGGTGATGTTTTTTTTGGGCTCATCAACCGCCGATTGTGTGTAGTAACTTAAAATATCACTTTAAAAAATAGTTTTATTGTGTAGTCTTCACAGACGTGATGGGTAGCGATTTTCAACACGATAAAAACAGATTTTATCAACTCACACTTCAAGCAAGAACGCTGCCAGCGGGCATTGACCCCAAAAAAAAAAAATCAAAACTTTTTTAATTTGTCGTGTTTAATTTGGTAACCCTCACGTCTACGCAGTTTCGCTAGCTAATTTAATTGAACCCTGTTTATACCTATATACTGCTAAACCTCAAAAACTTGACTTGGGAATCGGACCACCCCCTTTCGTTTACACTGTTGCTACAGTGCACTGCAGGAATGGGAACCGATGTTTGTACTTAGATACATCTACCAAATATACAGGACAAAATTAAATAGGCGCGCCAAATTGAAATGTCTAATTCAACGTGTTATAAAGTAAATATAGAGAGATGTTATTAAGGCGAATTGGCAACGTCGTCGCGCACCCTTTTTTTCGTAGGAAAATAGGTCAAAATTAGGTAAAATTCCGCTAGTTCAACGCGTCGCTAACTTGCTTCTTGTTGTCAAGTCTGCGATGAATGGATTGTTATCGGGCCCGCGCTAAAATTGATAGGTACTTTAATAATTTTTTTTAATGATAACTTTGAAAAAAAAAAAGAAATTGGAACGACGTTAATTCGTGTCTACTTGAAGGCAATTACTTAGTTTGCACTAATGAAGACGATAATTACACGATTTTTTTAAAGAATTTAGGTTTGGGAAATGACAATTTATAATTATTAAAAATTATCGTTTTCGTTTTAATTAAAGATTTTACTAAGGAATTGACGTCAATACCTTAGTAAAATCACGACATTGTATTCATACACATTAACGTACAAAAATAAATGATTGACACGACATTTACTTATTTTATTTATTTCTTTAATTAAAACTGTATAAAACCAATTACAAAAAATAAAGACAGTTTGTACATACACATACACATAGAAGAGAACATAATTATACAAACATCTGCTACGAGTATCAACGTGTTCTCTATGACACAATGGCGTGGTTTGAACTGTCAAAATACATGTTGTCCGTACGGTTGACATTTCGATTACTTGCCGTTAACGAGACACGATATTGACGTGGTTTGCACGTGGTAAGATTTCGCGGGGAATAATACAGAATTGGGGCCCCAGTAGATAGCGTCTACTGAGGCCGAGATCTTTAAACGTTATTTAGGACGTGCGTTGACTTAGACTTTTTTCCGTCTCTATTTTAGCACTTTTTGCACTTGTAATTTGACAGTTGTGCGACCGTGACAGGAATAATGCTTAGCTATAGGAGATATAATGTGCTATGTAAATTTTTATAGATCTAAGTTAGGTTGCGCACGCAGCGCTTGCAGTGACTTATTTAAGTTTCATTATGATTGTGCAGCAAGAGCTGTGTTGGGGCAATTAGTTACCGCGACCGCTTGCTTAACTTGCTCTGGGGGCCAAGAGCACTGCCTGCTGGGTTCGTTATGCAAATGAACGGGTTCTTATACGAAACAGCAAAGCTGTCATATAGTGTATTCTAGTATTTAGTATTTTTTCTTTAGACTTCATTCTTATAGTGGTAACGAAAAAAAACCGGCCAAGTGCGTGTCAGGCCACGCATAGAAGCGGGATCGTCCGAACGCTGCCCTGGAACATAAAGGGCTAAGGAAGGAACACGGGTGGGTTTTAGTCAGTAAGAGTCTGACACTTCCTTCGAGCGGGAGGGGTCATTTGATGGTTTCACATCCACAAAAAAAAAAAAAAAAAGCCACGCATAGAATAGGGTTCCGTAGTCACCCATAATGGCACTTTATAAGTTAGGCCTCTATAACTCCTGAACTAACAAAGTTATCTAAGCCGTTATAGTTTTCCTTCAAAGTTCATCACATGGACTACCATCATGATTTTTTTCATATTTTTTGAGCCAGTCGTTTAGCTTTTAGTGGGAGGCGGGTCGCCCAATTTTAACAACAAAAAAAAGTGTTTTAAAGTAGAATATCTTGCAAACAGATACCTAAATCCAAAAAAAATCGTCTTAGCAACCTCTCAATATTTTATTTTTAAAAGACCTATCTAATGATACCCCACACTCCATAGTGTGGGGTATCATTAGACGCGTCTACCTCATGGTAGACGCGAGAAAAAAAAACATCCCGACTATACGTGTAGGGGAGGTACGCCAAAAAAACGCCGTTTGGAAGGTAAGCCGAGGATTGATGGAAGGGCGGACGGACGGACGAACGGACATAACGAAACTATAAGGGTTCCGAGACGTGAACTACGGAATCCTAAAAGTACGGGTCAGTGGTCACAACTCTATTTATCTAATCGTATGAAAAACCCGGTTGTTACTAACTGATACAACACCGACACCAAGACATATCATTCTCCCGACCGATCTCGGTCACGGTGACCAATCTCAACGGAAATTAGCTAGCCACGCAGGAGGTAATTATGCACAAGTGTGTGCGCAGACACAGGTGTACTCTCTGTTCCTTTAGTCTCATAGTCCGATGGGACGGCAATCCAACACGACCGGGGAGAGGTCAGGCGCAGGACCAACAGTTTTACGTGCTTTCCGGGGTACGGGGTTTCAGACCACCACTGCTACTGAAGACAGAGAAATTAGAAACTCCTTATGGAAAAACCAAATAACGCTTTGGCCGACCTGGGAATCGAACCCAGGACCCCACGCTCAGAAGTCGCGCTTGCGACCACGAGACCAACGGGGCAGACACCAACACATAATGGTATACAGACTGTTTAACTGTTGGATTCATCGAACTTTGTGAAACAGTCTAGTTGACGCACCACGCAACAGTACGGATTGATCAACTTTACTTTTTGGAATCCATTCCGAAATATATGGAACGAACTCCTTAAATCCTTACTAACACCATATACCTATATACTCGTATAACAACATAGATGAAGAGAATTAAAATGTTAGAACAATTTAAGAACTCCTTTCAAAAAAAGCTGAGAAGTAAATATTAATCTGCGCATCATTAAACCATCCTAAAAGGCAGACTAGAACCTTGACATAGTGTTCGTATACTAATTTCTTATGCTAGTTCATCACTTAGTACTTCTGGTATTAAAAGAGTTGCATCTAAGTGTTTAGTGATAGCCTTGATGAGGTGGTCCTCACCTTCCGGCTGGGGTCTAGGAAATGGGTTTCTTCTTCACTTGCCTGTCTTACGGATTTCCTTGTAATATCGTCATGTGCTGCATGGCATTTGATTGGAAGTTTCAGTGTGTAGTGCTTTGAGGTCTGCTATACGCATGCTAGGTACGCAACTGCACTGATGCGTGAGATCCACCATATTCACGTGTGAAAATGTGAATATAATTGGACATGTCTAAGTGTGTGTGGATAACTGGATACCATCTTTTCAACTGCAAATGAATAGTTACTATGAGCTATTCCTGACAGAGTGAGAGGACCTGTACAACTGATAGTACAGAGTGACTACATGTATAATGCCATAAGGTAGTAGGTAAGTAATGTTCTAAAAATACATTTTAAATCTAACAGTTCCTGTAAAAAAGCCAAAGATAATTCCAGAAAAACTCCCACACTTGAATTAGTTGTCACTCTCCGTTCCGTGACTGGGTGCGGATAAATTTAGTCTCCGAGGTTCACAATGACCCATCCATTGTGAATTATCCATGACTCCTAGGATGGCATGGTGGCGGTGTTTTTGTGTAAACCGCGGAAGCCTCGAGGTCACAGCCTCACAGCGTTTCCGCGTTTCCCGCCGAATTATCCGTGAAATGTCGCAGAGCGGCGCGCGCGCCGTGACGACCACTTGCCCGACGTTTGGGTGCTTTCAGGTTTACATTGTTAGCTCGATTGGGCAATTTTTTTGACTCGGGACGGTTAGATAAATACAGGCAATACTGACAAAAATAAGGATTTAATTGGTGTTTTATGGTAACTAAAACATTAATTGGGTAGATAATGAATTTCCTATTTCGTCTCGTCGTTCGTTTCGTAAAATTCAGTCTAATTAGGATTGCAAATTAAATAGGTTGGCTTTAATTTATGTATTCTGCAGCGCTGCTCATTTTTCGCTAATACCGAATCACGTCACGGCTGTCCAATGTTTCACGACAAACGATTGTCGTAAGCAGTGTTAAGTCTCTGTTAATAAGTTAATTAAGTTATTTCTAAGTAGCTAGCCGTGGTCTAGATTAGTTGTTGATTTCAATGAAATACGGGAGCTAAGAACAATCATTATCATTTCTAATTGAAATCTTTTTTAATAAATGTTAATGAGTTAGCGACCAAGGCTTGGGCCTTGGTCGCTAACTCATTAACAGTGTCAACTGTCAGCTGACTGGAACGCGATGCCTCGTGCCTACACATAACTGCTATCACAGGATATCCGCGCATCATATCATGTACGTGAGCTATGCCCATGCAACACGTTACCAAAGGCGTTACGTTGTACTGTGCCCACATCCCACATGCCCGTAGTCAGGCGTTTGATACCTCCATTTAAACTTAGCAAGATCAGCCAGTAAACTGCCATCTTTGTTGAAGTCGGAAGATTAAAGTTCTTATATACAATATACATATAACACAACTAACTATTTACACGAGGTACAAAATTAAAAGCCTAACTAATAAGTTACTATACAAATAGATACAAATCAAAAGGACACTTAGTTGGAAGCCAAACTATCCAGGTACGGCAGAATTGTATGATAACAACCAGGCAACCTTATAACGACTGGGAGCTGTAAAATTGTACTGTTGTAATACGAGGCGTCTCCGTGTGATTCATCTACATCTACACACTACAACTCAACTAATAAAGTCAGTGTATACACCATGCAACAAGTAGCAGCTCTAGAATGTAATATGTCAGTGTAATGAACACGCGCGCATGACGCACGCTCCCCCGCTGCTGTGCTCATTGTGCTGACATTACTCCGTATTAACTAATAACGCCTCGCAGACTGGACCGCAATATTTGTCGTAAAACAAGAGTACGCGATTACATAAACTTATACAGTACGTGGGCAACGGCGTTACTGATGTAGTATGTCGTTTTGCTCATCATCCATCTAAGAACAACAAGGCTAAGGTGTGACATAAGATCCGCAGTAATTCGAAGAACTGCAGTGACAGTAGCACCGTCAGAAATGTATCAAAAGTGTCATGAGTGTCGACGGGAGCGCCACGAGTGTCGATGAGAGTTCCACAAGTATCGATGAGAGTGCCACAAGTGTCAATGAGAGTGCCACAAGTGTCGATGAGAGTGTCACAAGCATTATGGGTGTCAGGTGACAGCAGGGATTGAAAACCGGTATGAATTTGGGTTCCGGTTCTTCATATCTGTTCTTAAAAAGGTTCTCCTTTTCGGTACGGTTCCGGTTCAGGTTCCGGTTTGGTTCTGGTTCCAAATAAAGGTTCCAATATACCGGTTCCGTAAGGTTCTCTAAGAAAGAAGGGATATATATGACGCGTGCCGGGCGTATCTTTTCTTTCAGTTCGCCTTCGAATTATTGGCGAGTGGAAGTCTGGATAAGCAACGAATGATGCGAATGATCTACAAAAGCAAATGTGCCCCTCTCCGCTCACAAAAACTCCCACCCGCGCGGCGGCCGCCCGTAGGTACAGTGGAGTCAAAATATTAATATTTCTGCGAAAATATTTCTGCGGGAGCGCAGCTAGTGACAAACCACACCCCTTCCTGGTTTCGCCCAATTAGAGACATTATGCATTTGTGTGACTAAGGGCATTCGGACTCGCTTTGAAGAACCGGTAAAATAAAGGTTCTTAAAGGTTCCAATTTAGGTTCCGGTTCCGGTTCGGGTTCTTGTACCCAGAACCACTAAATACCGGTTCTTTACCGGTATTTTAGGAACCTTTTCAATCCCTGGGTGAGAGTGCCACAAGTATTGATGAGAGTGCCACAAGTGTCAGGTGAGAGTGCCACAAGTATTGATGAGAGTGCCACAAGTGTCAGGTGAGAGTGCCACAAGTATTGATGAGAGTGCCACAAGTGTCAGGTGAGAGTGCCACAAGTATTGATGAGAGCGCCACAAGTGTCAGGTGAGAGTGCCACAAGTATTAATGAGAGTGCCACAAGTGTCAGATAAGAGTGCCACAAGTGTCGATGAGAGTGCCACAGGTGTCAGGTGAGAGTGCCACAAGTGGCGATGAGAGTGTCACAAGTGTCAGGTGAGAAAGCCACAAGTGTCGATGAGAGTGCCACAAGTATCAGGTGAAAGTGCCACAAGTGTCGATGACAGTGCCACAAGTGTCAGGTGAGAGTGCCACAAGTATCGATGAGAGTGTCACAAGTATCGATGAGAGTGCCACAAGTGTCGATGAGAGTGCCACAAGTGTCGATGAGAGTGCCACAAGTGTCGATGAGAGTGTCACAAGTGTCAGGTGAGAAAGCCACAAGTGTAAGATGAGAGTGTCACGAGCGTCATGCGAGTGCCACAAGTGTCGATGAGAGTATCACAAGTTTCAGGTGAGAAAGCCACAAGTGTCGATGAGAGTGCCACAAGTGTCAGGTGAGAGTGCCACAAGTGGCGATGAAAGTGTCACAAGTGTCAGGTGAGAAAGCCACAAGTGTCGATGAGAGTGCCACAAGTATCAGGTGAAAGTGCCACAAGTGTCGATGAGAGTATCACAAGTATCGATGAGAGTGCCACAAGTGTCGATGAGAGTGCCACAAGTGTCGATGAGAGTGTCACAAGTGTCAGGTGAGAAAGCCACAAGTGTCGATGAGAGTGTCACGAGCGTCATGAGAGCGCCACAAGTGTCGATGAGAGTGTCACAAGTGTGAGGTGAGAAAGCCACAAGTGTCGATGAGAGTGCCACAAGTGTCAGGTGAGAGTGCCACAAGTATCGATGAGAGTGCCACAAGTGTCGATGAGAGTGCCACAAGTGTCAGATGAGAGTGTCACGAGCGTCATGAGAGTGCCACAAGTGTCGATGAGAGTGCCAAAAGTGTCAGGTGAGAGTGCCACAAGTGTCGATGAGAGTGCCACAAGTGTCAGATGAGAGTGTCACGAGCGTCATGAGAGTGCCACAAGTGTCGATGAGAGTGTCACAAGTGTCAGGTGAGAAAGCCACAAGTGTCGATGAGAGTGCCACAAGTGTCGATGAGAGTGTCACAAGTGTCAGGTGAGAAAGCCACAAGTGTCGATGAGAGTGCCACAAGTGTCAGGTTAGAGTGTCACAAGTGTCGATGAGAGTGCCACAAGTGTCGATGAGAGTGTCACAAGTGTCAGGTGAGAAAGCCACAAGTGTAAGATGAGAGTGTCACGAGCGTCATGCGAGTGCCACAAGTGTCGATGAGAGTATCACAAGTGTCAGGTGAGAAAGCCACAAGTGTCGATGAGAGTGCCACAAGTGTCAGGTGAGAGTGCCACAAGTGGCGATGAGAGTGTCACAAGTGTCAGGTGAGAAAGCCACAAGTGTCGATGAGAGTGCCACAAGTATCAGGTGAAAGTGCCACAAGAGTGCCACAAGTGTCGATGAGAGTGCCACAAGTGTCGATGAGACTGCCACAAGTGTCGACGAGAGTGTCACAAGTGTCGATGAGAGTGCCACAAGTGTCAGATGAGAGTGTCACGAGCGTCATGAGAGTGCCACAAGTGTCGATGAGAGTGCCAAAAGTGTCAGGTGAGAGTGCCACAAGTGTCGATGAGAGTGCCACAAGTGTCAGATGAGAGTGTCACGAGCGTCATGAGAGTGCCACAAGTGTCGATGAGAGTGTCACAAGTGTCAGGTGAGAAAGCCACAAGTGTCGATGAGAGTGCCACAAGTGTCGATGAGAGTGTCACAAGTGTCAGGTGAGAAAGCCACAAGTGTCGATGAGAGTGCCACAAGTGTCAGGTTAGAGTGCCACAAGTGTCGATGAGAGTGCCACAAGTGTCGATGAGAGTGTCACAAGTGTCAGGTGAGAAAGCCACAAGTGTAAGATGAGAGTGTCACGAGCGTCATGCGAGTGCCACAAGTGTCGATGAGAGTATCACAAGTGTCAGGTGAGAAAGCCACAAGTGTCGATGAGAGTGCCACAAGTGTCAGGTGAGAGTGCCACAAGTGGCGATGAGAGTGTCACAAGTGTCAGGTGAGAAAGCCACAAGTGTCGATGAGAGTGCCACAAGTATCAGGTGAAAGTGCCACAAGTGTCGATGACAGTGCCACAAGTGTCAGGTGAGAAAGCCACAAGTGTCGATGAGAGTGTCACAAGTATCAGGTGAGAAAGCCACAAGTGTCGATGAGAGTGCCACAAGTGTCAGGTGAGAAAGCTACAAGTGTCGATGAGAGTGCCACAAGTGTCGATGAGAGTGCCACAAGTGTCAGGTGAGAGTGCCACAACTGTCGATGAGAGTGCCACAAGTGTCAGGTGAGAGTGCCACGAGTATCGATGAAAGTGTCACAAGTGTCAGATGAGAGTGTCACGAGCGTCATGAGAGTGCCACAAGTGTCGATGAGAGTGTCACAAGTGTCAGATGAGAGTGCCACAAGTGTCGATGAGAGTGCCACGAGCGTCATGAGTGTAAGGTGAGAGTGCCACAAGTGTCAATGAGAGTGCCACAAGTGTCGACGAGAGTGTCACGAGCGTCATGAGTGTCAGGTGAGAGTGCCACAAGTGTCGATGAGAGTGCCACAAGTGTCGACGAGAGTGTCACGAGCGTCAGAGGAGGGTGTCACGGGGGTCAGACGAGAGTTAATAATAATAAAGAGCCACTATCCATTATCTATTTATTTAATTAACAAGCAATTGCTACATTAAATTCTTTTGTGTTTTTTTTTTAGTTTTAATACATACAAGGAATGAATAGAAAACAAAATAAAACTGCTGGTATGGATGCCTAGTACAGGTTTTCACAAAAAAGGAAACATCGTAATTATCTAAGGAAAGATAATAATTATGAAAATACAAAAACAATTATCATACAAAACTTAGGTACCTACCTAGATATAATTGCAAAAATCTATATAGACAATAATGACGATAAAACGTTTTATCGTCATTATTATCTATATAGATTTACGATAAATGTGAAATACTTGTGGGATATAAAGGTTTATGAAAATGGAATTGTAGGTTAATTATTTACTTACCAATATTTAAATTGAATTTAGAAAAATATATTTATTTACTACACTGCCGTACCTCAGAGACTGATCTTCTAAGCTTGTTGAGCAACAAATCAGTGTCAAATTAGTTCCAGGTGATTTACAAAGACTGCTGTTATTTTATTTCTGCACATTCGGAGCAGAGGAGCGGTGCGACCAAGGTTGGATTTGCGGACAGGAATACCAAACAATCTGGTGATAGGATATCTGGGAGGTTTTTAAGGGACTGAATATTGAATATGTTCGTCTAGATCGATTTTCCTTCACAAACTTGCAAATGGATTAATAAAATGTAGATTTTATGAATCCGTTTGCTACTTTCTCGCGAGCGACGCGCGACGGTCTCTGAGGGAGTTTGTTTTCAAGAAGGGCAAGTAGGCGCTGTTCAGCTCTGTGGACAGCGGTGGCTAATATTCTTAGCTTTGAACGCTAGCGCGTTCAAAGCTAAGAATATTAGCCACCGCTGGAACTGCCCGTCAGATTGGAAAAAATATTTTTGATAGTTCAATTTTTGACGAAGGTCAATAACAATAGGCTATTTAACATTACGCTAGGACTCTTAGGAGCCGAACAGAAAGTAAGAAAGCATGCTTAGCGAAAACGAAGCAATAGCGCGGGCCCGCCTGCCCAGTGCCCACGCTGTCACTTGCCATGCGACGAGGTGGGGCGGGAACAAGAAGTGTCACGCGAACGAAGTCGCGGACAGAAGCTAGTACTAATAATAAAGCCAATGAATTTGTTTGCTTGGAGACGCTCATCTCCGTAACTACCGGTCGGATTTGAACAATTATTTTTGCCTTTACTAGCCCAATTCCCGAGGAAGGCTATAGTTTAACATCACGCTATGGCCATAAGGAGCCGAGCAAAAAGAAAAAAGTCACAAAGATCGCTCAATGAAGACGAAGTAACAGCGTGGGCTGCCGTAGCGTCAATGGTGACCCAACTTGGTGAAGGAAATAATTTGAAAACTGATGAAGATTCTATGAGACTGACGATACTTACCTTTACCGTTAAATAAGCTTGTGGAAGCCAACCTGGACTGCGATTTATTCGCAGACAAGTTTGTTGACTTAATGGTAATGTGCCTGCATTTTTGTGAAAATAATAGTATTTAATTTATTGTTAGTAATTTATGTTATACGTCTGTTCTTTATTATAGTATATTTTTTTTATTGTAAATTTTTATATCTTTAACTAATGTAATTGGCCAAGGGCCGTTTTTATGTTAAAGTAAAAAATAAATAAATTAAATAAATTAAATTAATATACCTAATTTAAAACTAAAACAATCCTACCCAGGTAAACATTAGATATGTAAACTATTAAACAATTAGCTATTGATAACTTCTAGTTACTTAATTAACCCAAGAACCAACGAAGGAATGACAAACACTCCAAGATACAAATAAGACAACAAAAAAACATAGAAACAAGATTAATTACTTACTTATAAAAAAAATATCAATTACTTATTTACGGAATAGTAACTATGCAGAAATAATATTTCATTGATATTTTCAGGCTCCAATAAATTTCTGCGTTCATTAAAATTTATATTATTTGAATCATTTTTCTTCCAAAGAAACTCTCCAGAAGGTGATTCCACAGGCACTGCTGTCGCGGGGATACACAAATACTTTTGAGACATAATATAGAATTGACTGCATCTGGAGACACGATTAAATTCTTCCCAAAATTCATAAGGGTCTTCGTCTGGGTTCGAGTCGGGGATTCCCACATAGTGTTCCACTGCAGTTTGTGCACGAGAACTCCTCGCGGTACTTTCAATTTTTTCAGTTTTATTCTTACGTTCTAACAAATAGCCTAATAGATTTCCTTTTTCCTGATTCACGTTGAAAGCTGAAGGAACTAGATTCTGTTGATGGTATAAGTTTTCACACTCCATTAGTTCTTGAATTACAGCTTGCTGTACGGAATCGGATTTATCCTGAGTAAAAACAGCTTTTTTATTAAATCTGGGATCCATGAATGTGGCCATTGCTGCAATGAATTCATTTTCATATATTTTGAAATGTTCATCAATCGACATAACTTAACTTAACTTTCTCTTTAAATTCTTGTGCCAGAGCAGTAGACGGTGAGCAGTCATTTATTCTTAATTTTAAACCAGTAACGAGAGGGATTATAAAAGATAAGGTTAGGTATTGCTTACTAGACAAAATGTTATTAAATTCTTCAAATGGTTTTAAAATGTGAAACATTTCCCCGAGTAGTTTGTGTTCAGTTGGAATGAAGTTGTTGGAGTTGCTTTCATTAATTATAATATCTTTAAGTTCCATATAACGGTTGTACCAACTGAACGGTTTGTCATCCATGTTTTTATTTTTCTCTAATCCTGTATGAGTATATACAAAATCGAAAACTTCTTGAATAACTATGTTTATTGTAGAAGCTACACATGGTATGTGATGTTTTTGCAAAGTATGTATCGCGTCTTTTAGAACACCTTTCTTTCCAGAACTAGTAATAAAACACACCACCTTTTGAAAGATTCCGAATTTACACAATTCACTCTTTATTTCTCTGGCAATACTATCGTCTTTTCGTAAGGTTGCCTCTATTGTAAATAAAATCTGTGATTTGAATCTACCTTCATGAACAAAATGTATAGTTGCAGTCCACATACTGCGGCCAGTTCTCCGGCCCGTCACCCCCAGCTTCCAGTCGTGTATTGTGACCGCTACGTGATGGACCTGCGCCAAGTTGTCTACCAACACTTTTCTTGTTCTCTTGTATTCTTCACGAATTATTTCCTGAGAGATATTTATCGTAGAGGGAATGTTGTAATTTGATATGTTTCTAATAAATTCCTGGAAGCCATTGCCTTCGAACAAGTAACGAGGTAATAAATCCACACAAAACATTCTCACTAGCTGTATGTGTAGCTGTGTGTATTGTTCACTTCTTGCGTTGCAGCCGCATTTGTTTCAATTTTTTCCTTCTTCGCCGGACGAAGGACATTTTCTCTATTTTGTGCCATGATAATATATATTTGGTAGGTGTTACAACTTATGGAGTTGTTTGCAGTTAAATTGTTATCGTTATAGTTGACGCGGTCTGCTAACAGGTAGTACTTAGTGCCAACTATATTTACGACTGCGCTAAATATTTCACTATCTATGACTGATTCACACAACTGATCATTTCACAAGTACCTACTAATAGATTAGCCACATTAAATATAAAGATAAAGATGCATTTATTTGTATAAACATGTGTAATATGATACATAGATATGTACTTATGGATGGAAACGAATTTAATATTGCTAGTTCAACATGTTTTGCCGTATTCGGCGTACAAAATGGTTTATAATATTTAAATACGCAATAAATAAAATAATAGTCACAATTACGTCAATTCAAATACCTAATTACAGTCAATACAAAAATACAGTCAACAAATGATAATAATTAAAACAATAAAATGAATAAAACTAATTAAATTGTCTAAGTTCAAAATATGTCATTCAAAAACTCCGTAACATTATAATTACTAATTAGCAATTTGTTTAGTTCTCTCTTGAATGAATATTCATTTTCTTAAGGGAATTAGGAATATTATTTTATATTAATGGAATCATGCATATTACACTTAGAAATGCTGTTGTGGCGGCTCTCCGCCACAACAGCATTTCTCTAACTTTGGGTGCAATCACTCTTGATTGCACCCAAAGTCTCAATTCAATTCAATTCTCAATTCTTTATTGCGTACCATAATGTATATTCATAGTTTGTAGGAAATAATTAAATTAGTCACAATTATGGACCCTGTTGGGCACAGCATAGATCAAGTAGGAGAGAGGAGGAAGAACGCTGGGTTTTTTTAATGTGGTGAATTTTTTTATTACTTAAGTAATTATTCTGTACTTCTCACGTCTATTTCTACCTGTATTATTAATCCGAAGGGGAAACAAATGAGGATTGATTTTTCAAACAGCGATATTACTAATATATAAAGTGACGGAAGTGTTAGATTTCTGTGCTCTACAAACATTGGTTTGCAACTATCAGTAGTTTGCAACCCAAACAAAGCCCATATACAACGCTTTTGTGCTTTGAACGCAGCGTCCTTCTGAGTTGAATTGCCCCAGAATATTATTCCAAATCTTAACACTGATTCAGTAAGCCCGTAATATGCTGTAAGTAAAGTATATGTGTTGACAGTCGGTGCCAACTTATAAAGAGCATATGACGAAGTATGTAGGTACTCATTTTTTTACAAAGTTCGTTAATGTGAGTTTTCCAATTTAATTATTATTGTCAACACCATATGTGATATAACCGTTACATCACATATGGTGTTCCCCAGGAAAGTGCATTAGGCCCTCCTTTGTTCCTACTATACATTAATGATTTACCAAATGCAACTAAGGAACCCATGTCATTGTTTACTGACGACAGTACTGTTACCATAGCACCTAAAAATATGATCAATTATCATTCCGATTCTAATGATTCATTGAATTCTATAATTACCTGGCTTAATGATAATAATTTGAAAATTAATCTCAGTAAAACAAACATAATGCATTTTAGACAACGAGAAAAGTTACTTAATACATCACAATATAATTTACTATACAAAGACAAAGTGAAACAGCCCTATTTTTGGGATTAATCATTGACAAGCAATTAAATTGGAAAACTCACATTAACGAACTTTGTAAAAAAGCAAAGTATCTGTGTTGACAGTCGGTGCCAACTTATAAAGAGCATATGACGAAGTATGTAGGTACTCATTTTTTTACAAAGTTCGGTAATGTGAGTTTTCCAATTTAATTGCTTGTCAATGATTAATTTTTATCCTGGTAGCATGTTCCCGTGGGATAATTTCCGACATCCACGCGAGCGGAGCCGCGGGCAGAAGCTAGTGACATATATTGTACTTGCCACTAAGTAAATCTTGAGCAATCGACAAGACTTTATTTTTATTATTTGTGCTCAGTATACATATCTTGTTTTTACTGGAAGGTACAGGATACAGGATTGTCCCTGTTGTTTCATAATCTTAGTACTGTTTGTAATACTTTGTGAAGACTGGTTAGCATGGGAGACTATTGATGGCTCGCTGTATTCCTGTTCTATAGTTTTACTTTGTGGTTGTTTAACTTTTAAAGCTTTATTTGACTTCTTCATCGGTGATGAGGCTTTATGTTTGATTGGAGTAATCGTTATCTTTTTATACAGGCTAATTTTTTAATGACCAGCCAAATTTAAGGATCTGGTACAGACCATCAAACTGAACAACTTTCTCCATGGGACCAACATCGTAATCGCGAATAAAAATTCAGTCGTCTCATACATTTAGGTCGAGTAGGTATTGAAGTTTTCTATGGGACAGTTGATAAAATTTTCGCGATTACGCTATTTGTCCCATGGAGAAAGTTGTTCAGTTTGATGGTCTGTACCACATCCTTAAATTTGGCTGGTCTTTAAAAAATCAGCCTGTATAAGCTATTCTTTTTCAATAATTCTTCCTTTTTTGTCTGAGTTTGCAATTTTCTATTGATAACGACTCAATCTCACTATGAGCGCATTGTAGTTTTGTCTCTAGATCTAGTAACTTCTTATTTGCAGTGTTTAATTGATCATCTTCATGGTGGGATATGTCGGGCATACTGTTCGCAGCATTCTCAAGCGTTTGTGAGATACTCTCGCTGCCATTGTCAGTGGTTACCGAACGTGTTCGATTACGACGAAATGTGATGTTTTCCAGAAAGTTCATGGCCATTCTTTTTATAGAGCGTGGCGCTTTAATGGCGACATTAATTTAACACACGTATACGGTTACGTGTTTTAGTTTTATGAATATATTTTAATTGAATGTTTAATTCATATTTATTTATTTATTTACAATTTTCTAAAATAGCATCTTAGAGCAACCTGACTTAAAGAACTGAAACGCAGGGGTCATTTGCCAGGGTCACGGATCATATCATCGCATCAAAGTTATTAAAACAAATAACGTGCAAAAAGAAGGCGAATTGAAGGAAAGAGTGAGAGAGAGCTCTATGTCGGCGAGCGGCGCAGGTGGAAGTTTTCAAGTTACGATTTTTATTAAATGTTGTTATAATTTTTATGATTACTGGCCACTAGCCCTACCCGTGTGTTAAATTAATGTCGCCATTGTAGCGCCACGTTGCATATATATTTTTTTTATAAATAAAATATCTACTGCAGCTTGTCTTATGATATGAATGATTAATATGATTTCATTTTAACTTAGAAACATTCACAAAAAGACGTTGTAGAACTCAGGTTCGAACTTGAGACCCCTTGAATTAGGGATGAATGCCACGTCCGTAACCGCAACGCCAACTGATAACTTACGGGCACGGTTGGAATTATGGTTATGGTTCCACAGTGCTTAGAAAAAATATGTTGTTAAGTACGGGTATGTTGAATTTTAAAAAAAAATCGAAATCCGCTACATTTTTTTCTGAGACCACTAAATAAATCACTTATCTTTAATAATGAACATTGTTTACTGTTTACACGAAAATGTTACGCATTGCACTGTGTTTATTAGCATTGAACCAAGTTTATTATTCTATAAGAAAACAAAAACTTTACTGGACTGCACTGTACTTTGTTTGAGTTATTTTATGCAATTTTCTTGAGAATATTGAAGAGATGATACTGTCACATGATAATATAATAAGCAATTTAATTACGTGGAGCTGATGTAGATGGTGGCACTAGCGCCATCTGTCCGCTTAGTGTGCCTACACACGAGCGGCTCTCGTAGAGGGCTGCAGTGGTCTCTGAAAGACAAAGTCAAAGCATTTATTTATAATAGGTTATTCAAATAGGTACATAAATAAAAAGCACGTTTGAACGTCATTTACAATAAAATATAATTGATTCTAGTAGGTAGGTAGTTTTCGTATAGAGAAGAATGGCCAAGAAACTCCACCGTTATTCTTTTAAAATGTTTTATAATATTTTGTATACGCAAGCATCTAGAATAAAATTACTGTACCATAAATAGGTAAAAGAAAGAAAAATAAAGTCATGACAGATAAATTAATTATGTGATAGATACATGCTTATATATTTACAAAAATTGTAAAAGTAGACAATTTTCATATAAAATTAACAAGTAATAAACGTTGAAAGTAAATATGTGGTTGGTCCGTGTATATATGCACTTACAATAGTAGACGAAGTATGCTTTATCTCATCACTCGTGCCGGTTCCTGCAGCTACTGTACGTGCTGTAATGCGATGATTTTTTATTAATACTGGTACCCGTTCCTCAAGGTTGTGGGTTCAATACCAACAATAATTATCTACCATTGAGACGTTTTCAAATGATTTTTTTAATACTCTCAGATTATGTTGGACATCACTAACATACTCGTACGATGAGGTGAGACAATCTGAGCTTATTATTTATTATTATGTTGGACATCACTAACATACTCGTACGATGAGGTGAGACAATCTGAGCTTATTGTTTGATTGTTTGACTCTGCATCACTCATAGGTTGACACAAAGGTAGTCTGCTACGAAATGCCATATGGTATTAAGTCTGCCTCTCTATAGGTATTTCTGTGCTGAATCATTAAGTAAATAATAAACAAGTCTGAAATCAATGCTCATGGTTTATTCATATCAGTTATTCATATCAGGTGACTCTTGTTCTCTGCAGTGGGACGGTAACAGCCATTACATATTATTGGCAGCTATTATTGGTTTCTTAACAAATGATTTGTAAAAAAAAACATAGGTAATTGATGGCATCACAAACTCAATAAAATGGAGAAAGTGGAGACCAGAAATTTTCTTTTAGCTTCATTAGAGAATTTGAAGGGTTTTAGCAACGTCTGCTTCTGTATAGCAGCATTTTACTAACTTTGTAGGTCCTAAAGCTATTTAATCCTCTTTTCTAATATTTTGTGCAGCCAAAGGTTTTATTTTAGATATTATGTATGCCTCTGTGCAGCTTCTAATACAGCTGTAAGCATAATACAATACTTAAGCATTAACCACGGCTTAGGCTATTATTTAATACTGCTCTAAGTTTTATAATGACTGCGATATGTTTTATATGGCAACAGCCGTGCAACGGTATACATTGGTGCTGTTTTAATGGCAGCTGTTTAAAAGCATTTCATCGTAATATTATCTACCTAGTCTTTATCTGTAAAACATATTCTGAGTAGAATTTTAACAAGCAATAAGCCCTACCTATAACCAGCATCAAATCCACCTAACAACCAGCCAGTTCGCGTACCTTTTGTTGCACTTTTGTTGTTAATCGTAATGATCGGAAAACCGAAACCGGTGCGATACGAACTGTACAATTACAATTAAATATGGATGGCCTACCTATAGGTAACAGGTCTAAGCACGAATTTCTTCCGATACTCTGTAACATATTTAGAATGGCCCGCCAACCAAGTCGTTGGCATATATGTATGTACGTACGTACTACGCACAGGAAAACCAAAGAATCTAACGAGCTAATTGGAAGATTTTGTAACTGAGTTGCACGTACTGCTGGTTGAGGGTATTAAAATAAAACTAAGTTATTAAGGTTGTGATAAGATGTTTTATTTCCCGCGCGCGCGTCGTCCCACGCCGACGCTGCTGGAGCCATCCTCTAATAGGACTAACCTGAACAAGTTTGCCCCCTTGTCACGCGCCATAAGATTGGTAAATATTATTTCAAATTACACTGCAGCCTGATGAAGTTCACAGGAGTAGCATTGAAGTGCATTGAAAATGTTGGGAAGTGATATTAATTGCATGAGTATTTTTAGTGGTATTTATAATTGTATTTTTGATTGTATTTTTAATTGCATTTTTAATTGTATTTTTGATTGTATTTTTAATTGTATTTTTGGGTAGTCAATGTAAGTTAGATGTATGTGTATATTTGTGGTAGTAACATTGCATGGCGTTATAGCTGTTAAGGTATTATTTACGAAATTTTGAATAAACAAATAAATTTAGCAAAATACCGAAAAGATAAACATTACTAACTCAATAAAGATGCTCTTCAGCCTAAACATATTTTAAAATCCTTTTTAATATAAGAGGATTGAAAAGGATTTAATAATTACAAAGAATAAGTATAGCAAATGCCTAAAGTTTATAACCAGTACAACCAGGAGTAGCTTGTCCTAAACCGCCATGTGCCTACATTTTTTGGAGGGCCCTATTTACCCGACTCGGCGAAGCTCTAAGAGGGTATTGTTTTTTACAAAATAAATAAAATAGCATTGACTTGAAAGGTGGGAGCTTGTGACTAAGTAATAACAGCCGCACTGGTCGATTAAGGTAAGCTGTGCTTGCTACGGTTGCTCTGGGGATGGGTAACCATCTTAGCATACCGAGACCTCTCCGTGCCTCGGGTAGCACATTAAGCCGTTGATCCCGAATATCATTCGTGCATCTTTGACAGTCGTTACGGATAGTCAGAAGCCCGACTTTTTTTAAAATAAGCGAGTTCTGTTATCCATCTATTATAAGGCTGTTTTGTGCAACTTGGGAGTGCCACAGATATTTGGAAATTGGTACATTTTATAAAAGCGCCATCTGTATAAAACACTATAAAACACTATAACACTGCCATCTCGTGTTCAATTGCTAAACTATTACCAGTTTAGTCAGCATAGTTACTAAATGTTCATATAGTTCACCTACTCGTCGCTAGATGACTCTGTCTATTAAATATTTCATGGTTATTATCAAGATAGTGCTTTTAATTTCAACTGGATGGCTTCGTCACGTTGCGGTGTGGGCTTAGCAATAGGGTCCCGTAAACTCCTTTAGGAAAGGAAACTTAAAAATGAAGAAGAACAGAAAAACGTGTTAAAAATAAAATGTTCATGATTAAGTATAATTATATATCTAAATATTAAAATGTATCTGTATTTTTAAAGACAATAGAATAGGTACCAAAGCTTTTTTTATTACAAAAAGCTTTAATGATGTTTTTCACGTCAATGTCTAGTACCTACATTGACGTGAAAAACATCATTAAAGCCTTTTGCCACGACACTAACTGGAGCACCTGGATCTGCAGGATGCCTAACATAACATCTCACCTGTATTCCCCGAAGGGTTGGGCAGAGGTGTTTCCACCACCACTAACATTTCGCTAGTTATGTTTAAGTTCCATGGAAGCGACGGCAACAGACCGCTTCCACATTCTGCTTCCAGTAGCAGCCTGGAGCGTGTCTGTACACGCTCAAGGCTGCGACTGGGACAGTTACTAATTGAAAAACCCAATGATACTTTGTCCGACCTGGGAATCGAAACTAGGACCTCACGCTCAGCAGTGGCGCTCGCGAGCCTTAGACCAACGAGGCATGCACGATCCGTCCTTACGTAACCCCGCCCGCCTGCGCCTGCGCAAGTTACTTATCTTACAGACAAGTTCATGACGTCACGAGCCCTGAGTCCCCCTTGGTCAGTTCGCGACAAACATATTAATTGCTTCGTGGTAGGGCTGACAGATAGGTAACTCGTTAGATAATAATGATTATGCAGTAAGACTTATGTTTTGCCATAAAATGACTGAATGAGGGAGATTTATGTTACATACTTATATCTTCTGCCCGCAACTTCGTCTGCGTGTCGGTTGTACCCCCGTCGCATCGCATCGCATCGCCTGCCCACGCTGGTACTTCGTTTTCCCTTAGCGTTCTTTCTGACGTTTTTTCTTTTTGCTCGGCGTCTTAGGGTCCTTTTGTGTTAGTCAAGGATTGGGCTATCAAATCCAAAAAAAGAATTTCAGATCCGACGGGTAGTTCCGGAGATTACCGCCTACCACAGAATAACTAATAGTACTATCGCCCCTATATACAAACAAACAATTTTTACCTCTTTGTAATATTAGTATAGACTAGCTGTACCCGCGACCTCTTCCGTTTTTGGGTTTCATGGGTTTTTTTTTGCGCGGAAGCACAATTTTTGTTCTAAAATATTAGCGTACTTACTCCTTACAACATCAGCTATCGGCCGGTGAAAGTCCAGTCATAACCGGTCCAGACATTTCGGAGAATAGCAGGAATAAACAGACAGACAAAAAAAATATCGAATTGTTTTTTTCTTATAGGTACAGTATATATTTTCGTAGGCATTTAGTTTAAAGCTGTTATTTTGACATTACAAACATACACTTCAATTTTATTTATTTGTATGTATAGATTTGAGTACATGTCACAAGCAAAAGTATGTATACACTCGGCTTTATTCAAAAGCGATTTACTGCTTTATTTTTCAATGAAAATGTATGTTGTTACGAACATAGCATTTTCGAACCCATAGGTTTATGTAATGTGTCGTATTTCAACGTTGCATTCGTTATTTCACGAAAAAATTGCTAATGAAAGTTGCCAAGTGTTGACATTTTGGTGCTCGTGACTGTACAATCGTCATGGGGAACTTGGGATGATTACATACACCAACTAAAGGTTTAGGGCAGTTTTTGTACGTCTTCACTGGTAACTATTGTGTTTTATAAGAATAAGAGGCGCTTACACTGCACCCTAATTGCGTAACACACAAACAATCTCAATCAGAATTATTTTGAAGGATATTACTAATCCATTGCTTCATATGTTCGAAAAATTTGTCTGGTCAACAACGTAAATAACGTAATGAATGTTGTTGAACACTCAACATGAAAGCCGCTGCAGCATGAAGGCTGCTGATAGTGTATTACGCAATTACCCGGCAGGTTTTGTGTTTTATTACCACCGACACACGGCCTACTGTCTCTGCAGAGTATTAATAACATTATCTAATAAGTAACTACATGCCAACCGACATTGTAACGTAGGTAATTACTAGTCACTTGTAGTTAATAAGTTGTAGTAGGTACCACTGTGTACCACAGAGCGTTCGAGCTTAGGTAGCTAGCTACGTTTCCCGGTAGGACTGCAGTAACGTGTAACGGTCGTCAGCATGTACTTATAAAGCATTGTCATATCTACCTACCTATGCAAATATATTTTATGTTGAACTGTGTTACTAAACAAGCCAAGCTATACTAACTACAGCTACATAGCTTGGCTTGGTTAACGTGGAAAAAGCCGCAAATGTCCAGCAAGAGGCAGGAGCGGTCCAGCCAACGCGAGGTAGTGAGTTCAAATGCTACTCGTTGCACAAAAACTCGACCTATTAATGCTAGTACTTATTAATTTTGAAATATATTTAGATAGCTTCGTAGGTTTAAAAAAAACTGTCCAAGTGCGTGTCGGACTACGCACAATGAACGGTTCCGTAGTTGTGATTACCATGTTATTTTAAGACCATAGACTTCTTACAGGTTTCCTGTAATCAATGCATAAGCATAGAACTATTTACTGTATTTTTTTCAAAATTTTAGGCAGTAGTTGTAGTAAAGATAAGGCTCAACGTTATCTGTACTACAATGTACTAAGCCTACATTGTCTAGTGGAATTGTCAATTTTCATCTATTTTCTTAAATAACTTTAAAACCGTTTATTTAAAAATGATAAAATAAGGTTTTTGATACCATAACAAGCGCTTTTCATTTGATGTGTCACACGGTACAGTTTGAAAAACTTTTCTTTTTAATTTTCTTATTTGCCTCCCAGATGTGTGTGTTTACGTTACACGTCCGTGTTTGGGTCACAGAAATAATCCTTATGTGTACCAAATTTCAAATTATCGGTCCATTAGATTCGGAGCAAAGTGGCTGTGACAGACGGACAGATAGACAGACACACGAGTGATCCTGAAGGAGTTCCGTTTTTTCATTTGGACGTGCTAAACCCTAAAAACGACAAATGCCTTGTCAAGGAAGAGGTTCACAGTTCTGTACAATTTTTATGGAATCTCACAAGCTCCAATTAATTGATTTCTAGGTAACTAAAGTGTAAATAAAATGTTGCACAGTCCCAACCACTCAGAAGGAATCAGCAAGAAACTACTTGTACCTTTTATAAATTCATTTTATCCCAACTCCGTTGTTGTCAACCCTGCGCACACTGCGCGCGTTAAGATGCGCACGCGCACGGTTTGAACGTCGTCGGTCAGTGTCGCGCAACGGCCCTGGCTGCAGGGGTCGACACAAGGCAGCTCCTAAATGGAACCGACGACGTGTTGAATACTAAGCTATGTTCATATGATGAACCGATGCTTTTGCCAATTAACTGTATTGCTAATTATCTGAATATTCATACTAGCATGACCAAGTACAACGGAACAAATATAAGACAAAATGATAGATTATAGACAGATTACTATGTCAAAAAATAAAAGGCTCACGTTGTCGTAAGAGATAATGATGACTTGTCTTCGAAGAGTAGAGATAGAAGTCTTCATGAGCTGTTTTGTGCGCACAGAGCTTTCTAGAATGAATAGAAAAAAGAGCTTTCTAGAATAAATAAATTTCTAGAATTTCTAGAATAAATATACTAGAAACAATGTAATTAATTTCAATGTAAGTAATTTTTGGTTACCTTGGCTTACCGAACCTACCCATTCCACTGCGGGTAACATTTTATTTTAAAAGGTTAATAAACATTGCCCCAGGTTAATAAACATTGCCCCCATCTAGTCACAAATGTAGACCAGTCGGTTACCGACCGATACCATCCATTTGGAACAAAGTCTATATGACGATAAGAAGCCCTCAAATGATTCACTGGAAACAACGCGTAATACTAACTGATAGCAGTGACTCAAGATATCACCACCCATGTGGGTCCATTCACTGCTCCAATGACTCAAGACGTACATAGCTCCAAGTGGCCGTGTGGACCCATTCATTCTTTTGTAAGACACAATGGAATATCTGCACTTGTAATCATGTATTTCTTACTAGCTTCTGACCAGGACATCCTCAGCGTGAAATTCCTTGTTTTAACATAAAATATATCCTATAACACTCAGTAATACAGTAGCTTCCCTTTACTTTCCATTCCCTTCCTCAATAATAATAATATTAAAAACGCACAATAGGGTAAAGTTGTAGATATGCGCTTACAACAACATTGCGCATTTTGAAGTCTAAACCAATGACGTGACAGGTAAAGTACATGTACCTAGTCACGTGCGCTCACAACCTGACTGTTAAACCGCAGAAGACTGTTCACCGTCATTAACCGTCATTGTGCTTTGGAAAGCACACAACTTTTCCTTCGGAAAAATAACAGAGTATCGTATAGTCAGAAGCCACCCCCATGATCGTCATAATTTTCAGCCGAATCTCATGGCACATTAGTTATAATAATCAAAACAGGAAAACAATGTATTATTGATATTGTATAATAATTATTAATAAAAGTGTGGTATAGCAACCGATCACACTACTCACTGGGAAACCCGTACCTACCTACTCAATTATTTTATTTGTAAATGTGGAAACACACAGATGTTAGACATACCTATTAGGCAAAAGGTTTCAACTTTATGCTTCCACGGAAGAAGGTTGTGTTGTTCCGTATTTGATAAATGCAATAGGAAAAAAATCAAAACACGACTTTTAGCTCAAAGAATCAGCACTGCCATCCAATGTGCTAATGCTGCCAGCCTTTTGGGCACTTATCCCACTGACAGCGATGCGAACGAATTTGTTGATGCCCAATGAGCTCCTCCCGTTTTTTTTGTAAAACAAAATCGCCTTTTTTTTTTTTTGAGGATGGGAAATCATCAAATGACCCCTCCCGCTCTGGGTGGAGCAGAAGGGAGTGTCAGACTCTTACTGACTAAAACTCACCCGTGTTCCTTCCATAGCCCTTTATGTACCAGGGCAGCGGTAACCCTTTCGGACGATCCCGCTACCCTAATAAATTAGCCTTGCGGTACATAATTTCTGAACGCAAAATAAACAAAATCAGTACTACTGTACAGTACTAGGTATCCAAATCTCCCAAACTTTTAGCCACTGCTTACAAGGATCTTTGCCATTCGAATAACATTGACAGGAGGGCGCTGTTGGTAATCAGTGAAATGTCACTTGAAATGTATACAATAAACATGATGGCGGCGTTAGTTCCGATTTTGGCCACGCGCCAAAATAACCTGGTAGCGTTTTATTTCTCAATTCCGCAAACAATTTCCACTCCAATTTCCATTTCAATTCCGATCAAATAAAGCAACATATTATCATATACTACGCGCTGTAAAAAGCTCGTAGGTCGCATATAAGAACAAAATGACCAGTATTATTAGCCAGACGCTGGCTAGCTCAGGTAAAGTCAGGAATTTACAGGGTAAGATTGAACATTCCAAGATGTAGGTTTCTATGTAGATGAAAAGTCAAAAAATTAAACCGTCTTAAAAAAATACGACATAAAAAATCGTCTAGAGAGTGTATACGGCGGGCGATGTGGCATGCACATGTATCTGATGGTTGGGTCTGGTTAGATATGTTCAGCAGAAAATAATGTTATTTGTTGTTATTAGAGAAGAGAGATGCTTATTTTCTACAGCGAACCATACAGATGAGCTAGACGCGAGGCGAACGGAGATACCGTTCGCCTGCCCGCAAACCCAGAAAACCAATATCCAATTTTCGCTATTAATGAAACATTCGTAGAGTACCTACTTTGGCTGGATTTGTTGTATTAACGAGTGGATGCACAGCCACAGCACCTGTACGAGTATAGCATGATCCAAGTATAATCAGCCTAGAATGTTCCCAATGCAGCAGGACTCCTCTCCACGAGAGGGAGTGGACTGTATACTACCACGCGGGCCCAGTGCGGGGTGATAGATGTCACATGATTTCGAACCTTTAGTTCTAGGCACCTGTATAATAAAGTGAAATAAGTTAGCATGCTTGTTAGTCCGTCAACTGAGGTACTTGGCAGAAGACCAACACTAGATTTAATGATTTCATTACGCACTGCAGTTATGACCAGAATGGAAATTGGTCATTTCTATAACGATTTAGTATCCTTATGTGGTCATCCAGCGATAAGTGACTACAAAGTGGTGTTTTTGTGGTGAAGTGAGTTTATATGGCGCGAGCTACATAAATGTTATGGCGACATCAGATGGGATTAGCAAAAGTGTTGTTGACATTGGTGTGTCATTTTAATGCTAGACTTTTTCACCGACTTCTTAAATAGGAGGGAGGTTTGCAATTGGTCATAATCTTATTGTATGTGTTTTCGATCTGCGTCGGTGCTGCGTTGCTTTGCTTCCACACGTCTCTGACGAGTAACGACCCGTCGTGATAGAGCTCTCTCTAAGTATTTCGGCTTCGAATAAGTCGAAGATTATAGACAAGTAAATCGAAATGACACTCGTTTTTATGCGTGTTTGTGGGCTTTGCTTTCTGATGAATTAATGTGCGTGTGTTATATATTTTTGGAGATTACAGGCGCGTTTGAAGTTGTTTTTTTTTGTAGAAATAGTGGAATTATTAGAAAAAGTCGAAATGATCTTAGTTATTTCTAATTGCGAAAAGGTCATTTTTTTCGATAGTTGTATCAACTAGCATACGACAATACATAATATGGTTCAATCAAAGCATGGTATGTATGTACAAACGTATGTATATATAATAATAATAAATAATAACGAACCTCAGCTAAAAGCGTCCACTAAGTACGATTATTCGACCGCAGTACTAATTAACACAATAACCAATGGTGCCTGATGACGCAATACGTGATAATTTCCCCATAAATAGCTATTTGTTATACATGGTAATATTTACTGCACCATACAGTTAAACCACATTGTTAGCAGTTAACAGGTAACTGTCAGGTCAACTGATACTACTAGTTATCAGCTGTTTGAAAATATATTATGGGTTATTTTAGTTAGGTGATTTATAATTAAAATTGAACAAACATCATGCTTGATTTAAAAATCAATGGGTACTTAGTTCGTTAAATGGCCTAATTCAAGTACCTATGTATGAATATGAGTTAACATACACATAAACACACGCCTTCTTCCCAGGGATGTAGGCAGAAACAACAGCTACGGCACCGGCTACGAGTACTAGTTATTTTTATAAGTAACGAGTCGACACATCTCTTGCTGTATCTTTTCTCAAGTGAGTAGGTTACCTACGTTCGATGTTCTGTTTCAAGTGCG
Source organism: Apamea epomidion (assembly GCA_947507525.1). Lineage (NCBI taxonomy): Eukaryota > Metazoa > Arthropoda > Insecta > Lepidoptera > Noctuidae > Apamea > Apamea epomidion. The sequence continues at coordinate 823,642 of OX382232.1, forward strand.
CTTTCCCTCACGGGCCCTCAGCATGCCAACCTGTTTATAAACACAAAAAAAACCTACGTGTACAGGCCGGGGGACCCCCGTTAAGAACGAAGTTCACAATGAAAATCCAAGATAACAGCCGCCATCTTGATCTTTCATTTTGATATTTGCTTTAGGACGCTCGAAAACCATGAAAACGACGCCCATGATGAAAAATTTAAAATGTTGACAGTCGCCATCTTGAATTTTCATTTTGACCTTACTATTGGCTGCAGCACCCCCGAAAACCATGATACTATCTCTCTGTCTCTTTCTGTTACATATATTATATATCATAAAAATGTCGCATGGTAGCTATACGAGTACATAACACTTTTTCGTCTCGCGACGATTTGTACCAGTTTACTCCTACCGTAAGCTGCGTTAAAGAACCTCATTCCAAAAATGGTAATTTCTCGGAGGAACGCGTTAAATAACAGAATACTCACTAGTATTCTGTTACTTAACGCGTTCCTCGATCGCAGCCAGCGCTCCAATAAGAGCTCCATACTTCCTATCTGCCTTTTAGCCATATCCCAACTATGTCGGGGTCGACTTCCAGTCTAACCGGATGCAGCTGAATACCAGTATTTTACATGGGGCGACTGCCTATCTGTCCTCCACCACCCAGTTTACTGGGTAACACGATACCCCTTGGTAAGACTGGTTGTCAGACTTTTGGGCTTCTGACGAACCGTAACGACTGTCAAAGATCCACGAATGCCAGTTGGGACCAACGGCTTAACGTGCTTTCCGAGACACGGAGGGGTTTCGGTATGTAAAGATGGTCACCCATCCACGGACCTACCGTGGCAGCGTAGCTTAATCGACCCGTGCGGCTGTAATTACTTGGCCACGAGCCCTTCTAGTAGTTCCATACTTCCAATGAATAATGATACAAAGGTTAAATTCAAAGAACTAGACGCTGCAACTTCTATACATATATAGAGCATAATTAACGGAAATACCTGAAATATGTGTAACGTAGGCACTTTGTTACAATCGGCCTTATATATACATAGGTATATTTCATTGTTTCCATATCGCCACAACGCTTTTTAGGTTTTCCAGAAACGTTCCTGTTTGTAGTCACGTGAAGCTTATCGGTAAGGGTCAGGCCACGTATTTAGGTAAACAATGATATATCGTCGCCATTAATGAAGCGTTGAAGCTAAGTTGGGATATAGTCAAGCCAGGATATTAGTGTCGTCCCGTCTGTAAATAACGATCATCAATCCGGCTACCAAAACACTACTATTATTACTGATTTGTGAACAAAATGAAGGATGGGAGAAATATCGCCGCAAGATGAGTCTGCCTGTCATCAAATGTGTCATGAAGACGAGTCTGCCTGTCATCAAATGTTTCATGAAGATGAGTCTGCCTATCATCAAATGTTTCATGAAGATGAGTCTGCCTGTCATCAAATGTTTCATGAAGATGAGTCTGCCTGTCATCAAATGTTTCATGAAGATGAGTCTGCCTGTCATCAAATCTGCCTTTAAGCACTGTTTTCATTTTCGTCATAGTTGAATGATGATATACTAATCTAGCCTGTAACCTGTGGGAGTTTGTTTTCTCAACTGGGCTAACAAAGTCCAGTCAATTTTTTGTGGACCAGCTACGCAGATTTACTGTCTAGCTGGTCTACAAAAATATACATTACCTACATGGCCAAAAATATGGCACGACTTTTTAGAGAAAGTTCCACTTAGAACGCCGTCCCTGTCCCTCATACCTGTGTGACGTGTCTTTCCAACGTTGATGTGTCATTATAGCCGAGTACTGTACCAACCACTACCTTATATTATGATTAACTACTGTTATTACCTAACAGGATAATCAGGAGGATAAGACTGTAGCACTTGTCTCCTGACGACATGTTCAAAGTTCAACAAACTGAACAGGGAGGGAAAAGTTGAGGCTAATTCCTCTGTGACGTCACAGAAGGAAGGAAGACATAAGACTTTGGGGTAATATGCTCATCGTAGGTCAAGGACATCCCTGTAACATGACGACAGCGGTCACGCCTACAATTTACACCAGTGGAAACTGCAACTACTACAAAAAAAAAACCGATACTAATAAAATGTTAGCTGCGGCAATAATACTACTTTATTAAGAAAATTGATGCTTTTCCCTCATTGCTTTTTTTGCAGCAAAAAATTGCATGCAATGTGGGTGGACAAGTCAGGAAACCAGTTATAAAGTTGTCAGTCAAGGTGAAAGGTGAAAATTCTCTTAATAATTATATCCTTGTAATTTAGACTATAAATATATAATTTAGATTTTTACAAAAATCGACAACTACGATCGTGGTGATTGTCGGTGCATTCAAGACAGCTGTGTCTTAATTTCACCGGCACATCAATCATGCCCTTATGAATAAAACACATCTGTATATTTTTTAAAGATGATAAGATTCTCACATGAGAACAATGCTTAAAAAATATAAATATAAAGTTCGTCACAGACGTCACTGTAGCAATTATGATACACCCGTCCAATGCATTTTGTTTTAAGGAAGGGTGTTATTCGTGATTAAATATTCAGCTAATTGAGTTTTAAATGCATTGAATGAGTGTATTTTTTATACATACTCTTAATGTATAAAAATACTATTACTATTTTATTGTACTCCTTCACATCGGTTAGCTATAAAAAAATAGCTGTTAAATACATTTTGATCGCGTCGGTATCGCGCTTTTCTATGAAACAGCAATTTTTTTTTTATTACCGATGAAAACTACTCTAGGGTGTTTAAATCATGTGCTGAGTTCATGGTTTCAGTTTGCGCGTCGATGTCCCTCCAACCTGTATGAATTAGGTAGAAATGGTGCCAGCATGTAGGATCTGCATGCATACGAAAATCTTTCAGAAAAGATTCAAAAGTAAATGCAGATTTTGTACTCACAGATTTTCCCACACAATGATTGTTCTTAACAGCTGCATGCAACCAATTGATGTCCCTCATACAAGTCTGTCTCGGTACAATCTAAATCAGATTTTACTCGCGAGAAAACATAACAAACCTAGGTATACTCCTTCATTGAGTGCCTCTGGGGATTTCCTTAACGAAAGAAAGACGATCAGTAATTCAAGGTCGTCACGGTCATCGAATCTTGAATACAAATCGCGGGCTATCCCCGCGTATGAAAGTTGTCGGTTCTTTTTTGTAGTGAAAAAAAGACACTTGACTAGTGCATCGTACTGTGTGAGGTGAGTAGGTTCCGTCGTCTGTTAGGTGCCAAAGATTTTACAGTTGTCTAAAAATTATGAATGAACTCTGTCCACTGTTGGAGGGATTTCTTTGACCGTGCATAGTCAACCTATAATGTGCCCACTGCTGGGACACAGGCCTCCTCGTAGGTAGATGTCACATCCTGCCGGGATAGCGGGATCGTCAGAAAGGGTTACCGCTGCTCTGGTACATAAAGGGCTAAGGAAGGAACACGGGTGGGTTTTAGTCAGTAAGAGTCTGACACTCCCTTCTGCTCCACCCAGAGCAGGATTTGATGACTTTGCATCATCAAAAAAAAATAAAAAAGGTAGATGTCACATCATGTCTTTGAATGTTTAGTTCTAGAACATGCCGGATTCCTTGTCAGTTTGCCGTGCACTTAAAATAAATTACTTTTGAGTTAAAGGAGAGCGTACCTACCTTATGTCTTTATAAATAATAAACAAACCATTTTTATAGGTTCTTGAGGAAAAAGAAATTGATCCATCAGTTTTCTTTTTGTGTTTTGACCGGACGACGACGGGATCCTAAAATATCAGTTTTAAAAACTCGCGAATGATCTGGTCGACCTTGAAATGTACAAGGATAATGGAGGTTCTACGAAGCAAAGACAGTTATTCGTTCGGAAAGGATTTTCCACTAGCCGGTCGGCGGGCACGCATGGTGCGGGAATGTTGCGCAATCTCGTTGTAACTGAATGGACCACGTGGAGGTACTGCATTCCTGTGCTGCGATTGGCTGGCTGGGGCTTAGTAAAAATAAGGACAGTAGAGCTAGCACTATGGCGAAGATGGAGATAGGAAATTATAATATTTTGTTTAATCATCATATTTTTAGTGGTGAGCGATAATGAGAGATATATTAAAAAACAAGTAGGTTAGCAACTTAGCATGCTTTGCTAACGTCGTAACAAACTTTTTTTTGCACAAAGTAACACAATTTCTAATACTTTATCTGCTTTTGGGCTTGTAGAATTTAATGCTCTACTGCCTATAGTAATGCATAAAAACGATTACGTTTTAGTTTTCCTAATTCCCACTGCTGCGCAAAGGTCGTTCCAATTCTTACAATGTGTTTGGTAACAGCCTATAGTAAACCCAGTCAGTCATCTAAACACCGAACTTTTTTTTTTTATCGTTTAGAAATGCTCATGCATTCTGCACTACCACGGGGAGATAGTGCAGTTATGTGGGACTCTAACCCACTAAAACTCCACGGTGTCCTCCTCTGCCGCTTACGGCGGGAACACGGGCACGCGTTAGCACTCATCCGTGAACCCGCCGCGGCTGTCCGTCACCGGACCCTCTGGGAAGTACACCCCATCACCGGCGCACCAGAACACATAGCACGCCGTGACCGCCCCAACCAGCACCAACCAGGACCAAACCAGCACATGGGCGCCAGACGATCCCGTGTCTGGGCACCCTTGGTCCCCCTGCGCCGGGTCAGGTCATTGGCCCCGCCGCCTGCCAATTTTCGACCGCAGAGGATAGGGAGAGCGGCCAACGTCATATCAACACTCCTCCTCCCCTGCGGCCCCACCGCGTCCGCCATCAGACGGTGGCGACCCCGTCAAGGCCGCGGAAGGTAGGGAGAGCGGCGCACCGCAATACCGGCACTACTCTCCCGCCGCGGCCAACCCTCAGCCGTGATGCCTCCCATACGACATCGCGGGCCGCCTCAGTTGCGATGTCGCCCAAGCGGCACCGCAACCTACTTGTTGGCTGCTACGTCGTCGGCTTATTGGCAAAGCCCTGACGAGCGGCCCCTCCTCGGGTTCCTCTTGGCTTCACCGTGGGTGACCAAGCCACGGCTACTGAGCCCCCCCGCCTCGACGATACGGGAACCCACCGGGGGATCTAAACACTGACCTACCTCAACCTTAGCTATTCACAAACAATATAAACGACACAACATAACGCCCATTGCGCTTACATAACGTACCTGTTGCATCTATATACAATTATGTGTATATAAAGTACACAATATACATACATAATAGGTCATCTTAATAACACTTAATAATAGCCGCGAGCTGGCAACACTTCTTAATTATCCAGTCATTAGCTAGGAGAACTAATATATTGAGTATTTATACGCTTAGTGGAAGTGAACAACGAATTTATAAAATATTGGAACCATGAGGTCTTGAGCAGGCCTGGTCGTAAACATACTTTTGTGAACCAAAATTGGAATTTGAGGTAACATGTGACTAAACGAGTGATGAATATAAATGTTGATGGAATTATCGTTATTATTATGTGTGATCACTTATTTCTGAGAATGCTGGTAAACTTATAATTGGCGACTGTACTTAAGATATAATATTATAAGTACATAGAATCTGTTGGTGTACCCTAATAAAGAAAAAATAAATGGATGGAGAGGGAGAGGAAGGCTAAAGAAATGATAGATGGATGGAGTGAGGAATGATATGAAAGAGAAGGAGTGAATGATAGCGTGACGGTTGGCAGGGGAGACTGGAAGAAGGAAACTCGAGTCGAAGAAACTCACTTTTGGATTTCCTGCAGCCGATATACGCTTCAGTTTTTGTTCATTTTTGCCTTGCTTTCGGCATCTTTCAATCGGAGTGAAACGTCTGAACAAAATTACTTAAAAAGAAATATGAAATCATTAGTTAACCGATGTAACGATGTAGGATTTCGGTATTCGGAATTTGTCATTCACCTGCCGGTTGATCGAAAAATGAAAGGAGTAGATGAATGTTCATTCCTATATAATTTTGCCGGTGTTGTGTGAACGTGGAATGAAACATAACTAAATATTCACTTGAGTGAAGCGTCTGATATCATCTTAAGTGTATCCATATACCTTCGATTGTACCTACATGTGTAACGCCGTGTGTACTAGGCATAGTACACACGGCGACATATCAAGCCATATATTGTTACTAGTTTTAGCTAACATCGTGTTGTTTAGGCTTCACCACTTCCTAGTGCTTTCGCTGGGAAGAAGAAGTGGCGCAACAAGCTGTCAAGCGGAAAACGAGAAGCATAGTAATTGATGTGTATTTTCAGGAAATTTGTTGTATAAACTACACGAGTTGCGTTTTCAGAGACCTACCGGACGGTACGGATGCGGTTAAGGGTGGTTGTCTTTACCTCAGTTTTGAAAAATGGTAAATTCGAACTCATTTAGTTTCCAACCAATAGCCTTACTTCGACTGTGAGGTAACCCAAGGCTTCATACTCTCACACCAAGGTGATACCTCGGTCAGACACTAATCGGGAACAGCATGATTCAGCTGTTAAGACCAAGTCGTTCAACAAGCAGAGGCGTCGTCGGCGCGTGCGCATTGATTTATGACTTGAATCTAAATAACATGCAATCATTGTTCATACCTTGGTATTGGTACAGTGAATGTCAAGTAGTTTATTCTTAATCATGTCGGTTCTCACTATTATAAAATAAAAGCGTGTTAAAAACTGTAATAACTACTAAATTGAGACGGCCTCGTCGGTTTGTGGTCGCAAGCGTTACAGCTGAGCATGAGGTCCTGGTTTCGATACACAGGTCGGGCAAATCATTGGATTCTTCATCACGATTCCTCAGCCTGGAGTCTGGATTTGTGCCCGGGCAATGGCACTAGGCTCGCCCCCTATTATATGGGACTGGAAAAACATATGGTGAAATGTAGGTGTACCTACTATATACACTTCTGCTTAACCTTTCAGGGATTACAAGCATTATGTAACAACTAAATTGCGTTTATATTATTGTGGTTTTCTGTGAAAAAAGATCTACTGCAAGACGTAAGTAGGTACTCGAAAACTTGTCACCCAGCGGCGTAGGAGATGATCTACGACAGGTGAAGTTTACTGTCAGTCTTGTTTAAGTGTTACCCCTTCTCCTAATAGAACACAATCGTCGCTCAAATACGCGATCGTCGCGATCATTTGTTCGGTCGTCGTTGCGTCAAGAGAGGACACTTTCCGTTTCTCTTAACAAATAAGAGGCAAATCGTCTCCTGCGTGTCGGTGTACGACTGTATTTATACTTCTTCGTGTCGCTGCACGACTGTATTTATACTTCTTCGTGTCGCTGCACGAGTGTATTTATAATTCTTCGTGCCGCTGCACGAGTGTATTTATACTTCTTCGTGTCGCTGAACGACTGTATTTATACTTCTTCGTGTCGCTGCACGACTGTATTTATACTTCTTCGTGTCGCTGCACGAGTGTATTTATACTTCTTCGTGTCGCTGCACGAGTGTATTTATACTTCTTCGAGTCGCTGCACGAGTGTATTTATACTTCTTCGTGTCGCTGCACGACTGTATTTATACTTCTTCGTGTCACTGCACGAGTGTATTTATACTTCTTCGTGTCGCTGCACGACTGTATTTATACTTCTTCGTGTCGCTGCACGACTGTATTTATACTTCTTCGTGTCGCTGCACGAATGTATTTATACTTCTTCGTGTCGCTGCACGACTGTATTTATACTTCTTCGTGTCGCTGCACGAGTGTATTTATACTTCTTCGTGTCGCTGCACGAGTGTATTTATACTTCTTCGTGTCGCTGCACGAGTGTATTTATACTTCTTCGTGTCGCTGCACGAGTGTATTTATACTTCTTCGTGTCGCTGCACGACTGTATTTATACTTCTTCGTGTCACTGCACGAGTGTATTTATACTTCTTCGTGTCGCTGCACGACTGTATTTATACTTTTTCGTGTCGCTGCACGACTGTATTTTAAATGCTGTTTTTCCAAAACGTTGCCACTTCAACGGCGTTGTCGGTGGCAGCGCAGTGGCAAGTGATCTCGTGGAACGCGTCTCGCGCGGTGGTCGCTTATTTTAAGACGCTTCTTTACACCTTTCTGCTTCTCATGTAATTTGTGGCGAAACAAGAGAAGGAAGAGGAGCCAAATCATCATCATCTTCTGCTTGGCCTGCAACAAATTAGGTATATTATTGTCAAGAATGTTCCGCATGAACATGTTCATGTTCATTCATCACAGGTCATTTGGATAAAATAAAATAACTTTTATTTAACAATATTTTAGATTCAGCGAAAAATCTTTAAAGTCCAAGAAATAAAACACGGTCTTCTTAGTAATAATAAAATTAATTTAATTTTTTGTTTCGACGTTTGATTGAATTCTTCGAAAAGTTTAATGTTAGGTATAATAACATAATATATTTAATTCATCTCAAATTATTTTGACTTTGAAAACATGAAACTGGTTTTTTGTGAGAAACTCGATTGTATCTAGTCGGTAAAAGAACAAAATTATGATAAACTGTCCTTGTAGCTAATTAGGTACCATTGTTTATTTTCAGCCGTCTGTGTCCCACTGCTGGGGAAATGCCTAATTGCAATTTTTTTTTACGGCAATTTATCAGTAAAATGCGTCGAAATTAGCTGATTCTATCGATTAGAAGATAAGAGAATAAAAGAAGTCCTCTGCTGAACATAGGCCTCCCCAAAAGCCGTCATAGCGTACAGTCCGCAACGCCTATTTCTGGTGTAATTCAAAGGCGTTTACTTCTTTATTTATTTATTTATCAATCTACAACTGTCATTACAGGCCCTAACCTAATGCGACAGTGAAGTTATCAACTTAAAATTAACTTATTTAACCTTACGTACCTAACCACAAATAATATAACTTTTTACCTTACATAACTAAATTTATTTCATAAAACTCTTGCGAATAAAAAGAGTATGAGAAAATGTCCAGTCTCTCATGGTCTTCGTTCACTACACGGATTGTATGATGTAATAATAATAATAAAGTTGCCTGCGTAAAAAATAATTATTATTTTTAGTCCGTCAGTTAGATTATCGAAAAATAATGGAGACGTATTTTTTCTTTTGTCAATCAAACAAAAAATTACAAAGATAAAGCGCGTCAAAATTTGGGAGTGGGGGGTCGTGACGTCACTTGCTTGAAAAAGTGTCGCAAGCAAGGGACGTCACGCGGATCTTTAACGGGCGATATCTTCATCATTTTTTATATAATTGACAAAAGAAAAAATACGGGTTCAATATTTTTTGATAATCTAACTGACAGACTAATTAGATTTTTTTAGGAAAATAGCCTATTATATCTCTTATTATACATATGTAGTTGTAGGTATGTATGTTTATAATAAAAGTGCCCAAGTGTACCCAAAAATGTGGGTGAATGTGATGCAGGCGGATTGACCGTGACCTTGGCTGAGTGCAGGTCTTACCGGTATAGGTACGAGGTAAACTTGTTTAGGTCCGAGCTTTTTTTACCTTTTAGCGTACGAGGTAGCCTTATATTTTAGCACGTAGCATTGTTGTGATATATAGTATGTGGATAGGTACCTCCTTTGTTTTTGATACCAAAGTTAGGTTGTTTGTATTCTATTTTGTGTTTTATTTTTAATTTGATTGATTGTTATTATTACCGGCGGTTGTTCCTGCCCGCGACTACGGCCGCGTGAAATTTCTTGGTATAACACAAAATATATCCTAGTTATGACACTCAGCGATACTGTAGGTTCCCATTAGTGAAATAATTTTCGAAATCGGCGTTAATTATCACTAATTATAAAAAGCCAGGAAAAAAAGTACATCAACCCATTGGAAAAAAACCTGTATATTATTAATTCTAAATTCTTTGAATTATTGTTGAATAAATTAAATATTTTAACAATCTACTTCTCCGAATATATCTAATTTGATAGTAATACTTCAATTCCACGACAATAATAAATTCGAATAAGCTGATAAACTTACAAAAAAAAAAAAACTAAAAAGAACAACAATTAATCAATCTATGCTCAAACACGCGATCTCGACCACAGTTGGGTGATTACAGAAGGCCAATTCTCGTAATTTTAAACATACAAAATCTAGTCGCAGTCTCATCTCAGCGACAAACAAATGTCAAAAACTTGTCAAAATGTAGGGAAATTAGAGGTATTTTTGACAGATTGAGACTGAGATCAGACTGTGAACGTTCTTAAAATTACGAGAATTGCCCCTCAGATCCAATAAATACCTCTTTATAATATTAGTATCTACAGATATGCTTTTATATGTGTGGCTAATATAATAAGTGGGCTTTATAATATATCTGCAAAGATATTATGTTTGCAGATATATTATAAAGCCCACTTGATAAAAATGGTCACCTAACAGATACCCTAACTGCAATACCAGTGGTGATAGATACATTGGTTTAAATTTAGATTCATATATTTATCATTTGTACAAATATTTTGATTTTAAAAGAGTGTCCGCGGAGTTTCTTGCCCGTTCTTCTCCATAGGTACCTACTGCGCTTTGGAATGGGCAACTAGCGTCATCTTTCTGACAGGTCTGACTCTTTGACTGTTCAAAAGTGCTTGTAAATGGTAAAATTGAAATAAATGCTATGAGTTTGCTTACACTATTGCTTAGTTGATAAGACAAAATAAAAATGTATGCAGATTGTACCATCCTTATCTGATATACATTTTTTGCACCACACAGTTGGCCATACTTTAAAAATAAACTTTTTTTTAAACATAAATCGACAAAAACGATGTGTAATATTAAGTATATAACTACTCGACATGCCCGCATACGCTCATCTCACAAAACTCCAGACATACGGACAAGATCTTCATCCATCCATCCGCAAACACATCACAGTCAGGCTTAGCGTTCAAGAGAGTGTTGAGCGCGAGAGTGTGTGAGGGACAGGAGGCTCGGCTCGAGCGACGCGCGACGGTTCGACTCCCAGGCATGGCGAACAATCCTGTACCTCCTGTTAGGCTATAGTTTTTGGAGCAAAAAAAAACATAAATCATATGGTATATGCATTACACTCTCTATCACAACTTTTTATCAGAGACTGAGATAACCTGATGCTATCTTATGTTCTTAATAAAAATAAGAAGGATCAGTTGCCATCATAAACTGGCGGAGCTGTTAATGGCGCATAAACATTATGCAACAACTGCCATTGCATAATTAACTACATGTCGGAGATGTGGGTACACGTGTCAGGTATCTTCACACCTCTATCTAGTCTAGGGATGAGTGAGCATTCATTTAGATGATTTTTATGCTCTTGGTCTTCAGCTTATTCTTGTCGGTCGATGAACGGGAACCTACGGAGCAGCTAAATTATTTTTGTGATTTCATAGTCGGTCTCATAATAAACTTGTTCATAATAATGAGTTTCATTACGTGATCAAATCAGAAATGAACGAGATCCGTAGGAGGAGCAACGTAACCGACACAGCCCGAAAAATTGCTAAACTTAAGTGGGCACATTGCTCGCATAATAGATGGCAGATGGGGCCGAAAGGTTTTGGTGTGGCGACCGCGTACCGGAAGACGTAGCGTTGGAAGGCCTCCCACAAGCCGATGACGAATGTAAGAATCCGCTGGATGCGAGAAGCACAAAACCGATCGAAGTTGCGATGTTTGGGCTCCCCCAAGCATCGCAACTTCGATCGGTGGACGTTCACAACCGACCACAACCTCAACCGATCTGCCTGTTTCCAGCAGTGGACGTCTTCCGGCTGAAATGATGAGAACAATTCACCTCGTTGATGGAGATATTTTCAGTGCTTTCGCAGACCTCAATGTGACTTTTACTGTTGAAATTCATGTACACCGTTATGAGTGTTTTTTTTACACAAGGCAACATTTATACTCGTTTTGTACATAATCACGAATAGCGCAATGTTATGGACCGGTTAGGGTTCATATTGAAAATAGCGCAATGATTGACTAAAAGTTTCAGCGAGTAACATTTTGATTGCACCGTGTAGGATAAGCAATACGCAGCTCGTGCTCACGAGGAAACATTAAAACAATTAATGCTATTGCCTGAAAATAAGGCGGGCGCTTCGCCTACAATAATATAGTGCAATATTTTTATTGTGCAATAATACTGAATCGCCCCTTGCATTCAAACGATCAATTATATTGACACAATAACTCTGACGGCTCATAAACGTCAATGTTTTTACGTGAGCAAGACTTGCCTAGTGTTCCAAGGCTTTAGACTGGCTTGTTATATAGCAAACTTGTTCAATCTAGACGATCAAAAACATTTGAGTGCAGGGGCTGATTCAATAATTATATTGTGCAATATAAATATTGCGCAAACTTGTTGTAGGTGTAGAGCCGCCTAAGTTCTCAGCCGCCTAAGTTCTCATTAAGTTCTAGAAAAAGTTATTAGTTATATTAGGGGTTAAAGTATGAAATTGCCGATTTGTAGTGAAGAATTAAAATTAGTTTTTTTTTTAATTTAACATATTTATTTAATCAAAATAATTACCATTATTATCTATACATTGCTGCCATCTAATAGGAAGGTCATTTATGCCTTTGCGATAGAACTCTCATGATCTAGATTCGACAAACTGTGTGAAAGCATTTTGTACTGCCTCCTGAGAAGAAAACTTTTTATCACGCAGAAAATTGTCCAAATCACGAAAAAAATGGTAGTTCGTTGGAGCAAGGTCTGGCGAATACGGAGGGTGACGAATGGTTTCTAATTGTAGTTCCTGTAGAGTTAAAACGGTTTCTCGTGCTGTATGAGGTGTCGCGTTATCATGGAGCATCATTATTATCATTATTATTTTATTGATTGGACGTAAATGAGTCAATATTGTTGGTAAGGTAACGTTAAACCATGCCGCTAATTCCTGGGTAGTTTGGCTCAGATCGGCTTCCACCATCTCTTTCAATTCATTGTTATTCACCTGTGTGGGCGGTCTTCCACGTGGTTCGTTCTTCAAATCAAAGTTTCAATCACCAAAGCGTTTAAACCAAAATCGCACGGTGCGTTCATTAGCAGTCCCCTCTCCAAACGCAACATTGATATTGCGAGCTGTTTCTGCCGCGTTAGTTCCGCGTCGGAACTGGTATTCAAAAATAACTCGAATTTTCGAAGTATCCATCTTTCTTGTCTATGCTGAATAAAAAAAACAACTGAAAGTCGATAATCGAATGTTGCACATTTTTTAAAAGAAGAACTTCATGGTACCACGTGAAAAAAGTTTCACTTAAAAATCTCAAACCATGAAGGTTCTATGTCAATTCGAAGTACCTATTACAATAAAACGGCAATTTCATACTTTAACCCCTATTATTTAATGATTTCCTTGGATATTATGTCTTATGTATTTATATTTAGATAAAGGAAATGACGAATAAAAAACCGTTGATAAATAAAGACCCGATGTCATTGCACCGGTGCCTTTTCAAACGAATCACAATAATGCTAGTTATAACTCTCTGTCGTAACATGCTCTACAGCTATTTTAATAATATTTTTATGATTCCGTTTGAGACTAAGGCTAGGTGCAAACGAGCCTCCGCCCACAGCCACCGGCGGCCCAGCTACAAGCAGTTCCCGTGCTAGTGCATACGTTTTGTATGTATTCGTCGCACACGTGTGGCCGGTGGCAGCCACCCACTACAGCAGTGCTCGGCGCCGCAGCAGGTCGCGACAGCCATCGATGGTTGTAGCCGGTGACTCGTATAGGGAAGAGCTGATTTTCATAAATACATATGTCAAAGTGATCCCATGGTAAAAGCTGTTCATTTTCATGAGTATCTACTACAGTCCCTTAAAGTATGTCCCTCGCTTAATCCTAACACCATGGATAAGTTAAATTAAGGCAGTATGCCGTTTGACCTGACCATCACCAATTAATTTCAGACATTTGCAGAGTAATTTCGTAACACACTATTAGTAGGAATGGCTTTCATTTTGACAGTTCACCAACATTCATTGCGTTATTTATACATATAATAGATTAGCAATATCCTTCAGAATGATTCAAATTGCGATTGATAGTGTCTAATGCAAAAAGGGTACAGATATTGTAACAAAATACATATTTTGTACTGATATAATTGAGATAAGTATATGGGAAACACACGATAGCTATGCACGAGAGCTTTTAGCGCGCAGTAGCGAAGTTTTGTTACTTTGAAGACAATAATAACGATCGCACCTAGAAGATAATTACCATACTATGTTGTAGAGTAGTTAGTACATTACTATTCCAAGATGCGCAATCCGTACGATAAGCAAGTCATTAATTATTATTACATAACGAAGCATGCATATACACACATTGTTAAACTGTCGGATACCTGTTTTGTTACATATTTATAGGTGGGTTATACATAATGGAGGAAAAACATTGAACATACATACTAACCGCTCGGTACAACAGAAATCATTTAAATTATTTTATTGTGACGAAGTACTTTGATGTTATTAAAACAGGAACATTTTGTTGCCATGCTCATTTTGCGGGTCAATTCGGGTTTGAACATGTTTAGTCTAGTCGTATATTAATTATAAATGGATCGACCAATAGGTACATACTTACACTAAAATACATTAACAATTATAGGCTGGTTGTATTTGCACTCGATCAGCTCAAACTCATAAAGTTTGCGGACCTCGTCATAAAGTGATCGTATTTTGGGATTTACTTTTTCTCTCGGTATTTATTTCACAGCTTTAAGTTTGACGACACTTTTCCAATACACGCTGTACACATAAAAAAAATATAGGGTTCCGTGTGTTTATTGAAAAAGCTTCAGACCCTAGAAGAAGAGAAGAACCCTCCGCATCTAGTTTAAATATCTTATCATTTGACGTTATAAAAGTGTTTGTTTACAACCAATTTACACTAATAAAATATCATTTATCAATATGAAGTACCTACCAACTTTTCCTAGTATAACAAACTTTTGTTGTACATTAGGTAGGTAAGTAAAATGTTAAAACATATAATGACATCTATCATGATGTAGAATGCTGCCTTTGATCTAGTATGGGAGATGTGTAATGAATCGCTTTCTATGCTTCCATATAAAGCGGTTCTTCGGACATGATAATAATACATATATGCACCGTCTTCGCAAGCATACAAGCAGCGTGAACGTTCATTAATGTCCATCTAATTAGTATGTGAATTTATTAACTGTCTCCCGAACTTTCCAAAGAAGTATCTCACGAAGTAGTTTGGAACTGTCGGAAGCCTACCCATATGTTCCCAGTACTGGGATACAGGCCAACTCTATGTGAGAGACAGCCGGCCGTAATCCACTGTGCGGCTCCAGTGCGGATGGGTGGCCACGTTGACTCAGGAAAAAACACGTGTTGTTATGTTATTAGACGGCAAACAAGCTCTGGCTACCGACTACCGCTACATGCTCATATGCGTTGACCTTCCAGAGCCCAACCTGAAGTATCTGATCTGTCTGTACGTAACACTGGGCTAGGTTCCAGTACCCTAATTGCGTAACAGTCTGACTCATAATCCGAGAGTTTTGAAGGATATTTCTAATACAATATAATACTCTTTATTATGTGCACCATATCCAAATCAATCAATCAATTGGTATGTCATGTGGCTTACGCAATTAGCCTGCAGTTTGAAGGGTATCCCACCCTTCAAGTTGGAACACAGACATGCTGCTGGGCGGCGCACAGTCATGCGGCTTAGTATCTTCTGGCGGTGTTTGCTTGGCGCTAGACTCATGAAAACATAATTATTTACTATGGAGCGCCTTTTGTTATCATGCTTGGGTATTTTTTTTTAAATAGGTTTAGTCAATACGTCGCCGTCGCCTATATAAAAGTTAAAACAATGGATGCTAAAAGGTATCATACCCATTAGGTACACGGGGGACGAGTGGAGGGACGACGGGAGACGGGTGGAGGGACGGAGCATTGTTATTCATTTTGGCTCTTTAGATTAAAAACTGATTTAGGGGAGTGCAGGCCAAGAGCCTTAGAGATTGTCTAAGCTAAGCTGAAATTGCACGACCCTTTATTGTACGGTCAGGGAAAATAATTTGTTAATGAAATTGACTTGACGGAATTTAATTGACGTCAGTTTGCCGTAGCATAGTCATTTCATACAAATGCCAGAGAATGAAAGTTGTGATTGCGAAATGGACAGTTTAGTTTGGTAGTCAACTTTTTAAACAATTAAATTCCCTGTCTGTACACATACATTAAAAATATGTGTTCAGATGTTATACGATACACACGAACGCGTTGCTATCATTGTTGCGTTGCATTTTTATCTTCATATTTTCCGACTGACTGACAACTTGACAATTCAAAGTGCCTGTAAATGCTTTAATTGAAATGAATGCTTTGAGTTTGAGTCCCTCAGGCACCGGCTACATACCAGCCAGCTGTTGGCTACATTGTGGATTTGGTGTATTTGATCTCACATAAATAAAAAAAAATTGTGGAGAGTCACGTCATTTTAGTTCAGATGATCTACTTATAGAGATCCTAACGCCTAGAGAACGCTTCGAAAAACGGATATACATCCCGTTTTCGAAGTGTTCACAAGAATTCGATGTCCACTATTTGAAAAAGGGAAAGATAAAGCTATATATTGATTTAGTTCTATGTTTGAGAATTACCTAAGCTATTGAATCATAATAATATTAAAATTATTTAATTAAGCTTGAAACGGTAAATTTACTGCTTGGAACAGTTTAATTTAATAATTTCAATATTAAATACAATTTAAAGGCCATATAAGCACCTACCATTTCAGTAAAAATACATTTAAAATTATTGGATTAATGTGAATATGCGTCAGAGGCCGGAGCGTGTTTACGAAAGGTAGCATTCTATCTGCATGAGTCCCACCGACACACGCACGCAGCACAGTGTATAGGGACCCTAACTCGCTGAAGTAAAAGGGTATTACAGGACTCGTTAGGTCACCCTCTGCCTAGCCGTTTCCCAGCTATGTTGTGTAGAGTTTCAGTCGAGCCGCGAGGCAGCTCAATACCAGTATTTTACATGGAGCAACTGCCTATCTGACCTCCAGAACCCAGTTACTGGGTAATACGATACCCCTTGGTAAGACTGGTTGTCAGACTTATGGGCTTCTGACTACCCGTAACGACTGTCAAAGATCTACAAATGACGGACGAGACCAACGGTTTGCCGTGCTTTTCGAGGCACGGAGGGGTCTTGATATGAAATGGATGGTTACCCATTCACAAACCAACAACGGCAAGCGTAGCTGGACCCATGCGGCTGTTATCATTTAGCCACGAGCCACGAGCACGTATAAGGTACATATATCAAATTACTCAGTTCTAAGCAGAGGTAGTTCAACAAAAAAAAAATAGGATTTTTTGTCACCTGTGTTTGCGTACCTATAAAAAAACTGTTATCTTTGAAATATGCTCTGTTGGGGGTAAGCTAGCAGTATGGCAACAGGAACAACTAAGTGGACCTACCTCGTCAAGTTGTCAGCTAAGCTAACAAACGAACTGTGTAAAACACCTACTTTTTTGTACAGGTTTTTTTGTCGTTTTTCTTGTAACAAAACGGGCATTTCCTATGGAAGTTACCATAGTAATACAAGTTAAGCAATACCTTGTAATCGATTCAAAAACACCAAACTTGTTGTCAAACAAATTGGCACATTTAAATAATACAGCTGCTCATTTGTTGAAGTAATCAGAGTCACGTTTCAAAACGACGGAGAAGAGCTACATAATAGCATTGTTCCAGAAAACTCACGTGCTTTTGTGAGTACCTAACAATTTGAGGGAAAAAAATAAATAAATTTGTGGCCAGTTGCGCAAGGACAAGGAACTTTTATAAGAGAAGCCGGTGTTATAAAAGCCGAAAAATGCGTCAAAAACTTTTTCACCACCCCTTTTAAGCAGCACACCTGTTTTCTGGGGTTTATTTTTTAATTTCACACAATAGAAACCGAAGCATTGTTTCATAAAAATATTTTGTGTCGTAATGACGTCTCACTCGGTCAGCCAGCTCGAAAAGTATCGTGAGCATTACCACTTCTATTATCAGCTGTTTCTGAGAGACTACAAGTGATGGAAAATATTTATATAATTTTGTAGTACTCTACCGAAAACACGAAAGAATATTGCACTTAGATAAATTTGAAAAGATTTTCTTCCATCCTAGACACAGACAGTTCCATCCTATAAACTTTAACAATAATCTGACTACATATAGAAGTACGTACCTGTATGATATAACATTTGTAGGAAGAGCCGTATGGCGTCATAGTTCATAAAAATAAATAGTTTCCTTGGCAGCGCCACCTGGCGTCACGTAGCGGCATTATGTTTCATGTAATGTACATGTTAACATGTATTTAGGAACACATTGTGCTCGTAATGGGTGCGTTTGGCCCCGAGATTGAGATAAACTATTGTTTGTTTACTAGGTCTTTGCCTTGACTGTGGTTTTGTAGAAGACGGGTAGAATTGAGCAACCCTTGATATTCTAAAGTCAAGATGAAGGGAGTATTTAAGTTGTTCTACATGAGTGAAAAATGCGTTTGTATTAGGTCCTTACCGATGAAATTGCCGTTACACATAGTTTTTTTTTTTTAATAATTTTTTTATTTCTTTAATCGAAGTATTAGCAATCAGTAAAGATGCACTTTTGCTATTTTAATGGAAGTTCGTTGATGGCTCTGCAATCACAATCCTGGGGACGGCAGGCGTTTTTCACCGCGTCGAAGGATTTGAATTTTTTCCCCTGTAATTAAAATATGTGTTAAATAGTTATCCAAATTCCGAATAAAAATGTGGGAGCAAGGTCTGGTGACTACGGTGCGTGACGGAGAGTTTCCAGTCGTAACTCCTACAGTTTTGAGACGGACCGTTGTGCGGTGCTTCGACACGATTTTGTTGTTTTTTTTCAGTGAGTTCATACGTCACCCACTATCCGAGCTTTTTATCTTTCCAATATGAAGTAAATTAATCAGTATCGATTCATCACTTACGTTGAAGGCTACTGCAAGTCCCAACGTGGATTGAGATGAATCTGCTTCCACTATGGCTTTCAGTTCATCATTAATGATTTTCGTCTCCAGTTGGCCACGGGTCATTGTTGATATCAAAAGTTCCAGTACCATGTACATACACGTCGTTAATAATGCGGGTGGTCTGTGCTGCGTTGGTGCCACGACAGAACTCGTATTCGAAAATAGCGCGCTATTTCGACTTTTCCATGGTTACAGAAACAGCGATAAAAAGTGTCTAGGGATCAAGTACCTACGTTTGAGAGTATCGCCGCAATTGAGGATTATTATTTTATCTTTTTTGGATCCTTATTGATTCTTTTTAATTAATTTCAGTATTTGAATAAAGAATTTTCTTTAAATTTTGCTGTCAATTAACCGTCAATCAGCATTCCTATAAAGTGTGTAATAGCGTGTTTATAAAACCATTACAAATCATTGGAACTGAAAAAAAAATGCATTGATATGGAGCGACGACATCATTTGATAGGTACGAGAAGAGATGATGAGAACCGTCGGAATGTTGCAAGCTGGTTCCAGGCAACGTACTGTGGCTGTCGCTCTTGGCACTACACAGAGCGTTATAAACCGCCTCTGGACACGCTATCGTATCACGGGCAGCGTGGCCGAGCGACATGGAGGACGATCTCGCATCACCACTCGCAGACAGGACCGGTACATCCAAAATACTGCTCGACGGAATTGTACCATGACCGCCATGATGTTGGCTACGAGGCTCCACAGCTCTTCAGGCGTGCTAATAAGCGATAGGATTGTTTCAGACGTGATCATCTCTTTGTGAAGCCGGTTGGGTGATTCTTTTCGCCTTATGCACGGCCACACACGGCTAGAGTCGTAACACGCACTCTTGCCGATGCTCGCATCAACGTTCTGCCATGGCCTGCTTAGTCGCCAGTCCTCAACCCAATTGAGCACGCATGAGATATGCTCCAAAGAAGAGCTTTGCTGAGTATGGATGCCGTGCATACCCCACAACAACTTTTCGACTTGTTAGAAAGAACGTGGGCGGCCTTTCTTCAAAGTCATTATGATGAACTGATTTTAAGCATACCAAATCGCTGTGATTGTGTGATTCGTGTTAATAATGGTGGAAACGCAGATTTTGTTTTTATCTTACAGTAAAAATTAAAAAAAAACGTCTAATTTTTTCCATATAGTTAATTGCGACATTAACTTAGGTTAATTTCCCACAATATGCAAAAATTGCAATTTATTTTTATTTTTACAAAATATAGGGATAAGTTGTTAACTTAAACATATGAATTAAAGTAAGAAGAAGAGAAGCCAGTCTGGAAGACTAGATTAGGTAAATATTAATTGGATAATTTATTGTAGTTGATGTGTGTATAAATATAAAAAAATCGAACGGCGAGAAAACAAATGAAATTTGTTTTCTCGCCGTTCGATTTTTTTGAACTGATTTTGAAAAACAAAATGTTATGCTATACTTAAGTATTATAAAAATAATTAGAATTTTGAATTCTAAACACAATGAAAGATATCGATCTTCACAATAGCCAGTATCAAAAATCGGCAATTTTATAGGTAAGGACCTAATGTTATGACAATCCAAAGAGTGAATCTAAATATCGAATCCCAGACCTCAAGTGCAGCAGACGCACTTGCGATCACTACACCCACGAGGCAGTTGATGGGTGTACTGTTAAAACACCTCTGCCCACCTAAGTATTCGGGTTCTATAAGCGTGGTGGTGTGTTATATTACACATAAGTAGTGCACATAGCTTCCGAGGAACATTAGCCAAAAAAATAATGAATGGAACCTCGATTAACAAGAGTGGCTTCATAAAGTTCAATGCAATGTACATAAAAAAATGCTCCCGAACTAGTTTGTCACATCAAAGCGGCATAACAGCAGAAATTATGTAGATGTCCGAATTAATTTACATGATAATGACTTGAGTTTTACAACCTGATCTGCAGAAGGCGAACTCTTAAAAAATATGTCACTGAGAAGAAAAAGTGCCAGCCTGAAGCAAAAAACGCTGAAAAAAAAACAGTCTCTCCATAAATAAAAACGGGTTTATTTCGTTCGGCGTTGCCCTTTAATTTTTATTACACTAAACTTTATTTTATTTTTATTATTTGTTGTTATAGCGACAATAGAAATACACACTCTGTAAAAATTTCAACTATTTACCTATTACGGATCATGAGATACACAGACTCCGCTGACAAACAGACGGACAGACGGACGGACAGCGGTGGCTTAGCTTGGCTTAGTATAGGGTTATGTCAACACCCTTCGGGTACGGAACCCTAAAAACGAGCATTGAATACCACGCTAGCTCACAGATCGGACATTTCAACTTTTCTGCAATATGTAGCTCTCTACCAGTGAAATAATTTTTGAAATCGGATGTCGAGTTTCGGAGTTTGCCTCCTACATCCAAAGTTACCTCTTTATAATACATTTTAGTGTAGAATATACATAGATAGAACTATAGTTGGTTTTACGAGTGGATTTTGAACTGTCAATCTCTGGCCTGCCTGTCCAACGCGGATTTATGTACTTCTTCCTTCATCTTCAAATCTGTATCCCACACTGAGCCTTCTGTACACACCACTCTATTTCGTGATATATGTAGGCTGGTCATCTGCACAAGTCCCGCGCCCCTGACCTTGGCGAGCGATATAATCGTGACACGCGACGTGATCGCCATACTAACGCTTCTGGATGCGGGGAATAACGTGTGAAGGCTGGAACCTGGCGGCAGGTGATAAACCTCAGTCAAAGGTGATCGGAATATTATAAACCTATTAACTGGTCCTTGACATAATTTGTGTTACAGCTTGTACCTACTTTTATGTTGTGTTTTTTATTTAACGTTCGTATACAGGAATACAGGACTTCATAGATATCCGTGCAGGACTTACAGGTAGTAACAGATAATAAAGAAATAAATGTAACAAACTATAATAGGTAAATGCAGCATTTTCTTCTTTGACACCTACTACGAGTAGGTGAACTATCTTAGAATAGAGTAGTAAAATTATTTGTATAAAACAAAAAAAAAATAGACATCCAAAATGAGAACCTCCACATTTTTAAAGTCAGTTAAAAAAGGAGTTTCGACAACACCTTTCTGATTCATAGATCAGCTATTGTCGTCACAAAGACCTCTGCAAACAACCACAATAAGAAGCCCAACTTAGTTGCGGGGAATCACATAACGATGTTCAAAATCATTTGTTTTTTGGTCACGTGCCCAAATTTTATTGCTAAACGGCTAAACGTGAATTCTTCTGTCAATCAACTATCGCAGTCTTCTTCTACTTCTACTACTGCTCACAGGCCTCTCCCAGGCTGCGCCACAACACCCTGTTCTCCGCCTTCCGCATCCAGTCTATCCAAGCCACATTATTCAGGTCGTCAGTCAATCTAGGTGGTAGATAGTATGTATATTCTTCTTTACTATACTTATATCGAATTTTGAGTGTTTGTAGCTTAAAAAACACACATTATATTTTTTCATAACTTGTTCCACAAGAACTCAAAAACCCGAACAGTTGCTCGCTGTAGTTCTTACACAAACTTTAAATTCCTAGACAGTAATTGTAATAAAGTCTCGTTCACAAAGCGTTTTTTTAATTTGTAATTAATGTTTGGTTTATTTGTAATGAACAGTGAGCAGTGAGCAGTGAGCAGTGAGCAGTGAGCAGTGAGCAGTGAGCAGTGAGCAGGGGTGGCCCAGTGGGCACGGCCGCGGCTTACGAGTTGTGGGTCGTAGGTTCGAACCCAGCCAGGCGCTTTACTTTGTGTAAATAATTTCATCATCATTGCTCTCAAAGGAAAACAATGTTCTTGAACAAAAAATTCAAAGACACGTGACATCTACTAACTCGCACTGGGCCCACGTAGTTTATTTTATTTTATTTATTTCAACAAAAGAGTACACAGATGGGAATACACAGATCTTCTGCCAAACTGCAGGACAGTTTGTCGGCAGCCCAAATACAGCCCACTCCCTCTCGAAAAGAGGATGCCGATCATGTGTCCCGGCAATGGGAACATTATAGGCCAATTACGCTTATTTGGAATGTAATTCGATGATGGGAGTAAAGTTTATGTCAAATCTCTTTTCTTACAACCTCAAAACCGGGGTCGCAAAATTATTTTCATTGCTCTAGAGGCGATAAAAGTGATCCAAAAGTAAGTTTTTGTGAATACCTATTGCCACCGAATGTAATGATAGGTGCCTAATTTGAAATAATTCCAGAGTACAGTAGTATGCTGTATATACGGTTTTATTTTTAATTATAGGTACCTACCTAACTTTATTTGCAGTTTCAAGCACCTAAATACGTCCTGTTTATCATTAACGTAATAAATATAGGACATGTTGGTAGTAGTAGGACCTACCTACAGTTACACGGGTTAAAATTGTTTCAGACGTAATTTTTATGACATTAATATAATTTGGTTCTAATACCTACCTTTCCTGGTATTGATATAAAATTTAATGAAATAAATGAAGAGGTTTTCCGCGTGTATGGGGCGTTCTAGGCTAACGTTTAATGGATACTATAAATGAATACCCGGCACGTGCTGCTTTCTGAAAAGTACTTAGCTTATTTCCCCCTTCATTACACAAAACAGGAGCTCATTGGAGGAAAATATATTTTTCTACGTAATAATTATGTAGCTTATGATTTCGAGACTTTAATATTGATGGTTATCAGAGGAAGGGCAGTGCAAGTGCCGGTGTAGGATGTGTATGTTTAGTTGGTGAGTCGATATATGAATATAGACATAGAGAAAGGAAAGGAAGAAAATCAGAGATTGATTGAAAGTAGATTTGGCTGAGACAGAAGGGAACACTGTGACGACGGCCGATAGAGATGTGTGGACGGAGAAGAGATGCTGCGCTGACCCCAAACGAACTGGGTGAAGAGCAGAAGGACGGTGATGATTTCTTTCAATGTTGGAGGATTTCAATAGTAAACCCTAAGTCAGCTGCCCAATTGAAACACGAATAAAAGTGGAAGGAGCTGGAGGACCTTGGCGGGTTGTTGTAGTGCAATTGATGCCTCTTATTTTTGAAGCAGGAAAATTTTCATGGTTTTGGCAGAATTTTCTCGGCCATTCTGTCGGTCAAGGGTGAACTAGTTATCCTTGCTGTAGTGCGTAGTGTTTAGAATATAATGAGGAACTTTATTTACTTCCTGTTGTTTCACAGAATTACAGCAGAAGACCAATAGTACAGGATTATGATACAATCAAAATTACGCAACAAATTAAAATGTACCTCTTTCAGAAAAGTCTTTAATCGTTTTTAGCATAGGGCTAATAGTTGACCCATTATGGCCTTTGCAAAGCTCGATCAACACTGATCAGTAAATGTTCTCTGAAATTCCCCTGATGTGATCGATTGAACAAAACAACAGAATAAAAATTCACACGTGAGACAGACCACATTTTATTGATGGTGTACAATAAAGAGTATTCTATTCTATTCTTGATTTGAATTTTGATCTGTTTTCAAATTAGTGTTCTCTGTTGTGTGCCAATGCTCAGTTTAGGCATGGGCGTGTTTTACAGCACGTGAAAGAAAGAAAGAAAAAAAAAACATTTATTTAGCACAGACTAAAAGACACACAATATTGCTAGCATACAATAGTTCATGTGCCTTCATTATATAACAGGCTGTCCTGTTGCTTCATGTTTACCGTATAAAAATGCCCTTAAAATAATAATAATTAGAAAAATTGTGTTTCAATCGTTATTTTTTAAATCTTTAATTATTATAATAAACAGATTATGGTGACTACAACTTAATGTAAACCACTTTTTGCAAGTTGTAGAATTTTCAAAGCGTGACCTTCATGGCGGCGATTTTAAGTGAATCACCCTGTATGTACGTGTTCTGTTGAGATAATTGATGTACTACTCGGTTTCCTTTTCAATGCGGAAATTAGGAAGAAGAATGGACACCTAGATCTACTACTTAGTCACCCAAAGGGTTGAGGTAATTTTATGGACGATTTTCACGAATATTTAATACCACATGTGACGAATTTCTTGCTGACTAACATGCTCAAACTAATTTGTCTGCTGCTCTTGAAAGGTAAGTGAAAATAACTTGTCTACGAGTCAATGTACCGGTCAACGAATTAATTAAATATTAAAAATCATAAATATTAAGCAAAGGTTTGCTAAATAAACCAAACAAAAATACATAAACATAAAACACTGTATGATTACAATATAATAATATAAACACAGCAAGAAAGGGAAACTAATGACAAACCCAAAATTGATGAGATTAGAAATTGGAGCGCAGTGCAACAAACTCAGGGCCCACCGGTCGGCCAGGTCTGACCGGCTCGCGAGATCGTTCCTAACATCATAAACTTTGCAATGTATATCAATGATATGCCATATCTTTGAATTGACCTTTAAGTTTTTGAAAATGTGAGCCTTGTTAGGTGGCTTAAAGTTTTGAGTTTTGAAATTAAACCTTGATGAGCTGGGGACAGCAGTGGGGGCCTGGTGATGACGGCCGCGACTTACGAGTGGTCGTGGGTCCAAGACAGGCGCTTTATTTTGTGTAAATATATATTAATAAATAAATATTTCATCATCACTGCTCTCTCTCAACGGTGAAGGAAAACATCGTGAGGAAACCGGCATGTCCTAGAACCAAAAAATCGAAGACAAGTGACATCTACCAATCCGCACTGGGCCCGTGTGGTGGATTACGGCCCACTCCCTCTCACCGAGAGAAGGCCTGTATCCCAGCAGTGGGAACATTATAGGCTGATTATGGGCCCGGGTATGGAGGATGATTTACTTTATATTGAGTATCGTTTCTTAAAATGCAGGAACCCTTGTTTGGGTAAGGGTTATAACAAGTTTTTCATTAAATGCAACATGGCAAATCGTACCTTGCTAATCAGAAAAGTGAAATGAGTTAATATTTCTACGCTAGGACTAGGTCTAGAATGATGTGCTGAATTCATGGCGACAGTTTGCGCGTCGATGTCCCCGCCATCCGGTAAAATCTTGATGCTATTTAATAACCAGACTGGCGATTACATATAACAAACTGTCGGACAAACTGTGATCACTTGCCCGATTCTACCAAATTGATCAATTTGTAGATTTGATTGAAATAAATATCTTGAATCTAGGAAGACCAACTTAAAGAGCTCAGTTATTTTGTTTACATATATCTTCGAAAACAACGCAAAGTGCATCCAAAACTAAAACTATTTATTTCAAATAAACCAATTACAGGCACTTTTGAATTGTCAAGGTCGGCCAGTCAAAATGATTAAGCTAGTTGCCCATTCCAAAGCGTCTATACGCTTTGGAATGGGGTTCTTCTCTATAGGTACCTATGTACCTATAGAGAAGAACAGGCAAGAAACTCCATGGACACTCTTTTAAATCACAATAATATGGTTACAAAGTATTGGTTACATCATTCCTGTTAAAAATTATGCATGTGAGAACGACGCAGAACGTTAAAAGCGTCCGTAATGACAAGATAAAATGATAAATGATAAATGATTTTATATTTGTAATTAGGTTTGTACAAACACTTTTACACGTCAATCATATTTTAAAACTAGATGAGGTCGGCGTTTCCTATCTGACTAGTCTGAGAAGAAAGGCCGAAACAAACTCAGAGGTCACAGTCTCTTTTAAAGTCCAGACATAATCTTGGTCAGATCGTATGAAGACCATGTAGGTCGATGTCTGAGATGGTCGTTTGTGGAAAGAACCACACAGATTGAGAGGAACTGTCCAGTCAGTGCACGCATTTGTCAGAAATCGTGCAGCAGCTAAACGATTCAACGAACATTACCAAAGAAAGGACATTTGGGTAGGCCACATTTACGAGTATTACTCGAACTGCCAGACCATGACAGAAACTAAGAGAACACAGAGAAAAATAAAATGACCCACATAGTCTTCATATTCACAATAATTAAAATAATAAAATACTTTACAAAGTAAGCAAATGTCATAGTGGGTCTCCCTTGTTTCATCGAAAAGAAATTGCCAAATTATCACTTCACAAAAAAAATTCCGCATAATTTCATTTGCCAAATTATTACTTAGCAAAAAATCTATTCACAAATAATCGTAACGCAAACCTAATGTTTGGCAAGTCAACGTTTAAACAATGACTGGTTTACCAACTTTTACCAATTTTTATGTAGTCAAATATTTCAGTTGGACTAACTCATTTTACGCCAAATAAAATTTGCCAAATATTTAGTATTGTCAGGTTTCAAATATACCATTTCTATTCAGTTAATTGTTATAATCTAACTAGTTCAGTCTCGGGTAGCCTGTTTTTTTTCCATATTTTTTTCTATATAATCTAGTCGTTTCTGGCTGTCGTAGGAGGTCAAAGTTTTAACCTAAACTAACCTAAGCATTTTTTTAAAATAATTAACCTCGTCTAACTAGTTCGGTTCTCGACAGCCTGCTAAAAATAATATCTTTTTTGTTTCTATACAATCTAGTCGTTTCTGGCACTCGCCGGCCGCTGCCGCGGCACCTCTCGCTACGCTCGCTTGGCTCTTGCGTAGGTCACAGTTTTCACCTAACCTAACCTACGCATTTTTTTTTTAATTAACCTCTTCTAACTAGTTTGGTTCTTGATAGCCTGCTAACAATAACCTCTTATTTTCCTTAATTGTATTAACTAAATGATTATATTAAAATAAAATTGTATTTTTTAATTATATAATTCCCAACAATATCTTATTTTTGCCTTTATATTTTTTGCCATAACAAATCATTTGAACAAATGTTTATTGTCTAAAGATGGTTTGCTGTAATAAATCATTTGATTAAAGACCAAATGCCTAAATGACATTATCCTTGATAATATTCTGCCAAGTAAAAATTTGACCAAATGAAAATGTGTGTACTAAAATCATTCCAAACATTGCATTAGTATAAAAAAAGGTTGCTATTTGTTTGGGTAGTGAAATTTTGGCAAAATCTTTTCGGCAAAACGGCAGGATCCCGTCATAGTATATAAATAAAATTTATTAATGTCAAAGTGTACATAAAAAAAAAACAACAACAAAGCAGAAAAAAAACCATTCACTATGTAAAAAATTGGAAGCAGCTCAATCCCAAGCCTTTTTGTCCTCGATATAATCCTTAACGGTATAAAAGGCTTTCTGGCACAACTTACGTTTAATGAATGATTTGAATTTATTAAGGCTTAGATCTTGAACGGGGCTTGGAACTTTATTCTAAAAGCGTATACATTAGCATCTGAACGAGCCACCTATTTTCTTGAGCCTGGTTGTAGGTACAACAAATTTGTGTTTTTTCCTAGTATTTATATTAGGATATCACTGTATTTTTTAAACAATTTTTTATTTTTATGGGCATATAAAAGATTTTCATAAATATATTGAGAAAAAAAAAACAATTCTAATATTAAATTAAATTAATATAAGCAATGGCAGCAAAGAGTTGACCAGTCCCTACTGACGGCACCCGTTAACGAACATGACGCACTGATTAGCACCTTCAGCTCAACCATTTTGAAGGGAGCTAAATGATCCAACACATGTGCCACCATCAGCGAGCCATTAGAGTGAGCATGACATACTCTCAGCCGCCAAGGTACATTCAAGTCAATGAAACGCGTACCCAGTAAATGGTAGTTTTATATTATGTACATAGTACTCACACACGATTATGTCAAAGTCAAATCATTTATTTCAAATAGGGACATGAAAGGCACTTTTGAACGATAAAATTAAAATAAAATTGATTCTAGTCGCCCCTTCCAAAAGGTAGTTTTCGTATGGAGAAGAATGGGCAAGAAACTCCACCGTTAATTTTTTAAAATGTTTTACAATATTTTGCATACATTAATTATATTATAATTATATGTGAAGACGATGCACCTAAAAATCAAATTATTATACGACAATAGGTAAAAGAATTAAAATGGGTTAATGAATCCATGACATATAAATCAACTATGTGATAGATACATGGTGCTCACATATTTACAAACATTCCAAAAGTAGACGATTTTCATAAATAAATAAGGAGTAATAAGTCCGGGTGTGACTTTAAGTAACTACAGAATGTGCCATGCAATTATACAATACTAGGAGATTGAATTTATATAATGCAAAAATAGTATTTTAAAATCTTGGGTAGGCGTGTGTGAAGTATTTTCAAATGCTAATCTATTTATTTATGCGTCCTGTGGAGCAGGACCAGCGTTTAGCCAAGCGTTTTTGTCAGCGATGTAATCCCCCAACTTATAATATGCTTGGCTGCATAGTGTGCGTTTTATGTAAGATTTGAATTTCGTTTCATTGAGTTGGAGTATGTGGGGAGGTATTTTATTGTAACATTTTAAACAGGACATTTTTTGCCATGAAGGAAGATTCTACTTTAGCCAGTCTGAGAAAATCATCTCAACTGTAATTTCATCATGTTATTGTATTGCGACGCAATTCACAACACGTTCTTCGTCACCGTCAATGATGCCCGATCATGAACCATCACTTTTACCATTGACGTCCAAGGCACCATGATTCACTGTGTGATACATGTTTTTCTCTTAGCAATACAAACTCAGATTTCTGCGTGTGTGTGTGACCACAGGTGAACGTAAACGTAGCAAAAGGTTCTGTAGTTTCTGCCTACCCCCGTGGGAAGAAGGCGTAAGCTTATGTGTGTATTTATGTATAAGTTAATTAAAGATAGCTGTGAAAATTCTGGTAGTCCTGGAAAACTCTTACGTGCTTATCCATAAGAATTGCTCGTTGTTATTTTGTTGTTTATCTTTACCCTATGTCCAGCATTTAGCCGTCTCAAAATGTAAGCTACGCACCTATGTTATATCCAGCTATACTATCTGTAGCAGAAACCTATTACAAATACGCAATCAAAAAGCCAAAATCCTCCATTACAAAGCGTGCTAGAAGGTCATCATGAACAAAAACAAAATCTGCTCGTGGCAAAAACCCAAAAGTTTACGTTTTTCGACAAACCGGTCTTTTATTAGCTTTTTGATTTCCATCGTATAAGACGTGTTTAATTTATTACGTAGCATTAATATTGATGTACTACACAAAGTGTTTGTTGAAACTGCGTAGCGGATTTTAGTGAATATTTTACCTGCATTCGGAAATACAGCGATGAAAAAAAAACAATTCGCTTTTGCGATAATATATGCTGAATGATAAGATTAATAATTTAATTTATTGCATATATTAATATTATGATATTGCAACACCCAATATGTCAATATTTCAATAATTTTTATCTACAAAAGTTCATGCTTATTTTTGAGAACATTGTGGCCGCATTGGGCTCCTACTTCGGGTTTTCACCAATAAGATATTCTGTACAGTAGTAAGTTCTCTACGCCTCTGTAGCAGTAGGTACAGCCACAATTACTTCTGTACCAGCACGTTCCTGCCCAATGCCTTCATGTGCGTCAGATCTTCTCGGATTTTTGCTGACGTCAGCAAAATTAAAGGTGTGTCAAAGGAAATTCACTCGTCTTTCCTTCTAAAGTAAATAATATAATTTATGATCAGCAGGACAAAAGCCTCTACGCGTGAGGAAAGGGACGAACAGTGATTATCAAGTGTGTCAATGATTATGTAGGTACTAATAAGTCAAAGTTTACCGGTGCAGTGGATGGATTGTTTGAAAGAAGATTATGACTAGTAATGGTGTGACTAGGACTCTTGCTGCCATGGTGGCTAAAAGAGATGCCATACTGCACCTTCCCCAAATAAATTGGAATAAGGGCACGGTGATGATTCCAGGTTGACCCTCCCGCGATGCTTTCCTCCTGTGGAAACGGCCATGACTTACGAGTTGAAGGCCGTAGGGTCGAACCCTGGTAGGCACTTTGTGTCAATTATGTTATCATCACTGCTCTCAAAACAGTGAAGGAAAACATCGTGAGTTCTAGAATCAAAACTTCGAGGACATGTGACATCAACCAACCCGCACTGGGCCCGCGTGGTGGATTACAGCCCACTTCCTCTCACAGAGGCCCGTGTCCCAGCAGTGGGAACATTATGGGTTAATTATGACACTTTCGTCCGGGGTAACTTACGTTTGACATTTAACTGGGTTGTCAATTTACAGCTAGGTTTAGTTTAAAAAGCGGGCAAGGCTCCGAAAATGTTCCCTTGTCTACTTTATTACTATATAAAGTATCACCGAGCTACTTTCCTCAACACCATCTATCGTCACTGCGGACTGATGACGCTCGTAAAGCCTTTAGTCACTTGATTATTTTAATCTGACTTGTCAATCATCTACGTAGATCCGAACTGACAGACTCAAGGAAGGAAAACGGATGTGTTAGGTACATTACGGATCTTATCGTCGCGTATAAACTTAATTAAGTCCGAAAAGTATTTTACGTATTATATCAAACCTGTTGATGTATATTAGGCTTTGTCTACACTGAATGCAGGGTCTTCGTCTAAAGCGTATACCTACTAGAGTAGGCTAAAAGTGGGTAAGCAGAAAGCGATACGGCCGCCCGTTGTATATTTTGCAGTGTTTGATTTATTTTTTGTTATGTAGTTTTGTAGTGTACAATAAATGTTAATTAGGTTATTCATGATATAAGCTAACACATAATATAAGCTAACATTTAAAATAATATTATGTAAAAGAAGCAAAAGAATCATAGGGCATCCACAAATTCGTCCGCATCGCTGTCAACAGGAACAGTGTCCAAATGGCTGGCAGCATTGCCACGCCGTAAGCATATGGTATGTACGATTCCAACTGGCTTTAAAACAAAGTTCAGTTCAGGGTTTATTGGATTTCTGGGGCCTCATTTGTACAACACGCTAAACTATTGTTTTTTGTGCAATGCTTATATTTACATGCAATTCTGTATTTTTTCTGTCAAAACTTTATGTGATTTTTGCTGGGAGCCTTGTGTGCTTCATTAATCTGAAGGCAATCAAGGACCATGGGTAGTGTCGTGATTCTGCTTACTGTTAATGCTGCGTGGTTGCTATAGGTACCTATATTCCAACTGCTGTCACCAATCCGTCACTCGAAGATGATGAATTTAGTAACTTTGTGATTTGTGTGCCTTCGCTAATGCCTACATTTAGTTCGAGTATGATTAATTAATTCAGTAGTTATTTCCCATATCTGCGCGACTATCAGCACGTAGCCTATCGATTCTGTTTTCCTTTATTCTAAATGTTAATTTGATTGCTAAACTCATGATTAATTAAATGGACTTCCTGAAGGAAAATGATAATAGCAGTAATGTCCGTATCGCTGTCGCTACGTCGCAGTACTGTGTGATTGCCATCAAGTTCCTGATAATATATTGGTCTACTGGCTGTAATGGTTCTATAACTTAGTTTCCATCCCCGTATTACATACCGGCACGCCTGGTCTCTCCGAAGGGTTGCGCAGAGGTATGCCTATTTCGGCAGTTATGTTTAAGTCCCACCCATGCAATAGGAGACGAGCCCTTTTTCCATGAACCGGGCACAAACTATAGACTGCTACTGAGAAATTCCAGATAGAAAAAACAAAATAACAATTTGCCCGACCTGGGAATCAAACCCAGGACCTCTTGCTCAGCAGTAGCGCTTGCGACCACTAGACCGACGAGGCAGTCCCTTCCTCCTCTTTAAGTAATAAAGCTCTTCTTTTTGTCCATGGATTCATCATGGTGTCATGTAAATTGTCTGTTTAGTTTAAATAAAAGCGAATACAGAAAGTTGTAATTTTAAAGAGCGAAACAGAACCCCTGCCACGACACGCGGGGCCCCGATTCTCTTTTAGTTTTAGGTAACAACAATAATATTATTAAAATTCCCGACGACTCATATGGTATCAGTAAAGACGTCACTGCCAGTGGTTTTAATGTTTTCACCACTATAATATACAAACTAGGTGCTACCTATTTTGTTTGTGTGCTATATTTTGTTTCATTGTACGCGGGACAATGGCTTCTGATAAATGATACACGATTTTGTAAAACGGTTTTTATGTTTGACATTTGAGGGCTTGTGACTAAGAAATAACAGCCGCACGGTTCGAACGATCAGGTTATGCTACGCTTGCCGCAGTTAGTCCGTGGATGGGTGACCATCTTTACATACCAAGACCCTTCCGTGCCTCGGAAACCACGTTAGGCCGTTGGTCCCGGCTGACTTTCGTAGATCGTTGACAGTCGTTACGGGTCGTCAGAAGGCGCATTAGAGTGTTCAATAATATTTTTAGGAAAGCAAAAGTTAATTATTTACGGTTCGATTAAATACATTCCTTTTCCAACGTTATCTTCTGTACGGTGCTCTGAACTACAATTATTGCTTAGAAGCTTCCTGAAAGCTCTCATTGTATGTGTCAGTCCGTCGTCAGTCGTAGCATTCTGCCTAGGCTGAAGAGATTACCTTAGACCTGCCTATGAAAGCCCTTATTTTGTATCGAGTGTTAAAAAAACTACTAGTCACGATGAATTTTTCGACGCTATATTTTAGTTGGTGAATAGTTTTAGTTAGGTTAGGATATAATTTTGGTTATTTTAGTTATAGCTTTTAAATTGTAATTGTTGTGTCTTTGTGAATAAATATACCTAGTCACGACAATATTTAGTTGCAGCGACATTGGCATACACGTGTCACAGTTGAACCCGTAGAGCCTACACCCACACACATACACACCCTCACACACACACACACACACACACATCACACAGGCATCATTAAGGAATATCATAGTTTACTAAAACTATTAAATACCTAGGTGTAGCTCTGGTATGTGGGTAGAAATATTGATTTGTTGTTTATTTAAATTGAATTGTAAGGTTGTTCTAGTAATTGTTCGTTTCCCTAGATTTACATAATTGCGGGATAGTGATGGTTTCTTGTGTTGTAATACCGCAAAGAGTTAGACAAAATAAAAACCTCTTCCTAAACAAACATGGAACAAGCATCGATCACCAAGCTTACTGCCTGTGTGATGCGGTGATAGCGATCAGACCAGCAATTCAGGGCTTTTGTTAAATGTATTTTTTATGGCGTACTGACGCCAATAGAATGCTACAAGGGGCTCGTGGCTAAATGATGAACAAGCAGCCGCACGGCTCGATGGAAGGTTAAGCTGCACTTGCCGCGGTCGGTACGTGGATGGGTGACCAGCTATTACATATAGAAACAACTTTGTGCTTCAGGAAGCCTTAACTTCTTAATTCATAGATCTTTGACAGTCGTTACGAGTAGTCAAAAGCTCAAAAGTCTGAGAACCAGTCTTACCAAGGAGTGTCGTGTTACCCCGTAACTGGGTTGTGGAGGTCAGATAGGCAGTCGCTCTTTATATTACACTGGTATTCAGCTACATCCAGTTAGACTGGAAGCCGAATCCAACATAGTTGGGAAAAGGCGGGCCGATTGATTGACTGGCGCTAATAGAACAAGCACTCCGAGGAACAATTGACTGACGCTAATGAAACAAGCACTCCGAGGAACAATTGACTGACACTAATAGAACAAGCACTCCGAGGAACAATTGACTGACGCTAATAGAACAAGCACTCCGAGGAACAATTGACTGACGCTAATAGAACAAGCACTCCGAGGAACAATTGACTGACACTAATAGAACAAGCACTCCGAGGAACAATTGACTGACACTAGTAGAACAAGCACTCCGAGGAACAATTGACTGACACTAATAGAACAAGCACTCCGAGGAACAATTGACTGACGCTAATAGAACAAGCACTCCGAGGAACAATTGACTGACGCTAATAGAACAAGCACTCCGAGGAACAATTGACTGACACTAATAGAACAAGCACTCCGAGGAACAATTGACTGACACTAATAGAACAAGCACTCCGAGGAACAATTGACTGACACTAATAGAACAAGCACTCCGAGGAACAATTGACTGACGCTAATAGAACAAGTACTCCGAGGAACAATTGACTGACACTAATAGAACAAGCACTCCGAGGAACAATTGACTGACTCTAATAAAACAAGCGCTCCGAGGAACAATTGACTGACGCTAATAGAACAAGCACTCCGAGGAACAATTGACTGACGCTAATAGAACAAGCACTCCGAGGAACAATTGACTGACACTAATAGAACAAGCACTCCGAGGAACAATTGACTGACACTAGTAGAACAAGCACTCCGAGGAACAATTGACTGACACTAATAGAACAAGCACTCCGAGGAACAATTGACTGACGCTAATAGAACAAGCACTCCGAGGAACAATTGACTGACGCTAATAGAACAAGCACTCCGAGGAACAATTGACTGACACTAATAGAACAAGCACTCCGAGGAACAATTGACTGACGCTAATAGAACAAGCACTCCGAGGAACAATTGACTGACGCTAATAGAACAAGTACTCCGAGGAACAATTGACTGACACTAATAGAACAAGCACTCCGAGGAACAATTGACTGACGCTAATAGAACAAGCACTCCGAGGAACAATTGACTGACACTAATAGAACAAGCACTCCGAGGAACAATTGACTGACACTAATAGAACAAGCACTCCGAGGAACAATTGACTGACGCTAATAGAACAAGCACTCCGAGGAACAATTGACTGACACTAGTAGAACAAGCACTCCGAGGAACAATTGACTGACACTAATAGAACAAGCACTCCGAGGAACAATTGACTGACGCTAATAGAACAAGCACTCCGAGGAACAATTGACTGACGCTAATAGAACAAGCACTCCGAGGAACAATTGACTGACACTAATAGAACAAGCACTCCGAGGAACAATTGACTGACACTAATAGAACAAGCACTCCGAGGAACAATTGACTGACGCTAATAGAACAAGTACTCCGAGGAACAATTGACTGACACTAATAGAACAAGCACTCCGAGGAACAATTGACTGACGCTAATAGAACAAGCACTCCGAGGAACAATTGACTGACACTAATAGAACAAGCACTCCGAGGAACAATTGACTGACACTAATAGAACAAGCACTCCGAGGAACAATTGACTGACGCTAATAGAACAAGCACTCCGAGGAACAATTGACTGACACTAGTAGAACAAGCACTCCGAGGAACAATTGACTGACACTAATAGAACAAGCACTCCGAGGAACAATTGACTGACGCTAATAGAACAAGCACTCCGAGGAACAATTGACTGACGCTAATAGAACAAGCACTCCGAGGAACAATTGACTGACACTAATAGAACAAGCACTCCGAGGAACAATTGACTGACACTAATAGAACAAGCACTCCGAGGAACAATTGACTGACACTAATAGAACAAGCACTCCGAGGAACAATTGACTGACACTAATAGAACAAGCACTCCGAGGAACAATTGACTGACGCTAATAGAACAAGCACTCCGAGGAACAATTTAGTTTTGTTGCCATCCCAAGAGATAAGCTTTATAATTTAACTCCTGGACGTAGTGTTGTCATCATCAAATGATACCAAATTACCCAATAATAAAATTCCGTCAGATGCCTTAGGTGTTAGTCATTGACATTATGTCAGAACTAGAAGCATTTAACAGTACCAGCGTCATAATAGCGATGGAATGGCCTTTCGTGAATCATGAAATTGGCCAGAGTTGATGAATGACGTTCAACGAAACTGCAATCATACATGTATTCCCCAAAGTAAAGGCAGAGGTTGCACCGTATGCTCACAAAGTTCAATCTAACAGGGCGCGTCTATGGCCAAATCTCGAATAATGTGCTAATTACAAGGGTTTTCTAGTGCCATAACCCAATAACAACTGCCCAATCCGGTGTTCGATCCCAGGACCCCACAATCGACAGTTGCGCTTGCTACCCAACTACACCAACGAAGCACTCAAAGCTCTGAAAAAAACAAACCATTATGATGAAACTTTACAGTTTCTTACCTCACGTGCAACAAACCTAAGCTCAAGAACGAGGAAAAACAAAACATCTAGAAGTCGACAACATTAAATGTAAGCAGTTTAGTAGGAAAACCTAATTAGTGTACTAATATCTTGTTACGTAAGATCTTCATGTGATACACACGTGTTTACTGGCGCGGGGTTTTGTAATGCGCTCCGGAAGAACCAAGTATCTGTATTATGTGTTCAGCAGGTGTGGCTATTATGTATAATTACAGATTTCTGGGGGCTTGGCAGGGGTGCGAGCCAATGGGAGACATTCTTTAAGTTAGATACTGTATACTTTGTTTGGGTTACACTGTGACGAATTCAAATACCTATTAGGTAATGAAAACTGAAAATATTTGTGCTTTTATTGCGGTACAGTTACTCCGTGCGAATTTAAATAAATTTTTGCTTTTAGGTGAATTCCCTTTAAAACTCGAAAACTATCAAACACTGTGTTGCTATTCGGTCCTAATACGTATTTGCAGTATTTAGGACATTTTACAAGTGAATTTAGTGTTTTCCTCCTCGCGGTTTCAATGTAAATAGGTAGTATGGAAAGTTACCGGTTTTGTTTGTAATTTTTGCCATAAATAGCTTTAGGACGGGGGTTGGATTGCGCACAATGAAGGGTACGGAATCCCATTTGGGATGAAGATGTATTCACATGCGCAGGATTCATTTTATGTGATGTAAAAATGTGCTTTGAATTTTTTTTTGCTTGTTAAGAGTGCCACCCCTAATATTTTTTTTCCTAATTCAACAATCTTTCCAATTATTATCGATATAGTGATAATAATCTCCGAGTAAAATGGCTCAATGGCTGTGTATGAGTAGTCCTGGGTTCGATCCCCAGGTCGGAAAAGTGTTATATTATATATTTTCCATCCATCAGGAATTTCTCAATAACAACCCTTAGTCTGGATTCAAGCCTTATTGATGGCAATAGGCTCGTCCTCTATTAGGTACACGGCCGTTAAAAATAACTGGCAAAATGTTGATGTACTGAGAGCACGTCTGCCACCCATCGGGGATTACAGGCGTGATGTTGATATATTAAAATGACTGTGTGACTTCCGGACAAACGGAAATGACGAAATTGAAAAAAGTTTCCATTTTTACTACTTCGCTAGGTAACCCTAACTAGTTCGGGAGCTTAAGCCTTTCCAAGTACCTAAAGCAAAAACCTAAAGCCTTAGGTGGCAAAAACTACAGATACTCGTCAATTGGCACTTTGTCTTATTTGCGCAGATAATCATGTTGGATAAAAAATCAGCAGTAAGTATCACTCATACTATCGACTTTGTAATACCTATGCAATTAACATGTATTTTTTCATCTCGGCCTTCCCCGGAAAAAAACTATACATGAGTTAAAATCGCCTTAAGGGTCAGTGAGCTTCATCAGTTCTAACGCCACGTCCTTAGCATTAATTAATGTCCAAAAAACTAGTATATAAATAGCGTATTTACCGCTGTGGGAATTCCCATATTTTCCGTAAATAAAATTTCGTCATAGTAACTTTTATACAAAATGTGATTATTATTGTTTTTTATAAGCATGTCTAACTTTAACAGCGAGGAAACCCATCAGACGCGGCTCATCAGCGGAGCTTCCGACGCAATATTGTCGCCTATGCCTATTATGTAAGTAAGTGACAAAAAAGCAACAGCGTTTTTTTTTCCTGGTTGGTGACGAATTTTTAGTTATTAGTGCAGTAAGTAAGGGAACCGTATTTGAAATATGAAAATGTAATAATAGTAAAGAAATGGTATTAGTCAGAAAATATAGATGAAATCAATCCTGTTTCGGCTTCGCGACTTTCAAAATTTTAAGATAAACAACCTACTTCTGTATCACCACCAGTCGCCTCCACGACTTTTGTTTTCTTTTTTTGTTGGGAAGTCATCAAATACCTTCTCCCGCTCTGGGCGGAGCGGGAGGGCGTGTCAGACTTTTACTGACTAAAACCCACCCGTGTTCCTTCAGTTGCCACGAGGCAACGGTAACTCTTTCGAACAACCCGCACCTCCAATTCTTGCACTTTTTAGAGGCCGCTTGCAGCACGCCTTACCTATAAAAAGTGCAGGAGATAATGTACCGCGAGCTTCATATGTTTCACTCATAATCGACTTCAGCTCTGGTCACTTTCATTGCCACTTTGACTTTCAGTGAACTTGAATCCCACTGTTTCTCCTCAAATTAGTCGATGACTCTTAAATTGTGGTTTAAAGTACCGTTCTTCTCTCACGGTCTATCTGATTAGGTATATTAATAAGGCAAAACCGCAGGAAACTTCATCGACGATGCCTTTTCCTCAACCTTGGCAGTGAACATGTTCTCAAGGTCTTAGTACCGTTATATTACGTTCGAGAGTGACTCAAACACATTATGTATAAAAAGTGTTGAGTAAGTAATTATGTTTCTTGGAAATTCATGTAAATATACAAGGAAATATCACATATTACGCAGATATTGATGATAGTTGGTGATTTGAATATCGTATGATCTTTTTTAGAGAAATTTTGGAGGATGACGTGACTTTTCTTTCAAAAATATTAGTATGGCTTCTATATCATAAAATTGGTAACTAAAGTAGCTGTCGGTTAGCAAGTCAGTGTTGCCTTCTGATTAAATTATCGTATTATTTATTATTATAAACAGTTGCAATATGTTATGGCTCTAAAAAAAGAGGTTCGTGTTTATCTCGCGATATCGTATTCATCATTATTAGCTCGTTATTTATCTACTGCCTTTTGGTGTCTATCTTTTGGTGACGCTACCATCACCACCATTCACGTCAAACAGGTGAACCAAATTCTTGAGATTGCGTATTTCATTAGACTGGCGTCATCAGAAAGTATCCTGCGCACCTTTTGACGTCATCAGCGTGCACTGGGAATTTGTTCACCATCTTTATGTTGCAGAGATGAGGAAAAGTGTGGGAGGCTGCGTTAGATTTTGCACAAAACATAAAGTGGCAATTGTACATTTATCCTTAACACCTTTTCTTTTAGTAACGGTTCAAGTGCCTTTTGCGCAGCAGCTCTTGGATGGTTTCGTAGGTACGTAAAACGAACATTTACAGATAATGAGAGATTTGTGTCGCCATTTACCCAAAAATCAGAAGAAATCTACATTGAAGCAACATTTTAAATCGTGGCGTTTTGTCCGTAAATTACAGCTGTTACAATAAAACAATCTGAATTTTCTTTGTGAAGGTTCCTACCAACATATCAATCTCACATGGAAACGGTGGAATCGAATGACTGATCGAGACCAGTATTCATCTTGAACTAGACTCAACCGGTATGACTTGATTATCTAGTTTTTTGCATTATTGAGCTTCAAGGAGCATGTTTGTTTGTCTGTAGACCTAACGAAGAATGTATGTTACGTAACCTGACCTTCACGGCTGGTTTTTCCCCAGAGAGGTTCAAAAACATTGTTTCATTGTGTGCTAGTGCGGGTCTACTGATCAACATGGACCTCTAGATGACCGCTAGGAATATCGGTCAAACGAGATGTTGGACCTAAGTACTACGCGTGTTTTGTTTTTGGTAGATATTGTAGCCCAAATTGCCCAGTTGAGATGGCCTTTTGGAGTGCATTAACATAACTTCTGCTACTGCTGGGATGGGAGTGGGCAGTCACCTACCACGCGGACCCAGTGCGGGTTGGTAGAGATGTCACATGTCATAGAATTTTTGGTTCAAGTACATGCTGGTTTCCTTACGATGTTTTCCTACACCGTTTTCAGAACATGAACTTCCATGAATGGCAATACCAAAGTGTGATGACACCCTAGTATGAAGATTTGGTTAAGTCCAAAGTCTTGGTTGAAGCCTTTGCCCAGCAGTAGGACATTAAGGGCTAAAAAAAAAGTCTTGGTTGACCTTCCAGGTTGCTGACTGTACCATGCAAAGATAATGTTCTGAAGCTCTGCATAAAAGCAAGTGAGCAACTCGTAATTTCTGGATAGTAGGACACGAGCTCGTCACATGTTGCTTTATATATTGGGCATATTATGTTTCGCCACAGAGTGGACGAGGTATAAGATCCCGAAGCAAGACAGAGAGCCTAGTGTTATCTATCTATTTAGCAGAATCTCACTTTTAATATTGAAAATGTTTCTAAAAACAGTGGGGCAGTTTCCGTATTTTTAAGACCATTCGCAATAGAATGTCAGTCTCAATCTGTCAAAAATGTAGTCAATTTACCGATATTTTTGACAAGTCTCTGACTGTCCGACATTGATTGTCGCTGAGATGAGATTGCGACTAGAATTTGAATGTTTTTTAAGTACGAGAATTGGCCATCTGACCAGTTAATGAGTGTCCTCTCAGACGCAACTAAATGAATAAGTGTCCTCTCAGACGTAACTAAATGAATGAGTGTCCTCTCAGATGCAACTAAATGAATGAGTGTCCTCTCAGACGCAACTACATTACTTCTCTTAACAGAATGACAATGAAAAACGTTTTAAAGTAACAAACATAATTATTCCAGTTTTTGATGCTGCTATAGAAAACTAAGCATACGACGATTTGGTTGATTTAGTATCCTCTGTCTGACGTCACAGGATAGTGACGATGATACTAGATCTGCGCCTGGTTCAGTTACCCGAGCTTTTTTTAAAACGACACTGTACAAGGGTTTTCATCTGTCTACTCGTTCATCCGGCTCTTACAATGTCAAA
Organism: Apamea epomidion; assembly: GCA_947507525.1. Taxonomy (NCBI): domain Eukaryota; kingdom Metazoa; phylum Arthropoda; class Insecta; order Lepidoptera; family Noctuidae; genus Apamea; species Apamea epomidion. Next base: position 865,323 of record OX382232.1, read on the forward strand.
CAAAAATTTTTAGATTAAAATAATAAAAGTTAATAATTATTTAAAATATTTTTTTTAATGATTTAATTTCAAATGCCGACGCTACACTATTTACTCTAAGACTAACCGCGGTCTGGGCAGCCTCGTAGCCAATATTGAAAACATTCTTGGCTGCTTTCTTGAGCGCATGCGCTCCAATGAGAAAATGAATTTATTTTAATTAAACCATTTAGGCGGACCGGTCTGCCTAGTGCGCGGTTAGCCTGAATAGGTAACTATACAAAAGATACACGTGTCTCGTTTTTTATCTCTATTCCATTTGAAAAGATACTTCTATCAATTGGTTAAATGACAGACACAATGTGACCGACCGTCCCTCGTCTATAAGTAGGCTCTACTTTGTTATTTTCTGACTTATTGACATCAAAGTGAAATGGAGAGACGCGATTACAATTTATTTTGTGTCTAGGCTGAAATATGACCTTATTTTAAGTCGATTTATTAGAAAAAATTAAATAGGTCGCCGCCATGCGTAAGTCGAAATAAAGTTAATCTTATTCACGTGGATATCAGTTGCGTGGAGGAAAGTTAAGAAGGAAGCGATGTTGTCTTCCCCTTGTTGTCATGAGACCTTTATACGTGATTTTTTTATTGATAACAACTTCTTTTCTTAGCGTAGAAGCATAGAACACATAGATTATAGCGAATAATTTATTTCAAAATTATTCGCTATAATCTACCATAATTATAATCACTTACAGATAAGTGATTTTACAGATAGTATCTCTACCTTTTACCTCACGGGATGCAATTTTTTCGAATATTTGCTAAACTAAGTATAAGTTCAAGGTCTCCTATTTTCTTAATAAATAATAGTGGTAAGCTGGTGTGGCTCATGTAGCAAACTTTTTTGAAATACAGTAGGTACTTTCAGGATTTTCTACACCCTGTTATGGCTAGGTGATCGATCTGGCCTTAGATAAGTCTCAGGAACTTATGGCAAACATCCAACGTCCTTCAAAATTGAACTCAAGTCGTTAATAAAACTGCATCGTTTTGTTTAATTACTAGTACTTATCATTCAGTGCGCGTGTGTGCGTGCTATTCAATAAGTTTTTATAATGGGATTTTACCCATTGCAATTTGTATTGCCTATATTATACAGTACTAGCTTTTGTCCGCGACAACGCTTGCGTGGAAGTCGAAACATCCCACGGGAACGTATAACCGGGAATAAAAGTAAAATTCGTAATACATTGTTTTCATATAATTCTATTGGTTTACGCGGCGCACGCCAGTAAGGCCCTTTGTACACATCACCAAACAACGGACAACGACAACGGACGCGGTTTATAAACCGCGCCGTAGAAAAAACGTGTCCGTCACCAAGCTTATGTCCAATGATCCATACAACACCGACGATCGTGCCTACTCACGCCGAATAAACCGTATACTTTTTCACGGCAAGAAAAACGGTTGCAAAGGGCCTAAAGCTTCCAGTCAGCATATTTTTTCCGACATCTTTAACAAAAATATCAGCCAATTTGCACAAAACCTTAATTAATTATACACTTTGACCTGCCTCATGACGTTTTGACGTTCGAAAAGTGCTGATTCTCATCCTAATTTGAAGAAATACTTTTGATTTTGAATCACTGTCCATTGGAGAAAATTGTATGAAAATCCGGTAGTTTTTGAGTTTATCGCGTTCAGACGGACAGACAGACGCGGCGCTGGGAGACTTTCTTTTATAATAATTTTGTAGTGTAGTGTGTGCGCGTGTTTGGCTCACACACGCACAGTATTGTTCGAAAAAGCATATCAAGTCAGTCTATCGCAGGCCACTGCTGCACCCTCATGGCGTAACACACAATCAATCAGAATCGGTTTCATTTTGACAGTTCAACAACATTCATTGCGTTATTTACGTGTTGAGCAGACCTTTTTAGGCCTCTCCCAGGCTGTGCCACAACTCCCTGTCCGTCCATCTAGTTGTCTCACAATACGCTTACCGATACGCGGTCTCGCCATCGGCCATCGGTCCTTCGACAAAAAAACGGTGAAAAAGCATGTAACGGGTGCAAACACCCTTGACGAAGCAGAGAGTCACTTGTTCTTCTAGTTATTATGGTTTTTTGTCCTGGATTTTACTTGGAAACCATTTGGAAACCTTCGGTTTCGTTTAATTTTGAAGGTCATGATCACTTCTGAGAAAGCTATGTTAATAAAACACTATTATTATTGTAATAAATAACCCGTATCATAATTGAACATAAACCATAAAATCTGCATTGGTAATGTTATTTGTTTACTAAGTTTTAATAAGTCCATTTGTAAGAAGGTCTGCCAAACGTGAATAGTCGCGTGCGCGAATGTAAGGTGCGCTGGCGCTGGGGCCGCTAAAATGACGCTTGCAAAACATACTGTAATTGTTTTGATATCATTCTTAGTTACCATTCGTGTGAGTAGGTAATCAGTTTGTTTTTAAAACATTTTTTTTGTCTAGTTTTTATCAGTGGGCTCGTACTCGTACAAAATGGGTGATAAATAAATACCTGTTATGTTTACGCTTATTATTTTTCATCTATGTGTATATTGAAAAATTAATATCGAGTTTCGTGATGTGTACTCAAACTGGTTTCTGACACGATTTACTTTTTGTATCGTATTAGTTTGTTATTATTACGTGTTATTATATCATTATTGGACATTAACATTCGAATTATTGTCTGTTGTATTATATATTGTAGTGTTGAAGGTTTTCTACAAACTGAACTTATTGCAGAATTTTGATATTGAAATTTGTATCCAGGGTTATAAAATCTAACGCTTTTGTAATATACAGGTGAGTCCAAAAAAAAAAACGCTTACATTAATAGGTTTTTTATATTAACCTTCTCAATGCTTCTTAAGTAATATTCTCCAAGGACCTGCTAACTCTACGTTTGTCTTGAACATAACTATGTATACAAGTAAAAAAACAATCTATCGCCACTCTTACTACTTCCCGCACAGATTTCTACATTTCTCACAGCAGCATACTACGGCTCCTCGCCCGTGGTAAACCCGTGCACCGTGGTTTTTCCTCCGCGTTGCGCGTGCGCAACACACCCGCGACGCGACGTGATGCAAGCGGCCATTGACCCCAGATATGCACTGATATCACTTGCAGTCGAGCCAAGTACTTGCTATTATCACTACGCATGTGTGGCATGAAGTACTCTTTAGCCTAGGATTGTTTTAAGCGGGTTCACATTGTTTACTTACAGCCTGGAGTTTATATTAAATTGTGTAAGTACGCTGAAGTGCCGATCATACTAGTCTATACGGAGAGTATTGAATAGTATCTCGGTTTATAGTAAATGATTGACCGGGGGATGATTGTGAAGTAGGTACCTACAGAGATGATCCCATTCAAGACGAGTATGAAAGAAAAATAACGAAGAATTAATCTGCAAAACTTAACTACAATCTTTGATTTCCTAAAAAATTGGTACGTAAGTTAACACAATTTTAGTACTCATGGTCATTTGCACAGTGCCAATTTATCACTCAAACTACGAAAATCGTTCAATACGAAATAAAAACCCCGTCAAAGCAAAAATGTTACGTTACTACCTCCAGCTGGCGGAGAACAATAGTGGTTAGTCTTACGTAGAACACGTCATCTTTCAGCATTCTCACTTGAACCGGGAAAACACTTGAACGGAAAATATTCGTCACAACAGACCGATTTTCCTCAGACGATTGTGTGGAGACACACCTCCTAATATACGCAGCTAAACATAGCAATTAGGTTCAAGTAAAATCCCTGAGAAATAAGTGAGGAGTCATACTAATGCATTTCATGATTGAATAAGTGTTTCTACTTTTGTTTGAGTTTGTTTATTTGATACAAACTATTTTGATGAAATTGGACAGAAATTTTCTAGCCGAGAAACCTTGGAAGACGCAATACTGAAAATTTTGACGAGCGCATCCAAAATCTCATTGTAAGCAGTCACGCTTGCGACCACGAGACCCTTGAGAGATGGTGATGTTGCTTTTCCGGCAATTTTAACGTACGGGCATTATGGCTTGTACCTGGAAATTGCCGGTAAAGCGGCTTGCCCAAGTACTTAAGGTATAATAGTAGAAGCAAGAACGTATTCAATCGTTCTACAGGGATAGGTTATCGAAGTTTGATGGGTTCAGTGCATATACCTACTTTGGAATGTTTATGATTCTGTACTTGTTGCCTTATCTTGCACACCTAATTGCCATGTTTTTTTCTCAATTTGACAATTTTCATAACAATAAAAGGCCAATATAGCACCAAATGTGATTAATTTTAGTTTCCCGAGTGTCTCCTATGTTAATAACTACATAATCAATGTACACACGCATAGCCATCTGTCCGTGTCCATCCTGCCAGGTGAAAATGTCACTTACGATTCCGCCGGCGTCTCTAGCTAAATTAACTTTTACTTCGGTTTCTCTCGTAAACTTTCAGCGCTAAATACTGGCTGGGCGAAGTTCCAACTTATCTATTAATGTGTTTTGTATGCAGTACCTACCTATGCGCTCGAATGTATGCAGCAGCAAGTTTTTTTTTATAACCGACTAAAAATTTCAACGCAGGGGTGTTCAGAAACAGTACAGGATCCATGGTAACAGCAGCGCGTCGATGTCCCAGCACCCTGTGTTATCTACTTCAACGTTTCTGAAATTGTATGCGTATAGATGACTAGAGGCAGCAATAGGATAGCATAGATTCCTGTATTAACTATTAATTTGACGCTTAACTGGTATTTCAGCGTTTCCATTGTAAACTTTCACCGACTGGTATGAACAACACTCACAACTCTATGAAAGATACACTGTTCAGCTGTTGGAAGCCTAGCTGACTGCATAGGGTACACTATAGGTACATAGTAACAATTCGCCTCTTATACTACAGACCCTTTTGATTTATCTTCTTCTATTAAATTCATTTTACAGACAACTGATGCACAAATTAAACCGCTAGGTCTAGAAGCATTAAATTTTGCACAAGAGTTCTTTATACAAGAAAAGTGAGCACTAAGGAAGGGGTTTTAAAATTCATCCTCAAAAGGGTTTATAAGAATATGTAATGAAAGTTTATATGAATATTCGGAACTTTGGCCGATGGGCAATCCCATCGGGTTGTCAGGAATTCGTTTTATTTGAAGGTATATCTGGTGAGACTATGGATGCCTCTTCGAACTGGGTTTCTGCATTATAAAGAGCATGTTTCAAGGTGGCCAAGTTAATTATCAACAAAATGTTTATCTATAAAATAACTTATTAGTCCTTAAGAAGTATTGGCACCATAGTGTTAATTATCATAAACATGAGATAAATCGCCATCATTGCCCGCCATAATATTTATCACCATAGGTAGTTATTAGTCAGGAGTTAGTAGGTACGAGTAGCTCCAGCTGCACATATTGTAAGGTCTTGGGTTTCCATCGGAAATGTGACAGTGTATTAGGAAATTCTCAAAAGCTTAAGAAAAGATTATGAATAGAAATGATCTATGTGAACTGAGCCTATTTCGCTCATGTTTTTTTTGTTGTTTTTATCATCTATTTTTATGATAACCTCTTGCGCAAACGCGCTATAATAAAACACTGACTGACGTATTTCGTAGACCAAGTCTTGCGTTTGAAGGACTGGTTTGATTCCACATTTTTTACTCTGTGTATCTGTTCTTACATTAGTGACGTTTTGACATAAATTATTGAATGTATAGCGTCAAACAGCAGCGAGCCACAGCCTACGTGACGTAGTTATCTTAATTCTATGCTGAGGGCTGCTACGTAGGTGTGCCAACTTTCTGACGTCACACGAACTGAATAATGACTCGATAAAAATCAGAATAAAATATAGATACAATCAATAAATGTGATTATAAAATGATGCAAATTATAAAAGATGGCGGTGTAGTGATTAAATCAAATCGTAAAATCAAGTTTTGAATTTGAATTGTTGATATTTTGAGTTCGGGTTTTTGCTTTGCATTTTAATAATTTGGGACATGTGGGTTCTTTAGCATTTGATTTGATTTTTATTTGCCTCGTTGGTCTAGCTAGAGGGTCTGCTTAGCATGAGGTCCTGGGTTCAATTCCCAGGTCGGGCACTTTTGAATTGTCAAAGGGTCGGTCAGTCAGAAAGATGCCCACAGAACTAGTTGCTCATTCCAAAGCGCAGTAGGCACCTATGGAGAAGAACAGGCAAGAAACTCCATGGACTCTTTTTCAAATCATTAAATTGTTACAAAATATTGGTTACATCATTCTGAAACAATGAATGAATGAATCAATGAATGAATGTGAGAACGATGTAGAAAGGCATGCACGTTAAAACCATCCGTACTAAGAAAAATAAAACAATTCAGAAATGAAAATGAATTAAAATAAGCCGTGGTGGCTAAGAGATGACCAGTCCAGCTCCACTGACGGCGCCCGTATACGAACATGACGCATAGATTAGCACAATTCAGCTCAACCATTTTGAAGGGAACCTAATGGTCCAACACACACCACCACCAGCGAGACATTAGAGTGAGCATGACATACTCTGAGCCGCCAGGGCATATTCAAATCAATGAAAGACGTACCCAGTAAATGGTAGCTTTATAGTTTAGGTACATAGTGCTCACACGTGTGCTATGTAATTATACAATACTATAATTACGTCTATTCAGTTAGTTTCATACTGCAAAAGAGACACAAATAAAAAAATAGTCATCAAACTAATCCACCACATATGTAAGTAACTATGTTACATTCACAATCAATCACAATTATTACAGACCGACTACCAGAACATTAAATGCAATTACTGTTGCATATTAATATTAAATAACATGTTAGTAATAATAAAGGAAAACGTTTGTTTACGTGAGGTGCCTAAAGCTCTACGCGCGGGTCAGTCCGCTGGGTTCTCAGTGGACACAAGAAGCATGAGGAAAATGTATCTTGGTATCGCTAACGTGATCTTAAAAGACTGATAATAGATTACCTATGCTTTGTTCCAAAAGTATTGGAAAAAATGTAAACAAATGGATCGGAAAACAAGCGTCGTAACTAAACTCTATATGTGAATGCCAATTTGTAGAGCCACTTATAAATTGCGATTTAATTGATTTGAATAATTAAACCCGAAATTCTGCGTTTGAATCACCTAAAACATGTTTTTAATTTTGCAATTGAGGTTAATTTTATAACCTCAATTTTCTTCGATGATTTTTCAATTTCAATTTAATAACAATATTCAAACAATAATAATTGTTGGAGAAAGCGGTGAGGTATAAAACTGAAACCTCCTAAATACACATGGATACAACTAATTCCCTTTAGTGAGCGATTGCGTAAGAATTAAACCTGAACAGAATTTGTTAACACTTTCATCAGATGTCTTTTTAATAGACTATACCCACACTTATAATTATGTTGTGTTACTTAGTCTATGCTTAGAGCTTTGAATGTGGTCATATTTTACCTTATGACTTTATATCATCAATCATGTTAACGAGTGTTAACATCGGTCAGTTAGTCTTATTAGGCTTAGGAAATTCCTATATTACCGTGATACCATCAGAATTTCTGGAAATCCACAATAATATTGAACAATATCGAAATACGGGCCGCACACACACAATATTATTGACAATGTGTATTTTATTTACAAAATTATTGTGTGTGTGCGGCTAGTCTTTGTAGCAGCCTGGAGTCTAGATGTTTCCTAGCTAATAGAAAAAGGTTTGACTGTTATTAAAAACTGTCCAAGTGCGAGTCGGACTTCCACACAAAGGCTTCCGTACCATAAGGCAAAAAAAGCCGAAAAAACCACGTTTCTTGTATGAAGACCCTTTTAATATTTTTTTACTTTATTTATTATTTGTTGTTATAGGGGCAATAGAAATATACCGACATTCATGAGATACAGCCCGCTGACAGACATACGGATGGACGGACAGCGGAAGCTTAGTAATAGGGTTCCGTTGGCATTCTTTAGGTACCTACGGATATCTAAAAAGTACGATAAATATAATGTGTAGCTACGTAAGGCGTGACGTCTTGTTAGAAACGGATCAATAAAGATCTTACTGCACTTTCCTATAAGGAAGTCACAATATAACAACTAAGATAGTATTGTCTCCGCCGAGCAATGACAGCGTATCACTCTGTAAGCACAATAACATCTGTTATTACTGTCATTCCCACAGACCAGTCTTACTCAACATGTTTAGTTTGGTCACAGAAACGCAAATAAAGTAGTTTTGTGTACTAGCAGTGACCAACAAGAGCAATATTTAGACAGCTAGTTCATAGGTGTCATAATTTAGATACTGTTAGTAATTATACACGTTTAACACACATGTTTACATGGGGGCCCGATTACGGTAGTCCAAAACAATTTTTAGACGCCGCCAAAGACTCAGCGAGTATTTATAGTTAGTCTGGGGGTATTTCGAAAAGCCATTGGTATTGGCCAAATATAATTTTAGAGCACTGTAAGCAGGCCACCCTGTATCTATACATATGTGTAAATCAGGTTTGTTTTGTCTTTTGGCTTCGAAGTCCATCTCATGTCCATCAATATCAGACTTGCTTGTAAGTATTATCCTCTGCTCGTATTAAATTTTAACATCGCCATGAAAGCATAATACAGCGGTTTGCTGAGGTCGTTACATGATTAGCCTATAACGTTCCCACTGTTTGGACAAAAGCCTCTCTCGGGGAGAGGGAACCCCAGTGCGGGTTGGTCTACCAAGAACATGTCGGTTTCCTCACGATGTTTTCCTTCACCGTTGGAATATGGCTGGTGATACACTTCGTCAGTACACTTCGGGTGATGTCACTGATTTCGATTGATAGCTTTGATGTTAGGCCGTGTCCTAAGTGAGCGATCATTGCGTTTGGTTTATTTTTGTCCGGTAAACCCGAACGCGTCGCCATGCCTACAAAGGACGAGCTTGGATGTTCCGAAAAAAAAATTGGTAAATGAACGGGGTCAGCCCATAGTTATAGCTGCCGGCCGACCTATTCTTTATAAGTACATCTCACCATGAAAACTTAGGTGAAGTGAGCTGTCCATAGCGTAAATCCCTAGCATCAGGTGGAATGACAGCTAACTTCAAGCTCACTTCACCTAAGTTTTCACGGTGAGTTTGTTACGAATATACCGGCTGGTATAAAAAGTTTGACAGTCGCCTCTGCACTGATGGCAATGTTCCACAGCATGTAGCCACCAAGTCTAGCAGTTATATACCTACTGGTAACGCACTGATTCACTCAAAATATTCTATTACGTCTGTGGCCAATCACTAAACCGCAGCCTGCTAAGTAGGTACTTTTATAATTTGTTTATATTGTTTTATGTGACCTACTTAGACTTAAAATTATGTTCATATTTTTATATACGCGTATGAATGTCTTTGCGTTCATGTGGTTAAATACAGAGAGTGGTGGAAAAATCTTTATATATGAAAAAATAAAGTCCTTTTTAGGGTTTCGTATCCAAAGAGTGCCAGCGGGAACCTATTACTAAACCACCGCTGTCCATCCGTCCGTCTGTCAGTCAGCGGGCTGTTTCTCATGAACCGTAATAGGTAGACAGTTAAAATACTTATTCACAGAGTGTGTATTTCTATTGCTGCTATAACAACAAATATTAAAAATAAAATAAAGCTAAAATTTATAGGTTAAAAATTAATAAAAATCTCCATACAAGAAACGTGTCTTTTGCCCTATGGTACGGAACTCGTCCTGTCCGACTCGCACATGGCCGGTTTTTGTGTCTGTCTGTGTCACCGCGTTGTTCTTGTAAATAAACTATGCAAAGGATTTTGATGCAGTTTTCACCATCATTTACTTTATTCCGGAAGGTTTATTAATATTAGGGGTTAAAGTATGAAATTGCCGATTTGTACTGAAAAATTGACATTCGTTTTTTTTTAAATTTAACATATTTATTTAATCAAAATAATTACCATTATTATCTATACATTGCTGCTATCTAATAGGAAGGTCATTTATGCCTTTGCGATAGAACTCTCGTGATCTAGATTCGACAAACTGTGTGAAAGCATTTTGTACTGCCTCCTGAGAAGAAAACTGTTTATTACGTAGAAAATTGTCCAAATCACGAAAAAAATGGTAGTCCGTTGAAGCAAGGTCTGGCGAATACGGAGGGTGAAGAATAGTTTTTAATTGCAGTTCCTGTAGAGTTAAAATGGTTTCTCGTGCTGTATGAGGTCTCGCGTTATCATGGAGCAATAATGGTGAAGATCGATTCATGAGTCGGGGCTGTTTCACTGCTAGTTTTGCTATCATTGTTCGGAGTTCGGCACAGTAGACATCTGCCGTTATTGCTTGACCAGATCGGAGAAAGCTATAGTGAATAACACCATGCTGAGACCACCAAACAGTTACCATTACCTTTTTATTGGTAAGCTTTGCTTTTCCATCATGAAAGCGTTTAAACCAAAATCGAACGTTGCGTTCATTAGCAGTCCCCTCTCCAAACGCAAAATTGATATTGTGAGCTGTTTCTGCCGCGTTAGTTCCGCGTCGGAACTCGTATTCAAAATTAACTCGAATTTTCGAAGTATCCATCTTTCTTGTCTAAGCTGAACAAAAAAAAACAACTGGAAGTCGATAATCGAATGTTGCACATTTTTTAAATGAAGAACTTCATAGGTACTATGTGAAAAAAGATTCACTCAAAAATGTCAAACCATGAAGGTTCTATGTCCATTCGAAGTACCTATTACAATGAAACGGCAATTTCATACTTGAACCCCTATTATTAAACTTTCATTTAATAAAGAAATCTCAATGTTTTTTTAAGTTTTAAAAACCATGCGATGTGGGGGCGGGTGGCTAGTCAATAATAAATTACTGCAATCAATAATACGTTCGGTTTTGGAACTCTACGACTGATTGATTAGGAGGGTAATTAACGACATACTTATCAAAACCATAACTAGGTGAATTGACATTCCAATTCTAACTTAGAAGAAGAATATTATTTTTTTATTTTTTATTGTTGAATATTATTATTATGTTACTAGTAATCTGTAACACTTTCACTAAAGTGATAGAGTACACGCGCCCGGTGGCTAGCTATAGATATTGTTTATCGTCAAATAACATCACGCCTTGTTTCCCCGAAAGGGTTGGGCAGAGGTGTCCCTATAGTACACCCACATGTCACCAGGTATGTTTAAGTCCCATGTAATAAGGGGCGAGCCTATCGCCATCAACCCAGCACAGATCTAGACTCCGGGCTGCTACTGAGAAATTCCGGTTTGCCCGACCTGGGAATCGAACCCAGGACTTCATGATCAGCAGTAGCGCTTGCGACCACTAGACCAACGGCAGTCAAATATCTATGCTGAAATTGTACCTGGGACAACTAGTGCAGCAGCCGATCGCTTACCCCCTGGGCATATCCAGCCATTTGATTGCCTATTCATTGCCTAATTAATTGAAGACTTCATGCATCATACTCATTGAACAAACAAGAAATTACACTGCTACACTTGTTGGTGGTAAAAATAGGTAATATTATGCTACTGTAGTAATTCCCCGAGTGAATCCATTCACAAAGAAATTGACCAACTATTGCTTACTACCTAATCTGACCACACCTTTATGCATAGTAAGTCGCCGTAACGTCAAAGACGACGCATATTTCATTCATCAATCTATTCAGTATCGTTTTCCTGTAGGTTATGCAAGAGTTTAGTTACACTGAACATTTAGATACTTTGTGCACGATATTTTGGATTATGTAAAAACTTGGACAAACTAAAGGCAAGGTCTAATAAGGATGTTGTAGGAAGGAAGGGGCGATCTGTACTTTGTATATTAAAATAACATCACGCCTTCACGTCTGGAGAGATTGGCAGAGGTGATAAACATTTATGTTTTGCTAGCTTTAGTAGATTCTGTATAACATGAGGCAGTTCTATCACCATTTACCGAGCACAATTCTTAAAACCAGCTGTGACTTTATTGACTTTCCTGATAGTAAAATCCGATAATGCTTTCTTCGAACTGGGAATTGAACCCGATAACGCAGCCGTTATCACGAGTTGATGTGCATGCTGCAGCATGCACGATCACATCAACTGTTGGATCCGTCAATGAAGATACGACCCCTCCGAAAGTAGTTGGAAGATTCGGTGCGAAGCGTTCACTAGTTTAATTACCTTTTGCGGACGGGTAAAAACACGTCTGGGGTAAGGACAGACTGTCAAATCGTGGTGTCATTCATTCTTAGTTCGCGTGCTCCAAACTAATCTTCTACTCCGTACAACCCACGGAAGGATATAGGGAGTACGATCCGCTCATAATTTTGGCCGAAACTACGGATGTCGTGTTCAGGGAGTAACTACGGATGTCGTGCTCAGGGAGTCACCTCCAGGTACACTTGTGACCTACTGACGACATCTAGATACTTTTCGGACGATAAATTCGTTTTTCTTGTTTCGTAATATTTATTGAACTTGCTATTGACTTAAGACGGTTTACAGTAGCACAATGAAAAGTGTGAAGTATGACTGTAACTTTCGGGACTTTTCAAACACGAGGTTTTGAAACCTGCCAAGTGTACACGTGACCTTTTACATTTCATAATGATGTACTTTTTGAGTTAATCTTAGAGACGACCGACTTTCGTTGAAGGAAAACGTCGCGAAGAAACGTCGACTTGAAACGTTCTGGAAGCGTGCTCATGCCAAGTGAACAAGCAAAGTGATCAATGTCGTTTCGACTCTGTAGGGGAAAAAGCTTTTGCTTTCTCCCTGAAAAGCCTAGCAACCTATATTGTTTTACTTACAAAGTTTTTTTTAAAGGAAACTTCCCCTGATTTTGTAACCAAGGTTCTTTCTCTCTTTTTGACTTTACCAATGAGACTCACTCATTTCATAAATTATTTAAAGTAGACAATCTTCGAATTAACAAAACTTTTAAATTAATTTATTCAATTACTGACAGACAACGCTCAGCCTTAACTGGGTCTAGAATAATCAAATGTCGCACAAGGGTTCCTTATATAACGAAAATGAGCACTAAGGATGGATTTTTAAAAAATCATTAGGAATTAAAGTTTTGTTAAGTTAAGATTGAAACCTTGTAAGGAAGTTCGTCATTTTTGCTTGTGAAAAACTTGTACTAGACTATATATGAATAGTTATGAAGATCTTGTCCTTACTATCAATAGGTACACAAATGTATGGGTGGCCACTTATTACTGCGGAGTACACCTCCTACACATGTTATTTTATTCTAAGAAAACACTCAGATAAGTACTTACAAGAAGTATACTGCAGAGATCAAAGGGTGTGAACAGAATTGTAATATTAATTGAATTAATGATAATCTTGCATCACCAATTGATTTACATTCTTAGCAGGTTGCTACGGTTTTTCGTAGCAAACATTTATATTAAAAAGTTGATAGTAATTATGTACCTGTGATTATGTTTTTATAATAATAAAGATTCCTAATTATTATGACCAATTTCGGTAAACGTGTTTCGTAGCTCTTTATGAAATGGCTTGCTACGTGCTACGAACACTTTTTCGTAGCGGGTAAGTACTCTTTGAACTCATCACGTGTTCATTAGTTTACTTTTATAATCAGCTGTGAATCTATACTATAAATAATGTTTCTTTATTTGAACGCACTAATATCTGGAACTACCAGTCGGATTTGAAAAAATATTTTTGCATTTAATAGCTCAAGTCTTGAGGAAGGTTATTGGGCGATTCAACATGCTACGTCCGTTAGAAGTCACGCAAAAATAAGTCAGAAAGATTGCTGAACGAAAACGAAGCACTAGCGCGGGCGGGCGATGCGATGCGACGCGGTGAGTCCCTAAAAATCATGCAGAAGTCGCGAACAGAAGCTAGTTTATTATATTTTTCAACCTTATTGATTTTTGAATGATAAAGAATTGTTGTAGATGACTTCTTTGCGGATCACGTTATATGTCATCATGATATAAATATTCATCAACGAATTCATTAACATTTTCAGAATAATTCTAAAAAGTCTTACAACCTGTTCTTACTATCTTGTGGGTTTTTCAAAATGGGCCAAGAAACCTGACTGTTACAAATGACACTGAATCATATTAAATAAATAAATAAAATAAACAACTACATTGTTTCTACGTGATTATCTGCATGTTGTAATAATGATTAATATTATTAGTTTCAGTTGTGGTTAATTAAATATTATAATAACAATATATTTTCCCCTAATTCTATATAAATTTGTTAACGATTTCTAAAATTTTCGAAAATATCATAGCTTATCTCATTCAGTATACATATATCTTGTAGTGACGTTATTAAAATAATTAGTGTTACTATATTTGTATATTATGCTGATAGCAGAATATAATTGCGTAGGCCAGTGTTACAAATGGTAAAGTATACTATAACTTTTATGTCTCCACGGAGAATAATACATAAAATACAATTATGTACCTCGACATTTCGTTGACCATCCACATAATAAGTTTAAAGTCATAACCATCTGATTATAAGATAAGCATTAACCTATTTAGTCATCTCTGCCGCGGTTCGCCTTGCCCTCGGCGACAACCACTGTTTGCATTGACAAACATAAACATTACATATGCAAAGCGGCATGGCCTAATAAATCGCGAAAAAATTGCACTTGACTATCGCGCAGTGATCATGATTAGCGGCGCTCTGCCCACGTCCCGCACCGCTCGGCGTGAATACAACGAACGCATCTTGTAAACAACAAAAACCAGTACGCCAGTGGCGTGGATAGTCATAAGGCGCGCTCACCGCCTACCGCCCATTCCGCCGCGAACCACCGGCCACGCCGCACGTACGTCGCCACAATGATCGATTACGCGCGCCCCCTATACGATCAAAACATGCCTTGCGATCTGTACTTTCCTTCCACTTCGCCCGCGCCCGCGAGACTTGATGACTTCCAAGTTTTCAAGAAGGGAACTGCATCTCACATTTACGGGAACTACTACTCCAACGCTTCTTACGACACTTACGCAGAACCAGACATTGACAGTGCCATGAACGTGTACCACAACTTGGTCAGCTGTCGCGAGTACCCTCGGGACAACAGGGATGACTGGAAGTACAAAGTCGTGGACGCCTGGAACGAGGATGACACCGTGTCCTGGATGATAGACACGGTCCAATGCATGGGATTTTGTGAAACTGAAATACCGTTCTACAACTTCAGAGTTAAAGGATATGAGCTAAGAGCCATGAAGAGAGAGGATGTGCTTCACAGGATGGTTCACCCGAGTACCGACCAGGCCATCTCGAGACGGATTGCAGACAGTGTGTTTGAGAAACTGCACAATCGCCTCAACGAGGAGATACTCCGTCAGTCCTCAATCATCAGGTACGCAGATGTAGATCCTTACCATAGCCACGAGTCTGCCAACACAATGCTCGACTTGGACTCTCTGGATCACAAAAACAGACTCTACAACTCCGACTACACTCCTAACGACAGCACTCTCCTGCACCAAACTGATTCGAGCGACGAGGCTGAAGACGTGTTCCGCTCATCAGAGACCGCTTCCCCCGAGTGCTCGTACGGCAGCGACGGAAGCAAGTCTGGAGACGAAGATGACAAGAGGAAAATATTCAAAAGACCGCCTGGAAGGCCGAAAGGCAGCGGCAGGAAGACATTCAAGCGCCCGAGGAGCGTTTCTGTGCCCGAGTTCTTGAGAAATCTCCTGCTGGACTCCAAGTACTGCCCATCTATCATCAAGTGGGAGGATCACTCTCAAGGAAAGTTTAGGTGAGTTTTGCAAACATTTATAGTTTTTTTGCGCATAATATGTTACGAGGGAGGTTTAAAAAAGTAAGTGGTCGTGACTTGGAGATTTGTTTACTGTGGCCACATCTCGCTACGTCGCTCATACATTATTTATCACGTCCGAGGCACGTGGTGGCGCGCTGGCAACAATAAACTATTTTACAGCTAAACTATTGAAGTTGCAATGTGCTCAGTGGATGCTTATTGATCATTAGTTTCAGTCTTACACGACTTGTGTGTGTGGCGTGGAATTGTCTTCACAAGTTAATGTTTGCAACGGTGTCAAGAATATTGTGTTCAAACTCTAATATCTAGCTGCTTTATTTCTTATTGGATTCTATTAGACGATAAAACTACAAGTTACCATGTAATGTTATCATCCTTTAAATTACCATAATTGTCACTAAAGTGACCACCAGAACTCCTAGATTGAAAAGAAGTATAGCTAACATGCAATTATTCATGAGCATAACGATCGATCAGTCTTCATTTGTGGCGAGTGATCAAGGTACGACGTAATTTCACATGCAGGGTCGTCCTGTTCTATATGCAGATGATCATCTACCTGCATAATGCATCAAATCATTTCTTTAGCCCCTTCGACCTTACATCAATCGTTAACTCAATTAATATATAGGTATAAATATAAGCAATTAGATGGATTGAATATTTATAATAATGTGTTTCTGTGCAAGCAAGATGCATTATAAACGAAAACTATTCTTGGACAAAAGTTTCGAAGATGAATAATTTTCGCCCACAGCGTCCGAGCGGAGCTGAGAAATGTTTGGAAGATTCTAAAGTTAGTTGTTGTGAGTTTATAATCTCCTGGTACTCTGTTAACAATATTTGGTATAAGAGAATCGATTAACTTAAAATAACGGAATTATTATGTTACAGTTGAATGTTGAATGACTAGATTTAATACGTAGCATTTATGGTACCTTGATACATGACATAACCTGTTTTGATATAATATATTAGGATAATTAATATAATATTAATAAAATTTTATACTCATTTCGACGAAATCAAAATGTCAAAAATATCAAAAGCATTCGACTCTTCCTAGAATCTTTGTGTACTTAAAACTTTGAAAAACAAACGAAAACAATGGCGATCGTTGTAAGGCCACGATTCTATCGTTTTACCCTTTTCTATAACACTTATAAAGACAACGAGCAGGTGGCCTTGCTTATCTCCACAGAGGTCATTATTAAGGATCATTTGACACGCGATCGCTACCAATTAATCAGTAATTAAATCATTACATCCAATTGGTCTATAAACGATACCACAAGAATATTTGTTGAGATATATTTGAAAATTGCATACTTTTAGAAGTACTTTTCTTTGTTGTTCTTATTGCACAAGTCAGGAAAGTTAGCAACATCCTAATGTCAAGATCAGTAGCGTTAGTAGGCATTTAACGACTGTTTTATAGGGCCACTCACCTCCATCGCTCGCAGTACCAGTATGCGACTCAGTAGGAGTATGGTTCGACCATAAAACTCATCATTCAGAACTAGATTAGTGGTATATTTATCGACAAGTGAATTTTTTACACATAATATGATTTTTGGGATTTTTCAAACTCGGCAATTACATCTACATCTTTAGTATTCAGCTCAGTCATCCTAAATTCTTCCAAACCTGTTCAGTCCGCTTGTGTTCCAAGTTCGTTGGCTTTCATATGCACTGACCCATCGCCTCTAAAAGGATCATCCAAATAAATCATCAGTTTAGCAAATATTCTCGAGTCCTCACAATAACTTATTCTGTGGTTTTGTTTGTTGTTTTTATCTGTCGCCTCAACCTTGCCGTGCCGGTTCGACGCTGGCCTCGCTCAATGGTTCACATGTTGATGATATAACTTCACTCATTAAAATTCGATCTTATTTGTACCGCGTTTAAGTCTAAAATATCTTATCGCGTGTTGTCAAACATTTTACAACTTCATTTATCAATGTATGGATCTCGTTCTGTTTCATTATGATGCTTATTGTAATAAGCATTAGAATTGTTTTACTTTGTACGAGAGTTCGAGTGCAATTCGCGTTTCAGTGGGAACGATTCGCTTTACTGGTTAGCTATACTACTATGAACTATAGTGTCATCCATTTTCGCATAAATCTTAATAACTTTGCACACAAATGATTTAGGTACAATTAATTATAGATGGCAACAAATTACTAACTGAACTAGAATATAAAATCACATGAAGCTTTCTCTTTGTAAACTTCAGTTCAACTGAAATAGTTCTAGTTTCATCTCGCTCACACACCAGCGTTGCAACTACTTAAAAATTCATAGTTTTTAGCTTAATGTTTTCTTCATTATATTCTCAAAGGTCATCACAGTAATATACACTCGTATTATCATAAAGTATGACTGTATGCAGTTTCTATTTCTCGTCCGAGGTGGCCTGAAGATCTTACAACCGGTTTCTATGTTAGTTTTAATCAGATTTAGGATGAGGCTACAGAAGTCGGGTGGAGGCGATTTTGTAGCTAAAGAACAAAACAAAACACACAATTGATTGGCATTGCAAATGTTGCGAAAATGTTTAGTTGTATTCAAGAATGTTGTAGTATATATTAATCGACAGCAGTAAGCGGAAACAATTTATTCTTAATAGGACTTGTAATGTAGCGTAATATAGCATAACAACGACGTATTATATCAGCGCCGCTGCCGCCGCAGCAGTGCACTCCCAGCCTTAGAATTTAATGCGAGTTTACTTTACTATAATTAATGCTGACTTCATGTTTAGTAATCAAATATATTATGTGCACAACTTTGATTACTATAATATTATAAGTAAAGAAAAAAATATGAAAGGGATAGTGGTAAAATTGATGATCATGATGCAACTAAAATAATTTATAGTAGCAACAAAGAAATTGAAGGGCGCAAATCATTGAACTAATAACACACATTCCGAAACGATTGTGTAGTTTCTCTTTGTTGGTACTTCAAACCTAGCAATGATCAATGAATTACCTAACATCACTAAAATCTAGCATCCGTCACTGCGGTTTAACGACACAGAAGTCAGTGCAACTGTTGATAAACTATGTCAAAGATCAAGACACGTTTGCATAGCATACAGATAACACATTACATGTGCTGGGGAATTCCTAGCCTCAGTATGCTAACGAGATGACCATTCATTTCGAATGAAACGCAAAGCGCTTCCAAATTGACAACATCTTTGTACTCTTGTGTTTATTTTGACTGCCTGACTCATTGGGACATAATTATCTAAATGGTGTCAACAGACCATACTTATTGTCTTGTTGATAAATTGTGATTGTACGTAGTCCAAATACAAAAAAAAAAAAACTATCGTAAGAATATTCATAGATCATGTTTATCTAGATGAGATATATAGTATTCTATGTTCATCATATAATGCATCTTCCATTACGTTTAGATTTATAACCGCAATGAAATTATCGAAAGCGTAGTAGAATCCAATTTGTTTTATCATTAATATACTGAACTAACTATGTCGTTCATTAAAACAGCTCACGATGCTACATACATTCAAACGAGAATTCATAATGTGTGAAAACTGACTGACTGGCCGAAAAAATAATTCACTCAAGTCCTAAAAAACACATGGAAATAATAAACTATCCATAAAAGGTCACTGAATGGCAAATTCAAGCAATCATGTCAATACGCAGCCAAGTATTATACATTTTTATTGGTTCTCAAAGCTTCGGTTTTTTTGTCTGTGTTATTGTGTTGTTTTACGATTGTGCGTTTTTGCCTGTCTCGTCTCGACCTCGGTTTTTATGAGTTCAAACTGGTTAAACGTTAGGAAGCGATTTAGTGTTAAACTTATAAATGTAAGCTCTATGTCTGCTTGCATTTATGATTATGAATTTCATTAAAATCTATAATTATGATCTACAGCTTCATGCAAGTTATCTAGGTAAACAAAAGAAATATCAATGTATAAGTCAGGCTCTATTTCATCTCAATTAAAATCGTTTTTCTTTGTCACAACACCATCACTTACGCCCTTTTAATATTACATCAAATTCTTACTCGTGCCGCTTTGATAAGCATCACAAAAATGTACCCACTTATAATGGAACAAATTCCGGGAACACAGCTTTCCCACGCGTTTTCCTCAGCGTTTCCCAGAATTGGTCTCCAATAATCAGAAATACTCCGAAAGTACAGGAAATTCGTTGACCCTTCACGTTGGCAGATTACTGCGGAACGTGTAACGATTTACCTAATTAAAAATACAAAAGATAGTTTATAGCGAAAAAAGTTTTGGAAGTTGTTTAGCTCAGACTACGGCCGTACAGCCTGAGCAGCAGGCTGCAGGCTACACAAGCCTTGACAGTTTACCCTAAAGCTTTGTTTGAGCTTGAATCTAGTCAAAACTCAATCAAACAAAAGTGCACAGCGCACCAAACTCCCAACTTCTCAAAGAGCTTCAATACTCAAATTGTTTGATCAAAACTTTGGTCTATCTTGTTAACTAAAACTTGAGCATGTACTCCGAGGGCCTGGCGGCTGGTACATACAGTTGCCTGCGAAGGGTAGCCGGGCCGCAACTAGGGCGCCCCCCCTGCACCGTAGTACTATTATAGATTTTTCTTTTTCTTCCGGGGTTGCTACGCACCGCCAAGGCCGGTGCGAGCTTCCGGTTACTTAGCTGGGATACACGTGGACGCTTCGTCTATTTTTATCGGAGAAATACACGAAGAAAAATGTTTTGCTTACTTTTCTGAGGGTAGTTATTAATTTTGCGGTCTGAGGGATGTTGTAATTGGATAGGAGAATTTTGTGTTATTTTTGTATGTAGTAAGTTGTTTTTAGAACCTTTTTGCTGTATTCGACACTTGCATGTATTACTTTACTAGTCGGAAAACATAGCCAAAACTTTTTAAATGTTAGAAATAAGTATTTAGCATAAGTTATTTCGTAAAAAGTTGTATATTATATTAGATAGTTTTGATTCTCACTTCAAACATAGTACATGAAGTTGGCCCAGTAATGACATAAGTTACTAGCTCTGCGTGTCCCTTCTGAGGTCAAACATTAATTAATATGCTACTTTAAACCTTATTTGTGACGAATTAAACCACATTTTGAATGAAAAAGACTAGCATAAGCAGTCATCCGTCATGACTTTTAGTATTTTATTAATTACTGCATTCTTACACATTGTAGAGAAAAACACAAAAATCTCATGCAAAAACAGGAAAGTTAAAAGAAACAGAGCATATCACAGATTACGCAAGAAAAACGAAGCAATTGCAGTGCTATTCGACAAAGAGTGGAGTATTTACGCAGCAGCCCTGCCCGTCGCCATGGCAACGTTCCCGGGAAGCCTACAGTCACGTGTCGCGGGAACTTGTTTCCGCTTTTCGCGTTTTTCTTTTTCTCTCGTTCCACGCGAATTTTTTCTCCCGCCCCTCTCCCGGGGGAGGGGTACTCGTGCGCCACCCTCCCCCCGACAGCTCGTGTACGCGACTTAATTGCGTCTGTGAGTGTGGTCCAGAAAAATTAGAGCGCGAGTAGCGATGTTTCAGAGAATTCCTTTTTTGAAAATAAATATTTTTCTTTTAGGAATTTTATTTTTCTCGTGAATTCGTTCAGTGAAATAATTAATGTAGCGATAAGGGATGTGAATTGTAATAGGTATTTTCTGCTGACTTGATTTTAGCTATTATGTTTTGAAATGAGAAGTTTCAGGAAAAAAAAAAAGATTCTAGCATTCCATTGTATTGTCATGACATCACTATGTCATATTATTATTTTAAAATATGATCATAGTTTTCAGTATTTCCTTAAACCATTTATATTTTAACGTTGAGTTCTCTATAGGTACCTATTATATAAAAAATAAGTTTACAAATGATGCCAATGTTACAATGGATAAAACTGGTTATCGGGCCAGTTATGAGTTAATGAACAAAAGAAAAAAATGTGGCAGCTAGTTAAATTCCATATCAGTAAAAAGTTCTTTTCATAATTAAATCATCAACACCAAATTTGGCGTTTACTGATAAACCCTTTTAATTACAAACTTTATCACATAAAAGTAAAATTGTATACTTTATCAAGGAGCACAATTCAATTAGTTTTTTAACAATAAAAAATATAACGAGAGGTCATAAAGGCTGCGCCTGCGACCCATATGAGTAAGATAAGCTCTAATCTTTTGACCTTGTTACTAAACTAAGCACTGTTTACACGTCGGAGTTACAAGCCAATTAGTGTACAATATTATTGTGTTTACACCACTAATTAATATTGTATAGGTATCTGCACCGCCGTAATATTGCAATATATAAATATATATTCTCATATAAACAAGAATTAATATGATAAATGCTTATTTTAAATGATGTGGGCAATTAGCAACTAAATATATAAATATAGTGGAAAACTAAAATAAGTATAAATACTGATAAATCGTTTAAATAACAATGACATAATAGGATAAAAGCGGTATCAACGCTAAATATAATAATCTGGAAATAGTATTTTTAAATAAATATTTATAATCGTGTGATTTTCCTTTATATAAAACCCACTATTTGATATCTAAATAAACGAGGCGTGTGCTATTGTATCCCTAACAAAATGCCCAATTAAATAGTACATTCGAGGATAAAAACTGGATCATATTTATCATTATTTATTGTATTCTAAACAATGGATAATACTTCGTGCCTATTTAATTTAAAATATTTTTTAACATTATTTGTTTCCATGATAACGATATGAAAAGGAAAATCAAACAAAAGATACTAAAAACACTCTAAAACTAGTACAAACAACGTTGCACCGCACCTTCTGGCTCGTTCATTACTCTGTGCCCGGTTTGCACCAAATTCCCTGTAACATTTCTTTTTCGTGAAAATCTATTTATAACTAGGGCAGCCTCGTGCTACCTACTTTCAGCATTATGTACCTTAACTGTATATACAGAGGGCGTCATTTCGCGTGCACTAGGCGTCTTGGTGCGTATATATGTATTTTTTCTCATAGTGGCTCTATTATATTGATTAGTAAGTCTCCCTTCTTCCGGGGAGGCCAGTGTCTTTTGCAAGATTTTTTTTTCTTCAGCCATGTCTTTGTTTTTACGCTACTGTTTTGGTAGTAAATGAGTATTTACTTGAGCTCAAGTAAAAAGGGTTGCGTTGTTCCTTTTAACGTAATTAGTAGATGGTTTCATGTAGAACTACTTAGCCTGAAAGGATGGAAAAACGCTGGGAAATTAGGAAATTCTTAAGAGTGAAAGTCTTTATATCCAATCAACAAAGAACTCTCTGAAGTAAACTTTGCTGACGTAAATATCTTTTGAATAAAGTCAAAGTAATGTGAAAGTAGTCTAAAAAGTTTTTCAGCAGATACTTTAGGAACAGTTTGGAGTCTAGACTCGGAAATATTTAGAAATAGCAGAAAACGTTTAGTTCGACAAACAAAGCGGTAGAATACAACCCTTTGCTTAATTTTTAAGACTACCTTCAAAATTAGGCTTTTATTATTACTATCACAAGTCGATAGTATCTATCGAACAGTTGTGGCTGCTGGCTGAACAGCATCCGGAGCCTTTTGTAGGTGGAGACAGCTCTTAGGTAACAAAGTGCTATAATAAGTGAAAGTTTACAGGAAAGCTTAACATGTTGACTTTAGTTCTGAGTGAAAGACAAAACAAATAAAAAATAAGTAGGTACAGTTGTAGCCAAGAGTGGTTTTAGAAGATATTTCTTTATGGTATTGCACAGCGATTTTCATAGCATGATATTATGATATTATCTTTCGTAATTAAAGCTTCTTTTGCCAAAAAAAAATAATGTTTAATACCCAAACGGTTTTTACAAAATACAATAATTTGATTAAAAAAAATATTGTTTATAAATTATATTGACGCCTCATTATAATTATACGATAAACCTGTGACACCTATTTAAAAACCAGATACATTCTCACCCACATTTTCTTAAAACATGAACGTAGATACAAGTATTTTGCGCGTTGGGATTCCCCCGCGGCTGATTCTACACACATTCGAATCAAACGCGCACACATGTACACCTGCGCCGAATCCAACGCGCGCTGACGTGTGCCACCGTCAGTTATGCAAATCAACTTCATTAATAATGTCTAGTTTTTTATAACGGGATAATTAATTACGTAACACCAAATAAGTGATACGATTATTTAAAAGTTATCCCTTAATGAGGAAAATGGTTTAAGATTTTTTTACTTCTGCTAAAAATGTTATGTGAGTCATCTCGATTGAACGCAGAACTACATAGTAGAACGGACGAGGAATCGATGCAATTAAATTCCTGTGTGCGAATACCTGCAATATGTCTATAAAAAAATGTGCATAATATTCAAGTTATGTAGTTTATTTATTATGCTTGTTTGAGTTGCATAATAAAGCGACCGAGAAATATCAAAACAATGTATAAAAACAAGGACACGATTTTATATTGATAATATGCTCATTAATAACTATGATAAAGCCATCACAGATGTGTGATAAAGATATCGAACTTTATCAGATTATCATGGCATGACTTGTCCAGTTATTTTTGTTACATAAAATTCTTTTGATTTTCGTTGTGGAGTGAAGCGTAACGTAACAGTCTTCCTGGCATGTTGAGTCGCGGTTCATTGCTTTTTACGATGCGATTTTGTAACGGCAAGATGGTGGTAAACATTCTATCTTTCCTGAAAGTCAAGTTTCATATTCTATCCACTACGTAGGACGCAACCGCGGCGGCGCGTGCGACGGACTGAACGAATACAAAGTTACGTTCACATTTGAGTATTTATTTGTATTTTTTCGCGGGTCAAAGTGACCGCTGTCCAGTTTTACGACCTTTAAGTGAAAAACTACGCGTGTTTATCCACGGATTACATCATTCAATAGTCTTTTTTCACAAACAAAGCTGATAACTGGCTTATCTCTGTCAATAACATGAATCATGCGCAACTAAATGATTAGCACTTCTATCTCTTTGCAAAGTTGACAAACTTTTGATAAACTAACAAGATTAATATAGCAAGATTTTATCAATAAACGGGTTTTAAAAGGCGCACTCGTAAATTGGTGTTAAATCGTGTTCTTAGAATCAAATCTAAACAATACTTTGTGACACATGTGACGATGATAAATGTTAAAGTAAACACTCTTGTAGATGGGTAGGTACCTTCGTATGTACTCTACTGTCATACCTGTCCATTGAAGCGTTGCACTTTGTGTCAAGTACGTGAGTGCAATAATGACAACACTCATGGCAAGTTTTCTGTTAAATTCAACCGCAAATCAACACAACCTCAATACATAAACCAGCTGTTTGTAAACTCCGAAAAAATGCGAGTTTAACACCTTATGACGCGACTTTATTGCAAAAATACGGGTCACGATATAAATACCGTTCAGTATAGCAATTAAAGTGGCAGTGTCTGTCCGCCGGCGCGCCAGAGCGAGACAGCTTGAGGAAAACGTGAAATAAAATAGTAAACACAACGATATCGTATCATCGCTATCAGAACGCTTTGGAATCGAACGATCAGAGATTATGCGGCGACGTCACTTCAATTTCGACCTGTTTTCACAGTGACGAGTTTTTTGTGACCCCGATTTTCCATTAATCTTATCAGTAAACGTAACAGATGTAATCCGACCTTAGGGTAAAGCTGGGTCATCATTAGTATCAGCAGGTAATTAGTTAACTTACTTTAGCTGAGTTTTCATGGAGTAGAACAGAGCGATGACGCAAAGCGGATTCAAGGTGTTTGTAAAAGATGGTAGCACGTGAGGAGCGCAGTTCGAATTTTAAACAGTTGAAATGGAAACGCGAGAACTGTTGATATGACTGAAATGTATTTTGACTGCGACTGTGATAGTAGACGCCAATCTGTACGATGAACATAATAATATGACTACGTATGTACAAAATAATAGTATCAGTACATAATACAATTATGTATGTATTAGTCTGTTTCTATGTGTGTATACGTTCGTTATACATACAGCACTGTTGACTAACTCATTTGCATTTTCTCGGAAGTCATCTAAATGACCAGTTTGAAGCATCCGTATCGTTCAACTATTGTATTTCATTATGCTAATTAATATGCTAATATTACAAATTTATGGCAAGATTTATTAGACACTAACCTAAGCGTTTTGAATTTTGAATGTGAGGTGATCTTTTTTCTGTGTTTCTGAGAACTGGTTGGTTCAGTTTTTTGGATTTTGATTGTGGTGTGACGTAAACTTGTTTTGAAGGCGGATTTTAGCAGAAATGTGCTAGATCGAAAAAAATGCATTATTCTATTTAAATTACTGATTTCATAATAAATCTTTCAAGTAAAAAAATCTCTAACTTAGGTATCTTTTTTTTTTAAAATAATTTTCTCTCCAAATACTATCTGTCGGTGAATGAATCTGAATAAACAGACATATCACGACAGTATTTCAGTTACCGTGAGGTAATAATTTGATTGGACGAAGCACACATAAACATGATTGACACTCCTTTCACAACTTTCTTTCATATGCTTAAAGTAAGTTTTTGATGAAGAAGTCTATTTTTCAATTCAAGTCAAAACATAATAATAATGCAAGATACGAATATTAAGTCAGTCTTAGGACATATTAGTGGTATTCCGTCTAATCAACGAGTGCAAGGTAAACCTTGCGGTCAACAGAAGCTATTTAAAACAAAATAACCTCAAAAAAGAAATCGAAAAATTCGCGAACATCTCTTGTTTACGTACGCAACTACACACAATACCTGGAACGCATTAATTCAGACATGTTCAGAATTTAAAACCATCGTACGGTACATTACTGCAGGGGAAACTAAACTTTATAACGATCGCAAAAGAGACAAAAGTTGATCGAACGCAACCAGTGTAGGAGTGTGGAGCTCCTTGCCAAAAATTTCCACCACAACTTTTAACTAATGTCTTCAGAATGTTGCAATGAAACAGCTTTTACTACACTTTGGTTTACAAATAAAGTCATTCTGGATGCTCTACCTGTAAAATAGAATGTAGTAGAATTTAAAGACTTTTTGTCACAAGAACAGATCACATGATAGATACAAACAACTGCAAAGTCTTTAAAAACTGTTCAGGCGTAAGCTCATAGATGACCAAATAACAGACTGAAAATCTACCTTATGTGTTATTGTGGGTTCAAAAATTCTTTTACAACATGTGCAAGATGATTCACTAAACACGATAACCAAATTAGAATCAAGGACCAAATATGGTCGCCCTAAATAAACCTACCAAATTTCGCAAATACTCCTAAAAACATCAAAGTATTTCTCAATCAAAACTTCTATAAAGGTTTTATAATTAGTCTTAAAAACTAACAGAAAGTTATTGAAATGTCGACACAATTAATTGCTTATAACCAAACTATATGAAACTTGAACAAGTGATGTTGTAGCTACTAATATAGATAAACTTAATTCTTCCATTTGTGTGGGAGTGGAAAGTGCATTGAGTAATATTATAGACGCAAAAGAAGTACATTACTGTATTGCTTCTGTGAAGAGATAAGATATCACAATGCAAGCGATTATGTCATATAAAAAAGGGGTTATACTCATATCTACCTACTAGTTCTTATAATCCACTACTACAGGGGCTTGCACCAAGAACCCCCTAAAAATTGGCGATGAAATAACGGTTCTAAGAGTATGCAATAATTCTACCGATGATAACAGTAACAGTAGAACAAATTGCAGCAACAAAACTATTAGCATCTTACATTGACATAACAAAAATATGGAAGAGGTATTCAAAACTAATTATACCGTTGAAAATGTCCGTTTCTATCGTGCAACGAGAACAAACGAATGTGTAACCAAGTCGGAATTTAATTTAGATGTCCACCAAACTGTGAGATATTTTCGATAACCCTAATGATTGAAGTCGTTAACACGCTGATAAGGCTGCAGCTATCAGCTATCTTCAAGTTGCCGACCCTATGATACAGGTTCATACTATTAACGAACCAGCCCATTTGTAAATTCTGCCAATCGTTGCAGAGATTGCAGCTGAAGATTTTGAGGACAGGGAACCGATAGCTGTTGAAACATATGAGGAGTTGAATTGTTACCAAAATATTATTCCAAGGTCAGAAAGACTTGATAATTAGTTTATTCTTTGTTTTGTTCAGAAAATATAAATTCATACTCAAATCAAACGATTTAAACGGTTCAGTCCATTATAAACCTTGGTGCAATTTTCTCTTGACATATGTGTAGGACATTTGAATGCGTCAGCATTACTCAAAGCCACAAAGAGCATTGACGTGTTGGGTTTCATGATCATTGCAATAATAACTATTTTATTGCGGATTAATAATTATAGATTGCCTATACCACGTACACATCAGAAGGGTACGTTCCCCTCAGTAGCATTGACGACGGCTTGAGTGTCATCATTATCATCATCAACCTTTTATAGCTTTAGAGTTTGGTATGCCAGAGGTGAAACGAAAAAGTTTTTGAATAGATATTAAGTTGAAATGTATTTCATAATAATGAATCAGATGATATTTTTTTTCTAATAATTTGAACAGCAATAAATATTAAATGGATTAAAAAAACCATAAACATTAATAACAAAATATAAATCGAAGCACCTGAATTCAAAGTTGTTTATGCTAATAATTATTTACAAGTTTATATTCCAAAATGAAAACCGGTTGCCGAAACGGGTTGAGTTTATGATTTTGGAAAAAAATAATGAACGCAGTGTTGCTAGGGTAACTACACCAAACAGCATGCTAATATTACCGAGCTTCAGTTTGCATGTAGTAGTAGCATTAGGCGAACTGGATAGCGATTGACGGCAATCATGACGAATTTAATAAAGTTTATTATAAAACAATTGCCAAACACGTTGCATGTTTTAATAGCACTTTAAAAAGACTTGGAAGCCGTATCTTTTACAAAAACCACACAGAAATGTGCCAATTACACTTATTCACACTATAAAAATGTATACCAAGAATCGTGTACAGTGTGCAAATTAATCGCAACATCATTGAGATCGGTACGTCCCCGCGGGTATGTCCCTTCTACCGGTTACAGATGTGAAACAAAACGACAAATTCACAGGTAATTCACTCTATATGTACGCATATTATGCGTTTTAAACGCACCGTTTGCCAAGGCTGCTTCTGCCAAGGCTAATCTGTCATTGCACCGATATGATATGATAAAAGGTATAGAAAAATGACGTAAGCTGCGTGACTTTTAAGTAGGCTTGTTTCGCATCTTTGGCGTGAGGACCTTTTGGAACTACGACAGAAATCAGTAGTTTCTGCAAAAGGGTCGTTGGCTTATAAGGCCAAGGAGAATGAAGAGAAAGCTTGCGTGTAAAGCCATGCCTTGTGATGCATGTTGTCAAAGATGAGATGTTTTGTAATGATTGCAGACGAAGGAACGGCTTCTGTGTTCCGCTGAACTGATAAAACATTTCATAGCCCTTGTTTCATTTGTCTACCTAATGTTTTTGCATATTTCGATATTTTTGTGGTTTATTTTTGGTGAGGAGTGTTAGTACTAGACGATTATACCCTTTATCTAACCTCACCTAGTAATAATTTATTATTCCAAAAGGTTACATTTGAATTAAAAAAAAACAGCTGTAACGCAATACTAAGAAGTACACAAGTATACACAGATATCAACGCATCAAGTACAAACCCCTGATTTGCATACACAGCAACAAAGGACGAGCACCATCAGATAAGTTTTGGTAAAAAATATATAAAAAAACCAATGGAGGTCTCTGAAACTTGTTTACGAAAGTCAGAGTCACGTTTTGCAAGTTTACTTGTACGCGGGGGATATATCCGAGAGGGGGGTCAAACAGGTTATTGTTTACATGTACATATATATGCTATGTATGTATTGTATGTGTTATTGTGCGTCATTCAAGTCCAAACGACTCTTAAATTGACCAAATTTTGGGTTCCAGTTTAGGCATTAAATGAATTCTGCGAAGTGATTTTGCTGTGTCGATACTTCGAAATGCATTATGGACACTTAAAATCTGGAGTTTAATTTGTTTTATTCGGATGCAGGTTCTCGATAAATATTTTTATAACTTCGTCAGTCCATACACCATTATATTCCAAGTCAGCATCCTGTTCTTTAAATACTGTCTCTTGCCTCAATATCTTTGTCAGTAGCTTTATTCCAATCATCCTCGCAGTATTTTCACCGTAAATTTGGTATCCATGCGTGTCACGTAGGGTCACAGTCGATCCTTGGCCCAACTGATGCAGCGATACAACACAAGGCCGACAGCCGGCCTCGTTCGTACGCAACGAGCATCCAAATTCGTATGAATCACATTTTTTATAGTTCATACCACGCTTATACAAGGTTAATGATATAATATACTTGTTGGTTTTTCGAAATGACATCCTATTGTTTAAAATAAAAGAAGAAAATGTCTCACAATATTCGAAAAGTACTCGTACCTCATCTTTCTACATTGTTCATCGGCTCATGGAAAACGAATTCATGTCTCTGTTAATGATGATGATGATACATCCCAAGTAGCAACAACTTCTAAAATATAATTATTGTTATGCAACACGGCAACATGTCTGACAAATTGGTACGATTAAATGTTCATAGTAATTATGCACCTGCATTTCCTGTTATTGATAAGAGGAAGCCAATGTTTTTAAACATTGACTTCTTACAAAATGTTAAAGATCAGAATTCCGAATTTCTTCGGGAAAATTATCGATGTTAATTATCGGCTACGCAAATGATAACATTCATTCATTGAACAATTGGTGGTGGGTAACAGTGCGATAGGCAATCTGTTTATTTTTAGAAAAAAATAATAAGTACTAAAGAGGTGGTTCTACGATTAGATTATAAAAAAAAGCATAGTAAATGAGCCAATAAACTTCAAACAACGATGTCGGAAGCGAAACAAATGATCAGTTATTATCAGCTAAGGTTTGGTGTGGCAATCGATCAGGATGTGGCATTGTGACCCAATGACAGACCACTGTGGAAGAGAAAAAATGCAATTATAACAGATGAGTCGAAGAAAAAACGGCGTCGGACACGCCACGCCAATGCCACGGTTGTCTTCCAACAGTTTTATGGAGAGCTATAAAATAGACGCTAACACGTAATTCCCTTTGCGATATCGAATCGTTCAATAATTTGCATTCGACCTAGACTCTCAATGTTAAACGCTGTTCAGCGCAAAAGGAAAGTTATAAATAGAACTTTTTTTGCTGATCAAGTACTCATGATTGGAGTCGATGAACTAGTGGCGCTTATCTATTTAGTTGTGTTTGAGTCTGATTGAAAAATGAACAGTTCCTAACGATCCAATGAATAATGAGTTACCAAGAGGCTGAATAGTGGGTGGGTATCAATGACCAAAAATGCAACAAAACCACAAAGATAAAGGTCGTGTAGGAGCACTTTAGAAGGAGCAAAAGTTAATGCTATAATGGTTCAAGCAAATTAATATAATCATTAAAATAAATAGTAGGCCACATCAGACAGTTAATCATTTGTCACGACGCATTGTTCGGTGGGCGCATCTCAGCAGCGCGATGCTACGCTTCAATAGATCATTCCGCGAGTATTATGAGTATATTTATATTAGATCTCACTCGGCGTCTGTATTGTCCGTTCACTTGTCGGTCTCCTCGTCACGTTTGCTAACTATGCCGATAATGACTGCAACAAGATATCCTTGACTCTGCACACAATTATCTGGACACTTTGCATCAGAACTTGACACGGTTGCTTATACACATACTTTTATGCCACAACTACTTTATACTCCTAAGTCTAACCAATAAAGGCTGAGAATTCATTTAATGAGCATTAAATTATATGACGAGCTGTGTTATTATCGTTTCCAGTTGAACTTGACTTGATTATAATTGTTTATTCATCGATGTTATATAAGTAGCTACTAGATAGACTAATAAAAATGTTTTAGTTTTCAATAAAACAACTAAAAATTGTTCCTGATGTATGGAGCCGTATAGCTCAGAGATGCTAAGGTTGCAGTTTGGACCTTGATGCTGAGAGTCAAAGATTTATTATCCTTTGGTTTCTTGAATGGGGGTCACGTACAGACAAAGGTTGCTCGTCTCCGAGCCACGGCGACGTACTTCCGAGGAGTGCAGTCACACAAAGAGGGTGTCGTGCTCCGGCTGACAATTAAAAATATTTCACTCTTTCCAAGTTCAGCAATGAATCACAGCAACCGACACTGAAGATAATATTGTGATTAGTAATTGCATTTCCAAGGAATACAACTGACGTGGTCTACGATTGAGCGACCTTATTGATGAAAATGAATCGATGCACAAACCATAAAAGCACAATAAACCTTCAGAACAAGATTTAAAACATAAAAGTACTTGTGCTTTATCGTTTTCCAGTCGGTTATGTATTCAAATACATAGATCCCACACAATAACACAGAGCACGTGTCTTGTGACAACGTTGCAAATGCATAATTCACAGCGCATTTTATTAACATAAATAGAATTAGACTAACAAAGCATTTTTCATTGCAGGTTCGTGAAGCCAGACGAGGTGGCGAAACTGTGGGGCCACATGAAGCAGAACGAAAACATGACCTTCGAGAAGTTCAGCCGAGCCATGAGATACCACTACCGGCAGGCGGTACTGGTGTCCGTACCTACGGCGCGCCTCGTGTACCAGTTCGGCCACAAAGGACCCGACTTCAAGACCGACAACCCGAACTTCGTCAATGTCAAATCAGAAAACCTAAGCGATATGTCCTACTCTTAGTTTAAATTAAGTAAAAATTAGGTTAAAATTTGTTGAAAGTCGATGCTCAGAGTAAGATAAACAGTGATATGTCGATGGTTACGTACGAGTAAAGTAGAGTGTGTCCTTGGAGAGTTTGGTTTCAGGAGGAATTCGAAAATACAGTAATAGTAAGTAAGTTAGGAGCAGAGAGTTATTTGATCATATTTGAATAACAGTAGAAAGATTTGGAAGAAATGATTGTTAATGTTTTAAAAAGAGATAAATAATGATTTATCAAGTAGAAAATGTCAATTGATTTTTCCAAAAAATCATCGTTACATCCAAGGACTTTATTGAATGAAATGAATAGTTATAATCAGGTTATGTGAAAAGGTATGGGATCACCTCCAAGCTTAGATGGTTATAATGTAGTCTTGTTGGACAATTGTGTCAGGACCATCATTTTAGCATCTTTGAGAAATGCTTTGGCATTTTAAAAAGATAACTACTAACATTTTTGATGTTACTAGATCTTTGAGTATGGAAGTTGTTAAGGGCTGTAATGATTAGTCAACTATTAAACCCTTTTTTGTACTTAAGAATATATTCTTTTCTTCTTATGATACCAATTGTATTGTTCTAGAATTTACAGTCCAAATATTTATAGTGAATTTGACCGTAATTTGCAAATTGGAGGTGGTCTCAAAGTTAAGTGTTTTTGAAAAGTTATATGAATGTAATTAGCGTAATAGGCTCAATGTTCGGATCGAAATAGTTTCAATGGTTGTACTCATGGATGCTGGATCAATTACTTGTTGGATGCTATAATTGGTTGGAAGCCGATCTGTTGGAGACCGATCGGTTGGATTGTCCCGTCAATTAACTCGTACCGACTCGTTGGTATGTCCATATTATTTTTTTAAGTAATTTTATTAGTATTTTACCCTCGATGTACAGTTGTACTGTCGAACAAAAATTTTGATGGTTGTTTACGTAGAAACATTACGAATTTTTGATAAAGTATTTTTAATTGTTGTTACCGTATGAAACGTGTGTGTAATACGTAGAGTGTTATGATAATGCGAACATTCCAATTAATTTATAAAACATAGTTTTAAGTTGGTATTTTATAATAATGTTAAGCATATTTCGAGTTGCCATATGTATTGTATACGTAAAACGATAATGTACTTAATTTCATAGTTTCTTTAAATTCATGTCCTTTCTCGAGCTCTAATATTTTATGATAGGATTCATCTCTAATTGTAATTTAAATAAATTTTATACTGTTATTTAAAATTCCTGTCTCAGTGTTAGTTTAAAATAAAAAAATCTTAAGATAAAATGTACGATCGTGCAAATAAAAATAAAATGACAAAAAGATCTGCAGGCCAAAGATTAGTTTTGATGAAAAAGAGTTTTTTAATTTAAGATTATAAAGAGTAAAACACATGTTTTTGACAATTTAATTTTAATATTTTCTATTATTTAAGTTTGCGACTCTCAGGCACACGCTGTGATGTAAGATAAAATTAAACATTGTTTTTCTGTAAATAGTTTCTTTCAGTCGTCAACACTAACAACTCTCCAGTAAACTGTTATGTAGATAGCCATATATTTTTAATATGTATACAGAATTTGAAATAATATACTAACTTCACTCTTCCACAAAAAACTAATATATTTATTGAAGTACAGATAATATTAATGATAAGATTGATTTTATGATATTTTATTTATGTATCGTTATATAAAGTGACAGTACAAAGCCTGTGTCTTAATGGAACAACGATTTTAACTCTTTACCATATATTAGTCGGTTCATTTGAATTTATTAAGATCTAAGTTATGGCTAGTCTATTGTAGTGAAACTTGATATTTTACATATAACATTAATATGGATTTACTTTGGAAACTAGTTCACATCGGTACTTATTTTATTTTCTTTTAACTTTTAACCGCATTTCTTTTTTATAGTTGTACGTAGATTGTGTACACCTAGATCAACAATATTGGCTGATTTGGTTCTTTGGCAACAATTCCTGCGTAAATACCAACCTACGT
This sequence comes from Apamea epomidion, assembly GCA_947507525.1. Classification (NCBI taxonomy): domain Eukaryota; kingdom Metazoa; phylum Arthropoda; class Insecta; order Lepidoptera; family Noctuidae; genus Apamea; species Apamea epomidion. Next base: position 900,019 of record OX382232.1, read on the forward strand.
TGTAAACTTTTATACATTTCTAAATGAATAAAATATGCAAGATGTTAATTTGTTCACTGAGTTAATAAACATTAGAACGAATTTATAAGACGGTACAAAAAACAGTTTATTGTTAACTACCGAAGGTATATCAGCCTATATTGTTTGAATTTCTCAAAGTTGATCCATAGTTAATAGTAAGTGAGCTACAAAGGGTGCATAATTCCAGTTATTAAGTATTTATAGGTGTTAAACATTTTATTTCGTATTATGTTCATTTATTTTAGATATTTTTTCTTTAATTTTAAGAATGCAGCAGTTGTATGATTATGGTACAATTGACGAAAAGACAGATTTTTATGTATTATTTCGTAAGAATTATGTGAAAATAAGAAGAGAAATATACGATTTATGAATGTGAATTAATCCATTATTTTAATAAAATTCCTTTATTAAACACCTACATGAAAGGAATCCTAAAAAATCATCTTCCTGAAAAATCAGTGGCGTTTGGCGAAAGGCTTTAGTCAAGTCTGTTATTACGACCTAGCTCTGTTTTTGTTTCAAGTATTGTGTTATCGTAAAATCAAACGATTTCATAGCTCTACAATAGGAGTCTTGCTAGTTTCATTACATACCGAAAATCAGTATTTTCACACGCATACAAAACGTAATTTTGCCAATTTCGTGAGCGCTACATTTTCCAAACCCCTGAGTATAATAACAACCCTCTTTCAGCAGAGGGGCGGGGGAGGTTAAAAAACCTCAAAATTGCTGGTAATCCTAAAAATTTAATTAACCAGCTGATAAATAAGTTAATTTAAGGTTACCCTAAATAACAAAACATCCTTATGGTTTTGCACAAGGAATAATATTGTGTTGTACTCCTTATCCGACACATACACCACAAATATTTTAATTGGATTAATTATTGCTGAAACAAAAACCCGTAGGTGTTTAATTAATACGTATAAATAATATTATAGTATATAATAATGTTTTCGGGAATTTCTAACCGCAGTGTACAGACGTCATTACATTATGTAGGTACGAGTTTGTTCAAGTCTTCCTTGTATAGGGAGCAGGCTGTATACAGCGAACTATAGGTTATGAGCTACAATATTATTGAAATAACATCACGCCTGTATTCCCCGAAAAGGTAAGCAGAGGTGTACCCACCCACATGGCGTCAGGTAGGGTTAAGTCCCATGCTATCGGCGGCGACGGTGGACTCGGAGCTGCTACTGAGGAATATATTAGCCATTTAATGTGCAGTATTAAATAGGTAAGAGTATTTGTACCAATAATATGAAGGTGCACATGCTTGTCCATACAAATGGAACATGGATTGATTACCTACCTATACCTACCTCCACTGGTCAGGTCATGCACCTGTTTCTATTTCTGTGCCAAAGGTGCGATCGCGATCCCCTAATTAGTACCTCCCATCAACCCCTTTCTAGGAAAATTGCCTATTTCTGAACGATGGCTTTCCCCAAAACGTATAGAACTTAATCTTAGAAGCTATTACACCAGTAAAGTAGTTGGTAAGCACTGAGTAACTCTCTTATAAAATTTCTAATACTAGCGTCAGGTATTATTACAATAATTTAACACATTATATGCTCACACAATAGTTAAATAATTACCTTGCATTGTGTCACTGGATAGAGTTAGTTTTGCTATACTTCACGCTATCTAATGACGAACAGCAAAACTATTTCACGTGATGGACAGTTTCATGTAAGTTTTCGATAAAAAAATGTCACTAGCACCGTTTTATTGTAGTTCATAATTATTGCCATAGATGGCGTTGTTTTTTTTATTTTGTTGGCTACCGTCGCGTAAAGCATTCGTTTTATTCGTCTGCAATTTGTACGAAACAGGCAGACAAAATAGCAAGTTAATAAAAACATTGCAAGACAAGAAGAGTTAAGAATTAATCAAGTTTATTTTCTTACTCAAAACAACTTTTATACCTAAGTAAATAAGTGAACTAAATGACCCACTTAAATATTTAAACGTACGAGCAGTCCTCAGGTGTTGTTAATATGGCACATTGCGTTTCTAAAAGAGACAATCACATAGGTATGACGGGACTGACAGAAACGATGAACTAGTTAACCGAACTTTTGCTAAAGTTGTGACGACCTTGTAATAAGTACGGTTGGTACACAAAAAAACAGTCTTTCATAATCTGTTATTGAGGTCGGACTCTGATTCTAATCCAGGCGCCTCCCCGTAACGCCATACTAAACCCATCTTTCTCTCTGCTCGCATAGGTACAGCTCCATCTCACGGATGAGCAGGTAAACTATCACTTTCATCTCGCACAACGCGAAGCGAGAACCTGAAACAGTTAGACATGCGTTTAACGCCATCTATTGAATGGAACAAAATGTTAGTACTGTACAATGTAAAGTCAGGAAAATGAGTTGTTAAGAAAATTGACTTCCAACTTAAATTGTTCGTATATTCAAATCGCAACTGCCATTCTTTAACAGTTGTTCGCAATGGCTATAAAACGACATTGACGTTTGTTCCATAGGGTGTCAATTTGCTTAATCATTAATTTCCCTGACAATTCAAGAAAATGAATTGTTACTGGGAAATGAGTAGCAAGACTTACGACGAAAACATTGAAAACAGCAACATTTATCACAGCAGAGCAAGGACATAGAAAAGAGCCGAGAAAGCAGTTTAAATCCTGCCAAAAGATTCACAGGTGAACCTAGACCTGAAGCACCTGGCCGCGAGGTCTTTAAAAGATGCCCATCCATACACAAATATCACCCATCTCTCCACTAGTCCAATATCAACCATCTCTCCACTAGTCCAATGCTTACTTTAGGATGCATATCCGGTATGGCTCTTAAATCCTTTGCTATCCTTAGGGCACGTCTTCCCTACAATTACCGCGCCCCCCGGTCTACTCCTTGATATGCAATGGTCGCTGTAGCACCATGAACATGAGGCTACAGGAGCTAGTGCGAATCTTGGGGTTCATTCGATTAATCGAGTCTAGTTGAACCACGCTGGGGTCGGTGCATTTCATTCATTCATAGTTATTTACAAAACGACATCGCTTCACCTTCGAAATGTCGAGATGACGAAAAGAAGAATAATAAAAAAACATCTAAACCTGCTAAGGATACGAAATGCGCATTTAAATGATTATATCATTATATTAATGGTATGGTTAATATACCATATATACGCACTAAGCGCTTCTCATCATCTTTTCTGATGCGCACAGCTAAGGAGTGAATTTGTCTGCCTGTGTCTGCATTCCCGAGTTCATACAACCCAAATCTCTTCAGGGCGAGATTGAATAGGCTTCTTCTGGGCAAGCTCGTCCCAGCGTAGATCTCATCCCTGCCTCTGGGCTGGATTGAGGTCAAGAGTGAACCCATTGTCAATAAAAAAACAGGGTTTTTCATAAAACTGTGGTGTCCGAAGAATTGTCTTCTTAAAGCACTGTGTTATGAAATAATGTAATTATACCTACCTACTGCAATAAAAAAGTCACATCAAAAGTCAAATAATGTTGTAAAGACTCCAACTCACCAATACAGTTCCTAGGCCCCATTCCGAAAGGTATATACGTATGTAAAAGGTATTATTTTGTCCCTGTTTTTAGGCGAAGACCTGTCAGGGTCAACCTTGGTAGGATCGGGGAAGTACTTCGGATTTCTATGGTACGCCCAAGGCGTAATAACGACAGCGTCGCCTTCGCGAATCTGTTGAATCAAATAAAAGTGGACTTTATGACAAAATCTAGTAAGTACACAATCATTTGTACTTGTATAGGTAGTACATGTAAGTGTGCCTTATAATTTACTAGACACAAGTGTTGAGAGGCCATCTTGTTTAAGAATTAAGCTAATATACTGAGCACTTTTGCAGCAACCACCAAACGAGCTGCACTCATAGCATGACCATAATATTATCTATCTTTACTCTACGAACAACACGAACAATAGACATAACAATATCTCTTTTTTTATAAAGTGACGTTCATTTTTGACATCGCGCAGTACAAACCTTCCTATTTTCTGTCATTTTCTTTTTCGCTTCTTTCGTTCCGACTGTGATCATGCTATAACAGATAATTTTAGAACTCCTGTCTATAGAGATGAAAATATGTGTTGAGCATATCTATTTTAGTGATTAGTTACGATCAATTCTCTTAAGAAAAGAAGGCGTTTAATAGTCTAGAACATCTTGAACCAGTTGGCAAAGTATTAAGATATAGTTTAATATTTCTGCTCACAATCAAATCCTTTTTAGCTTGACTGTTGGGTCTACCAAAATTGTAATCTTTCACGCATTGTCTGTCCGTAGTCCCACCAGGAGGCCACAGCCGCAGCACCTCTGGAAACATAAACAAATTCATAATAATCATTATATCTTTATATGGTCAAATATTTTGTTAAATGGCAGTGGTGGCCCAGTGCAAAAGTTTATTTCACCATTTATGTACACACATACAGGCTGATTTTTTAAAGACCAGCCAAATTTAAGGATGTGGTACAGACCATCAAACTGAACAACTTTCTCCATGGGACCAACATCGTAATCGCAATAAAAATTCAGCCGTCCCATACATTTAGGTCGAGTAGGTATTGAAGTTTTCTATGGGACAGTTGATAAAATTTTCGCGATTACGCTATTTGTCCCATGGAGAAAGTTGTTCAGTTTGATGGTCTTTACCACATCCTTAAATTTGGCTGGTCTTTAAAAAATCAGCCTGTATATGTATAAACAGACAAGAAAAAAAAGAACAGAAAAATAGTCGTAGGTCATGGATTCGACCTTATTTTGTTTAAATTATGTCATCACCACTCTCAAAAATTCGAATACATGTAAGAACCACCAACCCCCACTAGCCCCTAGGAGGCCTGTGGCCTAGCAATGGAAGCGTACTAGGCTGATGATGGTTGTCTTGAACACTACCATGTAGTTAGTTTGAATGTTTGTTGATATATTATAGTTAATGGTTCTATATACTTTTTGTTGTTGTAAAGCGTTTGAAGCATTTTAGTTTATTCTATAAGTTGCCATCACGTAAAATAAATAAACACCATCTTACCTGAAACCACCATATCCTAATACGTCATGCTGTGAATGGAGTTGTAGTCGATCTTTCCTGCGTTCTTGACGTCATGTTCTCTGATCTCCTCCAGCAGGCGGTTCTGCACATCAGGGTTGACTGCCAGCTCGTACAGCAGGAACAACATCGACGTGGAACATGTCTCGAAGCCATCGAGCAGAAATAACACTGCTTGGGCCATGAGATCCGTGTCTTACCACGAAAATAATATTCAATAGTCAGATTTGCACTACATAAACCGAGAACATTAAAGAATAAGCAATGAGGGGTAAGTAAGATTTATCAGGGAATACAGAAATTTGGTGAAATTAAACAACTTTAGCTTGTCTACCGACCTATTTCAACCCCGTTAACTTATGTGACAGACAATTTCAGACATGTAACAGTAGGTATACATGTACGAGTATACTGTTAATTTTTGGATAAATGTTGTATATATACACATAGTGTCTGTCCACACTATGGGAAACCGATCCGAGTTAATCGCTTCGAAGCATTTTGCTTGCATGTTTACCATAGCTATGTTGTTTTTTGCCAATGTATGACTCCTCAACTGTTGCAAAACCAGCATCAGTGTATCCACTATCTTCCTCGTGAGTCAGTTGACCTGTTTTGACAATAGCATTAGTTTCATGGTCCTTATGATGAGTTATGTCTCCTCCTAACAAAATTGATATAAGATCATTAAGATAGCTAAGAAATTATTGTGATTTTTTTTTGCAAACAGTTCTTAATTAACAGTAGTCAGTTTTAATTGATCCAGCCTTTGGATTATAGAAAAGTTAAGAATTAAGAGCAGGGTCCACATTCAAACAAGAATTAGTGTAAAAGTATAATTATTAAATAAATTTAACATTACGCTAGATAGCAAACGGTTAAGCTACGCACGTATACCAGCTTTGCTTTGAGTGAAAATGTAGGTGGGACCGTAAATGGTGCCCCACGGCTACGATACGCACAAATGCGTAGCTGGCAAACAAATGAGCCGCGCAGCTAACGTGAGTAACCTCTCCGTGCATATCCTGCGTAGGCTCGCGGGATGGTCGACTTTAAAAAGTGTACAAAAGATAAAAGAGTACAAGTGATAGTACAAAAGTCAACATGAAAAAGTAAGATTCCTAACTTACCTCTCTTCACTTCGGCCAGAATGTTGATCATGTCATTTCGGACGATGTTGCTCTTCTCTCTGTCCCCCATTGCGCCGAGGACAACATTTGTGAAGTATTCTGTAGTCTCACGCCGCACCAGTGATATGTTCATCATCTGGGTAATAATAGGGGTTAAAGTATGAAATTGCCGTTTTATTGTAACAGGTACTTTGAATTGACATAGAACCTTCATGGTTTGAGATTTTTGAGTGAAACTTTTTTCACATGGTACATAAGAAGTTTTTCTTTTAAAAAATGTGCAACATTCGATTATCGACTTTCAGTTGTTTTTTTTATTCAGCTTAGACAAGAAAGATGGATACTTCGAAAATTCGAGTTATTTTTGAATACGAGTTCCAACGCGGAACTAACGCGGCAGAAACAGCTCGCAATATCAATGTTGCGTTTGGAGAGGGGACTGCTAATGAACGCACCGTGCGATTTTGGTTTAAACGCTTTCGTGATGGAAACTTTGATTTGAAGAACGAACCACGTGGAAGACCGCCCACACAGGTGAATAACAATGAATTGAAAGAGATGGTGGAAGCCGATCCGAGCCAAACTACCCAGGAATTAGCGGCATGGTTTAACGTTACCTTACCAACAATATGGACTCATTTGCGTCAAATCAATAAAATAAAAAAATATAATAAATGGGTGCCTCATGATTTGACTGATCTGCAGAAAGAAACTCGTATTGAAACTTGTGTTGCCTTGTTGAATTGATACAGAAATGAAGCAATATTGGATCGAATTGTGACATGTGATGAAAAGTGGATTGTTTAAGATGATTTTTAGCCGGAAGCGAAAAATGCAATGGCTGACCCCAGGTCAAACGCCGCAACAGTGTCCTAAAGCAAAGCTTACCAATAAAAAGGTAATGGTAACTGTTTGGTGGTCTCAGCATGGTGTTATTCACTATAGCTTTCTCCGATCCGGTCAAGCAATAACGGCAGATGTCTACTGTGCCGAACTCCGAACAATGATAGCAAAACTAGCAGTGAAACAGCCCCGACTCATGAATCGATCTTCACTATTATTGTTCCTTGATAACGCGAGACCTCATACAGCACGAGAAACCGTTTTAACTCTACAGAAACTGCAATTAGAAACCATTCCCTCCGTATTCGCCAGACCTTGCTCCAATGGACTACCATTTATTTCGTGATTTGGACAATTTTCTACGTGATAAAAAGTTTTCTTCTCAGGAGGCAGTACAAAATGCTTTCACACAGTTTGTCGAATCTAGATCACGAGAGTTCTATCGCAAAAGCATAAATGACCTTCCTATTAGATGGCAGCAACGTATAGATAATAATGGTAATTATTTTGATTAAATAAATATGTTAAATTAAAAAAAAAACTAATTTCAATTTTTCAGTACAAATCGGCAATTTCATACTTTAACCCCTAATACTTGACATGTAAAGAAAATGTATTTCTTATAATCGCGTTCCGCGTAGTAATTAATACGTTTTGCTCATTATTATCATCTAATCATATTATATATTCGATATACACCATCGGATCATTTTATCACAATGTTAAAGGACAATGTTCATGGATTTATGGAATCCCGTACCACGCTGCATCAAAGTCAAACTTTGTTTTACAGACTACTCTTATCATAACTCCTACAAAAGTATTTTTTGTAAACAAAACCCGGGTTTCGGAGATTTTCTAAAAAATCGAAATAACCTGAAAACTAGGTACTTTATTTTGTATGAATTGTCATACACGAACGGCCATTATTGCTCTAAAAAACGATAATCATTTAAATAAAAATTCTATTCCATTTTATTCTAGTTATTTTTAATTAATGTAGAATCGGCAAAGTGTCATTTCTTTACATGTTTATGTAATGTTAATGTTAATGTTTTTCATAAATTCAAATTAATAAGTAAGTAATGTCAGAGTGTATAATGTCATAATAATTAAGTAATGTCTAATACAGTCAACACATAATTAACAATACGAATGAAATAATTTTAATAAAATAAATCGGACCCAAGTATTCACCATAATTATATAAATATTAAAAAAAAAAAAAAATTATTATATATTAATATTATACCTACACACACATTTCTATCTGATAGGTATTCATTAATTGTGTAGTATGTCTTACTTATCAGTAGATTATTGAGTTGCTTCTTAAATACATTGATATCTGTAATTTTTAAAATTTATGGTTTTATGTGGCAGTGCTACAGGCACCCATCAAAATTATTATATAAAGAGAACGTTTTAGCAGTCGGATGCCAACAAGGTGATCCTCTCGGGCCAGTCATTTTCAGTTTGGCTATTCATCCCATAATACAACAACTAAATTCAAAATTCAATGAAGGTATTTAGATGACGGAATACTAGAACTCAAAATGTGAAATTTACATTTGTGACAATACAGACAGACTATCGACTATACAGAAATTCAATTTAGTAGGCCCAGACATCAAAGTTTTGGAAAAAAGTTCATTGCACCTCTTAGGTTCCCCAATTTTAGAAGACAGTTTTTCACCATTCGTCGACGGAAAAATTAAACATTTTAACGATATTTCGGATAGATTTTCTAAAATTAATTTACATTCGGCATTCACCTTAATCAGATATTGTTGTTTCGGTCCAAATTTTATGTATTTTCTCCCCTCGTCCTCATTATGGAAGCATCCACACCTTTTGGACAAAATCGATCATATATTATTCGCAGTACTCTTACATCCATTTTTAATGTGGCATTGGACGACCGCGCGTGGCTGCAAGCCACACTACCCATTCGTTTTGGTGGGCTCGGCGTCCGCAAAATTTCTAGTGTAAGCCTACCGGCGTTCCTATCCTCAATGCACAGCACCGAAAAGTTAACCACACGAATCTTGGTTCCAGCTCAGGTTGACTTTGAAGTGCCGTGTTTGACCGACGCGCTAAACGCCTGGAAAGTGGCTTGCCCGGACACGGTTCAGCCCGAGAACCCCTGCAATTTGGTACGGAATAAACTTATTAATACGTCCACCAACACTGCTGAGCGTGCCCGCCTGCTGGCTGTGGGTGAATGGGAGTCGGGTTTCTAGCTTCAGGTGCTACCGTCACCCAATATACATAGGTACTATGCTGGGTGACACCACATTCCGGCTCGCTACATATTTGCGTATGGGCGCTCCTTACGGAGCTCCACATCGCTTTCAATGCGGTGAAGCAGTCGACTGCCTCGGACACCATGGCCTATCCTGCAGCAAGAGCGCTGGAGGGATGGCAAGGCACGCCAGCATTAACGACATCATCCGTCGGGCTCTTGCCTCCGCCGGGGTGCCAGCTGTTTTAGAACCCAATGGCTTGGCACGTGACGATGGAAAAAGGTCCGATGGAATGACCATAATGCCTTGAAAGTTGGGTAGGCCTTTGTTGTGGGATGCAACCTGTATCGACACCCTCGCGCCATCTCATCTACCTAGCACGGTGGGCTGTGCTGGGGCGGCTGCTGCAGGAGCAGATAACCTCAAACGGCGCAAATATAACAATCTTATTGGGAGCTATATGTTTGAGCCATTTGGGGTTGAAACACTAGGGCCTTGGGGTCCGAGTGCTCATCGAATTTTCGGGACATCGCCAAGCGGTTGGTTGACTCTTCACGTGACCAGAAGGCAGGCCTATTTTTACCCCAAAGAATCAGCATTGCCATCCAACGTGGTAATGCTGCCAGCCTTTTGGGCACTTATCCCATTAACAGTGATGCGGACAAATTTTTTGATGCCCAATGAGCTCCTGCCTTTTTCTATATTTTTTTGTAACATATGTATAATTGTATAATATATTATATTTTAGCTTGTAAAAATAGTAATAAATCAGAGTATGTTAAATTAATAATGTAACACTTAAAAGTTAGTAATTTAGAAAGTTCGTATGAATCTCCAAAGTCTCATTGGTACGAGTATTTACCCAGATTGGAACCCACAACCTCGTTCCTGCGAAGCGAGGCTTAATCTTCTAACATTTAAACTTAAAACATAACTTAATTCAAATCATAAAGTAGCATGGCGTTCTGTAGTTTTTGCCTACCCCCATGGGAAGAAGGCGTGAATTTAAGTATGTATGTGAAGAAGTATCTTCACAAGATTTTTGTCTAGTTAGTAAATTTTTTCTCAATAATTATGATGAACGAGAATTATTGTTGTATGCGATATTTCGTAGTCAAAGGAAACTGCTCTGCAGCCGCTGAACAGAATAGTATTGTCAATCAACAAAACATAATAAGGGCGTTTGCCTACCAAAGTCAAAGTCAAAGTCAAATCATTTATTTCAAATAGGCACATAAAAGGCACTTTTGAACGTCAAAAATAAAATTAAAATAAAATTGATTCTAGTTGCCCCTTCCAAAACGTCCACGGTAACGTCCCGGAACGGCTGCGGTGCAAAAGCACACTTAGTTTCCTAAATTATCGTTTATTAGTCTATGTTAATAACAAAAAAACAACATACAGACATTTAGATACCTATTTGTAAAACAAATAAACATATCAAAGGTACTCACGCGTTGTTAGTCCTATTATCTCTGCTATAAATGTAAATACTCGAGATAGCGGGTAATGGACGTGTATCACGACGCGGGACTGTCGGAAATATTGTATAGTGTGGTCTAGTATATATCTAGTATATAGTATATTCTACTTTAGTTCTACAGTCAATTGACCTGCTTCTTATTTTTTAACCCCCCATTTTTTATAAGTTTGACGTGTCTCTCTCTCTCGAGGTGTGTGTGTGTGTGTGTGTGTGTGTGTGTGTGTGTGTGTGTGTGTGTGTGTATGCCTGTCTGTGGCATCGTAGCTCCCGAACGGATGAACCGATTTTAATTTTGTTTTTTTTTTGTTTGAAAGGTGAAATTGTCGGGAGTGTTCTTAGTTATGTTTGATGAAAATCGGTCAAAGATGGCCGCCGCCACAAAATGGCGGATTACATATTTTTTCACAACTCCCTCAATATGGGTATCAAATGAAAGGGCTTGACTAGTAGAATACTATACACTATAGTAAATTTCAAATCCAAGATGGCCGCCACCACAAAATGGTGAATTACATTTTTTTTTCACAGCTCCCTCTATATGGGTATCAAATGAAAGGGCTTGACTAGTTGAATACTACACTGTGACAAATTTCAAATCCAAGATGGCCACTACCACAAAATGGCGAATTACAAAAAACCTGATTAAATACCAAATTACCTGAATCTTATTATAGGTGCACGAGGTTAACCCTTCGGGACTTACACGCGTGGTGTTATTTATGTGCTAATCTAAATGGTTTTGCTCCAATGTCTTCACCAATTCAGCCTCACTGGATTGAAACACCTACTGTGTCAATGTAAATCAGCTTTAAAAGCAAATCTGCTGCAATCTCGAACGGGCTGACGGACATGGAATACACAAATATAATGGTTATAATCTTTTGTAAGCAGAATGGTTTTTATCAGCAAAAATATTTTGCTAAAGTTAGTGTTACTTTAAAGAAATACACCAGACAAAATGGTTGAAACTTACCTATCATCAGGAAACGTATTCATAGTCCTCTCCAAGTAATCAATAGCGTGCTCATTCTCTTCAGGAACACCCAGAGGAAGTTTCCAAAGAACGGCACTATGGGCAGATGGTTGACCCCATTACGAGAAAACTTGGAGTAAATTTGACGAAGGTACAACACTAGCGACGTGATGGCCACTACTAGCCAAGTGTATGTTAGGATCATGGCTAATATATAAACAACAATGGGGAAGTATAAGGTACAGATACAGACCTACTATTTAAACAATTACGTAACGGTCACCAATATGGCCATGGAAACATCTAATTAATATATTACTGAAATATAAAATTGATAATCTAACATAATAATAATAATAATAATCTTTATTTAAACAAAATGCTTCATAAACAATTTATTGTGTTTGGAGCCTCCTTTTAGGCAAACAATGCCTGTGTTAGGAGACTCCGCTCCTCCATATCTTAGATATAAGTTACATAATATTACAGCATATTGTTATTATTTAATCTAATAACTAGAGTATGTATCATGTGAAGCGTGGTGTGCATTAGTTAAGTGTGCCGCTAGTGTAAGATGTAGTGTGGTTTGGTGTGAGCTGATGAGATGTGCGGTGTGGTGTGTGGTGTGGTGCAGTGTAGTGAGGTGTGGTGTGGTGTGGTGTGGTGTGGGGTGTGGTTTAGTGTGGTGTGGTGAGGTGTAGTATAGTGTGTGGTGTAGAGTGAGTTGTATTACGTTACGGTGTGTGATTATATTACTCATGATAAACCAGGAGAGCTTCCGTATCCTCATAACTAAGATACCTAATCCAATTTGTTATCATTTTTTTACAGTCGTGATTGTTTTTGTTGTGTACATATATGTTTTTATTAATCCTGTTGTATATTTGAGCTGAAAGATGGTAAAATTGTCTGCTACTAAATTTGGTTTTACATTGGGGAACAACTGCAATAATATCCTTCCTCCTTTTGTGTTTCTTATTCATACGATAAGGGAGGGTTTTATGTTTTTTTAGAACCGTTTGTGTTATGTACAGTTTTCTGACTGAGAGTAAGTTGCTGATTTCGTATAGGTTTATAGTAGAATATCTTTTATTTTTAAAATACATAACCTTTATAAGTGCTCGTTGACCACGTTCCACGTCCAAAAATCTAGTTTTAGCTGCGCCACCCCAAATGGGGATACAATATAGAAGGACGGACTGTGCTAGAGCAAAATAGATTTCGTTAAGGAGGTTTCTAGGTCGCTTATCACTACTCAACATTTTAGTCGGGGCCACGTGTCTTAGTGTTTTGAAGATCCAAGTAAGCTTTCTAACCCTGGCAGTCACCTGCTCAAGATGAGGGTACCAAGACAGAAACTGGTCAAGCATCACGCCCAAGTATTTCGTCTTAGAGACTCTATTTAGGCATGTGCAGTTACAGCCTATGCTGTTTATATTTCCGCATGTGTGTACCCTCAAATTTAGGTCTTCATTAGGCTGTGTCCGGTTACTAACACTGAAACATAGGTAGTTAGTCTTGGTGGTGTTTAATGTTAGTAAATTGATTTTCAGCCATTCAGCTGCGTGGGCAATACCTACCTCTGCACTCAGTTTAACATCTTGCCAAGAATTACCAGCAAATACAATAGCAGTATCATCGGCGTATGCAAATACCCTGGCGTTTGTTAATTTAATATTGCACAAATCATTGATATATATTAAAAACAAGGTAGGACCTAAAATACTGCCCTGTGGTACGCCGTAAGTTACTTCTGCTTCGTCACTAGTGTATTGTCCTATTTTTACTTTTTGCTTTCTGCTAGAAAAGTAATCCCTGAGCAGGCTGAGTGCAGTACCTCTTATTCCGACTTTTTCTAATTTGTTCACTAGGATAGGGACAGAGACGGTGTCAAAAGCTTTTTTGAGGTCTAGGAAAATGGATAGGCACTTGTTTCCCTTGTCAAGATGCTCGGTTATATGAGAAGTTAATGCAGTTACAGCATCTTCGGTACTTACAGCCTGTCTGAAGCCAAATTGTGAAAGAGATAGTAAGTTTAATTTGTTTAGAAATTTAGTGAGTCTAGAATTAATAATCTTTTCGAGAACTTTAGATATGGCTGGTAAGACAGAGATAGGTCTATAATTATTGACATCGTCTCTGTCCCCTCCCTTGTGTACTGGGGTTATGATAGACTGTTTTAGGGGAGCCGGGAAGACGCCTTGCTGGAGACAGAGATTTGCAAGGTGGGTTATCACAGGAACGACTTCCTTTCTTACAAACTTTAAGAGTTTTGTTGAAATGTTGACAACATAAATGATCTTATAATAATATTATGCCTGGTCATTAGCCCCTTTATTTATTAACGTTGTTTAAAGTTGATAATGACTGATAAGCGACTGCTTAACCATACATTTTTGACGTTTGAACTTCTCTAAACTTTAATCAACGTTTATTCCCACGAATCTAAAAACAAGCATAATATATCAACATTCAAAAGTCCAAACTCAAAGTTTGCCAATGTTCAATGGAGCGCAGTATTCTGGGCATCAAATTGACAAACCATATTCGCAACACCACACTGCGCTCCAAAACACAGATTACTGACGTTGCTCAAAAAGCCGCAAAGCTGAAGTGGGACTGGGCTGGCCACGTTTGCCGTATGCCCAATAAGCAGTGGGCCAAAATAACCACCACGTGGAGCCCTGACATAGCTAAAAGGCGTCGCGGCAGACCCCGTAGAAGATGGCGGGACAAGCTGGACAAAACAAACGACCAGTGGTCCACTTTAGCCCTGGATCGAAAGAGCTGGAAGTCATGGGGAGAGGCCTTTACCCAGCAGTGGGATGACGTAAGCTAACAGTACCAGTAATATATCAGTCTATGTAAATAGATAATAAATAATAGTAATATCGCGATAAAGCTCAATAACAAAACAACATTAAACTCAGTATCACAAACAGGATTAGGTACTTGCAGAGGTCCCTGAACTGTTTATTCATATTAACAGTTAGTTCACAAGCATTTATCGAACAAATTGGCTACCTACAAACTTTGTGTTTCTCTTTTTAACCGTAGTAACTATTATAATAAACTCTTAACCGTGGTTACTGTACAACTTATATCATACCTGCAAAAATTCGCAAAACAAACTGACGTATGGTATAAAACAGCCAGCGCATACGCCGCCGCGCCGGTTTGGCGTGACTGACTGACCCGTTCAGATCCCGGCTTTCGGTCATAAACATATTGGAAGTACCTACTCGTTCTGCTGATTACAAAAAATAAGTTGTGGGGAATTTATAAAAAATCGCTATTTCTGGTTATTTTGGTATAGTAAAAATAACACTTAAATATAAGTTTAAAGCAGTTTAAATTCTGAAAATTAAGCTTGTGTATTTATGATTTGAAAAATATTAAAAAACAAAAAATGATAAAGCACGGTAGCAGCATGGCCAATCTATAGTTTTGAAAATTACCTTAGTACATACCACAAGGCGGATGTCTGTGATGCATTTACTTCCCGTATCTTCGATTGATCCACTTCAAGGTTTTACGAAAAGGAATGAATTGATGGGGTGAATAATACGTTCAAAAAGGAAAGGAAAAGCAAAGTAATATGTTTCTGTACCCGCATGCGCACATGCGCACATGCGCACATGCGCACATGCGCACATGCGCACATGCGCACATGCGCACATGCGCACATGCGGCAGAAACATATTTTTGAATGTAAAACCAAACATTTTAAACATTCGATATTTTAATCACTCGGCATTCAATCCTAGACATTTTAAGCTTAGGTATAACCATTGTCGATATTTCGATGTTTTGAACATTGACATTTTACCCGTAGGTATTTTAATTTTCGACGTTAAAATATGTACCCACTAAGTAGCTAACAGTAACTACGAATGAATAAAACATTACGGAATAAAATAATTTTTCGAGATCTACCCCCGCTAGAAAAAAATATTAAAACATGTTAAGCAGAATGCCCACCGTCATAACTGTGTTGTAGTGCCATCTATGAGTAATCGCGGGAACTACCTCGCCGCTCTTTGGGATTTCATCCATCGGTATTTCGTCCATTCGGGATTTCGTCCAATCGGGGTTTTATCCTTTCGGGCATTTGGATATCGGTATTTTATATTTCGATATAACGGCTATCGGCATTTAAAACTTTCGGTATTTTGAATTTCGTTGTTTTGGACGTCGGTATTTCAGTCATAGATATTATGAAATTTCGGGATTTTAATACGTATCCAAAAAATAGATTTTTTCATATTATCGAGAAATTGTTATCGATTGAAACATTTTCTTTTTTAAAAGAACGCTAAAACAATTTTAGCGTTCTTTTAAAAAAGAAAATGTTTAGCAAACAATAAAACATAATCAAAATGAGCAGCATTAAAAAAATTGGCTTTTAGCTTTTTAGGGCTTCGTAGATAACGAAGAAGCCTTATAGTTTCGCCACGTTCGTCCGTCTGTCTGCCTATCCGAGGCTTGAAAAGCCCCTTTCTAAGTACCATATTGCATATTGTGACGGTTAATTACGGAACCCTACACTGCACATGGCCCGATTTTTTAAGTTTTTGTGCATACACTTCTGACATGCCGAGCTGGGGGCACAACAAGTTTACAAACATACAGAGCCTTTTTAATTCTATCTCCCTGGACCTATCCGGCAAAGTAAAATCTCTACTGGCATACACCTAGAGTTTAGAGCGCTCAAGCCCCATCACGACGTCAACATAGAGATACGGCGGTGGCGGTGGGGTTATTATGAATATTATTATTTGGTTAGACACACTAGCAGCTAATTAGCTGATGTCTGTCAATAGCCTGGAGATATTTAATCTGTCCGATTCTTGAAGCAGTTCAGTTTGGGAGACGAATATTTTCCGGAGCCATGCTATTACAACTCAGTAAGACAAGAATTGTCTCAAAGGCTTCTTTGATGAATTTTCCCATAACTTAAGGGAAGGCCCACGCAAATGTTTGGTCATTCAGAGTATAAAGGTCTTGACTGTTCCCTTCGCGAGGGGAACATACTCCCCCGCCCATGGCTTCGCCTCCTGCGGTTCCAGATGCGGACCACACCGACGACGACGACGATGCTCCGGAGGTGACCGAGGTAGAGCTGAGAGTGGCGGTACGTAGGCTGAATGCAAAAAATACCGCCCCAGGACCCGACGGCTTACCTGAAACAACCTGGGTCCTGGCCTTGGAGGCTCTCGGGCCTCGACTAAACGCCTCCTGCCGGAGGCTCTATGCGGGAGTCGTGCGGTCCATGGCCCTTTACGGGGCACCGGTATGGGTGCGTTCCCTGAGGCGGCAACAACCCGCCGGTTGAACGCGTCCCAAAGGGTCATGGCTGCACCATGGGATCTGGAGGCCAAAGTCCTCGCTCACATGTGGGAGTGGCGAGAGGAGGCAAAACGCCGGGGCGTAACTGCACTGCCGCGAGAAATCATGGTACAGCGGACAGAGCTCCGGCGGGATCTAATGGCGGCATGGAGAGTGCGATTGTCGCAACCCAGTGCTGAGCATGCCACAATTGTGGCGATAAGTCTCTTTGAGGAGTGGCTAGAGAGGCGCTACGGCGCCCTCACCTTCTGCCTGACGCAGGTCCTCACCGGACACGGTTGTTTCGGGAGGTTCCCGTTCAGGATAAGGCGGGAGGAAACGCCAGGGTGTCACCACTGTGTAGATCGCCCGGAGGACACGGTGGAGCATACGGTGGAGGACTGCCTGGCTTGGGCGGAACACCGCCGCTTCCTCGTGGCGGCGATCGGTGGCGGCTATCTCTCGCGTCCGGCCCTGGTCCAGGCCATGGTACGGAACGAGAGTGCATGGGAGGCCGTCACCTCCTTCTGCGAAGCAGTAATGCTCGCAAAGGCGGAGGCGGAGCGCGTGAGGGAGAGGCAATCTCTGCGCCCTCACGCCCCTAGTCACCGCAGGAGACGCCCTGGACGGGAGTCAACAGCCGACTCCCGGCTACCGTAGGCGCGGGATTGCTGGCGGCGAGCAATGGGCAGCTCGCCGCCCGGTAAGGACAAGGCCCGGGTCGACGGCACGTTGTGTTCCACGCGCGCCTCAAAGAGATACCAGCACGAACTGACGGGGTCCGCTAGGGCCGATGCTTACCAGGGCCACGGGTTGTTCGAAAGAGATACCGTGCCCGCTGGCACAGGCAACTGAAGGAACACAGGTGGGTTTTAGTCGGTAAAAGTCTGACACGCCCTTCTGCTTAGCCCAGAGCGGGAGAGGTCATTTGATGATTTCCAACTCAAAAAAAAAAATTCAAGGCACTTCGTGGTGTTCTGTAAATATTGTTTACCCTATAACACGGTGCTTACCGTATTAAATTACAGGACTTTACAAAATACCTTAAAATCACGATGACTTTACAAATACGTAAACAGAATACCTATCTATGTACAAATGTTTCAAATCCGGTTCTTTTTGTGTAGGTGTCTATAGTCAGTATCAATGATAAGAGGTACTACGTTATTATTGGACTTAAAAAACAAAAAATGGATGTGAGTATTACGATAACATGACATAATATAATCTCAAGGTTTGTCTTTGTTTGCTCATTGACAACTTGCTCGTGCGACTTGTAACACGTTTAAAATTATTGTAAAGTTACGGAGAATTTTGCTGACGATTGTACCGTGTGTTTATAAAACTAGTGTCAAAAAGTAAGTAATGTAATTTTTTTTTAATTTCCTTTTCTGTTCTATGTAATATGTGTCAAAATATCCTACATTCGCGAAAAATTAAAGCATAGATATTTTTAAATAAACATAAATAGTGGTATGTACTTAAATTAAACTATTATTAAAAAAAACTTATTATTAAAAATTTTTAGTCTCGATTTGTTTAATTTTAAAATGAATGTTGTATCTCAAAATAAACACTTAATTAATTCATTTGTATTTATTTAATAACATCAATAATACCTGACGTGGTGATGTTAAGAATCTTATGGATGCGTTCTAGATCTCACACTCTCGCACTTATTTTTAACAACATTTATTAGAAAATAACATAAGTTTTACTTTTTATACAACTAAATTAACTTAACAAGTATCTACAAACTCTGATCATGTTACAATTTGGTTAGCATGACGTTTCCATCTTGTACCTTCTACATCAACTATACACCATTACATTTTGATCGTTTTAAGCCTTAAAAGGGGTCATTGTACTCATCATTATGAACAACTTTTACTACGGTACCAACCCTGAAATCGTGAAAACGTGGATCAACTGATTTTTTTTCACGATTTCAGGGTTGGTCCATAATAATGAGTACAGTGACCCCTTTTAAGGATTAAAAAGATCAAAATTTAATGGTATATAAGTAACTCCTGGTATAGACTCTTCAAGAATGATTCCTAAGACCCATGGCCTTCTGCCTTTTCTGTAGTCTCTGACCATAACCTTTTGACCTATTTCCTATTTAATTTCCCTTTTTCCTTGATCTTTTTTATCTACTATGTACTTCATGAAAAGTATCAGTCAATGGAGGTGGACGTAATAAACTGAACCTGCTTCTGATTCCTCTCCTTAGCATGAGCCGCGCTGGAGACACCCCAGTAGTACGCTGGGGTGTACTCGTATAATCAATCAGAAACAAGTTTATTGCTGAAATCAGACTACCGCCACTTTCTTTTATTTTAGTGACCGCTGATTTAAAAGTTTAAAAGTTTAGGTAAGGTGGAGTGAAAGTATGTAAAGGTATAATTTGGCATGTCTTACAAAAATCCTCGAATTCGGAATTTATAAATGTTCGACCGTTATCAGTCACTAAATGCGCTGGATAACTATATCGAGTAAATAAACTTCTAAAAACTTCAATAGTACGAGTACTGGTAATGTTTGACATTTCGAAAGCTTCAGTTTCTTCAATCAACAGTTATTTTATTGTAAAATGGTCCACAAAAATCTGCATGAATCCTATTCCAAGAAGACGGAGGTATTGGCCATGGTTTCTGAATTGTAGCAGGAGTCTTACTATTTTGTAAACACACTATACAAATTTTCGTAATATTATCAATGTCCGAGTCTAGATTAGGGCACCACATATATGAACGTGCTATTTCTTTCTGGACTATTTCAAAATGACTTTTGTGCAATTCAGACGAGACAGCTTCTCTAATTACTAGAGGAATTACTATACGATATCCTCAAAATATGCGACCCCTGTCAACCGTTATTTCATTTTTACTGTTATAATATGGCAATATCTCTATTGATAACTTCTTTTTTTCAGGCCAGCCATATGTAATTGTACCTTAAGACTTTTGATAATATTAAATCAATTTTCGATTATTTTTTTATATTTCTCCAATTTATTGTTTCTAACATTGAATCATTTATATAACAATCAAAGCTGAATTTTTTTCAGTACCGATTGGTTTAAATGTGATTTCCTTATATATTTTTTTACAATCTTGCACTGTTCGGGGCAAAAAATCTGCTGGGTTTGAAGTAGTTTTAATGTGTTTTACTTTATAAATAAAAGCTGACAAAAATATAGCATAATGTTGTAATCACTTAGCAGCCCTTTTTGGAATACTTTTAGTAGGGCCAAAGATTCGAACTAAAGCTGCATTATCAGTCTCTAATTAAAAAAATCGCCCATAGATATAATTATAAAATTTAGTTATTCCAAAAACTATTGTCACTGCCTCTTTATCAATAGTGGAATATTTCTGTTCCACTTCACTCAGTTTTTTGCTAGCATAACAGATTGGTTTAACAACAACCTTTTATCTTTATTACATAAAACTGCTCCCAGACCAGTTTCAGATACATCACATGCCAAGATTAGTGGAAGAAGTAGGTCATAATGCCTTAAATTTTTAGCCGAAGCCAAGTTTTTCTTTATTATTTAAAAGCTTCTTCACATTCAGGTGACCAGTTAAATCTATTTTTCTTTGTACAATCATATAAAGGTGCTAAATACTGTTGGAATATTTTTTAAGAAACGAGAATAATAATTGAACTTACCCAAAAAGGCATTAACCTCTGAAATGAACCAGGTCCTGTACTAACTCCAAAAGGAAGATAATTATATCTAAAAGTACCAACTTCTGTCACTATAGTAGTGCAGTCTTTACTTTCAGCACTAAAGCCTGTAAATATGTTTCCTTTAAATCCAGTTCGCAGTAATATTCGCCATGTTTGAGTGTGTTCAAAATGTCATGCACGTGGGGAAGTGGAAAATATTCGGGCTCCAAAAACGGATAAACTGTTAGTTTATAATCACCACACAGACAAACTGAGCCATCTGGTTTCAAAATTGGAACAACTGATGTGCCCCATTCACTTTGTTCTACTGTACTAATTCGACCATTTTTAAGCAATCTTTGCACTTCATTATTAAATTTTTCACGTAACGCAAATGGTACACGCCGAACCGGTAAGCGCTTCGGTATGGTGTTTGGTTTTAATTTCAATATTATTTCCTCACCTTTGAAGTTTCCCCAACCTGGGCTAAATATCTCTGCGAACTGATTCTTCATCTGCTGCTGTGCATCTGTAATATTTTGAACCACATTAGTTCCAATGTCTAAGTTATACTGCAATTTAGGAGGCCATTTTAAATTGAATTGAATTGAATAATTTTAATTCGTTCAGCCAATCCCTTGGAACTTTGGTTTTTACAACAAAAATATTTAACTTTTTATAAAATCCACTATATTTTACGGTTACATTTTGTATAATACCTAGGGGTTGCATAATTGTTTGATCAAAATGTTTAAATAATACATTACAGTTTACTACCTTAAATAAATTAAAATATTTATTTTTATCTGTCATCGAAATAACTGTAGCATCTGAACCAGTGACTAGTAGAAAAGATATAGCTTGTCCATTACCATTAACAGTTGAATAGGTAATGAGGAGGTACCACCTTACATTATTTACAGTATAGGTATCCTGTTCAGTATACAAATTCTTAATGGCCTCTTCCACATCTCCATTTTTTTCTTTATCTGATGAATCAACTTCTAATACATTAGTTTGTCGAAGCCTTTGTTTCTTTGAACACGTTTTAAAAATATGCCCCTGTTGTCCACATAGCATTTACTATTTCTTATTCAAACTGCACTCTATTTTTTTGTGATTATTTTTTCCACAACAATAACCTAGCACAGAATTTTGATCTCTATTAGTTTTATTTTATTTGTGAACAGGTTTCCCTTTTTTTCTGGTTATAATAAGTTTCCGTCTCTGCACTTGATTTTGTTTGCATGAATTGAATTGTTAGTGTGCATCAGGGCAGCTTCCACTGTGCGAGCTACCTTCACACATCTTTCTAGTGATATTTCTGATTCACTTTTCAGTAATTAAAACTTAATTGTTTTGGAAGTAGCTCCTTCAGTAATTTTTTCTTTTAATTGGTCATCCAAGCCTTTAAATTTACATTTTCCTGCTAAATTTCTCAATTCCAGCATATAATCTGTACCTTCTCATTTGGAAGGTGGTTCCTCTTCCTAAATTCTACTCTTCCTAAGATAATCGATAATGGTTTGGCATACTAATCCTTTAATTTATTTCACAGTTCAACAAAGGATATATTCATTGGCTTGACTGGCGAACATAAGTATGTTAATGTTTCAAACACTTTTGGGGTTAGTTTTGTTATAAGTAGTGCAACGTTTTTTTTCATCAATTTCGTGGACAATCATGTCCATCTCCAGCTGTTGTTCAAAAACTTCCCATTTTTCACCATCAAAAGCTTTAATTTCGCCGCAAACCGACCTATTTGATTCTTTAATTTCACTTTTTGTTTTCAAAAGTTTCTTTGTCTTGTATAATATGTACTCAATAGTTTTCGTAATTCGTCAATGTTTGCTTGTTTAGGATATTTCAACACTAATTCCAGAGGAAGAGGGGTTAAAGAAGGTTCTTTATATTTACCAATGTACGAGTATTAAAGAAGGTTCTTCTTTATTGCATTGGTAAATATAGGTTCTTTTTCCAGACTTTATTAAAGTAATCTTTTGTTTGAAAATTATATTTTCATTGTCTGACATGTGTAAATCATTGACAGTTGACAGCTTTCAAACAACGGTTGAAGTAGCGCAATATGGCGTCTTTTGCAATGCAACCCGGCGTTTTAAACCTTTTTATATTTTTTGGCTTTCAATTTATAATTTTGCTCAACTCATATTTCGATCACTGCACTGTGAGTTCTTCTCTCGTCGCCAATTTGTTGTATCTCAAAATAAACACTTAATTAATTAATTTGTATTTATTTAATACAGAGCAATAATACCTGACATGGTGATGTTAAGAAAGAGAGAGTGCAAGAGGGGGTGAGTGAGTAAGATGATCTTATGGATGGTTTCCAGATCTCACAACGTGGTTTAGAGAACCAAGAGAAGCCAAAAAGGTATTTGGTAAAGGTATTAGGTATTTGGTATAAATGCTCAATTATTTACGTTGTCAACGTAAACATCGTGCTTATAAAACACCACCAACCTCGTTTATTTACTTGAATAGCATAATAATATCAAGATAAAATATAAGGTACCCACTTGTAGAAACTAAATATACTACAGTATCTGTACTACGATGACAACTTGACAATAGATCGAGATTTATATATTATAATGTAAGTTCAATATTAATCTATACTAATAATAAAGCCGAAGACTTTTTTTGTTACTTGATTGTTTGAGCGCACTAATCACTGGAACTACCAGCCGGATTGGAAACATTCTATATGATAGCCTAATCCTTGAGAAACGAATTAGCTTAACATCACGGTAGGACCCTTAGGAGACGGAAAAAATAAATAAAAGTAGAAAATACGCTAAGCGAAAACGAAATAGACGAAGAAGTAGTAATATTTGATTTTCTTTTAATGTGTCTTAGTCCACGATAGGGCTACCTATAGTGTTACCCGTAGTCAGAAATGCAGTCGCCCCATGTAACTGGAAATCGACCCCAACATAGTTAGTAAATGGCTAGGCAGATGATGATCATGAGTTATATGTGTTTGTTGTTACAGATCATGATACTCTTCTTAGTCTGGGTGGCGGTGCTGCTCGCCGTGCTGGTGGTATACCTCCAGCAGAACTACTCCAGGTTAAGTCGCTATGGTGTCAAGCACTTCAAGCCCATCCCACTGTTGGGCAACATGTTCAGGATCCTGTTTCGTGTGGATCACTTTGCTGATGATGTTCTAAGGCTGTATAATGGTTTTCCTGAAGAAAGGTAACTTGATTTAAAATTTTGAATGAAAAATACTTTAGGGCCTTCAACGAGTCGTTAGGCAGTCATACGTCAGTGCTTAAAAAAACAAATGGCTGTATTCGATTTTTCATCATCATGTACAAACCGAGTGAGAGGAGCCCTCTCTTTGCTTGTGTCAACTTCTACACTCCTGTGCCAACCACATCCAGGTTCTACCCACGATGACAACAATGTCGTCCTTACAGTTGGCCGCGCGAAGGCCAGCCCCTTCTTCTTCTAGTCCTTGGACGCCTCTCGATCACATTTTACTAAATGTTTAAATTCTTACATTAGGTTCGTAGGAAAATTTGAATTCATGAAAGAGGTGATAATGATCCGAGACATCGAGCTGGTGAAGAAGGTGGGAGTCAAAGACTTCGAGCACTTCCTTGATCACCGCGCTATATTCAGATCCGGTGGATCCTTCTTCGCCAGGACCTTGATAGCTTTAGAAGGTACGTAGTACAAAATCCAATACTTCTATAGCATTTGATTTGACCATCAGTTACGACTTATAAATTACCACAGCCAAAAGGAACTCCAAAGACAAAAAGGCAAAGATCCTTTTGACCTTTTAAATATTGTTGCTCTAGAAAAATATTCCTACGGTTCATTTAAATAAATACATATTTCCGTCTCACACAGGACAAGAATGGAAAGACATGCGTTCCACACTGAGTCCAGCGTTCACAAGCTCCAAGATACGGCTGATGGTGCCTTTCATGGTGGAGGTCGGCGACCAGATGATACGCTCGCTTCAGAAAAAGATCAAAGAATCCAAAAGTAAGTATTTGTTAAATAGCTGTTCTTTTTTTAGTTTTTCTAAAATTGAAAATACTTATCACTTTTTTAATCAAACTAAAACTACTGTTTTTTGTCCACTTTCTATAACTCATCTAAAACTGTTATTCTTTAGATGGCTACATAGACGTGGAGTGCAAAGACCTGACAACTCGGTATAGCAACGACGTGATCGCCTCTTGCGCCTTCGGTCTGAAAGTAGACTCTCATAACGACGTGGACAACGAGTTCTACGCAATGGGCAAGATGTCAGCCACCTTTACTTTTCGTCAAATACTTAAGTTCTTCGTACTTACAATCATTCCATCAGCTGTGTCTAAGGTTGGTTCATTTGAGTGGCTATACATATAAACGTCACTTCTAATATATTTTTATTAGAAGTGACGTTTGCATACAAAATATTGTAGTGAGAAAATAATAAAATATTATTTATTATTATTTGATTACGGGTCTCGTCCATCCATCCGTTCTAACTGCGACATTTACTTTGGGACCACGTGTTAGTCCCAAAGTCAATGTCAATTGCAAAAGCAACACCGTGGAAGAGACAGGCAAAGATGTGCGAGACGAACTAGAATGCCGTGCCGAGCCAAGAGAACTTAAAAGAGTGGAGGCTGCTGGGTGAAGGCCCAGCAGTGGGACTGAATTGGTTAATATAAGAATTGGAGGAGGTATTGGCTTAGATAATACGGAAAACAATAACGACGGTAAAATTATATAGCAAAACTTGTAGTTTACTTTATGTATGTTGATTTATTTTAATTGTTCTTTTTCAGTTTTTAAAGGTGGACTTCTTTTCAAACACGACAAATGAATTCTTTAGAAAGTTAGTTCTAGAAACAATGGAAGATCGCGAGTTACGAAAAATCATAAGACCCGATATGATTCACTTGCTTATGGAAGCAAAGAAAGGTATTTATTATATATTTTAATCCTAAAACCCCCTCTTATCTTAAAGAACGTTTCAAGTTCCTTCATGACACACATAATAGATATCTGAGGTCATCGGAAAACCTGACACTAGAGATGCCGATGCATTCCACCCGTTTCTTTGACAAATCTTTTACTGTTCAAGCAGTACGGTTATGGAATGACTTGCCCGTGTCTGTAAGGCGTGCTCAATCTTTGCCCGCTTTCAAAATTATGATACACAAGCACTTCCTCTCTCCTTAAACATCATCATTATTTTATTATTATTTATTATTTATTTATTTTTATATTATTATTTTTTCTTTGCTCTTGTTCTATGTTAATTATTATATGTATATATTTATTTAGACGAGTAAAATATACTATATGTATATATATTAATTGTATAATGTAAATGGTACACCACGGACTACCACCTATATTTGTCTCTCCTTCATTTTAATCCATCCAAAGGTTGTCTTTAAAAGATCGCTCTTAGCGATAAGACCGCCCATTGTGTCACCCTTTGTAAAATTTTATATATTTATGTTTCTGTAATTTGTATGGTGTACAATAAAGAGTATTCTATCTATCTATATAATTGACCAAATTCGAAACGTTCAGTAGTAATCTCAACGAATAATAAACAATGTAGTCCCTTTTCCAAAATTCCATAAATAAATTCTAATGTAATTCCAGGTAAACTGACTCATGAAAACATCAAATCCGATGATGAAGCTGCTGGATTCGCAACAGTTGAGGAGTCTTCAGTTGGACAGAAACAAATTAACAGAGGTGTGTATTTTCATAAAACTGCAAAAATACTAAACCCGGCTGTTTGATTGTCTAAGAAATTTCCAACAACCAAGCACTATATACACATTAGGTGTACAGTAATACCAAGAATACCTGTAACAGAATAGGTTGCGTGACAAAATCAGGCCTTGGGATATACTTTCTGATAAAGAACAAATCTAATGATATCTTCACTTTAATTTCAGTGTGGACTGACGACGATCTCATCGCTCAAGCAGTGCTGTTCTTCATTGCTGGTTTTGAAACGGTCTCAGCTGGCATGTCGTTCCTGCTCTACGAACTAGCGCTGAACCCAGACGTCCAGGAGCGGCTGGCACGAGAGATCAAGGAGACTGACGCTAAAAACGGCGGCAAGTTTGACTTCAACTCTATTCAGAATATGCCATATATGGATATGGTGGTATCTGGTAAGATTTTGACGGTTTGTAAATCAAAACTATTGTGGTGAAAAAGTTGTCCATGATTAAATTTTTGTTGAAAGACTACTACGACTGCTTATTACTATTCTATGTTTTATAGCTAATGATTATGTTTTGCAGAGGTTTTGCGACTGTGGCCGCCTGCTTTAGCTCTAGACAGAGTTTGCACTAAGGATTACAATTTGGGAAAACCTAATGAAAAGGCTGAACAAGAATATATTGTAAGACATTTTTATTTCGAACCACAAAATGACAAGCTGCTAACTGCAGAATATTAATAAATTCTGAACATTTTTACAGGTCCGTAAAGGTACAGGTGTCGTGATACCAGTGTTTGGTATCCACCGTGACCCTCAGTTCTTCCGCAACCCTGATAAATTCGACCCAGAGCGCTTCTCTGAAGAAAACAAGCATAATATCCAGACATTCGCTTATATGCCCTTCGGTGTTGGACCTAGAAACTGTATTGGTGAGTATAATGTATACTTATATTTTAACTAAATCAAAAATAATGAGTGGTATATGATGGTGGATGGAAAAAATGTTAGGGATGATGCGAACGAAATGGTAGAGAATGATAAGGTAATGGATGACAAAGAAGATAAAATACTAGCATTCGAACAAGACAAGAGAAGATGAAATTAAATAGTTACAGTGTTAAAAAATGTATTACAAACCTTAACCACCATATTTTCTCAGGGTCAAGATTTGCTCTCTGTGAGATGAAGGTGATGGCGTACCAAATCCTTCAGCATATGGAGATCTCCCCTAATGAGAAGACCTGCATCCCAGCCAAGCTTTGTAAAAAAACCTTTAACGTGAAGCTAGAAGGTGGACATTGGCACAGATTTAGACCAAGGAAGTAGAAAAGACAATGAAGCTGATGATTTAAAATATTCTGAGATTAATTTGTGATTTATTTTGGGTTATATAAAATAGTGTATCCTAGCGAAGATGTTGTTACAGCTGCGATGTATAGTATTTATTTCGTGACTGATTTAATTTTGTCCTAAAAAACAACGTGGAAGTAATAGGTGTAAAAAGACTGTACTTGATTTAGTCATACCTTTATTTTTCTTTGTATTAAGATTATTTAATTTAATATACATATAACCCATGACGCATATATTATTTGTGATGATAGTGTTTAGATATACATATTGTTTATGATTATGTTTATGTTATGCATAACCCATGATGATGTAATTAAAGAATATAATGTCATACTCTTAAATTGTGGTCGTTACAGGAAAAACTTACTTTGAATAAAAAAAAAATGATTAATTTATAAATGAGTTGTTTCTTTTGTGTTTATTATTACTATCACTATTATCTGCATTTTTATCAATATCATAACAAAATATAACGGGGTCCAAAAAGTACGGTTTTATTCTTTCCTCCAAAATTACCAGCCGCCATCTCAGTGTTCACTTCCTTTTACCTAAATACCTATAATCTTTTCATTGATCTGCCTCTTTTCTCAAAACCATCCAAATAATTCATAGTTGTATTGGATCAATTTTTCTTATTCTTGCGCATCGTATAGCCATACTGCGACAATCGGCTACACATCAGCTTCCTCTTCAACAGTGCTACTTGGTTGTCTTGGGTCTTGGTTGCCTTGAGATCGGTTGATGATACTCCATCAGGTTAGATTGCAACTTCTCTTCATTGATCCTGTCCCGAATATACTTTCGTATACTCTTGACTATTGCGATCACAACCACGATGATAATCACGACGGTGAATCGTAGTAGAATGTAGCTAGCGCTGTTAATGATGTGATGACTAGTGTTAATGCAGATAAGAAAATAAACCAACCAACCAATCAACCAATAAATCTCAATAAACCTACTTACCAATAATCTGACAAGAATGGACGCGGTTGATGTGATAACGATTAATCATGTTACTTACACCTGAGGACATTGACTGCTGGTGACCGCTAAAATTCCAATTTTATTGTGTAGTCAATAGGCTCATTGTCGTAAGAGCATACGAATGCATCAGCCTCATCGGATATATAAAAATGCTGAAATATGATGAATCGAATAGTTTTGTGCCAATTAAGACAACAGATGTGTTTAAAAAAAATGCCATGTTAATCGACTTGTGTTGAGTAGTTTACTTCCTTGTTTATTTCCTTCCTTGAAGTTGAGTATCCCACCCCTGAACATACTAGACCCCCACAGTCATTCACCACACACATTATAATTTCAGTACTCACGTCAGGCGGCTCGTTGGTTTAGGGGTATGATTTTCGCTTAGGGTGCGAGAGTTCCGGGGTACCAAATCCGGGACGAGCCCAATTCTTTGCATTTTTTTTAAATAAAGAAAGTCTTTTCAGTTTTGTTCGGGACTCCGACCATAACATCATAGAAAACCTGGAAACAAACCAAATAATTTTTTTTAATTTTTTTAATTTCGTATTATCGAGTATTGTCTGGGCACTCAATTAAAAAAGAAAATGTTTGACAGACATAACATAATCAAAATAAACAGCATTTTGAAAAAGTTTTATATTTGTTTATAGGAATTTGTGTATACAGCACTCACACGCAGAGCCGGGGGCACATCTAGCTTTAAAAACATTAAAAGATAACAAAGAAACGGTTGGCTTTTTAATTAAGATAAGCATGTTAGTCATAAAAATCATGTGAATACAATTTTGTGGACAGTAAGTTGTAATTATAACAGCACTTTGAATGTTTAAAGACATACCCCCGTATGTTTGTAAACATTGAAAGTGCTTGTCAGGGTCAGAATTATCTACCACGGCTCATGTCGGTATCAGTAAAAAAGGTAAATGTTAATATGGTGATCGACATTATTTTAGTGTAGAGCTCTTTGTGATGGAGCTCGTCCAGGACAGCGTTACCAACATACTTCTGTCGCCAAGCAGTGCTGGTGTGTTCCTATTTACAGGGTATGGCACAAACATAATCTACTTATAATGTCGCCTCGGCTGGGACACGAGCCTCCTCTCTGTGAGAGGGCGGGCCTTCACCCACCACGTGAGCTAAGTGCCGGTTGGTAGACGTCATATGTCTCCGTGTTTTTGGTTCTAGGGCCGGTTGCCAGTTTTCTCTCAATGTTTCCTTTACCGTTTTGAAAGCAGCGCTTATGAGTAAATTTACACAAAGTAAAGTGGCCCTCCCTGGCTTTGAACCCACGGCCTACAACTTGTAAGCCTGAGGGAAGGAGGCCAGTGAAATTACAGGTGCATGCGACATTTCAGGTTGGCCACTGCGTAGGTACCTATATAAGAGGTGGTAGCCTATCAGGTGGTATGCCAAAAAAATATACCATAAAAAACTAAACTGTTGTTGTATTGGATGAACGGCCATTATAGAATAAATTAACAAGTACTACATACCGAACTTATACTTACTACTTGAAAGAACGTATTAAATAACAATACTTAGAGATATTTTAAGCTCATGATGTCTACAATTTACCCATATCGGTCAATAATATTTAACAAGTGTAAGTACGTTTATTTATAAGCATATAAAACAAAAAATGGATGTGAGAATTACGATAACACGACGAAATATAATCTCAAGGTTGGTCTTTGTACGCTCATTGACAACTTGCTCGTGCGACTTGCAACACGTTTAATATTATTGTAAAGTTACGGAGAATTTTTTTGACGATTGTACCGTGTGTAAAACTAGTGTCGTGAGGAAAGGTAAGTAATAACATTGTATTTTTTGGTTTTCTCGTCACCCAGAAAAGCGTGACCTACGTGCGGGTTGAAGGTGTTCAATATTTTAGCATAATTTAAAATTTATTTAAACACTATCATATTTTGTTGTACATACATAACATTATTATTAATATTGTTATTCATAGTTAGATGGTCTATTATCATACATTCATATAATTGAGTCACATAGTCTAATTCGAACATTCTCAGAATTTAAAAGGAGGAGAGCACTGTGATTTTCATTGCAACTTTTACGATACAATTTTTTTATATGTAAAAAAATCTGACTTAATATTATGTGTGTGTGTGTTTATCAGAAGAAAAAAATTGTAGTAATATTGAAAAAAAATATTAGGTACAACAGTTTTACTCTATATAGGTATAGGTAAAATTGTACCTACCTACCCCTTGGTACCTAGAGTGTTACCCAGAAATGGGTTGTGGTGCTCAGAAAGGCAGTCACCCCATTTCAGTTACTGGAAACCGACCCCAACATAGTTGGTAAATGGCTAGGGAAATGATGATGATGCATTATATGTATTTGTTGTTGCAGAACATGATACTCTTCTTAGTCTGGGTGGCGGTGCTGCTCGCCGTGCTGGTGGTATACCTCCAGCAGATCTACTCCAGGTTAAGTCGCTATGGCGTCAAGCACTTCAAGCCCATCCCACTGTTGGGCAACACGTTCAGGGTCTTGTTTCGTGTGGATCACGTTTCTGATAGTATTCTGATGCTGTATAACGGTTTTCCTGAAGAAAGGTAACTTCATTTAAAGTTTTGAATGAAAAATACTTTAGGGCCCTCGACGAGTCGTTAGGCAGTCATACGTCAGTGCTTAAAAAAACAAATTGCTGTATTAAACATTTCATCATCATCAACAAACCGAGTGAGCGGAGGCTTCTCTTTGCTTGTGCCAATT
Organism: Apamea epomidion; assembly: GCA_947507525.1. Classification (NCBI taxonomy): domain Eukaryota; kingdom Metazoa; phylum Arthropoda; class Insecta; order Lepidoptera; family Noctuidae; genus Apamea; species Apamea epomidion. The sequence goes on from OX382232.1 coordinate 931,596, forward strand.
TCCACACTCCCTGGCCAGCCTCACCCTGGATCGACTCGCGATGGTAACATTCTCATCCTGATCTTGAACGCCATTTGGTCAGAATTAATTAAACTTTTTATTTCTTACTTAGGTTTGTGGGAAGCTTTGAATTCATGAAGGAGGTGATTATGATCCGCGACATCGAGCTGGTAAAGAAGATTGCTGTCAAAGACTTCGAGCACTTTCTTGATCACCGCGCTTTCTTCAGATCCGGTGGATCGTACTTCAGCAGGAGCTTGATAGCTTTGCAAGGTACGTAGACAAATAAAATAATAAATGACGTTTCTTGAAATAAAATCTAATACTTCTATACCATTTGATTTGTCCATCAGTTAAGACTAATAATTACCCCAGCCAAAAGGAACCCCAATGACAAAAAGGCAAAGATTCTTTTGGCATTATTTTAAAATATTGTTGCTCTAGAAAAATAATCCTAAGTTCCATTTAAAGAAATACATACTTCCGTCTCACACAGGACAAGAATGGAAAGACATGCGTTCCACACTGAGTCCAGCGTTCACAAGCTCCAAGATACGGCTGATGGTGCCTTTCATGGTGGAGGTCGGCGACCAGATGATACGCTCGCTTCAGAAAAAGATCAAAGAATCCAAAAGTAAGTAATTTTTTAAATACTTGTTTTACTGCTGGCTTCAGAACTGACCATTGAAAATGCGTATCACCATTTTGAAGAATTTAAAACTACATTTTTTTTTACGGTTTTTCCATAATCCATTTAAAACTATAATTCTTTAGCTGGCTACATAGACGTGGCGTGTAAAGACCTGACGACTCGGTATACCAACGACGTGATCGCCTCCTGCGCCTTCGGTCTCAAGGTAGACTCTCATAACGACGTGGACAATGAGTTCTACACAATGGGCAAGAAGTCATTCACCTTTGATTACCGTCAGATGCTTATGTTCATCGCACTTCTGACCATTCCATCAGCCGTGTCTAAGGTAAGTTCACTTGAGTTGGCTGTAATTATTCAAGTAAAAAGTTCTCTAAAGTAAACGATCTTGCTCTAACCCAAATTACGCAAACTTCCAGAACTATTAATCATTCTTTGTCCAAGTGGTATTATTCTACATGAATTGAGTTATACCGGCTAACTTCTTTTACCGTTTGGACAAAAACAGGGCATAGGTAATAGGTGAACAGAGTAGAAGTCAGAAATTTCTTTTTTTTTCAATAAAAAAACGCTTTTTTTCACATGGAATCCTTTGATTGAAACCGGCCGATGGCTTCAATCAAAGGATTGAATGTCGTTACGAATTCATTGACAATTTCCGCGCGTAGAGTGCCATAAGTAGATTTTTTATAATATTTGTCGATTTTTTTGGTTTAGTATGACAATTTACTTCAAATGAGTATTATAGACAGGTTATAAGTATTAATTGACATGTTAATTTCATTATAAGTTTTTGTATTCAAAATGAAGCAAAGACAGATAAATGAACTATGATTGTGATAGATACATGGTACTCACATAATTTACAAACATTGTAAAAAAACGAATTTAAGTATATTTTAACTAAAAAAATTATAAGTAATAAGTCAGTATGTAATCATTAGTTCAGTCAATCAGTAATTTGGGGTAGATACACGGTAATTATGTTTATTTTACTTAATATAAAGTTTCATGTTTTTTTTACTGTTCATTTTCAGATTTTAAAGCTGGATTTCTTTCCCAAGGCGTCGAATGAATTCTTTAGAAAATTAGTTCTAGAAACAATGGAAGATCGCGAGTTGCGGAAATTTATAAGACCTGATATGATTTACTTGCTTATGGAAGCAAAGAAAGGTACTTATTATATATTATTGACCAAATGCTAAACGTTCAGTAGTAATTTATACGAATAAAAAACGATCTAGTCCCTTTTTCAAAATTCCATAAATAAATTTTAAGGTAATTCCAGGTAAACTGACTCATGAAAATATCAAATCCGTTGATGAACCTGCTGGATTCGCAACAGTTGAGGAGTCTTCAGTTGGACAGAAACAAATTAACAGAGGTGTGTATTTTCATAGAACTGCAAAAAAACTAAGCCCGGCTGTTTGATTGTCCAAGAAATTTGCAACAACCAAGAACTACATACACATTAGGTGTAGAGTAATACGACGAACCGGATTCCTGTAACAGAACAGGCTACGAGGCAAAACCAGACCTCGGGATAAACTTTTTGATAAAGAGCTTTCTAATAATAATTTCGTTTTACATTCAGCGTGGACTGATGACGACCTCATCGCTCAAGCAGTGCTGTTCTTCTTAGCTGGTTTTGAAACGGTCTCAGCTGGCATGTCGTTCCTGCTCTACGAACTGGCGCTGAACCCTGACATCCAGGAGCGACTGGCACAAGAGATCAAAGAGACTGACGTTAAGAACGGCGGCAAGTTTGACTTCAACTCTATTCAGAATATGCCATATATGGATATGGTTGTATCTGGTAAGATGTTGACGTTTTAAATCAAAACTATTTTGGTGAATAAATTCTGCATGATTGAAATCTTTGTTGAAAGATTACTACGACTGTTTATTACTATTCTCTGTTTTATAGCTAATGATTTTGTTTTGCAGAGGTTTTGCGACTGTGGCCGCCTGCTTTAGCTCTAGACAGAGTTTGCACTAAGGATTACAATTTGGGAAAACCTAGTGAAAAGGCTGAAAAAGACTTTTTCACACATTTCAGACATTTTTTTTTTCAGACTGAAAAATGACAAGATTCTTCTAACGGCGGGTTTAAAAAACTCTTAACTTTCTTGCAGGTTCGCAAAGGAACAGGTATTTCGATACCAGTGTTTGCTACCCACCGTGACCCTCAGTTCTTCCCTAACCCTGATAAATTCGACCCAGAGCGCTTCTCTGAAGAAAACAAGCAAAATATCGAGACATTCGCTTATATGCCCTTCGGTGTTGGACCTAGAAACTGTATTGGTGAGTAAAAATGTGTACTTATAATTTAACTAAATCAAAAATAATGAGTGGTAAATAATGATGGACGAGAGAAGTAAGGAAGACCAAGGAAAAATAATTTCAGTGAGGGATGATGCGAACGAAATGGCAGTGTATGTATGCATATGTTAACGAATGATAAAGAAGAAAATAAATTGCAGCATTCGCACAAGATAAGAGAAGATGAAATTAAATAGTTGTAAACCTTAACTATCATAATTATTTTCTCAGGGTCAAGATTTGCTCTGTGTGAGATCAAGGTGATGGCGTACCAAATTCTCCAGCATATGGAAATCTCGCCTAACGACAAGACCTGCATCCCTGCCAAGCTTTGTAAAAAAACTTTTAACCTGAAGCTAGAAGGTGGACATTGGCACAGATTTAGACCAAGGAAGTAGAAAAGACAATGCACCTGGAAACTAAAATATTCAGAGATTAATTTGTGATTTATTTTGTGTTACATAAAATAGTATATACTAAGTAAAGATGTTGTTACAGCTGCGATGTATTTATTTCGTGACTAATTTAGTAATGTCCTAAAAACAATGTGGAAGTAATGGGTGTAAAAAGACATCACCTAGCCGAGACATGCCTTATCTGGGAATTAATTGTACGTTTCACATTTGTTACAGGACAATCTTAAATTGTGATACATAAACATTACAAAACTTTAAGACCCTATTTCGTCCTATATAGAACGAAAATATTGTGCAGCACAATATTTTGTAGGCGATGAATTGCGCGCTACAGCAAAGAATGGTTTTTCACACAGAAAATATAAGTCAATTCCAAGAAATGATTTCTGTTTATTGTTATTTCATTCTGGACAAAATGTGTAGATTTCGGCTTCGTGATGGATCTTTTTACACCAATAAAAAAAAAACATGAATATCTTGATCACCTTCATTTGCGCGATGATCGATTAGGACGCGGGTCCTAATAGAAAGCGATCATCGCGCAAATTCGCGATTGTCGCGTTCATTTGTCACTTTTTGCTAACAAAAAGTGACATAAATATGAACGCGACGATCGCGAATTCGCGCGACCCTCGATTTCCATTAGGACGTGGGTTAAAGAGGTTTTTCATTTGACATTTGAGGTTAGTTTTGTAACCTGAGTTTTCGTCAATTAAACCATTACAATTTAGTATAATATGTAAAAGTATATAAAAAGGGAAGGAAATAATTAAAGGGTACCAAAAAAAACGTCCGCATCGCGCGAAATTTAGTATTGTTATTTTTGGAAAAAGTACTGAGATTTTATAAGTTGAAACTTTCTAAATACAAAATGTGTTAAGTAACAATTCCCTTTATTTGTTTGCTTACACTAATATCAGATACTTTTGTGTACGTAGCTAGCAAAATTTTTGTTGTAATGACTAGTGTTAGTCTGATAAGGATAACTGACCAGAATAGACGCGTTTGATGCGATAAAGATAATTTAATTAACACCAAAGGACATTGATCTTTCGTTGATCGCTATTGGCAGCTAACATTGCACATAATTTATTGTCTAGTTGTTTTCGTAAGTGTATACGAATGTATCAGTCTTATTGGAAAAATCTTCGCATGTTCGCGGTTTGCAGGTATATGATGCATGTGATTTGCAAAAGTCTAAAATATATTGATATATTATTATACTGATACAGGTATCTAATCGCGGGCAGATATTTATGTAGTATATTTATGTTTTGGAAATAAGATGGTAGTTGGCACAATTAAATTGTAAAAATTGATATGATTTCACTAGTATTCTAGAATATAACTACGAGGGTCGTTCAATGTATTCATGGCATCAGGGCGATTTACTAATGATATGGGTAATTTGACTAATTAATTAATTAATGACATTATCTAAGGGTATAAAGGTAAAATTTCATGTAGTTGTGATCATTAGTTTGCTAGTTATCCTTAGTCAATGACAACTGGAATGGCTAACGTGACAATGTTGAAGAAAATCGAGCACCGCGCTGTTATTAAATTCCTTACCAAACAAGGAAAATAAAAAAAAATATCCAAGAAGAGATGATGGCTGTTTACCAAGATTCTTCACCGTTATCTACGGTTCAAAAGTGGTCAAGTTAATTTAAAAGGTGTAGAGAGAGTATTGAAGATGTCTCTCGCTCGGGCGGCCCGGTTACTGCCTCTATGGAAGAAAACTCGAAAAAAGTTGAGAAGCTTATACTGGAGGATGCCCGAATGAAGATCAAAATGATAGCAGAGATGACCCACCTCACTGTTGGTGACATATGCACTATTCTTCATGACCTTCTTTACCTTTCAAAAGTCAGTGCATGATGGGTGCCGCGAATGCTCACGGCCCCTCAAAAGCAAGTGCGAATCGAGTGCTGTAGAGAGTTTTTATAGCTCTGTAGTGAAGTTCCATCAAGTATTTTCGATCGAATTGTTACTGGAGGTGAAACGTGGGTTCATCATTATGACCCTGAAAGTAAGCAAGAGACCGTGCAGTGGCACAAGAAGGGTACTGCACTCCTAAGAAATTCAAAGTCGTTCCGTCCACCGGAAAAATCATGGCCACCGGGTTTTGGGACTCAAAAGGTATTTTGCTGATTGAGTACACAAAAAAGGTGAAATAATAAACGCAGCAACCTACGCATCCACTTTACAAAATTTACGCAAAGCAATTAAAGAAAAAAGACGGGGTAAACTGACCACCGGTGTGTTGCTTCTTCACGACAACGCCCCGGTCCACCCGGCGCGTTTTTCCAAGGCTGCTGTGCGAGATTGTGGTTTCGAAGAAATTAACCACCCACCCTATTATTAGCCCGGACCTAACCCCGAGTGATTATTATGTGTTCCCTAATTTGAATATAGTCCTTCGTGGGAAACGATTTTCCAATGATGAAGAGCTCAAGGCAGCAATAAATGCACATTTTTTAAAGAAAGAGAAAAGACATACATTGAACGCCCCTCGTACACTGTTATGAACATGTTATCAATAATGGATTAATGGATCAATTTCATTTATAAATCCATAGATTAATCCAGTCTTCAAGGTATGTAATGGCGTCACCTCTTTTATGTATTAAAACTATTGTGACTGACCGTCACTGTCATGCATTTGTCAATTTGTGATAGGTATGTAATTTATGCTTTGCATCATAGATTTATTATAAACTACTATTGTTAAATCTATTCTTTGCACATACCTTTATATAACGTAGAGAGAGGCATTAAAAGATAAACAATGCAATTATTTTTTATTTTTTCTTCTACACGAACCATTTTTTTAGGACGTAGACACTGGTCACAAGGGTCATCTTGTCAACAGTTTGTCTGTTTAGACGCGGACTCTAGAAGTACTAGTCGAAGATGTTTTTTGCATTTGATAGCTCAATTCTTGAGGAAGGTTATATTCGAACTCGGTGCCACGTAGATAACGCGGGGATGAAGGCGGAATTAGGAATTAGATTATTAGTTAGGAATCGCACACGACAATTGTGAGATAACTTAGTGCAGCTACCGTAGTACTCGCACTGACTTAAAAAAACTATACGCATTAATGAACTTATAAAATGAGTTTATTACGAGGGAAGTTCTCAACCGGACCTGTCGAAGCTAAATGAGGACGGGTTACAAAATATTACTAGCCGTAACTACAACCTGAAACAACCGCAACAGTGCAATCCCAAAAGTTCCAAGACTATATTATTTCATCATTGCTGACAAAGGACACACTCAGGTCTACAGTCCGACATAAATATTTCTGTACTTATATTCTTGCACTTTTTTTACCGACTGGACAAAAAAAGGGTATTAAAGGGGAACGGAGTAGAAAGAAGCCCATGGGCAAAGAATTGTCTATTTAAAAAAAAAAACCTAAATTGAAATTAAGCTAAACAATACATACTATTACGTATTTGAAGTTAATTTTTCATTCAAAAACAAAAGAAATCGACAAATGATATAAAAATTCATTCAATCTTTTTACTGAAGCCATCGGCCGGCTTCAATCAAAGAATTTAAAGGGAAAGTTAACGAGATTTTTTTTCAATATTTTGTGAAAAAAAAAAAGAGATTCTGTGTCCTAGACTTCTACTCCGTTCACCTTTTATACACTGTTTTTGTCTAGACGGTAAAAAAATCTGCCAGTATAGCAATATTTAAGGGTGAATTTCAACAAGAGATTTTTATGTATCATTTCGGTGGGATTTTTTTATTTCAATGCAATCTATATATTTTTAGTGACAAATAATACTTTAGTCTATTTTATAACATTGTGCGTGAGTGGACATCAAATATTATCAAAACTTACATAAATATTTAAGGATAAAGTTTTAAGAGTCCACTGAAATTAAAAGTGTCCACCGAAATGATAAAAATTACCACCGAAATGATAAATCCACCGAAATGATACAGCTAAGAACAACCGTGCCCCCAGCCAGGGTTCCGTACTTTGTTAGGTTTGATTTCCACAAATTTTAGATAAACACTGAGACAGGACAGTACACAGTTTTTTTAATATCATCATTAATATACAGATATTACAGTTAGTATTATTACATATATCATTCTTTGAGGTTACAATAACCTCAAAGAATGATATTAATGTAATGTAATGTTTATTATGATATGAATGAATAGTTTCTTTACTTTTATAACCTTTGGTAATTTTTGTGGTTGTTGTTGTGTGAAAATGTTGGAAAACTTTATCGTAAATGCTGGTAACCTTAAATAAATATTTTTGCTTGTTTATGTACTAATACTAATTTACTTGATATATTTTCAAAAGAATCAACGTATCGCGATTAGAAAGCTTAAAGTTTCTGATTAATATGATGGTTGCATTTGTAAGTTATGCCATTAATAGTAATACCTAATGTCTACCTATTGCACTAAGAGAAAAATGCTAGGTATAATTTAGTTAAATTGGTAACGAGAGGAGAATAGTGTTTCTACAGGTATATCAGTAAAACTTCTAAAATTAAATCAACTCTTATATTTTTAAAATACAATAAATGAATAAGAAACATTATAAAAATATCTTAGTAGTAATAGCTTAGTACTTTTAATCCTTTTACATAAACGTATGAAACATAACAGAAACCTGAGATTGAGATCACTTTATTCTTAAATTACTACAACAATAGAGAAATGTACATATCTAAATAGAACAAAAAACAACAAAGTTTTGTTCTACCTATAACTATAATTCGCAATTATGTATAAGTAATTCTTATACCTAATGCGAATTATAGTTATTCCAATAAAACAGTCTTTCTGGGTACGTATTTACGAGTAGGTTCAAGTATGTAGCTTAAAGATTAATTTTTCATCATGTCACTTTAAATCACACAATTATTTCTCAAATTCACTAATCAGCCTCTTTTCATGACTATAAATATAGGTTTTTAATTTAGATATGTACCTAATAAACAAATCTTCTTTAATTATCACACCACAGCACGTCTTTACTATAATTATTATAGTCATCAGTCTTCTTTAATAAGTTTAACTTCCTACCTAAAACAAGTCATGCCATTAAATGACAGCAAATATTTAAAAAACTAAATATACAATAACAAAAATCAAAAAATATTCAAATCAGAACTGGACGAAGACGAAGATAATCTTCTTACTTTACTCTTCTTGGCTGTAATCATGATTTCTTCTTCGCTGTCAATATTTCTTGTCCGTTCATACTTTTCAATAATTTCAGTATCATTGTTTTAAAAAAATGAACACGATGGAGTGCTAAATTCATTGAAGTTTTCATATTTTTCGAGCAATGATTTGGGTATTATCGATGATTCCTGCTCATTCTCTCCTTTTTGATTATTCATTCCATCAAAGGAATGGGATGTTGAGGGCTTAATAATTGATATTTCAATGTTTGTGATTGAGTGTGTGTGTGGTTCATGTATGAAACTATTCCTTTGTAATTTTTTGGAAAGATTCTTTTCATTGAATGGCTTGGGACGTAGTACTAATTTTTCTGACAGTTGAATTGGACGCAGATGTGCTATATTTGTATTATTTGCAAAATTCGTTGATTGAATCCCAGTGAAGTCATGAAAACCTAAATGCTTGCCGTGAGGGCACCTAATAGTTTTATTTAGGCATTCTCTTTCAATACAGGACAGATGTCGAAGTGCCAAACGGTTTCCTGACTCTTTAGACCAAACAACTTGGTGAACTTTCATAGTTCCCGGAAAAGTCTTTAAGTCTTTGGGCAAGAGCCAATCTTTTTCTGTCACCTGATAATCTTCAACTGTTTCAATTTTCACACCTTTAACATAACACTGTAGGTTTTGTACCAGCGATTCAATATTGGTAATATCATGTTGATATGAGACTTGTTTATCTAGCGTTCTCTTTAATACTCCACCCACTCCATCTGCTGCGCTTTTTCCATGACCACACTCACAATAGTTCCAAATTATGTGGGTCAGCATCGGACAATAGGAGGATAACTGAGTTATTATATATAATATATTTTTATTCCTGTATTGCGCAGATGGTGAGTCAGAAATAACGTAAAGTTTACGAACCAGAGGAGCAGTTATCTCAATTTCTTGCAAAACAGGAATGAGGTGTGCCCATACTGCAGCAGCATCATGCCTTAAAGAGGTAATTACAGTACAAAATGACTGAGTTTTGCAAGTTTCGTTGTCGAGTTTGAAATATATTACGACAGTATGCAAAGTGAACTGTTGTCTGCTACCACCAAAATGAAGGGATTGAATTTCGGATCCATATTTGGCATTATAATTTTCACTGAAATCAATTTGTATAATACAGTCTTCCGTAGTCATATTTTCTTTTAACGTTTTGAAAGCTTGATTTTGATTTTTATTATTTACGCAATGTTTAAGGAATGGTTTCAGGCTATCTTCGAATTTTTTTATTAAATCTAGTGGTTTCACCCAACGCCTTACTTTTTCAACTTTAATAGCAGATTTTTCTACATTATTTTTGACATATATGCTTTTATTCTTCTCCCAACCCCAATACGCTATGTTCACTTCATTATTAAACTCTTGATAATCAATGTGTCTATTTTTACAACTTGAGCATATTCTTTGCAGACAATCGATGTTATCTTTACTACAACATAGGCTACTTAAAACGTCGGATATTGTATTTTCTTTGATAAGGCGGTTTCTTTTCATAGATTCAATCAAAAGTTTCATATTTTCGTGCTTTTCACATAGGCATGTATTTCGTGCATTCACATTTGGTTGAGTGACCCAGAAAGGCTTCATTCTTGAAAATGTTGAATAGCTTATCGGTGGTTCTCCTGATCCCAAATATTTCAAGTGTAAATTTTTAAGTGTGTCTGTCAATAGTCTTTTTTGTTTTTTTAATCCATGTCTAGATATGGTGTCATTTTTTCCAGGACACAGTGTTGAATTTTCATCATCTTCTAAAAATTTCACCACCCTCCTGAGAATTCGATTTTTTTTTTCATCAGGTTTTATGACTTCTACTGCTGGTTTTTCTCCTTTTTGGGTACTTTTCTTCAAAATCATATAATTGCTTTGTAGTCTGTTACACCTTTTTTTGAACATTTCTTTTTCCTTAGTGACCTGTAATAATTTGTTTTGTAATTCTGTTATTAGCTTAGTTTTAGTTTTTTGATATTTTCGAAATTTGTCTTTAAGTCCTCGCTTGAATTCTACAGATGTAATTGACGAGTCTGAAACAGGGCTGTTGGGGCATAATGTTGACTCGATACTACTTAGATTTGATGGACATGTTATTCGTTGTACGCCACTTGGTTGTACACAATGAGTGCCAGTTACTACATTGTCATCAATATGATGTTGAATATTGGAACCAATTGTACTATCGCTATTCATCGGCAAGCAGCGCCGAGCCGAAGATGGATTCCCTTGACGAGAAGTGCTTGGACCAGGATTGCTATAGTCAAAATTTATAAAATTTTGATGCGTTGATAGCAGGGTTTGTCGTGGACTGCTTGTGTATACCCGATGAAAGCTTCTAGCTTCTGTAGTATTAGAACGTTGGATTTGGATATTCGTACTAATACTATTGCTGTTCAATCGTAAGCTGCGCCGTAAAGTAGGCAAGAAGGAACTGTGACAGGAAGTGCTTAGTCCAGGACCATCACTTTGATCCCCAATTGTCTCATCCAGAGGGTTAGCACGAGCCGCTATAGGAGCTGGAGCTGCTCTATTTTTTTTTCTTTGGTAATAAGCAGCAGCACTTATTTTGTTTTTTCTTCTTAGGATTCTTAATTTTTTAGGGGTCATTAGATGCCTTGAAACAATTAATCCCGCTGCTTTTTTTCTGGCATACCTTTCTCTGTCTTTTCTCAAAAACTCTTCGCGTGAGACTTCATTGCTCTTAATTCTCTCTTTTCTTCTTCTTTCATACAACCTCCTTTTTTCCAACCTTTCTTCTCTAGTCTGTTGCTTAGGCCGCGGCATCCTAAAATCAAAATACACGCTTTTCAATTTTCTTCTTTCTCATATCCACAGACATACATTCATACACACTATACTATGATCCTATAAAATACTATACCTTCAGATACACCACGCGCTCACACACTAGCTCTCTTGCATTGACTCAGACAAACACTCTCACAGGCAATTTCTCATCACATAGGTATATCTCTTTTTTTTTCATATAACGTTTAAATGCTCTTTAACTTATTTGTTATATCTTGTAAAATTAAGAAATTTTGTAATTATATCAAATATTATTTATTATTGTTATTTACTCGTAATAAATGATATAAAAATAAAGGTAAGTGACTTATATTGAAGGTAAACCCTCGAAATAATTATTTTGTTGACAATTAGTAGGTATAATAATCTACACTGTGGTGACCCACACACTCATCACATTTTCGTTGAGCCGAACAAATGTGTATCTAAAGTATAGTAAACATGTACTAACTACATAGATATATGTATATATTATATATCTTAAGCACAAATATTACACAACAAATACACCTAAATAATCTAATCGACACTCTAGGTAAAAGTAGGTACATTACAAAACTATGACTTTGAATTTGACACCAGGATCTCTAAAACTTTATGTTTTTATCATTTCGGAGATACTTTTAATTCCGGTGGACTGTAATTGGTATAACAGTCCACCGAATCCACTGAAATGATAACACTGAGATGATAAAATAGAGGTTAGTTCTACATTTAACTCCGAAAAAAAATTATTTAAAAAATATGAACACTACTCAAACAAAACAGTACTTACTGCGAATTTAATACACAATTTTGAAACAAATTAAACAAATCTAGCACGAGTTATAACAGCCACCGAAATGAAACTATTTTTGTCCCCATATTACTGAAATGATAAACTTACTTTTTTGGCGGGAAACCGCAAGACGTTGGGACCGGTGCGTTCGCGCCGAGAGCTTAAGCCGGACTGATCCGGAGTGAGAAAAGGTGAAAGGGGCGTAACAACGCAATGTTGATGTGGCTATTCTACTAAAACTTACTGTCCTCTGAAATGATAACTTTTTTCCAGACAAAAGTTGACTGCCTGTCAAATCCATGAGAAAGAAGATAAACAAACAAAAATTGTTTTATTTGATCGAATATATTATAATTTAATGATAACAAAATCAATTTAAATCCATATTACGAATGTATTTGCAGGAGAAGGTATGTTATGAGCGGAATTGGGTTCAGGACAGGTCACCGTGATGATAAAATAACACTTTGTAATTTTTTTTTTGTGTATATTAGAGGGTAGATACCAATGATTTTTTTTGCCAAGGTAGAGAAATACTTACGTTGTTGAGAAAAAATATATAAAATTAATAATCAGCACATTGCACTACCGTTCTCAGGTTTGCCGTGTATTTTTTTGCTTGGGCAATTCACCCTTAACTAACTGTCATTCTTGCTTCTATTTAACAAAATAATAAAAAAAAGTGTGGATAGATTCCTATCGAATATACACACAAAGCATTGCAATTCGTTTTATTAGAACTTACATAATTAATACAGTATTTTATTATATTAAAACATATTAAAAATAGTATTTAGCATCGCCAGGGCTACTTTCGTCGGAACTATGTAGTTACAAAACTTACAAATGTATCCATGGTTAGATTCCGTCGTCAGAATAGCGACGGAACGTCCTCTATTTCCCAATACACGGCTCCCTCATGAGCCATGTATGTCAATGCATGTGGCACCGAGTTACAGACGATTTTTTCTGCGAGTATTTATTTTCAGGGAGTTCTACTTTGTATTCAAAACAATGTATACCTTATAGATTAGTGGAATAACAAAGTGACGCACAATTTTGTTCACCTACAACAAGTGTACGAGTATACATATGATACCACACATGCATGACAATCCGAAAGATCCTTAAGACCAACATACACACAAATATTTCATTCACTCAAAAGACTCATTAGATATAATACCCGTAATCAACCGACGGCACGGCAGGAAAACTATACAGTATGAGGGGGTTCTGCTGTATAATAAATTACCTAAAAACGTCAGAGAGTGTACAAGCGTACCAACATTTAAAAAAATGCCTAAGGAATCATTTGTTAGACACAGATTAATTATTATTTTGTATTAGACATAAGTTTAGCGTGAACTGCTTTGTATTTTAGTTATACCTAACAACATACTTGGTTTTTTTTTGATAAAAGATAATATTAATATGGTGCTCAGTTTATTGGATGGCTCGACATCGTAATGTAACCTACAACATATTGCTAATTTAGTTAAGTTTCTCTATAAGTGAACTGTATGTTCTTTGAGAAGATGAATGTCTTTAAACCGAATTTTGGACACACTTATGATACTGTGGGTCAGAGGTGTTATTCTGACGACTTATGACAGCAAGTCGTTGACTCTAAATATTATTATAGCTTTTTAGGTAAAATTATAAAATAGGCCTTATTTTTTTTATTTGTCTTTATTTTCAGCGACTTCTACTTCCGCGTTCGAAACAGTGTGTACTTACTATATAGTTTAGTGGAATAACAAAGTGATGCACAATTTTGGACACACTAATGATAGTGTGGGTCAGAGCAGAGGGGTTATTAACTTGAACCCCGTCTGGTGTGCTCACATACATTTCGTTCGTGCTCCGAGCAACACATTTGAAACTTGTATTAAGTTGTGTACTTGCGCTATGTTTTCAAAGTAGTGTTGTGCTCGCGCCGAAGTAGTAAGTTATGTCATTGTATTTTTTTAATTTTTAGGGTTCCGTACGTCCTTAAGAAAAAACGGAAGCCTTATAGGATGTGTGTCTGTCGTGTTTCTCTCGTCTATCACGAGATCTCTCGTCTATCTCGTCTGTTTGTCTATCACAGCCAATTTGCTCTGAATTTACAGGACAGATTAAGTTGAAAATTGTTACACATAATTATGAATTTTTGTACCACAAAAAGTAATGAAATTCTACCAAAAACATTTCATGTAAAGTAGGTTGCCAAGACGTAACTCTACAAACCTTACATCTTTGTTAAAATGTATGACTTGGCCATTCCATTGAATTATTAAATGACACAACTTTAAAGACCAGTGACTTCATTTCTTACCATAAGCCCATAGGAGTACCTATGCGATGGCCGCGAAACGACCAAGCCGTACATTTTAACCAAGATGTAATGTTTGTAGAGTTATGGCTTCTAGAGTTAGGGACTAGGCTCTACATTATATCTGATAACTTTTTAACAGTGAAAGCGTTATGTGACGCTTTGCAACCTACTCGTACTTTACATGAAATATTTCTTGGTGGATAACATATTCATCGTAAGGAACCCTCTCCACGCGAATTCAAATCGCACTTGTCCGGTTTTCGTCTATTTATTTGTTTGTGTAAAAATAATAATTTACAAATAAGAATAGACCAAAAATTAAACAAATGTCTGTTAACAAAATAATTTATTGGATTTCAAGTAGATACACAAATAGAACGTCATTAAATTAGAATACATTTTGTTTAAAAAACTGTTTATCCCCTCTGAAGTAACTTACGAGCGTTATGAGATTAAAAGATTTTAATTAACATTATTTATATAGGTAATTAATTTCTTAGTCACCAAAAATTTAAATAATTCATTGTATTCTAATAATAGTTTTGTTTTTTAAATAATACATTTTGAACATCAATAAATAACAATAACAATTGTGCTGCTCGTAGTCACTGCTTCCACTTTTCGATGCGCTACGAGCTACGAGCGTAGCCGCGTAGGCGGATTTTGGTGGTTACAATTGCTATGCCGTAGCAAGTTTGGGTGATATGCATTCAATTTTTTTCTAAAACCGACTTTAAAAAAGCGACTACAAAGTGAAAAACAATTTTGGTTTCGGAAGTCGTTGACTTTGGTTTTTTTGCAGTGCTTTTTGTATATTGCCAAATTGTCACCGACTTCCGAAACTTTAATTTTTCACTTCGATGCCACATAGATCACGATTACATAAATGATTGTGTTGTGTTGTGTTGTCCAAATGATGTAAATTGCTACGCACCGTTACTACGAGTATGTTCACTTAGCTATACGTATGTAAAGGTTTGTCCGACGTAGCTAAGAAAAGATCTTAATTTTTGGGATAAACACGAGAATATTTATTATTTTAATAACTTTAATAAACTAGGATAGCATCATCACTGGCAAAAGATAATACATACGCAACAGAAGTAGGGTATTTGAATGTTTTGCTGATATTTTTTAATCACAATATCGATGTAATTCAATGACTGTTTCTATTTATTTGTTTGATCGAAAACAAATTCGTTCATAATAGGGATGATGACTAATATTAGACATGTTCGAACAAATAATGTTATTTCAAAAAAGGCAAAGTAAAATGAGATAATCGAAAAACTCTGTAAAATCTTTGTTGTTATGGAAAAGTTTCACGCTTTAAAAGTTTTTGGAAAGGATTATTAGAAAGAAAGAAAGAAAAAGTATTTATTGCGACTCGCACAGGAAGATCATAAAACTAAACTAAACTAAACAAAAATAAAAAACCCAAATTATATAAAAAAGTAGGTAACAAAACCAAATTATATAAAAAATAGTAAAAAATAAAGTAACAAAACGAAAAATGAAACAGAAAGTCCTGTCCGAGGCCAAAAGGCTCCTATCTCAGCATGATGCTACGACATTTAAAAAATAAATGTCGCAGCGCTGGTATTCTGATAGGGCCCGCTGTGATGTCACGGGCAATTACAGTAATAAATAAATAAATAATCAAGTTATTCCCGTCCTTGTCGCGGTACAGACAGGTTATTTCGATAACCATGCACGTAAACCTCAGACTTTCACAATAAGTTCCCGTTTTAATGTTAACCTTCTATTCATGTTGTTTCAGATCATGACATTCCTTTTCATCTGGTTGGCGGTTCTAATCGCTGTGGTGGCCTTATATCTCCGGCAAGTCTACTCCAGGTTCAGTCACTATGGCGTCAAGCACATCAGGCCCGTCCCTTTCCTGGGCAATATGATCAAGATCCTGCTGCGTAATAGATCACTTCACTGACGACGTCATGAGAGTGTACAATAGTTTTCCTAAAGAAAAGTAAGGATTTATGGTAATTTGCTTCAATGTATTGATAAAACCATAACTCTTTTTCATAATATCTTGTTCATCAGGTTCGTAGGGACATTTGAATTCGTCACTGAGTTGATAATGATCCGCGACATCGAGCTGATAAAGAAGATAACTATCAAAGACTTCGAGTACTTCTTCGATCACCGATGCAACTTCAGCACCAGTGACTCCTACTTCTCCAGAAACTTATTTTCTTTAAAGGGTACGGTAAACGGTTCTCTTCGTTGAACTCTGCTATAGTATTTAAATTTTGACCGTCATGCAAAATGTTATACGACATGCCATGCGGTGAAGTTGTAAGATCAAGTGTAATAATACTTCAGGCTTTTTAGTGAATAGTTTACAGTATTTTCTAGGGTATTACAAATGAACTACAGTCGTCAGTCATGCTTTGGGTTAATACAGTACCTTTGAATCCCTCACAGGTCAAGTATGGAAAGACATGCATGTAACATTGAACATCCAGCGTTCACAAGGTCCGAGATGCGTGTGCTGATGCCTTTAATGGTGGAGGTCGGCGACCACATGTTAATCACGTTAATCAGACAGTTTTCCTAGGAATCACGCTAGACGAGAAATTACAATGGGGACCTCATATAACATCTATTGCGGGGCGGCTTAGCTCGGCCGCATATGCTGTTAGAAAGATAAGACAATTAACAGATGAAGAAACCGCGCGCTTGGTCTATTTTAGTTACTTCCACAGTATTATGTCATATGGCATTTTACTATGGGGTCGGGCTGCTGACATTGAATCCATTTTTATTTTGCAAAAGAGAGCTGTCAGAGCCATTTACAATCTACGTCGCCGCGAATCTCTTAGGGAACTATTTAAAAGGGTTAATATTATGACGGTACCTTGCCAATTCATTTATGAAAATATTATGTATGTAAGAAAAAATCAACATCTTTTTAATAAAATAAGTGATAGACATAATTTTAATACTAGAAATAAAGATAAATTAGATCAACCTTTTTTCAGATTATCTAAAGTACATACATCTTTTATGGGGTACTGTGTTAAATGTTACAACAAAATACCTTGTGAAATATTGCAATTAAATGAAAGAAAATTTAAAACTTATATTAAAATTACACTTTGTAAGCAAGGATATTACAAATTAGAGGATTATATCCAAGATAAGAATGCTTGGAAACATGCTGGTCTTGCTCCATAGGACAATCTCTAGAGTCTAGACAAAATCAAACTGGTTGCTAATGTAATTGTATAATTTATTCTTTTTTTTTTTTTTTTTTCTTTGAAATTGATTTACGTTCTGTAATTACTTGGGGTCACACCCGGACTTATTACTCCTTATTTATTTATGAAAATCGTCTATGTTTGGAATGTTTGTGAATATGTGAGCACCATGTATCTATCACATAGTTGATCTATATGTCATGGTTACATTTATCCATTTTAATTCTTTTACCTATTGTGGTATAGTAATTTTATTTTTGGGTGCATCGTCTTCACATATAATTATATAAATAATGTATGCAATATATTGTAAAACATTTTAAAAGAGTAACGGTGGAGTTTCTTGCCCATTCTTCTCCATACGAAAACTACCTTTTGGAAGGGGCGACTAGAATCAATTTTATTTTAATTTTATTTTTGACGTTCAAAAGTGCCTTTTATGTGCCTATTTGAAATAAATGATTTGACTTTGACTTTGACTTTGACATGATGGGTTCGCTTCAGAGTAAGATCAAAGAATCCAAATGTGTCAAGAACCATGCTTGTTCAAAACCCGCTCACCAAGCTATTAGTTCAAAATTGTCAAAAGTTGCACATTGCATAACTAGATGGCGTTGGCGTCGAATTAAAAGTCGCTGTTAAGATTCTCCGCCGTTTAGTTAGGGTCATGTCAACAAGGTTCAACTTAAGGCAAAAATTGTTATAGTACAATTAAGCATAAAGTTCAAATAGATAAATATCTAGTGTCCAGTTGTTTAATTTACACTCGACCTCAGTTCAGTAGTTCATAAGAACCAAGTGAACATTTGCCGCGTCCGGAACTCGACATTGGTCCTACGAGCCGGATAACTATCCATTTTTTTGAGTTCGCGCGCGGCCCGGTCCGCTTTGCCCGTGTACTCGCAGTGGATCGCTGCGCCAAGAGTACTCGGCCCCCCGCATCGGCAGCGAAAGCTCCGTCCAGTGTTGTGGACGAGCTCGGCAGCAGCGGCAGGGAAGTGGTGACCAGAGGGCGCCACTTGCATCCAGATCAAACGGTGATCGTAATACGTCACCTACGTAGTTCAACGTGTCGTCACAAGAAGGACGGCACACCGCAGTTCAACGTGACATCAGAAGCCTGACGTCACATCCAAGAGTTCAACGCGCCGCCACCAGGGCGCGCCAGAATCATCGTGTTGTGTGAGTGAAGTGCAAATTGTGAGTACATTTTATTTCATAAACAAAGGAAGTTAATGACAAGCAATTTTGAACTTTATTTCTTCCAAGAATTTAACTTAGAAATTTTCTGAAGAATTTTGGACTTGTAGAATTTTAAGACTTAGAATATTTCCGCTTAGATTTTAAAACTTGTAATATGTTTGTGTATTAGTTAGGACTTAGAATAGTTTCATTAAAAACGACGGAACGGGGAACCTATGCCCGATTTCCGCCAGATTTTACTTATATTTAAAACACTTGTAAAATTTTGAGCAACTCTTGAGGACTTAGAATATTTTGTCAATACTGGACTTCAATTTATTTCAAGTTAGTTTTTCCACAGTACAAAACAAACATTGTTTTTAAACTCTTGTTGGTTTGTTTACATTCAATTAAAGTGGTTTATTATCTCAAATATGGAGGGTTTCATTAATGTATTAAAGGGTTTTCAAAATGTTATTGTTAAGGGATTAACAAATTTCAAAAAGAGTCCTAAAGATAGATTAACTATCGAATACATCGAAACTAGACAAGAATTGTTAGAAAAGGATTGGGATTCGTTTAAAGATACCAACACTAAAATTTACCAAAACTTTAAACTAGATGATATCCTGGATCAAAAGGTAGTTGACATTTATGATACAACCGAAGACACATATATAATGTATAAAAGTTTATTAAAAACAACACATAATAAAATTAGTCCAAAGGAATCAGTACAACTCAGTGGTGGTTCTTCTAATAGTTCATTTAAGTCTGCAAGTTCATTTGTTAAATTACCAAAGATCGCCATTCCAATATTCTTTGGGAAATATGGTGAATGGACAACATTTCGTGATCTGTTTATTTCATTAGTCCATAAAAATGAATCACTAGATAACGTACAAAAGTTACATTATTTAAAAAGTCATCTTACGGGTGAAGCTGATCAATTGATACGGAACACACCGATAACTGATGCGAATTATAGTCAATGCTGGGATTTATTAGACAAGAGGTATAGCAACAAAAGATATCTCGCCAATTGCATATTAAAAAGGTTATTTGGAATAAAACGTGTGCAAATGGAGTCAGCGACTTCATTAAAGGAACTTTTAGACACCACCAGTGATTGTTTAAGTGCATTGTCAAATTTAGGCATAAATGTGAGTACATGGGACGTTATCATTATACACATCGTGACGTTTAAATTAGATGTTGAAACTCGTAAACAGTGGGAAATAAGCGTTAGCAGTAATATGTCCAATGATTTTCCTATCATTGAGCAATTCAAATTATTTTTGGAGCAACGTTTCCGCGCATTTGAATGCATAGAACCAAAAAGGGGTTCAGGTCACCAGGTCAATAATAGTGCAAATCATCATACGCCTAAGACAATGCTTGCCACGAACGCACCATCACACATGAAATGCGAATTCTGTACTTTGTTTTTGTAAAAAGTTTGCAAAACAATCACTTGACGCTCGACGTGAGTTTGTACGTCAAAACAGAATCTGCTTTAACTGTTTAGGAAGTAACCACACAGTTAGCGACTGTAAAAAGGACACTAAGTGTAGAGTTTGTCAAAGGCGCCACCATTCGCTGTTGCATATGACCAGTGAGGCGGCAAATGAAGGCCCTGAAGCAAAGCCAACTGCTGATAGTGCTAGTCCTTCGACTAGCGCTAATCAGATAGTTGCTTGCTTGTCAACAGGGAAGGTACCCAAACCCAGACAAGTTTTATTAGCAACTGCGCTACTAAAGGCTGAGTCAAAGACGGGTGGATACCAAACAATCCGAGCCTTACTCGATCAAGGTTCGCAGGCTTGCTTCATAACAGAAACAGCAGTTCAATTTCTTAACTTGAAAAAGAATCCTATTCAAGGGTTTGTTTTAGGATTAGGAGACAATAGGTCAACCATGACAAAGTACATGGTACAAATAACGATAAAGTCTCGCGTCGATTTTAGTTTTAAGTTTACGTTTAATGCTTACGTTTTAAGCAAGATCACCTCTTACTTACCAGAGCGAAGCTTAAGCACGGACGCTTTCGACTGGTTAGAGGTCAACAATTTGTGTTTAGCAGATCCAGATTTTAACACACCCAACAAAATCGATATTCTGTTGGGTGCTGATGTTTATAGCTGCATTCTTAAGGAAGGTTTAGTTAAGAGTCCTTCTGGTAGTCTTGTAGCACAGAGCACTAGATTAGGTTGGGTCCTGTCAGGGGCAATGGGTCCTGAAAGTAATAGTTCAAATAAAATAAACGTAATGCATTGCACGGTACAAGTAGACGATATTTTAAAGAAATTCTGGGAAATTGAAGAGCAAATTAGTACTAAAAGGATATTTACACCAGAGGAGAAGAAATGCGAAGAGTTCTACAGTGAGACTACTAAGAGAGATAACGATGGTAGATATATAGTTAGATTACCTTTCCGAAACGAAGATCCTCCTTGCAAGTCGGGAAATTCACGTGGCATAGCTAAATCGAGATTTCAAGCATTAGAGAAAAGATTAGCAAAAAACAACGAGTTGAAAGAAAAATATACTGAGGTAATAAATGAATATTTACAGTTAGGTCATATGAGGCACGTGAAGAAAGATGATAGCAAAAGGGAAGAAGCAGTGTATCTACCACATCACGCAGTCATTAGGGATGACAAGACCACAACTAAAGTTCGTATCGTTTTCAATGCCTCTGAAAAGAACAACAAAGGAGTGTCACTAAATGACACGCTTATGGTTGGTCCAACACTGCAGGCTGATTTACGTCACACGGTTTTAAAATGGAGAGTACATGCGATAGGACTTGTAGCGGACATAATAAAAATGTATCGTCAAGTTAAGATAGCTGAAGAAGATGCAATGTTTCAAAGAATACTGTGGCGTGACAGTCCGGACAAAGAAATACAAGATTACGAGCTTGTGACTGTGACCTTTGGAACAGCTTCCGCACCGTACCAAGCAGTCAAAACTTTACTTCAAATCGCTGTTGATGAAGGTGAAAACTACCCACTAGCTGCAGATAAGGTCTTCAATTGCTTTTACATGGACGATCTTATGACAGGATGCAGCAGTGTAGAAGAAGGCATTGAAATATATACCCAAATGAAAGCATTATTAGGGAAAGGTGGATTTATATTACAAAAATGGAACAGTAATTGTAAGGAAACACTTAAGAGAATATAAACAATTGAAAACAATGAAGTTAAAGAACAACGAGATCAAACAAGAACAAATAAAAATAAGGACAAAACAATAGGACAAATAGACATTAGAAAGAACATGAAATTAGAAAAAATAGACCACAAAGAAGAGAAAGGGTTAGAAATAAAATTAGATAGTACAATAAAAATTTTGGGACTTACCTGGAACCGCAACGAAGATACCTTTCAGTACTCGGTGAACCTTCCGCCGCTGACGACTGCACCTGTAACTAAAAAGACAATTTTATCGGACATAGCTCGATTGTTCGACCCACTAGGTTGGTTAGCTCCTAGTGTGCTGTTAGCAAAAACATTCATTCAAAAATTATGGCTTACAGGCGTTAGTTGGGATGAAGAACTAGACACTGAATTAATAAAGGAATGGAGAACTTACCGCGAAGAGTTGCCACTACTTAGCAAGGTTCGGATACCGCGTTGGCTTGGAACTAAGTCGCACGACGATCTTGAGCTGCATGGCTTCAGTGACGCCTCCAAATCCGCGTATTCAGCCGTGATTTACTTACGGATAGTAGACATTGTAGGCAAGGTTCATATTTCGTTGTTGGTTGCAAAAACCAGAGTAGCCCCCATCAAACAAATTAGTATACCTCGTTTAGAGTTATGTGGAGCAGTTCTGCTGTCAAATCTTCTAATAGAAACAGCAGATACCTTGAACATTTCTAGGGATAAAATCCACGCCTGGACAGATTCCACTGTCGTGTTGGCATGGCTTAACAGCCATCCAAGCAGATGGAAGACGTTTGTAGCGAATCGCACCTCAGAAATATTAACCATGATGAAGGCATCCCAATGGTTTCATGTGAAAACCAAGGACAACCCAGCAGACTGCGCGAGGTGTTTTACCTAGTGCGTTGATAGACAATAGTTTATGGTTATCAGGACCACCATTTCTAACTCAAAGAACAATAGTTTATAAGAGGCCAAATGATTTGAATATCGACTTAGAAGAAACAACTAAAACACACATTGCTGTAGTGCCAGAGCTGTCAATGTTCGAACGGTATTCGTCATTACAAAAATTAGTTAGGGTAGTCGCATATTGCAGACGTTTTTTAAGGAATAATATTTTTAAACATAGTTATTTACAGAAGTTAGAGTTAGGAGCAGCGTTAGAATGTTGCATAAGACAAACACAAAAAGATAAATTTACAGTAGAGTATTTACAATTACAGGACAAAGGTTATTTACAGTTAAAATCTAGTAAGCTCAATCCACTCTGTCCATATCTGGATGATAGAGGCCTTATTAGAGTCCGAGGTAGACTCGAGAAAGCTTAACTGAGTGAAGACACAAAGCACCCGATAGTACTACCAAACTCTTGTCACTTGACAAATCTTATAGTGGCAGACGCACACTTAAAAACTCTACACGGAGGGCTGCAGTTGATGTTAAATTACTTGAGGATAGGCTACTGGGTCATAGGAGTTAGAAATCTAGTCAAACACCATGTGTGCAAATGCGTAACATGCGTTAAACATCGCGCTAGCATCAAGAACCAAATGATGGGTTCGTTTCCAACAGTTAGGTGTTCTCCGGCGCGACCGTTTTTACATAGCGGTGTCGATTATGCTGGCCCTATTAATATTAGGACAACGAAAGGTCGTGGGCACCGATCGTACAAGGGCTACATATGCGTGTTTGTATGTATGTCCACCCGTGCTATACATTTAGAAGTCGTCAGTGACATGAGCACACAAGCTTTTTTAGTCGCCTTCAGACGGTTCGTGTCTAGGCGAGGTCATTGTTCCAAAATATGGAGCGACAACGGCACGACGTTTGTAGGTGCCTCCCGAGAGTTGCAACATTTGACATCCATTCAGGCAGCAATCGCAGAACAACTTGAGGCCAACGGTACTGAGTGGCACTTCATTCCCCCCCATAGCCCTAATTTCGGTGGACTTTGGGAAGCAGGTGTGAAGTCCACAAAGTTTCACCTCAAACGGGTCATTGGTGATGCTACTTTGACGTATGAGGAAATGAGCACATTCCTCAATCAAGTAGAAGCTTGTTTGAATTCGCGTCCAATGAGCGTCATTAACGTTACTGATCCTGGTGAACTGATACCTTTAACTCCTGGACATTTCCTAATTGGAGAGCCAATAGTAAATGTACCAGACAACAAATATGAAAGTACAAACGTTAGTCATTTGTCTCGGTGGCAATTTATTCAAAGGTTACTACAATCGTTTTGGAAGCGTTGGTCCCAAGAATATTTGTCCAATCTGATGAACCGGTACAAATGGTCTTCTATGATTCCTGAGCCAAAAATTGGTGACATAGTTCTAGTTAAAGAAGACGATTTGCCGCCAAGTCGTTGGTTGTTAGGTCGCGTAGTAGAGAAGCATCCCGGTGCTGATAACATCACCCCTGTAGTCACACTACGCACCAAATCCTCGACTATTAAGAGGCCAACGTCCAAACTTTGTATTTTACCAGTTTCAGAACATTGAATTTATGTAATTTTATTTTTAAGTTCAATTTTAATAATACATAAGTTTAGTTAGATAAGTAGTTAAGATTTTTTTAAAACTGTTAAATGTTAAGTTTTAATTTACTTAGTACAAATTGTTAATTTAAGATTTTTAGCAAACCTGAGATTAAATTTATGTCAGATCCAGGATGTAATCCACGAAGGACATTCCGTCAATAATGTCCTTGGTGGGCGGTATGTCAAGAACCATGCTTGTTCAAAACTCGCTCACCAAGCTATTAGTTCAAAATTGTCAAAAGTTGCACATTGCATAACTAGATGGCGTTGGCGTCGAATTAAAAGTCGCTGTTAAGATTCTCCGCCGTTTAGTTAGGGTCATGTCAACAAGGTTCAACTTAAGGCAAAAATTGTTATAGTACAATTAAGCATAAAGTTCAAATAGATAAATATCTAGTGTCCAGTTGTTTAATTTACACTCGACCTCAGTTCAGTAGTTCATAAGAACCAAGTGAACATTTGCCGCGTCCGGAACTCGACAAAATGTAAGTGTTTTGGAAATCTGTATAAATTTTCCTGCTCGATGCCGTTCTTCCTGACTCTCTAGTACCAAATCTAGTGATAACAATGAAATTGATAATTATAATTAAGAACACAACCGCCTTGAAATTTATAGAACGATTTGAAGAAATCCAGATCATTATTCATGATGCTTTAATAACTCGCAAGTTTCCTTTCAGCGGGTTACGTAGATATAGAATGTAAGGACCTAACGGCACGTTTCTCCATCAACGTGATAGCCTGCTGCGGCTACGGTCTGAAGGTGGTCTCTTATAACGACGAGGGCAACGAGTTCTACGCATGGGGCAAAGGGTCCTGCACCTTCTATTTCCGTCAATCGGTACAATCCTTCGTAATTGGTAATGCGCCAAAACTTTGGGTGCCATCACTCTCCGCCAAAACAGCATTTCTAAGAAAAAGTGTAATATGCATGGCTCCATTAATATACAATAAAATTCCTAATTCCCTTAAGAAAATAAATATTAATTCATTAAAGAGAGAACTAAAAAAATTGCTAATTAGTACGGGTACGACAATGTTACGGAGTTTTAGAATGACAAATTTTGAACTAAGATAATTTAATTAGTTTTATTCATTTTATTGTTTTAATTATTATTATTTGTTAACTGTATTTTTGTATTGACTGTAATTAGGTATTTGAATTGACTGAATTGTGACAGGAATTTTATTATTTATTATACCAATTAAATATTATAAACTATTTTGTACGCCAAATATGGCAAAACATGTTGAACTAGCAATATTAAACTCGTTTCCATCCATATGTGCATATCTATGGATGTACACAATATGTATAAACAAATAAATGCATATTTATCTTTAACTTCGCATTCTCAACTGCACCACCCGTACATAATAAAATTATTGAGTAGGTAATTATTATTGTTACCGCAATTATCATCCTCCAGCCGTCATCCTCATTTAATACAAGTAGTAGGAAAATAAGGGGTATTTTTTCTTTTATACATCTCCATCTGCCGTCATGTTATCGTTCACTTCCGTTTTAGCTATACTTTCACACAAATCAACCATTTTTAACTAAGCTCTGTCACGCAAACAATCTCAATATATTTTTGGATTTGCTTTGTTTTTGGAACTCCATCACGAGCATTCGTTTAACTAATTTATTTTGAGGATACAACAAAATACTAAATTACGATACATGTGACTTAAGTAGTCCATTGTTGCACGGCGACAAAATCACCGCCCGAGGGTAGTGCACAAAACAATAACAAAATAATAAGAATCCTGACCACTTTAATGTTTACAATAATTATGGCAACCTTTTTGTTGTAACAATTATATGGGGTCAGAGGTGTTACCAGTTAAAGTCTATGTCGTTATCAGGTCGTATTACGGTTATCAATGATAATTAATAGATACTAAGTTTATTTTTAACATCTAAAAACAAAAATAGACGCGCATATAACGTGCATACGAGTATGTCATAATGATAATATAATTATTAGCTCTCGGGGCCTTGGTACGCTAAGCTCAGAGATATTTCGCTCGTGTTCCGAGCAACACGTTTGATACTTGTTTTAAGTTGTGGAATTACGTGGAATATTTTTGACCATTGAAATTTACAAACTAGTGTTGTGCTTGTGGCAAAATAGTAAGTTACATATATCTTTGAGTTTTATGTCTTTGTCTTTGTTATGCGTGTCAAAATACTTATATATTGTTTAGATACTAAGATAAAGGCTGTATGTTTTTTTATAAAAAAGGTTAACCCCCTACACCTTGTCCAGAAGGTGCACAAAAAGTGAATTCACCCAGCAAACATTCTGGTGAGATTTGTCTGCACGTCATAGAAACAAAATGGTAACTTTAATATTAGCTCAGAATAATTTGGTGATAAAAGAATGAGGACTGCCTCCATCTTCTCCAGCTATAGATTTTGATCCAGATATTATGCTTTCTGAAACTGCCTTGTTGAGGTTTTTAGCGAACGCGAGTTTGCGAGTAGATTACGACCCACTCACCCTCTCTGAGGGGATGTGTTCCAGCAGTAGAAACGTTACAGGCTGATAATACCAATGATAATTGACACGCGTTACTTTCGTGTTAAATTGTTAATATAATCTTAACGGCGATCAATTTAATAAATTTAGGAAAATTACAGGTAATTTTAGATAGATTGAGACTGAGATTTGAATGCGAACATTCTTAAAAATACGTGAATTCGTAAAAATCTGTGGTTTTTAAGTAAACTTGACAGACATTTAAACATGGTAAAACAATAAATGACTGATTTTCCTCATACTTCAAGTAATGATACTCCCTGCGGCCGTTGATCCTGTTTTTTTGTTTTATTATTTTTAGATATCGATACCCATCACGACTGCGGAGTTTCACTAGCTACCTTAATTGGAGCAAGTATTTTTTAATTGAGTAAAAACATAGTGTTTATTCGTTCACATGTCTCCAACCCAATTAATTTATTGGCACAGCATCTCTTTTTTTACCATACATCTCTATTAGCCGTTATATCAGTAGTCACCTCCTTTCTAGCCATAATTATAATCTTTTACAAAATCCAGTCATCGTCATCATCTTTAAAAATACCAGCAATTGAGACAACTACTGACCAATGCCTAATTCATTACGTTAATGTTGTTAATGAATGGACTATGACCAGAGACGAGCGGCTAACCTTGGCACTGACAAAAACAACACATGACTGTACTTAAAAAATCTAGATAATAAGAGTAAATTGTTCTGGAATTGTTTGGTTACATTCAGTCCTGAGATTAATATGGATAAGTATTTCTGACAAAGAAGCTATTTAGTGGGTGATAAAGATACTGGAGAAGCAGAAGCTACGTTAACGATCATTAAACCACTAATAGACCAATGAGATACTAAGTTCCGTGCGCATGATAAATAAACTGTACTGACAGACAATTCATATAATCGTATTGCTGATGCTGTTTCTATGTATGTTGAATTTCAAGCATAGAAACAGCATAACCCACTTCCATTTAAACTCAAATTAAAAACTTATTATTATTATTAAGTTTTATCCCCGTTTTTAATAAGACACAACAAATTGGAACCGTGCACCTAACACAAGTTTCTTTATAAATATGGCTTATAATGAAGATAAAAAGGAACCTATGATTCTTGTTGTTTCAGATCATGATACTACTGCTAGTGTGGGTGGCGGTGCTACTCGCCGTACTGGTCTTATACGTACGGCAATTCTACTCCAGGTTTAGTCGCTATGGTATCAAGCATTTTAAACCCGTCCCATTGTTGGGCAACATGTTTAGGATCCTGCTTCGTATGGATCACTTCACTGAAGATATGACGAGGCTATACAACAGTTTTCCCGAAGAAAAGTAAGGAGTTATGGTTACTTAGTTTAGCGATTTGATTATTAACTTTTTTATACATCATGTAGGTTAAAGCTTCTTATAACTCATTGGGTTTTTTTTTCAAAATATTGTGTTCAACAGATTTGTGGGAAGATTTGAATTCACCAATGAGATGGTAATGATCCGTGACATCGAACTAGTGAAGAAGATCACTGTCAAAGACTTTGAGCACTTCCTTGATCACCGCTCCATGTTTAGCACCAGTGAATCGTTCTTCTCTAAAAACTTACACTCTCTAAAAGGTACGAACACAATTTGTGTAAAAAATATGGATTTCCAAGTATGTATTATAGAGGTATGAGGAACTGTTGTCGTGTACCGACAAACTAACTAAACTTATAAAGCTAAAGTTAAAATGAAATTAAAGAAAGGGAGGTAGAAAACAATTAAAGGTATATTTATAACTTTAAGATGGAGATGGACTAAGAGTGGTGTGTAGTATGTGGAGGTGGGGTGTGTGGATGACGATGCATGATAGGTGGGCTGAGGAGGCTGAGGTGGAGATCCAGATGGAGGGAGGTAGACGCGAGGCAGGTGCCGGCGACAGATGCAGGTACAGATGAGGGCAGGTCACTGGTGCGTGTGCGGCACGGAGGACACCCGTAGGAGGGACTACGCAGCAGGGCAGGCTGCAGCACGGCAGCAGGAGCCGGCGCAGATACAGGTATAGATGCAGTGCAGGCGGAGGACACCCGTTGGAGGGTCCACGCAGCAAGGCAGGACGCAGCTCGGCAGCAAGAGAGAGAGGCACGACAGAGACGCTGTGAGCCCGCCAGGTGAGGCGGCCCTCGGATGAGGCGCGGCCCAATAGTCACAGTAGCCCTTCACAGAGGACGGAGGACGGAGGCGTAGGCAGGGTCCGACAGGTACCGGAGCGGAGAGGTACGCTGGGTATTCCGGCGATAGGTAGCCCTGGAGTATCAGGCTCTTTATTGTATCCGCTTTAGAGGCGAAACCCGAACTGATCCTTGGATTGCGTGGATCTATAATGTCAGCTCGTAGAATAACATCATGTAGAAAATATGAATTTGAGTTATGAAGATGGCCAGTAATTAAATATAATAAATATGAATATCTAATTAGCTAAAAAGATACAGACAGGTAAGAATTTGAAAGAAAGGTTGCCATGGCGACGTATTAAACGTCGTTGTCAAAGCTATCATAATAAAATATATTATTAATAAAATACAAAGAGATTTAAGATAGGTACAATAGAGAGGCTATGCAATGAAATGTCATAGAAAAACTGTGATCCCATGTTTCAGTGACGCCATCTAGCGTAATATAGCAAAATTAGAGCGGCAATTGGGAACATCAAAGAGTAAAAATGAATTAAATTTATGTAAATATATTCAGCTATCGCTCGGTAGGTGGCCAGTGTCGTCAGTGTTGCCAGATCCGATTTTCAATCCGTGGATTAAGCTTGAAAAACCTATTACACATTTAATCAATCAGGTAAATAAATTTTGAAAACTAAACAAATTAACCAAAACTTGTCTCAGACAGCAAAAACTATTTTAGAATTTTATTCGCTACTATTATTACGCGCTAGGTATCAGTTTCAAGTGTGTGTTTTCTATGTACATTTTAGAATAAAATAATTTAAACGTGCTTTGCCTCCGAATTATTATAGCACTTACGATTTTTGTGTAAAGTAGACCTATTATGTCACAAAGCGCATTTTTTTGCAATTGTCTGTTGCATTTCGTTTTTACAAAAATAATTATTTTTACACTTTTGTTTGCAAATAATTGTAAATCTTATTATATCGATATACGCATATTCGAGGCGAGGTCCAAAAATCCGTAGAACTACTAAATTCATAAGTCTGGCAATGCGGGGGTGACACTAAGTAGAAACTATAAAACCTGTGGTAGGGATTTTATCATTTAGATATTAAAGGTATCGATAATATTGAAAAAAAGTTTTAAGACTATTTTTTCGCATTTGAATAGATTTGAACAAGTGCCAAAAAATTAGGAAAGCAATAAATTGATTAGTAGTTTCAATGTTTACAAGTTTTATCTATAAAACTCTTTTTACATACAAATGAATAAATTACCGTTATTATGGTCTAGTGCTCCAAGTGTCAGACTGTAACTACCCAGTAACTGGGTTGTGGAGGTCAGATAGGCAGTCGCTCCATGTAAAATACTGGTATTCAGCTGCATCCGGTTAGACTGGAAGCCGACCGACGAGTATTTGGGAAAAGGCTAGGCAGATGATGATGATCCAAGTGTCAGACTGCTAATCACGAGGACATGGCTTCGATTCCCACAGGACACAAATATTTATGTGATGAATATAAGTGTTTGTGTTGGTCCGGGTGTGTCTTAGGTATGTATTATAAGTATTTATTTACAAAAGAAAGTATTATATTCATTGTTTAGTAGCCACAGTACAAGCTCTGCTCTTTGAAGCAAACAGATCAGTCGACCTTGCGTACGTACAAAATATAAAATTCAAAACACTTATATTGAGGAAATTACGGGCGTTCTACTTAAAAATCTCATACATGACGGTCGACCAAATAATGATAGCGACTACTACCAACAGATCAGAGCATGGGCTGCCATGCTACATATGTCCCCAACGTCAGACCTACCATCCATTGACGAACTTTTAAAAGTTGTTAACAAACTCCCACTTAATAAAGGATCAATAAAATAAATTTTAACCGGCTTACATCGCGTTCTTTCTTATTATTTTTTTTTGCTCGGCTTCTAATAGTCCTAGCGTAATGTTAAATAACCTATAGCCTTTTTCAAGAATTGGGCTTTAAAATGTAAAAAGAAATTTCCAAATCCAACTGGTAGTTCCAAATATTAGCGCGTTCAAACAAACAAGCAAACAAACTCTTCAGCTTTAGTATTAGTGTAGATTGTCAAAAAAGTTTAGCTCTGTAGCATACGCCGTTAGAAAAAATCGTGATTTAACTGATTTAGAGACCGTTGATTTAGATACGTTAGTTCGATCATACGGTATTATTTTCAAACAGTATTATATTTAAAGTGTTATTTATTAATCACCTTAATAAATATTATCGATAACAAAATCGATAAACAACATCACATCTCAACAAGGCAGTAGTAAAACTACTCAGCAATAGAGGGCGTTTATTACAAAATTAGCAAATTTTCTAAATCTCTTTATGAAAATTATTAATTCTAATTACTGAGTAAATATAAATCATTCATGCCTAAATAAACCGAAGTTAGGTCCAGTTGTTTTACCGTAACAAGATTTACAATATCGTAATGCACAACTCGGCATGTTTCCTTAGAAAATATTTTTCTTTTGGTGGACACGAATGCGTCTTGACACGCAGGCGTACGACACTAGGGGGCGCTCTACGGTGGATGCCATCATGCGCGTGCGAGCCCTCACGACGGGGGATGCTGTGGCCCGGGGTGGGGTCGTCTTGGCGGTGTCTCTAGACATCGCCAATGCCTTCAATACCCTGCCCTGGAGTTGCATCAGGGAGGCACTCGGCTATCACCGGATGCCGACCTACCTCCGTCGCATTGTCGAGGCCTATTTGACGGACAGGGCCGTCATCTACCCCGGTCACCGGGGAGAGTGGAACCGGCGAGAGATGTCGTGCGGTGTCCCACAGGGATCGGTCCTAGGGCCGCATCTGTGGGATATCGGGTACGACTGGGTGCTGCGCGCCGACCTCCCTGATGGTGTCAGCGTAGTTTGCTACGCTGACGACACGCTGGTCCTGGCGCAGGGGAGGTCGCACCAGGCGGCGGCCGAAGCAGCGACACGCGGGGTTGCGACAATTGTCGAGAGGATCCGGCAACTGGGACTCGAGGTGGCATTGCACAAATCTGAGGCCATGTGTTTTCATGGTCCTCGGGACGCGCCACCGTCGGGTTCACAAATAACGGCGGGAGGGGTTCACATCGGCGTCGAGCTGACGATGAAGTACCTGGGACTCGTCCTCGACAGCCGGTGGAATTTCGTGGAGCACTTCCGACGTTTGGCTCCCAGACTGGAGCGGGCCGGGGCTGCCTTGAGGCGGCTCCTTCCCAATCTAGGGGGACCAAACGCCTCCTGCCGGAGGCTCTATGCGGGGGTCGTGCGGGCCATGGCCCTTTACGGGGCACCGGTATGGGCGCGATCTTTGAGGCGGCGACCAGCCCGCCGGTTGATCGCGTCCCAAAGGGTCATGGCGGTCCGGCTCATTCGAGGATACCGCACGGTCTCCGCTGAGGCGGCGAGCCTCCTTGCCGGATTGCCGCCATGGGATCTGGAGGCCAAAGTCCTCGCCCACATATGGGAGTGGCGAGAGGAGGCAAAACGCCGGGGCGTTGCTCCGCTGCCGCGAGAAATCACGGCACAGCGGACAGAGCTCCGGCGGGATCTCATAGCGGCATGGAGAGTGCGATTGTCGCAACCCAGCGCTGGGCACGCCACAATTGCGGCGATAAGTCCCCTCTTTGAGGAGTGGCTAGAGAGGCGCCACGGCGCCCTCACCTTCCGCCTGACGCAGGTCCTCACCGGACACGGTTGTTTCGGGAGGTTCCTGTTCAGGATAAAGCGGGAGGAAACGCCAGGGTGTCACCACTGTGGGGATCGCCCGGAGGACACGGTGGAGCATACGGTGGAGGTCTGCCCGGCTTGGGCGGGACCCCGCCGTGTCCTCTTGGCGGCGATCGGCGGCGGCGACCTCTCGCGTCCGGCCCTCATACAGGCCATGGTCCGGAGCGAGAGTGAATGGGAGGCCGTCACCTCCTTCTGCGAAACAGTTATGCTCGCGAAGGAGGAGGCGGAGCGTGCGAGGGAGAGGCAATCGCTGCACCCTCGCGCTCCTAGCCGCCGCAGGAGACGCCCTGGACGGGAGTCAACAGCCGACTCCCGGCCACCGTAGGCGCGGGCTTGCGGGCGGCGAGCTATGGGCAGCTCGCCGCCCGGTAAGGACCAGGCCCGGGTCGACGGCGCGTAGTGTTCCACGCGCGCCTCAAAGAGCTGTCAGCACGAACTGACGGGGTCCGCTAGGGCCGATGCCGCCGGGGCTGCGGGTTGTTCGAAAGAGATACCGTGGCCCCTGGCACAGGCAACTGAAGGAACACGGGTGGGTTTTAGTCAGTAAAAGTCTGACACTCCCTTCTGCTCCGCCCAGAGCGGGAGGAGTCATTTGATGATTTCCCACCCAGAAAAAAAAAAAAAAAAAAAAAAAGGCGTACGACACTAGACTGAGCGACTTTTGACCACTAGGACAAAAGTATTGGATTACGATTTTGTTCGTAATGACCTGTCTATTGTCAAGTAAATAATTTAATGTCTTTGATAAAATACGATAAAATCTATAGTTACTTTGTATTAGAAGTATAGTGTTTATAGGAAAAATGATATCCATCAATGTGGGCGAAATTACCAACCCTTGGATGTCACTAAATCATCGTAGTGTCATCTTAAAGATGGAGCTGTGTCTGTGTACTGATTGTGGATAAAACGTGTCGTAATAAATAATCAGATCAGCGCCTAAACGTAACAGAATGCTTGTTCTGACCTGGAGGAATGAATGAAGATAACTGTGAGTATGTACATTATGTTACACTGTAACAGTATGTTACTCTGCTTGCGCGATGCAGGATTTTGCGTGACGTCAGTGTGATACGTAGTTCGCTTGTGCCGTTGTAGATATCACCACAGTATCTATCAATTCATTAGCATTTGATGCTAAATCAAAAGATTCGATTACTTCGCCATGCGCTAAAGATAAAAAGCAAGTTCTTTAGACCGATGATACCGAATCAATATAAAATTACCTTAGGTTTTTATATTGTTGCGCGCCACAATTAATGCCTGACACATTAATGGTGACATTAGTTACCATTAGCGCCATTTAGTTTCGAGTAGCAGAACTAATAGAGTCACTAGCGCCATCTATTATCGAGTAGAAATTTCGATGCTAGAACTTACTAGAACTATCGACATCTGGTCAGTCGGGGCCGGTACGTACTCGAACATTCTAGATGTTTCTACAATAGAAGGTTCTGGAACTATCTGCAGCACTATATGCTTTCAGTCTGGGTTCAGGCCTGGGCACAGTACAGCCTCCGCTCTCCTTAAAGTGACTGGTGACATTAGAGAGGCGATGGAGGATACTAAAATTACCGTTTTGGTATTAATTTATTTCTCCAATGCCTTTAACGCCGTCAGCCACGATATTCTCCTTTCTATCCTCTCTCACCTTATGGTTTCGTCGGAAGCCCTGGAATGGTTCTCTTCTTATCTTCGGCGACGTCAGCAGTCGGTTCGCGTTGATGAGAAGTCATCAAGTTGGCGTGACCTGGATGCTGGTGTTCCACAAGGCGGTATTCTTTCTCCATTATTATTCTCCATCTTCATTAATTTTATAACTCACTGTCTTCGGTGTTCGTATCATCTATATGCCGACGATCTTCAATTATATACAGCTGAGCGGGTAGAAGGTTTGTCGAATGCTATAGCGGATGTAAACCGAGACTTAGATGCTATCAAAAAGTGGTCTGATAGTTTCGGGGTGTCAGTAAACCCCTCGAAGTGTCAGGCCATTGTAATTGGAAGTTCACGCATGATGGGTAGGGTGACGCTTAGCTCTCTTCCACCTCTTATTTTCAATGGTACCGTCATACCCATTACAGCTACTGTCAAAGATCTCGGTTTGCATCTTGACTCAACGCTTAGTTGGCAACGCCAGGTCTCTAGTGTTAGTCAAAGGGTCAATGGTACTCTGCGATCCCTGTATCGTTTGAGAAACTTTTTGCCCGCTAAAACCAAGACCATGCTTGTGCAGACTTTGATTTTCCCTATAATCGACTATGGTGATGTGTGCTATTTTGACTTGAATGCGGTTTTGCTGGATAAGCTCGACAGATTGCTCAACAATGGTATCCGGTTCATATTCAACCTCAGGAAATATGACCATGTGTCGAGCTATAGGTCTGAGCTCAAATGGATGTCCATTCGCCAAAGAAGAAGTTTGCGCGCTTTGACCACGCTTTTCTCCCTTCTCAACTCACCCAATCCTCCTTCTTATCTCGTATCTCACTTCCAATATCTTTGTTCTTCACACGCTAAGAATCTGCGTTCTTCTAACAATCTTCTCTTACTCTGTCCGTCTCATACGTCTGATTTTGTTCATTCTTCTTTTCATATTCAGTCCATTCTTCTTTGGAATGCGCTTCCTCTTGATATCAGGACGGCGAGCAGTCGGTATGCATTTAAGCGGAAATTGCAGAGTTATTTTCAAAATAAATCTTAAAAAAATAGCGTAGAGTCATCTCAACACTTCTCTCCCTTGATTTTGTATATATATATATATGCAATATATATATATATATATATAATATATATATTTATATATATATATATATAAGTAGGTATATATTATAGTAATAGTATGTATGTGTATATAACCTATTTATGTATTTGTGTACCTAGTTTTAAGAGTTTTTTTTATCATTGTCCCTTTCAATTAAAGCACCTGCCATCTAATCTCTTCACCACCCTTGGTTGACTGGTAGAGAATGCCTAAGGCATTAAGTCCGCCTTCGTACCATTTTGTGCGAAAAGTTTAAATAAATAAATAAATATATAAGGCCGGGACTAGCCGCAACCAATCAGACTTTGTTCTGCGATACAGGCGAATACATCGAAAGCGATCTTCAAGTGCGACTTAAGAGCGATTGTGTTTTATAATTAGTGTGTTTGAGTTGTTATTAGTGTTATTTTATTAAAGTGTAACATTTGGTAATTTTTATCGGCAGTTTTTACTGTCACGAACCCGAAGCTCGTAAGAATATAAATAATTAAACATAATCTTCTAGGATTAGATATTATAGCTAGGGGACATAGTCATGTTTCGGGTTCATTTAGAGTACTACATTTATAATCACCCACAGGTCAAGAATGGAAAGACATGCGTTCCACATTGAGTCCAGCGTTCACAAGTTCCAAGATGCGTGTGATGGTGCCTTTCATGGTGGAGGTTGGCGATCAGATGATAAGTTCGCTACAACAAAAGATCAAAGAATCTAAATGTAAGTTTAAAAAAAAAAAAAAAGCCTATTATGATGTAATAACAGTGGTTCAATAACTTAAAGATTAATGACAGCTGGCTACATAGACATAGAGTGCAAGGACCTAACCACTCGCTATGCCAACGACGTCATAGCCTCCTGCGCCTTCGGAATGAAGGTAGATTCTCATAACGACGTGGACAACGAGTTCTACGCCATGGGCAAAAAGTCATCCACCTTCAATTTCCGTGAGATGCTTCTGTTCTTCATTATTGGTAATGCGCCGAAAGTAGCTAAGGTAAGCTCTCGTTGTAATTATATTTCAATTGATCAGCTTCATCTGAAAATGTAATCATTAATTTTATTTTGAAGAATATTTAGTAACCAAAAATGTATAGTGAATAAATACCTTCTTTTTTGTAACGAGAACCGCAATCAAAGTATTATTATGCATCATTCATCTCGTACATTAGTCCACATAATCAAAAATAATGATAATTGAAGAGTTTTTATAGGTTTAGAGATAAAAACGGGAAATATACTCGTAAAACCCGAAAAGACTCGTTATAAAAACTCGTTTAGGAAAACTATTTAAGATTAGGAGACTAAAATAACGCTCATGTATTGTGTTTTATTTTACAGGCTCTCAAGTTGGATTTCCTGTCGGAGGACGCGACGAGATTCTTCAGAAAGTTAGTTCTGGAAACTATGGCTGATCGCAAGATGCAGAATATCATCAGACCCGATATGATTCATTTGCTTATGGAAGCTAAGAAAGGTACATGCCAATTAAAAAAGTGATTAAATCTCAGAATTTAAAATAAAAATCTTGTAACGGTTAATCCCACTAATATTATAAACGTGAAAGTTTGTATGGATGGATGGATGTTTGTTACTCTTTCACGCCAAAACTACGGAACGGATTTGGATGAAATTTGGCACACAGATGGTGTATAACCAGGATTAACATATAGGGTTTTACTTTTTATCCCGATATTCCCACGGGATCGAAACTCATGCGGGTGAATCTGCGGGGCGCAGCTAGTCTTTATATAATACTAGCCGATCGACAGACGTTTTCCTGTGTCCTAGAACTCGATCGCACCGGCCACCTACCGGGTCCAATTGTGAATCTGAACCATCCAAACACACACAAAATTTTCATCAAAATCGGACCAGCCGTTTAGGAGGAGTTCAGAGACATACACACGTACAGAAGAATTATATATATTAAGATTATCGAATTATCGATTATCGAAAAAATTAATGCAATAGCCCCACAAATCAAAATTTTAGAAAAAAGCGCACTGCACCTCCTAGATTCTCCAATTTCGGATGATAGTTTTTCTGCTTTCATCGAAGAAAAAATCAAAAAGTTCAAGACATTTCAGATAGACTCTCCAAAATTAATTTACATTCGGCATTCATCATTTTATGTGTTTTCTACGCTCTTCCCCTTTATGGAAGCAGCCACAACTCTTGGACAAAATTGATCAAATTATTCGCAGCACACTAACATACACTCAAATTTTGTTTTTTTTTTTTTTAAACTCACATACACATACAGCCAGACCCGGAACCACTACCTGTAGGCAATACAAATATTTGTTCCGTGCGGGAATCTAACCGGCGACACGCATCGCAGCAGTCGATCGCTCCGCCACCAAATTTTAATTTTTCGGGCGCCGAGGCCACCAAAACGGAGGGGCCGTTTTGGTGGCCTCGGCGTCCATAAAATTACCAGTATTAGCTTACCGGCGTTCCTGTCCTCTGTCCACAGCACCGAAAAGTTGACCGGGACGGTCTTAGCCAGGGGGCTAAAACCGTCCCGGTCAACTTCAGAGTCAACCAGGGAGGGCCCTGGTTGACTCTGAAGTGTCGTGCTTGGCCGACGCAGCTAACGCCTGGAAAATGGCTTGCCTGGATACAGATCGGCTCGTGAACCCATCTTCCCAGAGGCAGTGGGATGAGCCGCTCTGAAGGTCGGTACGAATTTACTGATTAATACGTCCACCAATACTGCTGGGTGTGCCCGCCTACTGGCTGTGGGTGAGTAGGAGTCGGGCCTCTGGCTTCAGGCGCTACCGTTACCCAACATAGGCAACAGCACTTTGCTGGGTGACACCACCTTCCGGCTCGCTACTTGTTTGCGTCTAGGCGCCCCTTGTGTGGCTCCGCATCGCTGCCAATGCGGTGAAGGTGACGACTGCCTCGGACACCATGGCTTATCCTGCGGTAAAAGCGCAGGCCGGATAGCACGGCATGCCAGCATCAATGATATCATCATCTGCTTTAGAACCCAATGGTTTGGCACGCGACGATGGGAAGAGACCAGACGGAATTACCTTAATGCCTTGGAAGGTAGGTAGGCCTTTGATGTGGGATGCAACGTGTGTCGACACCCTTGAGCCATCCCATCTTCCGAGCTCGGTGGTATTATTAGTAGTATTTCGAGACATCGCCAAGCGGTTGGTCGACTCTTTACGTGACCAGAGGGCTGGCCTATTTTTTGGCCGAAGAGTCAGCATTGCCATACAACGTGGCAATGCTGCCATCCTTTTGGGCAAGTTTCCTATTGACAGCGATGCGGACGAATTTTTTGATGCCCTTTGATTATTTCCCCTCCTTTTTATATACTTGTACATATTATTATTATTTTAAGATTGTTAGATTATTAAATCAGATTATCGAAAACAAATAAATTATATACACAACATGAAACAAAAAATACAACATTATATCCAAACAAACGAAAATAAAAATTATATAAATTGAAATGTGATTCCAGGTAAACTGACCCATGAAGAAAAGAGACAAGACGATTCTAATGACGACGCTGCTGGATTCGCGACAGTTGACGAATCTTCTGTGGGAATGAACAAAATTAACAGAGGTGTGTATTTTATAATGGCAATGGTTTATTACAAGGGGTAGGAAAAGTTCGATTGCTACAAAAATAGGCCCGGCTGAGTAGTGACCTCAAGGTTCAAAAGGTTAATGTGTTATAGTTTCAGTTGTATGTGGTATTCCATAATTTGTTATTAATAGGTATTGTTTTTCTTCTTCGTCTACTAGCGCGACTGTATGTTAATCAAAAATCAAAATCAAAAGTCATATATTCAAATTCTCTGAGAATCAGCACTTTTCGAACGTCCAAATTACAAAAGACAGTCCCCCAACAACGCCCGCCCTTCACCACTTCCTAGTGCTATCGCTGGGAAGAAGAAGAGGCGCAATAAACTCCCCAGCATCACGGCTGTCTGTTCAGTTAGAAAATACTTGATACTTGATTGTATACAATACTAGGTGTTAAGTATAACCATTACAAGGCACAGAACATATAAATTAAATTATTTGCCATATGTCAGCTTGCCACGCTAATATACCAAAAAATATAATAAAAACTATACGTACTCAAGCTAAAAAATAATAAATTAAAATTAAGATGTAAATAAAAACTTACTACCTAAATAAAAGCCTGCAGGCATAAAGGGCGTGACAGCTTACATATTTATGTATTGCTGGGTTCTGGTCACATAGCTGTCACTTGAAGTCACACATAATAAAATAGGACCATCGAAGTAAAATAAATAAATAAGTTAATACTAATAACAATACCCTGTCAGTAAGCTATTTCTGGAGAAACAACATGAACATTGTCTTGAGTTAATTAGGGCGATCAACTATTCTTATGGTATAAGTAGTCGTTGATGGAATGGTAAGCCTTTAAACAAAGATTGGATTTTACTTCAGCTTTAAACGCATTAAAAGGCAAGTCTAGCAAAGAAGAGGGTATCTTGTTATAAAAGGTTATACCAAGCCCAACAAATGAGTTATAAACCTTATGAAGCCGGTGAAAGGGGGCACGTAGTTTGTATTTCTAGTGTTAACACTGTGAATATCACTGTTTTTAATGTACAAGTGCACATTTTGCCTAATATACAAGATGTTGGCGAAGATGAATTGTGATGCAATCGTGAGAATACCAATATCTTTAAAAAATCTCTTGGAGAAACTCTGGCTGCTGCAAAACCTTGTAAATTGCTCAAACAGCTCGTTTTTGAAGGACAAATATATTTTTTATATCAGCGGCTTTGCCCCACAGCAGAATACCGTAGGACATAACGCTGTGAAAATAACTAAAATAGACTAAACGAGCTGTATCAACGTCAGTGTATTGTCTTACTTTCCTGACGGCGGCGTAGGCAGCCGAACTGACCCTTCCTGCTAGACTTGATATATGAGGTCCCCAATGAAGTTTGGCATTTACTGTTAGTCCTAGAAAAATTGCCGAGTCTACTGTTTCAAGCACCTCTTTATCTAAGACGATGTTGGGTCCTAGATTTCTAACATTCGGTAAGGCGAACTTTACACATCTAGTTAGATCTTGTTTCCCTAAAACTTCGTCCCTTTCTCGGCGTCGTCTGTCGCAGCGCAGAGGTCACTTTAACTGCATGTTGTGGGACATAATTATACTGTTTATTACCATATTTATTTTTGCCCGAATAATAAATAAGTATAAAGACATACATGATTATTAACTTATGTGGCCAGTTTTCAAATATTTTGAATGACATTATAATCTGGGTACATCAAGAACTGTTAGTAAAACACCAACATTTTTTGCATCCCAAGGTGACGGTTGCCGGTTGCCGGCTGTAAACACAAATTACTACCTCTTTATTAGTAAAGAGTTACATGAAGTAGGTAACTGAATACCTGTTTTAGAACTAAGCTAGCGTGGCAGGTTCTGGCTTTGGTGGAATCGTGTGATCAAGAACGCTAAAGGTTAAAATATTGCTCTTTCTGAAGGAACTCGTCTGAGGACATACTCTGTCATAATTTATCGTAT
This sequence comes from Apamea epomidion, assembly GCA_947507525.1. Taxonomy (NCBI): domain Eukaryota; kingdom Metazoa; phylum Arthropoda; class Insecta; order Lepidoptera; family Noctuidae; genus Apamea; species Apamea epomidion. The sequence continues at coordinate 972,989 of OX382232.1, forward strand.
GGGTTTTATTAAGATGCATGAGAATTGTCAATCAATCAATCAATCATTATTTATTTGTGAACACAGGTATTACAATAAGGTCTTAAATATACATTTTGGCCGAGCTCTATGTAGTGTACCAATAAAATTGGTAGGACATAGAGCTCGGTGGTTTGTCAGCATTGTCTTTAGGATGGCAACGCGCCTGCATTGCCATGAGCATTGCGGATGCGTCAACCCATACACGGTGGTGTCCCTTTACTATCAGGGCCATATACCACTAAACTTTACAATTAATTATATAAACACGGGGTAGGAAAGAATCATAGGGTATCAAAAAATTCGTCCGCATCGCTGTCAACAGGAAAAGTGGCTGGCTGCTGGGTGGCAGCATTGCCGCGTTGTATGGTAATTCTGATTCTTTGGCCTAAAAAAGGCCACCCCTGTCTCTTTTTTATATACTTGAACATATTATTATTTTAATGTACATAATAATTTTATTTTTGTTGTTATTATTTTTGTAATGGTCCGTACATATTATTATTTAATGTATGCAAAATATTCTAAAACATTTTTAAAGAGTAGGTAACGGTGGAGTTTCTTGCCCATTCTTCTCCATACGAAAACTACCATTTGGAAAGGGCGACTAGAATCAATTCTATTTTACTTAATTTTTGACGTTCAAAAGTGCCTTTTATGGGCCTATTTGAAATAAATGCTTTTACTTTGACTTTAAGTCTGTTAGCTTTTAAATTATGTAAATATTGTCTTGAAAATTGTTATCAATCTTACGATTTACAAATTTTACAAATGTAGGTATGTACCACAAAACTCTAAGGCACATAATTGTAACGGAAAACCCTGACAAATGTGTAAATTGTAGTGACAATTTTACAATTTAGCGTAACAGAAAAATTTACATACATTGTATTTTTCCGAAAAACCTACTTTGTAGCTGACAGTTGTACGAATAATAATAATAGGAGGTTCCTCTCTCTGGAGCCCTGACCACCGGCAGCTTGGACCCTGTTCCCGATACCGATGGGCTACTATGTTATCTGATGTATGTATGTGGTGTATCTTTTAGCCTGTGCTAAATAAATGGTTTTTCTTTCTTTCTTTATATTGTTAAATGTTTTTATACTTTTTATATTCTAATATTTAAAAATATAATTTATATGTTTACGTTGAAATAAAGGAGATAATAATAATAATCTTTATTCATGAATATGAGACAACCATACTGTATTACAATATGGTTGTCTCATATATAAATCGTAGTGATTACTTTACATATTTATATAATTGTAGGTACAAGTCTACACAATTCACGAAGTGTGACTCAGAGGGTATCACTAGTGTTACATTTTCATTTGATTACCTTTTTGAACCATAAAAATGTCCAGTTCTAGTGACATTAGCAGTGAAGAAGAGGATATAGTACTTAGGCAGCCTAGAACGTACAGAGAACGTATATAATAATCCCGTTGATCCCGGAGCTTGCTTTTTCTAATCACAACTACATTTTGCTCTCAGTGTGGACTGACGACGACCTCATCGCTCAAGCAGTGCTGTTCTTCATTGCTGGCTTCGAAACGGTCTCATCAGGCATGTCATTCCTGCTTTACGAACTGGTGCTGAACCCTGACGTCCAGGAGCGTCTGGCACAAGAGATCAAGGAGACTGACACTAAGAACGGCGGCAAGTTTGACTTTAACTCTATTCAGAATATGCCATATATGGATATGGTTGTATCTGGTATGATTTTTATGCTTTTCAAATTAAAAAGTGCTTTGTTAAAATACGTTCATCTAATCTATAGCCAATGTTTTTGTTTTGCAGAGCTTTTACGACTGTGGCCGCCTGGTATTGCTCTGGACAGGGTTTGCACTAAAGATTACAATCTAGGAAAACCAAACGACAAAGCTGAAAAGATTTTATTGTAGGTCAACAATTATACTTATTTATATATATATATTTTTTTTTAAAGGAAACAGTTATTAGAATCTAGAAACTACAGAATATTAATCTTACTTTATTTTTGCAGATCCGCAAAGGTACAAGTGTCATGGTACCAATGTTTTGTTTCCACCGTGACCCTCAGTTCTTCCCCAACCCTGATAAATTCGACCCAGAGCGCTTCTCTGAAGAAAACAAGCATAATTTCCAGTCGTTCGTTTACATGCCCTTCGGTGTTGGACCTAGAAACTGTATCGGTGAGTCCACAGTCACTGTTTATTATAATAATTATAAATCGAACAAAGAAGACTTTTTCTTCTTAGTATATCGATGGCAAAAAGTTAAAACATCTTTGGCCCAAAATTCAGCTGCGCGAACTCCGATCATTGATCGCCCAAAATTCAGCTGCGCGAACTCCGATCATTGATCGCTTAAAATTCAGCTGCGCGAACTCCGATCATTGATCGCAGCCACTATTAAGCTGATAACAATGCGAATAACTCAAAAATGCAATCATGTGTCTTCCATCTCCGTAACAGACAGGCGGGTCGTAGACTGAACATCTCATGGAAGGAAATCCCTTTTGGAAGGGGCGACTAGAATCAATTTTATTTTTGACGTTCAAAAGTGCCTTTTATGTGCCTATTTGAAATAAATGATTTGACTTTGACTTTGACTTTGACATGGCAGGGCTTGGCATTGGGTATTTATTTATTTATACTTTATTGTACACCACAAAAATACATAGCATAAAAAAATACATGAAACACTACAAAATATACAATGGGCGGCCTTATCGAATTACTGCGATGTCTTCCAGGCACCAATTACTGGGTACCAATTACTCACAGTTTTCACCCGAAAGTCGTCGGTATTACTCTGGACCGGACACTTTCCAATAAAATAAAGAATATTTCAAAGACGATGTTGGATGGAAAGGAAACGTAAATCCAAATATTTTGGTAACGACTCACAGAGGAGATTGTAAAAAAAAACGGTAGAATTTACTGCGTCTTCTCAAAACAACATTCAAAATACCAGAGCGAGACAAGAAGAAAAATAAATCACATAAATTGTTAATCATAATGTTATTGTTGTCAAAGTCAAATCATTTATTTCAAATAGGCACATAAAAGGCACGTTTGAACGTCAAAAATTAAATTAAGATAAAAATTCATTCTAGTCACCCCTTCCTAAAGGTAGTTTTCGTATGAAGAAGAATGGGCAAGAAACTCCCCCGTTACTCTTTTAAAATGTTTTACAATATTTTGCATACATTAATTATATAATTATATGTGAAGACGATGCACCTAAAATAAAATTACTATACCACAGTAGGTAAAAGAATTAAAATGGATTAATGAAACCATAACATATAAATTAACTTTGTGATAGATACATGGTGCTCACATATTTACAAACATTCTAAAAGTAGACGATTTTTATAAAAAAATAAATAAATAAAGAGTAATAAGTCCGGGTGTGACTTTAAGTAATTACAGAATGTAAATCAATGTTACATTAGCAACCAGTTTGATTTTGTCTAGACTCTAGAGATTGTCCTATGGAGCAGGACCAGCATATTTACAAGCATTCTTATCTTGGATATAATAATCCTCTAATTTGTAATATCCTTGTTTACAATGTGTAATTTTAATATAAGTTTTACGTTTTAACTTTAATTTAATTGCAATATTTCACAAGGTATTTTGTTGTAACATTTAATACAGTACCCCATAAAAGATGTATGTACTTTAGATAATCTGAAAAAAGGTTTATCTAATTTATCTTTATTTCTAGTATTAAAATGATGTCTATCACTTATTTTATAAAAAATATGTTGATTTTTTCTTATATACATAATATTTTCATAAATGAATTGGCAAGGTACCGTCATACATAATATTAACCCTTTTAAATAATTCCCTGAGAACTGGCAGACTTGTTTGACTCCGTGTCTCGGAAAGCACGTTAAACCGTTGTCATTCGTAGATCTTTGACAGTCATTATAGGTAGTAAGAAGCCCGAAAATCTGACAATCAGTCTTGCCAAGGTGTGTAGTGTTACTCAGTAGCTGGGTTGTGGAGGTCAGACAGGCAGTCGCTCCATGTAAAACTGGTATTTAGCTGCATTCGGTAAAACTGGAAGCCGACCTTGACAGAAATGGGAAAAGGCTAGGCAGATTGATTTGATCGAACTCGATAGGTCCATCGTGATAGTGATGATAATTGTTCCCACGCGCCAGTGTATGACTGACGTATACTAACCATGATCATTATTTTTCAGGGTCAAGATTCGCTCTCTGCGAGATAAAGGTGATGGCGTACCAGATACTCCAGCATATGGAGATCTCCCCTTGTGAGAAGACGTGCATCCCTGCCAAACTTGACAAAAAGACCTTTACCATCAGACTACAAGGAGGTCATTGGCTCAGGTTCAGAGCAAGAAAGTAGAAATAATAACAAACGTGAATTATTTATATACGGAGTTTACCCCTTTGGTAGTCTTTCCAACAAAATTGTTCAAAATCTAAATTAAAATATTTTCTTTTACATAAACCTGCATGGGCACTTATGAAACGTCAGAAGTTAGGTGCACGATTCGAATTGGTCGTTTCCTATGGAGAAGAGCCGGCAAGAAACTCCATGGTTACTCTTTTAAAAATAATTGGCTTATACAATATTTCCAAATAACAGTGTAAATCGGTATATGAGGACAGTGTGGTAAGGATCTTGACTGTACTTCCGGGATTGTCCTGATAGCCGTCGAATAGTTCTCCACTCCTCATAAGCACCTCAGGACATGTTGCCCCCTTGTCGCTACGACACTATGTGCTAGCGACTGTTTTCGGCAGACCATTATTGAGTGTGCAAGTCACCCCCTGCCATTTATCCGTGTAATTTATATAAAACATTGATCAGGCAGGGGCCATAGTTGTTCCATAGGTATTGGTAACTAGTCGACTTTAGCCACCCAAACCCATAGTCCAACTTTAAATTTTTCCATATCCTGCAATAGTCCTACACTAACCGGGGGTTGTCCTTGGGTGCACTTGCATAGTGTTTACAGGGATAATAGTCGGTTGGTGCCCGTTTCATTAAAATTTACTAAGGGGCCTCTGCGAGTTGGCTTCGGCCCCTCGTACGCCTTCCAAAAGACCGGGACCCCAGGGTTCCGAGATATGTAAAAACATATTAATAATAATAATTCTGTTTAAGTCCACTTTGGTTCTGCTTGGCCCTGAATCCTTTAAGCACATTGCTGGAGGATTCAGGTCTAAGCTATCGGTTGAAGAGAGGTGGTCAGGTCATATCTCACCTCCTGTATAATTGAAAAAATCATTAACTGAATAGAAACAGTTGTCTAAAAGCTAGGCAAATATTGTTTTCCTGAATTTATTAGTGGGTAACACTCTGATAAGTGGGGGTAAATTATTAAAGATTTTGATTGCCATGCAATTGGAATTCCTGCTATACAAATGTAGTCTCTGGCTAGGTGCAAGCAATTTATTTGGGCTTTTGCTTTTTACTCTTTTAGAAATGTGTTCATACAATGGGAAAAATATCCGCCACATACCAGTAATAAATCTGAATTAATATCCTGTCCACAATTAAATAGCCACTAGTAAAGACCTGCAATTAGAATTACAGGAATATAATGACAACGTCAGTTTTATCTGCCAAGGCTATATTTATCTGCCAAGGCTATATTTATCTGCCAAGACTATATTTATCTGCCAAGGCTATATTTATCTGCCAAGGCTATATTTTTTAGCCGTTTCTATTTTGTACGTCTTTTTTACATTGCTTTCACATATAATAAATAAAACAAAATAAAAAAACCTTTTATTTCTAGCATGCACTTTACAATTACTTTGTTGGTTGTTAGTTTATGTTAATTTGCTTATTCTAGTGTTAGTCTATTAAATTTATCATTTATTCTTCTTGTTAGCAAGAACCCCTTTCACATATATTTAGTTACAATTTTAATATTATAAATTCATTTTTAATGATGTAACAGATATTTTGTAACAATATAATTTAAAGTGTCCATGGAGTTTCTTGCCCGTTTTCTTCATAGGTACCTAATAGCTCGTATCTATATATAATATCAAACGTCTTCAACGTAGTCTTTAATTGTATAATATGCTTTTTTGATGGGGGTTTGATGTGGGTTTTGAACTTTCCATCGCTAAGTTCTGTAACCAACTTTGGCAACTTGTAGCCACAACAATCATCATAGCACAGTACCACGTTTTAGACATCTGATAAAGAAACACGGAAGCAAACAGCCCTGAGAAGAACTGACGCCACGTTTTGACAAGCCGTTAAAGAAACAGGAGTATCAGGACTGCAGATGCCACACGCCGACATCGTGTTCTCCAGGAACACCAGGGTTGTCCAACCTCGGTTCGCGGCGACTTCCTGTCTTCTATCGCCGCGCCCGATAAGTTCGCTAACACAGATCTTCACACGACGGTGTCGCCTGTGTGTTCGTGAGCGCAGCGCGGCGCGTGTGCGCCGAAGGCATAAATATAGGTGCCTAGTAATCCGCGCTTCCTTTCCGAGGCGGCCACCGTCGTGTGAAGATCTGTGTTAGCGAACTTATCGGGCGCGGCGATAGAAGACAGGAAGTCGCCGCGAACCGAGGTTGGACAACCCTGGTGTTCCTGGAGAACACGATGTCGGCGTGTGGCATCTGCAGTCCTGATACTCCTGTTTCTTTAACGGCTTGTCAAAACGTGGAGTCAGTTCTTCTCAGGGCTGTTTGCTTCCGTGTTTCTTTATCAGATGTCTAAAACGTGGTACTGTGCTATGATGATTGTTGTGGCTACAAACTTATTATAACGTTTGCCCAGTTCATACATTGTCATACACGCACGTCGGGTGCGAGAATATATTTACCTATACGTACGTATTTAGAGATTAATTTAGTGAGACTAAAGTTGTCAAAAAATAAAAGGCCCGTTTTGACATTTGAGAATGCGTTCTTGACACTTGTCAGTTTCATACAAACGAATACGTGTTTTGCGAATTTGATCTTTATTAACTACTAGAACTGTCAATGTCAAAATGGGCCTTTTATTTTTGGACAACTTTAGTGCCATATTATACGGTAGTTATAAGAAATGAAGTTGTTACAGCTAAGAGTGGTAGCATTTATTGATTGCATTGGGAATGGTAATTTTACAGAAAGCAAAGTAGAAAAGAAATATAAAATGATGATCTATGTAACCACCTGGACGGATCTATGTAACCAGACGGAGATAGCGGGATGAGCTGAACTCCTTCAACAAGAACTGGTCCTTAGCAGCTTTGAACAGAGAGAAGTGGAAAAAGAGTAGGGAGGCCTGTGTCCTGCAGTGGGACATCACAGGCTCATAATAACATGTAACCACCTGATAACATACATCTTCTTGTAATAGCCTCCATTTCTGGTATTGGATCACAGGCTGGCTCGACTTCCCGAGCTCAATCACCTTCGGTGTGACTGACAGGCGCCGACCAGATACTACGCCAAAACGAACACATGGCATCATCATCCGGCAGGCACGTATAAGCTACACCTTGGTCCGGTCGCTCTCAACCTCTATAAACCCACCTTTCATCACTCTGGAAGGTGCGATCTGACTGTATCGCTCTACTCGCCGCTTATACCGACGAATACGGTTCGCCCATGCATACACTTTCTGCTTCAGGAAGTCGATGCGTTCTGTGACACAAGACATATAGTCTTGAGGACTGATATCAGTCCCTGAGAACACCCGTCTCACAAAGCGTATCACTCTAGGGCGAGTATTACCCTCCCTGAAGCAGATTAGTTTGCCGATGAGCGCCCTGGCCCCACCAATACGGCGTTCAATCCTGCATTGCCAAGCTGGTACGGCTGGTTTCGGTCGTGTAGCTCTAGAGTCATTGACAAATTTGACGTGAGCTACACATGCCGCTACAGCCGCGTAATAGAGAATCGAATGAGTATCGGGGAGGTCTTCGCAGGTATCAAAATAGTTTGACAACTGCGAATCCAGGACCGCCACCAGCGCCCTATTTTTTGTTATGCATGGGCAAACGAGGTCAGCGTGGCCTAAGTTCAATTCCTCATTGCACTGGGTACCTACGTTTGTAGCGCTGTCATTACTCCCTCGTCAGCATGACTTATTTTATTTATTATTGATGAAATGTAATGAGGCCTTATCTAGAGTCACACTGGCTCTAGATAAAGTGAGCTACTTTTCGATAAGTCCATAGCACCAACAATCTGAAACGAAAGATAACTACACTAAAGGGAATGCCCTTTAGTGTAATTATCTTTCGTTTCAACACACTGACAGCGACTACGTCATTTACCTGCGAACCTGTTTCCAATGAGGCTGAATCATTCGCACGAACTAAAGAAAATGAACCCAATGACTAAACAATAAGGTTGAAATTAAGTTTTCAATAAATTGATCACTAACATAGCACTCAATTTATTTAAAACTTAATTTCAACCTTATTATTTAGTATAATGATTCAGCCTCATTGGAAACAGGTTCGCAGGTACATAAATGATGAAAGTGAATTGCAATAGTGGTGCAAACTTCAAAATTATTTAAGTACTCGTATATCTTTAAATCAAGGAAACCAAAATAGTAGAAGCACAAAATTAGGTTTTGGAGTAAACTAATAATTGTTTTTCACAACAAATAATATTATGAAATATTATTCATTGTGGCGCCAGTAAACAACCTGTATGGAGATTGAGGAAAACGGTTGGATATTTATGTGTAATTTGTATTACGTGAATAAGTGCCGACTGGTGCAATTTTAATAAAGATTGGTTATATGAAATAAAAATGCTAATACCTATTAATATTTTTTTTTTTAATAGTTGTCCCACACAAGGTATTTCTCCTGTATCAATCACCCTGTATATTATATACATCATTTTTCATTTTAAAACTTGAAATACTAAAATTGTACATGTATAAAACAGGGAGGAGTCATAGGGCATCTAAAACTTCGTCCGCATTGGTGTCAACAGGAAAAGTACCCAAAAGCTTGGTTGTTGAATGGTAATTCTGATTCTTTTAGGTAGAGTTACATTCATGAAGTTTGTTTCAATCTTCAAGCAATTCGGCATATCGTAGTCCATTGGTGGACATAGGGCTTTCCCAGACTACACCACAACACTTTGTCCTCCGCCTTCCGCATACAGTCTGTCTCAGCCACCTTTTTAAAGGTCGTTGGACCATCTAGCTGGGGGGCATCCTACACTACGCTTGCCGATACGCGGTCTCTATTCCAGGACTCGCCTGCTACACCGGCCATCGGTCCATCGACAAACATGACCAGCTCCAGCTTGTTTATTCTGCAAGCTATGTCTGCAACTCAGGTTCTATTCCGGATAACTTACGTTTAAGTTTTCTTACCGCACCTTTATTTTCAGTCAATCGTTGGGAGCCATTGTCCTCGTGTGACTAAGCTAGGTAACAGGTTAGTTATTATCAGGCTCTTGACAACAAAGTGATATTGACATTGCGAATATTATGACTTAACCATAAAGAACTTCTATCTAAAAGTAAATTAAGTAGTAGTAGAGCAGATAGCCGAGAGAGTCTATTTTGGGTACAATTGGTCCATTTATCATTTAGTGTGATTCTAGAACAAATTATGTCCCCCGCCTTCTAGCCTTAGTTTCTGTTCATTGAACCACTTGATGCGAGCTACAAAAATCGGATACGCGTCGACTTGAGAACTTTTTTGTCAGTTGATTTCAATTTGCTTGTGTTTAACCGACGAAAACAAACGGAGGAGGTTTGTTTTCGTCGGTTAAACACAAGCAAATTGAAATCAACTGACAAAAAATTATAAATTTGATTTAAGTCACGCGAAGATTGAGTTACAGCAAGGAATCATGTGAATGATTAGGACAGGACATATAAGGATATCTGTAAGTACATAAGGTTTTACCGTTAGTCCTATCATCTTCTTAGCGTGTCAGGCGGGTAATTGACACACACACATAAACAGTAGCAATGGTTTTCATTTTGACAGTTCAACAACATTCATTGCGTTATTTACATTGTTGAGCAGACACATTTTTCGAATATAATTATGAAACAATGGATTAGCAATGATTAATATTAGTAATTAGGGTGCAGAATACGGCTACGTGTTTGGCGTCATCTTTAGCGTCCACAACAACAGCAACAAGATGTCTGTCTATCGAGAACTACTCAACGAGTTACTGATTTTAGTGTTATTGGATGTTAATGTTATTTTTATATGATTTGTTCGTAAAAGGGTCTGTAAAACTAATTACTTTTAATTGTAATGAACGAACCTCTGCTAGGCTATAATATATTGTCATCATTATCATCATTTCGGCCTGGAACACCCACTGCTGGGTACAGGCCTCCCCTTGTTCTGCCACACCTCCCAGCTCCATGCGTCCTCATCCAGGTGTTCCTGCGACTTTGACTACAATCCAATCAAAACTATAAAAAAAACATATCAATACACTTTTAATGAACGACACACTCTCTTTTAAAAAACATATTGAAAGTCTAGGCACAGATTACCTGTCTAGGTAAAAGAGTGCGCAAACTAATATATGTTTTAAAAAAATAGCGAACATTAGCAGATTCAAAATGAATCATACAAGTTTATTTAGCCCTATCTATAATTCAATACTGTATCACTTCTTGGGGTGGCGCACCAAAAACTAATTTGCTTCTTCTTGAAAGAGCTCAGAGAGCAATTTTAAACGTAGCAAACTTCCATCCCTTCTTTTTTCCCACAGATTTGCTATATAAATCCTGCAATGTAGTAACTGTTCGCCAGCTTTTCATTATGCACTTAGTATTAAAACAGCACACCATGCTTGCCTACAATGCCGACAACACTAACAAGAGACGGAATGATCTAGTATGCATGTCTAATGCCACCTCAAAACATGTCTTTGTAGAAAGATTTTTTAACATTCTTAGGTCCATTTTTGTAGAATAGATTAAATAGAAAACTAAGTATCTATAAACTAAATTACTATAGCTGTAAAAAATTATACTTAAAACTACTAATCTGCTAATTTACTTTTGTTTACCTAAGTTTTAATTTAGTTTTTACGTTATACTCATTGTTCATTTATTATATTAAGTATTAATACACTTTCTAGCCTGAAGCACAGGTTCAACCTATAGTTCAGGTAAATTAGCAACTGTGCGCTATTTTAATTATTAAGGCATTTATTGTAAATGTGTCCCCTTTTTATAAATACACGATTATTTTTATTTTTATTCGTCATCGACATATCTCAGGACCCTGGGGTCCCGGACCTTTGGGAGGCGTACGAGGGGCCGAAGACAACTCGCAGAGTCCCGTTAGACGTTTTCAATGAAATGATTATCCCGAAGATTATCCCTGTTCGCACTATGCAAGTGCACCCAAGAACAACCACCGGTCCTGCCGGGGTAGCGGGATCGTCCGAAAGGGTTACCGCTGCCCTGGTACATAAAGGGCTAAGGAAGGAACACGGGTGGGCTTTAGTCAGTAAGAGTCTGACACTCCCTTCTGCTCCACCTAGAGCGGGAGGGGTCATTTGATGATTTCCCATCCTCAATTAGGTGACTAAAGTCGACTGGTCACCAAGACCTAGGAAACAACTATGGTCCCTGCCTGATCAATATTTTATATAAATTACACGGAATGGCAGGGGGTGACTTGCACACTCAATAATGGGCCCCCGACAACGGTCGCTAGCACATAGTGTCGTAGCAACAAGGGGGCAACATGTCCTGAGGTGCTTATGAGGAGTGAAGAGGTATTCCACGGCTATCAGGACAATCTCAGAAGTACGGTCAAGATCCCTACCAGCATCTTACTGGAATACTTTCTTTCTCCGAGCACGTTGGTTCTTGCGAATCTCCACTCAAGCCGGCCAATAAAGGCAAGAATGAGGTGAGAGCTCTGTTCCTCGTCATTGTTTTCTCCAGTCGGCCAATAAAGGCAAGCCAGAGGTGACGAACAAGACTTCTCCCGGAAGATAGGGTCCGGGGGTCGTTACTGCCCAACAGCTCGCCACATGCTGCCCTGCGGGTATTCTGTATCTCTCTTGGTCTGGCTCCTCACCCCAGACCTGTTTCTGCAAAGTAAACTCTTCCGGCACAGGCCTAGAGTTCACCACGACGCCAACGTAGAGATTATTATTTTTATTATTTGTTTATTATAATATAACTGAACACTTTTGATGTTTACAAAATTGCATAATGATGGTAGCCTATTTGCAGAAAATATATACTTTATATTTCTTTAACAATAGCTGAACGGGGTTAGAGGCGTGTTATCAGTTAACGTTTATGTCGTTATCAGTTTAGAGATGACAGCTGTTATGGCGACGACGGTTGGTCTTCGACACTATTGCTGTTTAGGTTAAATTAAGATGACCTCTTGTTTACAAGAGATTATTCATTCACAATGCAACTGTTTTATAAAGGAGTTATTAAGGCTCAAGATATGTCAAGATTTCACAATCTTTTTTCAGACATTGTCACAAAATAAATAAGAACGAATTACGAATTTTCAGAATCCGATATCTAATTGCGTATTCCCATTATCAATGATAATAGATACTATATTTATTTTAAAATATTTATATACAAAAATACATGCGTAATTTGGCGATAACATGACATCATATATTAACCGGAACCCTGTCTGGTACGCTCAGAGACACTTCGCTCGTGTTCCGAGCAACACGTTTGGAACTTGATTTAAGTTGTAGAATTACGCAGTATTTTGTTAACGATTGAACCGTGTGTATAAAAAAAAAAGTGTTGTGCTTGTGACGAAAAAGTAAGTTATGTCATTGATTTTTGTCAGTTTTTATACATAAATTCACACTTTCTTACCATGGGCTTAGGCAGAAACAGAACACCACTTGCTATGATTCTTGCGTACTCCTTTTGCTTTGTTTACGTTCATATATCAGCGCACTAATTGCGTAATACACTATCAATCTCAATCTGAATCATTTTGAAGGATATTGCTAATCCATTGCTTCAGATGTTCGAAAAAATTGTCTGCTCAATAACGTAAATAACGCAATGATTGTTGTTGAACTGTCAAAATGAAACCCATTACTACTGATAGTGTGTTATGCAATCACCCCGCTGGTCATACCCGCGCGACGGTTGCGAGTAATCAATCAAGTAGATGCAAAAATGTATGGTTTATAATGTTGTAGACCTCTGTGATTAAACTAACAATGCAGTTCGTGAACTATGAATTATTTTTATTACTACTTGTGGGTAGCAAAAAATGCTGGTACCTATTATCTTACCTGCACAAAAACATCTCAAAATATTTGTTGATTTGATGAGTGTAAAAACCAGTTGACTGAACTTTCATCATCAATCATCATCATCATTTCAGCCCAGAATCACCCACTATTTGGTATAGTACTGGTACAGGCCTCCCCTTTCTCGTCACACTTCTCTGTTCCCTGCGTCCCTCATCCAGGTGTTCCCGCGACTTTGACGATATCGTCAACCCAACGCGCTTTTGGACGTTCGTGGTTTCTTTGGCCTATCCTTGGCCACAATTCAATCACAGCTTTACTCCGTCGGCCATCTCCTCGTCTAGCTAATTAGATAACCTGGCCAACTCCACTCGAGGCGCATCTCCCTGTCCTCGACGTCGCGGTGTCGACCGACGACGGATTTTGCTGTTACGCACTCGCTTGTAGTTCTATGCCGAGCATGACTTCTTCATGGCTCTTTGTGTTACTCGTATTCCGTGGGCAGTCTCTTTTGTGATCGTCCATGTCTCGTCACCATAGGTCAATGTTGGCAGGGCACCGAACTTGACTTATGAATAAAATAAAATAATAAAAATCTTCTACCTGATAATCTATCTTCTACCTCTTAATAGATAAATAAATATTGCTTGTTTTAACTGTACATTGGTTAATTTAATACTAGTTGATGAATAAGAGCCACCGTTATGTAATAATTAGAAAATTATACAGGTAAGTAGACCGAGGATAAAACTGGCTATGTTCGAGTGTTTACATTCGCGTACAATATGGAGAGTGAGCGTAGAGCAACTAGTCTTAACATCAAGTAGGTGGGGCCAGACTTTAGAATCAGCTGATTACAAGTTGCCAATAAAACTATCACCAATTAATTTCCATCTTTTTCAGAACTAGCTTTTGATCCCAAGATTCATACTGACATTACAGAGATTTTTAGCTCATGTGAAGTTCCATACGAAATGGTCTTCATAAAATACCTATGAATTTTACCCAAGTACAGTCAGCTAAATTAAGCAGATTGACACCCTACGTCAAATTACAGTGTTATTATAAAAAAAATACAGTTGTGATTTGAATATACGAACATTTTAAGATGGTAGTCAATTTGCTCAACAAAGTAATTTCCATGACTTTATTTCCTTTTTTAGTTTAAGGCTGATGGTTGCAGGACTGTGTTCACTTACTATACGAACAGATGCACTGGTTAGTTATAAATAGACATGACTCGAACTGCTCTTGTTAGCATTAACATAGTATTTCAAAGAACGTGACCCCACTGCTAATATTGAAGAGTATCAATCGGAATAAATAAGTAGGTGCCTATAATTTATGGATTCATTGCCTTTGAATGGTGGCGGCCTATTTCATACTCCAGTAATACTAAAAGCAGGATATCCGACAATACCAGCAATCCATACCATTTTACGCGAGTATCAGAATCCACACTATTTAGGTACGCGAAAGTAACTCTATCCGTCTGTTACCATTCCACGCATAATCCATTGAACCGATATTTATGAAAGGACACCATTCAAGTGTCGAACAATTTATACCCAAAAATTTAAGTATGTACACGGGATGTGATATTCAATTAAAACTTGGTATTTTTTAAAATTTGCGCATAATATGATTGTTATAAAAATATGATTTTTGGCATTTTCAATCTCAAATAGCAGCCGGTAAATTATTGTAGACGTTCGTTGTAAATTTAGTAAAAAATGCTCAGGATGTTATTTCCCATAAGAAAATAGTACTCTTTTTCTGGCCGGCACTGTAATTTTTGGGTACAAAATGGTTAATGTTCTTTGACAGATAGGTAGCCTGGATCTGGAGAAGGACATAAGCTACTTTTAATACTGAATATTAGTATTAAAAAATCTGGACAAGTGCGAGTAATACTCGCGACCTAAGCGTTCCGCCTCAAAGCTGTGCCCGGCTGGCTGCGGCTTCACTCAAGTTACACGGCCTTTGAATTTCCATTTCCAGATTGAAAGATAAACTTAACTTTGCAGTTGAAAAATCTTTTGGTGGAGAGAGTGGACCGACTCAAATGAAATAAAGACTGAATGTTACTGAAAGAAAACAACATACTATGGCAAAAGCAATTAAGTCCGCCTCTGTACATTTATGTGCTTGAAGTATTAAATAAATTAATAAACAATAGCATGTTTTTCCTACATTTTCATTAATGTAGAAAAAAATCGTCTAGCCACTGTTGGCACACGACATGAGTATTGAATATGTACCTTCAGTAATTAGTAAACAAACAAATCATTAGATTTAGATTGATTCATTTGATTAAATATGTAAGTACCTATGCTAAATACCAAGTGGGTGTCATCAAATCATGTGGTTAAATTATCATAATGATATGGGAATACGCTTTACATTCATGTTGAACTATTCGGTAAAGAAACATTATTTTTGATGATTGAACAGTTAATATTACCTTGTTGATAACATGTTTATAAGCTATTTATATTTATATTTAAATTATGATACCACGTGTAATGCTATTGTTAATCATTTCTGTAGGTATATTTTTTGTCCAATTCAGTATTAACATATTCGTTACTTCGTTTTCTTGTCAATAACCCAATTCGTTTTCTACTACAAACAAATCATATGTAGTTAAAGCAAATCATGGATTTTATTCCCAAATGTTTTGGTAATAAACCAGAAATTGGACATTTTGATTTATCTGAAACGATTTAACTTAAGGTTCTTGTTGTTTCAGATCATGATTCTACTCCTCATCTGGGTGGTGGTGTTAATCGCCGTGCTGGTCTTATACCTTCGGCAAGTCTATTCCAGGTTCAGTCGCTATGGAGTCAAGCATTTCAGGCCGCTCCCACTGTTGGGTAACATGGTCAGGATCCTGTTCCGTGTGGATCATTTCGCTGATGATGTTCTGAGGCTGTACAACAGTTTTCCTGAAGAAAAGTAAGGGTTTATAGTTACTTAGTTTAGTTATTTGATTAAAATTACTTTTTATGCCACACCATGAAGTTGCTTCTTATATAGCTATTCTTACCCATTAGTTTTCAAAATACCTTGTTCCTCAGATTCGTGGGAAGATTTGAATTTATCAATGAGATGGTAATGATCCGCGACATCGAATTAGTCAAGAAGATCACTGTCAAAGACTTTGAACATTTCCTCGATCACCGTTCCATCTTCAGCAGCAGCGACTCTTTGTTCTCAAGAAACTTGTTTTCTTTAAAAGGTACGAACAAGATAAATAACAATATTAAACTATCACTTCAAGAGTATGTGATGCTATATGCAAAGATATAATATAATATAATTATGTCAAGTGTGTAACATTAATATATAATCAGTAAAGTGTAGCTTAGGCTTTATGCAGAAAAGTTAAAGATTATATTATTGGGGACACAATCATGTTTTGGGCTCATTTAGAATAAAACATAATAATATTTTAACATCCTCCAGGTCAAGAATGGAAAGACATGCGTTCCACATTGAGTCCAGCGTTCACAAGTTCTAAGATGCGTCTGATGGTGCCTTTCATGGTGGAGGTCGGAGACCAGATGATGAATTCGATTCAGAAAAAGATCAAAGGAACGAAATGTAAGTTATTTGGATACAAATTGAAAAACAACTAACTTCCTTTTCTACGGTGCTCCATTAATTCCAAGGTTTATTTAACAGCCGGTTACATAGACATAGACTGCAAGGACCTGACGACGCGCTACGCCAATGACGTCATAGCCTCCTGCGCCTTCGGACTGAAGGTGGATTCCCATAACGACGTAGACAACGAGTTCTACGCCATGGGCAAGGCGTCATCCACCTTTAATTTCCGTCAAGTGCTAATGTTTTTCCTAATTTCTAATGCACCGAAAGTTGCTAAGGTAAGTCGTGGCTCGGTAGTTATTTTTTTAATCGTACGTATAACTTTGATTTCGCTTAAAGGTGAAGTTAGTCATACAGTATCTCTTGTTGAACACAAGTAGTTCTTGTAATCAAAGTAACCAATGATATCTAAAGACAAAGACGATAAGGCTGATTAGATCTAAATTAATACATCAATAACTTAATATCAATAGACAATTAAACAACTTGACCATTTTGAAGGTTAATGTACATACCTATAATATCGTCATTATTTTACAATAGATTAGCACTATCTAATCATGTAATTTATCAATGTCACTTTGAAGAACTTTACTACCAAAAACATGAATTTGTTTGAGTCATTAAAATTAAATAATACATATTAATCTCACATACAAATACAAATAATAAAATTATCATTGAAATTGACATTGAATCATACGGCTAATGTTCACAATAACATCACGTCTGGACTAGCTTCACTCAAGGTCAACGTCGCAGTTGCAACGGATGGGTGGGCGATAACCGTAATCAAAGTATTAGTAGCGATGCTCATACATCATTCATCTCGTTTTGATCAAAGAAGGAATGATGGTTGAGAAGTTTTTGTAGGTCTGAGGTTTGCGATAAATACAGGAAATAATAAACCCGAACAGACTCTATATAAAAAACCCGTTATGCAAAAGTAATTCAGATTTGATACTAAAATGACGCTGGTGTATTGTATTTTATTTAACAGGTTTTCAAGTTAGATTTCCTATCAGAGATCTCAAAGAAATTCTTCACAAAGCTAGTCATGGAAACGATGGCGGATCGCGAGATGCGGAATATCATCAGACCTGATATGATTCACTTGCTTATGGAAGCAAAGAAAGGTATTTACAAAAAAAGTGTTCAACATTCAGTACAGAATGATACAAACTTTATGAAACGTTATGAAAATCTAGTATCTTTCCAAAACAGTAAATCTTTATGTAATATTAACAATAACAAAAAAAAAAAAATTATAAATTCAAATGTAATTTCAGGTAGACTGACCCATGAAGACAACAAATCCAATGATGAAGCTGCTGGATTTGCGACTGTTGAAGAATCGTCTGTTGGACAGAAAGAAATAAACAGAGGTGTGTATAGAACTGATTAAAAACGGAAACAAAATTTAACTTATTTTTACTTAGGTAAGCTATAATATTGTCTTGGTAAATTTAAGAGTAGGTTTACACTATACTATATGCTGATTTCAAAACGGTTCTGAAAAGGAGCTGGTCACTAAAGATTCATTAGGATAGTTAGTACTTCAGTGGTATCTTATGTATAATTTACTTCTTAAAACAAATCAGTTGATTTTTTGACAAACAAATAATAAAGTATATAACAAATACAAGTAATTTAATAATTCTGTGGCTGGTTCCAAAGTATTTTGATATTAAAAGATCGTTAGGTGAAACTTACTATCGATAAAAAAAACTTACTTATTCGGTTCCCAAGGTGTCTCGGACATATATATCAACAAGAAATCGAGTAAAAACACAAATTACTGTAGTAATAATATAGGGATGACCTTAGTAATATAGAGTTACATGAAGTAGGTAACTGAATATCTGTTATAGAATTGAGCTAGCGTGACAGGTTCTGGCCTTGGTGTAAATGTATGATCAAGAACGCTAAAGGTTAAGATAGTGCTCTTTCCTTCCGAGAAAATATTCTTTCATAATTTACCTATTTCTGGTCTGTTCCTGTGTTTCGTTCTGTTGGGCGTGGGCGCAATTAACCGGTTTAATATAATACCGCAATTACGCAGAAACCATTATAAAACCATTGTGTCTCACGTGGATCCACGTTCCGGCCATACGAAGGGTAACAATTTTCAGCATTGTCTCTGGGATGGCAACGCAGCTGAAAAAGTATTGCAGATTCGTCAATCCATAGACGGTGACGTCACTTTAACATCAGCTGGGTCAACGGCATGTTTGCGAACCCATTATTATAAGAAAAGCATTTATAATGTCTGGATGTTTGGCATCCATTTTGTGCTGGGCCATCTGGCAAATATGATTTGAAATAGCCACAAACACTTCGGTAAAACTTCGGAGGTGTTCCTTCCTAATTTCCGAGCTTCCTTTCTAATCAAAACTACATTTTGCTTTCAGTGTGGACTGACGACGACCTCATCGCTCAAGCTGTACTGTTCTTCATTGCTGGTTTCGAAACGGTCTCATCAGGCATGTCGTTTCTGCTCTACGAACTAGCGCTGAACCCTGACGTCCAGGAGCGACTGGCACAAGAGATCAAGGAGACTGACGTTAAGAACGGCGGCAAGTTTGACTTCAACTCTATTCAGAATATGCCATATATGGATATGGTTGTATCTGGTAAGATTTTGATGTTTTTTAAACTAAACAGTGCTTTGTAAAAATATGTTCATCTAATTTATAGCCAATGTTTTTGTTTTGCAGAGCTTTTAAGACTGTGGCCGCCTGGTATTGCTCTGGACAGAATTTGCACAAAAGATTACAATCTGGGAAAACCAAACGACAAGGCTGAAAAAGATTTTATTGTAAGTCTACCATATATTTTCTTCCAAACATCGGCACTTTACAATTACAATGCAGAAACTAAAGAATAGGTTTAAAAAAACGTTACTTTTGCAGGTCCGCAAAGGTACAGGTATCTCAATACCAGCGTTTGGTTTCCACCGTGACCCGCAGTTCTTCCCTAACCCTGAAAAATTCGACCCAGAACGGTTCTCTGAAGAAAACAAGCATAATATCCAGATGTTCGCTTACATGCCCTTCGGTATTGGACCTAGAAACTGTATAGGTGAGTCCATTGTTTCTTATAACTAATAAATGAAAAAACACGACTACACGAATGATAAAGATGATGATGATGGATCTAAGGGAAATGCGGCCCGAAACGGAAATGGGGTGAATGATAATATTATCGACTGACAGAGGAAAAAAGAAGAGAAAATATTATTACTGCGTCTAGCCAAAGTAACATTTTAAATCACCAGGAAAAGCCAAGAAGAAAAAGAAGGCGAATATTTATTGTAAGATCTGGAAGGTCCATTACATTGTGATAGTGATAATAATTATCCCTACGCGTCAGTGCATGACGACGTATTCTAACCATAATCATTATTTTTCAGGGTCAAGATTCGCTCTCTGCGAGATGAAGGTGATGGCGTACCAAATCCTCCAGTATATGGAGATCTCCCCTTGTGAGAAGACCTGCATCCCTGCCGTACTTGACAAAGAGACTTTTAACATCAGACTACAAGGAGGTCATTGGCTCAGATTCAAAGCAAGAAAATGATTTCGATGATTAAAAATATTTAGAGATTTTAGTGAGTTTAATGTCGTAAAATCCAGTAGTTATGAGTAAAGGAGTTGTTATATCTTATAATGAAAGCATTTATTGGAGTAGTAATGTCCCAAAAAGCAAAGCAGAAATTGTTTTGTAAAAGATCATTATTTGTACTTGTAACATGATAAAAGGGATTGTGATTGTAATAATTTGAACATAATATCTACCGCGAAAGTAGTGAATCTAGTACTACTCTACTTTAGCTATATAAGTAGTTTGTAGAGGAACAAAAGATATGCTATTCTATGATGAATGGGGACATCGCCCAATCCGATGTGTGATATGGTGCGTGGTTTCATATTTTTCGACTAATGTCGCTTGCTCGTTCTAGGATTGTGTGACGTCTCTGGTAGTGACTCTATCCGGAGGGGTAGGGACATCAACGCACTATCTGTTACCATGGATTCAGTATATGATTCTTGACCAGCAACGCAGGGTGCGTTGAAAACATATTTTTGATAACCGACGAAAAATTTCTACAGTCTAGAATCATGTGCTGAGTTCATGGTTACAGTTTGCGCGTCGATGTCCCTGCTTCTGCTAATAATACATCACTAGCTGATCACGTAGTGATACGCGTAGTTGATAGGTGGCGCTGTCTACAATTTGCACCTCGCAACGCTTAATATTATACTATGCGGTAGTACAATCGTGGTGGAAAAGAAAGTGAAAACACAAACTTGTTGAGATGCAAGCTAACAAAATTAGGTTTTTACTAGCTTAGTTTCGCTCCCAATGGATAATTATTGTACTTTAGTGATAACTCTATTTTAGTCCAATCTACGAGATTATTTAATATATTTTATGATGTAATTTTGAATTAAACTTCAGAATAAGTGATCGTTACAGTATTGTAAAGAAGTTTAAATAAAAAAATTAAGATTTGTAGTTTTTGTTACTAGCTTTATCATCATTTACTTCCTTTATCCTTATTTATTTGGAGTCGACAAAGTACGTATTATTCTAAGCATACCTACATATATAACATAACACAAAGAAAAAAAGAGGCTGTGTGCCTATGACCACACGGAGGAAGTGAAAACTTACAACTGGACCCAAGCATACGCGACTCAGCGCCCAGTGTAACGCGATACAATGCCACTGACTGACTGGAGTCGAGTGTACCCGTCCGCGTATGGCCAGTAGAGCAGAGTCCTGGAGAGGATACCGCGTATCGACAAGCGTAGGGGACGCACCCCAGCTGGATGAACCGACGACCTAAAGAAGGTGGCTGGTATACAATAATTAAATTAATATAATTATAAAGACATACCCAACACTTCATCTTTGGATCAGTCAGGCTGTTGGTACCTAAAGTAACGGCGTCGCCTCTGCATAATCTATATCTATACTAATAATAAAGATGAAGGGTTTGTTTGAACTGAAATTTTTAGTCGGATTTGAATAAATCTTTGATAGCCTAATTCTTAAGGAAGGCCACAGGTTTGTCCTCATTATGTATTAGTCTTGTCCTTAACAAAACATAGTCAAAAGTAGCGTCAGATTTATGTAACAAACATTTAGTTTCAATTGATCGGATTTTTTGTTTAGTTGACGCCTGTGGTCGTATTCTTCTGAAAGTGTGAAGTTATATCAACAGAGAACGGTACTGGCAAAGTTACAAAATATTAATGCAATTATTCAAATTACTTATTTTCTTACAGATTAGATTACTCTTATTAGATAAATAATCTTTTAGCCTATCCTTTATTTAACATATTATATTAATATTTAGTTTTATTTAGCATAGAGTATATAATAATATTTGGTTATGTTTTGTTTAGAGTTCAAAATCAGAGTGAATTCGGCGGCGAGATGAGTAACATGTTGCTCGTGCCGCACTGTTGTTACATACAGTGCGTTTGGTATTGTATGTTTATGACCCGTGACGACTGGTATTTGTCGAAGAAGGATATCCGAATTTTGTATTTTCATTATAATTATTTGCTGTATGGCTTATTTAGACTTAGAAACTTAAAATATTTCCGACTTGGTTTAAAAAGTAAAAATACTAAGAATATTGATCCCTTATAGTGTTTCGAACTGTTTGTTTCGAAGAAATTCGTGCCATTCGTGGTGCTACAGTTGCATCATGACATGACTCTCCTTGTAGAGTTCATTCAACAAACATCAATGAATAATAGTACCAGCCTTTTATTTTCGCTCTGTAGGGCATATGCCTCTTCATATACAGAGAAGGTACGAGCATTGATCGCTTGCTCAAGACGGGCTGGTGATTTCAGATTTATATTTACTATAACTTCAGGTTTCCTAACGATGCTTTTCCTTCACCGATGTCAGTTATGTCCAAAATAAACTCAGAAAGTACATATGAATTGAAAAAGTCACAATGGTACAGAGTTTCAAATCCAGGCAGATTTGAAACTTTATCCTCATACATGAGAGGCCTCAACCACTGGGGCATCACGACTACCGCAATTGGTCGAAACATCAATTGGTCGGATCAAATTACTTAATTGAACCCGGCCGCTGCGTTGTTCTTACGAAATTAAGGAACTGCGATGTAATTTAAAGTGATAATCCGGGAACAAAGTATTCAGACCGCTCCTGAGAAATTCTTAAGAATGAAATACTTACCTAAATACTTATTTTCTTACAGATAGACGATGATAATATCACTGCTTGGAGCGCTGGTGCTGTCGCGGATGCTATCGCGGTCATGACGTACCAGTTTGTACGGCATATATTAGGGGTTAAAGTATGAAATTGCCGATTTGTACTGAAAAATTGAAATTCGTTTTTTTTTTAATTTAACATATTTATTTAATTAAAATAATTGCCATTATTATCTATACATTGCTGCCATCTAATAGGAAGGTCATTTATGCCTTTGCGATAGAACTCTCGTGATCTAGATTCGACAAACTGTGTGGAAGCATTTTGTACTGCCTCCTGAGAAGAAGACTTTTTATCACGTAGAAAATTGTCCAAATCACGAAAAAAATGGTAGTCCGTTGGAGCAAGGTCTGGCGAATACGGAGGGTGACGAATGGTTTCTAATTGCAGTTCCTGTAGAGTTAAAACGGTTTCTCGTGCTGTATGAGGTCTCGCGTTATCATGGAGCAATAATGGTGAAGATCTATTCATGAGTCGGGGCTGTTTCACTGCTAGTTTTGTTATCATTGTTCGGAGTTCGGCGCAGTAGACATCTGCCGTTATTGCTTGACCAGATCGGAGAAAACTATAGTGAATAACACCATGCTGAGACCACCAAACAGTTACCATTACCTTTTTATTGGTAAGCTTTACTTTTCCATCACGAAAGCGTTTAAACCAAAATCGCACGGTGCGTTCATTAGTAGTCCCCTCTCCAAACGCAACATTGATATTGTGAGCGGTTTCTGCCACGTTAGTTCCGCGTCGGAACTCGTATTTAAAATTAACTCGAATTTTCGAAGTATCCATCTTTCTTGTCTAAGCTGAATAAAAAAAACAACTGAAAGTCGATAATCGGATGTTGCACATTTTTTTGAAAAAGAACTTCATAGGTACCATGTGAAAAAAGTTTCACTCAAAAATATTAAACCATGAAGGTTCTATGTCCATTCGAAGTACCAATTACAACGAAACGGCAATTTCATACTTTAACCCCTATTATGTATGTAGAACTCTCCATTTGTGAGAAGGTCTGCATCCCCGTCAAACTAGCTAATGATAATCTTAATATCAGTCTGCAGGGAGGACACTGGGTGAGGTTAAAACTGAGGAAGAAGGAATTTAAAATTTAAAAAAGGAAACATAGATAATAAAGTTTATTTGTATGTTATTGTAGGTGCATTATCTATTTTTTTGATGCAATGTTCATTAAAGACAAAATAATACTATTTATATAATTTCAATTTGATTGTGTTTTGTTCTATTGAAGTAGACTCAAATATTAATCAGTACAATATGTCCAGTTTATAAACTAAAATTATCTTATAACTAGGTTAAGTTTCTCACGATGTTTTCCTTCACCATAAAGCCACAGTGACACATACCCTACTTATAATCAGTACATAAATAAATAATTGAATAATAAGAAACGAACACAGTGTACCTACTATATTTAGTAATGCGCAGAAGCATAAAATTACAGCTACTAGCACTTATTAACAAGAGTAAATAAGACACACAATTATATAATAATTTATAGTTATTCATGGGCCCAAGAACAGTGCCTTGTGGCATGCCTCATTTTTAAAACCCAGCAATACAGCTCTCGAAGCACCAAATAAGAAATAAACGAGGAAACAATATGCTAATCTAATCTGCCAACCTGTATACGGCAGATATATACGGTAGATATGTATGTTCTTGTTTAGGAGCCTACACACAGTGAATTCGTCAGTGAACTGAGTAGCACGCTCGCACCGATTAATTTGTTTCCATTTAGTTTTGTGTTATTATTGTGTCTGGTGTGACTGTCATATTTCAATGTAAGATATCCCATTTGAAGTATTTTATTGTTATATCTAGTTACAGTATGTCCGTCATTCGTCGATTTAATTTAACCTAATCTGGCTGTTTTTTTTACGGAAAAATGAACACAAACATTATCACATTGTGTTTTTTGTCTACTTCAAGGTCGAAGACTAAATAAAACTATACGAGCAAGCTATGACAAACAAAATTAAACCGTTTACGTTGTGATCAACTAAAGGTATTTGGTCTCGTCAAACCGTTGCAGATGATGTTTGGTTGAATAATTTATCTTTTTTTTTAATCAGTACCAACACTTTTCCCTACTTTAAAATATTAGTCGCAGTCTTATTAATATCAACCACAAAATACAAGTGTACCTTCAAACCATAAATTGGTAAGTTTTCTCTAGTACCTCCTCAGTAACTGATTCCATCAACTCAGCCTATTGCAGTCCACTACTGGACATAGGCCTCTCCCAGGCGATGCAACAACACCCTGTCCTCCACCTTCCGCATCCAGTCTATCCCAGGCACCTTCTTTAGGTCGTCCGTCCATCTAGCTGTGGGGCGTCCCACACTACGCTTGCCGATACGCGGTTTCCACTGAATTACTATTAATTGATTAATCTAGTGCAAAGTGCACATTAATTTAATGTTTTAACAATAAAGACTAGGTAAACAGAAAAGCGTTTACTTATCTGATAACGTGACATTAACCTCTCTTTGTTTACACATTCTTGCGATAGCAGTGTTTAATTACGATTGTAATTTTGCCCTTGACTGAGAAAAAAAGAACATAACTATCAAATATTTTCTGACAAATAAATATTAAAGAAATATTTTTACACTTGTAATGTAAAAGCAGTCAATGTGGTGGTGTTAGAGGAGGCCGATATCCAGCCGTAGATGACTGGCGTCTGAATGATGATGATGAAAACGGACTCAGTGGATACAAATAAATAGCTTTGAACAATATTCCTAATAGAATCACGGCGACCTAAATTATGGATAGATAGTAAAATACTCTTTATAAGTATGTACACTACACAAATTCCTACATTTTATATCTTGAATCCATATGATTCAAGATATTAAAAAAATGTAGACCATGGGACGACATATGGCCCTTCTTTGAAAAATAAAAAGTTCATCTATATCTGATGAAGTTCCTTTAAGCAAAATCATTTTTCAAGCTTTATTAGTTTCAATTGGTTCTTACCAAATTATGGAATTGGCGCCGCGCACGTCTTGCTGATAAATTATAGTCTGGAATCAGGTATGATAACAATGATAAATTACTACTTTTCTTCCAGATAATGATAATCTTACTGATTTGGGTGGTTGTTCTGATCGCTGTGGTGGTGCTGTATCTTCGGCAAGTCTACTCTACATTCAGCTGGCATGGCATCAAGCATTTTAAGCCAGTCCCATTGCTGGGCAACATGGGCAAAGTCATATTTCGACTAGACCACTTTGCTTATGATATTCTTAATTTGTATAACAGCTTCCCGGAAGAAAGGTGAGAAATGGATAGATTCAAATTAAAGTGACGTCATTGCAATCAGTATTACCATATTTTTTTTTGAGCAAGACACTGTACTGTAGTACTTGTACTCTAAGATAACATTAGCATTCGAAGATGATGTAGTACACTAACATATATGATGTTAACAAATGGCGGATGCTCTCTTGTCATTTCCCAGGTAACCCGAGAGCAAAGATTACATTGTTACTTTAAAGGCTTTACTAGCAATATTAGGTATATAAAAGTAACAACAACCTTTTTCCGTCATTTAATACTTTATTTAACTCTATTAGCTCTATTGCGATATAAATCTCAATCAATAATGTAAGCGAAACGTTTTAATGACTGCATTGAAACGTTTCGCTCACTGTGATAGCGCACTGGCCCTAAACCATTTTTTTCAGGTTCGTGGGCAGATTCGAATTCTTAAACGAAGTAGTAGTTCTCCGTGACCTTGAACTGGTTAAAAAGGTCGCTGTCAAAGACTTTGAGGTCTTCGTCGATCACCGCAACTTCGGAGGCGACTCCTTCTTCACCAGAACTTTGTTCTTGTTAAAAGGTAATTATTACGTCTAGCTTTCCTTATTCCTATTTTTTTTCTCTTCGAAGTGTAATATGTGTGTGACTATGTAAGTAAAACATTAAATTGATTAATCTCCCTCAGGCGAAGAATGGAAAGACATGCGTTCCACATTAAGTCCAGCGTTCACAAGTTCAAAGATACGACTGATGGTGCCTTTCATGGTGGAGGTTGGCGATCAGATGATTCAGTCTCTCAAGCAAAATATTAAGGCTTCAACAGGTATTATGTACTTAATATTCTTTCGCACAAATACTTTACGGACAGGCATAATTCAAAGTCAAACTTTAAGATATTTTTAATTACAATTTACAAGATAACACTAAAATAACAAAATTATATCCTAAATTAACTAAAACTATTTACAAACTAAATTATAGCGTCGAAAAATTCATCCGCATCGCTGTCGACTGGTAATGTACCCAAGTCACTGGCGGCATTGCCACGTTGTATGGCAATGCTTAGCCCCTGGCCAAGGTAAAAGCCAGCCCTTGGGTCATGCGACCCTGAAAGATGGGATGACGCAAGAGTATCGACACAAGTTGCATCCCATACTAAAGGCCTACCCACCTTCCATGGAAATAAAGACATGCCGTCCGGTCTCTTGCCATCGTCGCGTACCAAGCCATTGGGTTCTAATATAGCTGGAACGCCAACGGTGACTAGAGCTCACACGTTTATTGGAAGTCACATATCCAAAAATTAAGGTCAAAGTTATCTAAATTCTCATATGCACTCCGCGAGATCAAAAAGACTACAGACCTTAAAACTGCTCTGGTATCATGTATTACGCGTACGCTTATGTATGGCTTAAATATGGCGTCATCTTATGGGGTAATAGCACTGACGCGCCCACATTATTTACCATACAAAAAAAGCTTATGAGAACTCTGGTTAACATAGATGAAACTGACAGTTGTAAGCCTCACTTTGGGAAACTGAAGATTTTGACCTTGCCGTGCCTCTATGTGTATGAAATTTATAAATTTTGTACGCCAATATCCCGAACTATACACCAAAAGAGAAGACATACAGAATAAATTTACTCTAAGACACAAAAACAGAACATAATAAACATTCCAACATCACGACTCAAAATGCATTCATCAAGTACATATGTAATGTCAATAAAAAGATATAATAAACTACCGGAACATCTTAAGAATATAAATAAATACAATATGTTTAGTAATAAATTAAAGCTATTTCTAATAAACAAAAGCTACAGGCTGATTTTTTAAAGACCAGCCAAATTTAAGGATGTGGTACAGACCATCAAACTGAACAACTTTCTCCATGGGACCAACATCGTAATCGCGAATAAAAATTCAGCCGTCCCATACATTTAGGTCGAGTAGGTATTGAAGTTTTCTATGGGACAGTTGATAAAATTTTAAAATTTTAAAATAAAAAATAAAATAAAAAATAAATAAATAAAATCTCCAGGGCCGGACGGGCTGCACAACTTTTGGATAAAGTGGTTCCAAAGATCGCAAGCCCCCTTGGCTTCCCAGTTCCAGTCAGCCTTAGAGTCAGGGTCGCTGCCCCAGTTCCTAACGACAGGAATAACCCACCTGCTCCATAAATCAGGTAGTACCGCGGATCCCAGAAATTATAGACCGATCACTTGTCTACCGACGTTCTATAAAGTTCTTACATCCATTTTGAGAGCTAAAATTAATAAACATATAGACAGCAACTCCATCATGTCTGTCTCTCAAAATGGATGTAAGAACGGGTCCCGCGGTACTAAGGAGCTACTTCTCATTGATATGGCCATTAGCCAACAGGTTCGTCGTTCCCGAAAGGATCTGTCGACATGTTGGATAGATTATAAGAAGGCCTATGACTCGGTACCACATACATGGCTCATGAGGGTGCTGGAATTGTATAAAGTAGATACAACTCTGCGCACCTTCCTGATGACGTGTATGGGGCAATGGAGGACGGTCCTTCGCTATCCAGGATGTCGAAATATCCAGAGGAATAGCAAGCCGATAAGGATCGAGCGAGGCATATTCCAGGGTGACAGTTTGAGTCCGCTTTGGTTCTGCTTAGCCTTGAATCCTCTAAGCACGCTGCTGGAAGATTCAGGTCTAGGCTATCGGCTGAGGAGAGGTGGTCAGGTTATATCTCACCTCCTCTACATGGATGACCTAAAACTCTTTGCCCCCAACAATTTGCAACTGATGGAGCTACTGAAAATTACTGAAACTTTTAGTAGCGCCATCAGGATGGAATTTGGTGTAGACAAATGTGCGGTCATGCATGTAAAGCGAGGGGAGATCGTGGAATCCGTGGGAACCCAACTCTCGGATTCCACAAATCTTAGAGCCCTCTCCGCATCCAAAACCTATAAGTATTTGGGTATGTCGGAAGCGCTAGGCATCAATGTTACTGACATGAAGCAATCGTTGAAGGAGCGCTTCTTTGGCCGCCTGAAAAAAGTATTTAATAGTCTTTTATCAGGCGGGAACAAGGTGCGCGCCTTCAACGGTTGGGTCATGCCGGTTTTGATGTACTCTTTCGGCATACTCAAATGGACTCAGACCGAACTCGACGCCCTGGATAGGAGGGTCCGTACGCTGCTAACTGCAAATCGAATGCATCACCCACGGTCATCGGTAATGAGGCTGTATATCCCGCGAAAGTGTGGAGGTCGAGGCTTTTTAAACGCTAAGAACCTCCACAATCGCGAGATATGCAGTCTCAGGGAATATTTCCTAAAAACCGACGTGGGGATGCATCGAGATGTAGTCGCGATGGACAAGGGCCTCACACCGCTCTCCTTGGGTAAAGAGAACTGGTGCAAGCCAGTAGTGCTTGACACTAATGAACGCATGGAGGTATGGCAGAGTAAGGAGCTTCACGGGCGCTTCTTTCGGGCCCTACATGGGCCCGATGTAGATCTACTAGCGTCCGTAACTTGGCTACGTTGTGGTGACCTCTTTCGAGAAACCGAAGGTTTTGTCTGTGCAATTATGGACGAAGTTATGATGACGAACAACTACCGGAGATTTATTGTGAAAGACGGCACGGTTGACATCTGTCGGGCATGCCACCGGCCGGGGGAATCAATCAGGCATATTATCTCCGGGTGTTCTCGTCTAGCTAATGGAGAGTACTTGCATAGACACAACCTTGTAGCTAGGATAATCCATCAACAACTTGCTCTGAAATACAACCTTGTGGAATCGGAGGTGCCGTACTACAGGTATGTGCCCGACCTAGTTCTCGAAAATGGTAATATCACATTGTACTGGGATCGATCCATCATCACTGACAGGACTATTGTTGCCAATAAGCCTGATATAGTGGTGGTGGATCGATCAGAGCGACGTGCAATGATTGTTGACATAACCGTCCCGCATGATGAGAATCTCGTGAAAGCCGAGAAAGATAAACAAATCAAATATCTTGACATGGCTCGCGAGGTTGTTGACATGTGGGATATGGACTCAGCGATCATTGTGCCGATAGTCGTGACAACCAATGGCTTAATAGCCAAGAGCCTCGACCAACACCTGAGGAGGCTCTCGTTGGGCAGCTGGATCAAGGGCTTGATTCAGAAAGCGGTACTTCTGGACACGGCTCGCATTGTCAGGAGGTTCCTCTCTCTGGAGCCCTAACCACCGGTAGCTTGGACCCTGTTCCTGATACCGATGGGCTACTATTTTTTATATTTTTAAATGTTTTTATACTTTTTATATTCCAATATTTAAAAATATAATTTATATGATTACATTAAAATAAAGGAGATAATAATGATAATTATTATAATCGAAATACATTTAATTTAATTAATAATTATTAATGTTGTAAATGCTATTACTTATTTAATTTAATTTTAATATTTTTACTTTTAATTATTTTATTCTTACTTATGTTGCTGTGCCCTTACAGGGCCCATAACTGTATCTTAGCTTTAAACCTATTTTTAACAACTTAATTCACATTATGGTATGCAAATAAATGAAATGAACTGAAATGAGCTCGTCGAGTGATGTCGTTAATGTTTGCGTGCCGCGCTAAGCGACCCGCACTTCGGCTGCAAGACAGACCGTGGTGTCCGAGGCTGTTGACAACTTCGCCACAGTGACAGCAATGAGGAGAACAACACGGTGCTCCTAGACGTAAGGAAGCAGCGAGGCGGAAAGTATTGTCGTCGAACGAAGTGCCTATGTTCAACGACGGTAGTGCATAACGCCACAGACCCGACTCCCATTTACCCGCAGTCAACAGGCGCGCACGCTCCGCAGTAGTAACAGACGTGTTAAGTAAATTATCCCGAACTACTCTGCAGAGCGGCTTATCCCACCGTCTCTGGGAAAATGGATTATCGGGTAGATTTGAGTTCGGGAAAGCGAGTCTCCAGGCATCCATAGCTTTGGTGAAGCACGGCACATCAAAATTAATCATGGAGGTTAGGATTTTCCTGATTAATTTCTCAGCGCCATGGTCCGAGGATATGAAAGCCGATAAACTAATACTAGAAATTTTGCAGACGCCGAGGCCTCCCATACGAATGGGGAGAGTAGCTTGTGCCCAAGCTCGGTCGTCCATGGCCACATTTAAAATCGAAGTTAATGTACGCCTGATAATTAGGTCCATTTTCTCTAAAAGGTGAGTATGATTCCATGAATGGGAAGCGGGAAGAAAATAAGTTGATTAGGGCCAAAACAGCAGTAACGAATTAAGGTGATGGCCTATTAATTTGGAACAATCTTTCCGAAACGTCCTTGAAATTTTGTATTTTTTCCTCAGCTGCCCCGGCACCTGAACAGGTAAGGTCCTTAAATTGCTGAGAACTCAGACCGGTTAGAGTCAGAGTGATTAACCGGATCAGGGGGGTCGTGAAAAAAAAGGCCATCCGCTGCGGCAGGGTGTTTGCTCTCCAGAGCTGCGAGCGTTTCTGGAGAACACGGTGCCACCACATCACTACTAAGAAGATTCCTGGCTGCTCCGCTAATGTCACCTTCTTCTAACTTAGATTCCAACAGATGGGATATATCTCTTGAAGATGTATATCTCTGTGTCGGTAATTTTGAATCCAAATTATGAAATAAAATATTACAGTTTTCTTTAATTTGTGCAGATAATGTCTTTTTGGTAGCCAAATTCTTTTGTACATGTCGGATTCTGTAGTGAAAGGTGAACAGCTGTTCCCAAGCACATTGCAAGTTCTCCCGGGCGGCAAGACGAATACAACCTGCTAGGTGTTGTGCCACTAGAGGTCTAGCGCCGCGGGGAATTCGCTTTAAAACAGGAACAGAGTTTTTGAATTTTGAAAGGTTTTTGGGTTTTCCAAAACGGGTCAAGAATTGATATATCTGGTGTTGTAGGTGTAGATGTTAAGACAGGGTCTGAGGTGAGTGCATTCTGTGCTCTGTGTACCTTTACAATATGCACATTCAGAGCCCACTTACCTTTAAGATAGTTTTAATTTTGTGGGTATTTGGAATACGTTTCTTTATCATTTCAAAAATCTTTGTCCATTTAGATGACTACATAGACATTGACTGCAAGGACCTCACAACGCGCTACGCTAACGATGTGATAGCTTCTTGCGCATTTGGTCTGAAGGTAGACTCCCAAACTGACAAAGAGAACCAATTCTACGAGATGGGCAAGACTGCTACAAATTTCAGTTTCCGTCAGATACTTGTGTTCATCTTTCTAATGTGCGCGCCGAAACTAATAAAGGTGAATCTGCGTTTGTATCCATTGTTTGTTTGTTCGTGTTGTGTATTTGTTCTATCTATACGAATTTAACAAATTAATTATAAAAACAATTACAGATTTTTAAATGGGATATAGTATCAGAGCCGGTCAAAAACTTCTTCACAAAACTGGTGCTTGAGACAATGAAGGATCGAGAGTTGCGCCACATTATCAGACCTGACATGATCCATCTGCTTATGGAAGCCAAGAAAGGTGCTATTCATTTAGTTCTTGTTGGGAGAGCAATTGTGACTCCTCATTTACTTAAAATGACTAAAGATGTTTATGCTAACTAATAGTATGACATGCATGTTCTTTCAGGTAAGCTATCTCATGAGGATGTCAAGTCCAATGATGAAGCTGCTGGATTCGCCACCGTTGAAGAATCTTCAATTGGAAAGAAGGAAATAACGCGAGGTAATGATAAACGTAAATAGATAAAAATATACAAAGTACTCTACGAAATTCGACTCATTTTTTTATTTCGTATCATTCAGAATGGAAAGATGCTGACCTGGTCGCCCAAGCATTCCTGTTCTTTGTTGCTGGCTTTGAAACTATTTCGTCCAGTATGTCTTTCTTGATGTACGAACTGGCAGTGAACCCTGATGTACAGGAACGCTTAGCACAGGAGATCAGGGAACATGATATCAAGAACAGTGGCAAATTTGATTTCAACTCCATACAGACCATGAAGTATATGGATATGGTGGTTTCTGGTAAGATTTTGCTCAGTCAATTACAAATCAAGCAGTAAAATATTAAAATATGTATCGGCTATATATATTTTTTCAGAGGTATTGAGGAAGTGGCCACCAGCTGTAGCTACAGATAGAATATGCAACAGAGATTATAACATGGGGAGACCGGACGAGGCAGCCAAAAAAGATTTCATTGTAAGTTTTATGATCATTCAATATCAGCTATGACAATAGACGATTTCAATATTTCCATGTACCTTTATATAAACTTTATATATATATAATATATTAACCTTACAGTTGTGTAAAGGCGCTGCAATTTTGATACCGACATTTGCCATACACCACGACCCTCAGTATTACCCTGAGCCTGAGAAGTTCGACCCTGAACGTTTCTCCGAAGAAAATAAACACAACGTCAATTTGCTAGCATACATGCCTTTTGGTATAGGACCTAGGAATTGCATTGGTGAGATTTTACAGCCTACATTTACATCACTGTTTGACGTAATAATATTAGCTGAAATCGAGGGTGTCTGAATGATTTCCAAAATTATCACAAAACTAACTGTACTTTTCATCAACAGGGTCAAGATTTGCTCTCTGCGAGTTGAAGGTGATGATTTACCAGCTTCTACGACATATGGAACTCTCTCCTTGCGAGAAAACCTGCATCCCCGCCAAGCTTGCTACTGATAACATGAACATTAGGCTGCAGGGAGGACACTGGCTCAGGTTTAGACCGAGGAAGTAATTTAAACCAAGATTAATTTTTGTGTTATGTTGCTTGTTTAACGAAAATTTTTATATGGTGCAATGTATTACAATAAAGGCATAAATATTTTTATTTTTATTTTTCATATTTTGTAGTTTCTTTTTAAAAATAATAATACGCAACGTCATGATCCTAATAATAGATTACAAAAATAAACACGTTTTCTGCAGTTTTACAGCGTTATATTTGTTATATTTGTACTGTAATTGTTTTATCGTTCTATTATTTGCACACAGGAGGCAATCTTTTAAAGTGTTAGTGGTTTTAATGCCAATCATGTCACTTGGTTTTGATAGGTTTTAATATTTTATCTATCCTTTTGATAGATTCGCCTATATTTTGTAAATGTGAGGACTTTGTAGGCCTTGTAGACTTTAGATCTGTAGACCATTTTTTAATTTATCACGTACCTGGTACTTGTTGACAGGCCTACGATGTCCTCCCATATCTACTGTAATTTGAAAACATTGTAAAAGCGATCTATTTTTAAAAGAGTAACCGAGGAGTTTCTTTCCGGCTCTTCTCTTTAGGAAACGACCAATTGGAACCGTGCACCTAGCTTCTGACGTTTCATAAGAGCCCACGTAGCTTTATGTGAAATAAAATATTTTGATTTTGAAAGAAAAATATTTGCTGGTCGTCATTGTAACTTTACTCCTTTTGTTGACCCGTACCATTGCCTTGAGGCATTCCAAACCTTAGACCCTAAATAAATAATGTAACGCTTTTTTTTGTCTTTATTTTATTTACAGAATTATATATACAGAAATATATGCCTTTAATACGTTTTTGGAGTTGGATTCGGTAGCGAGTTGAATAGCACGTTGCCAGTGACGCATTATTGTTCACATGCTAGTGATCTTTCTGTGTTTACTTATCTGTGACTGCTGAACTTATAAGGAACCGGTTTTTAAATTATAATAATATCGGAATTATGTTCTGGTTTATCAACAAACGACTGACCAAAATCGATCGTGCTTCTGATATCAGAGGGTAGGTACTTAGTGTCGAAAATATTTTCTACTATTGCTTTTTATTTACAGTGAACGCCTTCTCGGATTGCATCGTTATAGTCAATTTGATAAAATGTTCAATTACTGACGAGATCTTGGTGCTACGACAGTTTGATCATACATTATTTTGACATCGACATGGTTCGTCGAAAAGACTTCAATTGGGCTAATCTAATTAAGGCTAAATAAAAACTTTGAAGAGAACTGTGACATCATATTTCGTAATTTATTAATAGGAGAACATGTAAGAAAATAGTAAGGAAGTCAAAACTGTTCATTGAATATTTTTGAAAAGAGTAATTACTACGAAGTGTGGGAACGGTTCAGATGGCAAAATATATTTTTTTGTATGTTTGTCCGTTTCTTTGTTTGTCTTTGGATGTTCGTTTCGTATTGACGCAAAATTACTGAATATATTCTGTTCAAATTTTGCACATATATTCCATAAAGATTTGGTCATCAAATGGGCTATAACCTTTACTAATAGCAGTAGGTATTGCCTTATGTTTGAATTTCTCAAAAGTTTATCGCGTGATTTAAATATTATATTATTACATATATGTGTATATACGGATGTATCCTCTGAAAGGAGTATCATCACGCTATACAAATCTGTACCTCAGAGGTATACAACATTACGTGAAAAAAGGAAAATTTTACAGGAGAGGCAAAAATGCGCGGAGTGAAACTTTGAATGCAATTTTGACATAGTTGTTTTAAAGATATTGAAACAAACCCAACAGTATTTTTTATTATTATTAGATGCAATTATTATGTATTACACATAATTACAATAAAGTTAATTCTTATCTGATTTTGTGGACTTGAGACTACCTTGCAACAAAAATTAAAATTTAAAATTTGGTGTTTTAAGAAAGCATTATGATATCATGCTTTTGTTTACCTCTAAATAAAACATAGGTAGGGATGTTATTGGAATTCGGCACCTAGAAACATTATGTCTCTTGTCAGTATGTAGCGTTTTGGAATTACTTAAGAATTGGGGAGGGGTTTACTAATAAAATGAAACAAAAGTTACTTCACAAATCTGAAAATGAAAATATTATTTATTTTTAAAAACCAACACATCCAGTCACATGCTTCAGGTACGTCAGGGACATCTGCACATGGAAGATTCCTATAATATTCGTGGAACATGGATGGAATCCACTGCAACGATTTTTGTAAGTCATTGTATTTGAGTCTCGAAATGGGCTTTTGAGTTTCTCGAATAGGCTTAGGCGTGGGCACAGAAAATCCTCTCCGTTTATTTCGTATGAAACAAACTTCTTCAAAAGTTTCCTGATCAAAAGAAGTTTTGTAGAACATCGTAGGATCTCAGAGAGAAGATCGCCATTTCCAAGACTGGCATCGTTCCTACCAAGTTTTATCTTCAAAATCTTGTCAAGACCTGGACATGCTTGTAGCTCCCTTCTAAGTACGTAACATCGGCGGTGCTACTGATTATGAAGCACAACCAACAACCTCCTCTTTGTTCACTGGCATTTCTGATGGAAAATATCGAGAAGACTTCAACAAAGGTACGTACACCAGCTGACAGTTGACAATGACTGCTGGCCAATACTTAGTATGTTTTAACAATGAACTTTTCGCCGTATCCTGTTATCTACGACCTAATAGGTACATTCTCGCATAGTATGGATTTGTTATTCTGTGTTATAAATAATAGCACAAGTACGTAGCTAAGGCAGAAACTTTTTTTTTAGGATCACGGAAAGAAGAACAGCTTTTTTCGTTCAGCGAGTTTTCGTTCAGAGGTAAAGAACATTAACTCCAATGAACAACATTAAGTTCGTGCAAAGCTTAGAGGTATATAATCTTATCGTCATTTGAGGACCTATACCCATTACACGTTAGTGGATTTAATGTCATATACGATTGGATATTTATTTTCATAGATGTCATAGGATTTAATGTCGTATACCATTATGTAGAACTGGTTCTTGCGATTTTAATGGTGCAAGAAACATATTTTCATAAAAGTAGAGTTACTATATTGTATACCTCTGAGGTACAGAAATATAATGGAGCTAAGCAGTTAACAGCTTAAGAAAACAACTAAAATCACCCGATGTAGTAGAGAAAATGACTTCACTTTGCGATTAACTTATAATGGCAGTAGAATACACAGTTACGCGAGCGAAGACGCGGGCACAGCTTGTTAAACCAGAGAATTTTTACTATAATTTACCACACGTACGTATACGAACACAGAGTTTTACTAACGCTTAATTGGCGTTATGAATTATGATTCACTAGAGAAAATACACTAGTCACAATAATATTATAATATATAGGTATGTATCTATTCATGGGTCCAAGAACAGTGCCTTGTGGCACGCCTCATATCAGAACCCAGTAATACAACGCTCGCAGCAACAATAAAGAAATAAACTCGGGAACAATTTTCCAATCTAATCTGCCAACCCTGTATACGGCAGATATATGTTTGTAAGTATATGACATGAAGGTATGTTCATGTATCATGTTTAAGAGTCTACACTCACAGTGAATTCGTCATTGTACTGAGTAGCACGCTCGCACCGATTATTTGTTTACATTTAATTTTGTGTTATTGTTGTGTCTGATCCGTGACTGTCATATTTGAATGTAAGATATATTAATACATTTTATGTATTTTGTTACTATATTCTAGCTAGAGTACCTATGTCCGTCATTCGTCGATTTAATTGAACCTTATCCAGCTATTTTTTACGGCAAAATGAACTCGAAAACTAACATTTTCACATAGTTTTTTAGGGTTCCGTAGTTCATGTCTCGGAACCCTTATAGTGTCGTCATGTCCGTCCATCCGTCTGTTGGTCCGTCCGTCCATCCTTGGCTTACCTTCCAAACGGTTAGTGCTAGAACGATAAAACTTTGTATGGATTTGAGTATTTACGACGTCGACAGTTTTAAAATAAAATCACGAAAAAAAATTTTTTTGGGGTACCTTCCCCACACGTAAAGTGGGAATGATTTTTTTTCTGGCGTCTACTCCATAGTGTGGGTGTGTGTGTGTATAGTGTGGGTTAGATTAGATAGGTCTTTCAAAAACATTGAGAGGTTGCTACATCAAAAAATCGTCTGATTTTTTGATGTAGGTATTTGTTTGCGAGATATTCAACTTTAAAGCGAATTTTTTTGTTAAAATATAATATGTCTCCTCCCATCTAAAAGCTAAACGGGTGGCTCGAAAAATCTGAAAAAAAAATATGATGGTAGTCCTTGTGATGAACTTTGAAAGAAAACTATAACGGCTTAGATTAATTTGTTAGTTTAGGAGTTATAGAGGCCTAACTTGTTAAATGCGCTTAATTGGAAAACTTCGTACAAAAATAACGAAATAATAATTATACATGTAAAATATTAAAAATAAAATCATAACAATAATTATCTATTGGACACGATTTTATTTCAATTTGAATCCTCTAAAGAAGATAAATAAAATTAGGGGCTTAAAAAAGTTTACAACGACATTCGACAGATGGAGTTGTGCATTTATGTTTTTAAACGTTACGGACAACGTTTTAGTTTACGGATAATGGTTAAACCGTTTTATTCAATTAATTTATTCATAGTAATAAAAACCAACCCCGCCTTCTAAATCCACGTGTCATTATGGGTGACTACGGAACCCTATTCTATGCGTGGCCTGCCATGCACTTGGCCGGTTTTTTTGTCAATTGTGAACTTCAAGGTCAAAGGCTAAATAAAACTAAGACAACCAGCTATGACAAATAAAATTCAACCAGGTTACGTTGTGGTCATCTAAAGGTCAGAGCATTTGACCTCTTCAAAACGTTGCAGATAATGTTTGGTTGAACAATTCGTTTATTTGTTTAAATTAGGTTTAATCACTTCTTGCCACTTTGAAATGTCACTCGTAGAATTATTAATATCTGTCTTCAAACCATAAATAGGTAAGTGCAAAGTGCTACAATAAAATTAAGCCAATGTTTAAATAATAAATACTAAAGCAGTGCTGAATTATGATTGTTATTTTGCCGTTGACTGAAAAAAATATTTGATAAGAACATCACCCCCCTCAGCCCTTATCCTAATTTATTCATGGTCGGCTCAACGTGTCTTTTTCTTCCATACTTCTATATTAGTCGTCATCTCGGTAGTCACCCCCTTTCTAACCATAGCTAAGATTATAACTATCAAATATTTTCTGAGTTGTAATGTGAAAGCAGTCATTGTAGTGATGTTTGGGGGAGGCCTATGTCCAGCAGTAGACTGGCGTCTTAATGATGATGAGGAAAACAGACTCCGTGGATACAAATAAACAGCTTTGAACAATATTCCTATTAGAATCACGTCGATCCAAATTATGGACAGATCCGATCGCTTTTTATTATGTACACTACACAAAATATCTTGAATCCATATGGTTCAAGGTATAAAATGTAGCTTTTACTTATAGGGCCTTTCTTTGAAAAATAAAAATTGTTCTATAACTGCAATAGCTCCGTACATTAAAATAGTTTTTTGTAACTTTATTAGTTTCAATTGGTCGTTATTTAACTAAGGAATAGGCGCGGCGCACCAGTCTTGCTAACAAATTAAAGTCTGGAATAGATATCTCCTGTAAGATTGATAAATTGCTGATTTTCTTCCAGATAATGATAATCTTGCTGATTTGGGTGGTTGTTCTGATCGCTGTGGTGGTGCTGTATCTCCGGCAAGTCTACTCTACATTCAGCCGGCATGGCATCAAGCACTTAAAGCCAGTCCCATTGCTGGGCAACATGGGCAAAGTCATATTTCGCCTAGACCACTTTGCTTATGATATTCTTAATTTGTATAACAGCTTTCCGGAAGAAAGGTGAGAAATAGAAAGATTCAAATTGAAGTGACGTCATTGAAAACACAAAAGGTTATAGATTTTAAATCTGTACTGTAAGCTACCACTATCATTCGAATATTAAGTAGCACATTAATATATTATTATGTTATTAAAAACTGGCCACTCCCCAGGAAACCCGAGAGCAAAGATTACAATATAGTTACTTTATCAACGATATTATATATCTCATCCATTATGTAAGCGAAAATGTTTCAGTGCAGTGCACTATAATTTTTTTTTTTCAGGTTCGTGGGCAGATTTGAATTTTTAAACGAATTAGTAGTTATCCGTGACCTTGAACTGGTTAAGAAGGTCTCTGTCAAAGACTTTGAGGTCTTCATCGATCACCGCAACTTCGCAACCGACTCCTTTTTTGGCAGAACTTTGTTCTTGTTGCAAGGTACTCGTAGTTATTATGATTAGCTTCCCTTATCCCTTGTATTTTTTTTTTCTTCATCTTCTTCTTTTCTTTCGTATAGTTTTTTAAAGAAAAAGCAGTAACATTAATGTCATTAAGTAAGTAAGACGTTATAAATGTTAAATATCCCTCAGGTCAAGAATGGAAAGACATGCGTTCCACATTGAGTCCAGCGTTTACAAGTTCTAAGATACGACTGATGGTGCCATTCATGGTGGAGGTCGGCAATCAGATGATTCTATCACTCCAGCAAAAGATTAAAGCTTCGGGAGGTATTTTGTACTTTACATTTTTCGCAAATACTTTACAAATACTTTACGGACAGACACGATTCAAAATCAAATAGTACGATAGTTGTAATTTTTGTGGATATTCGAAATACGTTTCTTTATCATTTCGACAATCTTTGTCTATTTAGATGACTACATAGACATTGACTGCAAGGACCTCACAACGCGCTACGCTAACGATGTGATAGCTTCTTGCGCATTTGGTCTGAAGGTAGACTCCCAAACTGACAAAGAGAACCAATTCTACGAGATGGGCAAGACTGCTACCAATTTCAGTATTCGTCAGATGCTTATGTTCTTCATTCTAATAAGTGTGCCGAAACTTACTAAGGTAAAATTAAGTATATACTTATTGGATAAGAATATATAGGGTGGCAGGGACATTGTCGCGCAAACCGTAATCATGAATTCAGCACATGAAGAATCATTGTGCTGAATTCATGGTTACGGTTGTTAAAAAAAAGAGGTTATTTCTAGAACCCCTACTTTTTTTTTAACAACCGATGAATAATTTCAGTCTTTGCTTCCAGAATCATCTATATGTACTGAATCCATGGTAACAGGCTGCACGTCGATGTCCTAGCCGCCCTGTATTTAAAATAATTTAATCAGTTCTATCTTTGCCATTAAAAATAAATAAATATTAATCCTACAAAATCAATTACAGATTATTAAATTTGATATAGTAAAAGATGCGGTCAAGATTTTCTTCTCTAAATTGGTGCTGGACACAATGAAGGACCGAGAGTTGCGCCACATTACCAGACCTGATATGATCCATCTGCTTATGGAAGCCAAGAAAGGTGCTAGTTAATAATATCCAAGGCAATAAATTAGATACAATTCGAAATAATTTAAATACTATTCTGAGGTATAGTCGAGATTAAAATTGTGGGTCATCATTAAATCGAAATAACTTCTACATGTTTATGCTAAAAAAAGGATGACATGCATGTTCTTTCAGGTAAACTATCTCACGAGGATGTCAAGTCCAATGATGAACCTGCTGGATTCGCCACCGTTGAAGAATCTTCAATTGGAAAGAAAGAAATAACGCGAGGTAATAATAAACGTAAATAGATAAAAATATACAAATTACTCTATAAAAATCGAATCAATTTCTGATTTCGTATCTTGCAGAATGGAAAGATGCTGACCTGATCGCCCAAGCATTCCTGTTCTTTGTCGCTGGCTTTGAAACTATTTCGTCCAGTA
Organism: Apamea epomidion; assembly: GCA_947507525.1. Lineage (NCBI taxonomy): Eukaryota > Metazoa > Arthropoda > Insecta > Lepidoptera > Noctuidae > Apamea > Apamea epomidion. Next base: position 1,014,981 of record OX382232.1, read on the forward strand.
TGTCTTTCTTGATGTACGAACTGGCAGTGAACCCTGATGTACAGGAACGCTTGGTGCAGGAGATCAGGGAACATGATTCCAAGAACGGTGGAAAGTTTGATTTCAATTCCATACAGAGCATGACGTATATGGATATGGTTGTTTCTGGTAAGATTTTGTTTATTTATTCACTTAACAAGTAGTATATATAATATTTAAATATGTATCCGCATAATATTTTATTTCAGAGGTATTGAGGAAGTGGCCCCCGGCTATAGCTACGGATAGAGTCTGTAACAGAGATTACAACATGGGGAGACCAAACGAGGCCGCCGAAAAAGATTTCATTGTAAGTTTCACGATCATTCAATATCAGCTATGACAATGGACGATTTCAATGTTTCAGTGTACCTTTAATGGACATATTAACCTTACAGTTGCGCAAAGGTTCAATAGTAGTGATACCGGCATTTGCCTTTCACCACGACCCTCAGTATTACCCTGAGCCTGAGAAGTTCGACCCTGCACGCTTCTCCGAAGAAAATAAACACAACGTCAATTTGCTATCATACATGCCTTTCGGTTTGGGACCTAGGAATTGCATTGGTGAGATCTTACAGCCTACATTTATATCACTGTCTGACGTTATAGTATTAGATAAAATAGAGGGGGTCTAAATGGTTTGTAAAATTATCACAACACTAACTTTGCTGTTCATCAACAGGGTCAAGATTTGCTCTCTGCGAGTTGAAGGTGATGATTTACCAGCTTCTACGGTATATGGAACTCTCGCCTTGTGAGAAAACCTGCATCCCCGCTAAGCTTGCTACTGATAACATGAATTTCAGACTGCAGGGAGGACACTGGCTCAGGTTTAGATTGAGAAAGTAGTATGAATCAAGTTTCATTTTTGTTTTATATTGCCTTTTTAATTAAATTAATGTGTTTTATTATATTATGGTCCAATGTAGTACAATAAAGGCACAATGATTACTATTGTTTTTTCATATTATGTTGTTTCTCTTTGTAAGTAACAATACGCAATGATATGGTCATGATCCTAATAATGGACTAAAAAAAACACGCTTCCTACAATAATATCACTGTTCATACTGTAATTGTTTTATCATAATTATGAATCATCATCTGCCTAGCCTTTTCCCAACTATGTTGGGGTCGGCTTCTAATAATTATGAATGTCGACCATAATACAAAAATTTTGTGAGGCTCATGAAGACTCCACCGCCAATTGAACGTCGAGGTATTTCAGTTGTCGGACAGAACAAACATAGTATAAAGACTAAAATGAACAAAAACCCTTTGAGATAGTGTAGTAAAAGATGTAGATACCTATAATAGTGACAATGATCTCCATATAACACATGAACAAAGTGTATTATATCAGACTTTAAGAAAGTGGACAGGACTTGTGTAAAGTACAAATCGACGCTCTTCTAAATTTTATAATGACTCGTCAACATTAAGGTTAGATTAAAATTTAAATGAATAATTATGAACCTGGTCCTTACAATAAAGGATTTTTAAAAAATAGTTGGCGCATGAGGCACTATTTTTAAGAAAAACACCTGCTGGTCATTGTAACCTTAATCCTTGTTTGGCTCATGGCAATGCTTTGTGGCACTCAACACTTGGAATACAAGATACATGCGTATAGCATGTTTTTGTTCTTGGAGTTTTATACTTGGACACAATAACTCATGAGCATGCATATCTCTTAGATTCCAATAAAAATATTTATATTATGACTATTCACTGTATAATACAAATACTGGAATGACAAAGGCATTCGCTCCATCTTCAGAGACCTAAACGACTATTATAATATTCAGGATTTACAAGAGTACAACAACAACGAATTACAGACCAACTTAGAAGAAGCAAGTTTTTTTCTTGACTAATGAGAAATTAATATTATTGCATCAGAATATTGCAAGATTGATCAACAAATCAGACATGCTCACAATCTGCTTAGAAGAACTTATAGATAGGGAAATAAAAGTTGATATATTGTGCTTATCGGAACATCTTATGCCAGAGGGCGATGAAACACATCTACTGATCTCAAACTACAGTTTAGCTTCATGTTTTAGCAGAATTAATAGTAAAAGAGGTGGTTCGTGTATTTTAGTCAGAAATGGTCATTTTTGGAAAGAAGTACCTGAGGTCACGATATTGTCAACAGCTAATAAATTTGAAGGTTGTGGAATAGCACTGACCAAGTAAAGCATCTTAATTGTGTGTATTTATCGTGTACCAAAAGTTACAAATTTGAGTGTATTAAAAAAAAATATTAGAACAATTATTGTAAACTAATGTAAGAAATAAAAAATATAGCAATATTAGCTGGTGACTTCAACATTGACATCATGAAAAAGAATAGCGTATATTGATTTTACTTGTTTGTTATTGAATTACAATCTGAACTTAGCCATTAATGAACCTACTCGATTGAAAAGCCAGACTTACATCGACAATTTCGCACATAATTTTCAAAATCGATGTGGGACTGAAGTGATAGAATTTGTATTATCTGACCATACTGAGCAACTGTTAAAATGTCCTATAAAAAATACATACAATTGTAAATACTGGAAAAAACCACATAGATTATGCAAAAGAAAATATACAAGTTCAGATCTTGTTTAGAATGTTAATAATTATGTTTTCTAACATTTGCTGGTGTTTATAATACAGGTGACCCTAATATCGCATATAATTCATTTATGGAGGACATTATTTTACTTCGGGATTATTTACTTAAAATTAATGTTGATAATAATATAATTACAAATCCAGAATCAATAGCGAATCAATTCAATAATTATTTCATTGACAGAGTTATCCCTAAACAAGAGTACGGAAAAAACGTCACATCAGGCATTTTGAACGGACAAAAATCAATGTTCATGGCCCCAAGTATACCGTGTGATAACTTAAACATTACAAAAGAACTTAAAAATATTAACAGCGTGGGTTATATCTTGTTGATCAGTCATGATTCAAACTCAGAGTGAATTCGGCAGTGAGTTGAGTAGCACGTTGTCAGTGACACAGTATTGTTTACATGCGAGTGATTTTTTCTGTGTGTATTTAATCTGCAATGCAACGGCTGAACGTGTAAGATACTGGGTTTTCAATTCTTATAATAGAGGTAAACTATTGTTCGAGAGCAGTGGTAGCCCAGTATTAACGGCATTTACGATTTGTAGGTAGGATAGGTTCGAACTCAGGCACGCGCTTAGCTTTGTGTAAATAATTGATTAAATAATTTCATTACCACTGCTCTCAAAACGGTAAAGCGGCATGTCCTAGAACCAAAAATTCCAAGACATTATCATCTATCGAAGAGGAAGCCTATGGTAGCAGTGGGACCATTATAAGTTGTTTTTTTTTTTAAATATAAAAACGTGACTATGATTATACTACATAATGTTAAGGTCTATATCGGAGGAGTTAACAGCTTCCCGGATACTCACCGGATGTAATGTTAGTAGCCGTCATAAAAAATACTTTTATTGTTTCTGACAAGGCGTTACGATAAGTGATGCTCAATTTTATAAATGTTCACTTATTTATCTTCGTGCTATTGCCGTTCGATCATAACATTACTTTGGCCTTGACATTGCGTGGTCTAAAATAGAGCGGTACGTCGAATAGACATCCTTTGCGCCAATCTAATTTAAAGACTTCTCTTTGACAACTGTGACATCATACTAAGTGATTTATTAATAAAATATAATATTAATAATCACAATTTCATCAATGCAAAACAGGAAACACTAAAAATACTTTAATTTAGACATTTTCTTACAGAAAATGATAATCTTGCTGCTTTGTGCGGTCATTCTGCTCGCTTTGGTGGTGCCGTATCTCCGGAAAATCTTCTCATTCCGCCGACATGGCATCAAGCACTTCTTGCCGCTCCCACTGTTGGGCAACTCGGGCAAGATCCTCTTACGGCTAAGCCACAATGCTGGTGATCTCCTTAATTTATACAACAGCTTTCCGGAAGAAAGGTTAGAATCTGCAAGAAAACCATATCTTGGAATTATAAACAAATTAACACTTGGCATTTTTTATCTAGAGTTACTTTGTTGTACTTTATATTGTAAGTAATTAGCTGTAGTCCCTATAAATTTTTGTATGTAACCATCAACAACAAGTTTTATAACATTGTTTTACAGGTTTGTGGGCAGATTTGAATTCATGACCGAGGTAGTAGTGATTCGAGACGTGGAGCTTGTAAAGAGGATCACTATCAAAGACTTTGAACACTTCCACAATCACCGTAACTTTGGAGCAGAAACGTTTTTCACCAGAACTTTGTTCTTTTTGCAAGGTCAAATATATTTATTTATATACTTTCAGCTTACACATGTACAGAGACGGACTTAATGCCATATACATTTTCTACCACTTAACCTTCAATCATGAAAATAATCTTCGTCTTTTTAGACTCTACATGACTATTCAAAAACTAATTTCATATGTCTCAATTTCAAACCATTGACAGAAAAATAACATTTCTCTGTATCAGTGATTTGTTGTACAAATTATATCTCCCACAGGTCAAGAATGGAAAGACATGCGTTCCACATTGAGTCCAGCGTTCACAAGTTCTAAGATAAGACTGATGGTACCTTTCATGGTGGAGGTTGGCGATCAGATGATACGGTCACTCAAGAAAAAGATTGAGGGTTCAAAAGGTATATTTACTTAAAAATGGACACGCTCAAATAATTGGAACAGTTAGGATGAGTAGTTACCATGTTGTATTTTTTTTTCGTTATAAAGTATCACGGTGAGTGATACTTTATTGACATTACAATCTAGCCTTATTTGCTAATAAGTAATTTAAATATTTATAGTTACTTAGTAGCATGTTATGTGATGACATCATGTACAATATGGAAGACTTATAAATTAAAATCATTAATATTTCTGTTTGCAGATGACTACATAGACATTGACTGCAAGGACGTCACAACGCGCTCTACTAACGATGTGATAGCTTCTTGTGCTTACGGACTAAAGGTTGACTCCCACACCGATAAAGATAACCAATTCTTTGAGATGGGCAAAACTGCAACAAACTTCAATTTCCGTCAGATGCTTGCATTCCTTCTTATGATGAATATGCCGAAACTACTAAAGGTGAATTTGTATTTGTATATGTCCAACACGTTAGATGAAGTAGCTTTTATCAGATTTTTTTAAAGTCTGCAATATCAAATAAAAAGAAGCATAACTCTCATTGGCCCCTAACTAGTAATTAATTACTAATATTAATTTATTCACACCATAAGGTGAGAAAAAGAAAATACCAATCCACAACACTTTATCAAAGGCCTTTAACTAATTCTATTTCTCAATAAGAAATCAAGAACATTTTTAGAACTTAAAATATAGTAGGTATGTATTATAAAAACTTTGACATACAGACTAAGTAGGTACTGTTTTTATTTTTAACAAAAATATGCATTTAATAAAAAAATAAAAAAAATATGTAAATGAGAATGAATAGTGGTCCAAGAACCGATTCAGATAGGTATCATGATCGATATGTTCAATCAAGATGACGTAAAATCACTTACAGATTCTTAATTGGGACGTGATACCAGATGCAGTAAAGGAATTCTTTACAAGCTTAGTGCTGAACACAATGAAGGACAGAGAACTGCACAACATTGTCAGACCTGACATGATCCACCTGCTTATGGAAGCCAAAAAAGGTGCCAAAAAGAACCAATGTCTGTTGAAAATGAAATTACAGTTCCGAATGATCCAGTACCTGGTTTTGTTCTCCTAGGCTAAGTTTGTTTATGCTCTCAGACAAATAAAGAATATAACCAACGAAAAAAACAGCAACTATAACATAGAACATATATACACATAGAATCCATCTTACGATTTGGGCTTATTTTTTGTGGTAACAGCACGGATAGACAACATTTATTGTGCACAAGAAATGCAGCAGAGCCATTTGTGGTATCCGTTCTGACGAGTCATGTAAACTGTTCTTTAAAAAGCTATATTACCAAGGTCACTTCATATTTACGAAATCTGTAATTGATTGTTCAAAAAAGCCTATCAGTTGAACTCTCGAAATAGAGATCCATGCAGACTTGTATTGCAGGATACTCCTAAATCAGCCAACTATGCGAAAAGTTTCCCAGTCATGTGTACTTATATGCATTAATAACACAATTTCAAAAGAAATTTTAATAACTCATGTAAACTGACATTAAAGTTTTTTTTTAACAAAATTTTAAAAAAATCTTGACTCTTTGTCATTGCGGATAATGCTGAGATAAAACTATTATTATTATTATATTATTGTATTGACCTTCTAACCGTGACATTTAGCAACAGTTAACTACTTAATAATTATTTTGCATGCAATTGATACATATCCTGTATAGCTAAACATGTGGACTTTCGATTAATACTTGACTGTAACAACTTTATACCATGCTTAAGGCAAATAAAGACTTATCTTATCTTATCTAGGCAAAATATCTCACGAAGACGTCAAAACCAACGATGATGCTATTGGATTCGCCACTGTTGAAGAATCTGCATTTGGAAAGAAAGAAATAAATCGAGGTAAGTATTAAATTGCCAAAATCAGTATATTTCTTTAAAACTGTTAAGATATTCTATCCATCTATATAAATAACAATGGAATGTTTATCGCTGCTAAGCGCATCACTTGACGACGGCGAGATAAGGTGTTTAAGTATAGAAAAACTGAAAAAGATCCTGGAAAATTGGAAATTCGGGATAATCTAGAATGGCTGTTTTCTATCGGATTTTTTTATAACATAGGTAAGCATAATATTCCTACTGCTGGAACACAGGCCTCCTCTCTCGGGGGAAATTTGAAAAGGGCAAAGTATTTCGGGTCAGCTAGTCTGATATAAAATCAATAAACGATTATTAATCAAATGTGATGCAAATATTTACAAAACACTCTACGAGTTTTGCCTCTGTTACTTGCAGTCTGGAAGGATGATGACCTGGTCGCCCAAGCATTCCTGTTCTTTTTTGCTGGCTTTGAATCAGTTTCGTCCAGTATGTGTTTCTTAATGCACGAGCTGGCTGTGAACCCTGACGTACAGAAACGCTTGGCACAGGAGATCAGGGAACATGATACTGAGAACGACGGCAAGTTTGATTTCAACTCCATACAGAGCATGGTGTACATGGATATGGTTGTATCAGGTAAGATTTGGGGCATCGATACATTTTGGCAAAGATGTAAAGCTTGTAGAGTTATGCCTTTTGTACATTAGATCTGATAAGTTTTTAACAGTGAAAGTGTTGAGTCTTGGCAACCTACTTTACATGAAATGTTTTCATTTAAATACTTCACAAACCTCAGTTACAAATAAAGTAGCAGCTGCAAATATAGTAATTATTTTCAGAGATATTGAGGCGGTGGCCACCAGCAGTGTGGATCGATAGAGAATGCAACAGGGATTACAATATGGGGAAACCAAATAAGGCCGCTGAAAAGGATTTCATTGTAAGTTTCATAATTATTTATACAGTTTTACAACGGATGTTTTCTGTGTTATTTTAGTTCACCTTATTTGAAAGTTTTTAACTTACAGTTGCGCAAAGGCTCAGGAGTCGTGATACCGACCTATGTCTTCCACCACGACCCTCAGTTCTTCCCTGAGCCTGAGAAGTTCGATCCTGAACGTTTCTCCGAAGAAAATAAACATAAGATCAATCCGCTCGCATATATGCCTTTTGGTGGTGGACCTAGGAATTGTATAGGTAAGTTTCTGGTCTGTATTGTACGGCTTTCAATACCAAATGGTTTTTAACCAATTGACTGACCCCAATCGGAGTAATACGGCAAATATTTTCGTGCCCGTGCTGCCTAAGGCCCTTTGTACACGGCACGATTTCTTTACGGCACGGCATATAAACCGCACCGTAGAAAAAATGACTGTGAAACTACACAAGACGAATACCGTACCGTACGAACCGTAGTGTTTCACGGCAAGAAAAACGTTTGTGTACAACGGGTTTCAGTCGTATTTATACAACAGAGAACCTATGTTCCTTTTTTGTTTTTTATGTCATTGCACGATGCTATTCATCGTAGGTATTTATTTGTCGATGTATGTGCTGTGTGCTGGGGGCACGGCAATTGATACCAAAACCAAGCGGTAAATAGGTTAAATGATTGTTAAAATAAAGGCCAATGTTAACAGGGTCAAGATTTGCTCTCTGCGAATTGAAGGTGATGACGTACCAGCTTCTACGGCATATAGAACTCTCTCCATGTGAGAAGACCTGCATCCCCGCCAAGATAGCTCCGGATAATCTAAATCTCAGCCTGCAGGGAGGACACTGGCTTAGGATAAGACTGAGGAAGTAGAACGGCACGGAACGTGAACGTTCAGAACGTGTGCAGTGGAAATGAAGCATTTAATAAATAAGTATTCATAAATAAAATATTTAAAGGTGCCATTTAACAAAATAGTGATAAATGATATTTTTTTCAAAGAATAATTTGCTCGTCCTGCCTTTTATTATGTAATTTCTACAAAGATCCATAGAGAATGATGCGGAGAAGAATGATATGTATGGATGATTTACATTTCTGTCCAGGGGGGGGGGGGACATGACCGACAGACCGAGGTGAGTATAGAAAACACTGAACAATTTAATTAAAAACAAAATAGCTTTTTTTTATTTGTTTCCTTTTTTAGCCCATCAATATTATAATGCCTCGAGATAGTCATCACAGATATTTCCCGTGATAAAAGCTTGGAGCTGACGAAATAGTAAAATTATCGTTGAAAGTATTGTCTTATCTAATCAAGGTGTGGGTAGGTATATAAATAGAGAGCGGTGCTGTGAGCGGCTGCAACAGCCGCAATATTCGCATAAGCGCGTTGTCGAAGCCATGCGGTAGAACGGCTCGACTTCGAAGCCTGGCTGAAAAGAGAGGAGCGCATCTCTTATAGGCTAATTCCGGTGCCGACCGGATATGATTGCTTCAGTGACTACCTGAACAAGATTGGGCGTGAGGCCACGGCAAATTGCCACCATTGTGGAAGCGACCTAGACTCTGCACAGCACACGCTCGAGGAGTGCCCTGCGTGGGCCTATGAGCGGTAGGTTTTGGTCACCAGGATCGGGCGCAACCTGTCTCAGTCAGCAGTAGTGAGGGCTATGCTGACGGAGACAGGAAACTGACGGGAAGTTGCCTACTTCTGTGAGACCGTGATGGTCTAGAAGGAGGTTGCCAAGTGGGATCGTGAGAGAAACCCCGCCTGCATCATGTAACGCAGGCGGGAATTTGGGGTCACGGGCGATTAGAGTGGGGACTCTGTCGGCCCACTGAGTGATCTCAGGGAAGGCGGCGCATAGTGGTCATGTGCTGTGCTGCACACTTGCACAGTCAGGTTTCGAGGAGACCCCTTTACAGTCTCCCCAGAGATGTGCCCTAACTGGCGTTGCACAGAGGGGGCTCCGAATTGGTCTTTTGAGAGGTAACGGTGCCCCTTCCATATGCAGATGGTGACCACCGGGGTGGTTTTAGTGAGGGTAAAAATCCCACACTCCCTGGTTTTATCTCCAAAAAAGACCAGGCACCTTTTGAAGGCTTCTCCCCGAAAACAAAAAAAAAAAGGTATATAAATAGAAGACGCGTATATTCTCGAGAGTTCATGTTCACAGTGAGTCAGCCAGTTATGTAGATAAGATAACACATCGTTCTGACGAAGAAAACTGCAGCCGCCGCGTCGTTGACGCGTGCCACTCGTGTGCTCAGGACTAGAAGCTTATGGACTAATATGGAGATAGTTTAGGGAGAGGGTTAGGTAATTGAGTAACAACCTGAGTCAAGCTGCTATTAATTATTGTATGCCTGGGAAATTCTACAAAGAGATAATGTCATCAATAACTAGCAATAAATATGATCAAAATGCCATTATTTCTGTATTTGTAGGTAATAGTACTAAGGTAAAAATAAATGACATCACTGACAGTGGCACTGCAATCTTGAAGATTAATTGTCAGAAAATAATATCGTGTGCTTTCCCATACTTAGAGCACTTATCAAGTAGGCAAAATTATTATATACATATGCAAAATAACCATATGCATTTCTTAGTTAATCACTATAGTGACAAACTCATATTTTTTGAGACCAACACTTTTGTTGAGACATTCAAATTGACTAGGGATACAGCGTATCTGCCTATTAGTTTTAGACGTCAAATAGGGCTATTAGCTTTTATTATTAACTCAGACATAAGTAGTATATCGAAGTCTGATGTAATTAGCACCATAAAAATTAGTAATAATACTAATGTTAAGGTGGTTAGCAACACTAGTTTAAACTAGTGAGTAAGACAACAGAAGGTACCAATAACAATATTGTTAGTTTTACCTCCAACAAGGTATCTTCTAGCACTCAATTAGTTAAGCAGAATTCCATGCAATTGTTTCATCAAAATATTCAAGGTTTTTCTTCCAAATTATTAGAAATGTAATTGTTTTTAGAAAAAACAATGTTTGATATTATTTTTATAACTGAACACTGGTTGAAAGATTATAAAATGCTAATTAATTATGAGAACTACAGTTTGGGCAGTTGCTTTAACCGAAAATCCATGCTGCGTGGAGGTTCATTAATTTTAATTTAAAATTCTATAAAATATAAGACTCGTAAAGACATAGTGGAACTATCGATGGAACATAGCATCGAACTGTCCTGTGTTGAGCTAGATAAGCATTTTATAGTGTGCATATACCTACAGACCTCCAAACTATCTAAACTACTCTATTTTTGAGTCACTAATGGAAGATGTCTTAGCAAAACTTGCAACTGGTAATAAATCAGTAATTATTTGTGCTGACTTTAATATTAATATTTTGGAAATCAATTCAAATAGATATTTCAATAGATTATTAAGCCTCTTCATCATTAAATCTGTCCAAATGTGGTTTTGCAACCAACACGAATAACTACGGCTACTGCTACATGTATTGATAATGTTTTCTGTTGCTGCGAATATCTAAAGAAGGCCATTGTAAATTATCTCCCTTCTGATCACAGCGGTCAAACCGATTATTTTAAGTTCAACACACCGATACAAAAAGTGCAGATTCAAACTAGACCAATAACATCGAGTAATTTGAATAAGTTTAATATAACTTTAAATGACAAGTTAAGTGCTCAGGGCCTAAGTGTGAGTAATGGTAATATTTTGTATGAAGAATTATTTTCATTAGTACAAACAGAGTTCAATCATTATTTTAAGAAGAACTCTAAAACTATTTACCCTAATTTTTTATTCAGTGACTGGGCAACTAAAGGAATCAGAAAAAGTAGGGAAATAATATTTGAACTGTATGGCCTTTTTTTTTTTTTTTCAGGATGGGAAATCATCAAATGACTCCTCCCGCTCTGGCCTTCAGCCGTATAATTAACACGGATACTTTTAATAAGTATGTTGCTACTAAATTTTAAAACTTTTAAAAATATCTGCAAAGCAGCTAAAGCTTCATTCATTACTAACAAGGTTAAATCAGCAGACAGTAAAATAAAGACAGTTTGGAAGATTATTAACAATTAAACGAACAGGAACAAAACAAGTAATACTGATTACACACTGAACACTTCCCGCGGTCTCATTAGCGATAACATCGATGTTGCTCAGGAATTTACAACTTTCTTTACCAATATCCCAATTAAAACTACAAAAACTTTAAATTCCTCGTCCGCACTAGCTATAGAATTATTAAAAGCAAATGTTTCAGCCTGTATTGTGGAATTTAAATTTAAACACATTAACCGTATAGTCAATATAAAGACATTTCGGCAACTTAAGATCAAAATTACCGAATATCGGTGGGGCATGTCTACTACAGTTTGTCAATCCATTATTGAGACAATTGCACCCTACTTAGCTTTAATATTTAATTTGTGTATAGATCAAGGGGTATTCCTGGATTTAATGAAGTTCAGTAAAGTTATTCCATGTTTCAAATCTGGGGACAGCAAAGACACAAATAATTATAGACCCGTGTCGATTTTGCCGGTTTTCAGCAAGGTGTTTGAATAAGTAATGTTAAATCAAATGCTAAATCATTTTAATCGTAACAAAATCCTACACGATCAACAGTATGGTTTCACCAAAGGACGTTGTACAACTGACGCCTGTGTCACCTTATTAAAACACATCTTTAATGTATGGGAAGAGGCACAAGATGCAATAGGTATCTTTTGCGACCTATCCAAGGCATTTGACTGCGTGAATTACGAAACACTGCTCTTGAAACTTGAGTATTACGGACTGGGTAAACTAGCTATTAGCTAAATAAAATCATATTTAAATGATAGATTTCAGCAAGTTCTGATAAACGGTGTGAATTCATTGTGTTTAAAAGTCAAAATGGGTGTACCGCAGGGCTCAATATGGGGGCAGTTCCTATTTTTAGTATATATAAATGATTTACCTCATTTATTAAAAACCCGACCACAAATGTTGTTATTTGCTGATGACACATCACTGATTTTTAAAGGAGGCAGACGTGCACGGGAGCTGGACGACGTAAATAATGCTATGCTTATGGTCCATAATTGGTTTACTGTAAATAATTTAGTATTAAATGAGAAAAAACTAAATGCATTAGATTCGCTTTAACGAATGTTAGAAGTAGTGAATGTCACGTTGTATCGAATAGGGAAATACTTGAATTCGTCAAAAATACACATCTGCAGTGGGGTCCTCACCTAACATCACTTGCAGGGCGACTAAGTTCAGCCGCTTACGCTGTTTGGAAAATCCTTCAATTAACAGACTTGGATACCGCGAGACTGGTCTATTTTAGTTACTTCCATAGCATCATGTTTTACGGTATTTTGCTGTGGGGACGGGCTGCAGATATTGATTCTATCATTATTCCGCAAAAAAGGGCTGTCAGAGCCATCTACAATCTCAGCAGCCGCGAATCTCTAAGGGAACTGTTTAAAAAAATTAACATCTCATACATAAATTGCAAACTATAGTTTTGTATAATTTAGAAGCATTTTTAAAATTTTGTAATTGTAAGAACCATGGATCCCTTTTTTATGATATTTAGATTTTGACTTGAAAGAGCATAGCAGTTGAGAATAATTATGTCATGCTCACTTAAATGTCTCACTGGTGGTGGCGCGTGTGTTGGATCATTCGGTTCCCTACAAAATGGTTGAGCTGGGTGGTACTGATCCACGCGTCTTGTTCGTGAACGGGCGCCGTCGGTTGAGACTGGTCATCTCTTAACTGCCAGAGCTTATTTTTAATTTTATTTTTTAAATTGTTTCTTTTTTACATTGTTCTTACATATAGAAGCAATAAGAATAATGTACCCAGGATTTTGTAAAAATATATTGATAATGTTACGAGCTTCGGGTTTGTGACAATAAAAACTGCCGATAAAAATTACCAAAAGTAACACTTTATTTAAACAATACTAATAACAACTCAAACACACTAATTATAAAACACAATCGCTCTTAAGTCGCTTTCGATGTATTCGCTTCTATCGCAGATCCAAGTCTGATTGGTCGCGGCTAGTCCCGGCCTTATATAGTGTCGCAGATAATTTCAGAACCTTCTATTGTAGAAACATCTAGAATGTTCGAACACATACCGGCCCCAAATGACTAGATGTCGACAGTTCTAGTAAGTTCCAGCACCGACATCTCTACTCGATAATAGATGGCGCCAGTGACTCTATTAGTTCAGCCATTCAATAATAGATGGCGCTAGGGACTATTAGTTCTGCTTTCGAAACTAGATGACGCTAGTGGTAACTAATGTCACCATGTATCAAGTATTAATTGCGGCGCGCAACAATAATATATTGATTTAAAAGAGTGTCCTTGGATTTTCTTGGTCGTTCTTCTCCATAGAGATCTACGTTTTGGAATGGGCAACTAGCTTCAACTTTCTGATTAACTGACCGACTATTTAATTTTGACAATTCAAAAGTGCCTGTAAATGGTTTAATTTAAATAAATGATTTGTGTTTGAGTTTGGAAAAAAAAATATATATATTATCATGCAACAATGCATTACCATCATAACATTTCAGCCGAAAGACGTCTACTACTGGGCATAGACCTCCCCCAAGCACCTCCACTTCGACCAGTTATTTGCTTCCCACATCAATTGTAACAATTCATGGAGTATGAATATGGTTATGTTATAAAACATAGAACCTACTTAAGTGAATAGAATAGATCATTTATTTGTCCAAAACATAAGTATTCACACAGACGGCATGCAAGATGTTACATAAAATTATAGTACAGTCATGTTTTACCTTAACGGCGTACAAATATAAACAAGTAGGTTATCTTTATTAGTAGGTTTGTCCATTATTCAAAGCAATACAAAACAAAAATACTAAACAAAAAAAAAAAAACAAACAACAACGAATAAAAAACTAGCTGATACCATGACCGCTCCTTGATACTGTAACCGGTCCTTGTTACAACATTCGAGCATCTGTTTTAGACAATGTTGGCCTTGACTGACACCACACTCAGAATATTAACTAAATCGAATCATTGTTTTGATGCTTCGTGCCGGACAGCTGACATAATTATTATTGACTGAATTAATACTGCATCAATATTAGGACCAAAACCGTGGGCTGATCATAAGATAAGTGTTTAACTCAATATTGATTTGCACGAGACTAGAAAAAATCTTTAACTCGAATACTCTTTATTGTTATTTCATTGACTTTTCTTTATTTTTTTCACATTTTTCGTCTGCTCCCCGTATTTTTAGATGTGGCACAAGCTTTTGATAGAGTTCGACATAAGGTTTTGATATGCAAGCTAAGGCTAATGCTTCCCAATGATTTTGCCGATATCCTGCAATCATTCATTACAGATAGAATATTTCGAGTAAAGCACGAGGATGCCTTAGTATACGATTTCGGTCTGAAGGTAGACTCTCACACTGAATAAAACAACAAGTTCTACGCGATGGGCAAGAAAATCGCCGACTTCAATTCTCCTCGAACACTCTTATTCATATTACTGGGTTGTGTGCCATATCTTTTAAAGGTACTTACAATTTTACATTATTTTTTTAAATAATCTTAATGATCTAAAAATCTCAACAATTCTTGGAAATTAGAAAACAACTTATTCTAATTTCCAAGAATTGTTGAACAAATATTTAAGTTAATAATATTATGGCTAGTTAAGAGGTGCAAACTGAATTGACTTCAGTGCTGGCTTCGAATCCAATTCGTATAGTAATGTCATTCTTATTCTACGGGCTGGCAGTAAATCCTGACGTCCAGGAACGTTTGGCAAAAGATGTTCCGGACATGACGCGAAACACGGCGGTAGTTTGACTTAAGCGCTTTAATAATATTATAGTAGAACCCGAGACAGCGGACATTATTAGCTTAAACGAAAGGTTTACACTTGAAACCCAAAATAAAAAAAAACGTGGACACACAAACTGGAATTGACATTCATATTATTAATTCATATTATGATATATTATTTAGAGTGACGTTACATCCTGTGTGGCTCTGTTTCCTATCCAAGATAAGAATGCTTGGAAACATGCTGGTCTTGCTCCATAGGACAATCTCTAGAGTCTAGACAAAATCAAACTGGTTGCTAATGTAATTGTATAATTTATTCTTTTTTTTTTTTGACATTGATTTACATTCTGTAATTACTTGGGGTCACACCCGGACTTATTACTCCTTATTTATTTATGAAAATCGTCTACGTTTGGAATGTTTGTGAATATGTGAGCACCATGTATCTATCACATAGTTGATCTATATGTCATGGTTACATTTATCCATTTTAATTCTTTTACCTATTGTGGTATAGTAAGTTTATTTTTGGGTGCATCGTCTTCACATATAATTATATAAATAATGTATGCAATATATTGTAAAACATTTTAAAAGAGTAACGGTGGAGTTTCTTGCCCATTCTTCTCCATACGAAAACTACCTTTTGGAAGGGGCGACTAGAATCAATTTTATTCTAATTTTATTTTTGACGTTCAAAAGTGCCTTTTATGTGCCTATTTGAAATAAATGATTTGACTTTGACTTTGACTTTGACTTTGACTTTGACTTTGACCGCGCTAGCAGTCGTGTAGGTTTTGTCTATATTTTATCATTAGGTACTAAAAAAACATTTCATAGTTTTGTGTTTAATTTTTTGTAAATACCAACCAACAACCTCACCACACACTTCTTTCATTTTGGCGTAACTTGGTATAGAATTGATAGATCTGTTTTGGCCAGTAGCAAAGAGACAGTCATAAAAAAATGAACAAATCAGCACTTTTCGAACGACAAAATTACATAAGGCAGTCCCTCAAAACGCCCCCCCCCCCCTCACCACTTCCTAGTCCTTTCGCTAGGAAGAAAAAGTGGCGCAACAAACTCCCCAGCAAACACATTAATGTTTAATAATGTAATTATAAATATAAATAGGTATAATGTTAACGCTAGAGGACATTCTGTATAATGAGAACTCCCTTGTTTGTTCTATTTGTCCTCACCTCAAGATCTTCCGAATAACAACGATGTTTAGATGCTTACCTTACAGTTACGAAAAGGTGCAGTACTTTGGATGCCAACCTTGGCCTTCCACCACGATCTTCAATACTACCCCGAGCCTGTTCGACCCTGAACGCTTCTCCGAAGTAATTAAACGCAAGATCAATCCGATGGCATACATGCCTTTTGGTCCTAGGAATTGATCAGGTATGATATTGGTGATATAAAACCTCATAAAATTAAATTCAAAAAACTTTGTGTTAGGTACTTTAGATCAGTAAAGACTGAGGAAGTAGAACCATCTGGACTGAACTTTTATTGCTTTTTAATTGTTAATTGAATACAGACATAAGAATCGTTTTACTACATAACTTTCATTTTCGTTTTATTTTCTGAACTTTTTACGTTTTGTGGTCCAACAGTCGATTATAAAAAAAACTTGGTAATTTTATAAGATCATCAATCTTTTTTTGGTCCGTCAATGTTTTTGGGCGAAACTTAGTAATTATTTGCTTTGGCAGAGATTTTACCGATAAATTAAGATTCTTTTAAAATTAAAGTGCTGTAACCATCGGCATACATTAATATTGATCTTGTGTTTAATGCACCTGGTTGGGTCCTTTCCTGCATAGTGTAAGTACGAGTAGAAATTAAACTATTTTGAAAGTGTAGTTATTGTGGCAGTTGGACAGAACTTTTTGGAACTATCATTTTTGTATTTCTCTTTACCGAATTGTTATTTAAAAATCCATGTGTGTTTGTGATAATACATTTGCGTTCGTTCCGGGTGACCGCGCCGGCCGTATTCATTACAGAGGTTAATTGCAACGGTGAATTATACCGGCCAATTAAGTCACTTCACATAGTCTATTTATAACTTTTGGGTGCATTATATTGAAAAAAGATTATGACCTTGGTTTTAAAAGTTGTGATAGAAAAGGGCGAGAGCTTTCAATTGTTGTGTTATGAACATAATTATGATAGACGGTATAATGAAATGGATGGATGGTATAATGAGTGATGGTTGGTATGAGGATTAATCAAAATCAAAATATTTTACTTCACATAAACCTACATGGGCACTTATGAAAGGTCAGAAGCTAGATGCATGGTCCCAATAAATTGGTCGTTTCCTATGGAGAAGAGCCGGCATGGAACTCCAAGGTTACAAGAAAGTGTAAAGTATGATTGAAGAACAAAGAAAAGATAAAAGACGAATGGAGTTTGCAAAATAATAATAATGTGCGTTTTATTTATATGTGTAGAATAAACAATGTTTCTTTCCTTTCTTTTTTCTCTTTCTTTCTAATATCATAAGCCAAAAAGGGGATGAACACTTAGGTAGATGAAGAATTTAGAGTGTGAAAGAGAAAGACATACTGTGTCGACCTTACACAGGCGTAAGGGCAGGAGGATGAACAAAAACGAATAGTGTACGTAACGAGTAAGTAGTGCTTGGTATACTGGTAGTAGCGCCTTCGAATTTGCTTATAACAATCAGATGCGATATCCTGATGTGATAGTTAGAGCAATTTTACTTTTAGCCAATCATTATTAAAAGCTCTATTAGTAAAGTCTACGGACTCATCATATTATTGTTCTCTCGTATTTAAGTAAGAAAAAGATATGCTCGCTAATTACTTCCACAGTAGCATCATCCGCCACCCATAGTATCCCAGTCTATCTGTCTTTGTCAGCCATCAGATTATTTTTTTAAAAATTCTCATGTTTCACCTAATCCATCCATTTTATTCTTCAACTTCCTCTATTCTTATAGCCCTCCAAATCCATACTCTAAATGTCCTTCACTTCTCCGCATACACCATGATAAACGATTTCCATACAAACTACAAAATCTAAACTTCTATCGATCAAAATTGCACCAAAAATATACCACAGTTTATCCTTTTATTTTGGCCACTGATTAACTTAAAACTTCCGCCGTCGGCCGGCAGTCTGGAATATTTTGGAATTTATTATGTAAATTAGCGGTCGACTGTTGCAACTAATCCGGTTGCTGCTTTGTTGTCTCTTACATTATTCATTTGTTTTAATTGCGCTAATGACCCCTTGATGACAGTCTTACAAATGGGTTTTTGCAATATATTGCAAAGAGTAAAAATGTTAGCTTGCATCGTAATGCAGAACAAAGAATCTTTTCATTAAGAGAAGTGACGACTTTTAATCACCACACTTGCTCATTCTGGTTCTAGAAAGAGTGAAAGAAAGAAAGTAAGAAAGAAAGAAAGAAAGTAAGAAAGAAAGAAAAAAAGTTTATTTGGACACAGTTCGTGAAACACAAAATACAAAATTAATAAAATTAAAACAATGTTTCAGACAACAATAGTGTGTGCCTCACGGCTGCGCCAAAAAGGTTCATTTCAGCATTAATGCCAGACAGATGCTGTCTGACGCTGGTTTTCTAATGAACCTTTAGGGAAAAGTGACGGGGAGTACACACAGTTTCAACATACCTAATACATACTTATAAATAAATAAACAAACTAGTAATCACGTACATATCATTGCAAACACAAATAAGAGAAAAAAAAAACCGAAAACAAAACAACAAAGTCTCAGCAAAACCGTTTTTCTCGATCAATCTAGATGAGATTGACCCGTGCACGGTGACGGACCGCACTATGTGTTATTTAGTTTTGCGACAGTAAAAACTGTGGGTTGTTAGAATAAATGCATGAATAGTCGTAATAATAATAAAAACTACCACTAAGAAAAAAAAAAAAAAAACAAAAGAAACGACTCTTAAACAGTTAATTTAATGCTATTCGAAATTGAATGCTATTCTACGATTACAGACCACTAGGTCTAATCACTGTGGTTTCCTTCACCTTAAAGTTTGTGGTGTCATAGTTTCCCACTTGTTCTAAATACTACTCAGCAAGCTCTCTTAAGTAGAATATAATGCTCCTAACACAATTTACCATAATAAGGCAAACATCGTATCCAGTACAAATCCGCGGGGAGAAGTATATTTAAATAAGTCTACATATGCGACAAAATTTACGATTCCCTGTACATTACTCGAACTCTCAACACGCAGGCACGAATAAGTCTCCTGAATACATTATCACCAGCACCACAGTCTAGACTTACAAGGTAATTTTTTGTGAGCATACTGTTTAAAAGTGAATTTCTTGTACTGTGCTCGTGTAGCATGTGGTGGATGTTGCTCAGCATGTTACTGCACCGCGACAGATTATTAATCACACTGGGGACGTCACAAGCAGACCGACGCGTGTCATTCGCGGGCAATGCGTGGTGGACGATGGAGCAAGTTGGAAAACGAAGCGTGTCGTGTGCGGAAATCCTGACTTCTTTCTTTGGTCCGAGAAATTCGACAATATCTAATGCAATGTCTAGGAGCAGTGGTGGCCCAGTAGTAATAGCCCCGACATAAGAATCGTAGATCGTAGGTTCGAACCCAGACAGGCAGCTCACCACTGCTCTAAAAACGGTGAAGGAAAATATCGTGAGGCAATCGGCATGTCCTAGAACCAAAAACTTAAAGACATGTGACATCTATCAACACGCACTGGGCCCGCGTGGTGGATTACAGCCCACTTTCTCTCGAAGAAAGGAGGCCTGTGTCCCAGCAGTGGGAACATTGTAGGCTGATTATGCTGATGCAATATTAGACAGATTCCCCACACAACAAGTAATATTGATATTGATAATAGTCTTGATTATCCTGAGTACCACATCATATTCATAGTTTTTGTCAGTACTTGGTACCTACCGCATAGACCATTATAATTATCAATGAACTGCATTTAAAATTCATTCATCTTCATCAATTTTAAAACCATACCAAAAAGCTAGTTTCACTAGAACCTCTCCTAACTTGGAGTATCCACATAGCGTTTATTTCACGTTGTACCCTCCCGCCGAATACAAATTCGCGGCTAGTGACAACTCATGTCGTGTCGCTGTCGCGCCGAACTGCTGTTGACTGCTGCAGGGAAAGAATTTAATGTATCTGTGAATAGTCAAACAGACACTATAACGATGACAGACGTGTAAGAGCTTCAGCGAATCAAATATAAAGGTTTTTGAACTTGCTTTTCGCTCGAGAGTTTCACAAGAGCCTAATAAAAGTAAGTTTCTATGTTCTTCCGAATTTAATCAAAATAAGGGCTGTAGTTTGTCTGTCAAAACGTAGCATTTGGAGTAATTTTCATGATAAGCAATATTTTTTATAGGCAAACAATGCACTCCTAACTAGCTTTTGTCCCTTCCAATCACGGCATTCGTTAGAAGAATTAGGGTCATTCATGTAACGACTGTCTGGAAGACATCCAACAGCAGTAATACCACCAAATTAAATAGTCATAGTTCATGAACACACATTCTTACCAGCACCCCAACTACAAAACCTCAAAACTCACCAAGACGTCTTCCAAAGTCTCCGTAAACAAATTCTACACAATGGACCCTAAGAACGTCGTAGTCAATAGGGGTTGATCAGCGCGTTGAGGCGTTTATCGTGACCGGCACTATAGCCAAGTCCAATGAGCATACCTCACGAGCATCATTAGACGGAGGAACTTCGCCACCAAACTGCTACGCAATAGGTAGGTGCAGAAGGAAGAACGATGCTCGGCAAAACAATGTTTACCTATGCAGGCGCAGATATTTACAATCAACTACCGTCGACCATTAAAAATGTAAGCTCCTATAATGTATTCAAAGTACAACTTGCTCGACATGTAGTCGAAAAATATCGATGATAAGTACTCCAATAGTAGCCAAGTACTACTGGATGCATTATAGAAGTACCTGCTTATACAAAAAAAAAAAAAAAAATCGACAAACGACGAAATTTCTAGTAATAAGCACTATTATTATTGTATGTCTCATGTAAGTGACTGTAGTCTTTTATGATAATAAATTTATTTAAACACAGAAGGCTGACTCCATACTACGAGAGAAGCAAGCACGCATAGACACGCGTCTATGTATGGTTTGTCCCCAAAATATCTCATTAAAGTGTAAACAAACCCTGCTCAGGTTAAAATCTTATACATTCAATATTTATAAACTAAAGGAATTAGGAACACTTTCATCTTTATTTAGAAGGTTTTTCTGCCTTACTGAGTCCTCGTTCAAAACTCCTGCATTGTTAACAAGAACATCGACTTGGTACTTTTGGATTATTTCTTCGGATACTTTATCTAAGTCTTTTATTACGTCACATTTTATAAAAACTGCTCTGCCTTCACCGTATGTGTCGTATAGAGTCTTGACAGCGTTGTTTCCAACATCTTCAATGATGTCCAAGATGATCAATGTTTTGGATCCGTGTATCAGAAACTTGTCTACGATCTGGTATCCTATGCCTCTGGCTCCTCCCGTCACTACGACTACTTTATCTTTAGGATCACGCTCCATATCGAGTGGACCAGGAAGTGAACTACACAGTGAGCTTGTAGAATACTAAATGCAAACAACAAGTAAGCAAATAAGTAGGTTTTCTTTAAAAATATTAAAGATTACGCTTTTTGCGTCCTATCATAAAAAAACATAACCAATAATGATTCCGCGATATTCGTTTGACTTAGATAAATTTAAACTAATAAAACTAAATATTTCATCATAATTATGTTCCGATTTCGTATGTCAATCGACCACTGTCTGTATCTTCGGTATTTTATTTAATATGTAAGTAATGCGAGCAATTAAAATAAAGCTCTAAAATATTAAATGCGACTCGTCTTTTTAATATTTTATGAAGATTGATAGGAAACACAAAAATGGTCATTTTACATAGCCTGCCTCATCTGCCTACCCAAATGTCCTTTCTTAAGTTCTAAGTTTAGCTACACGATTACCGACAAATGCTTGCACTAACTGGACTGGTCCACTCAAATCTGTGTGGTACTTTCCGCAAAAGACCATTTCAGACGTCAATCTACGTGGTCTTCACATGATCTGAACAAGATTATGTCTGGATTTTAAAGAAAACTGAGACCTCTGAGTTGGTTTCGGCCTTTCTTCTCAGTCCGACCTCATCTAGCTTATTTTTTTTTTTATAGGACGTGTAAAAGTTGTTCCGATATCTTATTTACAGAATAAATAATTTAATTTCATTACACCATACCATTCCATGACCGTGCTATGAACATATCAGGCACAAAAAGAAACATGACACAGACTACTTTGTTCACTAGGACATATCATACCCGTGCATAACGGTTTGAGTAACCGCGTATCATCCGAATGTCATAGCCGTACAGTTCTCTCGGTTGTAGTAGCTCGCTTGTCTTTTCACCCCTATTTAACCCGTTTGCTCACCGTTTCGCCGCCTACGCGCACCGGTTTGGCAATATCAAGTGCCATGCATGGCGTGTATCGACACCGGAAAAATATTTTCGCCGACAATTATTGACGCTCTGTGCATGGCACGCGACGGTGTTGGTCGTTGACGGAATGGTCTAGAGGGCATGGACTCATACTTTTCAAAACAAGGAATAAGTTTAACCCTGACACGTTCCTATTCCTAGCACGGTCATGGTATGACACGGTGTAGTGAGCTCCATTAGAGTGTCGTCGACAGTACCTTATTAGGGACTGTCGACGACACTCTAATGGAGCTTTAATGGAGATTTAAACAACTAATAAGTAGTTTAAACAAACCAATTGTAAAATAACCATCTTTAAATTTATGTTCCAAAACCGGTATAATAGACGTAGGTAAGAAGGCTACCAGGCTCAAATGGGATTGGGCGGGTCACATCAGCCACATGCACGATGACCGCTCGCCAAAATTCTCCACACAATGGGTGCCTGAAGATAAGAGGCGTCGCCGAGGTCTGCCTGGAAAGTGGTGGCGAAATAACCTGGACGCGTACCGCGAGGGCTGGTTCGAATAACACGCCTGAAGGGATAAACAGAGGTGTGCAAAACACAAACATTTCGCCAGTTAAGTATGGTCCAAGGCAACTTTTAGCAGAACCTTGTTGACACATAAAGATATTATGTGTACTTTACATAAAGATAGTGATATTTTATAGGATCGTTCCAAAGTTAACAACATACCTAATACTTACATGACATAACGGACATGTTATAACGGATTAGTGATTATAATGCAATTTTAGATTGAATTCGCTAGGGATCTTTAAGTTTTTACTACAAAATAACTGGCTGTGAGTTTTTGTGCTGGTAGATACCGTTGCTGTTAAATTATGTGACATAACAGCTGGAGTAATAAACAATGCATAATGTCTTACAGAAAATGTTCAAGTTAAAAGGATATTAAAGTAAAAAGCACATTTCAATAACAAAACAATATTTAATAATTACCAAAATAATATTTAGTTACAAAAACGGAATATCGAGATACTTAGCACTTTGCAACTTCTACAATTGGCTTACCACCTTCAATAAGCCAAGCTGTGCCACTGGGAGCCATCTGGTAGATGTCCACTGCAGCGTTGCCGACTGATTCCACTTTCTGCCATGCTTGAGCCTTCAGGAATTGGCCAAACTCCGTATCCTGCCCCATGTCCCAGGCTGCAGGCTGCTCCGTCAACTTAGTTTCAGTAAATCCGGGACATATTGCCACTACTCTTACACCAGTCCTCTCGTAGTTGGCAACATGGCCCAAAGACTTTGTGAATCCCATAACTGCGAACTTCGAAGCTTGGTAAATCGGCAGGAACTGGTCAACTCTGTAGCCGTATATAGAAGCGAGGTTCATGATTGTACCTCCATTACCGCCTCTATCTCTTCTCATGTGGTCCCAAAAGGTGAGTCCCCATTCCACAACCCCAGTGACGTTGATGTCGATGGTCTTCTTAAGCAAACGGTCGTTGAGTATTCCGGCGTTGTTGACTAGAACGTCTACTTTGTAAGAATCAAAAATCCACTTCGAAACAGTAGCTATGTCTTTTGTGACATCACAGCGAAGAAAGGCTGCTTTGTTGTTACCGTGCTTGGCTGTTAGTTTCTTCACCGCTTCGGCTCCGAGTTTCTCGTTGATGTCGAGTAGGATGGCGATTCTGGCTCCCTTTTGAAGGAACCTGTCAGCGATTTCGTAGCCGATACCATCGGCTCCACCGGTGATCACGACCACTTTGTTTGTTAAGTCTCCCGCCATGTTGTTAGTTTGTCGGTTGTGCTTTAACGACTAACAGGTTTGCAAACGGACCGGGGCTTTTATAATGCATTGCAATCATTACACTGAATTTCTGACAAACAAGCAATAAACTTGTTATTTACTTGAATGTGTTAATATAAAAACCACTGATAGATAGTAGTACCTACACACACACACACACACAGGTACAGTAGTAGTTGAACTAGGCTAGGTACAGTGTCGACCAAAAGTCCATAGGCAAGATGACCTAGTGGTTAAGCGCGTGCAGATAGATGTTTGAATCAGTAAGCCATGTGTTCAAATCTCACGCAGTAGGTACTTCGAGTTTTTGTAAGTTATTACTCGATTGGAAGTACTGAGACAGAAATATAATATTTTTTATCTTGTTCGCTTTGTTCACACATTTCGTTAAGTTCGAAAGGTAGATCATTGAAAACTAAACAGAGAATTCAGATTTCTGTGAGGTAGACATGAGTTTTATGAATAGTTAACTTGATCGAAATAAACGTTGTCGTTTGGTTGTAGTTGTTGGTTAGTGACGTGTGATTTAATAGATAGCGGTATTGTATCTAATCGCAAAATGCAGGCAAATATTAATATTGAGGCGAGGGCGACTATTATGGCGCTGCATAAAAGTGATCTTAATAGAACAGAAATATCTGATGAAACCGGACTGAATGTGAGTATTATATTTATGAATTGTAACTTAAACTTTTATTTGAAAATGTACCTAAGATTATTTGGTCACATATGGATTAATTCTATTTATTGTTTTTAAATCCATCATGAGACCTAAAAGATAAATAATTAGTGTTTATTATTGGATTTATCAAGACAGTTTGAAATTTTTTATATTGCTAAATTAAATAAACATTATTATATTATATAAAAAATGAGTCGCTTTAGTATCTTATTATAGCTGCCTAATATCACTTTTTTTTGTTTTAGAGGAATACTGTAAGTCGCTGGATCAAGAGATATGAGGAAGAGGGTAGCCTTGCTAGTCGACAGCAAAGTGGAAGGCTGTCGCTTATTAGCGAGGCGCAAGGACGGCACAATATGGTGAGCGAGTATGAAACAAATGGTTTCACACCAACTAGACAGTTTACGGTATTATTCGACACCTCATTGCAAACTGTTCGCCGTGCCCTCCACGCTGAAGGCTTGCATCACAGGAGACCGGCTAAAAAGTCCTTCTGGACAGAAAGACAAACAAGAACGATTATTGATTCGATTTTGACTGGAATACTACCTTAGTTTCAGATGAGAAGACCTTCAATTCTAGTAAAAAGTGTAGGCTTCATTTATGGCGCATAATACACTCGCTGGTGTGATAAAAACATAATTCCTAATACAAACTCAGGTCGAACTACAATTGATATGTGGAGTTGGATGAGTGCATCAGGGCCAGGAGGACTGGCTTTTATTCCTCCACGCGCCAACAGTTCTACTTGTGTAGAAGTATTAGACGATGTCATGCTACCTACTGTGCGCAACATTTACCCAGCTAATGAGTTGACACAAATATCATTAGTCCAGGACAATTGTCCTATTCACCGGGCGAGCACTGTGCGTGAGTGGTTTTACAATCACCCGGAGATAATTGTTGTTCCATGGCCAGTGTGATCACCCGACCTCAACCCCACAGAAAATCTATGGGATTTGATGGTAAAGGTGGGAATCACGGGATGAGAGGTACACACCACAGTTAAAAGCCCATTGCATGGAGGTGTGGGAAAATCTAAGAGGAATCGAAATATGTGGTAATATTGTAGGGTCCATGCGCAAACGTCTACTTGACTGTATTGAAAATAATGGGAGTTATACAAAACATATTAATATTTTGTATAACTCCCATTATTTTCAAAATAGGTATTAACCTATTTAGATGTTTTGGTTTAATAATTAGACGATGTAACTAAATATTTAGTAGCACCTATTGATATATCCGTAATTATTTCATCATCTGCCTAGCCTTTCCCCAACTATGTTGGGGTCGGCTTCCAGTCTAACCGGATGCAGCTGAATACCAGTATTTTACATGGAGCGACTGCCTATCTGACCTCCACAACCCAACCTCCATATCCGTAATTATTTAATGATCTTAAATTGAGGTTTAGTTTCAGTCTTCTTTTCGTCAAGAAAATTAACACTTAACCTATAACCTCAATACATTCATTGTGACGTAACATAAAAAAACATGTTCATAAAGTCTAAATCATATATTAGTTTTCAATTAACTCTGCTGAATACCGATACCTATAATAAGTGGTATCAACAATTATATTCGTGTTATTAGAATATCCTGTCCTTGTTATGTTATTGTAGGTATACAACAAAAAATCTTATATACCTTACAAGAGAACTTTTACTATCTAGGCAGGAATGTGACGTCACAATTCTCATAAAAGTTCGCTAGTTAAAATTTTATAAGTAAATAAAACGAATAAACATTTTTATTATCATTCAGCACGACTTTTTTATTTCCACCTTTCAACACCGAAAAGATTTCAATTAAATAATCACATAAATAATAATAATGCAATAACTTATATTTAACTTCTTATAAATAAATAATAAGCATGAATACATTATAAATAAACATAAATATTACCTAAAAAGTTTTTGCTTAAAATACAAATATTATTATGGTTTCAAAGAAACAAAAAACAGGCGCACATTGTAATTAAGATTCGAACTCAGACTTCATTGATCGTGATTACATTGCTTAGCCCAAACAACTACCAGTACATGTTACATTTGCGCAAATTTTAGCAATGCAATGGTAAGAACAGGTGCCACTATGACGCGTATTATAAATGCAACAGATATATAATGTTATTAATCATTCATACACGCACACGCACTGGCTGTATCGTGCTCGCACAGTTCATAGCAATGTAGTCCCTAGCATGCCACTGGACTTTCGAGCGTTACTGTACGCATAATAATGTGTTATCTAGTCACTAGCTTGTGCCCGCGACTCTGTTCGCGTGGAAGTCGTTAGACACCACAATTAATTAAAATAACAAATATCATCATCTGCCTAGCCTTTTACAACTATGTTGGGGTCGGCTTCCAGTCTAACTGGATGTAGCTGAATACCTGTACTGCCTATCTGACCTCTACAACTCAGTTACCAACAAGGTAATACGATACCCTTCGTAAGACTGGTTGACAGAGCTTCAGGCTTATGACGACCCGTAATCGATGACTGTCAACGATCCAAGAATGACAGCCGGTACCAATGGCTTAACGTGCGTAGGAGGGCCCACGCAGCAGGAGCAGGACGCAGCACGGCAGCAGGAGGAAGCAGGCACGGCGGGGGTGCTGTCAGCTCGCCAGGTGAGGCGGCCTCGGATGAGGCGCGGCCCAATAAATACAGAAGAGTCTTGTGGGGCGGCTCTCGGATGAGGCGCGACCCAATAGGAGTTCACAGTCCTCCGGCGAGGTGCGGCGGCGGTCTGACTGGTATTCAAGGCCTTCACGGAAGACGGAGGACGAAGGACAGAGGCTAAGAGGGTCCGTCAGGTACCAGAGCGGAGAGGTACGCTGGGTGTTCCTGGGATAGGTGGCCCTGGAGTATTGGGCTTTAATGTGTTCGCTTTAGAGGCGAAACGGGAACTGATCCTTGCATTGCGTGGATTTATTATGTCAACCCGTATAGAATAACATCATATAGAAAATATGGATTTGAGATATGATAGTGGCCATGATTAATTTTGGAGAAGTATGAATGTACGTCATTGTCAAAGCTGTCATAGTAAAATATATTATTAATAAAATACAATAAATTCTATAGTTAAACTGTGTTATAAGTATATTGTTTATAGGAAAAGATGATATCAATCAATGTGGGCGAAATTCTCAACCATTGGATGTCATTAAATCGTCGTAGTCTTATGTTAAACTTGGGGCTGTGTCTGTAAACTGATTGTGGATAAAACATGTCGTGAGGAATAATCAGATCAGCGCCTAACGGTACAGAATGCTTGTTTTGACCTGGAGGAATGAATGAAGATAACTGTGAGTATGTACATTATGTTACAACGTACAGTTGTCCATGTGAGAAGCAGCTCGTCCTGAGGACGACACCCGCAGCCTTCAGTAGTAATTTCGAGCGGCGAGCAGCGTTGGTGTGAAGGTAGTGTATGGACAAGATCAAACGTGTTCTGTTTTGCCAGCAGATCGATTCGTCTCTATCTAGAGCCGAGTTCTAGCAGTCACGCTGAAGTACTCGAGATTTTGGCGGCCGGGATGACAGCGCTCGTTTGATGGACGTGCGATGGACACACGGCCATAGTAAATGTAAGATACTTCGGCGCCGTCACATCGTTCTCGGTAACGTCCCGGCAACGGCTGCGGTGCAAAATTACACTTAGTTTCCTAAATTATCGTTTATTAGTCTATGTCAATAACAAAAAAACAACATACAGCCATTTAGATACCTATTTGTTAAACAAACATTTATCAAAGGTAATCACGCGTTGTTAGTCCTATTATCTCTGCTATAAATGTAAATACTCGAGATAGTGGGTAATGGACGTGTATCACGACGCGGGACTGTCGTAAATTGTATTGTATAGTGTGGTCTAGTATATATATAGTATATTCTACTTTAGTTCTACTGTCAATTGACCTGCTTCTTATTTTTAACCGACGAAAAAACGGGGGAGTTTCTCAAGTCGACGCGTATATTTTTTTTTTTAATGTATGACCACGCTTATCTTTTTACAGAGTAGTCCGATTTTGATAATTCTTTTTTTATTAGAAAGGGTATGCACCAAAGTTGCATTCGAGCTATTGAATATGTACCTCCAAGCTTAATTTCTAATTATGATGCGATTGGGCACTATAAAGCGCATTCATATAGGGGTGATGCTATATGGATGTGCTATGATGATTTGAAGCCAAGATTAAATGGAAGTCCAGAAATGGTGATTGCCCATTGTATTCTTTATGGTCAAATGTTATAAAATTGAATAAATCATGCTGTGAATTATTTAATCGAGTTTTGTTTTACTATCTGACAAGAACATAAAAAGTACATTTATTTGTTATTTGGTTGATCAAAAAAGTTTGATTGGTTAAGAATCAACCCGCAATTCTGGCGTCAGGGTGGCGGCTCACGTGCGTTTTACAATATCAGAGCTTGTATAACATGTAAGAAGTTTTTAAATGGTGTTCCTATATACACAATTAACGTGCATTTCAATCCTAATGTCAAATTTGAAAAAACCTAATTGAATTAAAATGCACCCGCTAACTTAAAATAATGTTACTTTAAAATAATCTTTGCTACGCGTACAGACACGTACATTATTTTATACTTATTTTAGTACAAAAACGTACATTTTACGTACATTTATATAGTTTATTTTTGATCTATTTAGAAGTCATACACCTGCGATTCTGACAGACACGTATGTCCAATAAGCTGTGGGCCAAAATAACCACCACGTGGAGCCCTGACATAGCTAGAAGGCGTCGCGGCAGACCCCGTAGAAGATGGCGGGACAAGCTGGACAAAACAAACGACCAGTGGTCCACTTTAGCCCTGGATCGAAAGTGCTGGAAGTCATGGGGAGAGGCCTTTACCCAGCAGTGGGATGACGTAAGCTAACAGTACCAGTAATATATCAATCTATGTAAATAGATAATAAATAATAGTAATATCGCGATAAAGCTCAATAACAAAACAACATTAAACTCAGTATCACAAACAGGATTAGGTACTTGCAGAGGTCCCTGAACTGTTTATTCATATTAACAGTTAGTTCACAAGCATTTATCAAACAAATTGGCTACCTACAAACTCTGTGTTCCTCTTTTTAACCGTAGTAACTATTATAATAAACTCTTAGTCAACCGTGGTTACTGTACAACTTATAACAAACAACATAACTGCAAAAATTCGCAAAACACGTATGGTACAAAACAGTCAGCGCATGCGCCGGTTTGGCGTGCCAGACTGACCCGTTCAGTGTCCCGTCTTTCGGTCATAAACATAGGTATTGGAAGTACTCGTTCTGCTGATTAAAAAAAATAAGTTGTGGGGAATTTATAAATAATTGCTATTTCTGGTTATTTTTGTATAGTAAAAATAACACTTAAATATAAGTTTAAAGCAGTTCCTCTGTGACGCATTTACTTAATTGTTGTTAAGATGCTGCACCCATTCCCCTCGTATCTTCGATTGATCCACTTCAAGGTTTCACGAAAAGGAATGAATTGATGGAGTAAATATTACGTCCAAAAAGGAAAGGAAAAGTGTTTAATGAGAGTGTATATTGAATAAAGAGAAACTAGAATTCGTCGATAAAACTGTTTTCCTGGGGATAACGCTCGACTCAAGGATGCAATGGGGTCCTCATATAACATCTCTTGCAAGATGGCTAAGTTCAGCAGCATATGCTGTAAGAACAATCCGTCAATTTACTAATGTAGATACCGCGAGACTGGTCTATTTCAGTTATTTTCATAGTATCATGTCTTACGGTATTTTACTATGGGGACGGGCTGCAGATATTGAGTCCATTTTTATTCTGCAGAAAAGAGCCATCAGAGCAATATATGGCCTACGCAGGCGCGATTCTCTAAGGGAACTGTTTAAAAATATTAATATCATGACGGTACCTTGTCAATATATCTATGAAAACATCATGTACGTAAGGAAAAATTTAAATCTTTTCAGTAAAAGAGGTGACAGACACGCCTATAGAACCAGAAATAGGGACCAATTAGTTCAACCAGGTTTCAGACTGGCTAAAGTAGACTCTTCCTTCATGGGGTACTGTTTAAAATGTTATAATAAAATACCTCCCCACATACTCCAACTCAATGAAACGAAATTCAAATCTTGCATAAAACGCACACTATGCAGCCAAGCATATTATAAGTTGGGGGATTACATCGCTGACAAAAATGCTTGGGTAAACGCTGGTCCTGCTCCACAGGACGCATAAATAAATTGATTGGCATTTGAAAATACTTCACACACGCCTACCCAACCTACATACTGTTGGAGCTGCTGAAGATTCTAAAATACTATGTTTGCATTATATAAATTCAATCTCCTAGTATTGTATAATTGCATAGAACGTATGTGAGTACTATGTTACATACTACAAAGCTACCATTTACTGGGTACGTCTTTCATTGACTTGAATATGCCTTGGCGGATGAGAGTATGTCATGCTCACTCTAATGTCTCGCTGATGGTGGCACATGTGTTGGATCATTTAGCTCCCTTCAAAATGGTTGAGCTGAATGGTGCTAATCTATGCGTCATGTTCGTGAACGGGCGCCGTCAGTAGGGGCTGGTCAGCTCTTTGCTGCCATGGCTTATTTTGATTTAAATTAATATTTGAATTGTTTTTTTTTATCTTTTCATTACGGACGCTTTTAACGTTCTGCATCGTTCTCACATGCATAATTTTGAACATGAATGATGTAACCAATACTTTGTAACAATATTATTATGATTTAAAAGAGTGTCCATGGAGTTTCTTGCCCGTTCTTCTCCATAGGTACCTACTACGCTTTGGAATGGGCAACTAGCTTCATCTTTTTGACTGACCGACCTTGACAATTCAAAAGTGCCAGTAATTGGTTTATTTGAAATAAATAGTTTGAGTTTGAGTTGAGTTTGTAAACAAACCCTGTTCAGGTTACATGCTTACAGAATTAGTAAAACATTGCTGCTACCGACATCGCCGTGGAAGTGGCAAAGTTTTGGGAAAACAATATTTAAAATACAGTCGTGCAGCGACACGAAGGAGAACAAGTAACACGTTCATCTGTCATTAGGTTTCAACTTTATATCTCTCCAGTTTTATATCTCTCCAGTTTTATATCTCTCCAGTTTTATATCTCTCCAGTTTTTCCAGTTTAAATAACATTTTTAAATTGTAATTGAAAAATCATCAACTGTATCAGGTTTTAAAGTTGACCTCAATCAATTGTCAAGGTGATTTAAAATTAGAATGTCGGTTTTAAATATGCAAATAGTTAAATCAAAGTACTCAATTTACGATTCAGTTGTTTACATATTCGTCAGATACTTTTGGAATAGACCATTATATTTGTAGTCAACGGTTTTCAGATTATAGAACTCAAGCCAAAAACCGTTGCAGTGTCCCCTCTGGATAAAGGAAATGTGTGTATTAAGGCCGTTTGTCCACCGCCACGTCAACGGGACGTCAATGATGACGTGTAATTATGATGAAGATGACAATTCGGGATTGAAGTTTCTATTTAGATAGTGGCCAGCTGTAGATAAACATTCATGAAAATAAAGAGATAAAAATAAATGCGACTTAATTATGTAATTATCTTGTATACTTCTACATTAATGATGTTTTATTCTCAAGTGTCACAGTGACACATTGTTTTATATTATCTGCTTATTAAAATGTCATGTGTAAAACTGCTTATTATTTATTAAGCTACTACTACTACTGAGTCATATGAGTTTTGTATAACGAAAGTGAGCACAATGGAAGGATTTTTGAAAGTTTGTATGGAAATTCATCATTTTTGCCGATGGGAAATCCCAACGGGCTCGTTGCATCTATAGTGTACCTATAGTGTACTTATAGTGTACCTATAGTGTACCTATGGTGTACCTATAGTGTACCTATAGTAATAATAATAATAATAAGCTAGCAACACCAACGTCAACGTCAACGTCTCTTTTGTCGTCTCTTCACAATTTGTTATTAGATAATTTTTAGAAACAGTTTATAAATTCATATATATGTGCAACCATATCAGGAAAAACCAAATTTACTAAAACATGCCTAATTTTAAACAAATACAATGAATAAGCTACACTTGCATCAAAAACTGCCGAACCGGAGGTGACATCTGTCATGTCACCTCCGATAAAAACGTGAAAATGAAATATTGAAAATGTTGACGAGATTAGCAGCTCGCCGTGCACGCCTACCACCTCCGGAGTCGTCGCTCAGCCCCGCCCTGCCGCCGCCGGAATCCAGCCCCATCGAGAGTGCTGTGACACCGGCCGTAGCAGTTGCGTCGAGCTCGAGCGACGAATATTTTTCCCCGCCGACGTCGCCAACACCTGTACGTCGGCAGGGGAGAGGCCGGCCACCGAGGAGCTTGGGACTTAGGGGCCATCCGGCCCCGAGCCGGGTCCCCGCTGCCGGTGGTTGTGTGCAGCGCATGAGATGGACTCAGTCTATGAACGAGAACGTCATGCGCGCATACTACGGGTCTACAGAGGGGGGAACTAACCTCACTGCGTACCGTGATAGGTTGCTGTCTCTGTTCCAGGAACTGGAACCAACCGTCAACGTCTCGGCCCAACGACTGTCGGATCAGGTGCGGGTCATCCAACGCAATCACAGGTTGGACGACATAGCACTTGATAGGCTGCGCTCAGAGGTACTGAACAACCAAATCGTCTCGACTCTGGCACAAACCGCGGCACAAGCGTCAACTATTGATGCCATCCCGCCGCGGTCCAATCGTGTTGAAGAAGATGATGATAGGGTTGACACAGTAAGTAGCCAGTACAACGTCCGACTGAGGAGCGCACTGGAAGATGCGTTTCGCGAGTATAGGTCCACTCCAACCGAACTTAGACCCCGAATACCACGGCTACCTATGCACAAAAAAAATAGGGCGCTAGTGTGTGCCTTGGACTCGCAGCTCAAGAATTTCTTCGAGAGCAGCGAGGATCTCGTTGATACACACTCGATCTTGTATTGCGCGGCTGTGGCGGCATGTCGTTTAGCTAACGTCAAGTTTCCAAATTGTGACGCAGCTACTCGACCAAAACCAGCCGTACCAGCCTGGCGATACAGGATCGAGCGTCGTATCGATGGGGCCAGGGTACTCATCGGTAAACTATACTGCTTCAGGGAGGGCAACACACGACCACGAGTGATGCGCTTTGTAAGACAGGCATTTTCGGGGACTGGAATCAGCCCTCGGGAATACATGTCTAATGTCACAGAGCGCATCGACTTCCTGAAGCAGAAAGTTTGTGCATGGGCGAGTCGTATTCGGCGGTATAAGCGGCGGGTTGATCGGTACACGCAGAATCGCATGTTCCGGAGCGATGAGAGGTGGGTATATAGAACTTGGGAGCGACCTGAACAAAACGTGATGGACGTGTGCCGCCCGGATGATGCCACCACTAGTGCATTCTGGCGCAGCATCTGGTCGGTGCCTGTCTGTCACGCTGAGGGTGGCTGGATGCGCGATATCGAGCGAGTGTGTGGAACTATACCAGAAATGGAACCAGTCATAATTACGCCATTAGACGTAGCCAAAGCAGTCCGTCCGTTACCGAATTGGAAATCACCGGGACCGGACGGACTGCATAACTTTTGGTTAAAATGGCTAATTAGTTCACACACTTGCCTGGCATCTCAGTTCCAGTCATCCTTAGAGTCTGGGTCACTACCACAGTTTCTAACAACAGGCGTTACACACCTGCTCCATAAGTCAGGTAGTCCCGCGGAACCCAAGAATTATAGACCGATCACGTGTTTGTCGACGGTTTATAAACTTCTTACATCCATTTTGAGAGCGAAAATTAACACACACATTGACAGTAACTCGATTATGTCTGCCTCTCAAAATGGATGTAGGAATGGGTCTCGCGGTACTAAGGAGCTACTCCTCATAGACATGGCCATTAGCAAACAGGTTCGCCGATCCCGCAAGGATATGTCGACATGCTGGATAGATTATAAGAAGGCCTACGACTCGGTGCCACATACATGGCTCATGAGGGTGCTGGAGTTGTACAAGATAGATGCAACTCTACGCACCTTCCTTGAGTCGTGTATAAGACAGTGGAAGACGGTCCTTCGCTATCCAGGGTGTCGACAGATCCAGGGGAATGATGAGCCTGTATGGATTAAGCGGGGAATATTTCAGGGCGACAGTTTGAGTCCACTTTGGTTCTGCTTAGCCCTGGATCCTCTAAGCACACTGCTGGAGGACTCAGGTCTAGGCTATCGGTTGAAGAGAGGTGGTCAGGTCATATCTCACCTCCTCTACATGGATGATTTGAAACTCTTTGCCCCTAACAAATTGCATCTGATGGAGCTACTGAAGGTAACTGAAACTTTTAGTAGTGCCATCAGGATGGAATTTGGTGTGGACAAATGTGCAGTCATGCATGTAAAGGGGGGGAAGATTATGGAATCCGAGGGAATTCCACTTTCGGATTCCATACACCTTAGATCCCTCTCCTCATCCGAAAGCTATAAGTATTTGGGTATGTCGGAAGCGTTAGGCATCAACGATGCTGACATGAAGCAATCGTTGAAGGAGCGCTTCTTTTGTCGCCTGAAGAAGGTATTAATTAGTCTTCTTTCGGGCGGAAATAAGGTGCGCGCCTTCAATGGTTGGGTAATGCCGGTTTTGATGTACTCTTTTGGCATACTCAAATGGACTCAGACTGAACTCGACGCCCTAGATAGAAGGGTCCGTACACTGCTGACCGCAAACCGGATGCATCACCCACGATCATCGGTGATGAGACTGTATATCCCGCGGAAGTGTGGGGGTCGAGGATTTTTAAATGCGAAAACCCTCCACAACCGCGAGGTGTGCAGTCTCAGGGAATATTTTTTAAAAGCCGAAGTGGGTATGCACCGTGATGTGGTCGCAATGGACAAGGGGCTCACCCCGCTCTCCATGGCGAAAGAGAACTGGCGCAAACCTGTAGTACTTACTACCGATGACCGCAAGAAGGTATGGCAAAGCAAGGAGCTTCACGGGCGCTTCTATCGGGCTCTTCATGAGCCCGGTGTAGATTTCTTAGCGTCCGTATCCTGGCTGCGTTTCAGTGACCTCTTCGGGGAAACTGAAGGTTTTGTCTGTGCAATTATGGACGAAGTTATCTTGACGAATAACTACCGGAGACATATTATGAAGGACGGGACGGCTGACGTGTGTCGGGCATGCCACCGTCCGGGTGAGTCCATCAGACATATTATCTCTGGTTGTTCTCGTCTGGCTAACAGCGAGTACTTGCACAGGCATAACCAAGTAGCCAGGATTATTCACCAGCAACTTGCTTTGAAATATAAACTTGTCGACTCTGAGGTACCGTATTACAAGTATGTGCCCGACCCAGTTCTCGAAAATGACCATGTCACGTTGTACTGGGATCGGTCTATCATCACTGACAGGACTGTTGTCGCCAACAAACCTGATATAGTGGTGATAGATCGATTGGTGCGCCGCGCAATGATTGTTGATGTTACCATTCCACATGACGGGAACCTCGTGAAAGCTGAGAAAGATAAACAAATCAAATATCTTGACTTAGCACGCGAGGTTGTTGACATGTGGAATGTGAGCTCAACTGTCATTGTGCCGATTGTCGTATCGGCCAATGGCCTGATGGCCGACAGCCTCGATCAACATCTATCGAGGCTCTCGTTAGGCGGTTGGATCAAGGGCCTGATTCAGAAGGCAGTACTCCTCGATACGGCTCGCATTGTGAGGAGGTTTCTATCTCTGGAGCCCTAACCACCGGTAGCTTGGACCCTGCTCCCGACACCGGTGGATCACTATTTTTTTATATTTTTAAATGTTTTTTTTATTTTTTTATTTAATCATACTAATATTTAAAAATGTAACAAAATAAGACGACTAAATAAATAAACGACATAATAATAATAATCTGTGGCCCGGCTGTCAAGTTGACGGTGACAAAAATTTTACTCCGTATATTTTCTAATATTTTTCAAACATTAATAATTAAGAAATAATGTTTTTAAATCTACTCTATACCATTTTTGAAGACCAATATTAGCATCATAACATTTACATTGGTACTATACCAGGATGCATGAAAATAAAATACGCAGATGACACAAAGATGTTGACACGAAGTCGGGCACGACAACTTCAAACCACACTCCCAACACCTTCGGACTCGTCGCTCAGCTCCGCCTCGCAGCTGCCGGAACCTGCTCCAGACGTGAGTCCAGTGACTTCGGCCGCTGCAGTTGCGTCGAGCTCGAGCGACGAATACTTTTCACCGCCGACGACACCACCACCAGTACGTCGACGCGGAAGAGGCCGACCACCAGCCAGCTTAGGACTCCGAGGCCCACCGACCTCTGTTAGGGTCCCCGCTGCCGGTGGAAGTGTGCAGCGCATGAGATGGACACAAACTGTCAATGAAAATGTCATGCGCGCATACTTTGGGGCTACAGAGGGGGGAAGTAACTTGACTGCGTACCGTGGTCGGATGCTCTCTCTGTTCCAGGTGCTCGAGCCAGCTGTCAACGTGTCAACGCAACGACTGTCGGATCAGGTGCGGGTTATCCAGCGTAACCATATGCTGGATGACGTTGTACTTGATCGACTACGCCTCGAATCACGGAATAGCCACGTTGCGCCTGCTTCGTCATTGGTCGCGGTGCAAATGCAAAATTTACCACGTTTTTCATCGCGACCCAACCGCGTTGATAAAGAGGATGATGATGAGGCTATATCCGTGAGTTCCCAGTGCAATGTAAGATTGAGGAGCGCTTTGGACGATGCTTTCCGTGAGTACCGATCTATTCCGCCTGGACTCAGACCACGTTTACCTCGTTTGCCCATGCACAAGAAAAACAAGGCGCTGGTGTGTGCTCTAGACTCGCAGCTGTCAAATTACTTTAACGACAGCAAAGACCTCACCGATACCCATTCAATCTTGTACCGTGCGGCTGTTGCGGCATGTCGTGTGGCTCATGTCAAATTCCCGAACAGTGACAGAGCCACACGACCAAAACCAGCTGTACCAGCTTGGCAGTGCAGGATTGAGCGTCGTATCGGGGAGACTAGAGCACTCATCGGCAAGCTAATCTGCTTCAGGGAGGGCAATACTCGCCCTAGAGTGATGCGTTTTGTAAGGCGGGCGTTCTCGGGGACTGATATTAGTTCTCGAGATTATTTGTCCCGCGTCACAGAACGTATCGACTACCTGAAGCAGAAGATCTGTGCATGGGCAAACCATATTCGTCGGTACAGGCGGAGAGTGGAGCGGTACACTCAGAATCGCACATTCCAGAGCGACGAAAGGTGGGTTTACAGGGATTGGGAACGACAGGACCAATGTGTGACTGACACGCACCTACCAGATGATGACGCCATGTGTTCGTTCTGGCAAAACATCTGGTCGGTGCCTGTCAGTCACACCAAAGGAGATTGGACTGGGAAGATCGAGCGAGCGTGCGAACTAATACCAGAAATGGAGCCACTTATCATCAGCCCCCAAGATATTGCTCGTGCAGTCCGTCCGTTGCCTAACTGGAAATCTCCAGGGCCGGACGGGCTGCACAACTTTTGGATAAAGTGGTTCCAAAGATCGCACGCCCCCTTGGCATCCCAGTTCCAGTCAGCCTTCGAGTCAGGGTCGCTGCCCCAGTTCCTAACAACAGGAATAACCCACCTGCTCCATAAATCAGGTAGTACCGCGGATCCCAGAAATTATAGACCGATCACTTGTCTACCGACGTTCTATAAAGTTCTTACATCCATTTTGAGAGCTAAAATTAATAAACATATAGACAGCAACTCCATCATGTCTGTCTCTCAAAATGGATGTAAGAACGGGTCCCGCGGTACTAAGGAGCTACTTCTCATTGATATGGCCATTAGCCAACAGGTTCGTCGTTCCCGAAAGGATCTGTCGACATGTTGGATAGATTATAAGAAGGCCTACGACTCGGTGACACATACATGGCTCATGAGGGTGCTGGAATTGTATAAAGTAGATACAACTCTGCGCACCTTCCTGATGACGTGTATGGGGCAATGGAGGACGGTCCTTCGCTATCCAGGATGTCGAAATATCCAGAGGAATAGCGAGCCGATAAGGATCGAGCGAGGCATATTCCAGGGCGACAGTTTGAGTCCGCTTTGGTTCTGCTTAGCCTTGAATCCTCTAAGCACGCTGCTGGAAGATTCAGGTCTAGGCTATCGGCTGAGGAGAGGTGGTCAGGTTATATCTCACCTCCTCTACATGGATGACTAAAACTCTTTGCCCCCAACAATTTGCAACTGATGGAGCTACTGAAAATTACTGAAACTTTCAGTAGCGCCATCAGGATGGAATTTAGTGTGGACAAATGTGCAATCATGCATGTAAAGCGAGGGGAGATCGTGGAAACCGTGGAAACCCAACTCTCGGATTCCACAAATCTTAGAGCCCTCTCCGCATCCGAAACCTATAAGTATTTGGGTATGTCGGAAGCGCTAGGCATCAATGTTACTGACATGAAGCAATCGTTGAAGGAGCGCTTCTTTGGCCGCCTGAAAAAAGTATTTAATAGTCTTTTATCAGGCGGGAACAAGGTGCGCGCCTTCAACGGTTGGGTCATGCCGGTATTGATGTACTCTTTCGGCATACTCAAATGGACTCAGACCGAACTCGACGCCCTGGATAGGAGGGTCCGTACGCTGCTAACTGCAAATTGAATGCATCACCCACGGTCATCGGTAATGAGGCTGTATATCCCGCGAAAGTGTGGAGGTCGAGGCTTTTTAAACGCTAAGAACCTCCACAATCGCGAGATATGCAGTCTCAGGGAATATTTCGTAAAAACCGACGTGGGGATGCATCGAGATGTAGTCGCGATGGACAAGGGCCTCACACCGCTCTCCTTGGGTAAAGAGAACTGGCGCAAGCCAGTAGTGCTTGACACTAATGAACGCATGGAGGTATGGCAGAGTAAGGAGCTTCACGGGCGCTTCTTTCGGGCCCTACATGGGCCCGATGTAGATCTACTAGCGTCCGTAGCCTGGCTACGTTGTGGTGACCTCTTTGGAGAAACCGAAGGTTTTGTCTGTGCAATTATGGACGAAGTTATGATGACGAACAACTACCGGAGATTTATTGTGAAAGACGGCACGGTTGACATCTGTCGGGCATGCCACCGGCCGGGGGAATCAATCAGGCATATTATCTCCGGGTGTTCTCGTCTAGCTAATGGAGAGTACTTGCATAGACACAACCTTGTAGCTAGGATAATCCATCAACAACTTGCTCTGAAATACAACCTTGTGGAATCGGAGGTGCCGTACTACAGGTATGTGCCCGACCTAGTTCTCGAAAATGGTAATATCACATTGTACTGGGATCGATCCATCATCACTGACAGGACTATTGTTGCCAATAAGCCTGATATAGTGGTGGTGGATCGATCAGAGCGACGTGCAATGATTGTTGACATAACCGTCCCGCATGATGAGAATCTCGTGAAAGCTGAGAAAGATAAACAAATCAAATATCTTGACTTGGCTCGCGAGGTTGTTGACATGTGGGATGTGGACTCAGCGATCATTGTGCCGATAGTCGTGACAGCCAATGGCTTAATAGCCAAGAGCCTCGACCAACACCTGAGGAGGCTCTCGTTGGGCAGCTGGATCAAGGGCTTGATTCAGAAAGCGGTACTTCTGGACACGGCTCGCATTGTCAGGAGGTTCCTCTCTCTGGAGCCCTGACCACCGGTAGCTTGGACCCTGTTCCTGATACCGATGGGCTACTATTTTTTATATTTTTAAATGTTTTTATACTTTTTATATTCTAATATTTAAAAATATAATTTATATGATTTCATTAAAATAAAGGAGATAATAATAATAATAAAGATTTATTGATTAACTAGGACTAGATTACATGGCAGAGTAAAATAATATAAAGCACAAGCATGAAGTTTCTTAATCTAGTTAGTGGGTGGCGTACTGCTCTCCTAGATAGGTTACCAAATGACCTGTGTTTAAGAGAAACAGTTCCGATCCCCGTCATAGATGGTTGACTTATAACAGCACGTGTTAAATATATATATTATAAAAATGTTTATAGTAATCAATACAGCAAGCTACAAAATGAGAGACAAAGTTAAGTTATTAAACAAAAAATAACAGAATCTAAAAATAGCAATTTCGGAAAATACAATTTATAAACAAGAAAAAAAGAATTAATAAAAAATGTTCAGTAATTTGGTGAGGTGTGTATATTGTTAGTGTGGTGAGTGTCTCGGTAATTTACTCGTATGTAGTGTGTGGTGCATGTATGTGTTTGAGTGATCACTTTTTTAGGAATTCTTCGGTTTCATCGTAGCTTAGGTTTAGAAGGAAGGTGCGAACAGTCTTTTTACAAATAAAGTTTGTTAGGCCGTAAATCGAAATTTTAGCGTTAATTTTATTGTAGAGTGATGGGCCAAGATAGAGAGCAAACTTTTTTATAAAAATCTGTGCGTGCAGGTAGAATTGTACAGATTAGGTCTTTACGGCGTTTGGAGATTTTTTTTAATGGTGTTCGACGGTGTTGCAGAAGGACTATATGTAAAATGTATTGTTGCCTTACATTAAGTACGCTACATGATTGATATAGTTCGATAGTTGGGGAGAGTATCGGTCTGAACGTAGCCACTTTTAGAATAGCTCTGTGTGCGACCTCCAGAGGCTTAAGTTTGGTCTTAGCAGCACCACCCCAGCATGAGATACAATAGATTAGGATGGACTGACAAAGAGCAAAGTAAACGCTTCGAATGATAAACGGGTTGGCAACATGGCGCAGGGTTTTAAAAATATAAATTAACTTTCGTATACGAGCAGTGAGGGTGTTAATATGGGGCGCAGGGAAGGTCGCACCAGGCGGTGGCCGAAGCAGCGACACGCGGGGTAGCGACAATCGTCGAGAGGATCCGGCAATTGGGACTCGAGGTGGCATTGCACAAATCTGAGGCCATGTGTTTTCATGGTCCTCGGGACGCGCCACCGTCGGGTTCACAAATAACGGCGGGAGGGGTTCACATCGGCGTCGAGCTGACGATGAAGTACCTGGGACTCGTCCTCGACAGCCGGTGGAATTTCGTGGAGCACTTCCGACGTTTGGCTCCCAGACTGGAGCGGGCCGGGGCTGCGTTGAGGTGGCTCCTTCCCAATCTAGGGGGACCAAACGCCTCCTGCCGGAAGCTCTATGCGGGGGTCGTGCGGGCCATGGCCCTTTACGGGGCACCGGTATGGGCGCGATCTTTGAGACGGCGACCAGCCCGCCGGTTGATCGCGCCCCAAAGGGTCATGGCTGTCCGGCTCATTCGAGGATACCGCACGGTCTCCGCTGAGGCGGCGAGCCTCCTTGCCGGATTGCCGCCATGGGATCTGGAGGCCAAAGTCCTCGCCCACATATGGGAGTGGCGAGAGGAGGCAAAACGCCGGGGCGTTGCTCCGCTGCCGCGAGAAATCACGGCACAGCGGACAGAGCTCCGGCGGGATCTCATAGCGGCATGGAGAGTGCGATTGTCGCAACCCAGCGCTGGGCACGCCACAATTGCGGCGATAAGTCCCCTCTTTGAGGAGTGGCTAGAGAGGCGCCACGGCGCCCTCACCTTCCGCCTGACGCAGGTCCTCACCGGACACGGTTGTTTCGGGAGGTTCCTGTTCAGGATAAAGCGGGAGGAAACGCCAGGGTGTCACCACTGTGGGGATCGCCCGGAGGACACGGTGGAGCATACGGTGGAGGTCTGCCCGGCTTGGGCGGGACCCCGCCGTGTCCTCTTGGCGGCGATCGGCGGCGGCGACCTCTCGCGTCCGGCCCTCATACAGGCCATGGTCCGGAGCGAGAGTGAATGGGAGGCCGTCACCTCCTTCTGCGAAGCAGTAATGCTCGCGAAGGAGGAGGCGGAGCGCGCGAGGGAGAGGCAATCGCTGCACCCTCGCGCTCCTAGCCGCCGCAGGAGACGCCCTGGACGGGAGTCAACAGCCGACTCCCGGCCACCGTAGGCGCGGGCTTGCGGGCGGCGAGCTATGGGCAGCTCGCCGCCCGGTAAGGACCAGGCCCGGGTCGACGGCGCGTTGTGTTCCACGCGCGCCTAAAAGAGCTGTCAGCACGAACTGACGGGGTCCGCTAGGGCCGATGCCGCCGGGGCTGCGGGTTGTTCGAAAGAGATACCGTGGCCCCTGGCACAGGCAACTGAAGGAACACGGGTGGGTTTTAGTCAGTAAAAGTCTGACACTCCCTTCTGCTCCGCCCAGAGCGGGAGGAGTCATTTGATGATTTCCAACCCAGAAAAAAAAAAAAAAAAAAGGGTGTTAATATGGGATTTGAAATTAAGGTTTTTGTCCAGAACTATACCAAGATATTTTACCTGCTCTACTGGGGTTAAGGTAGGACACTGACAATTTGGTTGATTTTGTGTGGGACAAGAATGAGCTTTT
Source organism: Apamea epomidion (assembly GCA_947507525.1). Taxonomy (NCBI): domain Eukaryota; kingdom Metazoa; phylum Arthropoda; class Insecta; order Lepidoptera; family Noctuidae; genus Apamea; species Apamea epomidion. Next base: position 1,058,878 of record OX382232.1, read on the forward strand.
ATAGGGATTGGGGTTTTAGGTTGGGAAGTATTGGTCATTGAAAAGGTTTGAAAGTTAGTTTTGTTGGCATTGAGAGTAAGGGTATGAGAGGAAAGCCACCTCAGGGCAGAATTAAAGCCTTCTTGTGCAGTAATTTGGAGATCCGACCATGAATTTGCAATGAAAGTGATGGCTGTATCGTCTGCAAAAGAAACTATTGTGGCATTTGGAATTAGGAGATTGCAAAGGTCGTTAATGAACACAAGAAAAAGTGTGGGCCCCAAAATGCTACCCTGAGGCACGCCATACTGAATAGGTAGTTCTTCACTCTTGTGATTGTCTATAGTGACTAGCTGTGTGCGGTCAGTTAGGTAATAGATAGTGTACCTATAGTGTACCTATAGTGTACCTACAGTGTACCTATAGTGTACCTATAGTGTACCCAGGCCCATGTGATAGGGGGCGACCCTATTGCCATCAAGCGGCCATAAATCCAGCCTTCGGGCATCTACGGAGACATTCCTGTTGAAAAACCTAATGTGTATTGTTTGATGAAGTACCCTGATTATGTAGCAGCAGCACGGCTTGCCCAAGCTCTAAAACTTTACATTTAAATCATGTTACATCATGTGTTAATTATAACGACGTTCAAAGTACATAAATGTCCATAACGCATGATTCATTAGCTAAAGTCTGGCTATAAGCAATATGGATCAAAGAAACTATGTTTTACTTACGTCAATAGCAAATCAATAATAATTTTATTGAAAACTATCATGAGCTATGGATTAAAAAAAACACTAATTGGGTTCCATTGAATGTTAGGTAAAATTGCGGCAAACCAAGAGGAAAGGCCTGGCCCACTATAGCGGAAAAGAAAGGCACCCATGTCTTTGGAGGAAGAATATTGGAAATCAAAAATAATGAATTTATAACAAAAATGTAGCTTTATATATCAAAATAAATTGTTTTCCATAAAATGTCTCTTGTGCTAAACATTGAATTAAAATCGAAACAAAATGTAAAATCCTACTCCTACTAATCTTATCTTACTTCTTACGTATAAAACGTGAAAGTTTGTATGGATGGATGGATGGATGTTTGTTACTCTTTCACGCAAAAACTACTGAACGGATTTGGATGAAATTTGGCACACAGATGTTTTATATCCAGGATTAATACGTAGGATACCTTTTATCTCGATATTCCCACGGGATCGAAACTTATGCGGGTGAAATCGCGGGGCGCAGCTAGTTAAAATATAAAATTGAACTGTCTGTTTATAATGTCAAAATTACAGCTTTTTACTAAATGCATATGAAGGTATATACGGTACTTATAACAAAAAAACAATTTTTTAAGTTTGTCTATCTGTTTGTTCCAGCTACTCTCCGAAATAGCTGGACTAATTTTGACGAGACTTTCACTGGTGATAGCTGATGAACTAAAATTAATGAAATTTGTTAAATGAAAGTAGTTTTCCGGCACAGCTTCTAAATAATACAATAATAATTTTGAGTGAGTACTTAGCATTGTTAATCGACTTGTGTAGCTGACAGTACTTTATTGAACAAACTAGGCCCACAGTCTGTTACCACACATATTATAATTTCAATGATCACGTCAGGCGGCTCGTTGGTCTAGGGGTATGATTTTCGCTTAGGGTGCGAGAGGTCCCGGGTTCAAATCCCGGACGAGCCCAATACTTTTGCGTTTTTTTTTTAATAGAGAAGACTTATACTTTTTGTATGGGACTCCGGTCATAGATTGTCCGTCCCAGAAAACCTGGGGAAAAAACTAGATTTTTTCATATTACCGAGTATTGTTTTAGCGTTCATTTAAAAAAGAAAATGTTTAAAATGTGTAAATGGTTTTTAACTTTTTAGGGTTTCGTAGTTAACAAAGAACACTTATAGTTTCGCCACGTTCGTCTGTCTGTATATCTATCCGAGGCTTAAAAAGCCCCCTTCTAAGTACCATATTGCATATTGTGACGGGCAATTACGGAACCCTACACTGCACATGGCCCGATACGCGCTTGGCCGTTTTTTTTTAGGTTTTTGTGCATACAGTTCTGACACGAAGAGCCGGGGGCACAACAAGTTTACAAACATACAGAGTCTTTTTAATTCTATCTCCCTGGACCTATCCGGCAAAGTAAAATCTCTACTGGCACACACCTAGAGTTTAGAGCGCTCAAGCCCCATCACGACGTCAACATAGAGATACGGCGGTGGCGGTGGGGTTATTATGAATATTATTATTTTGTTAGACACACTAGCAGCTAATTAGCTGATATTTCACCTGTCCAGTAGATTCTTGAAGCAGTTCAGTGTGGGAGCCATCACAATATTTTCCGGAGCCATGCTGTTACAACTCGGTAAGACAAGAATTGTTTCAAAGGCTTTTTCTTTGATGAATTTTCCCATAAGTTAAGGGAACGCCCTCGCAAATGTTTGGTCATTCAGAGTGTTAAGGTCTTAAAGGCTAGGCACTTCGTGATGTTCTGTAAATATTTTTTACGAAAAAGAGCCTACCCTATAATACGGTAATTATCAGACTGGAACAGCGTAGACAAATGTCTACGCTGTTCCAGTATGATTATTACCGTATTAAATTACATGACTTTACAAAATACCTTAAAATCACGATGACTTTACAATTTCCTTATCAGTCAACAAATACGTAACAGAATACCTACCTATTGCAGCATTGGCAAATGCTACATAATAATTTTATCACGAACAACCTTCTTTTATAACAAATCCAACCTTATTTGTAACCAGAAAGGTTTTTTTTTCATTTTGGTTTTGAATTTTGAATCTAAAAGTGTCATGCCATTTCTCTTACCGATATTTTTCATTGGAAGGATTTGTTTAACACACGACATTTTGTGAAAAATATTTTATTTCTTGGACTTAATGTGTGAATATAAGTATAACGGATTGAACGACTTGGTTTATGCGCTCAATCACTGGATCTAACTTTACAGCATTAAAAACTTGTCTCGAGGCGAGTCAGGTTTCTTCATTCAGACTTGGTACGTAATTTAACTTTTCTTCAGCTCTTTTGTTATAAAAGATTCTGCCTGCGTCTCGGATTATCATTTTTCGTTATTTTCTGTAGATTTGTCCGAAGATTGTAGGCGGATCTTGAATTCGCCCCACCGCTAGCCTGGGAACAGACGACTGCAAGCTTCCTGTTGGGAATCGAACCCAACGCAGGTGGATTCTGATACTGGCCAGTGAGGAGTCTTCCGACTGCCCGCGTGGAGTCTAGGACCGGATATGCGCATAATTTTTTATTTTTTTTATTTTTCAATAGTTACTATTGTCTCGATTTAGTTAAAACAGTGATATCAATTAATACCTCGCTACCTGATAGATAACCGATTGACTTGGTGCAAAGTTACCCATTTAGAATTACCAGATATTTATGTTTTGCGGGAGTTATAGGAATGTTTGCAAACGTATCGTGACCGACGCATAATAGTGAAATTTATTATAGGGCACTAACACCAGGGACGTCGCGTCAGAGTTATAACTTAATACTTCGAAATAGTAGGAACCGTGCTGTGTCCTTCATTAAGTTTTGTTTACAATATTTTTTATTTTACAAAATTAAACGTTTACAAGTGAAGACCTGTTTTTATTTTGCTACACTGTGTACAAATGTTTAAAATCCGGTTTTTTTGTGTAGGTATCTATAGTCACTATCAATGATTAGAGATATTCCGTTATTATTAGACATATAAAACAAAAAATGGATGTGAGTATTACAATAACATGACTTAATATAATCTCAAGGTTTGTCTTTGTTCGCTCATTGACAACTAGCTCGTGCGACTTGCAACACGTTTAAAATTATTGTAAAGTTACGGAGAATTTTGTTGACGATTGTACCGTGTGTTTATAAAACTAGTATCGTGACGAAAAAGTGAGTAATGGCATTTTTTTTGTTTCTTATTCTGTTCTATGTAATATGTGTCAAAATATCCTACATTCGCGAAAAATAAAAAGTATAAATATTTTTAAATAAACATATTTATATAGTGGTAAATAAAACTATTATTAACACATTTAGTCTAGATTTGTTTATTTTTAAAACGAGTGTTGTGTCTCAAAATAACACTTAATTAATTCATTTGTATTTATTTAATACAGAGCAATAATACCTGACATGGTGATGTTAAGAAAGAGAGAGTGCAAGAGGGGGTGAGTGAGTAAGATGATCTTATGGATGCGTTCCAGATCTCACACTCTCCCGCACTTATTTTTAACAGCATGATGCATTCGTATGCTCTTACGACAATGAGCCTATTGACTACACAATAAAGTTTAAATTAAGTTGTCATTAAATTGTGTGGAATTTTAGCGATCACCAGCAATCATTGTCCTCAGGTATCTTGATTAATCGTTATCACATCAACCGCGTCCGTTCTTGTCAGAATGTTGGTAAGTAGGTTTATTGAGGTTTATTGGTTGGTGGGTTTGTTGGTTTATTCTCTTATCCACATTAACACTAGTCATTACATCATTCACATCATTCATTACATCAGTCATGACATAAAAACGGCTATGTTGGCATATCGCGCATATGTTGAGTCCTCACTACGGTATGGACTGATGATGTGGGGAAATAGTACTGACCACAATAGAGCATTTGTCGCCCAAAAGAAATGTTTACGAGCTCTATACGAGATTCCATCTGACGAATCATGTCAACCAATATTTAAAGAGCTTGGTTTGCTACCCTTACCTTCATTATATATATATGAAGCATGCATGTTCGTTCAAAAACACAAAGAACTATTTAAAACAGCAGAGGAAGTAAGCTCTCGAAGTCGGCGTGACCAATACAGACTTGTGCTAGATGTCCTGCCTCGATCAGCGAAATATAATAAAAACTACGTGGCTATGTGTGTACGCCTCTATAATAAATTACCAAAAATGTTTAAAACACTAAACTGTAAATTATCTAAAATCCAATTATATAAATGGCTCAATAATAATAATTTCTATGGCATTCATGATTTTTTTAATATGAATTCATAATATATCCTTAGTAAGTAAGTTTGCATGCTTTAGTATTAAGCAAAACATGTCCGATCTAATATATTTTTTTTAACACCTTGTGTACCATGTTTCATGCAAATAAAATATCTTATCTTATCATTAACATCGCTAGCTACATTCTACTACGCTTCACCGTCATGATTATCATCGTGGTCGTGATCGCAATGGTCAAGAGTATACGAAAGTATACTCGGGACAGGATCAATGAAGAGAAGTTGCAATCTAACTTGATAATAATAATAATAATAATTACGATTACCATGGTTACCTATGAACAAAAAACATAGGGCGCTGGTGTGTGCCTTGGACTCGCAGCTCAAGGATTTCTTCGAGAGCAGCGAGGATCTCAAGGATTTCTTCGAGAGCAGCGAGGATCTCAAGGATTTCTTCGAGAGCAGCGAGGATCTCAAGGATTTCTTCGAGAGCAGCGAGGATCTCGTTGATACACACTCGATCCTGTATTGCGCGGCTGTGGCGGCATGTCGTTTAGCTAACGTCAAGTTTGCAAGTTGTGATGGAGCTAGTCGATCAAAACTAGCCGTACCAGCTTGGTAGCGCAGGATCGAGCGTCGTATCGATGGGGCCAGGGTACTCATCGGCAAACTATTGGTATACTGTTTCAGGGAGGGCAATACAGGACCACGAGTGATGCGCTTTGTGAGGCAGGCATTCTCGGGGACTGGAATCAGTCCTCGAGAATACATGTCCCATGTCACAGAGCGCATCGATTTCCTGAAGCAGAAAGTGTGCATGGGCGAGCTGTATTAGGCGGTATATGCGGCGTGTTGATCGATACACGCAGAATCGCATGTTCCAGAGCGATTAAAGGTGGGTGTATAGAGCGTGGGAGCCACCTGAATAAAATACGACAGATATGTGCCGCCCAGATGATGCCACCACGAGTGCATTCTGGCGCAGCATCTGGTCGGTACCCGTCTGTCACACTAAGGCTGGCTGGATGCAGGATGTCGAGCGAGTGTATGGGACTATACCAGAAATGGAAGCAGTCCTAATTACGCCATCAGACGTTGCCAGAGCGGCCCATCCGTTACCGAATTGGAAATCACCGGGAACGGACGGACTGCACAACTTTTGATTGAAATGGCTAATTAGTTCACACACTTGTCTGGCATCCCAGTTCCAGTCAACCTGGGTAAGTCTGGGTCGCTACCACAGTTTCTAACAACAGGCGTTACCCACCTGCTCCATTAGTCAGGTAGTCCCGCGGAACCCAAGAATTATAGACCGATCACGTGTTTGTCGACGGTTTATAAACTTCTTACATCCATTTTGAGAGCGAAAATTAACACACACATTGACAGTAACTCGATTATGTCTGCCTCTCAAACTGGATGTAGGAATGGGTCCCGCGGTACTAAGGAGCTACTCCTCATAGACATGGCCATTAGCCAACAGGTTCACCGATCCCGCAAGAATATGTTGACATGCTGGATAGATTATAAGAAGGCCATCGACTCGGTGCTACATACATGGCTCATGAGGGTGCTGGAGTTGTACAAGATAGATGCAACTCTACGCAACTTCCTTGAGTTGTGTATGAGGCAATGGAAGACGGTCCTTCGCTATCCAGGGTGTCGACAGATCCAGGGGAATGATGAGCCTGTATGGATTAAGCGGAGAATATTTCAGGGCGACAGATTGAGTCCACTTTGGTTCTGCTTAGCCCTGAATCCTCTAAGCACACTGCTGGAGGATTCAGGTGGTCAGGTCATATCTCACCTCCTCTGCATGGATGATTTGAAACTCTTTGCCCCCAAGAAATTGCATCTGATGGAGCTACTGAAGGTAACTGAAACTTTCAGTAGTGCCATCAGGTTAGAATTTGGTGGAGACAAATGTGCAGTCAAGCATGTAAAGGGGGGGAAGATGATGGAATCCGAGGGAATTCCACTTTCAGATTCCATACACCTTAGATACCTCTCCTCATCCGAAAGCTATAAGTATTTGGGTATGTCGGAAGCGTTAGGCATCAACGATGCTGACATGAAGCAATCGTTGAAAGAGCGCTTCTTTTGTCGCCTGAAGAAGGTATTAATTAGCCTTCTTTCGGGCGGAAATAAGGTGCGCTTTCAATGGTTGGGTCATGCCGGTTTTGAATGTACTCTTTCTGCATACTCAAATGGACTCAGACTGAACTCGACGCCCTAGATAGAAGGGTCCATACACTACTGACCGCAAACCGGATGCATCACCCACGATCATCGGTGATGAGACTGTATATCCCGCGGAAGTGTGGGGGTCGAGGCTTTTTAAATGCAAAGACCCTACAGAACCGCGGTATGCAGTCTCAGGGAATATTTTTTGAAAGCCTAAGTGGGTATGCACCGTGATGTGGTCGCAGTGGACAAGGGGCTCACCCCACTCTCCATGGTGAAAGAGAACTGGCGCAAACCTGTACTTACTACCGATGACCGCAAGAAGGTATGGCAAAGCAAGGAGCTTCACGGGCGCTTCTATCGGGCTCTTCATGAGCCCGGTGTGGATTTCTTAGCGTCCGTATCCTGGCTACGTTTTGGTGACCTGTTCGGGGAAACTGAAGGTTTCGTCTGTGCAATTATGGACGAAGTTATCTTGACGAATAACTACCGGAGACATATTATGAGAGATGGGACGGTTGACGTGTGACGGGCGTGCCACCATCTGGGTGAGTCCATCAGACATATTATCGCTGGTTATTCTCGTCTGGCTAACGGCGAGTACTTGCACAGGCATAACCAAGTAGCCAGGATTATTCACCAGCAACTTGCTTTGAAATATTAAACTTGTGGATTCTGAGGTACCGTATTACAAGTAGGTATGTGCCCGACCCAGTTCTTGAAAATGACAATGTCACGTTGTACTGGGATCGGTCTATCATTACTGACAGGACTATTGTCGCCAATAAGCCTGATATAGTGGTGATAGATCGATTAGCGCGCCACACAATGATTGTCGATGTTACCATTCCACACGACGGGAACCTCGTGTAAGCTGAGAAAGAGAAACAAATTAAATATCTCGACTTAGCACACCAGGTTGGTGACACGTGGAATGTGAGCTCGGCTATCATTGTGCCGATTGTCGTATCAGCCAATGGCCTGATGGCCGAAAGCCTCGATTAACATCTATCGAGGCTCTCGTTAGGCGGTTGGATTAAGAGCCTGATTCCAAAGGCAGTACTCCTCGATACGGCTCGCATTGTGAGGAGGTTCCTGTTTCTGGAGCCCTAACCACCGGTAGCTTGGACCCTGCTCCCGACATCGGTGGATCACTATTTTTTTATATTTATAAATGTTTTTATTTTGTTATTTTTTTTTATATAATAATATTTAAAAATGTAATAAAAGAAGATAAGCAAATAAATAAACGACATAATAATAATAATATTTATTTATTTTTACGTATATGGTACATTGATATCTTAAATTAAACATTGATTATAGATGCACAGACTGGCCTGATAACGCGTGTTAAATCTGATAGAGCAAAAGTAACCATGTCAATTCCTCAAGGTAGTGTTTTGGGGTGCCTATTGTTCCTAATATATATAAATAACCTCCCTAAAGAAATAAATTCATACAGTGTCCTATTTGCTGACGACATTTCAATAATTTTTCCTTATGATAATAACGGGACCCTTAACGAAATCTTAAATGACATTCTTACTAACATAGTGGCATGGTTGAAAGACTATAATTTAGAAATAAATTTCTCGAAGACGAAGTTGATGCAATATATACCATATCAGAAAGAAAAGGTAGATATCGACTACTCATATAATAATATAAAATTACAATGTATAAACGATTTTACACTGCTAGGCCTGACTGTCGATACAAATATAAACTGGAAAGCTCATATACAAACCCTATCAAATAAATTGGCTAGCTTTACATATGCCTTAAGAGAACTAAAAAAAGCAACCGACTTCAAAACAGCTCTTTCAGCCTACTACGCATACGCATATTCGTGGCTAAACTATGGAATTATAATGTGGGGAAATAGTGTAGATATAGAGCGACTATTCACTTTACAAAAAAAATGCGTTCGAATCCTAGTAAATATAGAAAGTACGGAAAGTTGCAAACAATACTTTATAGAACATAAAATACTTACGCTATCAGGTATTTATATCCTAGAAGCTAGTAAATTTGTGAGAAAATACCCATCGCTTTTTCCGCTAGCAAAACAGCAACGCCCACAGCAACGCAGTCTTAGAAACCGATATCTAAACGAATTAACGGTACCAACCTCAAAACTAGCTATGTTTCATTCTGGGCCTCTGGCCATGTGCGTTAAAATCTATAATAAACTCCCGAATTCAGTTAAGGATACAGAGTATGACAACAAATCTAAAAATGACCTACAAAACCGCTTAAACTTAAAATCATATTATAGCCTAAAAGAATTTTTAACCGAGAAATAAATAAATTAATATCGACTTGAATACATTACACATACATAACTAGGTACTCTATAAAACACCAGTCCGCTACTACCTTTTTTTTTTTTTTTTTTTTTTTTTTGTGGATGGGAAATCATCAAATGACTCCTCCCGCTCTGGGTGGAGCAGAAGGGAGTGTCAGACTCTTACTGACTAAAACCCACCCGTGTTCCTTCCTTAGCCCTTTATGTACCAGGGCAGCGGTAACCCTTTCGGACGATCCCGCTACCCCGGCAGGCTTCGGCCCTGTCGGGCCCCGTCAACTACGCTGACATCTCTTTGAGGCGCGCGTGGAACACAAACACGCCGTCCGGCACGGGCCTGGTCCTGATCGGACGGAGAGCTACCCATTGCTCTCCGCCCGCAGGCCCGCGCCTACGGTGGCCGGGAGTCGTCACGCGGCTCACGACGCCCGGAGCGTCTCCCTCGGCGGCTGAGGCGTGAGGATCTTTCCCTCGCCCATCCCGCCACCTCCTTCGCTAGCATGACTGCTTCGCAGAAGGAGGTGACCGCCTCCCACTCCCTCTCGCCCCGGACCATGGCTTGCACCAGGGCCGGGCGCGAGAGGTCGCCGCCGCTGCCGATCGCCTCTACGAGGACACGGCGGTGCTCTGCTCAAGCGGGGCAGACCTCCACCGTATGCTCCACCGTGTCCTCTGGGCGATCCTCGCAGTGGTGACACCCGGGCGTCTCCTCCCGCCTGATGATGTGCAGGAACCTCCCGAAACATCCGTGTCCGGAGAGGACCTGCGTCAGGCGGTAGGTGAGAGCGCCGTGACGCCTCTCTAGCCACTCCTCAAAGAGGGGACTTATCGCCGCTATCGTGGCGTGCCCTGCGCTGGGTTGCGATAGTCGCACCTTCCATTCCACCATGAGACCGCGCCGGAGGTCCGTCCGCTCCGCAGCGATTTGCCGCGGGTGCAGAGTTTCCCCCCGACGTAGTGCCTCCACGCGCCAGTCATACAGGCGCGCGAGGACTATCGCCTCCAGATCCCATGGTGGCAGTCCGGCAAGGAGGCTTGCTGCCTCGCCCGAGATCGTGCGGTACCCCCGGATTAGCCTTACGGCTACCACCTTTTGGGGCGCGTTCAGGTAGTGTGCGGCTCGAAGCCGCAGTGAACGCGCCCATACCGGGGCCCCGTATAGGGCCATGGACCGCACGACCCCCGCGTAAAGCCTCCGGCAGGAGGCGTTTGGCCCCCTCAGGTTGGGCAGGAGCCGCTTTAAGGCGGCCCCGGTCCGTTCCAGTTTGGGGGCCAAACGTCGGAAATGCTCGACGAAGTTCCACCGGCTGTCGAGGACGAGACCCAGGTATCTCATCGTCTTCTCGACGCCGATGTGAACCCCTCCTACCATTAGTTGGGATCCCGAAGGTGGCCCGTACCGGGGCCCATGAAAAGACATGGCCTCGGACTTGTGCAATGCCACCTCGAGACCCAACTGCCGGATCCTTTCTACGACTATCGCAACCCCGCGTGTCATCGCGTCGGCCGCCGCCTGATGCGACCTCCCCTGCGCCAGGACCAGCGTGTCGTCAGCGTAGCAAACTACGCTGACGCCATCAGGGAGGTCGGCCCGCAGCACCCAGTCGTAACCGATGTCCCACAGGAGCGGCCCCAGAACCGATCCCTGTGGGACACCGCACGACATCTCTCGCCGGTTCCAATTCCCGTCGCGACCGGGGTAGATGACGGCTCTGTCCGTCAAATACGCCCCGACTATTCGACGGAGGTAAGTCGGCACCCGGTGATACCGGAGTGCCTCCCCTATGCAGCTCCAGGGCAGGGTGTTGAACGCGTTGGCGATGTCGAGTGACACCGCCACGACCACCCCACCCCGGGACACCGCGTCCCCCGTCGTGAGGGCTCTCACGCGCATGATGGCGTCCACCGTCGAGCGCCCCTTGCGGAAGCCAAACTGGCACTCCGCAAGATCCGGCCCCGTCCTCACCAGGTGCCCGACGAGGCGGCCCGCAATCACTCTCTCAAAGAGCTTGCCGACCTCGTCGAGCAGCACTATGGGCCGGTATGCGGACGGAGAGTCCGCAGGGCGCCCTGGCTTCTGAATGAGGACCAGCTTCCCCGTCTTCCAACGGAGTGGAAACTGGCCTCTCTCCATGCATGCGCTTAAGAGCGCCTCCAGTCGAGGCCCGAGAGCCCTCGAGGCCAGGACCCAGGCTTTACCCGGCAAGCCGTCGGGTCCCGGGGCGGTATTTTTGGCCTTCAGCCTGCCTACCGCCGCTCTCAGATCTACCCCGGTCACTTCAGGGGTGTCGTCGTCGTCGTCCGTGTGGTCCGCTTCGGGCACCGCAAGTGGCGGAGCCATAGACGGGGGAGTATGCTCCCCCCGTGAAGGGAACAGAGCGCTCACCACTTCCTCCACCAGCTGGGGTCGGAGACTCTGCGTCAGCGGGGGGGCCCAGGTGCGGAAATTATTCCGCACCATTCTGTAAGGGCGCCCCCATGGATCTCGGTCCAGAGTCTCGCAACATCTCCTCGCGGGCCGTATCCTTGGCCCGCTTGACAGCCTCTTGGAGGGTGGTCTTCGCCGCTCTGTACCCCTCGTACAGCTCCACCTCCGTGGCTTCCGCATCCGGAGGGCGGATGCGGAGCCTGCGGTGCCTGGTGTACCGATGTCGCGCGTCGACGCACGCCTTGCGTAGCGCCCCAACCTCCTGCGACCACCAGTACACCTGACGTCGGGCGCGTCCTCGCCGGACTCGGGGCATTGCCACGTCACAGATCTCGGACATGGCCTCCCGGAACCACTCCGCCTCATCGTCAATGTCAGCAGGCCTGTCCGGTGAAAACACCCAGGCCTGCACGATCGAGGCTTCCAGGAGAAGCTCCCGGTCCAGCTGCTTCAGCGCCCACCGTGGGTCCGCTACTACCTCATTCCTGTATTTTTTATTGATTACTTTCTATTTTATTTTATCTGAAAATGTGACATATTATAATGTAAAACTAATCTTTTGACATTAAATTAACTGAGATAATAATGACATTTAGGCTCATTGCAAATGACATAAATTGTAGTAAGTATGAGATTATAATGTGAAAATGATAATTTATTTATTTTATTTAGTTTATTAGAATGACATAATGTATAATAATAATTAATAATTTTTAAATTAATCTATATTAACAAATTATATGAATAATGATAGCATGTTAAATTAATTAAAACCTATCGCCTATACATTGCTGTGCCCTAGCAGGGTTCATTGTTTGGAACTATCATAATGTAACAACCTGTAAACAACATGAAATGCAATAAATGAATGATTATGATTATGATTCACATATACTACCATTGCTGGTGTAGAAAAATTAAATAAGCTAAGTGCATGCAAATCGTAGACATTACAATAAAAGTTATATTAAATACACAGATTAATTATTATTTTACAAGCTAACACTGATATATACTATATACAATTATATACAATATATAATAGGTAAAAATATTGAAAAAGGCAGGAGCTCATTGGGCATCAAAAAATTCGTCCGCAACACTGTCAATGGGATAAGTGCCCAAAAGGCTGGCAGCATTACCACGTTGGATGGCAATGCTGATTTTTTGGGCTAAAAATAGGCCAGCCTTCTGGTCACGTGAAGAGTCAACCAACCGCTTGGCGATGTCCCGAAAAATTCGATGAGCACTCGGACCCCAACGCCCTAGTGTTTCAACCCCAAACGGCTCAAACATATAGCTCCCAATAAGGTTGTTATATTTGCGCCGTTTGAGGTTTTCTGCTCCTGTAGCAGCCGCTCCAGCACAGCCCACCGTGCTAGGAAGATGGGATGGCACGAGGGTGTCAACACAGGTTGCATCCCACACCAAAGGCCTACCCAACTTCCAAGGCATTATGGTCATTCCATCGGGCCTCTTTCCATCGTCGCGTGCCAAGCCATTGGGTTCTAAAACAGCTGGCACCCCGGCGGAGACAAGAGCCCGATGATGTCGTTAATGCTGGCGTGCCTTGCCATCCGTCCAGCGCTCTTGCTGCAGGATAGGCCATGGTGTCCGAGGCAGTCGACTGCTTCACCGCATTGACAACGATGTGGAGCTCCGCAAGAAGCGCCCAGACGCAAACATGTAGAGAGCCGGAATGTGGTGTCACCCTGCATAGTGCCAATATTGGGTGACGGTAGCGCCTGAAGCCAGAGGCCCGACTCCCATGCACCCACAGCCAGCAGGCGGGCACGCTCAGCAGTATTGGTGGACGTATTAATAAGTTTATTCCGTACCAATCTGCAGAGCGGCTTATCCCACTGACTCTAGGAAGACGGGTTCTCGGGCTGAACCGTGTCCGGGCAAGCCACTTTCCAGGCGTTCACCACGTCGGTCAAGCATGGCACTTCAGAGTCAACCTGAGCAGGAACCAAGATTCGTGTGGTTAACTTTTCGGTGCTGTGGACCGAGGATAGGAACGCCGGTAGGCTTACACTAGAAATTTGCGGACGCCGAGCCCACCAAAACGAATGGGTAGTGTGGCTTGCAGCCACGCGGTCGTCCCAAGCCACATTAAAAATGGATGTAAGAGTGCTGCGAATAATATGATCGATTTTGTCCAAAAGGTGTGGATGCTTCCACAAAGAGAAAAAGCGGAGAAAATACATAAAATTTTGACCGAAACGACAGTATCTGATTAGGATGAATGCCGAATGTAAATTAATTTTAGAAAGTCTATCCGTAATATCGTTAAAATGTTTAATTTTTCCATCTACGAATGGTGAAAAACTGTCTTCTAAAATTGGGGAACCTAAGAGGTGCAAAGAACTTTTTACCAAAACTTTGATGTCAGGGGCTACTAAATTAAATTTCTGTATGGTCTCCTGTCGATTGTCTGTCAGTATTGTCACAAATGTAAATTTCACATTTTGAGTTGTTGAGGTCAAAGCCGATGGATTGGAATTGCTGCTTTAGGAATTGAAGATCTTTTAGAACGGTGTCTACGTCACTCCTAGTGTCCCGTCATCTAAATACCACACATTGAAATTTGAATTTAGTTTTTGTATTATGGGATGGATAGCCAAACTGAAAATAACTGGCCCGAGAGGATCACCTTGTTGGCATCCAACTGCAGATTCTAATACGTTCTCTTTATATAATAATTTTGATGTGTGCCTGTAATACTGCCACATAAAACCATAAATTTCTGGTAACTCCTTTTTTACTTCAGCCAACAAAGTATCCCTGTTGACAGGGTTGAAGGCGTTCTTAACGTCAACCTTGAGGATGACCTCAAATTTACCGTCATTTAAAAAACTAGATAGGGCATGTACGGCAGCCTCGCAGCCCCCTTTGGAACCAAAGCCAAGCTGTAGGGGCTGGAACTTGTTGGACAGAATGTCGCCGTATAATTTACAACATATTTTTGCTGCCGTACGCCTGTAGGTGCACCCAACGGCAATGGGAGGAATGCCGCCGTCCCTCTTGCGCAGGGCACATAAATTGGCCCCGTACAAAACATCGACGACGGCATCATTCACACTGCCGTTGAGCATCAGGTCAATTAAAGCCGCAAGCACCTTTAAAATCGACTCACCAGCTTCCCCGGCACCTGAGCTTAATAAATCTTTTAAATGCTGAGGAGTTAGGCCGTCGAGGAACCACTTTGGAAGGAGCTCACGGCTGCAATAAGCTGGGGGGCAGTGACATTAAAAGGCGTTGAATCCGAGTGTAGAGGGAGGGGGGGGGGGGTGCGTCGGGAAAGGTGAGACCATCCGCAGGCACGGGATGTTTACTCTCCAGGGCAGAAAGGGTTTCTGGAGAGTAGGGCGCCACCACATCACTACTAAAAAGTAGCCTGGCCGCTCCCCTGATATCACCTTCGCTTAATTTGGATTCCACATGTGAACATAACCCTTTTCCTGAAAGGTTATTGAAAACAGGTAATTTTGGATCCAAAATAAGAGTCGAATTGTTGCAATTGTCTTTAATTTGGGTTGTCAATGTTTTTTTAGTTGTCATATTTTTTTGGACATGCAAAATTCTATAAGGGAAGGTGAGTAGTTGCTCTTAGGCACTTTCTGAGTTCTCCTGGGTCGCACGACGGAAACATCAAGCCAAACTCAATGCAACAGACCGTCTCGCGCCCCGGGAACTCTCTTTAATACTAGGGTCGAATTTTTGAATTTTGCTAACGATTTCTACAAGGTTTGATCTCGAGTTGTTGATGTTGGGGATGTGGGTGGGGGCCACAATGGTACACTATGAGGTTTGTGAACCTTGCCATAGTGTAACCGAAGCCCCCGTTCGCCTTTAAAGAAGCGTGGCTGAGAGCAATGGGGACATCTCACCTGGACATCGAGTGATGTGGCAGGTTGACTGGCACTATTTCCGACGTCGTTACAGCCGGCATTTAGCATAAATATAAACTTACCCAAAAGAAAAACAACTATAAACACTTAACACAATAAACACTAAAATTATTAGTTACACAAACAAAGATCAAAAGAAAACGATATAAAATTGTCTCTCATGTCACTTGGTGACACGAGCTTGACGGCTGCGGCGCACTGCTGCAGACAGGCGCAGACAAACGTAGACGCACGGGCCTACGGCGTCGCGGCGCCGCGCTATCAGAGCTCAGCTCTCCAAAGAGGATGTTCAGATGTTGTTTATTGCTTCATTGAGAAACTTGTTTGTTCAACAACGTAAATAACGCAATTAATGTTGTAGAAAGTAAAAATCTTCGTTCCACCTACAATCGTCTTCTACGATGTCCTTCTCACCGCTCTGGTTTTATATTATATTTAAACAGGTTTAAAACAAAAGGTGGATAGAATACACCTGATTATGTGCGGCCAATCGGATTTTTTTAATGCAAGAATAATTTCTTTAATTTCTTCAATTTGGTTTTTGAATTTTGAATAAAGAAAAATATATATTATACCATTTTTCAATATGTGGTTTCGAATACAGTTTGTTTGAATTTTGACTATCGACAAAATATTGTATAATTATATTAAATTAATGTTATTGTTTTGAATTTATATAGGTATTTAATTTGATACAATAATATTGATTTGGATTAATTGAATAGGATTATTTGTAATGTCAAAATATTAATTATTTTATTAAACATAAAATACAAAACAAGACAAGACAAAAAAAAAAAAAATTTGCACATCAAAAATTGAAGTTCTAATGTTGAAATATTAATTATAATGTCAAAATACTAATAGCATAGAATATTAATTACAATGTCAAAAAGCATGATTTAAAAATTCATTAACGGAACAAAAACATGTCTAAGAGCCAAGTAAACATTTTACATTTGAATTTATTAATTGGTAACATTCTCTAGCCAGATGGAAATTTATTATACATTTTTACTGTCATAGAACTGGTATTTCGACTGTATAGTTGCAATCTCTGAGGATTTGAATGTTTTTAATGTGTCTTACCCCTTGGTAAGGCACATTAAAAACATTCGAATATTACTTCAATTTTACACTATAGGTACCTACCCCTTGGTACCTATAGTGTTACCCAGAAACTGGTTTTGGTGGTCAGAAAGGCAGTCGCCCCATGTTACTGGAAACCGACCCCAACATAGTTGGTAAATGGCTAGGGAGTTGATGACGATGAATTATTATATGTGTTTGTTGTTACAGAACATGATACTCTTCTTAGTATGGGTGGCGGTGCTGCTCGCCGTGCTGGTGGTATACTTCAAGCAGATCTACTCCAGGTTAAGTCGCTATGGCGTCAAGCACTTCAAGCCCATCCCACTGTTGGGCAACATGTTCCGGGTCTTGTTTCGTATGGATCACATTTCTGATAATGTTCTGATGCTGTATAACGGTTTTCCTGAAGAAAGGTAACTTAATTTAAAGTTTTGAATGAAAAATACTTTAGGGCCCGACAGTGATCCGAAAGTGATCAGTGGTCCTGACGTATGACTGTCTAACGACTCGTCGAGACGAGTCGTTAGACAGTCATACGTCAGTGCTTAAAAAAATAATTTGCTGTATTAAACATTTCATCATCATCAAACCGAGTGAGCGGAGGCCTCTCTTTACTTGTGCCAATTTCCACACTCCCTGGCCAGCCTCACCCTGTATCGACTTGCGATGGTAACAATCTCATCCTGATCTTGAACGCCATTTGGTTATAAACTTTTTATTTCTTACTTAGGTTTGTGGGAAGCTTTGAATTCATGAAGGAGGTGATTATGATTCGCGACATCGAGCTGGTGAAGAAGATTGCTGTCAAAGACTTCGAGCACTTTCTTGATCACCGCGCTTTCTTCAGATCCGGTGGATCGTACTTCAGCAGGAGCTTGATAGCTTTGGAAGGTACGTAGACAAATAAAATAATAAATGACGTTTCTTGAAATAAAATCGAATACTTCTATAGCATTTGATTTGACCTGATGGTCAAATCAAAGACTAATAATTACCCCAGCCAAAAGGAACCCCAATGCCAAAAAGGCAAAGATTCTTTTGGCATTATTTTAAAATATTGTTGCTCTAGAAAAATATTCCAAAGTTCCATTTAAAGAAATACATATTTCCGTCTCACACAGGACAAGAATGGAAAGACATGCGTTCCACACTGAGTCCAGCGTTCACAAGCTCCAAGATACGGCTGATGGTGCCTTTCATGGTGGAGGTCGGCGACCAGATGATACGCTCGCTTCAGAAAAAGATCAAAGAATCCAAAAGTAAGTAATTTTTTAAATACTTGTTTTTCTGCTGGCTTCAGAACTGACTATTGAAAATGCGTATCACCATTTTGAAGAATTTAAAACTACATTTTTAATCCATTTAAAACTATAATTCTTTAGCTGGCTACATAGACGTGGACTGTAAAGACCTGACGACTCGGTATGCCAACGACGTGATCGCCACCTGTGCCTTCGGTCTGAAGGTAGACTCTCATAACGACGTGGACAATGAGTTCTACGCAATGGGCAAGAAGTCATTCACCTTTGATTACCGTCAGATGCTTATGTTCATCGCACTTGTAACCATTCCATCAGCCGTGTCTAAGGTAAGTTCACTTGAGTTGGCTGTAATTATTCAAGTAAAACGTTCTCTAAAGTAAACGATCTTGCTCTAACCCAAATTACGCAAACTTCCACAACTATTCATCATTCTTTGTCCAAGTGGTATTATTCTACATGAATTTAGTTATACCGGCTAACTTCTTTTACCGTTTGGACAAAAACAGGGCATAGGTAATAGGTGAATAGAGTAGAAGTCAGATTTTTTTTTTCTCAATAAACATGTAATCCTTTGATTGAAACCGGCCGATGGCGTCAATCTAAGGATTGAATGTCGTTACGAATTTATTAGGGTATTCAGTACACTTACACTAGAAGTATATGTACCTATATATTACCCAAATAACAAGCTTTGAATATCAGAATTGTTACTAGTTAGTTTACTGTGTGTGAAAGTTATTATTGAATATGGTTTGTAGGGAAAGGGTTTTATGAAGTAAAGCACAGATAGACAAGGCTAAACATTTATTTAAATTTAGGCTTGTCAGTAATTAATCAGAAAACTATTCGTCCGTTCGCAAAACTAGGTCATCATGGAGAAAAAGGACAAGAAACTTCATGGAAACAGTATTAAAGTATTCTATCAATACATTTCTTACTTTGTCATATAGTTATCTAGTTATCTTTAAAAATAATTAATTCTATCTCTTCGACAACGGTCCGAGAGAATTCAAAGTAATAGCAACATAATAATGTTGCGCGCCGCAATTAATACCTGATACATGGTGACATTTAGTTACCACTAGCGTCATCTAGTTTCGAATAGCAGAACTAATAGTCCCTAGCGCCATCTATTATTGAATGGCTGAACTAATAGAGTCACTGGCGCCATCTATTATCGAGTAGAGATGTCGGTGCTGGAACTTACTAGAACTGTCGACATCTAGTCAGTTGGGGCCGGTATGTGTTCGAACATTCTAGATGTTTCTACAATAGAAGGTTCTGGAATTATCTGCGGCACTATATAAGGTCGGGACTAGCCGCGACCAATCAGACCAGCCCAACCCTTCATTGATGAAGAGCCAGCTCGCGTCGTAGCTGAGCTAATAAATGTAAATTCACGACCGTTACCTCTGAGTTTGTTTCGGCCTTTCTTCTCAGAGATAGTCCTAGGAAACGCCGTGCTCATCAAAGCACTAAAAATATCATTTCGATCCAGCCTGTCCCTTTGCTGCCCTCACCCAGCGACGCCCTAAGCCGAGGTTCGTACCCCACAGGGGGTGCCCTTAGCGTGCAGTCGCCTAGTTTTAATTAGTTTTAGCCCTGGCTGGAGGCTTTAAGATTTCTTAAGGCAACCACAGGATAGTCCGGTTAAGTAGTCACGACCTGTCAAGGTCAACTACGAGATGCCATTTATATAAAAAAAAAAAAAAAAAAAGCGACTAATCAGACTTGGTTCTGCGATAGAAGCGAATACATCGAAAGCGATCTTCAAGTGCGACTTAAGAGCGATTGTGTTTTATAAATAATGTGTTTGAGTTGTTATTAGTGTTGTTTAATAAAAGTGTAACTTTTGGTAATTTTTATCGGCAGTTTTTATTGTCACGAACCCGAAGCTCGTAACAATAACAATAGCTAGGAATATTGGCCATAATATGACTTACACAACAACATATTCATAATAAGCAATAATTAAGGTATAATATCCAATTACTTAACTTACGTGATATCTGGCCGATCTATTCCACATAACAACGGCACTAGAACTCTCCAACTGAACATCTACCAAGCAACTGCCTTTTTCTTTTTTACACTTCCAACGTCTTTTACGTCAAGCATCTACCGCCATTTTGAACCAATCACAGGTCATCATATATTTTGGCTTAATATCTTCTAACACAGGTAATAATAAACAAATCTTATGTAGTGAAACCGTTATAAAACATTATAAGGTAATTAATCAATTTAATAGGAGTTGATTCGTAATTCTTAGACATCATCAAAAAGTATATCAACATCAACTGACAGTATTGTGCCAATCGTTTGAAACAACCTATTATATTGAAATAGCAATATAAAATCTAAGATATGCCATTGCAGATGCCATTATCCAACAAACAATATTCTAATATTATAATTATATGAAAATGAAATATCTAATAAATTCATAAATAATTTCCGCGCGTGTGTCATCGCATGTGTGTCGAGTGTCATAAGAAGAGTTTTTATAATATTTGTCGATTTTTTTGTTTTAGTATGAAAATTTACTTCAAATAAGTATTATAGACAGGTTATAAGTATTTATTGACATGTTAATTTCATTATAGGTTTTTTTTATTAAAAATGAAGCAATGACAGATACATTAATTATGTGATAGATACATGGTACTCACATAATTTACAAACATTATAAATAACGAATTTAACTATATTTTACAAAATATTAAAAAGTAATAAGTCAGTATGTGAGTTAAAGTAATCAAAGAATGTAAATCAATGTTATAAACATAATATATATAATACATATAAAATAATATATAATACAATTATATTAGCGATCAGTTTGATTTTGTCTAGCATTACTACTACGGGTCTCGTGCAATCATCCATTGTAACTGTGACTTTGACCTTGGGATCATAAGAGTCTGATGTTAAACAAAAAAAAGCAACGCCGTTGCAGACCCAGGCGAAGATGGCGAGACCAAGTTGACTACTTTATGAGGGAGTGCAGTTATTCCGTTTATCCACGTTAAAAAAATCTACCCTAAGGTACACAGAATACGTGGAATCTCATGTCCGAGAATCCTCCCTAAGCCTATAAATTCCGTTTATCTGACGACGCCTAGGGTAGATTCTTGGACATGCGCTTCCGTATCTACCTTAAAGTGGATTTTTTGCGGTAGATACACGGTATGACACAGATAGTGGACCATAATTATGTTTAGTTTACTTAATATTTATGTTTATGTTTTTTTTACTGTTCATTTTCAGTTTTTAAAGCTGGATGCCTTTTCCAAAGCATCGAATGAATTCTTTAGAAAGTTAGTTCTAGGAACAATGGAAGATCGCGAGTTGCGGAAAATCATAAGACCTGATATGATTCACTTGCTTATGGAAGCAAAGAAAGGTACGGTCTACTCATTGTATCTATTTGAGCAAATGCTGAAAATTCAGTACAAATTAGAAACGAATAATACAAATCTATAAGTACCTTTCCAAAACTCTATAAATAAATTCATATGCAATTCCAGGTAAACTGACCCATGAAGACATCAAGTCTAATAATGAAGCTGCAGGATTCGCGACAGTTGACGAATCTTCCGTTGGACAAAAAGAAATTAATAGAGGTGTGTGTTTTTATAAAACTGCAAACAAAGAAAACTTGGCTATTTGATTGTCAAAGAAATAAGTAACAACCAAAAATTACATACACATAATAGTTGTAGAGTAATACGACGAACTGGATTCCTGTAACAGAACAGGTTACGAGGCAAAATCAGACCTCGGGATAAACTTTCTGATAAAGAGCAAATTTTCTAATAATAATTTCGTTTTACTTTTAGCGTGGACTGATGACGACCTCATTGCTCAAGCAATGCTGTTCTTCTTAGCTGGTTTTGAAGTGGTCTCAGCTGGCATGTCGTTCCTGCTCTACGAACTGGCGCTGAACCCTGACATCCAGGAGCGACTGGCACAAGAGATCAAGGAGACTGACGCTAAGAACGGCGGCAAGTTTGACTTCAACTCTATTCAGAATATGCCATATATGGATATGGTTGTATCTGGTAAGATGTTGATGGTTTTTAAATCAAAACTATTGTGGTGAATAAATTCTGCATGATTGAATTTTTTGTTGAAAGATTACTACGACTGTTTATTACTATTCTCTGTTTTATAGCTAATTATTTTGTTTTGCAGAGGTTTTGCGACTGTGGCCGCCTGCTTTAGCTCTAGACAGAGTTTGCACTAAGGATTACAATTTGGGAAAACATAATGAAAAGGCTGAAAAAGACTTTATTGTAAGTAATTTTTTTTTTCAGACTGAAAAATGACAAGCTTTTTCTAACGGCGGGTTTAAAAAAACTCTTAACCTTCTTGCAGGTTCGCAAAGGATCAGGTATCTCGATACCAGTGTTTGCTATCCACCGTGACCCTCAGTTATTCCCTAACCCTGATAAATTTGACCCAGAGCGCTTCTCTGAAGAAAACAAGCAAAATATCCAGACATTCGCTTATATGCCCTTCGGTGTTGGACCTAGAAACTGTATTGGTGAGTAAATATGTATACTTATAATTTAACTAAATCAAAAATAATAATGATGGACGAGAGAAGTAAGGAAAAATAAATTCAGTGAGGGATGATGCGAATGAAATGGCAGTGAATGATATGTTAACGAATGATAAAGAAGAAAATAAATAGCAGCATTCGCACAAGACAAGAGAAGATGAAATTAAATAGTTGTTTTTGCTTTAAGACCTATAATATCCTGAGGACACGGTGGAGCATACGGTGCAGGTCCCAGCCACCGTAGGCGCGGGCCTGCGGGCTGTGAGTAATGGGTAGCTCACCGTCCGATCAGGATCAGGCCCGTGCCGGACGGCGCGTATGTGTTCCACGCACGCCTCAAAGAGATGTCAGCATAAATGACGGGGCCCGATAGGACCGAAGCCTGCCAGGGTAGCGGGATCATCCGAAAGGGTTACCGCTGCCCTGGAACATAAAGGGCTAAGGAACGAACACGGGTGGGTTTTAGTCAGTAAGAGTCTGACACTCCCTTCCGCTCCACCCAGAGTGGGACGGGTCATTTGATGATTTCCCATCCACAAAAAAAAAAAAAGAAAGACCTATAATATCCTTAAGGTGCGTTATAAACCTTAACTATCATAATTATTTTCTCAGGGTCAAGATTTGCTCTCTGTGAGATCAAGGTGATGGCGTACCAAATCCTCCAGCATATGGAAATCTCGCCTAACGACAAGACCTGCATCCCTGCCAAGCTTTGTAAAAATACTTTTAACATGAGGCTAGAAGGTGGACATTGGCACAGATTTAGACCAAGGAAGTAGACAAGACAATGAGGCTGATGATTTAAAATGTTCAGAGATTAATTTGTGACTTATTTTGTGTTATACGAGTATAAAATAGTGTGTACTAGTAAAGATGTTGTTACAGCTGCGACGCGATGTATTTATTTCGTGACTGATTTAGTAATGTCCTAAAAACAACGTGGAAGTAATGGGTGTAAAAAGACACATCACCAAGCCGAGACATGCCTTATCTGGGAAATGATTTAAAATCCTGGTTATAAACCATTTATGTGCTAAATTTCATCCAAATCCGTTCAGTAGTTTTGGCGTGAAAGAGTAACTAATATCCATCCATACAAACTTTCGCGTTTATAATATTAGTATGATAGTGAGCTAAGTTATTGTGATACATAAACATTACAAAACTTTAAGACCCCATTTCCTTTAGAGAACGAAAATATTGTGCAGCACAATATTTTGTAGGAGATGAATTGCGCGCTACAGCAAACAATGGTTTTTCACGCAGAAAATATAAGTCAATTCCCAGAAATGATTTCTGTTCATTGTTATTTAATTCTTGACAGAATGTGTAGATTTCGGCTTCGTGATGGATCTTTGTACACCAATAAAAAAAACATGAATATCTCGATCACTTTAAGGCCGCGTCCTAATAGAAAGCGATCATCGCGCAAGTTTGCGATCGTCGCGTTCATTTGTCACTTTTTGTTAACAAAAAGTGACATAATTATGAGGCTGCTAACATGGCACATAATTTATTGCCAACTTAATTTTAAGTTTAATGTCTAGTTGTTTTCGTAAGTGCTTACGAATGTATCAGCCTTATTGGAAAAATTGTTCGCGTGTTCGCGGTTTGCATGTTTAGGATGCATGTGATTTGCAAAAGTCTAAAATATACTTCATGCGAATGCTCTTTCAACTTTTCCTCAAACAATACACTGAATAACTTTGAACCCCTAAAAGAACATCAAATATTTAGAAGAAAATACCCTAAGGAAATACTGACAGTCCGGGAAGTGACAAGTTTTTTTTTTAATAGGGCACAGTTATTTTTTTTTATGGATCTTGTTGTTTTTTTTTTCTTCATCTGAATACTGAAGAATACCAGATCAGATTTAGGAGAAACCATTTCGAGGGTTTTCGAGTGAGGAATATTTTTTTAGTTTGGTATTTAAAAAAAATTAGGTTTGGCCAAATCGATTTTCCTCGCGTAAGGAAATTATGTACCTAACACGTAATTTCGCCATCTATGATCGTTGAAGAACCTTTTGACAGCAAGCTAACGGCAGTGTTGCACTTTTCTCTTTAGGCCACGAGATGCCGCTGTCTACCGGTGTCAAAACGGATAATGCCAAGTACATGGAAAAATTACGGCCCAGCATAGACAGAGTTAATTATATAAAAAAAATAACAACAAGTATGAAATTGCCGATTTGTACTGAAAAATTGAAATTCGTTTTTTTTTTTAATTTAACATATTTATTTAATCAAAATAATTACCATTATTTTCTATACATTGCTGCCATCTAATAGGAAGGTCACGTATGCCTTTGCGATAGAACTCTCGTGATCTAGATTCGACAAACTGTGTGAAAGCATTTTGTACTGCCTCCTGAGAAGAAAACTTTTTATCACGCAGAAAATTGTCCAAATCATGAAAAAAATGGTAGTCCGTTGGAGCAAGGTCTGGCGAATACGGAGGATGACGAATGGTTTCTAATTGCAGTTCCTGTAGAGTTAAAACGGTTTCTCGTGCTGTATGAGGTCTCGCGTTGTCATGGAGCAATAATGGTGAAGATCAATTCATGAGTCGGGGCTGTTTCACAGCTAGTTTTGGTATCATTGTTCGGAGTTGGCACAGCAGACATCGGCCGTTATTGTTTGACTAGATCGAAGAAAGCTATAGTGAATAACACCATGCTGAGATCACCAAACAGTTACCATAACCTTTTCATTTGGTAAGCTTTGCTTTAGGACACTGGTGCGGCGTTTGACCTGGGGTCAGCCATTGCATTTTTCGCTTACGGTTATCGTAAAGAATCCACTTTTCATCACAAGTCACAATTCGATCCAATATTCCTTCATTTCTGTATCGATTCAACAAGGCAACACAAGTTTCAACACGCGTTTCGTTCTGCAGATCAGTCAAATCATGAGGCACCCATTTCTCATATTTTTTTATTTTATTGATTTGACGCAAATGAGTCAATATTGTTGGTAAGGTAACGTTAAGCCATTCCGCTAATTCCTGGGTAGTTTGGCTCGGATCGGCTTCCGCCATCTCTTTCAATTCATTGTTATTCACCTGTGTGGGTGGTCTTCCACGTAGTTCGTTCTTCAAATCAAAGTTTCCATCACCAAAGCGTTTAAACCAAAATCGCACGGTGCATTCATTAGCAGTCCCCTCCCCTCTTATTCAAAATTAACTCGAATTTTCGAAGTATCCATCTTTCTTGTCTAAGCTGAATAAAAAAAACAACTGAAAGTCGATAATCGAATGTTGCACATTTTTTAAAAGAAGAACTTCTTATGTACCATGTAAAAAAAGTTTCACTAAAAAATCTCAAACCATGAAGGTTCTATGTCAATTCGAAGTACCTATTACAATAAAACGGCAATTTCATACTTTAACCCCTAATAAATCTAAAATCCCTAACTGCTTTCGTTACTTTGTGAAAGTTTGCAGGAAATATTTAAATTTAAAAGATTATTATACTGATACAGGTATTCGCGGGAAGATATTTATGTTGTATATTTATGTTTTGGAAATAAGATGGTAGTTGGGACAATTTAATTGTAAAAATTACTATGATTTCACTAGTATTCTAGAATATAAAATTATTGAAACTAATATTTTAAGCGAACTGAATAATAACTACGAGGGGCGTTCAATGTATTCATGGTATCAGGGCGATTTACTAATTATGTGGGTAATTTGACTAACTAATTAATCAATTACATTATCTAAGGGTATAAAGGTAAAATTTCATGTAGTTGTGATCATTAGTTTGCTAGTTATCCTTAGTCAATTACAACTGGAATGGCTAAGGTGACTTACGACGTGAAATCGAGCACCGCGCTGTTTTTAAATTCTTTACCAAACAAGGAAATAGTATACAAAATATTCAAGAAGAGATGGTGGCTATTTACCAAGATTCTGCACCTTCGTTATCTACGGTTCAAAAGTGGTCAAGTTAATTTAAAAGGGGTGTCGTCTTCAATACTCTTTCAGTATTGAAGACGACACTTACTTGGGCGGTCCGGTTATTGCCTCTACGGCAGAAAACGTGAAAAAAGTTGAGAAGCTTATAGTGGAGGATGCCCGAATGAAGACAAAATGGTGGGTTCCCGCATTGTCGAGGCGGGGGGGCTCAGTAGCCGTGGCTAGAGGAACCCGAGGAGGGCCCGCTCGTCAGGGCTTTGCCAGTAAGCCGACGACGTAGCGGCCAACAAGTAGGTTGCGGTGCCGCTTGGGCGACATCGCAACTGAGGCGGGCCGCTATGTCGTATGGGAGGCATCACGTCTGCGGAGTTTCACTAGCTACCTTAATTGGAGCAAGTATTTTTTAATTGAGTAAAAACATAGCGTTTATTCGTTCACTCGTTCACATGTCTACAACCCAATTAATTTATGGGCAGAGCATGTCTTTTTTTACCATACATCTCTATTAGCCGTTATATCAGTAGTTACCTCCTTTCTAGCCATAATTATAATCTTTTACAAAATCCAGTCATCGTCATCATCTTTAATAATACCAGCAATTGAGACAACTACTGACCAATGCCTGATTCATTACGTTAATGTTGTTAATGAATGGACTATGACCAGAGACGAGCGGCTAACCTTGGCACTGACAAAAACAACACACGCATGTACTTAAAAAAATTAGATAATAAGAGTAAATTGTTCTGGAATTGTTTGGTAACATTCAGTCCTGAGATTAATATGGATAAGTATTTGTGACAAAGAAGCTATTTAGTGGATAATAAAGATACTGGAGAAGCCGAAACTACGTTAACGATCATTAAGCCACTAATAAACTAATGAGATACTAAGTTCGGTGTGCATGATAAATAAACTGTACTGACAGACAATTCATATGATCGTATTGCTGATGCTGTTTCTATGTATGTTGAATTTCAAGCATAGAAACAGCATAACCCTCTTCTATTTAAACTCAAATGATTTGCAAATGGTTAACGAGATAGCAGTAGCCATAACCACATAATCTACATACTGCAAATATGAGTCTAAAAGAGTATAGTAGAAATTAAGTTTTATCCCCGTTTTTTAATAAGACACAACAAATTAGAACCGTGCATCTAACACAAGTTTCTTTATAAATATGGTTTATAATGAAGATAAAAAGGAACCTATGATTCTTGTTGTTTCAGATCATGATACTACTGCTAGTGTGGGTGGCGGTGCTACTCGCCGTACTGGTCTTATACGTACGGCAATTCTACTCCAGGTTTAGTTACTATGGTATCAAGCATTTTAAACCCGTCCCATTGTTGGTTACATGTTTAGGATCCTGTTTCGTATGGATCACTTCACTAAAGATATGACGAGGCTATACAACAGTTTTCCCGAAGAAAAGTAAGGAGTTATGGTTACTTAGTTTAGCGATTTGATTATTAACTTTTTTATACCACATCATGTAGGTTAAAGCTTCTTATAACTCATCGGATTTTTTTTTCAAAATATTGTGTTCAACAGATTTGTGGGAAGATTTGAATTCACCAATGAGATGGTAATGATTCGTGACATCGAACTAGTGAAGAAGATCACTGTCAAAGACTTTGAGCACTTCCTTGATCACTGCTCCATGTTTAGCACCAGTGAATCGTTCTTTTCTAAAAACATACACTCTCTAAAAGGTACGAACACAATTTGTGTAAAAAATACGGATTTCCAAGTATCTATTATAGAGGTATGAAGAACTGTAACAGTATGTTACTCTGCTTGCGCGATGCAGGATTTTGCGTGACGTCAGTGTGATGCGTAGTTCGCTTGTTCCGTTGTAGATGTCGCCACAGTATCTATCAATTCATTAGCATTTGATGCTAAATCAAAAGATTCTATTACTTCGCCATGCGCTAAAGATAAAAAGCAAGTGCTTTAGACCGATGATACCGAATCAATATAAAATTACCTCAGGTTTTATTAAAAATAATTCGACATAATGTTCTAGGATTAGATATTATAGCTAGGGGACATAGTCATGTTTCGGGTTCATTTAGAGTACTACATTTATAATCACCCACAGGTCAAGAATGGAAAGACATGCGTTCCACATTGAGTCCAGCGTTCACAAGTTCAAAGATGCGTGTGATGGTGCCTTTCATAGTGGAGGTTGGTGATCAGATGATAAGTTCGCTTCAGAAATCTGATCTGATCGGATCTGTATATTGGTTGCACGATGAGTTCTTTTTTAAACTAAATATAGTGAAAACAGAAGGGGTGTTATAAATAACTATTAAAGAATACATCTTGAACCAACATGAAAGTCTATTATGATGTAATTACGGTGCTTCAATAACTCAAAGATTAATGACAGCTTGCTACATAGATATAGACTGCAAGGACCAAACTACTCGCTACGCAACGACGTCATAGCCTCCTGCGCTTTCGGAATGAAGGCGGATTCTCATAACGACGTGGACAACGAGTTCTACGCCATGGGCAAAAAGTCATCCACCTTCAATTTCCGTGAGATGCTTCTGTTCTTCATTATTGGTAATGCGCCGAAAGAAGCTAAGGTAAGCTCTCGTTGTAATTATATTTCAATTGATCAGTTTCATCTGAAAATGTAATAATCAATTTTATTTTGAAGAATATTTAGTAACCAAAAATTTGTAGTGAATAAATACCTCCTTTTTTGTAACGAGAACCGCAATCAAAGTATTATTATGCATCTTTCATCTCGTACATTAGTCCTCTTAATCAAAAATAATGATAATTGAAGAGTTTTTTAGGTCTAGTGATAAAAACGGGAAATATACTCGTAAAACCCGAAACGACTCGTTATAAAAACTCGTTTAGCAAAACTATTTAAGATTACGAGACTAAAATAACGCTCTTGTATGGTGTTTTATTTTACAGGCTCTCAAGTTGGATTTCCTGTCGGAGGACGTGACGAGATTCTTCAGAAAGTTCGTTCTGGAAACTATGGCTGATCGCAAGATGCAGAGTATTATCAGACCCGCCATGATTCATTTGCTTATGGAAGCTAAGAAAGGTACATGCCAATTAAAAAAGTGATTGAATCTCAGAATTTTAAATAAAAATCTTATAACGGTTAATCCCACTAATATTATAAACGTGAAAGCTTGTATGGACGGATGGATGTTTGTTACTCTTTCACACCAAAACTACTGAATGGATTTGGATGAAATTTGGCACACAGATGGTGGATTTTACTTTTTATCCCGATATTCCCACGGGATCGATATGTATGCGGGTGAAACCGCGGGGTGCAGCTAGTCTTTATATAATACTAGCTGATCGACAGACGTTTTCCTGTGTCCTAGAACTCGATCGCACCGGCCACCTACCGGGTCCAATTGTGAATCTGAACCATTCAAACACACAAAAAATTTAAACACAATCGGACCAGCCGTTTAGGAGGAGTTCAGAGACGTACACACGTACAGAAGAATTATAAATATTAAGATTAATATTATTACCGACAGACAATTCACCATAGAAAAATTTAATGCAATAGCCCCGCAAATACCAGATAGCACGGCATGCCAGCATCAATGATATCATCCGTCGTGCTCTTGTCACCTCCGGGGTGCCAGCTGCTTTAGAACCCAATGGCTTGGCACGCTACAATGGGAAGAGACCAGATGGAATGACTATAAGGCCTTGGAAGGTAGATAGGCCTTTGGTGTGGGATGCAACGTGTGTCGACACCCATCTTCCGAGCATGGTGGGCTGTGCTGGGGCGGCTGCTACAGGTGCGGAAAACTTCAAACGGCGTAAATACTCCAAAATAAACTGACCCATGAAGACAAGAGACAAGATGAGTCTAATGATAAAGCTGCTGGATTCGGGACAGTTGACGAATCATCTGTGTGGTGTGTGTGTGTGTGTGTGTTGTGGATCTGTGTGGAATGAACAAAATTAACAGAGGTGTGTATTTTGTAATGGCAATGGTTTAGTATAAGGGATAGGAAAAGGTCGATTGCTACAAAAATAGGCCAGGCTGAGTAGTGACCTCAAGGTTCAAAAGGTTAATGTGTCATAATTTCAGTTGTATGTGGTATTCCATAATTTTTTATCAATAGGTATTGTTTTTCTTCTTCGTCCACTAGCACGACTGTATGTTAGATCTTGTTTCCCCAAATTGAATCCCCATTTTGAATGACATTAAAATCTCGGTACATCAAGAACTGTTAGTAAAACACCAACTTTTTTTGCATGCCAAGGTGACGGTTGCCGGTTGCCGGCTGTAAACACAAATTACTACCTCTTTATTAGTATAGAGTTACATGAAGTAGGTAACTGAATACCTGTTTTAGAACTAAGCTAGCGTGGCAGGTTCTGGCTTTGGTGGAATCGTATGATCAAGAACGCTAAAGGTTAAAATAGTGCTCTTTCTGAAGAAACTTGTCTGAGGACATACTCTGTCATAATTTGTCCATTTCTGGAGTGTTGCTGTTTTCCGCTCTGCTGGGTATGGGTGTAATTAAGATGCATGAGAATTGTCAGCATTGTCTCTGGGATGGCAACGCGCCTGCATTGACATGAGCATTGCAGATGCTTCAATCCATAGACGGTGGTGTCCCTTTACTATCAGGGCCATATACCACTAAACTTTACAATTATATAAAAACGGGGTAGGAAATAATCATAGGGTATCAAAAAATTCGTCCGCATCGCTGTCAACAGGAAAAGTGCCCAAACGGCTGGCAGCATTGCCACGTTGTATGGATATGCTGACTCTTCGGCCAAAAAATAGGCCAGCCGTCTGGTCACGTGAAGAGTCGACCTACCGCTTGGCAATGTCTCGAAATACTATGTGTATTTCAAACACCAAACGGCTCGAACGTACAAAGAGATTTATTCTTTGGCCAAAAAAGGTGGCCTTTTTGAGGCCAAAGCATCAATCTCTTTAATATATATAGTATATATAAGTATTACTAGTATTACATTTTCATTTGTTTACTTTTTTGAACCATAAAAATGTCCAGTTCTAGCGACATTAGCAGTGAAGAAGAGGATATAGTACTTAGGCAGCCTAGGACGTACAGAGAACGTATATATCTCGTGGATCCCGGAGTTTGCTTTTTCTAATCACTACTACATTTTGCTCTCAGTGTGGACTGACGACGACCTCATCGCTCAAGCAATGCTGTTCTTCATTGCTGGCTTCGAAACGGTCTCATCAGGTATGTCGTTCCTGCTCTACGAACTAGCGCTGAACCCTGACGTCCAGGAGCGACTGGCACAAGAGATCAAGGAGACTGACGCTAAGAACGGCGGCAAGTTTGACTTTAACTCTATTCAGAATATGGCCATATATGGATATGGTTGTATTTGGTAAGATTTTGATGTTTTCAAATTAAAAAGTGCTTTGTAAAAATACGTTAATCTAATTTATAGCCAATGTTTTGGTTTTGCAGAGCTTTTACGACTGTGGCCGCCTGGTATTGCTCTGGACAGGGTTTGCACTAAAGATTACAATCTAAGACAACCAAACGACAAAGCTGAAAAAGATTTTATTGTAGGTCAACAATTATACTTATTTATATATTATATTTAAAAAAAAAAAGTAAACAATTATTAGAATCTAGAAACTACAGAGTATTCAAAATCTTATTTTATTTTTGCAGATCCACAAAGGTACAAGTGTCATGGTACCAATGTTTTGTCTCCACCGAGACCCGCAGTTCTTCCCTAACCCTGATAAATTCGACCCAGAGCGCTTCTCTGAAGAAAACAAGCATAATTTCCAGTCGTTCGTTTACATGCCCTTCGGTGTTGGACCTAGAAACTGTATCGGTGAGTCCACAGTCACTGTTTATTATAATAATTATAAATCGAATAAAGAAGACTTCTTCTTCTTAGTATATCGATGGCAAAAAGTTAAAACATCTTTGGCCCAAAATTCAGCTGCGCGAACTCCGATCATTGATCGCCCAAAATTCAGCTACGCGAACTACGATCATTGATCGCCCAAAATTCAGCTGCGCGAACTCCGATCATTGATCGCAGCCACTATTAAGCTGATAACAATGCGAATAACTCAAAAACGCAATCATGTGTCTTCCACCTCCGTAACAGACAGGCGGGTCGTAGACTGAACATCTCATGGCAGGGCTTGGCATTAGGTACCAATTACTCACAGTGTTCACCCGAATATTACTCTGGACTGGTCACTTTCCTATAAAATAAAGAAGATTTCGAAAACGATGTTGGATGGAAGGGAAACGTAAACCCAAATATATTGGTAACGACTAACAGAGGAGATTGTAAAAGAAACGGTAGAATTTACTGCGTCTTCTCAAAACAACATTCTAAATACCAGAGCTAGGCAAGAAGAAAAATAAATCAAATCGTTATTGTTGTCAAAGTCAAAATCAAATGATTTATTTCAAATAGGCACACAAAAGGCACGTTTGAACGTCAATAATAAAATTAAAATTAAATTGATTCTAGTCGCCCCTTCCAAAAGGTAGTTTTCGTATGAAGAAGAATGGGCAAGAAACTCCACCATTACTCTTTTCAAATGTTTTCCAATATTTTGCATACATTAATTATATAATTATATGTGAAGACGATGCACCTAAAATAAAATCACTATACCACAATAGGTAAAAGAATTAAAATGGATTATTGAAAACATGACATATACCTAAATTAACTATGTGAAAGATACATGGTGCTCACATATACATATTATATTTGAGCACATATTTAATTTTTTCGTATATTTTTATTCTAAAAGTAGACGATTTTCATAAAAAAATAAATAAATAGTAAGAAGTCCGGGTGTGACTTTAAGTAATTACAGAATGTAAATCAATGTAAAAAAATAAATAAAAAAGTATACAATTTGTACATTAGCAACCAGTTTGATTTTGTCTAGACTCTAGAGAATGTCCTATGGAGCAGGACCAGCATATTTCCAAGCATTCTTATCTTGGATATAATCCTCTAATTTGTAATATCCTTGTTTACAAAGTGTAATTTTAATATAAGTTTAAAATTTTCTTTCATTTAATTGCAATATTTCACAAGGTATTTTGTTGTAACATTTAACACAGTACCCCATAAAAGATGTATGTACTTTAGATAATCTGAAAAAAGGTTGATCTAATTTATCTTTATTTCTAGTATTAAAATTATGTCTATCACTTATTTTATTAAAAAGATGTTGATTTTTTCTTACATACATAATATTTTCATAAATGGCAAGGAACCGTCATAATATTAACCCTTTTAAATAGTTCCCTAAAAGATTCGCGGCGACGTAGATTGTAAATGGCTCTGACAGCTCTCTTTTGCAAAATAAAAATGGATTCAATGTCAGCAGCCCGACCCCACAGTAAAATGCCATATGACATAATACTGTGGAAGTAACTAAAATAGACCAAGCGCGTGGTTTCTTCGTCTGTTAATTGTCTTATCTTTCTAACAGCATATGCGGCCGAGCTTAGCCGCCCCGCAATGGATGTTATATGAGGTCCCCATTGTAATTTCTCGTCTAGCGTGATTCCTAGGAAAACTGTCTGATTAACAAATTCTAATTTTTGGCCATTCAATACGATGTCACATTCGCTACTTCTAACATTAGGTAATTTAAATCTAATGCATTTTGTTTTTTTTTTCATTAAGTACTAAATTATTTACCGTAAACCAATCTTGGACCTGAAGAATAGAGTTATTCACGTTGTCAAGATTTTGTGACCGTCGGTCTATTTTAAAGATCAATGATCAATGTGTCATCTGCAAATAACACCATCTTCGGTTGATTTTGAAGTAATTGGGGTAAATCATTAAAATAAACCAAAAAGAGGAATGACCCAATATCGAACCTTGAGGAACGCCCATTGTCATTTTAGACCCAAATGAGTTTAAGCCGTTTACTTGGAATTTAACCTTTCTATCTTTCAGGTATGATCTTAACAAGTCAAGTGCTGTTTTCCTAATCCCATTGTGCTCGAGTTTCATCAGAAGTGTTTCATGGTTTATGCAATCGAACGCCTTAGAGAGGTCGCAAAAGATTCCAATAGCATCTTGTGCTTCTTCCCAGGCGTTGAAAATGTTTTTAATTAGAAGAACATGAACCCGTACCGGTGTTCATGAAAGATGTAATTTTTATTAAAGTGACGTAACATTTGATTGAGCATCAACTTTTCAAACACCTTACTGAGAACCGGCAGACTTGTTGGACTCCGTGTCTCGGAAAGCACGTTAAACCTAAAACTGGAAGCTGACCCCGACAGAAACGGGAAAAGGCTAGGCAGATTGATTTGATCGAACTCAATAGGTCCATTACATCGTGATAGTGATGATAATTGTTCGTACGCTCCAGTGCATGACTGACGTATACTAGCCATGATCATTATTTATCAGGGTCAAGATTCGTTCTCTGCGAGATGAAGGTGATGCCGTACCAGATACTCCAGCATATGGAGATTTCCCCTTATGAGAAGACGTGCATCCCTGCCAAACTTGACAATGAGACCTTTAACATCAGACTACAAGGAGGTCATCGGCTCAGGTTCAGAGCAAGAAAGTAGAAATAATAACGAATGTGAATTATTTATAGAAGGTTTTAAACCTTTTAAATCAAATCAAAGCACTCAATTTGTCAGTGGCACTACAAATTGGCATCCACAGGTACGTTTCAGGCGCTTTGCTTTGTGTAAATAATTTCATTAC
Source organism: Apamea epomidion (assembly GCA_947507525.1). NCBI lineage: Eukaryota > Metazoa > Arthropoda > Insecta > Lepidoptera > Noctuidae > Apamea > Apamea epomidion. Next base: position 1,094,280 of record OX382232.1, read on the forward strand.
CACTGCTCTCAAAACGATGAAGGAAAATATCGTGAGGAAATCGGCATGTCCTAGAAGAATGAATTGCACCGATCCCAGCGTGGTTTGACTAGACTCGATTAATCGAATGAACCCCAAGATTCGCACTAGCTCCTACAGCCTCATGTTCATGGTGCTACAGCCACCATTGCATATCAAGAAGTAGGGGGTTTGTAGGAAAGACGTGCCCGTAGGAAAGGATAGGATTTAAGAGCTTACCGGATATGCATCCTAGAGTAAGCATTGGACTAGTGGAGAGATGGGTAATAGTTGTCTATGGATGGGCATCTTTTAACGATGGCCAGGTGCTTTAGGTCAAGCTTCACCTGTGAATCTTTTGCCGGGATTTCAACTGCTTTCTCGGCTCTTTTCTATGTCCTTGCTCTGCTGTGTGAAATGTTGCTGTTTTCAATGTATTCGTCGTAAGCCTTGCTACTGTCAGCGTTTTACTGCCAGTGTTTTTGTAAATCTCACGAGCAGGTTTCATGATCATATTCCACCGTATCCCTCCAAAAATTGATTCTCTTGTCGAAGTTTCATGTTCTATTTTAAGTTGTCGTTCCATGTGTAAGTAGGTCGGTAGTGTATGCAGCAGGTGTAGTTCGTCGCGCCTATGAACACGTGCGAGTTTGCACATCCTGTGTGTCTTGATGCGTTTGGTTACTGTTTTTGCGCCTAAGATTTCATGCATTTGCTTTTGTCTTGATTTATTTCTAGCGTGGTTAATCAAGTCTCTCATGATAGTTCGCTCATATAGCGAGTAAATAAATTCTTTTACCTGCAAGCCGTTCTTCATCTAAGACCCTTTTAAGCGTAAATATGCGGTCGTCTGTTGATCTATTGTTTAAAAAGGCAGCTTGTTAGTTGCCCAACTCCATTATTCATTCGCATCTTTAGGGTTGTTGTTTTTGGTACCTGCTCCAGCCACATGTCAGGCGTTTCGTTCTATGACCAGGCTTTGTCCATGAAGGTACTCGTATTTGGTGACACACGTGACGGTTTCCTGTAATAAATGGGGTATCGCTTTGTAAAGCTCAGTTACCACTTGGTTAGTTCCGGGAGTTTTTGTTGTTCATAGTGTGTTAATGAGCTAGCCAATTGGGGTTGTTTGTTTGAGACTGGGGATTCATGGTTTGTCCTTGCTCTTCATAGTGTGTTGTACTGGTTAACTAAAGGTTTATTAGGTTGTGGTGTTTTGACGTTGGTTGTTTCGGTCTTGCATTCGAACTATCGGGTTGCTGTTGTAATGTTCTTCGTCGGTCGTGACCCAGGTATCATAATGCTGGTGTTTGTAGAGGATGAGTATGTTGCCGGGTACTGGTATTTGTGTGCACATGCACATTTAGATATAGCTCAGATGCGGCGATTAGGATATCCTCTCCTCCCTAGAGCGTCATGTTAAACTGTGTAGTTATGTATTTTGTTATACTTTGTTCCTGGAAGAGATTGCTGTTAGGGAGAAATTCTTGGAAGTCCTAGGCAAATTCTGTCGTCATCTCGATGCTCCAAAAACATATGAAGCGAGGTTTTTACGGACAGATACGTGGTCAAAAGTTAAACCCATATTTATATGGTGGGCTATCGGTTCGCCTCGAAAAAAGAGTTCCCGTCTTTTGTCATCGACACACTTATGCTTTTGTTTTTATGGTGTTACAAGAGCTTCTCGGCACATGTGCTTGGAACTGGGATGGATTTTGGAACCAATATGAAATTTATGAGCTTCGCTCTTTGTTTATCTTAAGGAATACTTCTTGTTAAGCAAACTTAAGAGTTCGGGGTAGTTTTTTGTTGCATTGAGAGGTTTTTTCTTGTTGCAGCGGGCGTGGGTATAGAAACTTGACATACAAGCTATAAAAAAGATAACTTGTTCAAGGCAGTTTTCGTAATTTAGTACAATGTTACAGTAAGAAAAGCGTGAAGTACGAAATCTAGAACGATACCGTATTTTATAGAATAATAGAGTGCTTATGCCACCCTACTAAATATAATATGAAGACATTGTCCTAAAGCTTAGCTATAGCTTAAAATGATGTTAATTCGCGCGTGGCTTCAAAAGTTCAAACAAACTGAAACCCAGCCGGATATCAACACGCACTGGGCCCGCGTGGTGGATTACAGCCCACTCCCTCTCGAAGAAAGGAGGCCTGTGTCCCAGCAGTGGGAACATTGTAGGCTGATTATGCTGATGCAATAGTAGACAGATTCCCCACACAACAAGTAATATTGATATTGATAATAGTATTGATTATCCTGAGTACCCCATCATATTCATAGTTTTTGTCAGTACTTGGTACCTACCACATAGACCATTATAATTATCAATTAACTGCATTTAAAATTCATTCATTTTCATCAATTCTAAAACCATACCCAAAAGCTAGTTTCACTAGAACCTCTCCTAACTTTAACATAGCGTTTATTTCACGTTGTACCCTTCCGCCGAACACAAATTCGCGGCTAGTGACAACTCATGTCGTGTCGCTGTCGCGCCGAACTGCTGTTGACTGCTGCGGGGAAAGAATTGAATGTGTCTGTGAATAGTCAGACGGACACTATAACGATGACAGACGTGTAAAAGCAGTCAGTGAATCAAATTATAAATGTTTTTGAACTTGCATTTCGGTCGAGAGTTTCACAAGAGCCTAATGAAAGTAAGTTTCTATGTTCTTCCAAATTTAATCAAAATAAGTGCTGTAGTTTATCTGTCAAAACGTATGTAGATAGCATTTGAAAACATTTTCACGATAAGCAATATTTTTTATAGGCAAACAATGCACTCCTAACTAGCTTTTGTCCCTTCCAATCACGGCATTCGTTAGAAGAATTAGGGTCATTCATGTAACGACTGTCTGGAAAACATCCAACAGCAGTAATACCATCAAATTATATAGTCATATTTCATGAACACACATTCTTACCAGCATCCCAACTACGAACCCTCAAAACTCACCAAGACGTCTTCCAAAGTCTCCGTAAACAAATTCTACACAATGGACCCTAAGAACGTCGTCAATAGGCATTAAGGGTCCGTTTATCGTGACCGGCACTATAGCCAAGTCCAATGAGCATACGTCACGAGACTCATTAGACGGAGGAACTTCGCCACCAAACTGCTACGCAATAGGTAGGTGCAGAAGGCCGACTCCATACTACGAGAGAAGCAAGCACGCATAGACACGCGTCTATGTATAGTTTGTCCCAAAAATATCTCATTAAAGTGTAAACAAACCCTGCTCAGGTTAAAATCTTACACAGTCAGTCACTAAAGGAATTAGGAACACTTTCATCTTTGTTTAGAAGGTTTTAAACATTTGAAAAATTGGCATCCGCTGGTACGTTTGCTGATCCATTTGTTTACATTTTCATCAAATACTTTTGAAACAGACTTTAAAAAGTAGTGAGGAAAGTTTTGAGCATGAATGTCGATGGCTATAAGAAACGGTGGATGCACTGTGTGAATGATGATATGGTTAGAAAGGGGAAGGACTCCCGAGATGACGACTAATGGAGAAGAATGGAAGAAGACATGTTGCGCCGATCGCAAATCTATACAGCGAGTGCAAGTATATTCGCGACTGGCATTCGTTGGAAATAGTTCGAGATCTTCGTAAGTATCTATGTGTGCGTGGGTCTGATTTTTCTCGTTTTATAGAGCCAACCTTCGTTCATATCTATTTTGTGGAATTTCACCATCAAACTGCCGAGATAAAGTTTGTATATCGCTCCACTGATTAAAGGCAAGTTATTTATTTCCTATTCTTTGTTTTGTAGATTGTTTATTTGTACGGGATTTTGGTGGATTAAGTACTTGCAGTTAGTAAGCAAATGGTAGTTTTCGTTAATGGTTTTATTGGGATTTTATTCCGTAGTTGCGCTTATTGTTCCGAGATTATTGTCCCTTAAATTCAGATTTTGTTTTTTCTATCTCTCTGTAACAATCTTAAACGTTTCTACTGCTGTAATACACCACCCTTCTCTGTGAGAGGAAGCGGGCAGCGATCCAGTCATATCTGTCATTTGTATGGTGTTCATAATAAAAAGTATTCTATTCTATTATATAACTTAGCATCACGTCTTGTTTCCCCAAAGGGTAATATAGCACAAGTTTGTTAAAACCAGATCTGTCCCCGGTCCTCCAACTATTCACAAACCTTAATAAATTCTTTGCGAAACTGGAAGATCCTAATGCCCTGCGATGTTTTAAAATCGGTAACTTTGGTATTAGCTCGGAAATCCGCGGAGGCACACAAACACAAAATAATAAAAGTGTAGGAACAACTTTGTGGGAACAGCCGGTTTACGATGCGAAACCTCAGCCACACACGGGAATGAAGAACTTCAAGCCTTTTGCATAGCACGAGACTGATTAACGAAAAGCCGTAGTTTGTCAGAAAAAATATATAGGAAAGCCCATTGTGGTAGGTAATTTGACCGAGAAACTTGTCTGCGTCAAAAACCTTGCGGTGTGCATTTTCAATTTCAAGGGGTGCCAAGTACGACTGCTGGGGAGTTTCCTAGCGAAAGCACTTGCAAGGGGTGAAGAGTGGGCGTTTCGGACAACTGTCTTATGTAATTTTGACGTTTGAAAAGTACTGATTCTCAGCTTAATTTGAATAAATGACGTATTCCACATTGGGTACGCTTAAATGGCACCGGAGTGAATGGAATAAATGGCATTTGATTTGACACTGCTGGTGAGTTGACTTGCAAGCGACTTGCGACTTCTGAGGCGAAATAATTCTAGCAAAAATGACAGCTAGAAGCCTGTATCACATAAATGGGTAGACCAGTACAATAGGCTATTTTCCTAAAAAAATCTAATTAGTCCGTCAGATAGATTATCAAAAAATATTGAATCTGTATTTTTTCTTTTGTCAATTATATAAAAAATGATGAAGATATCGCCCGTTAAAGTTCCACGTGACGTCACTTGCTTGCGACACTTTTGCAAGCAAGTAACGTCACGACCTCCACCCCACTCCCAAATTTTGACGCGCTTTATCTTTGTCATTTTTTGTTTGATTGACAAAAGAAAAAATACGTGTCCATTATTTAACGATAATAACTGATGGACTAAATATAATTATTTATTTTTTACCCAGGCAACTACCCTATTACAGCAGTACATCCAAATTACGACATTTTTATTATCAATCACATGTAGGTAATAAGCATGGGTAAACCGAAATCCCTAGAATTTGTAACTTACAACGCAGGCCTGTGGTCAGCAGTAGACTTTCATAGACTGGTGATGATGATAACGATGACGATGAAAGAAATAATATCAGCTTTCCACTTGTAAACATTTGGATGACATCAGAGGCGGTAGTTCATCATTACAACGCCGCGCCTGTATCAAAAGTCACAACACATGCTCCTGCAACTTCTTCCCCATATCCTCCAACTCCGCTAAGTCTGTAGCGCAGTTGATGGGAACTAATGTTGCAAAGCTTTTAGCCACACCCCCGCGGCCCCCGCGCCCCGCACCTGTCCTCATACAATGCCCCTCATTACACGTCGCGTAAACAACAAACGGTTGTTGGAAACTTCTGGAAAAATGTCTTGAAGACCTGGAGTTAACTAATTAGGTTAACGACTAACGACTAACGTGTTCTTGTCCGTTGGTAAGAAGGAACTATAAGTATATCAAAAGAGTAACGGTGAAGTTTTTTACCCAGTCTTCTCCATACGAAACTACCTTTTGGAAGAGGCGACTAGAATCAATTAAAGTTTCTGTAAATTTTGACGTTCGTTCGTTATTTCAAATAGGCACATAACGTATTTGAAATAAAGGATTTGACTTTGACTTTATGGGAAAAATTTACATTAGAATAAATATTTACCAATAACAGTAGCAATGGCTTTAATTTTCACAGTTCAACAACATTCATTGCGTTACATATTTACGTTATTGAGCAGACACATTTTTCGAACATATGAAGCAATGGATTAGCAATATCCTTCAAAATGATTCAGATTGAGATTGATTGTGTGTTACACGATTCGAGTGCTGGTCTTCGGTCAGTCTCATAAAACGATAAAAGAAAAAATGAGGATAAACAGGATAAGGGACGAAAATGGTCAGAATTACATTACATTTTTTATGCGGTAGAAAGTGTAGTCTATTGGAATTGTATCTTAAAGTTAGTGAGATATCTTTTAAATTGATCAATTTATCTTGTTATCCAGTAAATCAGTGATTACGATAGAGACTAGAATCACAGTATAAAGAGTAAAAAGATATTTATTACCCCTAGTATATGACTACACATAATCTGAACGGCGTTTTTATCTAACATTGATTATATTGAAAAACCAACGTCATAATAATTTCTACAGTTGATGCTTCATGCATCAACTGTAGAAATTATTATGACGTTGGTTGGATTTTTGTACATGCATAAGCTCTCGTATTCTTCTTCTCAATACTTTTGTAATCTTGTTATTATTAATCCCAAAGGTCAAATAAACTTATACCTACCATTCACTCTGAACAAGTGTGTATTGCAGACTACAGTGCTAATGAAAACTTGTCACCTTGCGATATATTTTGTGAAACTCTCACCGTGAAAACTTAGGTGAAGTGACTTTAAAGTGAGCTGTCAATAGTGTCAGTCTCAAGCATCTGGGGAAATGACAGCTCACTTCAACCTCACTTCACCTAAGTTATCACGGTGAGATTTGTCCAGAACAGGAAACACAAAAATGGTCATTTTACATAGTCATTTCTTTTTACGTAGCCTTATGAAGTCTGCCCACTACATCATCTGCCTACGCAAATGTCCTTTCTTATGTTCTAAGTTTAGCTACACGATTACCGACAAATGTTTGCACTAACTGGACTGGTGCACTCAAATTTGTATAGTGCTTTCCGCAAAAGACCATTTCAGACATCATTCTACATGGTCTTCACATGATCTGACCAAGATTATGTCTGGACTTTAAAAGAAACTGAGACCTCTGAGTTGGTTTCTGCCTTTCTTCTCAGTCCGACCTCATCTAGCTTATTATTTTTTTTATAATAGGACGTGTAAAATTATTCCGATATCTTATTTACAGAATAAATAATTTAATTTCATTACACCATACCATTCCATGACCGTGCTATGAACATATCAGGCACAAAAAGAAACATGACACAACGTATCATACCCGTGAATACCGGTTTGAGTGACCGCGTATTATCCGGATGTCATATCAGTACAGTTCTCTCGGTTGTAGTAGCTCGCTTGTCTTTTCACCCCTATTTAACCCATTTGCTCACCGTTTCGCCGCCTGAGCGCACCGGTTTGGCAACATCAAGTGCCATGCATGGCGTGTATCGACACCGGAAAAATATTTTCGCCGACAATTATTGACGCTCTGTGCATGGTACGCGACGGTGTTGGTCGTTGACGGAATGGTCTAGAGAGCATGGACTCATACTTTTCAAAACAAGGAATAAGTTTAAGCCTGACACGTTCCTATTCCTAGTACGGTCATGGTATGACACGGTGTAGTGAGCTCCATTAGAGTGTCGTCGACAGTACCTTATTAGGGACTGTCGACGACACTCTAATGGAGGTTTAATGGAGATTTAAACAACTAATAAGTAGTTTAAACAAACCAATTGTCAAATAACCATCTTTTTTATGTTCCAAAATGGGTATAATAGACGTAGGTAAGAAGGCTACCAGGCTCAAATGGGATTGGGCGGGTCACATCAGCCGCATGCACGATGACCGCTCGCCAAAAATCTCCACACAATGGGTGCCTGAAGATGAAAGGCGTCGCCGAGGTCGGCCTGGAAAGCGGTGGCGAAATAACCTGGACGCGTACCGCGAGGGCTGGTTCGAATATCACGCCTGAAGGGATAAACAGAGGTTCCGAGGATACCGCACGGTCTCCGCTGAGGCGGCGAGCCTCCTTGCCGGATTGCCGCCATGGGATCTGGAGGCCAAAGTCCTCGCCCACATATGGGAGTGGCGAGAGGAGGCAAAACGCCGGGGCGTTGCTCCGCTGCCGCGAGAAATCACGGCACAGCGGACAGAGCTCCGGCGGGATCTCATAGCGGCATGGAGAGTGCGATTGTCGCAACCCAGCGCTGGGCACGCCACAATTGCGGCGATAAGTCCCCTCTTTGAGGAGTGGCTAGAGAGGCGCCACGGCGCCCTCACCTTCCGCCTGACGCAGGTCCTCACCGGACACGGTTGTTTCGGGAGGTTCCTGTTCAGGATAAAGCGGGAGGAAACGCCAGGGTGTCACCACTGTGGGGATCGCCCGGAGGACACGGTGGAGCATACGGTGGAGGTCTGCCCGGCTTGGGCGGGACCCCGCCGTGTCCTCTTGGCGGCGATCGGCGGCGGCGACCTCTCGCGTCCGGCCCTCATACAGGCCATGGTCCGGAGCGAGAGTGAATGGGAGGCCGTCACCTCCTTCTGCGAAGCAGTTATGCTCGCGAAGGAGGAGGCGGAGCGTGCGAGGGAGAGGCAATCGCTGCACCCTCGCGCTCCTAGCCGCCGCAGGAGACGCCCTGGACGGGAGCCAACAGCCGACTCCCGGCCACCGTAGGCGCGGGCTTGCGGGCGGCGAGCTATGGGCAGCTCGCCGCCCGGTAAGGACCAGGCCCGGGTCGACGGCGCGTCGTGTTCCACGCGCGCCTCAAAGAGCTGTCAGCACGAACTGACGGGGTCCGTTAGGGCCGATGCCGCCGGGGCTGCGGGTTGTTCGAAAGAGATACCGTGGCCCCTGGCACAGGCAACTGAAGGAACACGGGTGGGTTTTAGTCAGTAAAGGTCTGACACTCCCTTCTGCTCCGCCCAGAGCGGGAGGAGTCATTTGATGATTTCCCACCCAGAAAAAAAAAAAAAAAAAAAAAAGGGATAAACAGAGGTGTGCAAAACACAAACATTTCGCCAGTTAAGTATCACCTGGTCGAAGGCATCTTTTACCAGAACCTTGTCGACACATAAAGCTATTATGTGTACTTTACATAAAGATAGTGATATTTTATAGGATCGTTTCAAAGTTAGCAACATACCTAATACTTATTAGTAACGTGTTATGACGGATTAGTGATGATGCAATAGATTGAATTCGCTAGGTCTCTTAAGTTTTTACTACAAAATAACTGGCTGTGAGTTTTTGTGCTGTTAGATACCGTTGCTGTTAAATTGTGTAACTTAACAGCTGGAGTAATAAACAATGCATAATGTCTTACAGAAAATGTTCAAGTTAAAAGAATATTAAAGTAAAAAGCACATTTCAATAACAAAACAATATTTAATAATTACCAAGATAATATTTAGTTACAAAAACGGAATATCGAGGTACTTAGCCCTTTGCAACTTCTACAATTGGCTTACCACCTTCAGTGAGCCAAGCTGTGCCACTGGGAGCCTTCTGGTAGATGTCCACTGCAGCGTTGCCGACTGATTCCACTTTCTGCCATGCTTGAGCCTTCAGGAACTGGCCAAACTCCGTATCCTGCCCCATGTCCCAGGCTGCAGGCTCCTCCGTCAACTTAGTTTCAGTAAATCCGGGACATATTGCCACTACTCTTACACCAGTCCTCTCGTAGTTGGCAACATGGCCCAAAGATTTTGTGAATCCTATAACTGCGAACTTTGAAGCTTGGTAAATCGGCAGGAACTGGTTAACTCTGTAGCCGTATATAGAAGAGAGGTTCATGATTGTACCTCCATTACCGCCTCTGTCTCTTCTCATGTGGTCCCAAAAGGCGAGTCCCCATTCCACAACCCCAGTGACGTTGATGTCGATGGTCTTCTTGAGCAAACGGTCGTTGAGTATTCCGGCGTTGTTGACTAGAACATCTACTTTGTAAGAGTCAAAAATCCTCTTCGAAACAGTAGCTATGTCTTTTGTGACATCACAGCGATGAAAAGCTGCTTTATTGTTACCGTGCTTGGCTGTTAGTTTCTTTACCGCTTCAGCTCCGAGTTTCTCGTTGATGTTGAGTAGGATGGTGATTTTGGCTCCCTTTTGAAGGAACCTGTCAGCAATTTCGTAGCCGATACCTTGGGATCCACCGGTGATCACGACAACTTTGTTTGTTAAGTCTCTCGCCATGTTGTTAGTTTGTTGGTTATACTTTAACGACTAACAGGTTTACAAACTGACCGGGGCATTTATAATGCATTGCAATCATTACACTGAATGCGATAATTCATGACAATCAAGTAATTAACTTGTTATCTACTTGAATTAAAAAAAAATTATATAAAAACCACTGATAGTCTATAGTAGTTGAACTAAGCTAGGTACAGTGTCGACCAAAAGTCCATAGGCAACCTCACAAAGCAAAAGCTTGACGTTTAATTTGACTGACGTCCTTCTAGTTTCAAGAAAATAAACACATTGCCGTCAACAAGTGATTGTAGTTCATATTTTCAACATTATAATATGAGTCAAAATGACCTAGTCGTTAAGCGCGTGCAGATAGATGCGTGAATCAGTGAGCCGTGTGTTCAAATCTCACGCAGTAGGTACTTCGACTTTTTGTAAGTTTTTACTCGATTGGAAGTAATGAGACACACAATATAATATGCTTTATCTTGTTCACTTTGTTCACACATTTCGTAAACTCCGAAAGGTAGATCATAGAAAACTAAATAAAGAATCCAGATTTCTGTGAGGTAGACATGAGTTTTATGAATAGTTAACTTGATCGGAATAAACGCTGTCATTTGGTTGTAGTTGTTGGTTAGTGACGTGTGATTTAATAGATAGCGGTATGGTATCTAATCTCAAAATGCAGGCAAATATTAATATTGAGGCGAGGGCGACTATTATTGCACTGCGAAATTTTACCTAATATTATTTGGTGACATATTGATTAATTCTTTTTATTGTTTTTTAAATCCATTATGAGGCCTAAAAGATAAATAATTAGTGTTCATTATTGGATTTTTAAATGCAGAGTTTTAATATTATATTGTTAGATTAAATAAATATTATTATTTATTATATAAAAATCACTTTAGTATTTTATTATAGCTGCCTAATATAAATTTTTTTTTTGTTATAGAGGAATACTGTAAGCCGCTGGATCAAAAGATATGAGGAAGAAGGTAGCCCTACTAGTCGACAGCGAAGTGGAAGGCCGTCACTTGCTCGCAGCGACGGCATATGGTGATCGAGTATGAAACAAATGGTTTCAGACCAACTAGACAGTTTGCGGTATTATTCGACACCTCATTGCAAACGGTTCGCCGTGCCCTCCACGCTGAAGGCTTGTATCACAAAAGATCAGCTAAAAAGCCGTTCTTGACAGAAAGCCATAAACAAGAACGATTATGTTTCGCACGGGATTATTTAGATTTTGACTGGAATACTACAATATTTTCAAATAAAAAGACCTGAAAATCTAGTTAAAAGGGTAGGCTTTATTTATGGCGCAAGGATAACACTCACTGGTGTGATAAGACGTAATCCCTAATACAGACTCAGGTCGAATTACAATTAATATGTGGGGATGGATGAGTGCAGCAGGGCCAGGAGAACTGGCTTTTATTCCTACACGCGCCAACAGTTCTACTTGTGTAGAAGGATTAGACGATGTCATGCTACCTACTGTGCGCAACATTTACCCAGCTGATGAGTTGACACAAATATCATTTGTCCAGGACAATTTATTGTCCTATTCACCGGGCGAGCACTGTGCGTGAGTGGTTTCACAATCACCCAGAGATAATTGTTGTTCCATGGCCAGCGCGATCACCCCATAGAAAATCTATGGGATTTGAAGGTGCAAAGGTGGGAGTCACGGGATGAGAGGTATATACCAATTAAAAGCCCTTTGCATGGAGGTGTGGGAAACTTTAAGAGGAATTGAAATATGTGGTAGTATTGTAGGGTCCCTGCGCAAACGTCTACTTGACTGTATTGAAAATAATGGGAGTTATACAAAATAATAATACCTATTTAGATGTTTTGGTTTTAATAATTAGACGGTGTAACTAAATATTTAGTAATACCTATCGATATATCCGTAATTATTTAATGATCCTAAATTGAAGTTTAGTTTCAATCTTCTTTTCGTCAAGAAAATGAACACTTAAGCTATAACCTCAACTGCCGGGGTAGCGGGATCGTCCGAAAGGGTTACCGCTGCCCTGGTACATAAAGGGCTAAGGAAGGAACACGGGTGGGTTTTAGTCAGTAAGAGTCTGACACTCCCTTCTGCTCCACCCAGAGCGGGAGGGGTCATTTGATGATTTCCCATCTTAAAAAAAAAAAAAAAACAAAAAAACCTCAATACATTCATTGTGACGTTACATAAAAAAAACATGTTCATAAAGTCTAAATCATATATTAGTTTTCAATAAACTCTGCTGCATACCGATACCTATAATAAGTGGGTAACAACAATTATATTTGTGTTATTAGAATATCCTTTCCTTCCACAATTAACTTAAATAACAACTATCATCATCTGCCTAGCCTTTTCCAACTATATTGGAGTCGGCTTCCAGTCTAACTGGATGTAGCCGAATACCAGTATTTTACATGAAGCGACTGCCTGTCTGACCTCCAACCCAGTTACCTACTAGGTAATATGTTACCCCTAGGTAATATGGTAAGACTGGTTGTCAGAGTTTCAGGCTTCTGACGACCCGTAACCGACGACTGTCAAAGATCCAAGAATGACAGCCGGTACCAACGGCTTATTATGCTGTATTCCTGTACGAGTCCCAATAAATACGTTTTCTTTCTTTCTTTCCGCGAAGCACGGGGGGTCTCGTAGAGTCAGGGCAGGTGACGTGGGAGGAAGTGACGTACAGTTGTCCATGTGAGAAGCAGCTCGTCCTGAAGACGACACCCGCAGCTTTCAGTAGTAATTTCCCATTGCTTGCGAAGTTTTTCGTTTTTAGTGAATTAATGAACGCCTGCGCTCCTTGCGAGGAGGTGATGCATACTAAGGAAGCTGCGGAAAGGAAAAGAGAGCATACCTCTCGTTCCACCCGCACCAGAAGAGCAGTCAGGTGTCGAAGGGCGCTTATCGATCTCCGGCCATCATAAGAAGGGGCCTGCGGACGCGCGGCGAAATTGGGGCCCTGTCGTTGCTCCAGCAGTCAGGCCCAAAAAGGTGGCACGCAGTATGCGAGCCTTAATGAAAGGACGTGCGGTCGGGGGATCGGCCGCACTTGGGGATGGCGCCCGCTAGGTATGGCGGACTGATACCAGTCGGGGGTGCAGCGAATGTATAAGTATCTCCCGGGCCTCCGACTTATCACTCATGGTGCTAGAAGGAACTGTGGGGTTATAGTCGGTAGGAGTCCGACCTAACCCTCCGTTCTTCCCAGACGGAAATCCTCATGAGGATTTCCCCCCATCCATGAGGATTTCCCAATGTAAAAAAAAAGGTGTAACATAAAGATTTTGTATTTACAATTAAAGTAGACCTCATTTTTCGAGTAAGTAATAGATGATATAACAACAAAATCTCTAATATTAACAACATATAACAACGGAACCTATAATTTTATTTAATATAGCGATTAGTTAATATAATGAACGATTGATATAATTTTAAAATAACAAATTTTTATAAGCATAACATACATTAAATATAACATCGTTTGACATAACATACATTAAATATAACATCGTTTGACATAACATACATTAAATATAAAATCGTTTGACATACCACTCAAAAGATATAAAACTTATTTGGTCTAATATGATGAAGATAGATGAAGATAGGTCGACGGAGCCCCGCTTCGCGGGGCTCCTATTTCTGGGCGGTTTAAAAAAAATGGGATGTTAACCATAATGACGTTTTTTATATATATTAAACGTCAGACCTAATGATTTTCGATTAAATAAACAATATACATATTAAACGTTAGACCAAATGATTTTCGATTACATAAACGTTATATCAAACAACGTTATACTAATTAAGTTTTAGAATAAATAAATGTTATATGTAAATAAATTATATCAACAGTTGGTATATCTCACGTTGATTATATCTTATGAACGATAATAAAATGAAATTAGACCAAATGAGTTTATACGTTATGAGACGCACCCTCATTTTTCCATTTAATAGTAGTGTTAAGTTTTAAAGTTTTCAATTGTTTGAAGCGATATTCATTCAATTTAATTGTTATTTTTACCCAAAGAAGGGTTTTTTTGTTGTTTTGATGATTGCAATTATTATTTGTTTTAATGATAAATATTTGATTTGTTTATGCAGTAAAACATTTGAATAAAACATATTTTTAGTACAATTTTGTGTTTAATTTTGATATAAAACCTGAGACATTGTACCAAACATTATTATGCAAAAGGGACTTTAGTGCTTTTTTCTCAGTTTGGGTGACAGTTATCACAAAATTCATATTATATATTTATACAGTATATTAAAACAAATCTAATGATATATAAAAATAATATAAGTATTAACAAAAAATACATAACAAAAAAACAGAAAAATATTTTTTAAATTTTGATTTGATCTTACTGTAAAAAATGCAAACATTCACTTGTCGCCCTTTTGTATTTAAGGAGCGAGTTGGTTAGTGTGATCAAAAAATTATAGTTTAAAATTGCTTACGTTATGTAACCTTTTTGAACAATACGTCAAAACAAACGATAAAGGTTTAAAAAATAAGTAATCAAATTAATATGTAATTTTAAATTTTCAAATTCAAATTCATTTATTGGTGTTTTTTTTTATTTTTTATTTAAAGGACGAAATACTTTTCTTTACAATTAAAATTGTATGGAAAAGTATTTCGTCCTTTAATTTCAGGTTCATGTTATACAATTATATTTATTTTGAAAACACTTTAAATACTATGGCAATAACATGATATGTTTTAAATCACTGTTTTATCGTCTATTATGTTTATTTACATCACAGTCCACAGGTCAGAATAAATAATTAAAAATCAAGGAATAACTGTCATATTTGATCGAGTGAATTTAACACATTGGGGCCAGTCTAATGGGTTCATCATTTTCCTTAACCCACACAGTCCCAGTGTCTGCAAATGTAAAGCTCTCCACAACAGCCTTGCCAACTGTCTCCGGTGTCTGCATTATTACTTCGGTCTGTATCATCTTATTGAAATCTTCCTTTTGCCACTCCCACGCATTACCAGCCAGTATGACGGTACCGGTGAATCCAGGGCATATAGCAATAACCCTAACACCACTCTTTTCATAGTTGTAAGGATGTCCCAACGACCTTGTGAAGCCCAATACAGCGTGCTTTGATGTCTTGTAGAATACTGCCCATGGATTGTACTGGTATGAATAGATTGATGCCATATTGTAAATTGTACCACCACGGCCCCCTTTGTCCGTCCTCATATATTCCCAAAACTTCATGCTCCATTCCACTAGAGCTAAACAGTTGATTTCAAGAGTCTGCCTTATTGAGTTCTCGTTCAAAACTCCTGCATTGTTAACAAGAACATCGACTTGGTAATTTTGGAGTAGTTCTTCGGATACTTTATCTAAGTCTTTTGTTACGTCACATTTTATAAAAACTGCTCTGCCTTCACCGTATGTGTCATTTAGAGTTTTGACAGCGTTGTATCCAACATCTTCAATGATGTCCAAGATGATCAATATTTTGGCTCCGTTTATCAGAAACTGGTCTGCGATCTCGTATCCTATGCCTCTGGCTCCTCCCGTCACTACGACTACTTTATCTTTAGGATCACGCTCCATATCGAGTGGACCAACAAGTGAACTACACAGTGAGCTTGTAGAATGCTAAATGCTACAACATGCAAGCAAATAAGTAGGTAATCTTTAAAAATATTTAAAGATTATGCTTTTTGCGTCCTATCATTAAAAAACATAACCGATAATGATTTCGTTATATTCGTTTGACTCAGATAAGTTTAAACATTATGCAACTAAATATTTCATCATAATTATGTTCCAATTTCGTACGTCAATCGACCACTATCTGTATCTTCTGTTTTTTTTTAATATTAACGCAATGCAAGAGCACCTTCGTCTTTTTAATATTTTATGAAGATTGATAGGAAACACAAAAATGGTCATTTCACTACATCGTCTGCCTACCCAAATGTCCTTTCTTATGGCACAACGTCCCAAAAATATCTCGCATAGAAATAAAACATGCGTTCAGAGTAAGACAATTTTTTACATAAGTTACCGTTGATGTTGTGCCTCGCAGAAGAACCTCAACACCACGATTTACAAAAGTGACGTTTCGGCACAACGCCATCTGTTATCTAATACCGGTACCAAGCTAATGACAAAGGTTGACTTTAGAGTAAGATTTGTCTGTAGTAATTATTATCTAAACAGATTAGACATTCCGCCCACCATCGACGGCTCTGTCCATTATCCTTAACATGACAATATAAACTTCAATTGATGATTGATTGTTTAGCTATCCACTATACTCTAATCCTAGAGTCTTATATCTGCGATACGAGTTCATGCCTTATGTAAATAAAAATTAAACAACAGTAAAAACAAGTAAAAAATACAAGTTCATTCAAGTAAATTCACAAACCGTGGAAATTGTGTAAATATAAACTATACATATAGGTATAAAATTCATGAATAAGATGATAAACAATAACTAAGTGTTCACAGGTAAAATAATTAATTTAGATACAGATCTTTTAATCTCATTATTTTTACACCGTATATGGTTACAACGCGAGTAATATTGTCCAAACCTGGATGTTTATTTGTAATACCTGAATGTTTATCTGAAACATTTTAAAAGAGTAACGGTGGAGTTTCTTGCCCATTTTTCTCCATACGAAAACTACCTTTTGGAAGGGGCGAATAGAATCAATTTTATTTTTGACGTTCAAAAGTGCCTTTTATTTGCCTATTTGAAATAAATTATTTGACTTTGACTTTAATAACCCTGTATAGCCATCTAGCGGGTGGGAGATTACCTCCCTCACCAGAACCACGTCTCCAATCTCAGGTTCGGGCTTACAATCTGTCCATTTATATCGATGCTGCAATTGAGTCAAGTACTCTAGTGACCAACTACGCCAGAAATTTTGAAGCATTTTTTGTGTACATAAGATGACGCTTCAGATTAATGATGGATGAATTTTCAAATTTGCATCAGGTACAGAGTGATGACCACAACCTTTAGAGGTTCGGGTGTTGATTGGACCCGCATAATCTACGCCACGGCATTGGGACGGCTTCCGAGAAGACACCCTAGCTTTCGGTAACTGGCCCATCATTTGTTGGTGTGCTTGTGTTGAATGTCGAATACAAGTTACACACTTGTGAACAAATTGCCTAACGAGAGTCCTTGCATTGATTATCCAGAATTTGGATCGAATTTGCAAATTGTTGAAATATTTTAAAATTATGTGATAATCGAATTAATTAACTGGTTTATGTTATCCACACGCACATGTGACCACTGACTTCTATCCATAATCGTAAGTATTTCGAAAACACGATTCACGATCAATGTTTTACACCGACTAGGGTAACTGCATAACCACGCCAACACGACAGATGAGTCTGTCCACGCTTATAAATGCTGTTTGTATACTAGCCCACTTTTGGAGCTGGAAAGCTCCACGTTTAAACAACTTCGATGTCTGCTTATATATTTCTACTCCTTCTTCTATAGTTTGACATCCCGTCATTAGGTCATCCATGTAGAAGTCGGAAACAACACGGTCCCTTGCTAAAGGAAATTCAGCGCCTTCATCCTGAGCTAACTGCTGCAATGATCTTACTGCTAGGTAGGGCACCGATGATGTTTCAAACATTACTCGCAAATGACGTAACACTTGAATGTCGTCATCTGGATTCTCACGCCATAATATACGCTGAAAATCTGTGTGATCATCGCATACCTTAATCTGTCTGTACATCTTGACGATGTCTGCTACTAAACAGATAGGTTCACAATGCCAACGCATGATAATATGACGCAGCTCAGGTTGTAGAGGAGGCCCCACCATTAGATCGTGATTAAGAGACACCTCGTTGGCACCTACACATGATGCATCAAATACGATGCACAACTTCGTTGTACTTTTTTCGTTACGGATGACGGCATGATGAGGTAAGTACACAGAACCTTCTTTGTCCCTATCCTGTACTAAATCCATATGATTTAGAGCTATATACTCATTTACAACAGCTGAATACTGAGCCTTGAACTCGGTATTCCTTAGAAATCGCTTTTCTAAGGTAAAAATCGTTTAAGTGTAATATATCTTTCGATGCACCATATTTACAAGCAGGATCGCTTGACCTGAAAGGCATATGCACAATATACCAACCAGATTCGTTTTGTTTAGTCGTGGCCTTAAATATATCTTCGCAGTTCTGTTCTTCTGGGGTCAAGCAAACCTTATCGTTATCGCCCTTGCGTTCAGATTCTAGTTCCCAGATTTTTTTATGGAGTGTATTCTCATGTATCTGAGTAGAATTTGACAGCGGTATTGTGGCATGTCTTGCTTTGGTTGATTTTACCTACTTGACCAGACAAGATCCATCCTAGTCTAGTACTTTGTGCGATGAGCCGACCAGGTGGACCGCTGATTAAACCTTCTAACAAAATCTGGCCATGAACTTCGGCACCCAAAAGCAAATTAATCTTGTTCGGAGTGTCGAACGAAGGATCTGTTAATGCCAAAGACGAGATTCTGGTCAAACGTTTGCCCTAACCTTCCTTTCCGGTAAAATAGCCGTTAGTTTCTTTAAAACATAAGCCTTAACAGGGATAATAAAACTAGGTGCGACGTATGATTTAACCTCAATGAGAACCATCGTATTTAATGAAATCATCGATTGGCCTTGATCACCTATACCTGAAATTTAACCTTTAGTTGGTATTCTTTTGAGACCTAAAAGCGGGACCGCGGACTCCGTGACAAAGGAAGCCTGAGACCCCTGGTCGAACAGGGATCTTAATAATATACCAGTACCGCTCTTTGATTCCGCTTCAATAACCGCAGTGGCCAATAATATTTGGCTATGACCATTAGCAAAACAACTTACAATATTAGTGGAATTACTCTGGGTTGAAGTGGTACCAGCAGAAACGCTGCTTTCTGAAACTTGATCAGTTTTGTTACTATCATCAACTGATTTGGAGATTTTCTTGAGATGAAGAAGACTATGCTGCTTCTTTTTACATATATGACACCTGGTGGACTGGCGGCATGCATATACGGAGTGATTTGCCCCTAGGCAGTTGTGGCATAAACCATTTGTTTGGACAAAATTACGACGCTTATCCATATCGAGACCGGTGAACTTTTTACAATTAGCAAGCTTGTGGGTATCTTGACAACAAATACACAGTGTAGTTGACACATGAAGCGATTTGACTGGCACATTACAATTGGGCAGATGACGTTGACCTTTGCCTTAAAATTACCTTTGTCTAAAAATTCCGAAGACCGAAATCTTTTTTCAAGGAAATATTTGAACTGATTCATTGTAGGCAAGTCGTCTGAACAATCACTAATTTTGCATTGTTTACGTGACTCAGTGTCTAGTTTTAAACTCAATACATATATAACTATAATATCCCAATGCTGGCATCCCTAAATTTTTCAAAGCATGTAAACATTAGTTAGTAGTATCTAATAACTCCTTGGGAGCGCTGGAGGATTCGGTTACAATATTTTTTTGGGTCATAAAGCGTTTAATTATACAATTCGCTAAATATTTTTTATTATTATATCGATTCTCTAATTTAGTCCAACAGGTTGCATAATTACTACTAGTAATAGGAATGTGCCAGTAAAAGAACTTAAGCCTCTCCAGATAAATGCGATTTCAAATAATGCAATTTCTGAACATTGTCTAGTAGGCCATTATTGTGTATTAAGGATTTTAACTTTTTTTTATAATTTGATTTATTTATTTTCACTTCAAGACACAAACATCATTGTAGCCCTGGCTCTTATACAAGAGGTCCTGTATCACAAGAGTCAGACCTCTCAATTTACAGAGAATATGATATAGAAGCGCGATAGACAAAAATGTGATTCGTTATAAATTATGGCATGCATTAGACAGTAATTTTACAAATATAAAAGATAAAAAAAGCCAGTTAATAATAGCTTTTTTGAATTGGTAGTTGTTAAGTTTTTTAAGTTGTTTGATCCCTTTCTCGTGGCCCATTTTGTTGTAAAGACGTGGGGCAATGTAGTGGTAGTGCTTGCTAGGGAAGACGCTCTTGGTACTATCAACTGGGCACCTTTCAATCCTCTTGGATGAGATAGGCAGATTCGGGATGGCGTATCGATGATATCTTCGCAGGCATTCGTAGAAAAAAAACTTTCGGACGCTGAGTACTTTGGCTTTTTCGTATACCTCTGTCGTGGGCGTCAGGTATTTTTCCAGTGACAGAAGTACTTTTAGCACCGCACGCTGAGCCCGCTCCAGCTCGATCATGTGGATCTTGCCTGTCACCCCCCAAGCACAAATAGCGTATCCCAAGACACAATGGCATAAGGCTTTATATGTTTGCAACAGAAGTTTTAGACTAGCAGCAAATCTTTACTGCGTTTATGCGTACTCTTTTGGCGCTAACCGGGATATGTTGTGTCTATTTGAGGTTGTCGTCAACGATTACTCCTAAATATTTAATGGAGTTCACTCTGTCTAGCTTAGGGCAAGTGCAGGAGGCAGAGTTGTTGCTATTCCTATTGCAAAGAAACGTGTGGCTGGTAATTTTAAAGTTTTTGGGGTTTACTGCTCTAGTCTTACTAAAACATAGATATTTTGTCTTAGAGGTGTTTACTGATAGCAGACTATCTTCCAGCCGAGCTTTTACTTGGGAGAGACCCGCTTCACAGACTGTATCAAGGCCTTTCAATGACCTATCATGGAACAGAAAAACTGTGTCGTCGGCAAACATCATGACATCGGCTCTATTAATTGTGATATCGCACAGTTCGTTGATGTACACCAGGAATAGCGTTGGCGCAATCGTGCTTCCCTGGGGAACACCGTAAGAACAGGAAACTTCATCGCTAGTCATATTATCAAGGCGAACGCTTTGCCTAGTTCATGATAAGTAACTTAATAGCCATTTCTGTGGCACTCCTCTGATTCTGATGTTTTCTAATCTGCTTATAAGTATAGGGATCGCAACACAGTATCGAATGCTTTCTGAAAGTCGAGGAAAAGACCGAAACATTTTTCTCCCTTGCCTATGTTTCCGGTAAGTTTTAGAATGGCGTCATTAGTAGACCGATTGGCTCTAAAACCGAAAATCTCTAAAACTAATCCACTCAGAATAACTTCCGGTAAACATAGGCAATTCAATCTTTGGCAATTTTACAGAACATATCTCTTTAGAACCCTTCGCAGAAATTCAGGCTCTTTCCCGAAACTATCCGAACATACAATTTTCTTCAATGCTTTCCTCAACTCTGCTTTATAATCAGTAAATAATTCTTCCGTGGTCTCATAAACATTTTTTGTGTTATAAACCGATTTTTAGAATTCAATAGACTTAACCGATGATACAATTTTATGAGCTTCAGAAAACGCTGACCAGTTAGCTTCCAAATTTTCTTATCTAGTTTCTATGTATGAACTGGTTACTCGCTCCTTAGGTGATTTCTTAAAGTTAGACCTTGCTTTACTGATAGTAGAATGTAAATTACTCAAAGCTTCCATATTGATTAAAGTCTTTTAATTAAATCCATTGTTCTGGAACGCTATGCTAAGTTCGTGGACAACACGTAAAAAATCACAAGTCTTTGAACTTAATACACTTTCGCTGCTAAATCGGGCATAGCCGTAGTTCACTTTTTGTTGAAATTATTCTAAGTCCATGCACACGTTAAAGTTTCCAAGTCCAAATTGTTAATTAAAATGTTCTAAGTAAATAAGGTCTAAAGGAGGTCAGCAAAAGCCCATACAACTTTGCCCAAACATGTACCTCGAGGTAAACGTGCACCAAATCGTAGAGAAAAAATAGAGGAATTCGAAAATAATTGTGTTTTTATCCATAAATAATTTAAAACTACATAATAAATTATTTAAAGTTTTAATAACCTGTAACACAATTAAATTATGTGGCAACTTTGCATGTACGGGTTGACATTAGTAGTATATGTGTTCTGTGAACATTATTTCGTGGGTAAATGTCATTCCGTCCGTTCCTGGCTTGATCTATGTTAAGCTGGGATATGAGTATGACGGAGATCAGAGTCCTATCAAGTTGGAACCCTTGGATGTCGACGCTAAGGAACTCATTTATTTATCGAGATTGTTAATCGCTCTGATAGACTTCTTACACTGCTTCTAATATTAAGTCGGTACTGTTTATGAACATTCACACCTTGTATTCAGCTATTTTTGGGTCTAAGCTTCCTTTCTTAAGTTAGGTAGGTACATAACTTTGCTTAACAAAATCGATTATACAATGAGAGTTATTATTGAATTCAGATTGAATTATACTATAAAAATATTTGAAATGAAACAAAAACAACAGCAGCTGAAGCCGACAGCAAACAACTGTCAACTTGACAGTTTTTTTTTTAATAGGTAAGGTAATAGACTAAGGTAGGTAATTGTGCCCAAAATGGCTAGCTTTTTATTACGTTAAAAGTTATTTTATTCTCGTCCCCGGGTAACCATAAGAAAAATATATAAATGCAATATTATTCAGTGTGATCTAGTGTATTTTATGCCACTAAGTGTACGTCGGTACTTCGTTTGGGCAGATTTTGGTGATATCCTTTGCTTTTCATGGTTAAGTCTCCAAGTACTCGTATTAATTTAGTCACTTTAATACGTATTTTAAAGTACTCACAGATTATCCTCGTATCAAATCACTTCACTGTCACTGACTTTTACGTAGCTCGTCGTGATGATATGCGGAGTACTCTCCCTCCGCTCCGCACCTACTGCTCACGCCAACACGAACTGTTTGCCAGCACCAGCGTGCACCGTTGTGTACCACTTGTACATATACACTTAAGCGCCAACCTTGTACGATCCGCCCATGCTGCTCACCACTGAGCGTGCTGACGTCACACTGGCAGCAGGTTGTTCATTCAACCTGACTCCACCACAACAATGACAATGCGCACTAATCCTTTATCCGGTTTCGAAGGACCACTTGTACAACGTCCCAAAAATATCTCGCATAGAAATAAAACCAGCATCCAAAGTAAGACAAGTTATTACCGTTGAGGTCATGCCTCGCAGGAGAATCTCAACACCGCGATTTACAAAAGTGACGTTTCGGCAGAACGCCATCTGTTATCTAATAGCGGTACCAAGCTACAAAGGTTGACTTTAGAATAGGATTTGTCTGTAGTAATTATCTAAACAGATTAGACACTTAAGTTCTAAGTTTAGCTACACGATTACCGACAAATGCTTGCACTAACTGGACTGGTCCACTCAAATATGTGTGGTACTTTCCGCAAAAGACCATTTCAGACATCAATCTACATGGTCTTCACATGATCTGACCAAGATTATCTCTGGACTTTAAAAGAAGTTTCGGCCTTCCTTCTCAGAGTAGTCCAACCTCATGTAGCTTATTATTTTTTTATAATAGGACGTGTAAAAGTTATTCCGATATCCTATTTACAGAATAAATCATTTCATTTCATTACACCATACCATTCCATGATTGTGCTATGAACATATCAGGCACAAAAAGAAACATGACACTGACTACTTTGCTCACTAGAACCCGTGCGTAACGGTTTGAGTGACCGCGTATCATACGGATGTCATATCCGTACGGTTCTCTCAGTTGTAGTAGTTCACTTGTGTTTTCACCCCTAGTTAACCCGTTTGCTCACCGCTTCGCTGCCTGTGCGCACCAGTTTGGCTACGTCAAGTGCCATGCATGGCGTGTATCGACACCGGACAAATATTTTCCATCCCGTGCATGGCACGGAATGGTGTTGGTCGTTGACGGAATGGTCTAGAGGGCATGGATGGACTCATACTTTTCAAAACAAGGAATACTTTAAGCCTGACACGTTCTTAGCACGGTCTAGCTACAGAATTATTAAGAGCGAATGTCTCAGCTTGTACTGTGGAAATTAAATTTAAACACATATAAACCCTATAGTCATTATAGGCATTTAAGCAACTTAAGATCAAAATTGGCGAAGATCTGTGGGGCATGTCTACTAAAGTTTGTCAATCCATTATTGAAACAATTGCACCCTATTTAGCTTTAATATTTAATTTGTGTGCAGATCAAGGGGTATTCCCGGTTTTAATGAAGTTCAGTAAAGTTATTTCACTTTTCAAATCTGGGGACAGTAAAGACACTAATAATTATAGACCCGTATCGGTTTTGCCGGTTTTCAGCAAGGTGTTTGAAAAAATAATGTTAAATCAAATACTCAATCATTTTAATCGTATTAACATCCTACACGATCAACAGTATGATTTCACCAAAGGACGTTGTACAACCGACGCTGGTGTCACCTTATTAAAACACATCTTTAACGCATGGAAAGAGGCACAAGATGCAATAGGCATCTTTTGCGACCTATCTAATTCAAACATTTGACTGTGTGAATTACGAAACACTGCTTTTGAAACTTGAGCATTACAGACTGGGTAAGCTAGCTCTTAGCTTAATAAAATCATATTTTAATGATGGATTTCAGCAAGTTCAAATAAACGGTGTGAATTCATTGGGTTTGAAAGTCAAAGTGGGTGTATCGCAGGGCTCAATATTGGGGCCATTGCCATCTTTAGTATATATAAATGATTTAACTTATTTATTAAAAACCCGACCACAAATAGTGTTATTAGCTGATGACACATCACTGATTTTTAAAGTAGGCAGATGTGCACAGGAGCTTGACGACATAAATAACGCTATGCTTATGGTCCATAATTGGTTTACTGTAAATAATTTAGTATTAAATGAGAAAAAAACGAAATGCATTAGATTCGCTTTACCGAATGTTAGAAGTAGTGAATGTCACGTTGTATTAAATAGGGAGATACTTGAATTCGTCGAAAATACGGTTTTCCTGGGGATCACGCTTGACTCAAAGCTGCAGTAGGGTCCTCACCTAACATCACTTGCAGGGCGGCTAAGTTCAGCCACTTACGCTGTTTGGAAAATCTGTCAATTAACTGACGTGGATGCCGAGACTGGTCTATTTTAGTTACTTCCATAGCATCATGTCTTACGGTATTTTGCTGTGGGGACGGGCTGCAGATATTGATTCTATCTTCATTCTGCAAAAGAGGGCTGTCAGAGCCATCTACAATCTCAGCAGACGCGAATCTCTAAGGGAACTATTTTAAAATATGTACGTTCGAAAAAAGCTACATCTTTTTAGCAAGATAAGTGACAGGCATAATTTTAACACTAGGAATAGGAACAAACTAGATCAACCGCTCTTCAGATTGTCCAAAGTAAAAACTTCTTTTATGGGTTACTGTGTAAAATGTTATAATAAAATACCACTTGATATTCTTCAATGAAATGAGAAGAAATTTAAAACATGCAATAAACGCATACTATGTAGACATAGATATTATAAGTTGGATGAGTATGTCGTAGATAAAAATGCTTGGCTTAATGCTGGTCCTGCTCCGTAGAAATTTGGGCTCACTAGTTGATCACAATTTCAATATTTGGAAAAGATGCTTGCCCCTTTTTTTAGTGTTTCTAACATTACGAACTTAATGTTTATTTTATTCAATCATGATTTAATTCTTGAATACTTCAATATTAAATACCTATTCCTGATTGGTTGTAATTTTTTTTTTCATCTCTTAAATAAATTGCAAACTATAGTTTTGTATAATTTAGAAACATTTTTTAAATTTTGTTAATGTAAGAACCATCCGTTTATTATGATATTTTGATGTTGACTTGAAAGAGCATGGCAGTTGAGAATATGTCATGCTCAGTTAAATGTCTCGCTGGTGGTCGCGCGTGTGTTGGATCATTCGGTTCCCTACAATATGGTTGAGCTGGATGGTGCTGATCACGCGTCATGTTCGTGAACGGGCGCTGGCGGTTGAGACTGGTCATCTCTTAACTGCCAAGGCTTATTTTATATTTGAAATTGTTTCTTTATTGTTTTTTTTTTTTTTTACATACTTCTCACATAAAGAATCAATAAGAATAATGACCCCAGGATTTTGTGATAATATCTTGATTTAAAAGAGTGTCCTTGGAGTTTCTTGCCCGTTCTTCTCCATAGAGATCTACGTTTTGGAATGGGCAAGTAGCTCCTTACTTACTGATGACCAACTATTTAATTTTGACAATACAAAAGTGCCTGTAAATGGTTTAATTGAAATACATGATTTGAGTTTGAGTTTGAGGTAAGGGTATGACACGGTGTACTGAGCTCCTTTAGAGTTTCATCGACAGTACCTAATAAGTTGTTTAAACAAACCGATTGTCAAATAACCATCTTTAAAATATTCCAAAACGGGTATAATAGACATTGGTAAGAAGGCTACCAGGCTCAAATGGGATTGGGCGGGTCACGTTAGCCGTATGCACGATGACCACTCGCCAAAAGTCTCCACACAATGGGTGCCTGAAGATGAAAGGAGTCGCCGAGGTCAGCCTGGAAAGCGGTAGCGAAACAACCTGGACGCGTACCGCGAGGGCTGGGTCGAAGTGGCGCGGGAAAAGAGTTCCAGGAAGGACTTAGGAGAGGCCTTTACCCAGCAGTAGGACATACATAACATAATCAGCCTACGAACTTCACACTGCTGGGACACAGGCCTCCTATCTTCGAGAAGGAGCGGGCCGTAATCCACCACACGGGCCCAGGGTGGGTTGGTAGATGTCACATATCTTCGAGTTTTTGGTTCTAAAACATGCCAGTTTCCTCACGATGTTTTCTTTCACCGTTGTGAGAGCAGTTAGTAGTGATGACATTATTTCCACATAGTAAAGCGCCTGTCTGGCTGTTACCACTGGGCCATCATTGCTCTACAGCAGCAGTGGAACAGTAGCGGCTAAACGAAAAAATGTAAAGTCCCTATGAACACTTAACATGTATTATAAACATTAGTAAATAAACATTATTATATTATTATGTTTTTTAAATTTATTTTCTCAGATTCTTAGAACCTGGTATTTATTAAAATATCACGGGTATAAACCAAGGTGACATTTTAAGTTTCAGCAGATTAGGTGTTTTGTACTGCATTGAGATTACTGTCTAAATCTAATTGTAGGAGTTTCCGAACTATGCGACATGTGTTTAATATAGCTGCTTTCTGTAGTGTAAGGTACGTATATTTGGAAAGATTAATTGCATTTAAACTGATAAATAGTTGTTTCGGGATGATACCAGTCGTTGATACCACTATTGGGACTATTGTTACTCTATTCATTTTCCATTTCTCTGGTAATTTCTTCTTGTAGTTCTGTATATTTCCTGTTTTTTTTCTGATATTATTATCTACTTTATTTCATTTTAAAACTTACAAATTACATTTTTAAATATTTTTACAAAAAGATTAAAAAAACATTTAAAAATATAAAAAATACTCGCCCACCGGTATCAGGAACAGGGTCCAAGCTACCGGTGGTCAGGGCTCCAGAGAGAGGAACCTCCTGACAATGCGAGCCGTGTCCAGAAGTACCGCTTTCTGAATCAAGCCCTTGATCCAGCTGCCCAACGAGAGCCTCCTCAGGTGTTGGTCGAGGCTCTTGCCTATTAAGCCATTGGCTGTCATGACTATCGGCACAATGATCGCTGAGTCCACATCCCACATATCGACAACCTCGCGAGCCAAGTCAAGATACTTGATTTGTTTATCTTTCTCGGCTTTCACGAGGTTCTCATCATGCGGGACGGTTATGTCAACAATCATTGCGCGTCGCTCTGATCGATCCACCACCACTATATCAGGCTTATTGGCAACAATAGTCCTGTCAGTGATGATGGATCGATCCCAATACAATGTGATATTTCCATTTTCGAGAACTGGGTCGGGCTCATACCTGTAGTACGGGACCTCAGATTCCACAAGGCTGTATTTCAGAGCAAGTTGCTGATGGATTATCCTGGCTACCAGGTTGTGTCTATGCAAGTACTCTCCGTTAGCTAGACGAGAACACCCGGAGATAATATGCCTGATTGATTCCCCCGGCCGGTGGCATGCCCGACAGATGTCAACCGTGCCGTCTTTCACAATAAATCTCCGGTAATTGTTCGTCATCATAACTTCGTTCATAATTGCACAGACAAAACCTTCGGTTTCTCCAAAGAGGTCACCGAAACGCAGCCAGGCTACGGACGCTAGTAGATCTACATCGGGTCCATGTAGGGCCCGGTAAAAGCGTCCGTGAAGCTCCTTACTCTGCCATACTTCCATGCGATCATTAGTATCAAGCACTACTGGCTTGCGCCAGTTCTCTTTAGCCAAAGAGAGCGGGGTGAGGCCCTTGTCCACCGCGACCACATCTCGATGCATCCCCACGTCGGTTTCTAGAAAATATTCCCTGAGACTGCATATCTCGCGATTGTGGAGGGTCTTAGCGTTTTAAAAGCCTCGACCTCCACATTTTCGCGGGATATACAGCCTCATTACCGATGACCGTGGGTGATGCATTCGATTTGCAGTTAGCAACGTACGGACCTATCCAGGGCGTCGAGTTCGGTTTGAGTCCATTTGAGTATGCCAAAAGAGTACATCAAAACCGGCATGACCCAACCGTTGAAGGCGCGCACCTTGTTTCCGCCTGATAAAAGACTATTAAATACTTTTTTTAGGCGGCCAAAGAAGCGCTCCTTCAACGATTGCTTCATGTCAGTAACATTGATGCCCAACGTTTCCGACATACCCAAATATTTATAGGTTTCTTCTGCGGAGAGGGTTCTAAGGTTTGTGGAATCCGAGAGTTGGGTTCCCACGGATTCCACCATCTCCCCTCGCTTTACATGCATGACCGCACATTTGTCCACACCAAATTCCATCCTGATGGCGCTACTGAAAGTTTCAGTAATTTTCAGTAGCTTCATCAGTTGCAAATTGTTGGGGGCAAAGAGTTTTAGGTCATCCATGTAGAGGAGGTGAGATATAACCTGACCACCTCTCCACAGCTGATAGCCTTGACCTGAATCTTCTAGCAGCGTGCTTAGAGGATTCAAGGCTAAACAGAACCAAAGCGGACTCAAACTGTCGCCCTGGAATATACCTCGCTCGATCCTTATCGGCTCGCTAATCCTCTGGATATTTCGACATCCTGGATAGCGAAGGACCGTCCTCCATTGCCCCATACATGTCATCAGGAAGGTGCGCAGAGTTTTATCTACTTTATACAACTCCAGCACCCTCATGAGCCATGTATGTGGCACCGAGTCATAGGCCTTCTTATAATCTATCCAACATGTCGACAGATTCTTTCGAGAACGACGAACCTGTTGGCTTATGGCCATATCAATGAGGAGTAGCTCTTTAGTACCGCGGGACCCGTTCTTACATCCATTTTGAGAGACAGACATGATGGAGTTGCTGTCTATGTGTTTATTAATTTTAGCTCTCAAAATGGATGTAAGAACTTTATAGACCGTTGGAAGACAAGTGATCGGTCTATAATTTTTGGGGTCCGCGGTACTACCTGATTTATGGAGCAGGTGGGTTATTCCTGTCGTTAGAAACTGGGGCAGCAACCCTGACTCTAAGGCTGACTAGAACTGGGATGCCAAGGGAGCGGGGGGACTTTTGGAACCAATTTATCCAAAAGTTGTGTAGCCCGTCCGGCCCTGGAGATTTCCAGTTAGGCAACGGACGGACTGCACGAGCAACATTTTGGGGGCTGATGATAAGTGCCCCTATTCCCGGTATTAGCTCGCACGCTCGCTCGATCTTCCCAGTCCAATCACCTTCGGTGTGACTGACAGGCACCGACCAGATGTTTATTATTATTATTATTATATAACACACGTGAAGGGATAAGCAGGGGCGTGCAAAACACAAGCATTTCGCCAGTTATTTATGGTCGAAGGCATCTTTTAGCAGAACCTTGTCAACATATAAAGATATTATGTGTACTTTCCATAAAGATAGTGATATTTTATAGGATCGTTTCAAAGTTAGCAACATACCTAATACTTATTAGTAACGTGTTATGACGGATTAGTGATTATGATGCAATAGATTGAATTCGCTAGGTCTCTTAAGTTTTTACTACAAAATAACTGGCTGTGAGTTTTTGTGCTGTTAGATACCGTTGCTGTTAAATTGTGTAACTTAACAGCTGGAGTAATAAACAATGCATAATGTCTTACAGAAAATGTTCAAGTTACAAGGATATTAAAGTAAAAAGCAAATTTCAATAACAAAACAATATTTAATAATTACCAAAATAATATTTAGTTACAAAAACGGAATATCGAGGTACTTAGCCCTTTGCAACTTCTACAATTGGCTTACCACCTTCAGTGAGCCAAGCTGTGCCACTGGGAGCCTTCTGGTAGATGTCCACTGCAGCGTTGCCGACTGATTCCACTTTCTGCCATGCTTGAGCCTTCAGGAACTGGCCAAACTCCGTATCCTGCCCCATGTCCCAGGCTGCAGGCTGCTCCGTCAACTTAGTTTCAGTAAATCCGGGACATATTGCCACTACTCTTACACCAGTCCTCTCGTAGTTGGCAACATGGCCCAAAGACTTTGTGAATCCCATAACTGCGAACTTCGAAGCTTGGTAAATCGGCAGGAACTGGTCAACTCTGTAGCCGTATATAGAAGCGAGGTTCATGATTGTACCTCCATTACCGCCTCTGTCTCTTCTCATGTGGTCCCAAAAGGTGAGTCCCCATTCCACAACCCCAGTGACGTTGATGTCGATGGTCTTCTTGAGCAAACGGTCGTTGAGTATTCCGGCGTTGTTGACAAGAACATCTACTTTGTAAGAGTCAAAAATCCACTTCGAAACAGTAGCTATGTCTTTTGTGACATCACAGCGAAGAAAGGCTGCTTTGTTGTTACCGTGCTTGGCTGTTAGTTTCTTCACCGCTTCAGCTCCAAGTTTCTCGTTGATGTCGAGTAGAATGGTGATTCTGGCTCCCTTTTGAAGGAACCTGTCAGCGATTTCGTAGCCGATACCATCGGCTCCACCGGTGATCACGACCACTTTGTTTGTTAAGTCTCTCGCCATGTTGTTAGTTTGTCGTTGTACTTTAACGACTAAAAGGTTTGCGAACTGACCGTGGCATTTATAATGCATTGCAATCGTTACACTGAATGCAAAAATTCCTGACAAACAAGCAATTAACTTGTTATTTACTTGAATGTTTTAATATCATGTTATTAAACGACTGATAGATAGTAGTTGAACTAAGCTAGGCACGCGTAATAATGTGTTATCTAGTCACTAGCTTTTGCCCGCGAATCTGTTCGCGTGGAAGTCGTTAGACACCACAATTAACTAAAATAACAACTATCATCATCTGCCTAGCCTTTCCCCAACTATGTTAGGGTCGGCTTGCCGTCTAACTGGATGCAGCTGAATACCAGTATTTTACATGAAGCGACTGACTATTCATATTCATATTCGTTTATTCCACAAGGTATAAAGATGTTCACAAAAGGCTTATAGCTAAGAGCCATTGTAGCCTCTGTCAGGGCACAGCAACAATATAGTTATACATATTTATTAAAAATCTAAATCGTTGAAACAAAAATCAAATTAAAATACTACATGAAAACAAAAAAAATACGCTCACATAAAAAAGTTTATAACAATAACATAATTAAATCTATTATCAGGGTAAGTAGGTTGCTATTTTCTTAAAATACTATTTTAACATTAAGATAATTTACCCAGGTAAAATAATATAATCAAGTACCTATGTCATGTCGATACAAATTATCGACATGACAGGTACTTCAGGAGTGCATTTTTAATCGGGATATAGGTAGGTATGTTTAATCTATTTATATATTATATTTATGTCATAAAGTAAATTTAGTTTATATGTCTTCTCTTTTTGTGTAGAATTCCGAGTATCTACGTATAAATTTACAGCGTTCGAACATGTAGAGGCAAAGTAGGGTTAAATTTGTTTGTTCCTGGAAGTGGGGCTTACAGCTATCCGTTTGTTGTTTTTTTGTAGGGTGAATAGTATGGGTGTCTGTACTATTACCCCATAATATCACACCGTTCTTAAGCCATGCGTAGGCATATGCGTAATATGTTACCAACGCAGTATTCATGTCTGTAGTTTTTTTGATTTCCCGAAGGGCGTCTAAGAATTTTGATAATTTTGCTTTTTTTTTTTGAAGAGATTAGCATAAACACAATGTAGCAACACGTACGTCGTACGGTGTTGCCTTTGCGCATTGAAAGTAAAAAACCCTATACCCAAAACTAAAAAAATAAGCGTTTATTTTGAACATTATTAGGTGAGGGTTGACATAACTTCTTTGCTCGATACCGTTCTATTGCTCATTTAGTTCAGAGCCTAGATCATCAATTCCTGTTTTTGATATTTCAGGGAATGCCAAAGGATGTTTCTTTTTTGAGGAAAGAGTAAATAAGGGAGGGTGGGTTGGTAATCTCTTCGGACGAGGCCATCGTATAATTATGATCGAACTACACGTACAGTTCGTTCGTTTAATCATAAATTATACTCAGCTTTGTCCTCGAGATTAGCATAAACACAATGTAGAATTTGAGAGCTACTGAAATATCAATTAAACACTTTTGTGTAATAATGCCACCAATTTTAATCATTAGGTACGAGTTTAAATCATAAACGATGATTAGTTAAAATAAAATAATATACATTCGTTTAAGACAGTGATTCATCAAAATTAATACTTATGCTTACAATAGAATTTTAATAAGCCCAGTTAAAATGAACTTAACTAACATAAAAGCCTATGTCCAACAGTGGACGTATTTTGGTTAAAGTGATCAGTAACATATGTACATTAATACCTACTATAATTATTATGAAACTTAATACCTACTCGTAATAATTACTTAATTTTTATTATAATTGTTCAATATTGATCTTGCAAATAAATCATCTTCCTCTGTAATTTGTACATGATTTCTGTTATAGAATTTCATAAAAACCTGAGACGAACCGGCCCATCCGGTTTTTCTAATTGTTTCTAAGTTAATTCCTAATTTGTGGGCTTTAGAGGTGACAGCATGTCGGGTGCTGTGA
The DNA here is from genome assembly GCA_947507525.1 of Apamea epomidion. Taxonomy (NCBI): domain Eukaryota; kingdom Metazoa; phylum Arthropoda; class Insecta; order Lepidoptera; family Noctuidae; genus Apamea; species Apamea epomidion. The sequence continues at coordinate 1,127,411 of OX382232.1, forward strand.
GCTGTAAAAATAGATGTATCTATACCACACTCTCCTAATGTAGGTCTAACCCACCGAATCAATGTTTGTGGCGAAACTAATCTATGCGGTTTTCTTACACCGATAAATAGGCTATTTACATTCCCACGAAGTGAACTAGCCAAATCTAGATAAGCTAAAAGGGTCAGAACTGGACGGAATTCAGGTTTTTCGCGGAAAAATGGTAGAATCCTTTATGTTTTTATAATATCAGGTATTTTAATAGTGATCTTATCAGCATGAATTTGAATGTTTTGCTAAAGTTTGCATGCGGTGTGCCAAGTGTACCAAGGATAATAAAGTGATTAATTTACGTGAAAGTTTATCTAAATCCAAGTTATCGTTAGGATACCAAGAGGACAAGATGTTTAGGACTTTAGACGTATCACAACGGTTTAAAATCCCATATTGAGCACTTGAATCAAATAATGTGGTCAGAAATAGAATCGCATCATTGATTGATGCCCCGAAAATGTCGCTAATCTTAGATAAATAAAAATTATACCATTTCTTGAGACAGGTATCGTATTGTTTTATCGATGTACTGGAGAGGGAAGCCAACATTATGCCAATTGCAGGTGATGGAACATTTCTTCTCAGCAACGAGTCCCGGACAAGAGACCGGCAGCCAGGCTAAATCGAGGGTGTGCATTGATGTTGCTGAAGGGTGATAAGATTGTTTGTTTATTTGGATCATAATACAAAACAGATGATGCAAGAAGTTTCCTGAATAGAGGGTACCAAGGTTGGGTGAGCCATAGGTGAACCACCAGAATGCCAGTAGCTTTGTCTTTAACAATTTTTCGTAGCGTTTTTAGGACCATTGAAAAAGGAGGGAATGCGTAAAAGGATATTTGTGACCATGATAAGGTAAATGCATTTATGGCCATAGCGTCAGGATCTCTGAAACAGGATATAAAGTTACGACATTTTTTGTTAACACGACTTGCAAAAATGTCTACGTCAGGAAAACCAAACTTTTTTGTTATCTTGTAAAAAACTGAGTCGCTCAATTCCCACTCAACATCTGGTTGAATTCTACGTGATTCCGCGTCGGCTATTATATTATCTGCCGAACGAATGTATGATGCATACACAATAATATTCTTAGACTGACACCCTTCCGATAATACTTTAGTCATGCGTGTTAGATTAAGATATTGTTTGCCTCCAAAAACTTTTAAACCAAAAAAGGCAGCAACGGTTTCTAAATAATTCTTCGATCGTTCTACAATTGTCCTTGACCCACTAGCTGTCTCTCTTCCACACGCCGCGCCCCACCCCGTAGTCGAAGCATCACTAAAAATTTCTAGGCAGTTATATTTAAATTTAATAATAGGATTATATCTAATGCATTAACCCACTAATCAATATCTGGCGATAAGTATGACGGTATACTTGTCATAGTTTAAATAATAATAATAATAATAATTTATTTAATAATAACGTTTACGAAAGGTGTATATTGCCAAGAGTGACAAATTTCCCATACAATTATAGTGCACAAAAATAAACTACAACTAAAATATATTTTTTTTATTACAGGTGCAAGTAATGATGGTTTGGAATTCAGAGAGTTAGGTAGAGACCCACCCAAACTAGGTTTAATTCAAACCTGTGTTTCAGGCCATCACTTTACATTTCAATTAAATTTGGGAATTAAATTTTTAAATAAAACTGGTAGGTATATAAAAACCCTATAAAAAGAAAAAAATAACCTTGAAATTATGACCCTACGTAAGTACGTATGCAATTTTTTGATTAAATGTTGTCCCGTCGAGGGACCGCTCTAATTATTAGCCAAACGTTCTGTTAAAGCTTAAAATAGTAGCGGTTCCCCGACAGGACAATATTTTAAAAAAAAAATTCATACGTACTTACGTAGGGTCATAATTTCAAGGTTATTTGTTCTTTTTATAGGGTTTCACGTTGTCGCGGGTCTTTTAAATTTTAAATTTAAATTTTTATTTCATCCTTTTTGTAGGGACTCCTTGTTATTTCATTTCTTTTATTTTCTTGCATTTTAAGATTCAGGTAATTTGGTATTTAATCAGGTTTTTTGTAAATCGTCATTTTGTGGTAGTGGCCATCTTGGATTTGAATTTGTCATAGTTTATAGTATTCTACTAGTCAAGCCATTGATACCCATATTGAGGGAGTTGTGAAAAAATATGTAATCCGCCATTTTGTGGCGGCGGCCATCTTGGACCGATTTTCATCAAACATAACTAAGAACACTCCCGACAAATACACCTTTCAAACAAAAAAAAACAAAAATTAAAATCGATTCATCCGTTCGGGAGCAACGATGCCACAGACAGACATACACACACACACACACGAACACACACACACACACACACACACAGACAGAGAGAGAGAGAGACACGTCAAACTTATAACACCCCGTCGTTTTTGCGTCGGGGGTTAAAAATAATTATTTAACAACTCTGCGAAAAAGCACAATACTTACAAGGGAATAAATTCAATCATGACAACATTTCTAGAAGTATTTCTGTGTCTGTGTAATTGAGTATCGCTAAGTAATCTGATAACATTGTACTACATTTTTTATAGCTTTACACTATAGTAGCTTAGTAACTTGTTGAGTCTATTATACAGAAAAGGTTCAAGAACACATAAAATCGATTAGCAAACGCATGTTTAGTTTGAGGCTTTATACAAACCAAGTCGTTCCTTCTCTTGTCGGAAGGCACTGGGTCAAAAGGAAGTGCAGTGTGGAAATTTAGATTGGAGTCAATTGTGACACCGAGGTATTTCAAATGGTCAGCTTTAGCTAAAGTGGGGCAAGAACATGCAGTGTCAGCGGAAGCGTACGTGCTATAATTGTGAGCGTAAATGTTTAGATTAGTAAGCAGTATGTTAAATATTTCTCATTGTAAATAAAATGTATTTTGTTTTATTTGCATTTAATGTTAGGATATTGTTATGGAGCCAATTAGAGACAATTTTAAAACCATTTTGAGCATATTCTTTAAAGGGTCACTTCTTCAATTTAAAAATTTGCTTCTTTCAAATTATTTTGTGAATAGCCATCCATATTTGACGGCAGGGCATGCAGAACACAATAAATCCACTAAACTTGCAAAATCTCTTATTTTACATCGTAACATTTTACGAAAGGTAAATAATTTATTTTTAATTATAATAGATTTTCCTGTACGTAAAATGATTTGAATTTTTTTTGTATCAATTATGTAAACAAGGTATTTACATACGAGTAATGTCGTAAGTAAGCGACAGGATGCTTTTATCTTTATTTATAATAAACCCGACATAGTTGCCGAGTTACCGCTATGTTTTCTAAACAATCATCGTAAGAATTGCCAATAAGCAATAAATCATCTAAATACATATATAGACCGACAGCCGGTTTCATTACCTTAGTGAATACAAAACGTGCCGTGTTTAGGCCGAACGGTAAAACATTAAATTCATACAAAACATGGTCAAATTCAAATCTAATGTATTTTTTATAATCGTCATGATTTTTATTAAAAAAATATGCATCTTTTAAATCTACCGTTCCCATTAAATAAATTTCCGATACAAGTTTAATTGCTGTGCGTTAATCTTCGAGCTTAAAATGCTTAAGATAAATATGAATCTATGTTTACCGTTCGGCTTAAGTATCAATAATATGCTTGATAGAAACTGCCCTTCACAAGGATTGCAATGAGAGATAGCACCAGTGCATATCATTTCAAAATCTTTCTTTCTGTCGGTTTTAAAAGCAAGTCAATTAAGATGTGGATACTTACCACCTTATAATATACGCGCCGCACTATGTAGGTACCATTTTGTTGAAACTCGGATGTGTCTTCTCGACATCCGTGTGTCACTAACGGGATGCAGCAGAATACCAGCGTCAGGTATTGTACCTGGCATACGCTGAGCTGGACTCCCATTTGGTGCAACCATGAGACACACACCGCCCAGTAGTGATCGACCGTTATAGATCACCGTTATTTACTTGTACGAGGTGTCTATGGGTCAATTGCGCTTTTTAATCTTTGTTTTTTTTTATGTTTCACCTTTTTTGATGTTTTTTTTAATTACTTGTTTTGTGTCTTTTGTTGCACTGAATAAAAGTTTTATCTATCTATCTATAGGTATATCAATTCGTCAATACATTTGTTGAAATTTTGATTTTCTGATGTTGAGTGGATTCTTTTACTGAGCATAGTATACTGTACTTATAAACATGAACTGAAAACGGTATTTTATATCCAGAAATCCATGATAGAACAGTCGGATCAGAAGTTAGTTCTGACCAGGTGTCATAAAAAAGTGCCAGTCTACCAGCATAATTGCTTACCCCGGTAACATCTAGCGTCGACTGCGGTAGCTCGCCTGTGTTGCGGGCGTTGTCTGCTGCCGACCTCGGTATGACCCGTGCGAGATGCTTGCGGGCTGATTTTTCCGTGCAGGATCCCTTATCCTCTGAATCCCCGTTTGCATGCGATTCGGGGAGGAGCCCGCCAGTTTAAATTGTTCTGTTGTTGGAACGTCGATTGAGACAGAGGTGGCGCAGTTTTCGTTTTGTTTAAGGGTGGCCGAGATATGGTTGATTTTAATTCTGCTCCTGTTTTTGTAATTGTCTTTGCAATTTTTAATGTTCAGCTAAGTCGGATCCAAAAAGGTGTTTGTCAATTATTGTTTTTTGTAGTTATTCCGGCGAAGTGTTGAGTTCGAAGTGTTGGTTGTCACAAAGAAGGCGTATAGTGTCCATCATGTAATAGCATTACTCAAGCGTGAAAAGGCACAACGTAACTGTTTTTGTTTCATCTCGATACCCTTATCTCTCTTTAAAACCACTTCTGATATGGCTGCTTTTATTTCTAGATTAAGTTCCGGCGAGTCTATTAGCTTGTAATTACTAGGAGGTAAGTATTTTTCTAACAACTCCTTACGAAGTTCGCTGGACAAGCTAGTAGCCACATGCTGTAGCCGAATAGCTAGGTCGTTCTGCAGCGCTAGTTGATGTAACTGGGCCAAGGCACTGATGGAAGGAATTGGATCCCGAGCGCTCATGGATGGCTCATCAAGATATTCTGGTTCCGATTCCAGAAATTCCTCAAAAGGTACTTCGTCGTAGTATCGACATCGAGGAGAGGGTGTGTCCTATGTCGTGTGCAGGTTTCTTTTGTTATTTAAGAAGATAGTCAATCGTCATTGTTATTCAAATGAACCGGACTAATGGATTATTAATTTAAAACAATAACATAAGCGCACTAAGGTGGGCCGATGTATCATACATAGATATGTACCGCGTTCGGCTGGCCCGCATCATCCATATAATGTAGCTTCACATATACTAACAAGCTAACAGTTCTTATAACTGATCGCAATATTAGCCTTGCACGTGATGTAAAGCAAAAGAACTTACTTATAACTTTTATGACATGAGTCCGAAGTGTTGACCCCAAAAGTTAACCGCAACACATATGACAACGTTAAAACGTTGGGTGTGATTACGATCGTCTCTTTTGAACTACAGACAGATAGTAAAAAATGGTCAAAACACATTTATTTTAATTAGGCTGACAAGTAAGACTTGTAGAGGCCATTAATTATAAAAGTCATATAGAACGTATCGAGCTTTCAAGTTCCGTGTTTTAGTGAACTAATAAACTAATACGTACATCTCGTACCACAAGAGATTAGAAAAAAGATAGAGAACTTGTTTTGTTATCACAGAAGCACTGCCATAAGTCAAAGTCAAAGTCAAAGTCAAAGTCAAAGTCAAATCATTTATTTCAAATAGGCACATAAAAGGCACTTTTGAACGTCAAAAATAAAATAAAAATAAAATTGATTCTAGTTGCCCCTTCCAAAAGGTAGTTTTCGTATGGAGAAGAATGGGCAAGAAACTCCACCGTTACTCTTTTAAAATGTTTTACAATATATTGCATACATTATTTATATAATTATATGTGAAGACGATGCACCCAAAAATAAAATTACTATACCACAATAGGTAAAAGAATTAAAATGGATAAATGTAACCATGACATATAGATCAACTATGTGATAGATACATGGTGCTCACATATTCACAAACATTCCAAACGTAGACGATTTTCATAAATAAATAAGGAGTAATAAGTCCGGGTGTGACCCCAAGTAATTACAGAATGTAAATCAAAGTCAAAAAAAAAAAAAAAAAAAGAATAAATTATACAATTACATTAGCAAACAGTTTGATTTTGTGTAGACTCTAGAGATTGTCCTATGGAGCAAGACCAGCATGTTTCCAAGCATTCTTATCTTGGATATAATCCTCTAATTTGTAATATCCTTGCTTACAAAGTGTAATTTTAATATAAGTTTTAAATTTTCTTTCATTTAATTGCAATATTTCACAAGGTATTTTGTTGTAACATTTAACACAGTACCCCATAAAAGATGTATGTACTTTAGATAATCTGAAAAAAGGTTGATCTAATTTATTTTTATTTCTAGTATTAAAATTATGTCTATCACTTATTTTATTAAAAAGATGTTGATTTTTTCTTACATACATAATATTTTCATAAATGAATTGGCAAGGAACCGTCATAATATTAACCCTTATAATACTGTGGAAGTAACTAAAATAGACCAAGCGCGTGGTTTCTTCGTCTGTTAATTGTCTTATCTTTCTAACAGCATATGCGGCCGAGCTTAGCCGCCCCGCAATAGACGTTATATGAGGTCCCCATTGTAATTTCTCGTCTAGCGTGATTCCTAGGAAAACTGTCTGATTAACAAATTCTAATTTTTGGCCATTCAATACGATGTCACATTCGCTACTTCTAACATTAGGTAATTTAAATCTAATGCATTTTGTTTTTTTTTTCATTAAGTACTAAATTATTTACCGTAAACCAATCTTGGACCTGAAGAATAGAGTTATTCACGTCGTCAAGATTTTGTGACCGTCGGTCTATTTTAAAGATCAATGATATGTCATCTGCAAATAACACCATCTTCGGTTGATTTTGAAGTAATTGGGGTAAATCATTAATATAAACTAAAAAGAGGAATGGACCCAATATCGAACCTTGAGGAACGCCCATTATAAAACAACCGACTTCCAAAAAACACTACATTATACCTAGTGAAAAATAACTTTTATTTCGGAAATCGGGGTCTTTTGTGTTATATATATTTTCGTTTTCTGCCACCGACTTCCGAAATTAAAGTTATTTTTCACTACATAGTGCTTTTTTGGAAATCGGTTTTTTGTTTTTGTAATAATGTTTTGATTTTTAACATTTTAGTTGCGCGGTACCTACCCCACACACATTCGTATACCTTCACTTCTTAATTATACGTGGTGACAGGAAGTTATTATAACATCATCAACATTAAGAGAAAAAAATACGTATTATTAATGCTAACTCAAAAACTTGTCATCAGAACTTGACCAAAATATGGGACCACCCTATATGTATAGGTACCGTTAACCCTTTCAAATACAATTTCCAAATCGGTTTGTAAATGACGAAGTCTGAGGTCATCATCTACCTAGCCCTTTCTCAACTTTGTTGGGGTCGGCTTCTAGTCTAACCCGATGCAACTGAATACCAGTATTTTACATGGAGCGACTGCCTGCCTATTTGCCTCCACAATCCCGTAACTGGGTACGATAGCCCTTGGTAAGACTGGTTGCCAGATTTTCGGGCTTCTGACGACCCGTAACGGCTGCCAAAGGTCCACGAATGACAGCTGGGATCAACAGCTTAACGTGCTTTCCGAGACTCGGACCAACCGCGGCTAGAGTAGCTTAACCTGATCAATCGACCTGTGCGGCTGTTTATAACTTAGCCACCAGCCCCACCGATCGTTATCATAAAATCAGTACTATAATAGTTCTCATTGATATAGAAAGAATTTACTCCGAGTCTTCAAAAATGTTAATATAGTTACTCGTAGCACATCAGTTGACTGTCAAGAGCATGATGAATGTACTTGATGTATGTTACCTCATACGTATTATGTACTAGCTTTTGCCGTGACTTCATCCGCGTGAAATTCCTTGTTCGCCTGAACCACTCCGTACCATCGCATCACCTGACCGCGCTGTTATTTCGGGTGGCAGGGTGACACAGATACATCAACGACGAGGCAGAGTGGTTCCGGGAGGCCATGTCCGAAATATGTGACGTGGCAATGCCCCGGGTCCGGCCCGGACGCACCCGGCGCCAGGTGTACTGGTGGTCGCCGGAGCTGACGTCTCTGCGCGAGACGTGCGTGGCTGCGAGACAGACAGACTGTACACCAGGCACCGCAGGCTCTGTATCCGCCCTCCGGATACGGAAGCCGTGCAGGCGGAGCTGTACGAGGGGTACAGAGCGGCGAAGACCGCCCTCCGAGCGGAGATCTTGCGAGGAGTCGCTGGGGACTCTGAACAGAGACCCGTGGGGACGCCCCTACAAGATGGTGCGGGATAAACTCCGCCCATGGGGTCCCCCGCTGACGCAGAGGCTCCGGCCCCAGCTCGTGGAGGACGTGGTGAGCGCTCTGTTCCCTTCGCGAGGGGAACATACTCCCCCGTCCATGGCTCCGCCTCCTGCGATGCCAGATGCGGACCACACCGAAGACGACGACGATGCTCCGGAGGTGACCGAGGTAGAGTTGAGAGTGGCGGTACGTAGGCTGAATGCCAGAAACACCGCCCCAGGACCCGACGGCTTACCTGGAATAGCCTGGGTCCTGGCCTTGGAGACTCTCGGGCCTCGACTAAGGGGGCTACTAAGCGCATGCTTGGAGAGGGGCCGGGTCCCACTTCGTTGGAAGACGGGGAAACTGGTCCTCATCTAGAAGCCGGGGCGCCCTGCGGACTCTCCGTCCGCTTACCGGCCCATCGTGCTGCTCGACAAGGTGGGCAAGCTCTTTGAAAGAGTAATTGCAGACCGCCTTGCCGGGCAGCTGGTGCGGGTGGGGCTGGATTTGGCGGACAGCCAGTTTGGTTTCCGCAGGGGGTGCTCTACGGTGGATGCCATAATGCGCGTGCGAGCCCTCACGACGGGGGATGCTGTGGCCCGGGGTGGGGTTGTCTTGGCGGTGTCTCTAGACATCGCCAATGCCTTCAATACCCTGCCCTGGAGTTGCATCAGGGAGGCACTCGGGTATCACCGGATGCCGACCTACCTCCGTCGCATTGTCGAGGCCTATTTGACGGACAGGGCCGTTATCTACCCCGGTCACCAGGGAGAGTGTAACCGGTGAGAGATGTCGTGCGGTGTCCCACAGGGATCGGTCCTAGGGCCGCATCTGTGGGATATCGGGTACGACTGGGTGCTGCGCGCCGACCTCCCTGATGGCGTCAGCGTAGTTTGCTACGCTGACGACACGCTGGTCCTGGCGCAGGGGAGGTCGCACCAGGCGGCGGCCGAAGCAGCGACACGCGGGGTTGCGACAATCGTCGAGAGGATCCGGCAATTGGGACTCGAGGTGGCATTGCACAAATCTGAGGCCATGTGTTTTCATGGTCCTCGGGACGCGCCACCGTCGGGTTCACAAATAACGGCGGGAGGGGTTCACATCGGCGTCGAGCTGACGATGAAGTACCTGGGACTCGTCCTCGACAGCCGGTGGAATTTCGTGGAGCACTCCCGACGTTTGGCTCCCAGACTGGAGCGGGCCGGGGCTGCCTTGAGGCGGCTCCTTCCCAATCTAGGGGGACCAAACGCCTCCTGCTGGAGGCTCTATGCGGGGGTCGTGCGGGCCATGGCCCTTTACGGGGCACCGGTATGGGCGCGATCTTTGAGGCGGCGACCAGCCCGCCGTTTGATCGCGTCCCAAAGGGTCATGGCTGTCCGGCTCATTCGAGGATACCGCACGGTCTCCGCTGAGGCGGCGAGCCTCCTTGCCGGATTGCCGCCATGGGATCTGAAGGCCAAAGTTCTCGCCCACATATGGGAGTGGCGAGAGGAGGCAAAACGCCGGGGCGTTGCTCCGCTGCCGCGAGAAATCACGGCACAGCGGACAGAGCTCCGGCGGGATCTCATAGCGGCATGGAGAGTGCGATTGTCGCAACCCAGCGCTGGGCACGCCACAATTGCGGCGATAAGTCCCCTCTTTGAGGAGTGGCTAGAGAGGCGCCACGGCGCCCTCACCTTCCACCTGACGCAGGTCCTCACCGGACACGGTTGTTTCGGGAGGTTCCTGTTCAGGAGAAAGCGGGAGGAAACGCCAGGGTGTCACCACTGTGGGGATCGCCCGGAGGACACGGTGGAGCATATGGTGGAGGTCTGCCCGGCTTGGGCGGGGCCCCGCCGTGTCCTCTTGGCGGCGATCGGCGGCGGCGACCTCTCGCGTCCGGCCCTCATACAGGCCATGGTCCGGAGCGAGAGTGAATGGGAGGCCGTCACCTCCTTCTGCGAAGCAGTAATGCTCGCGAAGGAGGAGGCGGAGCGCGCGAGGGAGAGGCAATCGCTGCACTCTCGCGCTCCTAGCCGCCGCAGGAGACGCCCTGGACGGGAGTCAACAGCCGACTCCCGGCCACCGTAGGCGCGGGCTTGCGGGCGGCGAGCTATGGGCAGCTCGCCGCCCGGTAAGGACCAGGCCCGGGTCGACGGCGCGTTGTGTTCCACGCGCGCCTCAAAGAGCTGTCAGCACGAACTGACGGGGTCCGCTAGGGCCGATGGCGCCGGGGCTGCGGGTTGTTCGAAAGAGATACCGTGGCCCCTGGCACAGGCAACTGAAGGAACATGGGTGGGTTTTAGTCAGTAAAAGTCTGACACTCCCTTCTGCTCCGCCCAGAGCGGGAGGAGTCATTTGATGATTTTCCACGCAGAAAAATGACACAGATTTTTTCTGATAAACTCAAACTCAAAACTCAAACCATTTATTTCAACTAAACCAGTTACAGGCACTTTTGAATTGTCAAAGGGTCGGTCAGTCAGAAAGGTGGAGCTAGTTGCCCATTTCAAAGCGTAGGTACCTATGGAAGAAGAATGGGCAAGAAACTTAAGGAAAGGTAACGTGTTAAACTTTTAGCAATACGATCCTATATTTTTTTTCACCAGTTTTGCTGCAGAATCCTCATACTGCATAGACCATTCTCCACTGGCAGCCTCCAAGCAACATCACACCTGTTTTCTCCGAAGGATTAGGCAGGGGTGTACTTAATAGTACACCCGCACTACACCAATTATGTTTAAGTCTCATGTGATAGGGGGCGAGCCGGCGATCTGCCGGGCACAAGCCCACCCACCCACTAACCGGCCTGGGAATCGAATCTAAGATCTCACGCTCAGCAGTTGCGCTTGCGACCACTAGACCAACGAAGCAGTCAGTTCAATTAAAGGTTCTATTAAAAGACACCGCTTTACTCATATAAGTAATTAGTTGCTTTAGAACTGCATTATCTCGGACAAACATTGGAAACAATTCCCACTGATAAAACATTATCTATATCCCGCAATGTAAACAAGAGGTCAAATGTTGAGGTGTGTTTTCACAAACCAGTAGAACAACAAACATTTAAATCTTATTCATTAATGCTTTTCCTTATTTATGTTAACAACATCATTGTGTAATCTATATATTAAAGACGGCAAAATAATATCATATGCCGACGACACGGCGTTAATATTGGGGTTAAAGTATGAAATTGTCGATTTGTACTGAAAAATTGAAATTGGTATTTTTTTTTATTTAACATATTTAATTAATCAAAATAACTACCATTATGATCTATACATTGCTGCCATCTAATAGGAAGGTCATTTATGCCTTTGCGATAGAACTCTCGTGATCTAGATTCGAAAAATGTGTGAAAGCATTTTGTACTGCCTCCTGAGAAGAAAACTTTTTATCACGTAGAAAATTGTCCAAATCACGAAAAAAATGGTAGTCCGTTGGAGCAAGGTCTGGCGAATACGGAGGGTGACGAATGGTTTCTAATTGCATTTTTCGCTTACGGTTATCGTAAAGAATCCACTTTTCATCACATGTCACAATTCGATCCAATATTCCTTCATTTCTGTATCGATTCAACAAGGCAACACAAGTTGCAAAATAACTCAAATTTTCGAAGTATCCATCTTTCTTGTCTAAGCTGAATAAAAAAAAACAACTGAAAGTCGATAATCGAATGTTGCACATTTTTTAAAAGAAAAACTTCATAGGTACCATGTGAAAAAAGTTTCACTCAAAAATCTCAAACCATGAAGGTTCTATGTCAATTCGAAGTACCTATTACAATAAAACGGCAATTTCATACTTTAACACCTATTATTAAACGCTAAGGCCAGTAGTGAACTGTTCGAAATCGCTCAACTAGGTTTTATTACTGTGACTTCAAAGCAATTTACTAACATTAAATGCTGACCAAAAATTAAACACTTCTGCATGCTGAAGCCTCAACTTAACATTAAATAGGTACTAACTCTAATCTATATGCCCATCAATTTGCAAAACGTCCAATCCACATGGTATAATTGTCCTTTTATCCTCAAAACGAGCAACATAAAATACCTGGGGGTAATAATAGACCCGGCATGGCCTGGTATGAGGAAACCGGCATGTCCTGGAACCAAAAATTCTAAGACGCGGGACATCCAGCAACCAGCATTGGGCCTGCGTGGAGGATGGCGGCCTACTCCCTAACACAGAGAAGAGGCCTGTGCCTCAGCAGCGGAAACATTATTCATTGTATTTCATCTTCATTGGAACAATTAATATTGTACGTAAGCAAATAATTATTATATAATGAAATAAATGATTATCCATTTTTAGTCGTGTACTAGCGCTCGCCGGAACAGTTGTTTTATTTAAATGACTCATCATCCCTAATACACACGTACACAGTATATACGCTTACATTTGGTGACCTTGGTGTTCCTTTTGGTGATATAAAGACCCTTACCTGACACCAAATCAAACGAAGCACAATGGAACAAACACGCACACTTACACACAAACTAGACACACACACGCCACACACACATGCACACGTACCATACCATACCTGAAATAACCTCTCTGGTCTCCACTCTGGAGTTCGTACTCCAAGCCCCAAGATAGTGACTGTCTAGTTTGGGGCTCAATAGCAAATACTATGTACTCGTATATTATTAGCGTGAAAACGTTATTTTTAAACTACCGTGCGGCGCTGTCTATAAAAGGAGGTCGCGGCCAGTACTCGCCTCTTACGAGTATTAGGGCTGACTGTATAATAAAATAAATGACATACACATTTGGTAGTGTTTACAATGAACAGTATTTCATTACGTATTCATATTTTTGCTATTGGGATTTTTATCAAGACTTTTTCAGTAGCCCGAAATTTGGATTTGTGCCCGGTCAATGCCAATAGGCTCGCCCACTGTTATATGGGACTTAAATATAACTGTCGAGATATGTGTGTGACACAGGTATACCTCTGCCTTACCCTACATGGGTCCGGGCGTGATGTTGTGTTATGTGTGTTATTACAACAAAGTAAAATAATACATGTTATTACGTTGTTACAGATTGTATTCATTAATCAGTCAACATTTTTCTGCTCTTCAGAGAAGACTAAGAAAAATTTTAAGCTAAGTAGAACTGAGGGGCAATACTTGTAATTCTAAGAACGTTCACAATCTGGTCTCAGATCTCAATCTGTCAAAAATACCTCTGATTTCCTTACATTTTTGACAAGTTTTTGACATTGATTGTCGCTGAGATGAGATTGCGACTAGATTTTGAACGTTTTTAATAACGGGAATTGGTATTCTGTTATGTTTGTATGTTATCCAGGTAAGTTAACACATTACTTTTAATCTTTGGTCGAAGCGACCTAAATAGATAAATGTTAGTAGCCACTGGTCAGGGTAAAAAAAATGGTCGAACTAAGTATGTACACCTCGCAGTGTTTTCAAGGAGCATTGCAAAGTTGTATTTTTATTAAAACGGTTTACTTATTTACCATTTCATAATACAACGGGGACTATTTAGCCGTTCTTCATTTTATTAAACTCTATTAACTTCTAGTGAAGAACAGCTGCGGTGGCCCGTAGTTGTAGGCCGTAGGTTCGAACCCAGACAGGCGCTTTACTTTGTGTAAATTATTTTCATACCGGCATGAAAACGGCATGTCCTAGAACCAAAAAGTCGAAGATATATGACATCTACCAACCCGCACTGGGCCCGCGTGGTAGATTACAACCCACTCCCTCTCACAGAGAGGCGGCCTGTGTCCCAGCAGTGGGAACATTATAGGCTGATTATAACTTCTACTCATAATCTTTAGTCTAAAACCCCTCAGTAGGCGATCGATATGGCTGCAAATAATTTAGCCTCAAACTTATACCATGTGCCGCACAAGCCACATACGTCGCAAACATTGACATAAGAAGTACACGACGTACAAGAGCCTACAGTGAAAATATCCATCTTGTTATAGTTAACAAGCTCCCGAGGCACATGACGCGAACTAATTTACATGTAAACCGCTTACAACGACAGCCGACGTCGAGCTTAAAGACGAGAAAGAAAAGAAATATGTATTGATAGGCTAATATATTATTAGGAATGTGTACTGAAGATTATGGGCGTAAAGTTATGGTAAAGAATACTTTTTTGAGAGAAGTTATGTAAACCAAGTAAATATGGTGTTTCGAAGTTATATAGTAGACAGATTTCAATAAGAGCAATAAAAATAATTTTGATAGTCCACTATAAAAATATCATCATAATAATATAAAAGAGAACTGTCTAGACTAGAACTAGAGAACTAGAACTAGAGAACCGACTAGAGCTACACGACCGAAACCAGCCGTACTAGCTTGGCAGTGCAGGATTGAACGCCGTATTTGCGGGGCCAGGGCGCACATCCGTAAACTAATCTGCAATCAGGGAGAGCAATACTCGCCCTAGAGTGTTGCGCTTTGTGAGACGGACGTTCTCAGGGACTGATATCAGTCCTCAAGACTATATGTCTTGTGTCACAGAGCGCATCGACTTCCTGAAGCAGAAAGTGTATGCATGGGCGAACCGTATTCGTCGGTATAAGTGGCGAGTAGAGCGATACACTCAGAATCGCACCTTCCAGAGCGATGAAAGGTGGGTTTATAGGGGTTGGGAGCGACCGGACCAAGGTGTGGTTATAAGAAGGCCTATGACTCGGTGCCACATACACGGCTCATGAGGGTGCTGGATTTGTATAAAGTAGATGCAACTCTGCGTACCTTCCTGATGTCGTGTATGCGGCAATGGAGGACGGTCCTTCGCTATCCAGGATGTCGAAATATTTATAGGAATAGTAAACCGATAAGGATCGAGCGATGCATATTTCAGGGTGATAGTTTGAGTCCGCTTTGGTTCTGGTTAGCCTTGAATCCTCTAAGCACACTGCTGGAGGATTCAGGTCTAGGCTACCGGCTGAGGAGAGCTGGTCAGGTTATATCGCACCTCCTCTACATGCATGACCTAAAACTCTTTGCTCCCAACAATTTACAACTGATGGAGCTACTGAAAGTAACTGAAACTTTCAGTAGAGCCATCAGGATGGAATTTGGTGTGGACAAATGTGCGATCATGCATGTAAAGCGAGGGGAAATTGTGAAATCCGTGGGAACCCAACTCTCGGATTCCACACACCTTAGAGCCCTCTCCGCATCCGAAACTTATTAGTATTTGGGTATGTCGGAAGCGTTAGGCATCAATGTTACTGACAAGAAACCATCGTTGAAGGAGCGCTTCTGTGGCCGCCTGAAAAAAGTACTTAATAGTCTTCTATCAGGCGGAAACAAGGTGCGTGCCTTCAACAGTTGGGTCATGCCGGTTTTGATGCTCTCTTACGGTATACTCAAATAGACATAAACCGAACTAGACGCCCTGGATAGGAGGGTCCGGACGCTGCTGACTGCAAATCGAATGCATCACCCACGGTCATCGGTAATGAGGCTGTTTATCCAACGAAAGTGTGGAGGTCGAGGCTTTTTAAACGCTAAGACCCTCCACAATCGCGAGATATGCAGTCTCAGGGAATATTTCCTAGAAACCGACGTGGGGATGCATCGAGATGTAGTCGCGGTGGAAAAGGGCCTCACGCCACTCTCCTTGGCTAAAAAGAACTGGCGCAAGCCAGTAGTGCTTGATACCAATGATCGTATGGAAGTATGGCAGAGTAAGGAGCTGCACGGACGCTTTTACCGGGCCCTACATGGACCCGATGTAGATCTACTAGCGTCCATAGCCTGGCTGCGTTTCGGTGACCTCTTTGGAGAAACCGAAGGTTTTATCTGTGCAATTATAGACGAAGTTATGATGACGAACAATTACCGGAGATTTATTGTGAAAGACGGCACTGTTGACATCTGTCGGGCATGCCACCGGCCGGGAGAATCAATCAGGCATATTATCTCCGGGTGTTCTTGTCTAGCTAACGGAGAGTACTTGCATAGACACAACCTTATAACCAGGATAATCCATCAGTAAATTGCTCTGAAATACAGCCTTGTGAAATCTGAGGTGCCGTACTACAGGTATGTGCCTAACCCAGTTCTCGAAAATGGAAATATCACATTGTACTGGGATCAATCCATCATCACTGACAGCACTATTGTTGCCAATAAGCCTGATATAGTGGTGGTGGATCGATCAGAGCGGCGCGCAATGATTGTTGGCATAACCGTCCCGCATGATGCGAACCTCGTGAAAGCCGAGAATGATAAACAAATCAAGTATCTTGACTTGGCTCGCGAGGTTGTCGACATGTGGCATGTGGACTCAGCAATCATTGTGCCGATAGTCGTGACAGCCAATGGGTTATTAGGCAAGAGCCTCGACCAACACCTGGAGAGGCTCTCGTTGGGCAGCTGGATCAAGGGCTTGATTCAAAAATTCAGAAGCGGTACTTCTGGACACGGCTCGCATTGTCAGGAGGCTCCTCTCTCTGGAGCCCTGACCGCCGGTAGCTTGGACCCTGTTCCCGATACCGGTGGGCTACTATTTTTTATATTTTTTAATGTTTTTTTATCTTTTTGTTTATAAAAATATTTAAAAATGTAATTTGTTAGTATTTAAATGGGATAAAGGAAGTAATAAAGTAAGTAAGTAATCTAAAATAAAACATTGATGTTATTTTCACGATAACTCTCGTGACCCTAAAGACTGCTATAAACAAGAATATTGTTGAAAGTGGTGATAATAATATTATCCAATTATTAAAATGAACGTAGTACCTACCGGTAAAATAGGTAAGTGTTGATTAGGGCCAAATATCGCTTCATCTACTGCCCTTTCGCTGACTCGCCTCGTCAGTGGACGAGGGGCATGACAATACAAATAAGTAAACCAAAGTAAACGCTGCAGTATGAGGGTAGGTGTGATGCGTCGCTGATGCCGCAGCGCTTTTTCCGCTTGTTTGTTCTGGATGCAAAAAAGTCATTGTTTATTAGATTAGGGTTGTTTTTTGTTAAATCTAACAGAATGTTATATTGGGAAAAGTAAATAGCTAACCTATAAGAATGATAATTGTCTACGTTACGACTTCTTACTGGAATCCTAGTGACTACAAAGTGGGTCTATATTTATTTAGAGAAATCCTGCAAGTTTGTAACCTGTTTTTTTTTTCGTAAGTTTTTATAATGCAGACTTCATTAAGCCTCAAGCAATACGCTGAAAAGTATGAAAAATAATAAAAATAACAAGGTGCTCAGATTATGACAAGTACACACTCGTTACTGTCACTTTTAATTGCTACAGATAGATGTCGCTACCTGTCGTACGGTTCGCAAAAAAATACTGTTTCCTTTTAATATTTTTCGGGTCAGGCAAATAAATAATTGCTTCCGAAATGTTGGGATTTTTCTTTTACATATATAGGGTGGTTTTTAAATTATTTAGACAGTGTGTACATTGGCACATGAGAGGTCCGTTAATATGACTAGTGCGAAAAAACAGCGTGGTATACTGGTGTGATAGGTTCAATTTCCGTTTCCGATACATTGTTCATTTCACCAGGAAATTCTTTATAGCCAGAGTCCAAAATTTTGACTAGGTACTGGCCAGTTTGCCCTCCAATACGTGGGGATTAATAACATTTCCAACAACATGTGTACGAAACTATACTCTTCTGCTACCCCTCTTAGGAAAACAGACGCTATGTTATATTTTATGGAGGTAATAATAAATGATCAGCATGTTGATTAATGATCAGCGAATGTTGAAATAAGCGATAAACAAGCTCAGTTTAGTGCTAATAATGTTTCGCTCAGCTTACACGATGCGAGTCATTTATTATCGGAAAGGAATTGTATTAATATGCTTGTCTTACCTAACACAAAATCAAAAGACATTTATTCAAATTAGGCTGAGAATCAGCACTTTTCGTACGTCAAAATTACAAAACACAGTGCACCAACGCCCGCCCTTCACCACTTCCTAATGCTTTCGCTGAGAAGAAGAAGTACACAAATACAGTTCTTCCTGTAAGTTTCCAATTCACCCAATTCTCTTGTATACTAATACTTAGGGCTGATTATCCAACGCCATAATTTTTGACAGTCCTTCCACACAAAAACTGTCAGACGTCAATTTGATTCGACGAATAGAAATCAGCTCTTAGTAAAAAAAAGTCTGTTATAGGGACGAGTCCACAGCTAGTTACATAAGCAAATATATATCGGGACGAGTCCACAGCTAGTTATATAAACAAATATATATAGGGACGAGTCCACAGCTAGTTACATAAACAAATATATATAGGGACGAGTCCACAGCTACTTACATAAACAAATATATAGGTATAGGGACGAGTCCACAGCTACTTACATAAACAAATATATATAGGGACGAATCCACAGCTACTTACATAAACAAATACAGGCTGATTTTTTAAAGACCAGCCAAATTTAAGGATATGGTACAGACCATCAAACTGAACAACTTTCTCCATAGGACAAATAGCGTAATCGCGAAAGTTTTATCAACTGTCCCATAGAAAACTTCAATACCTACTCGACCTAAATGTATGGGACGGCTGAATTTTTATTCGCGATTGCGATGTTGGTCCCATGGGAAAGTTGTTCAGTTTGATGGTCTGTACCACATCCTTAAATTTGGCTGGTCTTTAAAAAATCAGCCTGTATATATAGGGACGAGTGACGAAGAGCTAGTTAAATAAACAAATATCAAAACAGAGCAATGATCGCACAGTGGTATCGGCCCCGACCTATGAGTAGGGCGTTGGTTCGAACCCAGCCAGGCGCTTTACTTTGTGTAAATAATTTCATCTCAAAACGTTGAAGGAAAAAAAAGGGGACGCCTGTGTCCCAGCGGTGGGGCATTACAGGGTGCTACTGAGAAACTTCTCACGTCGCTTGGAACAGGAACCAACCAACGCCCTAATTGCGTAACACACATTCAATCAGATCCAAGGGTTTTGAAGGAAATTCCTTATTCATTGCTTCATAGGTTTGAAAAATTCGTCTGCACATCAATGTAAATAATGTAATGAACATGGCTGAACTGTCAAAATTAAACGCATTGCTGTCGATTGCCACTGTATGTGTGTTACGGAATTACCCCACGCTTTAAAATCGCGCTTGCAGTCCTATACCAAAGCGGCAGAATATTATTACTGTCGAAATATTTACATTCGTTTCTTTAAGAGTATTGTTGCTGACTCTACATCAACGTTACAAAAAACAACTAAAACTAACGAACTCCTCGATGACCAGTTCTCATGGATATGGGTCGGGTCGCGATATGGGTCGGGTCGCGATATGGGTCGGGTCGCGATTCCTGTCACACTGAAAATCAAAATCATGTTGAAAAAAAAACAGATCTGGAGGTTTCAGATGTTTGAATATCAATTATTATCAGTTTTAGGAGTTTCGTGTATTTTCAGAACCGGAAGTTTAGAATCATAACATTTAATTTTATCTGATTCTTTTTTTCTCGTCACTGCCGAGGTGCCAGCTGTTTTAGAACCCAACGGCCTGGCACGCGACGATGGGAAGAGACCAGACGGAATGACTATAATGCCCTGGAAGTTAGGCAGACCTTTGGAGTGGGATGCAACATGTGTCGACACCCTTGCGCCATCCCATCTTCCTAGCACGGTGGGCTGTGCTGGAGCGGCTGCTGCTGGTACAGAAAGCCTCAAACGTCGAAAATATTCCAACCTGATTGGGAGTTATATGTTCGAGCCACTAGGGCCATAGAGTCCGACTGCCCACTTGGTTTTTCAAGATATCGCCAAGCGGTTAGTCGACTCTTCACGTAAACAGAGGGCTGGCCTATTTCTTGGCCAAATAATTAGCATCGCCATGCAATGTGGCAATGCTGCCAGCCTTTTGGGCACTGTTCCTGTTGATAGCGATGCGGACGAATTTTTTTATGATTCTTTTGCTTATTTTTTCACATATACATACGTATTATTATTTTAAATGTTAGCTTGTATAATGTAAATAAAGTACTTAAATATTAACAATTTTATCTTCTAGGTACTTAATAAAAACTCACTGACAGAACGTATAAACCTATCCACTGAGCCTAGAAGCATGGTTTTCAATGTCATGAGGTCAGTAAAAACGGAGCCAGCCTTGGTCTTTAAAAACAAAGTTTTATTGGGGAAACCCATTGTTTAAAAAATATGCTATGATTACCTTAATTTGACGGAGATCTATATTTTAATAGTGCTTTTACGAATGCACGCGAAGTCTAAATAGACACCCAGATTACATGGAGTCCTGGATTTATTTTTTCACAAAAGTTTCAGTATTATAACGAAGGTGAGCACTAAGAAAGAATTTTTGAAAATTCACCCCCTAATGGGGTTACATAGGGGATGAAGTTTGTATGGAAGTATGTCATTTTTAATGTTAGAAACATGGAAGTTGGTACTTAGACTTCTGTTTGTGACAGTTTGCTGTAGGTATCAGATATAATTTTTGGAAACTCTCCCCTAAGGCCCTTGGGAAGTAGCCGATGGGAAGTCTCATCGGGCTCACGGCTTGTTTAAATTAATTTTAACATTGTATATCTCATTACTAAAGATTACACTAAGACAATACTCACTCGTTTTATAACAATAATTAATTCATGGAGTCTACATTCCCCAAAAATCTTTAAATAAATAATAAAAATAAATATTAGGTGCACCGTTTCCATGACGTTTTGGTTCGCCAAATCTTGCCAAATTACTTTCCCCACTAACTTATAAATAATAAGCAAGAGATGTTCAAAATAAATGAGATAGAAAAAGGAATTGAATTAAGATAGTTTTTCTCGGTGTCAAATATTCCAGGGCAAGTATTAGTTATCGGGATGTTTGCCCAGCATCACTGTCACTGGGCGGCCTTGGGCGGGGGTACAAGTTATAAGAGATTTCCAGCAAATGGAATTTACACCCTAGAGTAGAAATCTTTCGTCGGTTATCAAAAAATCATCAGCTGTTTCATAGAAAAGTGTATCAACTACTTGTTGTTTTTTTTTAATAATCGACGTAAAATTTCAACGCAGATGGGTCCAGAATCATGTAATCTATGGTAACAGGATACGCGTCGATGTCCCTGCCACCCTGTATGTAAACAAAATATTCAGTTATAGCTCTGAGTTGCTCCCCAAATAAAAAAATGTTTAGATTCATGGATCTTTTGGCGGTTGAATGGGAGGCACTGTTGGTAAACAGTTGTGCAATTGTTTTGTGAAAAGTGAAGAGGCCTTTGCCCTGCAGTTAGACAATAATAGGCAGGTATTAAGTCAAAGTCAAAGTCAAAAAGGAGTCGATGGCGTTAGTTTAGATTTTGCACAAGTGCCAGAACATTCTTGTACAGCTATAGTTGATAGAATTAGAAGTGACATTAGTAAAAAGCCTATCATTTTAATACTTGCAATCATTTACAGCTTGCATACACTTTGCTATGTCTCATTTCAAGGGGTTCGTCATCATTCTAACAAAGTGACTACTTTGACACAAATGCCCCAGAAGTACTGTAGTTGAAACCATATAATGAAGTTATCCAATAATAAGTAAATTCTAAACCAAATTTGTTTTCTCCCACAATCGCTTCTACATTTTTTCGTACCACAGCCCGCCCTAACTCCAGCAGCACCGAGATGAAGTTGATAAATGACACGAGGGTAATCCAGCTTGTAATCTCCGCCGGTGGGTCCCGTAATTTTTCACCTTTTTCTATCTTTTAATCCAGAGCCGATCGCGCAATGGATGACGCGTCGCACGTAATGAACGCGTAGACGCGACTGGTAATGAGGAGGTCGGCTTACGCAGGCGGAGGGAAGGTGTATCTTAAGGTTTGTTTATTTCGAAGGAGGATCTTATTGGCTTTTAAGAAAGAGGTTTACCTTTTTCAGTTGTATCAATTTACGAGTGTGAGGGAAACTCGACATCTATACTATATATACTTATAATAAGGCTGAAGAGTTCGTTTGTTTGTTTGAACACAGTAATCTCTAAAACAATCGCCTGGATTAACAAAAATCTTCTTGCATTGGATGCCCAATTCTTGAGGAACACTATAGCTGCGCCCCGCAGTTTCACCCGCGTAAGTTTTAATCCCGTGGTAATATCGGGATAAAAAGTATCCTATATGTTAATCCTGGTTGTAAACCATTTGTGTGAAAAATTTCATCCAAATCCGTTCAGTAGTTTTTGCGTGAAAGAGTAACAAACATCCATCCATCCATACAAACTTTCACGTTTATAATATGAAGTTGGATTTAACATCACGCTAGGAACCTTAGGACCAGAGCAAAAAGAACATAAAGTCCGAGAGAACGCTACCTGAAAACGAAGTCATAGCGTGGGCAGGCGATGCGATGCGATGGGAGAACAAGAAATTTCACGCGGACAAAGTCACCGGCGTTGAAGTTGTGCTGTGTTGATGGCAATTGACACAGCCTATACGCTATAGGGTAGGGTATATGACCTATACCCTACCCTACATGGGACTTACACTACCAGGTGAAATGTGGGTGTACCTGCCATAGGTGCACCTGTGCCTAACCTTCGAGGGTCGCCGCGCCACGCAGGAGGAGTATTTAGGTATTGGTTTATTGACATACAAAAAAAAATGCGTAGTTTTGATAGCTGTGGTGATGAAGTAACCGCTTGTCTACCTAGATTGGTTCAAACCCACGACCTACTGCAACTCGTAAGTAGATCTCATAACTTGGTACTGGGACGCAACTAGGTCAGCACTGCTCAACTGAGGATAGATCCAGCTCCAACTAACGCCAGATCTTAAATTGTATCTAGAATTCTATCTAAATCGGTCTAGATTGGATTCGAGTGTAAACCAATGAACCATCATTTAAATATTCATGATCCCAATAAAACAAAAATTCGGTCCCAATATTATTATTAATACCTTACCTACCTACCTACCTTTTTTATTATTGTAATTTTCTATTGTATATGTGTATCCTTTGTTGGAGATCTTCAATAAATAAATAAATAAATATCTTTAAAATCGCTTGTTGTAAAATAATTGCCCTGGGTTAAATGTAAGGCGTTTCAGATTCGTTCTAGTATGCACTTACTATGTAAATAAATAAAACCAACAAAGGCACGATTGTTAAAAGTACCTAATGCTGAATAGTTTTTCAATGCCCATAAAGTCAAAGTCAAATCATTTATTTCAAATAGGCATATAAAAGGCACTTTTGAAGGTCAAAATTTACAAGAAATAGAATTGAGCCTAGCTAATACATGTATAGTCCACATGTATGTCCTAGAACCAAAAATTCGAAGACGTATGACATCTACCAACCCGCACTGGGCCTGCGTAGTGGATTACAGCCCACTCCCTCTCGAAGAGAGGAAGCCTGTGTCCCAGCAGTGGGTACATGAAAGGCTGATTATGTAATACATGTATAGGCAGGAGTAAAATCACCGCGGAGTACACTAGTACGCACAGATTGTTGTATACCGAAACGTTTTTTGCAAAAAACCACAAAGTTTGCAAAGTATCGGTTCCGCATTGATTCATTGTATTTTGCATACACATTCGGTGTTTTGATGAAATTATAAACTCAACCAAACAATATTTCTTGGTCTTTAAATTTAGCAACGCACCGTTAAACCCCTAAATTTTACGTATACAATATACATAAACTGTATATATGCCGATTTTTGTATATGGAATGGTGAAAAATAAACATCGCCGAATCACTTTTCTACAATACATGTACATACCAATCACTGGTTAAGAATAGTTTTGAGGGTTCCATGCTAAAATCATATATAAAATACACACATACATACAAATAAATAAAATTGAAGTCTGTTTGTAATGTCAAAGAGCTTTTTACTAAATGCATAAGAAACTACATACAGTTCTTATAACAAACAAAAAAACTATTTTAAAATTTTTGTCTGTCTGTCTGTTTGTTTCGCCTATGCTTAGAAACAGCTGTGCCGATTTTGATTGGACTTTCACTGGCAGATAGCTGATACTTTAAGGAGTAACTTGGGAAAAAGATTAGGTTTGCAGGCAGAGAAAATTAAAACTCATGAAATCCAATTTGTGTTCCGACATACACACGAGTCGCAAGCACAGTTAGTGGTGAAGGAATAGAGTGCTGTCTCAGCGAGTTATTTGAGCAACTACTAATGATACCTATCGACTGCTTTGGAATAGTTTTTAAATAGTGCTTGCATAATTTTATGAAGATTAAAAATATAAAAAATTTACTCAAAAAATATTTTTTTCGTCGCAACAGGGTATTTTCTTCTAAGGTACGAAACCCTCAGTGCGCAGATCGACTTGCACTTCACCGGCTTTAAGATAGCTCATTCCAACGAGTTCCTGATTATGTCATTAGATAAACTTGCTGCTAGTCATGATGATAATGGCAATAATCATAATCATGACGACTTGCGGTTATCCAATGATGTTCTTTAAAACGGGTTTATTTGTTTGCGTATGATGTTAGCTATCTCATCTCTATTCTCTATGTGTGAGATTTGCTGGCCACGGTCTGGTGGTTCCGTGAAGAATAAAGCAGGCTCCATTAAAAAGGCTACTTGTTTGTTACTAGGTAGGTACTCATAGTACCTTTACACATTTACACACTATGCTTTTCGTGTGTAACAGATGTTACTGTCAGATGGTAGTAATTAGTACATAGCAAACGTAGAATGTAGATTTCATCCCATCACTAGAAACTGTTTGTAGGATTACGTCGTTCGTGGAATAAAATAAATACCTAGCTTTTTGTTAACTAATCATATTTTTAATTAAAAAAATGTAATTGTATCTACATGTCGTAAGTGGAATAGCTAAGGCGCTGTTCAAATCGGTGCTCTAAGGGCTGATTTTTCAATCATCAGATCAGTTTTATCTGAAGAATAAATATGCCAGTGTGACAGTTTTTGTATTGAAAATATGTCAAACCGCCATTTTTATTACTTCAATCAAATTATCAGGCGCCCAGAAATCAAAGAAGTAGTAGTCCATTAATGTCAGCATGTATTTATTGTATCTTTGTCGGAATCATAAAGAGCGTAGTGCTGCGATCTTTGACTTTGACTCGGGTTAAATTATTATTAATACGTCCCAGATTTAATTGATGCTAAATAGTAAGACGTGTATCCTATATATACTGTACACAAACGATAAGACGAAACATTTTTAAATGAGGAGTACCTACATACACAACGTGCGCCCTTTATCATTTCTAACGTAATGATATTATCTTGGACGTCCACGGCCATAAAATTAACACGTGCACGTTATACCGTTATCGTGGACGGAAATTAATAAGATCTACAATTAAATAAAAATAACTTAGGATTGTTTCATGAGATTTTGTCTGTGCCATTGTCTGACGCTGCTAAAAGTCTTTTTAGATTTGTAAGTCTTCGTTTTAAGTCTACTGATTAAGTTGATGTTTGGTCTAAGAGGTATTTAGATAGATTCTTTGTGTTATTGTTGTGATAAGGTAAGGTCTTAAGAGGTCATTGTACGCATTATTATGAACAACTTTTACTATGGGACCAAACCTGAAATCGCGAAAAAAAATCTGCTAGTCCCTATATTTTGACGAGTTACATATAAGAACGACGGCACGGTTGGCGCTGTGGTTAAGCGATTGACTACTGCACTGCGTGTCGCGGGTTCGATTCTTGTCGAATATTTGTATGACCTACAAGTAGTTGTTCCGGGTCTGGCTGTTTGTGTATGTGAGTTTAAATGTTTGTAAACGCACCCACGATACAGGAGAAATTCCTAGAGTGAGACAACGATTTAAAAAAAAAAAGAACATAAATATAGGGACTAGCAGATTTTTTTTCGCGATTTCAGGTTTGGTCCCGTAGTAAAAGTTGTTCATAATGATGAGTACAATGACCTCTTAAGAGGATGTTGGTGTTTTTCCAATAACCCTGTATTTCCATACATGGCACTCGAAATTTTTCAAAACCGTTTCATACATACATGCCCCCTCCCTCATTTAGGTACGGGAAATTTGCCTCTACGATTATTTGTCGAGAAAAAAAGTAACGATACCGAATCATCACTTCATCATCATCATGTCTGAGGTAATACACCATGCGATTAGTCTTCATAAATTGCAGTCATCATGCATTCCTCACTTTTTTAATATCAGTAAAAACCTTGGTCACAGTGCAAGCAAAACTCGACTTTGTAGCTCTTTGTTTGTTTGTGTTTGAGACACATGTGCCTATAGATATCCATCAGGCAGCTGTAGATAATACATAACTAGCGACCCGCCCAGTTAAATATTAATGTAAACACATACGAATAAATTCTCTAAATGATGGTGAAATCTGTTGCGTAGTTTAGAAGGACAACCCGGTCACACAGACAGACACGAAAAGTGACTTAAATTTATGTATAGATAGTATGTATATGTATGTATGTATGT
The DNA here is from genome assembly GCA_947507525.1 of Apamea epomidion. Lineage (NCBI taxonomy): Eukaryota > Metazoa > Arthropoda > Insecta > Lepidoptera > Noctuidae > Apamea > Apamea epomidion. The sequence goes on from OX382232.1 coordinate 1,154,288, forward strand.
ACAGATAGCACACAACGACGATAATATCAGCAAAACACAGATTACGTGTAGGTATAACTGGCATTACAACAACACATTATAAAACCTGTACCGGTATCTATGTACTTACTGGCAAACGATATTTTTGTATGTTTTACATTCCATAGGAGTCACCGGCCAAAATCACTCGTGTTTGACAGTGAGTCATGTCTTTGTATCTGAGTTAGTGAATTAGTACTCGTAAAGAATAAAAGTGTTTTTTTATTTTTTTATTATAGTTCTGTTGTAGTGATGTCAAAGAAAAGTAAGCTATAAACGGTTCAATGTATCTAATTTATCGACCACGATAGTTGAATATGTGTATTTTGTCGATGATCCTACGAAACTACTACAATTTGTACACCCAAGGTAACTTCCTGATAAGGACGGTCAGGAGATTGACTTTATTAAACTTTTCAATTCTCGACATCAGAGCCATGGTCCGATGTCCACTTTTTGCAAAAATCTCTTTTTAACTAAATCGTACGTAGTTTTTTTCTCTTTCTTCCTGTCTGGGTGATATATTTGTATCTTACTTAGTTAAAAATTTCGTTTACGTGAAAATTATTGGATATTCATGGTCCACTACAGCCAAATAGTCTGAACTTCATTTGAAAGTTTATGGTCCTGAGATAAAAAAAATAAAAATAAAAAATAGTCTATTTTTGGGGTCTTGTGTAAAGAACAGTTCTAAAAAAATATGATTTGAAGGTCTTCTTTAAACAACTTACTCTTTGGCTCGGAAACTATTCTCCTATGAAAAGTCATTTATCAACAACAGTCCATATGGTTCGGGACATAATTGAGAGATTTCACCGAAAAAGAGATAGCACTATTATTGTCACTGGATGAAAACGAGATAGAACATAAACATACGACCAGCGTCGCCCCCCTGCGACAACACCGTCGCCTCACCGTGCGGCGAGCAGGCATTATTTTCGTAATTTGTTTCTGTCTGTTTTTTAACATAAAATCACGCCTTGTTTCCCCGAAGAGTTGGGCAGAGATGTACCTAGAGTCCACCCACATTACACGTTACACTACTAAGTAAATAAGTACCTACCTCCCCATCATTACGATATACTCGATTTATCAAGAATAGAATAGAATACTCTTTATTGTACACCATACAAATTACAGAAGATTAACACAAAACACAAAGTTAAAATAAACAGAATTTTTTACTTGTTTTTAAGTCTGGACATTCATGTAAAAACTACCTAGTAAATAAGTACCTACCTCCCTATCATTACGATATACTCGATTTATCAAGAATAGAATACTCTTTATTGTACACCATACAAATTACACAAGATTAACACAAAGCGCAAAGTTAAAATAAACAGATTTTTTTACTTGTATTTAAGTCTGGACATTCATGTAAAAACTATTTGCAAACTTCTTCAAATTCAAATTCAATTGTTTATTGCTCAAAAAACTCAAACTATTTTTATTTCAAATAAACCAATTACAGGCACTTTTGAATTGTCATGCCCATTCCAAAGCGTAGTAGGTACCTATGGAGAAGAACGGGCAAGAAACTCCATGGACACTCTTTTAAACCATAATAATATTGTTACAAAGTATTGGTTACATCATTCATGTTCAAAATTATGCATGTGAGAACGATGCAGAACTTTAAAAGCGTCCGTAATGAAAAGATAAAAAAAACAATTCAAATATTAATTTAAATCAAAATAAGCCATGGCAGCAAAGAGTTGACCAGACCCTACTGACGGCGCCCGTTCACGAACATGACGCATAGATTAGCACCATTCAGCTCAACCATTTTGAAGGGAGCTAAATGATCCAACACATGTGCCACCATCAGCGAGACATTAGAGTGAGCATGACATACTCTCATCCGCCAAGGCACATTCAGGTCAATGAAAGACGTACCCAGTAAATGGTAGCTTTATAGTATGTAACATAGTACTCACATACGTTCTATGCAATTATACAATACTAGGAGATTGAATTTATATAATGCAAACATAGTATTTTAGAATCTTCAGCAGCTCCAACAGTATGTAGGTTGGGTAGGCGTGTGTGAAGTATTTTCAAATGCAAATCAATTTATTTATGCGTCCTGTGGAGCAGGACCAGCGTTTAGCCAAGCATTTTTGTCAGCGATGTAACCCCCCAACTTATAATATGCTTGGCTGCATAGTGTGCGTTTTATGCAAGATTTGAATTTCGTTTCATTGAGTTGGAGTATGTGGGGAGGTATTTTATTATAACATTTTAAACAGTACCCGATGAAGGAAGAGTCTACTTTAGCCAGTCTGAAACCTGGTTGAACTAATTGGTCCCTATTTCTGGTTCTATTGGCGTGTCTGTCACCTCTTTTACTGAAAAGATTTAAATTTTTCCTTACGTACATGATGTTTTCATAGATATATTGACAAGGTACCGTCATGATATTAATATTTTTAAACAGTTCCCTTAAAGAATCGCGCCTGCATAGGCCATATATTGCTCTGATGGCTCTTTTCTGCAGAATAAAAATGAACTCAATATCTGCAGCCCATCCCCATAGTAAAATACCGTAAGACATGATACTATGAAAATAACTGAAATAGACCAGTCTCGCGGTATCTACATTAGTAAATTGACGGATTGTTCTTACACCATAATATGCTGCTGAACTTAGCCGTCTTGCAAGAGATGTTATATGAGGACCCCATTGCATCCTTGAGTCGAGCGTTATCCCCAGGAAAACAGTTTTATCGACGAATTCTAGTTTCTCTTTATTCAATACTATGTCACAATCACTACTTTTAAAATTCGGTAAAGCAAATCTTATGCATTTAGTTTTTTTCCCATTTAATACTAAATTATTAGCAGTGAACCAATTTTGAACTTGCAGTAGGGCGTTATTTACGTCGTCAAGATTTGATGCACGTCTATTTATCTTAAAAATTAAGGAAGTATCGTCAGCAAATAACACCATTTGTGGTTGGTTTTTTAATAAATGGGGCAGGTCATTTATGTATACTAAAAAGAGGAAAGGACCTAATATCGAGCCTTGTGGAACACCCATTCTTACTTGTAAACCAAGTGAATTGACACCATTTATTTGAACTTTTTGCTGTCTATCATGTAAATAAGATTTTACTAAACTGAGCGCAAGTTTACCTAGTCCATAATGCTCAAGTTTCAAGAGTAAGGTTTTGTGATTAACGCAATCAAATGCCTTGGAGAGGTCACAAAAGATTCCTATGGCATCTTGGGCTTCCTCCCACGCTGTAAATATGTGTTTTAATAAAGTGACACCGGCGTCAGTCGTACAACGTCCTTTGGTGAAGCCATATTGCTGATCGTGCAAGATTTTGTTGTTGTTAAAATGATTAAGCATTTAACTTAGCTCAACACAACATAATATGCCTACTATACATATGTACATAATATACATTTCTAGATGTCAAGTGAATGCGCAGTTCACTGTGTTGCACCAATTCAGGCATGAAAAATTATCATTAAAATTATACTATGTCATAAATTCAGATTAATACGTTATACAATTTCATTACTTCAAAGTAATACCATAAGCAATGTCATAAATTCAATTCAATAAGTTAAGTATACAATGTCATAAATATAAATAAATAATTAAGTAATGTCATAAATTCAAATTAATAAGTAAGTAATTTCGGAGTATATATAATGTCATAATAATTAAGTAATGTCTAATACAGTCAACACATAATTAACAATACAAATGAAATAATTTTAATAAAATAAACTAAATCGGACCCAAGTATTCACCATAATTATATTATGTATTATTATTATACACACACATTTCTATCTGACAGGTATTCATTAATTGTGTAGTATGTCTTACTTATCAGTAGATTATTGAGTTGCTTCTTAATTAAATTGATATCTGTTTTACATTACAAAGCATTAGGTAATTGACTATAAATATGTGATGCCATTCCTAAGAAGCTTTTTTGGAATACTGCTTTTTTGGTGTTGCCTGCTACTTATTTTATTCCTACGTCACAAACTGTGCAGTTTTTCAAATAAGTGGAAGTTTGTTTTGACAAATACAGCCACTTTACATATGTATAGGCAGGGTACTGGTCAAATACGGAAATTCACAAAGAACGGTTTGCAGCTTTCCGTGCTTTGAATACCACATATCGCCCTAACACACCTCTTTTGCGTTCTAAATACTGTCAGCATGTTCTTTCTTTAAAGGAATACACTTCAGCGCAGTTTTAAAAGTATTTGTGAAAGCTGGAATCATTTACATATTCGGTTGTGTAAATGATGACTGTTTAATTTAGGGGAATACATTAATATTACAATTACAACCATGTATTCGTGTGTGTCAGAGTAGCCCATTGAAATTTTCCTCACGAGAAACGAATCCCTTTCCACCACAAGGAAGATGAACGGAATTAATTAGGTATTACACCTCGAGGTGCCATAGGGTTTTGGTCACTTAGAAAATGATGGAAATTACAACGGTTATTAATATATTTCACTCCATTCCTTATAAAGATGTTGAGATCTCTTGGAGGAGTCTTCAACCATCTATAGACAGGCCTGTTGGTCTAGTGGTTAGTGACCCTGACTGCTTTGCCGGAGGTCGTGGGTTCGATTCCCACCCAGGACAAATGTTTGTGTAATGAGCACGATCATTTGTTCTGTGTCTGGGTGTAATTTATCTATAATATTTATGTATTTAGAAATATATAAGTATGTTTATCAGTTGTCTAGTACCCATAACACAAGCTCTGCTTAGCTTGGGACTAGATGGCGTTGTGTGATAGTTGTGGAATATTTATTTATTTATTTATAGATAACTGCTGCACCACGTAATAAATAATAAATAAATAAATAAATTCTGACCGCGGTATGCTGGATGAAATTAAGCGGAACCACTCGTGTTTTAGCACTCAACTACCTCATTTCTTCCTTCCTTTGGTCGTACTGATTCTTAAAACGCAAATACAGGCAATCTTTAGTCTGTCGTGAAGGGTTTGACACAGAGCCCTCCGAAGAATCTTTATTAGTGCTAAATTTTAAAATTCTATAACCAAACTACTAGTTTTTACAAAAATCTGCTTTCACAGGATCATCTCAGTCAAGCTTAGAAGACCACGAGACTTGAAAAGAGAATTTTACTACTTTTATGCATGGACATAGGAACCCAAGTGGGTCGAAAACTTTTAACGTTCTCGATATCACTGATGTCTTGGTAATCTGAGGGATTTGGAACTCTCCCTTGTTCTGAGTACGAGAAGAACTGCTGCAAATCGACATTAAATGAGCAGTTATGCAAAACACTATTTCATTATTAGAATCATAGGTTCCAATGGCGTCGAGATTATATAATTGAGGAGAGCTTCTCCTAAAATTACGCAGAGTTACGCGTCCTACACTTTTTCTTTCTCTACACTTTTATGAATATAATTATTATCATGCTTTTATGAATATATTATTATGTTTCGTCCGTAAAAGTTAGGTTATCATTCTCTCATGGAACCGTACTACTAGAATAAATAGTATTCTATGTTAGGACATAGAATACTACGTGTGTTACTACGTGTGTTACTAGCCATTAAAGTGTGATTGATTGACAAACATTCAAACTCATGAAAGCGACTTCCACATTTAAAATAATAATTATGATATAGGTAGTAGGATATTAGGCTATCTACATGGTACTGACGGTACCTGTACCTGCATTCAAATCATCAACGTAAAAGTACTTTTGATGGTAAGAGCTATACATTTATCCCCACATTCAATAGCTAACTGCAGTACCTCAGAAAATCGTATTCAGTTGAAGTACGACTACATCTTTCTGCATATCCTCTCGCCACAAAATTAATTCAACAAAATTTTAATTCAGTACAATGTATGGATGGAAGAGGCTATAAAGATTAATTTAAATATACAACGTATACCAAACAAATAAACTTAGTGCCAAATAGTCTTATATAAAGCATATTTAGGCCTTAAGTTCGGCGTCTTAAAAAGTAAGTTTTTGTTTAAACGAACCAAATGGTATTACAATGAGACCTATTTATTAATTTTTTTTAGAGGAAGTAATGCCATATCTATACATACGCAACATAAACATCCATTGAAATGATACTTGCCCGGAGCCATAGGGTCTGTTGTTAACATACATAATAGATATTTTTAACGCAAATTATTTATGTTTTTGGACCAAATGGTCGGATTTATACATCATCCAGCATATTTTTTTATTCAAATAGTAAAATTTTAGACCCAGAAGGTATAATAACAACTTAAAACTATTGATTGCAACTAGACCTTAAAAATTGGGTCTTACCTTAGACATAAAATGTAGTTTTTTTCGGGATTTATTGGAGGAATCGCTTAAAAATTGGCAACCATCGAATCTCAAATAACCAAGCATAAACAAATTATAGCCGTGTTCTCCTTAATCTTCAAAATTCTACAACAATTATTTATTTTTAATGTTTGTTTTCGCTCTCCTAAAAAGTTGCAAAAATGGATATCATACCAGATGGCTCTGATGTCGAGAATTTAATTTAGCTTTTCTCGATTTTCAATTCAATTTGTTTCTTAAATCATTTCAGTGCGGATATCAAGTTTGTCAAGTGGTTGGCTTCCCAATTTAATTGATGAATCTGTTTATTTACCGATACTTTATCTAATGTATGATGTCATTGAGCTATATATATTTATTTATTTATATAGATCCAACAAAACAAACTACTTACTCCTAAGTATACAGGCTTTATCTGTACGTCAAATTAGTGGACAGCCACCGTTCCACATGGCCCATATACCGTTAGGTTAGAAAATAATACTTGCTAACCAGTACCTATGTTATAGGTACTGGTTGGCAAATGTGATTTTCTTGAAATCATTCGTCATCATCAACAGACATCGGACCTAACCCTTCCAGAATCCCCACTACGGCCAAATCATACGTATTGTGTCTAAAAGAAAGAAATATTACTCAAACTCAAAGCATATAGCAGTGGTCCCTGCAGTGCGCCTGTCAAGGTTCGAACCTACGACCTACAACTTACGAGTTGTAGGTCGTAGGTTCGAACATTGACAGGCGCTTTACTTTGTGTAAATTATTTCATCACCACACTGCTCTCAAAACGGTGAAGGAAAACATCGTGAGGAAACCGGCATGTGCTAGAACCAAAAATTTGAAGACATGTGACATCTGCCAACCCGCATCAGGCCCGCGTGGTGGATTATGACCCTCTCACGGAGGAGGCCCGTGTCCCAGCAGTGGGAACATTATAGGCTGATTATGCTGAAGCATTTATTTCGATTATACCAATTAGGAGGCACATTTTTAATTGATAAGTACTTGGTCAGTCACAAAAATAATCTGCCCTTTCCAAAGCGTTGTAGGTTCCTATGGAGAAGAACGAGCAATAAACTCCCATGGTGTTTCTTGTACATTCCTTTAAATCAAAATATTGTACCTACCTATTGCTTTCCAGATAATGATAGCTCTAATATGGCTCGGCGCGATCATCACAGCCGTGGTGCTGTACATGCGACAGGCCTACTCGCGGTTCAGCCGGTACGGAGTGAAACATTTCAAGATAGTTCCACCGGTGGGCAACCTGATGAACGAGCTGATGCGGAAAAAACATGTCGCTGAATCGTTGCACGATATGTATCAGAGTTTTCCGGAAGAGAGGTACGTAGAAATGTTTGCACCCATTGGCAAGGCGATACATGGGTGTACCACTAGGACCAATGAGAACAGGAATAAGACTGCTGTTCTCATTCACACAATATTTTCGGACCTGCCCACTATTTTGTTGCTGCTTCTGTCAAAGGCTGATTTACATATTATATTGACTCAGTATTTCGATACTGGACAGCGTTGGATGTTAAACTCGATTGAAAAGTGTTTACATACTCGTAGGTTAAATATTAATTCACCGTCACTTAATTGCTTGACTAGTTATCCAATGGCGCTGGAATACCTATATGTACACCCGTCTTAACTTCTTCGATCCTAAAGTTATATAAACAAACAACCATCGGCAAAAATTACAAAGTTCCATGCGAACTTCATCCCTATTAAACCCCTTTGGGAGATTGGATTTTTTAGTGCTCACTTTCGCTGTATATGGAACTCTCGTGCAAAGTTTCATGCTTTTTAGACCCAACGGTTTTGGCCGTGCGTTATTTGTCAGTGAGAGAATGAATTTAAGATATTAATTAAGAAGATATCTGTCGACTAGCTTACCACTAATCCCATTAAAATATTTTCTAGGTTCGTAGGCAGATACGAGTTCATGAAGGGTGTAGTAATGATTCGAGACCTGGAACTAGTGAAAAAGATCACAGTCAAGGACTTCGAGCACTTCCTGGATCATCGCATGCTGGTGGACGACTCTGTTGACCCTTTGTTCGGCAGGAACCTGTTCTCTTTGAGAGGTATGGCATCTACTGAAAAGTTTTAGACTGTAAAGAATTATAGAAAATATAATATATAATTCTTACGCTAAGAATATTGGCACACTTAAAAAATAAAATAAATCACTTTGTGTAAGGGGACAAGTAAAGTCAAGCCATTCCGCTATAGCGGTATGGCTTGTCTTTACTTGTCCCCTTACACAATGTGACCTTCAACCTTCAACAATAATATGCTTACAAACCACGGTAAGCATATATGCTTATCGTGGTTTGTATAGCTTCTATCATGATTGCATGAATTCATTGAAGAAGAAGAACTAAAAATTAAAAATATAAGGAAATAAAGTAGGTGGTAGGAAGCCATAAAAAAGTATAATAAAATATGAGTGAATATAAAATTCAAGACACTCACAACATCTCAAATGCTTTTGTACAGGTCAAGAATGGAAAGACATGCGTTCCACATTGAGTCCCGCGTTCACCAGCTCCAAGATGCGATCCATGGTGCCTTTCATGATGGAGGTCAGCGACCAGATGATCGGATATCTGAAGAAGCAGATCAAGGAATCCGGAGGTCAGTTAGTAGAAGTTTTAAGAGTTTTATCATATACAACAATTGCCATGTGTGGTGTATCTATGTAGTGGCAGTAATATGATTTTACCAAATGTAACTGGTCTTAACCAAAGAATTAATAAAGTTTCTGCCCTTCAGCTTACATCTAGAGTTCTGAAATTGATTAATAACGATAATGCTGTTAATGTTGTTATATTATTTTATAATGTTAACATCCTTTATTATGTAGTTATTTATAATGCTGACTTAAGGCCGTCTTGTAGTGCGGTGTGTAGGTATGAAAACGCTTCCTCACTCCCCGCATAATGGGTACACTACATAAATACGAAAAACTTTATTCAGTCAGTCACAAATACGAATTTCAAAATACCGATTTTCATCATCCGAATGGTTCTAAATTCCGAATATAACAACTCTGACTTATCATTACTCCTATTTTTATAATTCCTAAATTTCAATATTCCTAACGTTTATAATTACTAAAGACCGGATTATATGCAACATAAAAAGCTTGAAATATGCATGCAAATATGCATGAAAAATGCTTGAAATATGCACGAAAACTGACAGAATAGGCAACATTAAATGACTAATTTTTTTTTTGTTTTGTAAATATTATTCCTTTAGATTTAAGTTTATTGTTAGTAAATACTTGTTTTAAGTTTTATTTTAATATGTATGTATCTTAATAAATGCATATTCAAATATGCAAATGCATATTATCCGGTCTCTAATAATTACTATTCTCAAAATATCGAGTTTCAATAAATCGAATAACAAAAAGTCCGACTTAATGATAATTAGAAATATCAAAAATACGAATTCCGATTATTAAAATACCGATTAATAGAATTCCGAAATAAAAAAGCCTTGTAAAACTGAAGTGATTCATCAATAATACAGGATTTGCAGCATGTAAGGAAGCATGCACTGTGCAAGCAAGCATGCAGCATGCAAGTAAGCATGCAGCATGCAAGCAAGCATGCAGCATGCAAGCAGGCATGCAGCATACAGCATGCAAGCAAGCATGTAACATGCAAGCAGGCATGCAGCATGCAAGCAGGCATGCAACATGCAAGCAGGAATGCAGCATACAGCATGCAAGGAAGCATGTAACATGCAAGTAGGTATGCAGCATGCAAGCAGGCATGCAGCATACAGCATGCAAGCAAGCATGTAACATGCAAGCAGGCATGCAGCATGCAAGCAGGCATGCAACATGCAAGCAGGCATGCAGCATGCAGCAAGCATTGTTTCTGTCACGGCTCCGGCGCTGCGGGGTTTGGGCGGCCCCACGCGAGCTTATCTTCGCAGATGGTTTTAACGCACACCACCTGCTCCTCAGCTCGCGGGCCGCCCCACCCCTCCGCGCTTACGCGAGCTTAAATTAAACTCTAGGGTAGGGCCGACAAGAGTGCGTGAAGTCGGTTTTGCAGCGATTCGTTTCTGAAACTAAATTTTGTAGCACAACAATATGACTTTTTATGACAGTATTTTAATTTAATATTGAAAATACTACGAAGTAACCGGCTATACATATTTGTAACCAAATAATATTCCGTGAAATGTTGTTTCAGTGTGGTGAAAATTATGGCAAATAAATCATTTGGCTAACGAAAAAATTCAAAAGAGGCTTCGGCCAATAACAAAAAGTTATTTTGTTAATCAGCGAAATATAGTTCGGTAAAATAATACCTATGACACATTTAAAAAACAAAACACATCACACACACACACAAAAAAAAACAAAAAATAAACATCACAAAATAACACACACACAAACATCACATCTGAAAATGTATGTAAGACGTCGGTCAATAGTTTTCTATAAAATGAAATTCGGAAAAGTGATTCAGAATCCTAATTTTAGTAGTTTATTCGAAGTATTGAAAATCGGAATGTCGTTTTTCGGACCGAGCGACCGTATGGATAAAAATAAACCATAAAAATAAAAATAGATAAATACATTATATTACATTTCAAGAATGAACATTCATAATTATTACAATTGTGTAATAAGGATAAAAATAAACATTGAGAAAATAATTGATTAAATTTGAGGGAAAAAAATTACACAATGGTCAAGATTGAGCATTCATATTAAAATTGGTTAGTATAATAATTATTTCACATTAAATTGTTGACTATTGGAGAAAAGTGAGGAAGAGTGAGTGAGGAAGCGTTTTCATACCTACACACCGGACTACAAGACAGCCGTAAATAGCGATTTAGTGTCATCTTCATGATGTTTTTTTATCGAGCCAATTATTTTAATTCACGTTTCTATCTTCACACAGCGCTTCACAATTATGTTTAACTTTCCAAAAAGATTTTTTTTTTGCACAAAATTAATATTTTTCTAGATTAACAGACGTTTAAAAAAAGTTAAAAAGTACTACAGCCTCACCTTAAAAGGCGTTTTACTACTGAAACGACGGCTAATAAACGTCTATAAAGACAAACTGCGCCAAAAATTAATTGTTAAAGGTAGGATGATTAAGGTTATGATTGGTCTGCTAAAAGCGCAGGAGCGGTAGTTGTAGCAGCTCTCGACGGAACTGCTAAAACTAAAGGCCTCTCTCCTAGTTTGCTGTGTGTGTTTGCGACGGGGTCCACAATGATCATGTCTTTTTAAAACCTCCCACCTAAGTTCAAATTGTGGAATGTTATTGCATAACAGTGAACCTCTATCAACTGATTTAAAAAATACCGTTGAACTCTACAGCTGACTACGTGGATGTGGACACCAAGGACCTGATGACGCGCTATGCCAATGACGTCATAGCTTCCTGCGCATTTGGCCTTAAGGTCAGCTCTCATACCGACAGGAACAACGACTTCTACTCTGTCGGCTATGAAACTGCAACTTTTGGCTTCAAAAGAATCCTGATCTTCTTCGGGTATACTTTGTCCCCGGCTCTTATGAAGGTGAGCCGAAATTATGAAATAAAACTAGGAATATTGTGTCCAACGAGTCGATGCAACCCGATGAAAATGAATGAAACAAGGTTTTTTAAGTTGTTCAATATAATACACTTCCGGACTCCTAAATCAAACCTCCGTGCATTTCCATGTAAGGTATCAAGGCCTAAAATAGTAAATAATTTGAATTCATGACCATTTAAAAAGTCACAGACCATCTTACTTCCTAGTATAATATTATAAACGCGAAAGTTTGTATGGATGGATGGATGGATGTTTGTTACTCTTTCACACAAAAACTACTGAACGCATTTGAATGAAATTTGGCACACAGATAGTTTATAACCAGAATTAACACAGGCTACTTTTTATCCCGATAAACTTATGCGGGTGAAACCGCGGGGCGCAGCTAGTAATACAATAATATGCAGCGTGGAGTCTGGGGGTATATTTGACATTTTTGTTTCTTGGCCGTTAAATTGGTCATTACCATTCGATAGTAGATGAACTTGCTACTAAATAGTTATTTGTTAACGTCCAAGCTTAAAAATCTACCTAGATTTTACTAAGGCTACGTTAGGTTAATGAAGGAAATAGTTTTCGCTTATTTCGACAGGATAACTTTAAATATTATGATGCATATACTCTAGTTATCTATCGTATTTGTAGGTGTGTATCTGTGTCGCATTCAAATGTGTATTCTGCCAGGTAATACGATAATTATCAATGTCAAGAATTAAATAAAGCTAATTGAACGATGTTCGATAAAATCACGGTTATTGGTGATCATGAAAAGCGTGATTACTTGCTCTACTAAGTGTTAAGAAAACTGTTTCGGAGACGTTCAAGGCTGTTTCATTATAATAATCAAATAGTTAATTAGGTACGGGTGTCTTGTATCGGCGTTTCCCCGGAAGGCTACATGACTCGGCACAGTACGTTGCCGACCCAACGGAGGAAATAGATATTTTAGTGATGTTTTTATTACGTATTAGTTTATTATTTTGTCTATGAGCCTTAGGCTAATAAAGGCAAGAAAGAGGTGGGAGCTCTTTTTCTCGTCAGTATTCACTCTGGCCGGTCAATAAAAGCAAGCCAGGGAGGAGGGAGTAGTAGTAGGGTAGGATTCGGGGGATCGCTACTGGCCAACAGCTCGCTACATGCCCTGCGGGTTTCTGTATCTCTTCTCTCGGCAAAGTACCGGCATAGACCTGGAGTACACGGTAGCGCGCAGGCCGCACCACGACGTCACCGTATACAGCGAATGGGATATTATTATTTAATTCCTTTTTAAATCCATTTTTACGCAAAAAAATCAGCATTGTCATTCAACGTGGTCATGCTGACAGCCTTTTGGGCACTTTTCCCATTGACAGCGATATGGGCGAATTTGTTGATGCCCTTTAAGCTCTGTTCCCCTTTTTGATATACTTGTACATAATATTATTATGTTTGTGTGTTTAGCTTGAAAATATTAGTGCCTATACAAGTTTATATTTTACTTCTGTTACAGAGATTCAACGTGAAACTGTTTTCTGAAGCCACGACGAACTTCTTCCAAAGCATAGTAATGGGTGCTATGGACGAACGACAGAAGAAAAATATTATCAGACCTGACATGATACATCTACTCATGGAAGCTAAGAAAGGTACCTAAGGCATCCCATTTATTTTGAGGCAATCAATACTCAATTCTCAATATATTTATTGCTTCCACATGTGAACTTAGGTGGTAGGCTTTACAGAGTATGTATGATCATTGTGGACCCTGTCGGGCACAGCAAAAGTAGGAGAGAGGAAGAGGGCTTTTATTTGACTACTTAGTTATATATTATAATAAATATTGTAATTATTTTATATAAAAACGTGCACTTAATTTAAAATTTATATATTCATTGACATTGTAATAGCATTTGTGTAATAGAAATTGTTTTAATTTATATATGAATTTAGGTATTAAATTTTTGTTCTTCTTTAATTTTGATAATCGGAAAATATTTAACCCACTTCATTATTCATTCTTATATTTTTATTTTATTGCTGAATGGGCCGACCTGTACCACGCCTCATAGAAAGTGATGAATGAGGTAGGTAGTCCAATCTTCCTCTTTCCTGTATAAAGTGTTCTTGCGTGAGGTTATGTTGAAACTGTTTGTTGGGGTTGTTATTGTTTAGGGTTAGGGAATTCATTTAAATTTCTAATGTTGCTTTATTTACCAACTAGCTGTGCCCCGCGGTTTCACCTGCATAACTTTAGATCCCGTGGAAATATCGGAATAAAAAGTATCCTATAATATGTTAATCCTGGTTACAAACTATCTGTGTACCAAATTTCATCTAAATCCGTTCAGTAGGTAGTTTTTGCGTGAAAGAGTAACAAACATCCATCCATCCATACAAACTTTCACGTTTATAATACATACGGTTATAGAATATCTGTAGTAATAATCTATCATTCTTGTTAAGTAATTGGTGCTTTAGGAGCTGTAAAAGTTGATGGAGTCGTAGTTATCCAAGACTCCATCAACTTTTACAGCTAACCAGAAACAAGATAGATCCTATCCAATCACTACGCTTACGGAACGGTTTCTCAGAAGATCGGTTGGTGACTGTTGTCATGAAAATGTTTACAGAGGCAAAGATATTTAAATCATATGATTCGCTCTACCGCGTTTGAAGATAGTCACGTTTCGTTTTGACACACAGTAACGCAGTGACTTGACTTGATTGCCAACGAAACGCATTATAATTACGTGTGAACTCACTCTTCTTAGTATGGACACTTTGTCGCGTGAATAAGTGCAAATCTTGCGATTTCGTAAATCTTTGAGCAACGGGGTTTAACTTTACGGTGTCAAAACCGCTCTCTTGGAAAACAAACCAACTTACGGTAACGTTTCAATGACGTCATTCACCGGGAAATTGCGGACGCTTTGTGGGCGGTCGCCGTTTTGCTAGGAAATCGTAGCTTTAATATGTCCGTTCATGAGCCGAAACAAAACACCTACCATTTACAAATGCCTCGTGTCACAACTGGCCTTCATGTTATTATGATTAAGCAAAAAAGTTATGCGTGGTCATACAAAAAAAAATATATACATATATATACGCGTCGACTTGTGAACCTCCTCCGTTTTTTTTCGTCGGTTAAAAACAGGAAATTTCATGCCATGCTGAACCTAACGATAGATCGAGAATCAAACAGATTACGTATAGTTATACTAAATCAAATACACTTTATTGGAAAATAAAAACTCAAGGTCATCGTCGCCATCAGTCAAACGTCAGGTAGACGTTTCAGAATGTCGATTAGGTACACACAACAAGTGCAATTTTTTACCAAGTGACCGACACCCTATCAATCACAACCTGAATCATTTAGAATAAATATTATATTGATTAAGATATTGCTAATCCATTGCTTCATATGTTCGAAAAATTTGTTTGCTGAATAACGTAAGTAAGTCAATGAATGTTGTTTTACCGTCAAAATTAAAGCCAGAAGCTGTTAGTGTGTTACGCAATCAGCCCGACATTATACCAAATGGCATGGAGACTACATGCACGATGCACTATGCTCTGATGCACAATATGTTGCGAGTTCCAAGTCTGGTCTTTAGTTCCCATTTATGTTTTTGATAAATATGCCTATTTATTTATTTCCATAGCAATTTGACGTAAATTTTTTTTTCTTTTAGGAAAACTGATTCATGAAGAGAGATCTGATGAGAAAGCGACCACTGGATTTGCTACAGTTGAGGAATCAGATGTTGGAAAAGCGAATAACAATAGAGGTCAGTATGATTAGAGTACCTAACTTAAAACTTACCTTAATTTTAAACTTACTAGTAGAGGAACTAATAATCTAAACCTACCTTATAATGAGAAGAAAAAGAGCAGTGGTACTGGCTCTAACTTAAGAGATACACGTCATCCAAGATATTAACCAAATTAATGTCAACCAATCCGCACTTAACACGGCCCACTCCCTCTCACAGAAAGAAGTCTTGAATCTCAGCAGTAGGAACATTATGCATGAAACGTACTATGTGCCCTAGAAATACTAAACCTAAAACAACCACCATTTATTTTCAGAATGGTCCGATAACGACTTGATTGCCCAAGCCATCTTATTCTTCGTTGCTGGCTTCGAAACAATATCAGCAGCGATGTCGTTCTTGTTGTACGAGCTGGCAGTGAACCCCGACGCTCAGGAGCGACTGGTGCAAGAGATCAGGGACAATGAGGCTAAGAACGGTGGCAAGTTCGACTTTAACTCTATACAGAACCTGCCTTATCTGGACATGGTTATTTCAGGTAAGACTAACTTGGAAGAGCAAAAAATGAGATTGATGTTTCTTAGCTGACTACTCCAAGTAGTAACACCGAAACAAACTCGGAGGCCAAAATCTCTTTTAAAGTTAATACAATAATTATTTTGGAGTTCAAATTAAGAAAACCAGTGATAATTGCGGAACCCTCATAGAGGTTAAATTGATTTTTATTGAGGCCTCGATTCTATTGATCCATCTTCAATGGTTCGCCTTGTAGGTACATTTAAACAGCTGATTAGTCTAGAATTCTAAATGGTCCGATACGGGTCAGTGAGGCAGCTGATCATAAGCTTCTGATTTCGATACGGAATATTAGCCCCGAGTAATGTATAATAATAATTTGCTGCCATGGCTTATTTTGATTTAATTTAATATTTGAATTGGTTTTTTTTTTATCTTTTCATTACGGACGCTTTTAACGTTCTGCATCGTTCTCATATGCATAATTTTGAACATGAATGATGTAAGCCATACTTTGTAACAATGATTTAAAAGAGTGTCCATGGAGTTTCTTGCCCGTTCTTCTCCATACCTACTACCTACCTACATACCTGGTACCTACTACGCATTGGAATGGGCAACTAGCTTCATGTTTTTGACTGACCGACCTTGACAATTCAAAAGTGCCTGTAATTGGTTTATTTTTTTGAATGAACGTTAAAGTAGAATTTTTGAAAGCCGAGAAACAGTTTTGGATTTCTAAACGACTTTCAACAAGTGTGTCATAATGCATAAGTTTTACATTACTATAACAGGTACAATGTCAATTCAATAAATTAAAAAAAAAAAAAAAAATATGCTCGCAGTCTCACAACAGGTTTATGTTTGTTTTGTACCATTCAACCAAAAATGGTTTGTCTTATTATCTATACATATATTAGGGGTTAAAGTATGAAATTGCCGATTTGTACTGAAAAATTGAAATTCGTTTTTTTTGAATTTAACATATTTATTTAATCAAAATAATTACCATTATTATCTATACATTGCTGCCATCTAATAGGAAGGTCGTTTATGCCTTTGCGATAGAACTCTCGTGATCTAGATTCGACAAACTGTGTGTAAGAATTTTGTACTGCCTCCTGAGAAGAAAACTTTTTATCACGTAGAAAATTGTCCAAATCACGAAAAAAATGGTAGTCCGTTGGAGCAAGGTCTGGCGGATACGGAGGGTGACGAATGGTTTCTAATTGCAGTTCCTGTAGAGTTAAAACGGTTTCTCGTGCTGTATGAGGTCTCGCGTTATCATGGAGCAATAATGGTGAAGATCGATTCATGAGTCGGGGCTGTTTCACTGCTAGTTTTGCTATCATTGTTCGGAGTTCGGCACAGTAGACATCTGCCGTTATTGCTTGACCAGATCGGAGAAAGCTATAGTGAATAACATCATGCTGAGACCACCAAACAGTTACCATTACCTTTTTATTGGTAAGCTTTGCTTTAGGACACTGTTGGGGCGTCTGACCTGGGGTCAGCCATTGCATTTTTCGCTTACGGTTATCGTAAAGAATCCACTTTTCATCACATGTCACAATTCGATCCAATATTCCTTCATTTCTGTATCGATTCAACAAGGCAACACAAGTTTCAACATGCGTTTCTTTCTGCAGATCAGTCAAATCATGAGGCACCCATTTGTCATATTTTTTTATTTTATTGATTTGACGCAAATGAGTCAATATTGTTGGTAAGGTAACGTTAAACCATGCCGCTAATTCCTGGGTAGTTAGACTCGGATCGGCTTCCACCATCTCTTTCAATTCATTGTTATTCACCTGTGTGGGCGGTCTTCCACGTGGTTCGTTCTTCAAATCAAAGTTTCCATCACCAAAGCATTTAAACCAAAATCGCACGGTGCGTTCATAAGCAGTCCCCTCTCCAAACGCAACATTGATATTGCGAGCTGTTTCTGCCGCGTTAGTTCCGCGTCGGAACTCGTATTCAAAATTAACTCGAATTTTCGAAGTATCCATCTTTCTTGTCTAAGCTGAATAAAAAAAACAACTGAAAGTCGATAATCAAATGTTGCACATTTTTTAAAAGAAGAACTTCGTAGGTACCATGTGAAAAAAGTTTCACTCAAAAATCTCAAACCATGAAGGTTCTATGTCAATTCGAAGTACCTATTACAATAAAGCGGCAATTTCATACTTTAACCCCTATTATTATCTTATTATTTACTTATTATATATCATTCATGTACCCACACTATTTTTTATATTAAAGCTAAAAATGTGGGCACACGAATAATATTACACACAACTACTTAAGTCGTAAACATCTATCAGTAAGTGCGTGAGTCACGATATGTAATGTTTTGAATCTGAGCTGCTCGCTACTGAGATCGGTTCTAGTCAACGTAAAGTAATTCCTATACAGGTTGCTTCGCTTTTATTTATTTTTATTAGTAGTACATAATAGACAATTTCCATCATCGTTACCGCTGATAGAATGTCACTTTGTCTAGGCCCTCTGAATTCAAGCTACCGGTACTTTAACAGCTAATGGCCGCACTTAGACAAGTTCGTTTTAAAAGAGAGTTAACTTTTGTTTACAGTTTTTATTCTTTTAACGCTATCTTTTTCAATATTGTTGTAACGTGCTGAGATATGCTAAACAATCAAAGGTAATTCTTTAAAAACTTCTCTGAGTGCAGCCAGTCAAAAATCCAATATTTTTTTAACAAGTCCGACTACTTAATAAGAAGATTTTATACTATTTATCTTAAAACTGTGTCTTTTTTTAGAGGTGTTGAGACTGTGGCCACCAGCTGTGGCACTGGACAGACTGTGCACCAAAGACTACAACTTGGGGAAAGCCAATGCCAAAGCTGAGAAGGACTATATTGTAAGTTTAAAGAATGTTTGTTTTGTTAATTGACGACTAATAGAATAGCTTATTTAAGGATAATAACGAAGTCAAAGACTGCGTTCTCCTTCGAAAACAGGTCAGAATCAGGTGTACTTTTTTGACTACCAAGAACAGGACAGAAGCATTAACACTTAATTTTGGATTGTCAAGGAGCCGGTCAGTAGTTGAAACGAAAGTTAAAGCTAGTTGCGCGTTCCACAACGTAGATCTGTTACTGTGTTCCCCCTTTTTTTTTAAATCACATTATCATTTGTGATTCCTAACAACGTCAATGTTAACATATTATTATCTTTTGTACCTAACTATCACCTACTTATTTTGTTTTTGTATTCCTCCAGATCCGTAAAGGAGAAGCCGCGCACATCCCAGTGTGGGCTTTCCACCACAACCCCGGGTTCTTCCCGGACCCCTACAAGTTCAACCCTGAACGATTCTCGGACCAGAACAAGTACAACATTAAGCCGTTCACTTACTTACCGTTTGGACTTGGACCTAGAAACTGTATTGGTAAATTTAAAATCAAATCATTGACAACATCTTGAGCGCAGAGCCGGATAGTTGGGAAAGTAGTCTTTTCCCTACAGTGGGTTATTTCAGGATAGATATAGACTAGAAAAGATCATCAATATACACATTATTTTGTAGTAACACACTTAGACAAAACTGGATCTTTTAATCAAACGATAATACAAGCGCCATATTTGAGCAAGAAAGAAAGAAATACGTTTATTTGCGGTAAACACAATAGCAATCGGTTATATTCACTATGAATTCCGTTTTACCCGCTTCAAGTTAACTATACTCTCTTTGCATAACCCTTTATGGATTACTGTTTGGTTTCACCCAACCTTCACCTGCCTTCAAGGTTACTACATAAAAGCTATTTCAGTCATACATATTCATATCAAATCCGAAGGCCTACCTTGAAAGAATTGAACTACTCAGAATTCTGACATGCAAAATTGGCACTGAACCGTCTTATAGGAGTCAGACTGTTTTAAATATGCATGTGTCTAGGCCATACTTAGAGGATTTGGCGACAATATTTTAGATTCTGACTTAATAATATATTCAAGCGAGTCAAATTCATATGTACATATTTAGATACGAAAATGGTCTTTTGATCGATGTTATATGTATTAGAAATTCTGGAATCTAGATGGTTTTATTTTATTATGAGCAATGGGTTTGTGAATATCAATATCTGAATATTGAATAGATATGGATATATTACGAAATTGGTTTCAAAATCTAGTAATAATATGTCCGCGACGAACATACCCAGCCAAGCGTGGTTATTTCATAACATCACGAGTTATATTTCCCAGAGGGGTAGGTAGAGATCATAGATAACCTCCTCATAGTGATAGTACACACACAGTTCGTTCATTATAAGTCTCATGTAGATAACAGAAGGTACAGTTGAAACTGTTGCTCGGGCACAAGTTGAGCTTCCGAGTTGTTATTGAAAATTTCATAATGGAAAACCTGGTAAAGCAATGCCAGACATGGAATCGAACCAAGGTCCCCACGATAGCGACCACTAGACTAAATGGTTAGTAGTGATTTTCATTTAGCAGTTAACATACTTAACTAAAATGATGATGATTATTTTGTTTCCAGGTTCAAGATTCGCTCTGTGCGAGATCAAGGTTATGACCTACCAGCTGTTCCAGCAAATGGAAGTGTCCCCATGTAAGAAGACCCAAATACCAGCCGTTCTGGCTAAGGACACCTTCAATTTGAAGATTCAAGGAGGAGAATACGTACGTTTCAGGACTCGGCAGTGAGGAATTATGAAAATAGTTTCGTTGACAGAGATGAATACTTGTAGTCTTTAATTGTAATATTAATTTTGTCATAGTCTTAAATACATAATTACTCATTTGATGTCTTTTACCTACTTTGAAATTGCATCATGTATTTCTTGGAACCATGTTTTTGGTGCCTGACAGTTTTTTTTTAAGCAAAGGCAAAGTCAAACATTTATTTCAAATAGGCACATAAAAGGCGCTTTTGTACGTCAACATTTACAAAAAATAGTTTAATCGTATGGAGAAGAATAGGCAAGAAACTGTAACCTATTTAATGTCTAAACTGCAAAGAAAGAAAGAAAATACATTTTTTTTTTAGTTCAAGTGTTATATGGACGTTTGAATAGGAGTTAGTCATTTTTGCAGATGAGAATGCCATCGGGCACGCGGCTTTTCGTTACATATTTTTAATACTTTTCTTAAAAAATCAGAGGATCAAACTGGAAGCAAAGTTCTCACAAATAGAAGAAATTCCTCAGCACTCAAATAAATAAAACTAACCTAAGTCTTAATCAAAACGAATCCAAACATACCGAAACTTTAATATAAATGAAAGTGCCTGAAAAAAACTAGAATCCTGTCTTTCATCTTCTATACAGATTTATTATAAACGCAACGTGTATAACCTAACTTCATAACTTTCTGCGATTGCGGCGGAGACTAATTCCGAACTAATTTGCATGCAACTTTATAAACGTGTTTAAATTATGGTCTGAAATGTGTGGAAATTGAATCTCGGGGTTTTAGTAACCGTTTTTGGACGTAAAGACAACTTTGACTATTTCTTGAGGAAGGCGGCGTTTACCTACTAATATTATAAAGAGGTAAAATTTGTGGGCGGTAATCTTCGGAACTCCTGATCCGAATCCGAAAATCCTTGCACTAATGAGAAGCTACAGTATTGCCAAGTGCCATAAGGATATATTTTATGTTAAAACAAGTTTCACGCGCACGAAGTTGCGCGCAGAAGCTATCATGTATAAAAATCCGTTTCATTCAACAATGATTCCCGATTGTTTTAAAGCCTGTAAAACAATTTCAATATATATCACTTCACAATTTACTAAGTGCTTCCATTTTGGGTTTTTGTACTTTCGAGTAGATTTTGATGGAGGCGGATCAGTTGTTTATTGTTTTTTTTAATATCTAGTTTCAGAAACCCATTTAGGTTTTGGATCGGGAAAATAAAAAAGCATGTTAAAGCAATTTAATAAATTTTTTGGTTTTGTGAGAAAATATTTTTTTTATTCATAAAATACAATTCGCAATTATTAATTCCTAAAGATAGGGTATTTGTATAAATTTAAATATTCGAATTCAAAAGGAAAGGATTATAGAAACGGATTTTCATTCAAAATTTTACTGGTAGGTACGGTGGTTAGTTTAAAAGGTCTTGCATCCACCAGAATCGTATTAAATTAGCTCTCATCTAACTTCCACAAAGACGTCGACATTTACCATAATTTTAAAATTCAAATACGAAAACCAACTTCTCCATTGTATGTACACCAAAGCAGACAATTTAAGGCTTAACAAAAGCGCCTATATATATTAGCGTCATATTTCAGCGTTTAGGCGGTGAGGCGGGCCTCACACTCGACGAGCTACCTAACATCAGTAGATTACATCTATTTACGCGACAAAAGCGGGTCGCGTTTCCAATCAAGTGTGTGTGGCCGCCCTTACACCGGCCCCAATAACTACGTTAGAGGAGTATTACAGCTTGTGGTTAGACTCGATAATCCAACGGGTTGAGGAACTACGACGCAACCTGTGGTAGCGATCGTCGCAAGATTGTTGGGTAGCAGTTGCTCTTTAAGTTGTTACTGTAATCGTTAGCCTGTATGACCCCACTGTTGGACAAAGGCCTCCCCATGACTACCAGTGGTTGCCGAGTGGTTGGTAGTTTTGTCGAGCTATTGCATCTTAACTGGCGACGCCTTCTACATAGCTGTCTCAGGGCTCCACATAGTGAGTTTGGCCTACAGCTCATTGGGTATGCGGCAAACGTGGCCAGCCCAGCAATCCCTCTACAACTTTAACTTGATTTTTAGTAGTTTATGAGTATGCAAATCAAGTAATCTGTAGGTACGAAGAATCAAGTCTATAGCGACAAATTATCAGGTGAATATTGGACATAGCAACTATTACTATTTTAGAGGTTTGAGGAACAGGGTGTAAAGTTCACTCATCCTCGATAGGAAAGGGAGGATCCTCCGACCAGACGGGTGTTGTGTCTGGCGGACAACTGCCCAACAGTTGATGTCGGGAAGTTGTATGTATGCTAATTACGCGGTAAACTCTACTTGCCAGATGCAGGATTTGCGTGACGACAGTATGACGCGTTGTATATACCGCTACATCACTCCCCTCCGGAGACCGGAGGTCGATAGTGGGCTGAGTCCTGTAACTTGCGATGCTTGCCAAGACAGCTGAGGTTCCAGTGAGTCGGAACCGGTTGCCGCATAGTTCACGGTGAGTCGGAACTGTCAGCGGAGATGTCCCCAGTGAGTCGGGGTGGCGCTGCGTTATACTCCACTGCGTCGGATGTCGTACAGCGCCGGGTTGAGGCTGACTGCTGCGTCGACCAAGAGAGGGCGCTCTGCTTGTTGACCGGCCGAAAGTACAGTGTGCTGTGCCGAGGTTGCTGATGAGGCTGAGGGTGAAAAACCTCTTATTTTAATCATTTGTTGCTTTCGTTTATCTAGACTAGAATATCTACGAAAATAATGGCAGTGCGGACTTTTACGTAAAATATGTACAGCACAAAAAATACAATATAAATTTGTAGCGGTAACAATAACTTTATTCTAGAAACATTTCGAATCGTAAGTAAGTTATATTTTAGTCGAATAGTAAGACTTTAAATAAGAAACAGTACTGGTCGCTTGTTATATTATTCTATGCATCTCGTAAAATGTAACGAAGGTCATAGAATGAGATAAGACGTGATGCAGACAATGAAACTGTGACTAGACGCCATTTTAACTGGATTGTTGGTTGTTGCAATTTTCTTTATTCTCTTTTTGACCTTTAGATGATATTAACATATTTAGAAAGTTATAAGACATTGTAGTGTAAAATAAACACGCTAATAATGATCATGTCTTCTGGCCTTTGCCCTGCAGTGGGACAATAATAGGCTGCTATTATTACGTACTTATGCCAGAAAAATACATAACAGACAATTTAATTAAACACTACAAAACATACAATGGGCGCCTATATCGCTTTCTGCGATCGCTTCCAGCCAGAATGGACAGTGATCAGCCTGGACATAAAATAGGGTTGTCAAGTAACGATCTCTTTAATGTTGTAATCAAGTTCAGAAATGTCTTCTGTATTCTAAAGAGTTATGGAAACTGTGATGGCACACTCATAACTAACATTTTTTTTAAAGAGTGTTACTGGCGTTTTTTGCACGTTCTTCCTTATAGACACCTACTTTTTTCGGACATCCCCAAGCGTTTGGTTGACTCTTCACGTGACCAGATTAAGGCATGCCTATTTTTAACCCAAAGAATCAGCATTGCCATCCAACGTGGTAATGCTGCCAGCCTTTTGGGCACTTATCCCATTGACAGCGATGCGGACGAATTTTTTCATGCCCAACGAGCTCCTGTCTTACTTTATTTTATACTTGTATATAATATTTATATATATTTCTAGAAACCTACTACTTCTTGAAAAGGGCAACTAACTTCATCTTTCTAACTGACCCGACTCCTCGGCAATTCAAACCCGCCTGTATAATGGTTTAATTGAAATTAATTATTTGAGGCTGAGTTAGAGTTTAGAGTTTAACGAATTAGAGTAAGATGAGTTCATCGACGGCTTTACCAGTCTGACAGTAATCTAAGTCATTTCGATAAAATAATATCATAACATAAACAATCCCTACCCTATAAATTTTCACAATCAAAATCAGAAAACAATCAGTCGCCGTCGCTAACTACACAATCAATCGTCAGAGGTGGGTTGCTCTAAATTATATTGACGTGCTTCCATTCAACCGTCGACGTCGGGCTCTTGCCACTCTGCACGGATTCCCACAAAAAGGCCCCTGAGGGTCCCGTACACCACATTACGTTGTATTCAGGTGACGGGTTAATATTAATACCAAGTGAGGAAGCATATAATTTAATCAGGTGGAATTGGAAGCAGAAATCATAAGTTCATACCAAATTAAATATCTAATGAATTAGCAACCCGCCACTGCTTCGCACGGTTTTTAATACTTGGCTTAATACTTGAGATTTATTTATTATATTTTAGTTAAATATTAATGTATTATCCACATACATCTTTCGGAATAAATTCTCTAAATAATGTTGAAATCTGCATCAATATCCCTTGCGTAGTTTAGAAGAACACCGCAGTCAGACAGTCACGAAAAGAGACTTTAATTTATAATATTTATTTATTTTAACATTTATGTACACACATATATAAACAGACAATAAAAAACAAAACAGAAAAAATAGGTACAGAGGTGGTGCTTATATCATAAGTAATCTCTTCCAGCATACCTGAGATAGGACAATAGATACAGAGATGTAGACAGCGTGTGATAGAGCAAAGGAGAAAAAAAATAATACTTAGAATAATAAAAAAAATATTGTGTGTGGATGTTTCCTGTTTGTATGTGCATACGTGATGGAATTATGTATTAAATTGTTTTTTGCATACTGTATGTGACGGATTGTCTGATACCGATTCATTTTAATGGATTCAGAGAGATGGGTCAGTACGAGGAATGACTAACAGAATGATAATTCTGTATTACATAGAGCTGTCCTAGATTTTGACAAACCTGCTTTTAGGGCATTTAGTTAAAGGTTTAAAGCTTTAAGGCCAGTTTCCATAGTAAAAAACGTTTAAAATCTAGTCGCAATCTCATCTCAGCGACAATCAATGTCATAAACTTGTCAAAAGTGTAGGGAAATTAGAGGTATTTTCTAGACTATGAACGTTATGAAAACTACGCAAATTGCCAACGTCTGGTATCAACAAATGATATTTGAATTAAACCACTGAATAGTCTAGCATAGTAGTTTTTTTTAGGTATAAATCTAATGAAGACCAACCAAACTACGTAAAGTAAAACAGGAACCTTATAAAATGATTTTGTGAAAAAATATTTCAATCGGTAGATAGGTGGATGGTAAATATTTCAATCGGTAGATAGGTGGATGGTAAATATTTCAATCGGTAGATAGGTGGATGGTAAATATTTCAATCGGTAGATAGGTGGATGGTAAATATTTCAATCGGTAGATAGGTGGATGGTAAATATTTCAATCGGTAGATAGGTGGATGGTAAATATTTCAATCGGTAGATAGGTGGATGGTAAATATTTCAATCGGTAGATAGGTGGATGGTAAATATTTCAATCGGTAGATAGGTGGATGGTAAATATTTCAATCGGTAGATAGGTGGATGGTAAATATTTCAATCGGTAGATAGGTGGATGGTAAATATTTCAATCGGTAGATAGGTGGATGGTAAATATTTCAATCGGTAGATAGGTGGATGGTAAATATTTCAATCGGTAGATAGGTGGATGGTAAATATTTCAATCGGTAGATAGGTGGATGGTAAATATTTCAATCGGTAGATAGGTGGATGGTAAATATTTCAATCGGTAGATAGGTGGATGGTAAATATTTCAATCGGTAGATAGGTGGATGGTAAATATTTCAATCGGTAGATAGGTGGATGGTAAATATTTCAATCGGTAGATAGGTGGATGGTAAATATTTCAATCGGTAGATAGGTGGATGGTAAATATTTCAATCGGTAGATAGGTGGATGGTAAATATTTCAATCGGTAGATAGGTGGATGGTAAATATTTCAATCGGTAGATAGGTGGATGGTAAATATTTCAATCGGTAGATAGGTGGATGGTAAATATTTCAATCGGTAGATAGGTGGATGGTAAATATTTCAATCGGTAGATAGGTGGATGGTAAATATTTCAATCGGTAGATAGGTGGATGGTAAATATTTCAATCGGTAGATAGGTGGATGGTAAATATTTCAATCGGTAGATAGGTGGATGGTAAATATTTCAATCGGTAGATAGGTGGATGGTAAATATTTCAATCGGTAGATAGGTGGATGGTAAATATTTCAATCGGTAGATAGGTGGATGGTAAATATTTCAATCGGTAGATAGGTGGATGGTAAATATTTCAATCGGTAGATAGGTGGATGGTAAATATTTCAATCGGTAGATAGGTGGATGGTAAATATTTCAATCGGTAGATAGGTGGATGGTAAATATTTCAATCGGTAGATAGGTGGATGGTAAATATTTCAATCGGTAGATAGGTGGATGGTAAATATTTCAATCGGTAGATAGGTGGATGGTAAATATTTCAATCGGTAGATAGGTGGATGGTAAATAGGTTTCGTCAAGTACTTCCTAAATTAAAATATAACTACATTCATTTAAAGTAACATTCCCGTAGTTTTAAAATAAATATCGATATAATAACGGCATTAACTCACCCGACAAGTCTTAAACTATCGACAAGCTGGGAGCTCATCTATTTCCTTTACTTCCGTTACAATTTGCGAGAAAAATGAGTGCAATTTCTCACAGAATCTCAATACGGAAACAAGATATATACTGATATTGTTCGTAGTACGTTCCGTTGATGCGGAAGTAAAGAGAAAATTTAAAATGGTTTATGGGAGCCACTTACTTGAACAGACAGTGGGGCTATATAAAAACTGAATGGATCCACCGATTTTGTCTATTCACAGCATAGTATCGCAGTAGCGTTTTTTGGCTCTATATCCAACAGTGGAAATCTTTTGCCTGAAATAATTATGACCAGTGAAGGTCAGTCGGCGGATGGTCATTAATTATCAGCAGACCTTTCAGAAAAAATGTGTCCTTCGACACATTGGTGATGCCGTACAAAACCTTATGACAATATGATTGTGACTGGTAGCAACCCCGAAATAGTGGAATAGGTTTCTGAATCGGTCTGACCTTTAGAATTGATGTAGTCTAGTAATTGGATTGCAAATGTCAGAGGGTCTTTGGGTCAAGACCGAATACTAACCCCAGTATGTTTGGAGTGGCAAGACTGTCTCTCTCTTCCTGATTGTAAATCTCACATGGTGGGAAAGCTAATGATCGGTAATAAAAAGAAGCCAATAATCATACAGCATACAAGGTGGACCGATGACCTTATGAAAGAAAAAGCAAATATAGAAAAATTGTTTATTCTGAACAAACAAGACGCACATTACAAAAAAAATATTCTAAATACACACACTAATACAAAGGAGCCCAAAGCCTCGTATTCAAAAACCTCTAAGTTTAAACTCTGACAATGTTGTCCATTACTTGATATCAGGGCAGGTCAGGTGTGAAGGCGGCTGGATGCCAGAAGCATAGGACCGGTCGGTGTGGCGACGCTTGAGGAAGGCCTATGTCCAGCTGCAGTGAACATCTTTCAGCAAAAATGATGATGATGAATAATTAGTAAAGCTATTATGTTAAGCCCCTCGATAATGACATAAATACTTGTGAAGTACGCGAAAAATACTAAACCCACTAGCCTCCAAAAATTACATCTAAACAGTTTCCTCTGTAATACTGCAAAATAAATAGCTATCTTCCATACCGTTCGTTCGCTGGGGAGCGATACGCGCTAACATTAATCACAATCATTCAATAGCGAGCCAGATTCGTCTCGTTCGAATGGATGCGCTGCCGCAGCTCATTAATCCGCGTTTTTAACGTATATTCCCCTTAGCGTGGCGTGAGCTGTGGAGGTAGTGAGAGCGTTTATAATTTGGTAATTGATAATAAACCCCTAGTGAGTAATGAAGGCTGGCTTACTGTGAGAAATTGGAGTGGAGTTGGGGTGAGTAAGGAAAGAAATAAACCACCGCACGCAAAATACGCGTATTGACGTGGAGTGGCGAACACCAGCCCGTATTACCTATAATCCCAATAGTATTTATTGCTTCATTCTGATTTTACAAAAATAATCAGCCTATAATGTTCCCACTGTTAGGACACAGGTCTCCTAGCTTCGAAAGGGAGTGGGCTAATAATTTACCTCACGGGCCCAGTGTGGGTTGGTAAATGTTACAATGTCCTCATTCTGATTTTGTAGCAAACTAATCGGTGGATTTTGAATGAATTATATAAGTAAGCTCTGTTTTTCAATTTACAAGTCTTGATGTTGCGAAATTGAATCTCCTATTCAGTCCATGTGGCACATTTCCATTGCTTGCACACATTATTAACTTACCTAAAATTTTGCCGAGAGACAAGAAAACATCTCGGTTTAAAAATACATGCAAGCGGAGCATGGGGCGCCACTTGAACAAATATTTTCAACGACAATAACCAGCAGTATTTTGGTCGTAAACTGTAAAACCTTTCCCTACGCTCGCTCAAACTGCAGCCCCAACTCGTTGTATCGGAGGTTGGATGAGCCGCGAACAAAAACCGTCTGCTTGTAATACACGGACCGAAATTACGCTCCGAAAGGCACAGATTATATAATAAATATGCTGGTATAAAGCGTTGTATATTTCCACTCATATTTTACAGCTTTTCGTATTTATGCAGTCGTGTTTGCTCATTATGAATGGAAAGATTAAAAACTTAATGTGCTTGAGTTTTAATACAGGTCAGCAACTTTTTCCGCTGACGAGCTAAAGCCTCTTTTCATTTCGATTACCACTCTTATTTTCTGTCTGATTGATTTCTACTGTCCATTACACTGTCTTACAACGTATTATTTTACAATGAAAGCACACTTCTTAATACATGCCGAATTTTAACCCGGGAACCAATTCAATTTCTGTATTTCTGGTGTTTCCAACTAGGGGCTCGTGGCTAAATAATAATAACCGCAATGGTCGATCTAAAGTTAAGTTATGATCGCGCTGAGCTATACGCGTTCGTGGATAGGTGACCATGCATCACATATCGAGACCCCTCCGTGCCTCGGAAAACACGTTAAGGTCCCGACTGTCATTTGTAGATCTTTGACAGTCGTTACGGGTAACCAAAAGCCCAAAAGTCTAACAACCAGTATTATAAAAGGGTAACGTGTTACCCACCCAGTTACTGGGTTGTAGAGGTCAGATAGGTAGTCGCTAGGTATAAAATACTGGTATTCAGCTGCAGTCGGCTTACAGTCTAGAAGCTGACCCCAACATAGTTGAAAAAGGCTAGGCATATTGATTGATTTGTTTCTGATATTACCAGTAACTGCTAGTAAATATCAATATTACGCTCTCTTCTCAATATCTCTGAACAACAAGTCAGAAGACAAGTAAACAAGAAGTATCAAAACGAAGTTGTAACACAAAACATGAATAGAACACAAAGGTACTAAATAAACTTTAAACGGATTCGTCCGAGTGGAACACAAAGTGTTTTACTTTCAACAAACAATTCTAATATCACTTTTTAATTAAATTAAAAGGGGAAGGAATTCCACGAACAGGTTATTTCATTGTTTCATAATTCCCGCCAGTATTATTGTCAGATTTTTATTTTGCTCGCTGTGGGACATTATATCCGATCTAAAAGTTGAGGGTAGTTGCTACCTGATTACTTAGATCCAAATAGTAATTTATTTTTATTTCCACGATAATCGCTTGTGAAAGGGTTGATTTTGTTAACCAAGTTCCTCAATGTCAATTTTAGGGTATGTTCCCCATGTAGTGTTTTTCTAAAGGCCAATTTCCGTAATTAAAAATGGTCAAAATCTAGTCGCAATCTCATCGGCAATCAAAGTCAAACACTTGTCAAAAATGTAGAGAAATTACAGGTATTTTTGACAGATTGAAACTGAGATCAGACTCTGAATTGCCCCTCTGTTCCTACTTCCAGATAGTTGTCTTTTATCTGAGGAGTTTTATTTACATCCTGTTGTATGCCTCCTCTAAGATGAATATTTTTGGAAACCAAAACTCCGTTAATTGATTGAACTTCCAAAGTTATGAACAAATCGTAACCCGTCAAAGCTCACGTACTCAAACACTGAGAAACAAAACCTAATACTTAAGCTACACAATTTAAACTTAAATAACGGTGGTTAAGTTAGCAAAGATAGTACAAGTTGGCAGTTCCAACGTTCGGTGAGTGCGGTGTTTAGCCTTCAGTTTGTTGTTTAAGGTTCCTAATGAACGCCCGAGTCTTTGTGAATAGGAGCCGGCACTTGTATTTAGTGGTTAGAGGTGATTAGTGAGGGGAAAGGAAGCAAGGATCTTGGGAAGAGATATGAAAGGTGCAAACAGAGTGGCTGTATTGCATATGCCTATTCATGATGCACTATAAGATTCCGTGCTTATAGAATATATGCCTCCTTTTTGTTGTATGCAATTATGCATACAGCAGTATGTTACTAGGGTTGCTACAGGTATTTTATAAGTCGGAACATTAATTTGAGAAAATTCAGCAAAATTTGTAGCGTTGTAAACAGCACTGTTTCTTACTACGTTTTTTAGCGACTTCAAGTTTGCAATATGTCACGCACCAAAATCGCCTTATTAATCGAAGACTTTCTAAACCCGTCCAGATGATCCCTGACGTATTATAATATTTCTCTTGGTAATTCTGGCACATCATAATCTGCCTATGATGTTCCCACTGCTGGGACACAGGCCTCCTCTCTGTGAGAGGGTGTGGGCTGCCAGCCGTAACCCACCACGCAGTCGTAGTGCGGGTTGGTAGATGTCATATGACTTCGATTTTTTTGGTTGTAGGACACGACGGTTTTCTCACGATGTTTTCCTTCACCGTTTTTAAAGTAGTGGTGAAGAAATAATTTACACAAAGTGAAGCACTTATCTTGGTTCAAACCTGCGACCTGCAACTCGTAAATCGCGGCTTACCACTTGGCCACTGCCACTCCCTGCCACATAAATGACAAATTAGGTGAAGTTATCAGTTTCTTACAGAACATAGATTTCTATTACTTTTTACTACCCTTAACTGAATCAAAGAGTGAAAGTCTAGAGTAGGTCACCATATCCAGGGCTAGTTTCCTTTATGCAGAGCCCATTAGCAGCCGGCTGCGTAACTCCGTGCAGCCCTAAGTGCGTAATGACTTCCTCGCCGTAATTGTGTGTTTGCGCACGCTTGATTAGAATCTAGACGCTGATTGGATGGCCGATTGTATCTTAGGCTAGGTTCTGGCTCTTCAATAAGGGCGGGTTTTGTGTCAATTGTTTGGGGAATAAAGACGGCTTGGTCAGTCGAGAAGGTAAATTGTGTGGGAGTCTTATTGGAAAATGAAGGGTTAGCAATAAAAAGGCATTTATATGCGTCATTTATATGAATAAAAATTACATGCTGTTTTTTGGTAAGCGCATCACTTGAGAACAACTGGACCGATTTGGCAAGTTTTTAGTTTAAAAGTGTTCGTAATATTCCAAATCAAGTTTTTATTGAAAGAAAAATTGGAAAAGTTTCCCGAAAATCTTTTTGGTTTAAATTATGGAAATTTGAACAAGACAACATCTGTTGGGTCAGCTAGTTTAATAAAACTACTCTAGTACCATGTATGTTTTGTAACCTCAAGAAGAAATAAAATATGTACTTTCACTTTCAAGGAGAGCCCTCTTTGAATTCATACAAACAAACAATCAAATTCATTCAAATTTCATTTCAATGTGCAAACGTACACACGTTGTTGATGATTTCAATGAATTGTAGTTTGGTTTGGGTGGTCTTGCGCTGAGAGAGAAGTTTTCTGTAGCTGATGGATGTGATCTGGCCCTTCTGCTTTTCTTTTACTCTTAGTGTCAATTATTTTTTAAATTTCAGCTTTATTTTTACGAGACCTTAATCTTAAGCCAGCTTAGTCCCAAATCATTCTACACAATATGAGACGCGAAAAATCCTAACAAAACATACCTCCCTCATTGTCCCGAATCTCCAGGACAGGATTAGTATTTTCCCTTCACCCAGCTAATCTCCGCCGGTATCTGGGTCTCGGTCTCGGTCTCAAAAATTCGGATCACCCGTCGCCGATACCATTATTTGCTCGTTCCACATATGATAACGGTGGCGCGGGAATTAGCTTTCCAATCCTTTTTTTTTTTTATTTCCTTCCACATGCGATTTCGTTTAGATTTGCGGGTGAAGAATTAAATCTTTTATTGTGGTGATGTAAGGGGTTGTGGTAAAGATGGGAAGTGGTCTCCTGTGATATAAAGGAGGATTTAAAATCAGGGGTGTTGAAGATGAAATACGCTTGGTGCATACCTATATCTACGCGAAGAAGAATCCTGTAGCCAGTTCGGATGATACTTATCTGTGTTCAAAATTTTGTTAGTGTGAACGTACTTCATAATGACCCATTTAGAAATCTTTTATAATATTGTCTTTGGGCTCCTTCTTTTCGTTTGGAACCTATGTAGAGCCGATAGCCAAATGGTAAACCCGAACACATGCAAAATAGCCCGCAGTATATTCAAAGAACTATTTACTTATCTACAACAACGACTGCTGTACAAAACTATCCGTTTTCGGACATAAGTGATGGACACTAATGTGTTTACCAAACTTTGTAGCTGCATTTAAATCTGCAAGTAATTACCGATCGCCTGTCTCGAACTACCGTCAACATTGTTAATGGCGGAAAAACGCGGGAATTCCGGCCATCTTGATTAAGCGCTTGTCAACCGCGTAGCGCCGCTCCGACACATTGTGACGTCACCGCTAGGGGTGCGAACACTTGGCTTACATTACGGGAATTAGGGAAAACGATCTTCTTGATTAAGTGACATTCCTGGGATATACTCGTAGACTTGGTTTCAGAGTAGGTAGTAGCTTGGGCTGGATTAGCCACGTTGAAGATATAGCAAATGCTACAGGCCCCGCACTTGCATATACAAAATAAGAAGGCATGGAGGCAGTAGTGTAGAGGCTTGTCTGCCGAAGGCAACCTCATATGTTGCAGGCCGGATATAATTTAGCGCGGATGACATTCGAACGCTCAAGCTAGTGTCAAATATATTAATTAGGTTTTTGTTTTAGAACCGGGAGTGACTTTTTATATAGAAAGATGTAAAAGCCGTTCTCCCAATATAAATTTAAAGGAATCAATTGTGTTTGATTCCACCGTGATTTATGTACCGTGATGGTATGAGTTTCAATGAGTTGTGTGATGTATTAAGAGCAGAGCTCCCGTGCCGATGTCACAGAGCATTCTATAAAGTGCAAAGAGAGGAGATTTCACAAGATCTGTCTAAAGGAAGTGGACAGGAAAATGTGATATATGTAGATGATGATGCTTCTTTATCATTTAGTGGAAGACAAGATGACCCACTACAAGATGAGCAAAGCTGCCCAGAAAGCAGCGTGGAAGTAGATGGTGATTCTGAAGATGATGACGAGCGCAGCGGCCAAGGATGCAGCCCTGCAGAAGATGAGAAGGAGCCGATGGAAGTGTTCGAGAATGAACACGAGGAAGAAATTGACGAATCGGGTCAGTCCAGTCCATCTATTAATGTATATAGCTATGTTTCAGAGCACCAGGATGAGCATCATGATCACGATGTGGAATCCATTAAAAATAACATCGTGGGTGATCAAGTTGTTGAGGATATTTTTTTGATTATTGATTCCGAGACAAAGGAGAATGATCATGTCGAGTTGTCCACGGATGTAAAGGAGAATGCTCAGAGCGTCGTAGGGTCATATGACGACAGTAAGGTGGATTATCAAATTGACTTAGTCAAAGGTGATGTAGAGTTGAGTGTCATCAGAGATGAATACACAGAGGTTATGAACAATTCTATGCAATTGAAAGATTTATTTAATGTTCCTACGGATGAGGGTGCAGACTCTAATCGTAGTGATTTTATCATACATCGAATAGATAACCCAAAGATAAATAATGTATTTTCGATTCAATTCAATTCGATCATTACAGATAAATTAAAATCATTATTGGTGTTAATAATGTCAATAATTAATATTGTTCATCCACAATGTGCTTTAAACAATATAAGAAAAGCACGGGTGAAGGACAAAATCTCATTTGGTAGAAAAGCTAAAACTAAGAGCTTCGTTTCAAAAAGTTTTCCAACGATTAATAACTTTATAAAAACTATCTACATTTTATAAAGAAGTTATTAATTTTAAAATACAAGTTTATAAAATGTAAGTTCAGAGATAAAAACTTTTTGATAAAATTCTTTTCATATTATGATGTAAATATTTGTTATCTTTAGTTGTTATTCATTGTCATGTCAACGTCAGTTAGATGTAAACATTACTTTTAGTACATTATTTTAGTTCGATTGTTATGATTAGTATATTAACATGTTAACTTATTGTTAACTTATTGTGCCGACTGAGGAGTTTGTGGCTTCATTAAGGGTTGCAGTTAAGTCCGTCATTTTAATATGCGTATGTCACATCGTCATCTTTCAACATCCCGTGAAGTCCCATCACTAGCACGTAAGTATCTACGACGCGAATATAAATTCGTGTGGCATATTTTTTCGATGCCGTTCGAGGGTTGGAATCAAGAAATATTCACCGATAAGATTGATGGCAGTCGTGACAGGTCGGAGGAACCAGGGTGAAGGGAACACGTATGCTGATAAGGGAATGATAAAACGGATGTATGTTGTTTATAAAAACGAGCCAATTTTGGGGATAGGTCGTAGGGGCTGCTTCATTAGCTCGGCTGTTGGTTGGATATGTTAGGCGAATTATTATTGCCGTGATGGCTTTGACAATAAAATTATATTCTATGCTCAAATATCAAAAACTATAGGCTAGTGACAAAATAACTGCTGTTAAGTTGGAGATGCTACGGATTGGGGACCATTCCAATATTATCACAGCAAGATACTTCATACACAGTTACACACGTTAATTTTTTGTTTATTATGATTTGGTATAATGAGCACAGCCAATAGGTATAAGTGCCTAGTTTTGCTGAGGTGGATTTCTTAGACTGAAAACCGCGCTGAAAACTGGCCATAACATGGGCTTGGGAAACCATTAGGCAGACTTTAAGTCCAAGCACTAAACGTAGCATAAAAATACCAATCTACAGTAAGTATTGGGTTGAAAACTTTTCCCTTACTTACCTTCCTTACGTGTTCTTGTAATAAATTACGTTTCAACTTCCCATTATAACATTTACGTCGTTTCAAAATGAAAGTATTCACTAAAACGTGTTTTGTGCAGTCTTTTGTCGACAGGACGATCTTTTGTCGACAGGACGATCTATCTATTTTGTTCTTCCCTTATTGTTGTGTGCCATTGTGTCCGACTGCTCACTAATGCCGCGTTCCCACAGCCCGTTTCGTACAGGCCGCGCCGCGCCA
Organism: Apamea epomidion; assembly: GCA_947507525.1. Classification (NCBI taxonomy): domain Eukaryota; kingdom Metazoa; phylum Arthropoda; class Insecta; order Lepidoptera; family Noctuidae; genus Apamea; species Apamea epomidion. The sequence continues at coordinate 1,190,571 of OX382232.1, forward strand.
GGCCAGGCCGATAGGCCGTGGGATCCGTCGCATCCGGTGAGGCCTGCGGCAGCCCGCGTCGCCGCCCGCCCGTCCGATCCAACGGGAGTCGGTAAGTTCAAAGGTGCAGCGTGGAGGGCTACTGTCGCGTTTCGTTTTGCTTTGTTTACGTGGAAATGCTCGGCACGGGCCTTAAAAGACCTTAACAGGCGTAGCAACGTCTGCCGCAGCCTGTCAGGTAGCGGGTGGGAATGCTCGGTATGGCTTTTCATTTAAAGTCAGGAAATGCTCGGCATGGCCTGCGACAGGCCTTGACAGGCATAGCAATGCCTGACGCGGCCCATCAGTTGGGCCGTGGGAACGCGGCTTTAGGATTATAAGAAGTAATAAAATAGCCTCTCTAGTACACAGTTACTTGGTTCTACTGCTGTAGAATAAATAGAGATTGTAATATTAAAGTTGTAGAGTTATGTTGTGTTGAATGGAAGCTAAAATGATGTAGTTCTTTTCTGTCGGTTTGTGAGCTTGTGTACATTAAACAAAATTATTGATGCTAGAAAAAAATAAAACTGATAATAAATCTCAAGTGGCTGTAGTACTGTTGGTGAATTTAAAAAACTAAAAAAGTTCTTTATTGTCTTGTATAAGAAAAATAGTAACCACATTTTATAAAGATAAATTGGGACAATGAAAGCCCATTTAAAATTGTATTCGGTCACTAAACGGAAATCTAAAATGTTAAAAGCTTCGGAAAAAATTTAAAACAAAAGAGCCAACAGCGAAACGCTAAAAGTACAATATAAACCATTAATTACTTCCTTTATTAAAGCAGTTTGAGTGAAATTATCAACGAAGCCACTCGGGCCAGCTTAAAAATAAGCTCACCTCCTCCACTCAACATTAAGCCTAGCAAATTCTTTAAATTCTTTCTGACTGGAGGTGTTTTAGCCCTTTTTTGCACAAACTGGATGCTAGAAAGCCTGGGTGACAGACTGGTAAAATCTGTTCCAATTTTTACTTGACTGAAAGTCGCGATAGTGTTTCATTATTTAATTTGCCATTACAGTTGTCCGGCGCAGTTTGAAAAGTGTCAAAAAGCTCAATTTTGGGTTTTGTAGACGTTAAACAATGTACTAGTTCATTCCAGTCTCATATATGATCAAGTTTATCATAGATTTATCGTTTATTTTCAGTGGAGGAAAATGTGGAGGAAACTTGGATTGATTTATAATCATAAATTTGGGGTAAGTTTACCAATTAACAATCGTTTCTTTGGCTAAAAAGACAAATAAATCTTTCTTTAGGTAACAAGCAGCCGAAAAGTAATGGATTGTTATTATAATTTGAGCTGCTTACCAATTAGAACTAACGAAAATAATTATTATATATTTATTTTATTTCCATCATCCCGAGAATTTCCCCGAAATATTTGTGCCGTGTACTGCCATTTAAAGTTTTCAGTGAACGCTGTTATATGATACTTTAAACAGTCGAAAACGGGAACGTTTCAACAAACGATATTGGAAGCTGTTCATTATTTACGGATATATTTGCTTCGTTCGTAGACTTTGTGCCATTTCACAAATTTCTGTTCAATTCTGAATAACAAGCTCGTATGTGTTTATAATAAATACATTATTATTATATTATTAGCTGCGACTGAAGTTTCTTGTTCCCCAGACCCACCGCATCGCATCGCATCGCCCGACCGCGCTATTAATTTGTTTTCGCTTACCGTTCATTCTGACTCTTTTCTTTTTGCTCAGCTCTTAAGGGTCCTCGTGTGATGTTAAATAGAGTATAGCCTCCCCCAAGAATCAGGCTATAAAATGGCAACATATTTTTTTAAATGTGTGTTCAAACAAACAAACTCTTCAGCTTTATTATTAGCATAGATTTATAAAGGTATGAATGAAGTTATGGGGAGAGGCCTTCGCCCAGCATTGGGATGATGCAAGCTAACAGTAACAGGTGTATGTGTAGGAGTGTATACTGCAGGCTGATACAACACAAACCAAGATGGCTGATCCATGAGACAGACTGACAAGTCAAGTGCTTGTTTAGTCAGCAGCACTTTCGTAAAACTGGAACCCAGTAGCAGGAACAGTCATGATTCCTAATGTATAGGTAAGGATTCTAACGAGTCACGCTATTACATTTAGGTACAAGCCAATTCAAGTAAAATAAATAAAAAATAACTGAAATCTTTTAAAAACAAGCTTATGGACTAAGGTGTACTAAATAAAACTTACGTAAACATAGAATTTGTTTTTTTATTTTTATATTAGATAAAGTTCTAAAAAATAGGGAAGGTATTTATTAGAAAAACAGCTGTTTTATATACTCATATTTTGTTCTAGTACCTAATCAAAACCCGGTTGCACTAAAGTTAGCAACTTATTTATCCCTTCCAAATAAATGTCAACCTGATATTTATTCATCCTCCTTCTGTCGCGGATAATCTCTGAATTTCTACGAAGCACGATTCAATCGAAGTTATCGAAAGTTTAGCCAACAATTAGAGTTTCTGACAGATTCAGTGGAACTGACACAGTTGTTGAAAGCCGTTGTTAATTAAACGATAAATGAACCATCATAATTCATTGGCAATCAAGAGGTACACCAATAACTTTAATTTTGACGCAACACTTATTTTATTTATTTATTTATTTGGGACCAACAAACAGTAACACATTAATTCACTTAAAGAGATTAAATAATCGTTTGTTTAACCCTAACGTAGAGGGTTGCAATATTTTTTTTTTTGCAGTTCATACTTTGCAGAAAAACTTTGTCCACAAGACCAGGCCTGTTTTCATAGCAGATGATACTTATGTCTGAGCATAGGTATCATCTGTTATCAAAACAGGCCTGAGTACATGAATAAACATTATCGTCCAACAAATCGGATTAAAAACGAAACGGACCACAAAAATAACAATCCCGAAAATAATTCGCGAAAATGTCCTGTAATCCGTCTGTTGATTTAAAACTTTTTGCCGAAAAGAATAATTGAACGCGTAAAAGCCCCAGTAATAATAGCATTTAGAAGAGCCGCAGAAAACGATAACTGCCTTAACTGGGGATGATTGCCCCTCGAGGGGCGAACTAAAGTTTCTACCCTCCCACGAGCCGATTAAGGAATTTGGTAATAGAATAAAAAATTCTCCGCCTAAGTTGGGGATAAGTTGAGAGTTGCGAGTGGCTGTAAATGTGCCACCTGCGCGTGTGTGATTTTATTTTTGTGTGAGAGTGGTTTATAAGAAAGTGTTCGTAACAAAAATAAACGGCTTAAATAGGTCTTGGGTGTCCAAAAATATACGGATTATTTTTACCTTCTAACACTGATAGAAGAATACTACTGAAGAATAATGTGGATTATCAAAATCAGCCTATAGTGTTCCCAATGCTGGGACACAGGCCTCCTCTCACAGAGTGAGTGGGAGTGGGCCAGAATTCACCAAACGGGCCAAGAGCGGGTTGGTGGATGTTAGAAGTATTTGATTTTTTTGGTTCTAGGACATGCCGGACTCCTCACGATGTTTTCCTTCACTGTTTTGAGAGAAGTGGTGATGAAATGAAATACACAGGGTAAAGTGCCTGCCCGGGTTCGAACTCATGACCTACAACTAGTAAGTCGGGGCCGTTACTGGACCACCACAGTCACTGCTTCCAATCTCTGTCTCACTCCCAAAATCTGGATTAAGTACCTACTCTGAAATTGTTAACACGTACTGAGAATACTCCTACTTTCTCGGTGTGAAAAACAGCTAAAATCCTCTGCGGTCCTCAGTGGAACTAACAATGTAAATTGCCGATTGGTTGAGTTGATATACCTCTTGACACAGACGAGTATTAAAGGCAAGGAGTCCCTCGAGTGATTTACTCACCGACACATCGGCTGACTACGACTGATTCCTACTCGAGAGCTGCAGTTTAATATGACCTCATTATAGATGAGGCTGAATACCGAAGACTGCTACTTGGAGCTAATATAACCTTTGATAAACGCTCGAAAAACATATTGTGATAATTCTCAACGGTGGCCTGCAAAATATTGAGTGTAAAATACACTAGTTAAAGTAATGCGTGAGTAGTCGCAGTTTTAGTTGATCGAAGTATTCATCATCATCGTCTGCCTAGACTTTTCCCTACTATGTAGGGGTCAGCTTCCAGTCTAACCGGATGCAGTTGATTATCAGTATTTTATAAGGAGTGATTGCCTATCTGACCTTCATAACCCAGTTATTAGGTAATACGATGCCTCTTGGTAAGACTGGTTGTCAGACTTTCGGGCTTCTGCGGGACCAGCTGCTTAAAGTTCATTAAGAATTAACGATAAAAATACTCATACAGCCTAATATCCTAAATATCATAACAATTGACAAAGATGAAACATATTTCCTTTAACCTCAACGTAACAAAACCCTCAGCATCATAATTATCTCGGAAATCATCAGGTGCGCCGGTGCGCGTAACATTCCGCTCGTTCGGCAAGTGTGACGGCGCCGCCAATAAACGCGGTGCGTACCGAAGCAATATTTCTGACACAGGAAGTACGCCCTAAATATGTTTCCAGCGCGTTACGTGGTACAAGATAAGAGAGAAAGGCTATGGAAACTAAAAAATATAACCACCGCAATCTTATTTAAGCAACATGGAATTATAATACAATAATATGCTCCACCTCCTATCCTGTCCTCTGTGTCCCAAAACATGCAGTCAAAGTGACCTCTGCGCTGCCACTGACAACGCCGTGGTAGTGGTAAGGTTTTGGGAAAACCAGATGTAAAATGCAGTCGTGGCAGCGACACGGAGAAGAAGAAGATCATGGAATTAGGAATTATTTAACATGTGTAAGTACATTTATTTTGGTATTTTATTTTTAATTAGAAATGAAGAGGCAGTGGGCAGGGCACATTTCTCGCAGAACAAATGGCCAATGGGACCAAAAGGCTTTGGATTGGCGACCGAGTGTTGGAAGACGTAGCGTTGGAAGGCCGTCTTTCAGCTGAAATGATGATGACATTTATTTTTATCAATATTGATAAAAATTATATTGTTAAATTGTGCTTTATGAACAGTAACTATACTGTTATTCAAAAACCTCAAATTGTTCTGGGTCACTCCAACCCAAAAAATACCTATATCGCCAATGTCCATAACTTAGCCCACGTACCGTTCAACCACCACATCCGGTCGAGTGCCCTTCCGGCCCACTCATAGAATAAATAAGCAAGTATCGGCGCGGCCTCCGATTGGATATAAATCAGCGCAGTAAGACAATCACGTTTATGTTCAGCTTACTTGGGATCATAACATTGTTACAGGAACTTTGTGGAGGAAATGAGTATTCGAGGATCGATGAAATGGTTTTGTTGAATTGAGGCTGAATTCAGTGTAGAAAACTAAAGTTTTTGAGCAATTTGTAACATGATAAAACGTAATATTACATCTATAGGAACATCTTAAGTTCGTTTTTTAAACTCAAATAGTAATCTGACAGATGTAAATGTCAAACTCCTATATACTTAAACAAGCAAATACAAAACACTTAAATGTTAGATTACTATCTGGATTAAAAAATGAACTTTACACATAAATATTATAAATTATAGTCGCTTTTCGTGTCCGCCTGTGTGGCCGCGTTCGCAACGGATTCTGAAGCGGCCTTTATGTAGGGAATTATATAATAATATATTCATATTAAACTAACATATTAAAAAGAAATTTAGATATTTTGTCAATTCATAAAAACCGTGTGATGCAGGGGTAGCAATAGAGTAATATTTCCGTTTATTCAAGGCTTTATCACGTTTGGTAAATCAAATTAGTAACCCGTACCGCAGTAGCCATTCTTCAAAAACGTAATTTACATGTTGGTTCGTAACCAAATCAAGAAACACCTTGTTTCCCTATAAAGTTCCAATGAATTAATAAAAAATGCACCGACCCCAGCGTGGTTTGATCAGAATTAACCCCATGATTGGCGCTAGCCCCTGAAGCCTCATGTTTCTTGGTGCTACAGAAGCCATTACATATCCGCGCCGTATTTGTAAGGCAGTCGTGCCTTTAGAATAGGAAAGGATTTAAGAGCATAGTCAAAAATGTAACCACATGAACCATGGGATTTTATTTACATGTGGATTCGTAATTAGCAACTTGTTTCCCTATAAAGTTTCAAAGAGTTAAATTATTCCGTGCTCTATATTCCTAAACGCCTAAATTATTCACCGACGAACCACGTTTACATTCACCGTCCTAAAGGAAATCAATATAATAAAAATAGGTAACATTCGACACTTTTATAGGGAATCTAAATTCGCAGGAAAATTAACTACTGCGTGCTCCGATAAAGTGGTTTCTTTATGTCCTAAGCCGTTGCTAAATTTTGTATGAGAAATATAGGTGGCCTTTTAAGTAGCGTTTTATAGGGTCCGGCGTTTTTTGTTGGTCGTGTCAAAGTGTGTTAACGTTCGCTAAGGGTAGTTATTTAATGGCTGTTTTCCTTAGGGTTTTGTCCTTGGAAGATCTTTTTTAGGGCTTCGTATCTAAGAATGGATGTTAACGGGACCAGACATCACTAAGGCTCCGCTGTCCGTCCGTCTGACACAGGGCTATATCTTTTGAACTGTAATAGATAAACCCTTGATATTTTCACAAAGTGTACTATGGCCGCTGTTACAGCAAATAATAAAAATAAAGTCAAAGCCAAAGTCAAAATAAAATAAAGTTAAAAAAAGAATCATATCTCCATACAAGAAAAATGTATTTTGTTTTAGTAACGCATTAAAAAAAAATTGTATTAATAAATATCGTATGCTGGCTCGCACATCGACCACGTGAAGTAAAAGTAATAGTATACTCATACACAAATGAATGAATTAGCCATACCTAGCGGTGCCGACGTCATCGGCGAAGACACGCATAATAATCGTATATAATATATGTGTATATGACGGAGATGGTATATCTGTCTCTCGTTAGCATCAGGCATATTTTAATTACTGTGGGCGTACAGTCACGAGCATCAATATGTGAACACTTGTCAATTTTCAATTGCGATTTTTTCGATCGTTGAAATATGACACATTACATAAACCTATGGGTTCGAAAATGCTATGTTCGTAACAACATAAAATTTCATTAAAAAATAAAGGAATAAATCGCTGTTGAATAAAGCCGAGTGTATACATACTTTTAGTGTAGTTTTCTTGTAGTGTTGGTTATAGCACAATAGAAAAAAGGTTTACAATTCAAATCAGATTATAATTTACGAACAAGTTAGTCACACTAGCGAATCACACACTCGCATAACTCAACGATACAGAACGCAGACAGTTTCTAAGCACATGTTGTTCGTACGATGTCCAATGTTTCGATTCCCTCGAGAGCTCTGCTCACATCGCTTTTGTAGCTGTTGCTCTCGTCCTACCACGAACTCAGGCTAGACTCTGTCTAGGGCCACGAGATGGCGCTACGTTCCGAATAGTCAAAGGAATGACTCCGACACGGCCATCCTGCTATACACACGTCCTCGTGTGCTAATCTGTAAAGAAACATACCCGCAAAGTAGCACATAGCTCGGTCACTCCTGACCACATTTGGTACAGGCGAAAACACAATGAAAACTCGAACAAACTAACAATAGCAGAGTTCAGAGCATTACCCACTATTTGATTCCCAAATCTCAAGATTACAATCAAAAGAATCAACTAAGATGCATGTGTCTCATACTATCTACTCGTAGTAACCTCCAGTTACTCAACTCGTCGAATTCATTGGCGCATCCCCATCGAATCGCCAAATCACTTCTGGACTTTATGGTTTCTCACGAAACCCCACACAACACACACAACTTAATCTCTACTCTGTTTCATCAACAAAACTATTACTTGACTTTCTTCAAATTTGTCAGTATGACTCTGATCCAAACTACCATCGATAACAAAAGATTCTTCTAAGCCTCAGTAATAACTGGTCAGAAACTATATCAACTAACTCGTAGATTACATACAACGCTCATGGCCCGACTGCCGCAGCAGCTAGTGACACTCATGGCACCCATATCGTCATCACCTCAAGTGGTACGACCAACACATATCACTTCACATAGAGTCTACGACTCCCAGGTCATTACATGACCAACACAACAATAGTCTCCTTTGAGACCCGGGTCCCCGCTGCACCAACAGCTGCCCATCGCCCCCTGAACAACTCACAATTAAGTTGCAGTTACGACTACAGACAAGTGCGTACAGTGTGACCTAATAGCCATGGTACATATGTGCTCTACTACTCGGTGGAGGAACTCTGCTTATCCTCTTCTACGTTTAACTCGTTAGGAACACTACATACTTAGAGGCATCGTTTGTATGTGAGCATACAAATACGTACGCCTAGAGTTGAAGGCTTTTAGAGTATTGATTCAACCAGAGTAATGTAAACAAACTTTGATTATCTAATGATAGCGTAAATCATTATCCAGAGCCATGTAAACAAGTTTTGATTATCTAATCATAGCGCAAATCATCAACCAGAGCCATTTAAACAAATGTTGATGATCTCATCATAGCGTAAATCCTGACTACATCGAAATTATGCAACATGCATACCATAAACGCACATAAAAGAATACCAGTTTTACTGAACATTACAAGGCTACTCAATGTTAATGCACAAAATAATGACAGCAAATGGGCAACAGTTCGTCTCGCTGTTAAGCCCGATAGATATGGGACGGTACCAGTCATTCTCACTGGTACCTAAGCCCGCATATACGTAGGTCAGTATCAGTCCTTCACACTGATAAGCCCCAAAACAAGATAGCATTACCAGTCACTTCAGTCAGTCTCGCTGATAAGTTATAGCCATTTATTGTGCGTCAATATTAGTCAGTACCAGTAGATGTAGGCGTCTAACTCTTCACTAATTATGTCCAATTCACTTGGAACATAATCTTGTGGCATCTTTCCTATGCGATCATGTGCATACTTGTAAGGTTAGAATTTAAAGCTTTTAACGTATAGCGATTACCCACCAAAACTTCCGCTACTTGAAACGGACCTCTGAACTTTCGATCTAACTTAGTCTTATAATCTGATTTCACTCTTCGTTTTCTAATAAGACGAAATCGTCAACCGAACATTTTATTATAGCTGCCTTTGTTCTGTCAAATCTAGCTTTCTGTTGTTGACCGATTAAAACTGAATTTATTACAAGAGCTTTATGCAATAAAAACTCTGTCGCAGACGTGTTAATCGAAAAGCCTAGGTTCAATATTTCACGTACTATAATATTACTTTGCAAGTAAATGTCGGGTAGAAATGTAATAAAATCTCAAGTTATTGCTCACTAATTTGGTCTGTGCTGTTTACACATGTTTGACCATTTGCCACTTAATTTGGCTGCACAACTCGCTTTTACTAACGAGCATTCAGCACCAGAATCGTAAACAAAACAATACAGCTCACCTTTATTTTCCAATGTGTCTGAGGGTAGTTGTACGACGTCCACGCGCCGTTCATGACCTCCAGCACGTTGTCCACCACCCGCTTGGCTTGGCTGCCACTACTCGTGCACCCGGCTGCGATATGTCCTGGTTTCCCTCACTTGCAGCACACGAAAGGCTTCGTTGACGGCTGCGGGGCTGCTTGGCTCCATTCTTAAAGTCACTCCATGTCAATCCTTGGTATGCTATTTGCGATAGTCACGTTGATGCTGCTCCATTATGCGTCTTACTTTACTGATGGCCACAACAAGTTGACCACCTTGCAGTGAATTTTCGGCAAAACATAAATCAGCTGTTGTGCACTGTTACGTTTGTGCACGCCTTATACTGCGTGTTCTAACTACGGGAACGGGATACGTCGAACTCAAACGCCGGTTAGAGACAGTCTTTTTTTTCAAACATGGCGGTAGGCGCAACAGTCGCGTCATTCGGCAAAGGCATTTCTGCATACTGCCTATGCCCAAAACAACTGCTATGTTTCTGTTTATATTTTGAACTGTATCTGTAGCTTTGTCTGGGTCGAACTTGGACAGATTCACACGATTATTTAATAAGCGTTCGCATGTTTGCACTTTGTTTTTCAAATGTCAACGGTCACTTTCACTTTAAGCGTTCTCATTTTGTGCATGAACCAACACAAATCCCAGTTCTGATGACGGAGAAGGTATATCTGTCTCTCGTTAGCATCAGGCATATTTTAATTACTGTGGGCGTACTATGGGTAGTGTTGGTTATAGCACAATAGAAAAACGGTTTACAGTTCAAATCAGGTTATAATTTACGAACAAGTTAGTCACACTAGCGAATCACACACTCACACAACTCAACGATACAGAACGCAGACAGTTTCTAAGCACATGTTGTTCGTACGATGTCCAATGTTTCGATTCCCTCGAGAGCTCAGCTTACACCGCTTTTGTAGCTGTTGCTCTCGTCCCACCACGAACTCAGGCTAGACTCTGTCTAGCGCCACGAGATGGCGCTAACATTCCGAATAGTCAAACGAATGACTTCGACATATAGATCTTCCTGTGCGAGTCCGACTCGCACTTAATCGCTTTTTTATTTCAATTTAAGCCTTGGATGTTTTGGATCTTGGGGGTCAAGTGTCTGCCCGCAACCAATGCCTTAAAATTCTTAAACAAGAGTGTCAAAATGCTCACCCAGAATGCCGGAACGTCCATCAATGTAGTGGGTAGTATATTTGTTAAATCATATGTTTAAGACACTTTGTATATTTTTAGTATACTACTGTTTGTTTTCCCTATAAAAAGAAATAAATCAATCAAGACTGAAAGTAAATGAAATCGCATGTTAACTATTTTCAAAGTTAACTAAAATAATAAATTGGTTACAAGTAATCATAAAACTAAACATTTGACAGAATAAACTTTCAAAAACCGGTTGACGATTTAAGTAAGGTGAAGCTAAAAGCCGGTTGCTACAACGCAAATAACGCGCTCTCTGTTTCCTACATTTTCAATTATTTTTATACAAAGTTCTGTTCACTAAAAAAGGACCCACAAAAGCTACGAACAGGAATTAACATGTAGCATTACACGAAAACAGGGAAAACAGAACGTTCGAATCGTGCAGTCGCGGTACACTGCAGAACAAAACTTAATTTAATACGGAAAGCGAGTCAAAGCGGGAGGACTGGCGTTCTTTGGCAAGTCAGCCCCGAGCGTACTGGCGAGCTCAAAACTTTAACATCTATTATTTTTGATTTCTGCTGTAATGAATGGTAAATGTGAGTAGTTATGCGAGTTATTCCGGTTTAATATTTACTCGAGTTTATTTTCATAACATTTTGATCTGGCTTTCAGTTGTGGGCGATGCTTTTTCCTATAGTTTTATGGAAATAAGGTTTATTAAATTAATATGGTAATAGAATAGTAATTATTATTTAATTAAGACGTTTTCCAGTTATTTTGACAGGTTTGAACACAAAACCATACCTGAAATAAAAAGTTGCGGAATAGGTTTGCTGAAACGAAACTCCCAAAAACTTCTTTGTAACCTACCACTAAGGCAACATAACATAACATTACGCCTGGTTTCCCGGAAGGGTTAATCAGAGCTGTACGTATAGTGCACCCACATTTTCGCTAGTTATGTTTAAGTCCGATGTAATAGCAAATCCAGGCTCCATGCTGTTACTGAGAAATTCCAGATAGAAATACCCAATAAAACTTTGCCCGACCTGGACATCAAACCAAGGACTTCATGCTCAGTAGTAGCGCTGGGGACCACTAGACCAACGAAGCAGTTAAGTTAGGTATACTTAGGATTGTACCTAAAATTAGGTATCTCTTATTTCATCTCTATCTTTAATCTTATTTGTCTTACAAGCAGTAATAAAACTTTGTTAAGTGCCCCAAACACTAATCAATACTTAGCTCAATTAGGTGATCTATCTCTAGGCACTTAAAGTTCTTACTTATAAGTTTTATAACGACTTAGACACGAGTAATTCAGTAATAAACGTAATTTTATTACTACTTGATGAAAGACAAAGGTGAAGTAATATTAACATCGTTTCCACACAGTTAATAGGCAATTTTCTTGTTTATGAACATTTTCAACGTTAGAAAATGGTTTTTCAATTAATGCATCATTTCTAGGGCTTTATTGGTGGCTCTGATTTATTTAGGTTATATTTTTAGAACGATTGCCAAGGGTATCGTGTTACCCAGTAACTGTATTGTGGAATTCAGATAGACAGTCGCTCCGTGTAAAATTTGGGTATTCAGCTACATCTGAAAAGACTGAAAGCCGACCCCAACATACATAGTTGGGAAGGCTAGGCAGATGATGAATTTTGAAAACAATACTATTTAGAAACTAACTTGCAAAGGCGGCCATAATTTACTACTTATTTATATTTCGTCACTCATGCGTATCAATCACCCACACTATGACAAAACCCAACATAAGATTTAAACCAATCACATTCCTCGCACCTAAAATTCAAAGCCAAAATGAAATGCAGCGACACTCGAAACGAATAAGAAATGAAATCACTTCTGTCGCCACCTGTACCGAACGGAACACGACTGCACGTAACGCGCAAAGGGAATACGAAAATTGTTATGTAAAAGATGAAGTGTGCATCTGTGCGCCACTGTACTATGCCGACTCGAATCGTCAAACGATACATGGGCATCGGTAGGACTGGGAGCGGGTGATGATACCTACACTTTTCCAATTTATTGGTTACCTACATAGTTTACTTCCCTGCACCATTAGAATGCGGACATGATATTCCATCGCCGATTTTTTGTTGTCACATTACAAAACTGAAAATAACAATTCACAACATTTCCCAACCGACCGGGAGGTTGATATAATTTATTTACAAAAAATTCAAATGCTGAGTTTTTTATATCCTTTATTAAAAAGAACCAGGTTCTTAATAATTAATTACAATCTAGCCTATAAGACTAATAAGCAATTTTAATCTACCTTAATTTTTTACGTGATAATTATTTTAAAACTTAGAATAATGTTGATTGTGCTTTACACAAGTCCGTTCCACTTTCTTAGAGTCTGATATGATGATATAAACACTTTGTTCATGCTCATCAATATAAACATGCAACAATATTACAAATAACATAAGGGAGTCATCGTCATCATTCTGATCTGCATGGTCCTCATATGGCCTGACCAAGATTAGGTATGTCTGTACTTTAAAGACTGTGACCTCTGAGTTTGTTTCAAACTTTCTTCTCAGAGCAGTCGGCTAGAAAGCACCGAACTAAAAACGTGTAAGTGTTTTTTGAACTAATTTACAAAAATTAATATCATTTCCTTATCCTTATTTCAATTTATTTAGAGTCTTTTTCTTCCATACTGCTCTCTAAGGGCCTTTGTACACGCCGCCAGGGCCGCGGGTTGTTCGAAAGAGATACAGTGGTCCCTGGCACAGGCAACTGAAGGAACACGAGTTGGTTTTAGTCAGTAAAAGTCTGACACGATCTTCCGCTTAGCCCAGAGCGGGAGAAGTCATTTGATGATTTCGCACCCAAAAAAAAAAGGGGGCTTTGTACACGGCACGGTTTCTTTACGGTACGGCGTATTATCAGCGCCGTAGAAATAACTTGACCGTCGACAAGCTTCATACAACACTGACGACCGTGCCTACTCACTGCAAATAAACCGTAGTTTTTCACGTCAAGAAAAACGTGTGTGTACAAAGGGCCTTACATAAGACAGTCTGCTACTAAAATATTTTATCTGAAAGACGTAATGACATTACCTGTTCTGAAAATAAAACCCGAGTGATAACGTGATTAGGGTAACTAGATCAATGCTCTTTCAAGACCTCGACCTTTTAACTTTTTATGCCCTTTTTACGAATTCGCTATCCGCTGTTTCTCAAACCAAGTACCAATGGGAGACTCGACAAATAATTGATATTACATTTTCAATATTCAGTATCACAATGTTATGGCAGTACCTACGTTTGATTAGCTATATATGTGCAATGTCAAATGATATGGTAACGGTATCACGGGGGTTGTTATCACAAATTGAAGTATTTATGTGTGTGTGTTTATGATAAATGATAAATGATAGAAAAGTATCGATCCTCCCACCAGACGGGTATTGTGTCTAGTGGGTTACTGCCCGATAGTTGGTGTCGGAACGTTGTGGAAAAAATCCTGCATCGTGCAAACTCTGCTTGCGCGATGCAGGATTTTGCGTGACGTCAGTGTGATGCGTAGTTCGTTTGTGGTGTTGTAGATGTCGCCACAGTTCGCTTGAGACACTAACGCATCATTAATTGTCTGTGTCAGGTTGAATGTTTTATTATCTGCTGGTCCGTTCTGGTGTTACGCGACGGGCGATACGGAATGCAACTTCAGATGTGCAACCCCCCTTATGTTGAATCAGGAACTCAATCCACAATCAATCTGTGTTCGTAAATAACTTATTACTTAGTTATATTATACCAAAAGCACAAATTGCTAGCACAAACTACCCCCATAGAAAAAGGTGTGCGTTTAAGTACGCAATCTCCTGTTTATTTTTCGTGTCGCTGGCACGACAGTTATTTAAATTTTGTTGGCCCAATACGTCGCCGGTTCCACGGCGTTACCGGTGGCACCGCAGGGATCACGAACGTAATAATAATCAGTTATTAACAAAATATCTAAAAAATACCTTTATGAATGACGATATACTTAAGTACCTTGTAGTGATAGTTCTCTATCTGATATGATTGTGAACCGTTCTTAAAGCACACTTTCTGATACCCACATAATTTACTCAGTGAATATTATAAACCCTAGAAGTTGGAGTTGATTCTCATAAATAAGCGAAGTTTGAACAAGTGTTGCGACGGAACCGCTTAGCTCCGCGCTATAGTTGGCGAGAAATCCCTTGGACAGGCTTCGTGAACACTATTATATAAGAACAACTGGTTGCTTTCAGGTTCGTTAGCAAAAGTAACAAGGTTTCATCGTTCTTCGGTGGGAGTAGTTTAAGGTCTGAACCCTGTATCAGCGTCCGTCAGGGGAAGTACTACCGCAATATTTTTTTTTTTTTACTTCTACAGCTATTTCAGTGCAGTGTTCCAGTTTTAAAGGTTTTTATATCTGACATAATTTTAGGAGTTGCCACGGAAGAAAGAAAATTGGTATAATTATTATTGTCACAGAAACACGTGCAGTCATACCTACATATCAAAAATATAAGTAAACTCGAATAAATAATTATTTCTTAAAAATGCTTAGGATTTCAACCATTATTTTGACAATCTTCTGCGAAATGAATCGAAAACGTACCTACTGGTCAAATACACGCGAGCAGCGGCCAAAAATGAAAATTTATATCTGTCGTGTTTAGCGCCCGAATAAATTACTATGAAAAAGTTCGTTCCATTTTTTAATTACACGATAGGATATGCTATCGTGTAATTCAAAAATAGAACGAACTTTTTACTTCGAAACATGGCAACGAAGGAAGTAACTTATCAAATAATTTATTAGAATTTCGAACAGTACGTTCATAATGCGCGGGGTGGCAACGTCGCATTTCTAGTAGTTATTCGTGATTATTTTATTTTTATACCAAAATACATTTTTTTTTACAGCCTTGTCCTAGATCGTTGGTATTTATAAGATTGCATGCTATTTATTTACAGTTATTTTGGTATATTCTATTGAATAAATAATCACGAAAAACCGCGCGGGATGAACGCTCAGAGAAGAACGCTCAATTGTAGAACCAATGACAACCAACAATTTTTTTCTCACGTGCCATTTATTTCATTTGTTGCTTTTTTTCTGAGCGTTCATCCCGCGCGGGCACTCTCTCACCTATGTGTGCCTTGGCTCACATTGTCACGTTCGTCCATCAATGCCTTTTTTGCATGTCACTGCAGTAATGTGCTAATACCTAAAACAAAACAGATCTATAATTATAATGAACACACAACAGAAATACTCATCTGGGAAGGCAGAAAGGCAAAATACGAGTATAAAAGGTAACAATTTCGATGATATAATACGTTATGAGAAAGTGTGTAGTTCAGGAGAGAAAAATAGAATGATTCGGATGATATATTGTTTCAAAAAGCTTGATACAGATACTAATTCCTAGTAATTCTTCCACAACGGTTGCGCAACCGTCGGCCTTGTAATTTTAACAATATACCTATGAAAGTGACGCCACAGTTTGCAAATAGTTGAGAATTCGGAGCGAAGCCGCGGCATCCGGCGGCGGGACAAACGACGCCCACCACCCCTTGCTTTTTAAACTAAGACTCACTTCAGGAATGCACCAACTTTTGGTCAGAACCCGGGAGTTATTCGGCAAGATTAAGAGGTAAATATAGGTAGATGATGTTCATCATACAGGGTGGCAGGGTCTTCATACAGGGTGGCTGGTTCATCGACGCGCAACCTGTTACCATGGATTCAGTGCATAATTCTGAACCCCGCTGCGTTTTAATTTTTCGTCAGTTATAAAAATAAAATTTGCTGTTCCATACATTTTTACCACGTAGGTATTGCACTTTTCTATAAAACAGCTGTTTTTTTTTATAACTAACGATAAATTTCTACGCCCCCTTGAAGATTTTTTTTTCTAGTATCATGTGCTGAATTCATGGTTCCAGATTGCGCATAAATAAAGGAGTTTTCTACCGGAATATCTATATTTTTCTAGTGATGTAATTCAACTGTTAACGCTAGCTAGTTAAGTCTACCCTGAAGTGCGACACGCACGTTGCATCTCTGAGAATTTACTTTTGAGTCACTGTTTCACAAGTGGCACGTCGATGAATGAATATAGTCACTTGCAACTTCGAAACAATTACACTTTGTAAGCAAGGATATTACAAATTAGAGGATTATATCCATGATAAAAATGCTTGGAAACATGCTGGTCCTGCTCCATAGGACAATCTCTAGAGTCTAGACAAAATCAAACTGGTTGCAAATGTAATTATATAATTATTATTTGTTTTCTTTATATTGATTTACATTCTGTAATTACAAGTAATTACAGAATGTTATTCAAGGGGTCACACCCAGGGGTGCCAGGGCAGAAAACCTCCACGTGTGCCTGGGGACTGGAGTTCCCTTCTGGATACGTCCGGGGGGAAGACCAGTTTTCGGGTCGGTGCATCCTGGGGTGCGGGCAGCTATTTCTCATTGGGATTATTCCCAATGAGATCTCGCTGCCCGCATGCTAATGTTCTGCTAAGAGGAACGCTGCACACAAGCCGCTATGAGGAGCAGAGCGGCAAATGTGTTGGAGTAAGAGCGGGCCTGGTGTGCACTTACCCTGCCGCCGGGCAGGCAGGAGGGGTTACCCACCCCCCTCCTGCCACCGTTAATATCGTAGCCCCGAAGATTGTCAAGGTCATGTCTCTGACTTTTGACGGGGGTCGAGGTTCTTGGCTTAACCGCCCGGACCGCGAGGAAGACTAACCTCTATAAAAAATTCCCCAAACCTCCAAGTGGCGGCGCACCGTGAGGGAGGTAGTAAGCTTGACTAATGGGTAGCTTGGTTTAGTCGCTAGTGCGAACCACAGAATTTTGAGCCAGTACAAGAAGTTTTTTACTCGTGGGAACAACAATGGATAAATTTTTTAAAAACTCCAAAACCACAACAGACGAAGTGAGGAGTGATGCGGTGTCGGAGTCCGATGCTGCATCTGGAGGAGCGAGCACGGGAGGCTCAGTGAGCCCTCGCCGTGACCAGAATACGGCCGCTGCTAAAAGAAAGGCCAATAGCAAGCAGCCAAGGTCAGTGGACGGCCAGGGGTCGTCCTCTGACGGGGAGCTGGCTTCGGCCAGAAAGATCCCCACCAGTAGGCGGGGAGGAGCCCGAGAGCGGGGCATAGGGAGGGGGCTCACTGCTCGGGAGGCCGCAGAGAAAGCGGAGGAGCCCGCAAAGGAGGGGGGATCTGGTCGCGCGGTCGCATCGGAGCCCTCAAGTGACGAGGCGGCGGAGGTAGGCGGCCCTGATGCGGACCGCAAAAAGAGGTTTGCGGCGGTCGTGGAGGCCGCGATCCGGGACGTGGCCCTGAAGAAGTTACAGACTTCTAAAAACAGGGCCATAGTCTCGGCCAAGGCCTCCATCATGGCGGCAGCGGAGGCCATCCATTTCGGGCCCCCGCCGGACGTAACGTCCGAAATGCGGGCGGAGGTGGCCCGCTTGTCGGCTGCCATGGAGCTCCTCCGAAAGGAGAACGAGGAGCTCCGAGCGGACCTGGCTGGGCTGCGAGCTGCCGGCACAGCGCAGGTGACAC
This sequence comes from Apamea epomidion, assembly GCA_947507525.1. NCBI lineage: Eukaryota > Metazoa > Arthropoda > Insecta > Lepidoptera > Noctuidae > Apamea > Apamea epomidion. Next base: position 1,208,828 of record OX382232.1, read on the forward strand.
CACCAAGCCAGCCTGTGCCGGTGGAGAACCAGGTCTTGAACCTGGTTCGGCAGGAGATGCCGACCTTCCAGGCGCGGTTCGCCGTTCTGGAGGGTATAGTCCTGCGCCCCCCCTTGGCGGGTAGGACGGCCCCAGGGCCGAAGGCGGCCTCGTACGCGGCTGCTGCCGCCCCTAAGCCCGGGCCGTCTGGCCGGGCACAGGCGCCGGCCAAACCGGCGTCGGCTAGAGGAGCCCCGGCGCCGGCGAAACCAACGTCGGCTGGCGGAGCCTCGGCGCCGGCAAAATCGGCGCCTACCGCCAAACCCGCGGCGCCGGCCCACAAAAAGGGCAGAACGGCTGGGGAGGGGAAGGCCCCAGAGCCTACGCCTCCCCCAAACAAATCTTCCACGACCAACGCCGAGTGGCAGGTGGTCGGGGAGAAGAAGAAGGCGGCCAAGGCGGCCAGGAAAAAGGCGCAGAGGAGGCGCCGCAAGGAGCGAGCCGTTGCGGCTAGGCTTCGCTCCCCTAAGACCGCGGCTGTAGTCATTACGCTACAGCCGGACGCGGTCAAGAGGGGAGTGACCTACTGTGACGTGCTCACCAAGGCGAGAGCGACGGTGGATCTCCAGGAGTTGGGGATCACCGGAGGCCTCCGGCATAGGGTGACCGCCACTGGTGCCTGCATGCTGGAGATCCCAGGTGCGACGAGTTTGACCTGGGGTTCCCGTTGCATGGATGTGCGGGGCAGGATGGTGGAGGACTGGGCTCTGGAAACAGGCCTGGTCGTCCTAAATCAGGGTTCTGTTCCTACGTGTGTGCAGATGCGGGGCGAGTCGGTAGTGGACATCTCGTTCGCCAACCCCGCTCTGTCACAGCGTGTCATTGACTAGCGCGTCATGGAGGAGGTGGAGACCTACTCCGATCATCGGTATATCCGGTTTAATGTCTCCACCCAGACCTCTAGCGCGCTGGTCCAACAGGCCCCGAGTGGTCCGCGGTGGGCGCTGAAGCAGCTGGACCGGGAGCTTCTCCTGGAAGCCTCGATCGTGCAGGCCTGGGTGTTTTCACCGGACAGGCCTGCTAACATTGACGATGAGGCGGAGTGGTTCCGGGAGGCCATGTCCGAGATTTGTGACGTAGCAATGCCCCGAGTCCGGCCAGGATGCGCCCGACGTCAAGTGTACTGGTGGTCGCAAGAGGTTGGGGCGCTACGCAAGGCGTGCGTCGACGCGCGACACCGGTACACCAGGCACCGCAGGCTCCGCATCCGCCCTCCGGATGCGGAAGCCACGGAGGTGGAGCTGTACGAGGGGTACAGAGCGGCGAAGACCGCCCTCCAAGAGGCTGTCCAGCGGGCCAAAGATACGGCCCGCGAGGAGATGTTGGAGACTCTGAACCGAGATCCATGGGGGCGCCCTTACAGAATGGTGCGGAATAAACTCCGCACCTGCCCCCCCCCCGCTGACGCAGAGTCGCCGACCCCAGCTGGTGGAGGAAGTGGTGAGCGCTCTGTTCCCTTCACGGGGGGAGCATACTCCCCCGCCTATGGCTCCGCCACTTGCGGTGCCCGAAGCGGACCACACGGACGACGACGACGACACCCCTGAAGTGACCGGGGTAGATCTGAGAGCGGCGGTAGGCAGGCTGAAGGCCAAAAATACCGCCCCGGGACCCGACGGCTTGCCGGGTAAAGCCTGGATCCTGGCCTCGAGGACTCTCGGGCCTCGACTGGAGGCGCTCTTAAGCGCATGCATGGAGAGAGGCCAGTTTCCACTCCGTTGGAAGACGGGGAAGCTGGTCCTCATTCAGAAGCCAGGGCGCCCTGCGGACTCTCCGTCCGCATACCGGCCCATAGTGCTGCTCGACGAGGTCGGCAAGCTCTTTGAGAGAGTGATTGCGGGCCGCTTCATCGGGCACCTGGTGAGGACGGGGCCGGATCTTGCGGAGTGCCAGTTTGGCTTCCGCAAGGGGCGCTCGACGGTGGACGCCATCATGCGCGTGAGAGCCGTCACGACGGGGGACGCGGTGTCCCGGGGTGGGGTGGTCGTGGCGGTGTCATTCGACATCGCCAACGCGTTCAACACCCTGCCCTGGAGCTGCATAGGGGAGGCACTCCGGTATCACCGGGTGCCGACTTACCTCCGTCGAATAGTCGGGGCGTATTTGACGGACAGAGCCGTCATCTACCCCGGTCGCGACGGGAATTGGAACCGGCGAGAGATGTCGTGCGGTGTCCCACAGGGATCGGTTCTGGGGCCGCTCCTGTGCGACATCGGTTACGACTGGGTGCTGCGGGCTGACCTCCCTGATGGCGTCAGAGTAGTTTGCTACGCTGACGACACGCTGGTCCTGGCGCAAGGGAGGTCGCATCAGGCGGCGGCCGACGCGATGACACGCGGGGTTGCGATAGTCGTGGAAAGGATCCGGCAGTTGGGTCTCGAGGTGGCATTGCACAAGTCCGAGGCCATGTCTTTTCATGGGCCCCGGTACGGGCCACCTTCGGGATCCCAACTGATGGTAGGAGGGGTTCACATCGGCGTCGAGAAGACGATGAGATACCTGGGTCTCGTCCTTGACAGCCGGTGGAACTTCGTCGAGCATTTCCGACGTTTGGCCCCCAAACTGGAACGGACCGGGGCCGCCTTAAAGCGGCTCCTGCCCAACCTGAGGGGGCCAAACGCCTCCTGCCGGAGGCTTTTCGCGGGGGTCGTGCGGTCCATGGCCCTTTATGGGGCCCCGGTGTGGGCGCGTTCACTGCGGCTTCGAGCCGCACACTATCTGAACGCGCCCCAAAAGGTGGTAGCCGTTAGGCTTATCCGGGGGTACCGCACGATCTCGGGCGAAGCAGCAGGCCTCATTGCCGGACTGCCGCCATGGGATCTGGAGGCGATAGTCCTCGTGCGCCTGTATGACTGGCGCGCGGAGGCACTACGTCGGGGGGAAACTCTGCACCTGCGGCAAATCGCGGCGGAGCGGACGGACCTCCGGCGCGATCTCATGGCGGAATGGAAGGCGCGACTGTCGCAACCCAGCGCAGGGCATGCCACGATAGCGGCGGTAAGACCCCTCTTTGAGGAGTGGCTAGAGAGGCGTCACGGCGCTCTCACCTACCGCCTGACGCAGGTCCTCTCCGGACACGGATGTTTCGGGAGGTTCCTGCACATAATCAGGCGGGAGGAGACGCCCGGGTGTCACCACTGCGAGGATCGCACAGAGGACACGGTGGAGCATACGGTGGAGGTCTGCCCCGCTTGGGCAGAGCACCGCCGTGTCCTCGTAGAGGCGATCGGCAGTGGCGGCGACCTCTCGCGTCCGGCCCTGGTGTAAGCCATGGTCCGGGGCGAGAGGGAGTGGGAGGCGGTCACCTCCTTCTGCAAAGCAGTCATGCTAGCGAAGGAGGTGGCGGGATGGGCAAGGGAGAGATCCTCACGCCTCAGCCGCCGAGGGAGACGCTCCGGGCGTCGGGAGCCGCGTGACGACTCCCGGCCACCGTAGACGCGGGCCTGCGGGCGGAGAGCAATGGGTAGCTCTCCGTCCGATCAGGACCAGGCCCGTGCCGGACGGCGCGTATGTGTTCCACGTGCGCCTCAAAGAGATGTCAGCATAGTTGACGGGGCCCGACAGGGCCGAAGCCTGCCGGGGTAGCGGGATCGTCCGAAAGGGTTACCGCTGCCCTGGTACATAAAGGGCTAAGGAAGGAACACGGGTTGGTTTTAGTCAGTAAGAGTCTGACACTCCCTTCTGCTCCACCCAGAGCGGGAGGGGTCATTTGATGATTTCACATCCTCGAAAAAAAAAAAAAAAAGGGGGTCACACCCGGACTTATTACTCCTTATTTATTTATGAAAATCGTCTACTTTTGGAATGTTTGTGAATATGTGAGTACCATGTATCTATCACAAAGTTAATTTATATGTCATGGTTTCATTTATCCATTTTAATTCTTTTACCTATTGTGGTATAGTAATTTTATTTTTAGGTGCATCGTCTTCACATATAATTATATAATTAATGTATGCAAAATATTGTAAAACATTTTAAAAGAGTAACGGTGGAGTTTTTTGCCCATTCTTCTCCATACGAAAACTACCTTTTGGAAGGGACGACTAGAATCAATTTTATTTTAATTTTATTTTTGACGTTCAAAAGGGCCTTTTATGTGCCTATTTGAAATAAATGATTTGACTTTGACTTTGAAACGTAATATCCATACATCGCTAAATAGCGTGGAAATGTCACGTCGTGCCTGTATGGGGTAGCCTTTTAGCACGCTTAAAAAAAAATTAAATCAAAAATGTCTAGAGAGCTATGGTTGGAGTTTCCCTACGCGATTGAATCAGAAATAAAGAGATGGCCGATGAGGCTGAAAAGTTCTGGAGTGGCGACCGCGTAGCGGAAGACGTGGTCTTGGAAGGACTCCCAAAGGGTGGACAGACAATCTGGTGAAGGCTGCAGGAATCTGCTGGATGTAAGAAGCACAGAACTGGTCGAAGTGGCAGTGCTTGGGGTAGGCCTATGTCCAACCGTGGACGTTTTTGGGCTGAAAAGATGATGATGATGATCAGAGATGTACAACAAGTTATTAATGCAAACGCTTTCTTCAGAAAGTTTAGTAAGGTCTTTCAAAGATAGTACCTACCTACAACGTCAGCACCATTATTCTCTGCTATCAAACATTTTATTGTACATTAGTTCTTGTAGTCTGAACATTACCAGTGATTGTCAAAATCCTCCATTGTGGCATCATTTTATTTCATCAACACAAAGCTATCTAAACGTGGAATGGACCATTACACCAAAGTTCCATTGGGCTAATGTGTCCACTAAGCCATTAGTGATATTTTACGGAAGTTGGGAATGCGATTAAGTAATTGTTATAACAACTTTATTATTTTGATCTCTATTAGACTAGTGTGGCGTGTTACCGCTTCCATTGACTTGCTTGTAAACAAATAGAAAACGATCGAATGTATTGCGTGTTAGGCAGGTGTGGCGAGGTGAGGGAGTGGGCTTTAATCCTCCACGCGGGCCCAATGTGGGTTGGCAGATGTCACATGTCTTCGATTTTTGGTTCTAGGGCATGCCGATTTTCACCGTTTTAAGAGCAGTGGTGATGAAATTTCCCTGCTTTTACGAATACCTGGAGTAGCCCAGTCACTGAATAAAAACTTTGTGTAAATACTTTTAGTTTTCAATGGAAAAGTGACATTAAATTGCGCTATTAATAGTGAAAAGAACTTCGCGTAGAACTCATTGGGGCCATCTATATCATAAAACTCTGATCACATAATTTGCTGGCCAAAGAATTATTTAATTTCTATAAATTTTTACAATTGTAATTGGCCTAAACCTTATTTAAATTTTTTGTGAAGGCATGTAGGAACTAAATGTTATTATTTGTCCACTGTGATCAGATGGCAATTTCAACATCAGCTGATTGCTGATGCTGATGAAGTTGCCACTTATTTACAATTTGTTTGTGTAAGTAATCGCAATTTTATAAAAATATTATTTATACAGGCAAAAGAAGCTGTCACTCGGGTTGGTTCCATAAAAACATTTGACAAATCAAATGACCCAAAAAGACTTAATAATCGGACAGTATTCTAGTTATTTTCCAATAAATTAATATTAAAATCTCCACATACGATTATTGACTTACTACTAGTACTAAGTTTCTTTAACACATGTACGAGCTACGCTGTACATGCCACTAACTTGACCTACATTATGTATAGTGAAACGCTGCATATTGTATTTACTTTACTGTGTACTTTACATGTTATTTTCAGTAGCAATTAAACCTTTATACCAATCGGTTGTCTACTCAATCAACATAACATCCCACTTACAACATCAACATAACATTTTCACTGTTGGGAGTTACGCCCCAACATTTGGTCCTTCGAGCCGGATGAAAAATGCTGAACTGGTGAGATCTGATACCAGTTCAATATGCACAGCTTTGGTCACCATACATATGAAGACTGCAATGTAGCCCTTTGTTGTTTTCGCTCCTCTGCCTTTGTTCATTTTGACGTCCACAAATCCAGTGTAATCCACCCCTGTATGGTAAAAGGGCGGCGCTTGATTTGCTCGTGCGCTCGGTAGGTTACCCAAAAGCAGAACACCAGCTGATGGGTAACCTACCGAGCGCACGAGCAAATCAAGCGCCGCCCTTTTACCATACAGGGGTGGATTACACTGGATTTGTGGACGTCAAAATGAACAAAGGCAGAGGAGCGAAAACAACAAAGGGCTACATTGCAGTCTTCATATGTATGGTGACCAAAGCTGTGCATATTGAACTGGTATCAGATCTCACCAGTTCAGCATTTTTGGCAGCCCTAAACAGGATGGCAGCAAGAAGAGGCGCCCCTTGTCACTTATACAGTGATAATGGAACAAACTTCGTCGGCGCAAACCGTCAACTCATGGAACAATACGAGGAAATCGAACATACATACAAAAGCGACCAACTACAGAGGGAAATCGCGGAGATGAAGATTGAGTGGCATTTTAATGCCCCCGCTTGGCCATCAGCGGGAGGACTGTGGGAACGAGCAGTCAGAAGCCTAAAACACCACTTAAAGAGAGTAGTAGGTGAACAAAAACTAACATTTGAGGAGTTTACCACAATCCTAACAAAACTGGAGGCCTGCTTGAATTCCAGACCTCTGTGTCCACTAAGTGAAAACATAGACGATATAGACTGTCTGACGCCAGCACACTTTTTATCGGGTAGGCCGGGCCTGACAGTTATCGAAACAAGTGAAGATGCAAGAACAAGATGGGAACTAACAAGAAAGATTTTCGTAGAAATCTGGAAGAGATGGAAGAACGAATACTTGTGCCAGCTATCAGCTAGATCAAAGTGGCAGGAACCACGGAAAAACCTGAAGATAGGCGACCTGGTAGTTATTCATGATGACCATATACCAGCCGGAAAATGGCTCATGGGGAGAATAACAGAGCTTCACCCTGGGAACGATGGATATGTTCGGGTCGTTAGCCTAAAAACAAAAAATGGGCACATGAAAAGACCTATTACGAAACTATCCGTCTTACCTGTCAAAGATGACGAAACTGCCGAACCGCAAACTACTTCAAAACCAAACGATAATGAGTCATACCTACGAACAAACAGCGAGTCGCAAAGTTCACGACGAGGCAAAATAACAAACAGAAAAATAAACTTCATTGGACTGGTCATGGCACTGCTGTATTTGCTAAATCCTGTCGCGGCCGCTAACACAACAAACATTGCCGAGCTTCAACAAGGTCTATACTTTGATAAAGTGACCAATATGCAACTAATACGCGGCGAGTGGAAGATTATCGTGTACTACGACGTCAAGCCCTACTGGCAAGGTATAGAAGTATCCAGTAAGTTCACCAATCATCTGGAAAACATCTGCGAGAAAATTAAACAGAAAACACAATGCAACGTAATTTTAACGCAACTACAACACTCGACCGAAGAAATAGGACACTACAACCATATGTTGCTGAATCCGCAAGGCCGAGTGAATACGAGAAACAAACGTGGGCTTATTAACGGTGTCGGTTCCATCGCGCGCTCCCTGTTCGGAGTATTAGATGACGAATTTGCAAAACAATATCAAGCAGACATTGACCTGGTCAAGGCAAACGAAAAACACCTGGCACTGTTGTTAAGAAACCAAACATCCGTGATCGAAGCTGAATATAACTTACTGAAGAGGTCGGAAGACGCAGTTGAAAAACAGTACAAAATGTTTAACCAGCATCTGCTAAACCTCGAGAAGTTTACGAACAATCTCCAGAAGGAACTGGATTCTCAAGAACTGTCCATCGAATTTGTGATGTCCGCTATTACGGCAAATAGCCTGATTGAGCATCTAAGAAACGTCCAGGAGACCCTAATAGATACTGTCACAAACATCTACAACGGCAAGATGAATTTACATCTCATCGCACCGGAACAGCTTCGGCATGAATTGAACATAATCTCGGGTCAATTGTCCAAGGATTTAGTCCTACCTATCACCAACATTCAAACAGAGTTATTTCGCCTGTATCATCTTCTACAAGTAAAGGCGAAAATGACTGAACAATACCTTATAATCGAGGTAAAGGTACCCCTAATCAGCAGAGATAACTTCGAGATCTACCGAACAATACCAATACCAAAAAACCATGACTTGGATATGGTCACCCTAATACCTATTGCTGAAATCTTAGCAATAAACATTCAAAAGGATTCGTACATCCCAATGATGGAATCCGAAATACATCAATGCGTGCAAAATGACGCGACAACTCTACTGTGTTCACTACAAAAACCCATATACCGCATGAAGTCTGACGAGAGCCTCTGCATGAAGAACAAGGAATCTCTTAACTGCGAAACCACACATGAAACCTGCAGAGACAAGTGGTTGGAATTAAACAATGTCAACAATTACTTATATTTTTGCTGTCAACAATGCAAAATTCGTATTATTTGTGGGCATCAAGTTTCTACGCAGCTACTACACAAGGCCGGCGTCATAACAATAAATGACGATTGCATAATTAGTAGTGAAACTTTTGCTGTGTATCCTCAAAGACAGCAAACGAACAAAATTCAAGCCCAAGTCGACGCAGGTCCTGCAGAAATTCCTTCAATCAACAACATCATAAACCTACCTGTACCGGTTTCAAAACATCTTCAAGAGAATGAGACGGCATCCGAGCAGAGAGTTTTACTGCAAAAGCTTGGCAAACAAATAGAGCAACTGAAAGCCGCAGCATCAGAAGACATCCTGTCAGATCGTGCAACAAACCACGATGTCCACCAATACGTTGTCATCTACCTATTGGCGGCGGCAGCAGCATTCGCGGGCGTAATCTACGCTTATAACCGCCTACGCAAGCATTGGGCGAGTCGACGGAAACCAGAACCTCCATCGGTTCCCAACCCGATGCCCCGAAGAAGGTCGACAGCGAGCATCGCGGACAACGCCTTATTTGAGGTCACCGACGACAGAAGCGCAGCGCACTTATCGAGGGCACGCGCACTCGATAAAGCAACGTCGCCAATTTCGCGTTGTGACCTACCATAATAACTTATGACTTTGTCTGTTTTAATTTTTACATTTTAACTTACATTTTAACTTTATTTTAAAACAATTTTCGATGTAACTTATATTTAAGTTATCTTTGTGAGCGGGCAATATGTACGAGCTACGCTGTACATGCCACTAACTTGACCTACATTATGTATAGTGAAACGCTGCATATTGTATTTACTTTACTGTGTACTTTACATGTTATTTTCAGTAGCAATTAAACCTTTATACCAATCGGTTGTCTACTCAATCAACATAACATCCCACTTACAACATCAACATAACATTTTCACTGTTGGGAGTTACGCCCCAACAACACATCTTCCATTACAGAATCAAACATATATATTCTGGTAACTAGGAGGTCTGTATACGCATACTATAACATGCTTATCCAGCTCGACACAGGACAATTCAATGATGTGCTCAACAGACAGCCCAATGATGTCTTTTAATATTAATGAATTTTATATATATAGATGACCCGCCATGTACACTGCATGTATATGCATACATTTTCGGCTGAAATGGCTAACTACACAATAATTTTCATAATTAATTGACATTACTTGATGATCTTTCAACCAATGCTCTGTTAAACAAATGACATCAAACAATTCTATTCCAGCAATTTGGAAGCGCAACTTTGGATATTTTGGTAAAATAATTTTAAAATATGTTGCACTCCCTTTAGTTTCTTAGTATTATTAATTATATTGCTAGAAGATACCTTTTTATTATTCTGTAATAATAATTAGTTATTTGAAGGGGTAACTTTTGTTGTCTCCCTGACTAGTTTAAATTATTATCAGGAGATATCTCCACATCTACAACTGATTGCCCGTATAACTTCCAGCAGCAGGAGAATACCCTATCTGACTGGTAGTGGCCTCCAAGGATGTTGGCATTGTAGGTGGATCCTCCTTCGTACAATATGATGATTTATAATAAATCACTGTGTTGTTAGTATATCTACGCAACACAGACTTGTCACTAATACTAGAATTTGTTATATTAGCTATAACCTCGTTAATATTATCTGGTATCAACATAGCAATGTCGGGGGCAATTGAGGGGTAATTCTCGTAATTTCAAGAACGTTCACAGTCTGATCTCAGTCTCAATCTGTCGAAAAATACTTCTAATTTCCCTAGATTTTGACAAGTTTTTGACATCACAAGCCGAGATGAGACTGCGACTAGATTTTGAACGTTTTAAATTACGAGAATTGGCCTTCAGATGTCTACATTCCCCAGACAGAGATAAAGTTCTCAGAGTTAACTTAAAACCATTAACAAACTTGTTAGTGTCAAAATACAATAATTTGTCACTATGACAACATGTCAGCTTGTGAATAGTATTATTCAACTTTTAGATGTAATTATTTTCATTATCTGATAAAGTATCAGAGTAAGGAAAAGCGCACAACATTAGCTTTCCTATTTTTAACTTTAATAAGGTGTTTACACCATCCACCATGTCCTTTCTGGCAATACCAGTGCTATTACCTAATAGCAAAACCATAGTAGAATATTTATCTAGTTTTAAACGAATGAAAAAAAATAAAAAAATGAACAAAAAAAAAACAAATAAAAAAAAACAAATAAACATTCGTTTAAAACTTATGATAAGATAACTATGATTGGTAAAACTATGGCTAAGGTAATTGAGTAAAATTGTTCCAAAGTCAGAACCTAACTCGTCAGAAAAGAATATTGATTTATTTATCTGTGGGGTGTCTGCTGGAACAGCCAATACTAGAGGGGACAAGTCAGGCTGAAGAGCCGGTGGTTGGTTGGCACAGCTGCATGAAAGATTATTAGTCAGAGACTCCTACCTTTCAGCATTGTTCTTAGCCAAATCCAGTAGTTCCCCAGCCTCAAACAAGCAGTCACTTAGTTGTCGTTGTTAAGTTTTATATTAGGGGTTAAAGTATGAAATTGCCGATTTGTACTGAAAAATTAAAATTCGTTTTTTTTTTATTTAACATATTTATTTAATCAAAATAATTACCATTATTATCTATACGTTGCTGCCATCTAATAGGAAGGTCATTTATGCCTTTGCGATAGAACTCTTGTGATTTAGATTCGACAAACTGAGTGATAGCATTTTGTACTGCCTCCTGAGAAGGAAACTTTTTATCACGTAGGAAATTGTCCAAATCACGAAAAAAATGGTAGTCCGTTGCAGCAAGGTCTGGCGAATACGGAGGGTGACAAATGGTTTCTAATTGCAGTTCCTGTAGAGTTAAAACGGTTTCTTGTGCTGTATGAGGTCCCGCTTTATCATGGAGCAATAATGGTGAAGATCGATTCATGAGTCGGGGCTGTTTCACTGCTAGTTTTGCTATCATTGTTCGGAGTTCGGCACATTAGTCATCTGCCGTTATTGCTTGACCAGATCGGAGAAAGCTATAGTGAATAACACCATGCTGAGACCACCAAACAGTTACCATTGCCTTTTTATTGGTAAGCTTTGCTTTTCCATCACGAAAGCGTTTAAACCAAAATCGCACGGTGCGTTCATTAGCAGTCCCCTCTCTAAACGCAACATTAATATTGAGAGCTGTTTCTGCCGCGTTAGTTCCGCGTCGGAACTCGTATTCAAGAATAACTCGAATTTTCGAAGTATCCATCTTTCTTGTCTAAGCTAAATAAAAAAAACAACTGAAAGTCGATAATCGAAGTTGCACATTTTTTAAAAGATGAACTTCATAGGTACCATGTGAAAAAAGTTTCACTCAAAAATCTCAAACCATGAAGGTTTTATGTCAATTCGAAGTACCTATTACAATAAAACGGCAATTTCATACTTTAACCCCTATTATTTTTCAAAAATATCCTTCATCAAGTGCTCATTATAGAGGAGCTGGCTATCACCATCGCCCAATCGCTTGTAATCATCATCGTTCGTAAAATATACACGACATAAGAAACATTTGATAATGCTATGAATGTATGGAATACTCATTTCAATTTAGTTTTTATATCCAGTAGGATTGGAGTCAGAAAGAGCAAGCATCAATTGATTCGTTCCCTGCATGCTGTATGTGTGTAAATAAAAATATCTTACCATTTATATATTTATATATATGTATTTGCAGGCTATTATGTATTGCCCAGTTATTGGGTTGTGGAGGTCAGATAGGCAGTCGCTCCATGTAAAATACTGGAATTCAGCTGCATCCGGTTAGACTGGAAGCCGACCCCAACATAGTTGGGGAAAGGCTAGGCAGATGATGATATGTATTTGCAGGCCGAGGACCCGTGGTTAAATAATAACAGTGGCACAGGTCGATCTATCAGGTTAAACTACGCTTGCCGCGGTTGGTCTGTGGATGGGTGACAATTTTTACATATCGAGAACCCTCCGTGTCTCGGAAAGCACAGTAAGCCGTTGGTCGCGGCTGTCATTCGTGGATCTTTGACAGTCATTACGGGTAGTCAGAAGCCCGAAAGTTTGACATTCTGCATCCGGTTATACTGGAAGCCGAACCCAGCATAGTAGTTGGGAAAAGGCAGGTATATATACATTTGCTGGCTCGTATTACTCTATCGACTGTTTCCTAAGACATCAAAAACTATTTTACATTCCAGATTTTAAACCCACTGACCCCCAATGACTTAGTGGCAGTAATAAACACATTTTCATAATAATCAAACGACTTAATTAACGTAATATGTCAAAGTTCTGGTAATTGACACTCAGGCTACTTTTGAGAAAGATATTAAAATGTTTAATAATTTAGAGCAATTTTGTAATATAAATTCTTAACTTATACCTCCCAAGGGCCAAGAAAGTTTAGGTTAAATATTAGAATTTTCACCTGACGACTTACGTTCGGTATGGACAGCTACTAAAGTTGATGGACACTGCTACTTTTGTACATCATCATCTGAAATGAGACAACATTATTCAACACATTGTATTTCAGCAATCCATATAATAGCTAAGAATGAATATTCTTTTAATTGAAATTGAAAATATTTATTATTTTGGACATGCATGAGCGACCAATGGCTCAGGATTTGGCTGTCCATTCTGTCCGACACCACGCTCTGAAGCGTGTTGGTGCTACCTCTTACCCGAGACCACAGGGAGGCCGTTCTTTTGCGAAGAACCGCCTGGAAGCCGTCCGTGCTGAGGTCGGTGAACATGCCAACATGTAATTCTAGCTGTAGCTCAACAGTTACAATCCTCGTTAGTCTAAGGGTCGCAAGCACTACTGCTGAGCATGACGGCCTTGGATTTTTTTCCCAGGTCGGGCAAAATTTAAATGGGTTTTTTCTACCCAAAATGTTTCACTAACAGCCTAGAGACTTGATTCATGTCCGGTAGATGGCTATAGGCTCGCCCCTATTACATGGGACTTAAACATAGCTGGCGAAATATTAGTATACTGTAGGTACCTACAGTATACTAATATTTCGCCAGCTACACCTCTGCCCAACCCTTCGGCAAACACAGCGTGATGTTACTGACTGTACCACGTAGTGCCACCTCAATTCGAGCGGTACTTTCATTATGTCACAATGACGGTCGCACCGCTGATCAAAACTTTTCCAACTATTGTAATCGACAGTGAGAGGCTTCTAATCCAGTATAAAAGGTATTTCGAATACCTTGTCGCAATGATGAAGATATCCTATATAGATATAATCGCTATATTCCGAGACATTATAATATTATGACTACTAAGTATTCATTGTTCAAGTTTGTTTTAGTAAAATGGATTTGTTTATAAGTAAATTTAATGTCTGTGAATATCGTCTCTAGGTATTATAATTAGCTTTTTTTAAGGTAAAAATAATATACTGAAGTAATTTTGGTGTCCGCGGTCATCGCATGACCGAACGAGTTACAAATATGACTTATTTACATTTGCTTTAGGGCAGATTTTTCAATAGTCAGATAACTTTTATCTAAAGAATATATCTGCAAGTTCGACATAAGAGAATATGTCGAACTTGCAGATATATTCTATAATATATAATATACAAAAGCTGTCAAACCGCAATATTTCTTCCTGAGATAAAAGTTATCTGACCATTGAGAAATCTGCCCTAAAGCAAATGTAAATAAGTCATATTTGTGACTCGTTCGACTAGCGAGTAAATTCAAGTAGGAAGAGTGGTGTCAAACGTCAGTTCAAAAAGTGACAGTTTTTTATTGTATAGCGTCACGTAAAGACGTCAAATAACTTAACTCGTAACTTAACTAAGGCTCCGTATGCACTGACAGGTGACTTGCTTAGCACCTACAGCATAGCGAGTCACCTTGTGAGTAGCGAAGTGAAACAAACGCTCTAGATGTTTTGCAACCGGCCGCACTGCGCACTTGGCGCCTTCGCTAGTCGCCTAGCGTGTATCGAAGGAGTTAAGTGACTATTATCTAGGCGCTAAGCGAGCCACCTGTCAGTGCGTGCGTAGTATCTAGGCGCTAAGCGAGCCACCTATCAGTGCGTGCGTAGTATAATGTAAACATAAATCAGCCTTTAGGAACTAACTTGCTTATGATGTCAAATACCTGTGATGAAAACGAAATCCCTGCACGACTGTTCTTCAGCATGAAAAAATGGCACCTCTTGCTACTAGCGCGCTAGTTTCACTAATCAAATCCCACACTACAGCACTCCAGGAAAATTTCGTGCAATTTTACACGAAAAATGTCACAGACTCACAGAACCCTGCTAGTCAAACAACCCGGGGCAAAATCGGTTCGATAAAAAACGAAATAAAAATTCTGTTCGTCTCAATTTATTTATTTGTTATACAGGCTGATTTTTTAAAGACCAGCCAAATTTAAGGATGTGGTACAGACCATCAAACTGAACAACTTTCTCCATGGGACCAACATCGTAATCGCGAATAAAAATTCAGCCGTCCCATACATTTAGGTCGAGTAGGTATTGAAGTTTTCTATGGGACAGTTGATAAAATTTTCGCAATTACGCTATTTGTCCCATGGAGAAAGTTGTTCAGTTTGATGGTCTGTACCACATCCTTAAATTTGGCTGGTCTTTAAAAAATCAGCCTGCATTTTAAAGAAGGCTTACAGACTAACAAACCATTGACATTAAGAATGTAATATTAAAAAAAATGCTAATAACAAGCCTGCCTGCCTGCCTGCCTTACTTTTCGTACCTGAAGTACCGGTTACAGTATAGGTATTCGAACAAAAGTTTTTAGTTGTAATAAAGCTAACCTAGAGTTTATAAAACAAGAATTTAATTTAAAAACTAGTTTCAAGTTTTTGAGGCGTAAATTAGAAATGCTGACGTCACCCAAAAAGCAGCCAAGCTTAAGTGGGGTCATGGGCCAAATCCACCACCATGTGGGTCCCAGAAAACGTCCGGCCACATCGAGACAGACCCAAAAGATGGCGGGATTAGCTTGACGCCTACAGATAGGATTGGTTCACACTAGCTCAAGACAGAGAGGAGTGAAAAGAAGAAAGGGCAGCCTTTGCCCAGCAGTGGGACAACATAGGCTAAAAATAAATTAGTAATAGGGTAAATTAGTCAAAGACTCAATTTCCAAGAAAACTTAATCAAAACACCTTGCAGTGCAGGAACAAGATAAATTAATTAACACAAGAGCAAACAACGTATTTTGTGTACTTACGAAATTCCGTCGAACTAATTGAAAATATGTTCTGCCGACTTCTGCCTGACACCTCATATTTAATAAGCTTTTGTTTCCCGTGTTTTCTTTTTAAATGAAATACAGCTTAAGATGGAAGCCTATATTTTGTCCTTAATTAAAAATTTCCTGACGGTAAATGTTTATGAAAATCCGTCAGAATTTGTGGAGCAAATAAATAGAAAAAATGTAATAAGTTTCATAATAGTCAAAGGATTAGGAAATATTATGACTGACAGGAATTGTTTTATCAAAATTCTTTTGTAAAGGTTTCTCACGAAATTACTTATTGCGGGCAGAAATTACTGTTTATTTGTTTTTTTTTTTTTTTTTGAATATACCTTTACAATGTGTTGAGCCCTACGCACGACTAAGGGCCAATTTTTTGATCCGTAGTTAAAGTCAACCAATTGTTAGAAATAGTAACTAATGTAATGTTGTTTTTTTTTGTGTTATTATGTCCTTTTTTTCATACGTCATGTTGCCGCAAATAAATGCATTTCCTTTCTTTCTTCCTTTCTAATGGTATTTTTTTTGCAATATGTGTTTTTTAATAAATTTTTAGTTTATCTAATGATTTAACATCATTGCTAATAGTCAAATAATTAACTATTAGTTAAAAAAAAATAACCATTAGTGACCATTAGATAAACTAACAATTGATCAAAAAAATTACATTTAAAATTTAAAAAACCCCCGACAACGTGAAACCTTTTAAAAAGAAAAAAATAACCTTGAAATTATGACCCTACGTAAGTACTTATGAATTTTTTTTATTAAATGTTGTCCCGTCAGGGGACCGCTCTAATTATTAGCCAAACGTTCTGTTAAAGTTTAAAATAGTAGCGGTCCCCCGACAGGACAATATTTAATCAAAAAATTTCATACGTACTTACGTAGGGTCATAATTTCAAGGTATTTTTTTTCTTTTTAAAAGGTTTCACGTTGTCGGGGTTTTTTAAATTTTTAATTAAATTTTTTATTTCATGCTTTTTGTAGGGACTCCTTGTTATTTCATTTTTTTTATTTTCTTGCGTTTTAAGATTCAGGTAATTTGGTATTTAATCAGGTTTTTTGTAATTCGCCATTTTGTGGTAGTGGCCATCATGGATTTGAAATTTGTCATAGTGTATAAGTATTCTACTAGTCAAGCCCTTTCATTTGATACCCATATAGAGAGAGTTGTGAAAAAAAAATGTAATTCGCCATTTTGTGGTGGTGGCCATCTTGTATTTGAAATTTATCATAGTGTATAGTATTCTACTAGTCAAGCCCTTTCATTTGATACCCATATTGAGGGAGTTGTGAAAAAATATGTAGTCCGCCATTTTGTGGCGGCGGCCATCTTGGACCGATTTTCATCAAACATATCTAAGAACACTCCCGACAAATTCACCTTTCAAACAAAAAAAACAAAATTAAAATCGGTTCATCTGTTCAGGAGCTACGATGCCACAGACAGACATACATACACACACACACACACACACACAGACACGTCAAACTTATAACACCCCGTCGTTTTTGCGTCGGGGGTTAAAAACACATTTTGCAAAAATTTTACTATTCATTATTATTTTTAACAATTGGTTGAGTTAACTACGGATCAAAAAACCGGCCCAAAGTTATATTTTTTTCTTTCTGAAAATTTACCAAATATGTAATATAATTAATTATTTATTAAACTTTATGCATCAGTTAAAAAAATACTGTATAACGACGGACTTACCTTACTATGCCTGATGCGTTTTCTACCAGTCAACCTTAGAGTGATGCAGAGACAAAACATGGCATTACTCAACGAACAACTGTTTAAACTTTTAGTAACAAAAAATAATAAGCCACCATATTCATAGTCCACTCCAACAGCTCGAAATTATTTAAAAAAAAGCAGCTACATTTTGGCACGTAAAAAAGATCCATTTATTAAAAGAAGGCCCATAAACTCGCACGACATGCATTACAACAGTGTACCGGAAAAAGTGGCTCGTTCATAAATATAGTGGATCGCGTGTTAGCATCGCGTAGCGTAGCTTTGTTTGACACGATCCTTTATGTGCACGTGCGGAGTTTAAGAGAGTTGTAAATTGTCTTTTAAAAGACAGTTTTTTTTTTACTTTGAAACGTGGAAAGTGTTGAAACTTGGCATTCGTTGTGTCTTGGGGTATTTTTTCGTAATGGTACCCCCTCTCTGTCTCCCAGCCAATGCTGAGTGTAGGTTTCTGTCACCAATCTATCTAAATAAAACAAAGTCGGGTTAGTTTTACAATTTATAACTCAAGAACGGCTGGACTGTATTTTATGATCTTTGATTTGTTGGATTTGTCTTCGCCTCGCATAGCAGAATAACTATTAAAACATGGCAAGTATTCAAGAAAGAAAAAATATAATGAAGATAATTCATTTGCTCGTACATTTTGTGGAACGGCTTTTTTGATGATATCTCGGGAACGGATTGTCTGATTTCGATAAAAAAAAAATTCGTTGAGAAGTTTCCTTGCGCATTAAAAAACTAAGTAAATCACAAATAAAACGTATACAACGCCATCTCTGATACATGACAGAAACAAAAAACTAACAAAATGAATAAAATAGAATACTCTTTATTATGTGCACCATATAAATTGCCGGCCAAAAAAAATAGCCAACAGCCACATTGGGCGGTAATAATTTAATTCATTTTGAGTATTTAATTTATCTTAATAAAAAACTGTATTTAATTCAGTGAATAACTAAGTTAACACAATATTTATTGATTCTGAGGCGGTACAAAGTTCGCTGGGCTAGAATAATAATCCCCCCCCCCCCCCCCTATAAATAAATTATAATACGTAGGTACGTCTACGAGGAGCTTGTAAGCAAACTTAGTTACTTTACCCTCCTGTTTTCCTTACTAAGTGCTCTTCAAAGTAAGAATGAACTTGTATACTTTTATACCCAAGGAGTTAAGTACGTCTTTTTTTATGTGCGATGTTTAGAGCAGTAGGTAGGTACACGTTTCCTACTTGCATGACGTAGATGATAACGTGTACGTGGAAAAACGTTTTCTATCAATGCAGCAGTTTACTGCCAAGAGTCTCTGAATCTATGTCAAGTCTTCTCATCATATGCCGACCCCAACATTGTTGGGAAAAGGCTAGCCTTTTCCCAACTGACCTCCACAACCCCGTTACTGGGTAATACGAAACCCCTTTGTAAGACTGGTTGTCAAACTTTCAGGCTTCTAGCCGTAATGACTGTCGAAGATCCACGAATGACAGCCGGAACCAACGGGGTTTTGCGAGGCACGGAGGGGCTTGGTATGTAAAGATAGTCACCCATCCACGGCCCAACGCGGCAAGCGTAGCTTAACCTGATCTATCGACCCATGCGGCTGTTATTACTTACCCACAAGTCCCTCTTTGTTTCTATACATGATATATTCTATACGTGAAGTTGACTGGTAAACAATGTGCAGCCTATAAAACAACGAAGAGGTGTTCGTTGCTTAGAGAAAAATAAAACACATTTGATTTTTTTCTTTGATGAGCCAAACACGTTAAGTGACACCAATACCAATCAACCACCAACACCGATACCAACCAACCAAACATCAGCAGTGGACTAGTAGTGTTGTAGTGGTGGTTGGTGGTTGGTAGTACCAATTATAGAACATAACATCACGCCTGTATTCCCCGAAAGGTTAGGCAGAGGTGTTCGTATAGTACACCCACATTACGCCAGTTATGTTTAAGTCCTTGTAATATTGGGGCGAGCATATTGACATCAACCGGTTTACAAATCCAGACTCCAGGCTGCTATTGAGGAACTCCTGATGAAAAAACCCAATAACACTTTGTCCGACCCAGGAATCGAACCCAGGATTTCTTACTCTGCCAGCATGTGACCACTAGACCAATGTAACTAATTTTACGCGGATTTTACGTGGATATAAAATGCAATCAGAACCTCACCGTTTCATAAAAAAAACTTAATTTCTTTAAACGAATGGTTCGTATTCTTAGAGCGACGTAAATCCAGTCCCCGTTGCCCAGCAGTGGGAATTATCGTCCGTCGCATAATTGGTTCAGTGCATCTGCATATAAATGGCACGCCACTGTATGCTAATCATGTTTTTTGTCTCACTCGACGTTTCGTATAAGTGGAATTATGTTTTTATGTTCACTCTTTCTTTGTTGTCTGACGTCTTGTGGTAGCGTCGCGCCTTTAGTGAGATTTAGGCCTTCTTGCGCCACCAATCACTAAATACTATTAGCACGAAATTAAGTATTTAAATATAATTCTGTCTCTGTCAGCTTTTCTCAAACGATTGATTGAAACAGAACGATATTTAAAATTAGTTTAGCGTAAGATATGTTTAGTGATGTGTGGTGCAAGCGAGCCTTAGGCCCGTTGTTCACGGCATGGTTCCTCACGGTATAAACCGCGCCGTAGGAAAAACGTGTCCGTCAACAAGCTTCCATAGTGATCCATACAACGGCCGTCGACCGTGCCTACACGGTGAATATACCGTATGTAGTTTTTCACGACAAGAAAAACGTGTGTAAAAGGGCCTAATGATGTGTTTTGAAAATGTGAATGTGTTGTTTTACTAAAATGGTGACTAAGTTCTACTTCAGATCCAATAACTGTGATAGCCAATTGAATAGGTATTTCGATTGTAGCAATTCCTTCATTGTATTGTAGCGTAGCAGCTGTCTTTGAGACGGTCAAGTTCGGTAGTCATAATGAAGTTTTATTCCTAGGCTTTAGCCCAAAAGTCTGACAAGCAGATTTAGCTAGTATCGTGTTACCCAGTCACTGGGTTGTGGAGGTCAGATAGACAGTCGCTCCATGTAATATACAGTTATTCAGCTGGATCCAGTTAGACTGGTAGAAGACAGTAGCACAAGGCTAGGCATACTAAATGAGGCTTTATTCTTAGTCCTTCAAAACTGATTTCAGCTTTGACCACATGGAAAAAAAACTCTTTATTTTGATTTTATACCCTTTTCTAGCAAAATAAACGGCATTTAAATACCGCAGTATGTAGGACGTAGGTGCTGAAACATTGATATGCACGTAATTCATAACGACTTTACATTTACATAACTTAATTCAGCATTGTTAAATTCTCTTCCAAGTTATTCACTCGAGTAATTCATTAATTAATGACGTAGACGGTAATGTATTACTGAGTTTATAATTAATACAGAAATTAATTAAGTAGGTCAAAAACCAACTACTTAAGTCTATCGTGGAGTTCGTCGAGGCTAGTACTAGTACGTAGATATTCCTGCATTTCTTTCTGTTTTACACTCCTATGTGTTTTTTTTTTATGTGTAGGGTTATAGTTTCCACCAGTCTTTGCAAAGAAGATTGGCGATCGCACTCAAAATCAAAATATTTAATTTCACATACACCAACATGGGGACTTATGAAATGTCAGAAGCTAGATGCACGGTTCCAATTGGTCGTTTCCTATGGAGAAGAGCTGGCAAGAAATACCAATTGGTCGTAACACGATGATGATATCAAAATCCCCATAACCTATTCGAAAAGGTGTTATATTCATAGTCGCCGTTAGTCCAATTTAGTTCTTCATCCCCGTCCCTAAAACGTTCACAAAAGCAACATAACCCCAATATCCACGGCGTTAAGTATTCTATTCAACGTCCACTAAGTATGATTATTTGTTCAAATTGCTCAAAGTTAAGTGCAAAGTCAAATAACGGAAGAAATCGCCGAGCCCTCTTCTTCAGGGAGGCTGAGGGCTAAATATATTGTGGTTTAATTCCCAGGCCAAATACGTAGGCCTAATCTCGACGTATGAGGCTTATGAGATACTCGATTTTATTACGAAATTCGCGACAAAAATTGGAGTTGCTTTTTTTGAGTTATTATCTTTTTGGCCTCAGGGAGTCGTGGATTTCCGTGGCAGCTTTTTTGGCATTTATTATGTGATGATAATTATGTTGCAAGGAAGTTGAATATATTAACTGCTATTTCAAGGGAAGTTTGACAGCGCATAGTAAAAAAAATACCTACATCCACTAGCGACAACACGTAAGTTAGACTACACAGTTGGGCTTTCACAGAAGTAACCAGCAAAGTAGATGCGACACACGGCTTAATTGTTCTAATTATTGTTGTTTGTTTGTTACAAAAGTAGTTATATTTTTTCACTTTGCAATCGGCATTTTGTTTTTGTTTTGAATGTTGTTTGTTTTCTTGTCATTTGCCAATGTCGCAACACACATTAATGTATATTGTCTTTGGGCCCTGGCCCTGACATCAAGCTATAGACAAAGTCAACTTTTTATTCCTTGAATACGAGGCTTTTGGCTACTTTTTATGTTTTTTTGTTTTGTAATGTGCGTTTTGTTTGTGCTGAATAAACTGTCTAGTAGATAGGCTAATTTCTGAAAATACTGGAAGATAACTTGCTAGTTCGTCACTGTAACAAAATGACTGACTATGTAACAGATGAACCAATACGCGCTAAAGAGACACGTAGACAGAACAGATAAATAAATAAAGGCAGGTACTCTCTCAGAAACAGATAGTTACTGTAATGGTCATTGAAAAATATCGATGCGAGTGTAAGTAATGGGTGTCTTCGTAAATGTGTATGACATTGGTACTGCCTCGTATTCCTACTGGTTTCGAGCACGACTGCTGAGTATTGGGTTCTGGGTTCGATCCCTAAGGGCCGGTTTTTTGATCCGTAGTTAAACTCAACTAAGTGTTAAAAATAGCAACTAATGGTTAAATTTTGCAAAATGTGTTTTTTGAACAATTTTTAGTTTATCTAATGATAATCATTCCAAATAATTAACTATTAGTTTAAAAAAATAACCATTAGATAAACTAACAATTGATCAAAAAACACATTTTGCAAAAAAGTTATCATTAGTTACTATTTTTAACATTGGTTGAATAATGTTTTATTTATAATTGTACAATAAGACTGCAATGTATACCTAAAGCTTGATAAAAAGTTTAAATAGCCCCTCAGTTTGAGTATCCGGAACAGAATTCCTCGTGGTCAAATCAGTTTGACCATTAACTTTGACCACGAGGAAGGAAGGGAGTTAACTACTGATCAAAAAACCGGCCTTTAGGTTGGTTAAAGTATTATTGGGGTATTTCAAATGAAAATCTATGTTACATATTATAATACCTATAATTTTATTATTACTTAGAAACAGTAACGAAGTCAATTATTTTTTTTTTGTTTTTACTACGAGGTGTGGAAACGATTCTGATGCCGTAAATATACCGCCGCCGCATGCCGTTTTAGAATTTTTTTCTGTATATATGTCCCGGTTTGGCGCAACAACGACTGAAAAGATTCTGGTCAAAATGCAATGCACAAATATTCCTTGAAGCTCTGATCATCCAATTAACGACTGCTGTCTTACGACTTCCACGCGAACGAAGTCGCAGGCAGGAGCTAGTAGACTCATAAAATATGGCAACAAAAATTGATCTTAGACCAAAAACGATATATAGCTAAATGGACCAACAACTATTTCCAATCACCCACTAAGACTCATTTAAATAATGAATGTCCCGTTTCACAATACAGAATGCTTAATAAGACTGTCAGTAGGGGAAATTATCAGGCAATTTCCTTGCTTCGCTTGTGGCCTGGATAGTCAGATATATTGCATATTAAAATGCATTATGTACACCCGAACGGGAAGCCGGTGCCATTTATATTGACAGAAAATATGTTTGTGCACTTACTGATACATTTTTTATTGCCGAACGAATGGCGTTGTCTATTCGTTTGCCAAATGTGGCTGTTATAGCATAACTTGTGAAGATTTGTTTGGTAGGGCTAAAGAATAGACCAGTGTGGTAATTGTGTAACACACTATTGCGCAATGGATATAGTTGATAGTTCAACAATATCCATTACGTCATTTACGTGGTTGAGCGGACATATTTTTAGAACATATAAAGCAATGGATTAGCAATATCCTTCAAAATGATTGTGATTGTGTTTGATAGTGTGTTATGCAAGTAGGTTGCAGTTTTTTAAACTTGGATACTTGCTGTGGTTTATACCTGTAGCGGAGGTCATCAGCACACAGATATTTTAGTGTAAGATTTTCGTGATTAAATGAAGATTTAATTACTTTTTAAATCTCTGACTAACATGCCTCTTCCAAAGGTTCCCTACATGAACCCTACCAACAATTTTTTTGCGACGTTGGGCTTTAACTCGTTGGAGGTGAGAAGAGACCTTGATCAGCTCACGGTAGCCTGTAAGACCTTACGGGGACGTATCGACTGCCCAAAGCTCCATGGCCTTTTCTACCGACTATATGTGCCCGACAAATACCTACATCGGACACAGTCAGAGCACAGTCTGTTTGCGCAACTGCCATCCAAAACTGTAGCCACAGCCGAATCCCCAGTCTGTCGTACTCTAAAGGAACTGAATGCCCTTCTGACTACCAACCCTGAATGTGATGTGTTTGTGGACGAATGGAGTAAAATTAAGCGTATGTGTCTGGTGCTCAGAGAGAGAAAGTATGCAAGGGAGTCCACTGTTTCATTCTAATGAAATGAAATTATATACAACATAATTATTGTCAACGTAACAGTTGTCTCTATGTTAATTACTGTAATTAGTGTTGTAACTGTAATTTATTTATTTATGGTACCCGTTTTACGTTCCATAAATAAATAAATTCCTATGTTCGGCACGCAACGTTGTATCGATGTATTTTTATTATTGTATTGATGGAAACAAAAATTTTGCCTACACTCGTTCAAAAAATAAATCCACCTATTTTGTCCAAAATTTTTCTGAATATAAAGCTAGTATTTTGCTAAAATCCTATTGAAGTGTACTAGAGAACGATCGAGAACCAGTCAACGTTACGGGAACAGATTTAGTACATAACGTAGATTGAGTTCCCTTTTTTACAATCATATGCACGAGATTAAGTGAAAAATGCACGGCACAGCTTAATGCAATCAGTGCAGGCAAAGTGTCCGTGCACGAATGGAAGGGGATGAAAGGGGGGTATTATTCTGCTTATAACCTATCTAGATTTATTTCGTTTTCAATCTGTGAAGCTTTTCTGATGAATAAATCTTGACTAAGTGAAAGGATTTTGTAAGATATAAATGGCTGATAAAAAGGTAATCTTTTAGTTTTTTTTGGTATTGACTAGTAACGAAACCGAAACACTGGGTATTATGTTCAAAAAAACTTACTAAGTATCGTATTTAAAGGCAATACGTCGACTTTATCAGAAGAGGTCTTATTATCTCTTGCACGTGTATGCGGGCAAGGAGATGTAAGATAGTGAAAGTCTATCCTAATTATTCAAGTCTCTGAGCACATTATGAAATAATCAATAATTTCACAATAAATCAATCGGTTCCTCGGTCGATCTCTTCGATCTTTATTTGTTTTTCATTATGCGGGCTGTTGCCTCAGTACCCGATCCGCGGGGAAACGTCAGGTTGACAGCAGTCAAATTCGTTCTAAAACTAACTTTTTAAGGTCCAACAAGACTAAATGTATCATCGAAGATTTTTGTCGTCCTACTTATTAATTTTTTAATTTACAACAATACACACTTGCTTTTCCAATTCACTTTATACATTGGCTGAATGGTCGACATTGGCTTTTTTTTTTTTTGAGGACGGGCAATCATCAAATGACCCCTCCCGCTCTGGGTGGAGCAGAAGGGAGTGTCAGACTCTTACTGACTAAAACCCACCCGTGTTCCTTCCTTAGCCCTTTATGTACCAGGGCAGCGGTAACCCTTTCGGACGATCCCGCTACCCCGGCAGGCTTCGGCCCTGTCGGGCCCCGTCAACTACGCTGACATCTCATTGAGGCGCACGTGGAACACATACGCGCCGTCCGGCCTGGTCCTGATCGGACGGAGAGCTACACATTGCTCTCCGCCCGCAGGCCCGCGCCTACGGTGGCCGGGAGTCGTCACGCGGCTCCCGACGCCCGGAGCGTCTCCCTCGGCGGCTGAGGCGTGAGGATCTCTCCCTCGCCCATCCCGCCACCTCCTTCGCTAGCATGACTACTTCGCAGAAGGAGGTGACCGCCTCCCACTCCCTCTCGCCCCGGACCATGGCTTGAACCAGGGCCGGGCGCGAGAGGTCGCCGCGCTGCTGATCGCCTCTACGAGGACACGGCGGTGCTCTGTCCAAGCGGGGCAGACCTCCAACGTATGCTCCACCGTGTCCTCTGGGCGATCCTCGCAGTGGTGACACCCGGGCGTCTCCTCCCGCCTGATGATGTGGAGGAACCTCCCGAAACATCGGTGTCCGAAGAGGACCTGCGTCAGGCGGTAGGTGAGAGCGCCGTGACGCCTCTCTAGCCACTCCTCAAAGAGGGGTCGACATTGGCTTTGCTTGCCATAATTATAAAATAGAATAGAATATAACTCCGTAAGTTTAGCGTCGCAAAAACAATTCAAACGCACCGTCATATTCACACGCCATCTACGTAACGAAGATCTAACTAAAAGAGGTTAAAAAATCAAACAGTTGAACTGTGTCCACCCAATCTATTGAGGTAAGCAGTAGCATAACCATAATCAGCCTATAATGTTCCCACTGCCACTGCACGGGACACAGGCCTCCTTTCTTATTGAGAGGGAGTGGGCCGTAATCCACCGCGTGGGCCCAGTGCGGGTTGGTAGATGTCACTCGAATTTTTTATTCTAGAACGATATTTTCCTTCACCGTTTTGAGTTAAGCATTAGTTGAAAAAATTATTGAAATGAAGCAGGATACTAAATTTGCAAAATTTATTTATGGAATAAGAGGTTTCCGAACCGCAGTTCCTTTTCCATTCCAGTTGTTTACATATAAGTATACTTAGACAATTTTTATTGAGATTATAAATAGCTTCTTCAAAAACATGAGTTAACCGAATTGAAATGCAATATAATTCCGCCTACACCTTTTAATTTCGTTCGTGCTGTTTTTGAGTTGGAGGGGGCTTGTGTTCGTGTGGGTGTTTAAGCGTCACAAACAGCCTCCATTCAGGTAGATGATAGGTAAGCACAGCCTGCACTGTGTCAACAAACGCCGGGGAGAGGCGGCGCCACGTGCAATAACTAGACTGCTACAAGGATCTTTTGACACCTGAATGACACTGACGGTGACGATTTATACCAGTCAATTCCTACTGCAAGCCGCGTTAAGGAACTTCGTTTCAATAATAAGTATTTCGCATGTGAAAACTCCACGGGAAAAACAATGAATGTCACTTTTTTTGTGAAACTGACCTTTTTCTGCCATCTTGTTTAGCTTGTTGGTGTACCTACATATTTTTATCCAAAAATCACAATTGGGTAATGTTATCGCAGTCAGCTGTAATACATAGTTCAATTTGCATTTGTTCATCCATCGCGAGAACCAGGTATGTCCAGTATGTGTCAGGTATGTTTAATTTTCCTAAAACAGTAATATTCACTTAGATACAGCAAAATGAAAATCGAAATGGACATACATAGATTGTTGCTTTTGGAAAACGGAATAAAAATGAGAAAAGTGCTTGCTAACTTACTTTTTATATTTTTTTACACTGCGAACTTTTAATAGAAACTGAGACTATAGTACCTACTACATAGTGCACTTCACGAAACTTACTAACTCATTTGATACTCATTTTGTAATTACATTAGATATATTAATTAGCTAGATATATTCATTAATATTAACAGTAAAACATTAGGGAGTCGATTGAATATGTATGATTTAAAATACAGGGTGGCAGGGATATGTCACCATGAATTCAGCACATTAAAACTGGACCCCCAAGCGTAGATATTTTTTGTTGGTTATAAAAAAAAAAACTGCTGTTTCATGGAAAAGTGTGCTACTTACGCGGTCAAAATGTATGGAACAGCTATTTTTTTAATGTTTATTTTATGGAACTAGGTTCAGAATCATGTACAGAATCCAAGGTTAAAGGTTGCGTGTCGATCTCCCTGCCACCCTGTATAGACATAATAAACACGGATAATAATAGACATATCTGTAATTTGCTACTGTACATAATGGACAAACGTAGAATTGAATATATTGTAAACAAACTACTACCAAAAAAAATTAAAATATTTAACAAACCGGTAACAATAAAAATAAAATCAGGTTAGCCTGCCTCGTTGGTGTATTGGTCGGAAGCGCCAATGCTGAGTGCGAGGTCCTCGGGTTCGTAGCCCAGGCCGTGCAAAGTATTATTGGAGTTTTCATTAAGAAGTGCTCAGTAGCAGCCCAGTGCTTGGATTTCTGCCCGGCTGATGGTAATAGGCACATCCCCTATTACGTGGGTTTAAAAACATAAATGGCGAAATGTGGGAGTAATCTCTGCCTAACCCTGTGGGGATTACAGGCTTGATATTATGTTGACCAAACAAGGTAGCGTGATAAAAATAAAAACCACATCTCACATGTCTTCTATTTACATACTTTAACCTTTCAACATTACACATCACAATATACGTTTGTCTAATTCGAAAGCCTAAAGGTCTCCCCAAAAATAAAGTGTCAACATATTGTTTTCATAAAAATGTCACGGACGCAGGGCGCAGGCGCGCGCCGGCCGGCCGGCTCTCAATTAAATATGTATTGCCAGATTTAGAAATGGTTTCCCGAAATTGAAGGGAAATGGAAAGAAAATAACATGAATACCACAGTGAGTGCAATGGAGTGTAAATGTGAAATGGTCGTGTGGTAGATGGTAAAATATTTTATACTTGACATTTGTCATTCTGTGATAAAGGCGGAAGCGTGGTTTGAAATACATCTGACGTGCATTGGGAATGCAGGTAAAACATGCCTAGAGGACGCATACGCAAAGCCGTTTCAAAAACTCAGGATCAACTACAAAGTGAAAGTAATCAAAGTGAAATCCAAACCTGCCTGTATCACCTACGATCTCGTAGGCGTCGTAGCTGCATGCTACGTCGTAGTTTCATGCTACGCCGTAGCCGCTGCGTAGGACTTTTCACGTACTCTCAAAATAATAATTATTAACCGTTTAATTTCTATTACAGATTTATAATAAATATAAGTGCTTAAAAATCACATACAAATAATTCAAAAGTTCAAATGTTTAAGGGTCATTAATAACCACAACTAATTTCAACTTTAATACAACAAGGTTTACACTACCTAGAATAAATTAATTCTAGGTATTTGCCCTTTACAGCTCGCAACACCAAGCCAGTATCTTATCATCTAACATCTGGCAGTTGACAACTGACGCGCGCACAGACCGCACGTCCCTGCGCGGTTTTACGACGAATAAACACGCGAGTTCGAAAGTAATGTGAAATACGGAGTTGTAATACTTTGGTGAATGATTATAAGTTCTGAATAATGTGACAGAAGAACAGTGCAGTGATACATTACTATTAACAATGTTGTTGTTATTAATCGGCATGTTTGTTGGTAAGTTGGGTAACTTTTTAATAGATTTTAAAGGTGTTTGTTAAGCTTTAATTAGCCATTCAGTTACCTTAAAATGCTTTAGGCTGAGTGATTCCCTTACTGTGTTTACAAGCAATTTTTATATAGCTCCATCAGATTCATGTCTAAAGATAATTAAGCTAATCCGCAAGAATGGTGCCGGAAATGACAGTTTTAATTGATCAAAATATATATGGTCACTCCTTGCATCATTGAGTGAACCCTAGGCTGAGTTAAACGATTGTGTTTGGTTTTATTTAACACCTATTCTGCAGTTTATGTCAATCTACTACCGAATCTTATCTGGATCTATAAGCTTGAAATTTAGGCGGTTTACTGCTTAACAAAATGGAGACGACATAAATTGATGCTAAAACAAGTACCGTATCAATAACCAAGTCTTATTAATCTGGGTACAAAAATAATTCTAGAAATAACAAAGCTTCCGCAATAATTTATAAGCCCCTTTTTTAACTAGGTTATCTGGACGAGTATATATCTTAGCTGTTTTGATTGATTGATCGCTTTTTTTACAAAAAAAAAGAGGATTGCGGTTTTAAGTGATTAATGATAAATGGACGTTTGTTCCACGGAGCTGCGTTTCGTGGTAATCAGCTTAATGTATTTAAGCTGAATAATATCGGTTATTGAAACTGTGTCATTAATTTAATTTTGGGGAAACTACTACTTGCTAAATTTATTATTCGATACCGAATTTATTATTTGTTATCAAATATTTAATATTATTATTATTTGACCGCTGGACAAAAATCTCCACAATGGGTGCCTGAAGATGGATGGCTGCTGAGGTCGGCCCAGAATGCAGTGGCGAGATGACCTGGACGCGTATTGCGAGGACTGGTTTGAGTTGGCGCGGGAAAATAATTTCTGCATATTTCTATATTGTCCCACTGCTGGGCAACCAGCAGTGGGACAATATAGGCTAAACAATAAAAAAATAAAAAAAAAGGCTGTGTTTTCGGTAGCTTGGTATGAATGTTCGTGTAGTGTTTGGTTAGGTAGTGTTCAGTATGCATGTTTATGCAATTAATTTAAGCATAGGGTACACATTATACCAAAAGAGACCACGACATGTCGCATGCTTATTGGAACACTGACCCATTAGTAGATAGGTCAGATGTGATTTCCGTTTTTTTTTTACTCAGATCTCATCAATAGTTAATCATAGACGTTCAAAATACAAGCATTCATGATTAATATAAATCAGTTTTATTTTTATGCATCAACAAGTAGGTTAAGTCCTCGTAGCAAGATCTCCTTTTGAGATTTCCCAAAAATCGTCTTTTTTGAGTTAAGTCAGTATTCCATTAAGCATGCGATGTGTGTTTCGACATTTCTTCTCAAGTATCAGTCAGCTAGGAAATGCCAGCGCCATCTGGTTTTAAAATATTGACCTAATTTACATATAAAAGTATCTTGAAAGATCTATTTACAGAAATAAACATCATCATTTTTCATTTCATTAAATAGTTTGACTAAGCTAGATATAAAGTAAACGTATCTTTCTTAGGGCTGATTTTTCAATCCCCAGATAATGTTTATACGTGAAATAAAATTGACGTCTGACAGTTTTTGTATGGAAGGACTGTCAAAAATTCAAAATGATTCCTACGATAAAATTATCTGGCATTGGAAAAATCAGCCCTTAGATGCGGATATTGTAAAGTCAACATTATTTACACGTTATTAAGATGATTTAGCAAACAAAGCTTCCTTATTTATTTATTTTGTTTAACCATTTATGTACATACATATATAAACAGACATGAACACACAGAAAAAATAGGTACAGCGGTGATGCTTATTTCATAATAAATCTGTAGCAGCATACCTGCTATAGGACAATAGATACAGAGATGTAGACAATGTGTGAAAAAGTAAAGGAGACAAAAAATAATACACAAAAAAAAAATCACTTAAAAAACAAAAAAATAATCTTAGGATGAATCTGAAATAAATTATTTATTATATTATTATTATTATATTGCTGTTATTGCTTTTTCTTTAAATGTTATAAATCAATCTGCCTAGTATTCTCCTAACTATGTATGTTGACGCCAGCTTCCAGTCTAACCGGATGTAGCAGAATACCAGTACTTTACATGGAGCGGCTAACTAATCCGACCTCCAAAACCCAGTTAATGAGTAACAGGATATCAGAAAAGTTAAAAAAAAATACTTAAATTCTGCAAACATACAGAGTTCAGTAACGATGCTTGTGTAGTTTACAGGCCCATCTCACATGAGCGTAAAAACAAGTACATTTAAACCACACAATTTTTTCAATCAAGAAATAAACTCACGACCCTGGACCCAAAGTTCAATCATTTCATCAGTCGAACCTTCTAATATAAAACTTGCTTTACGAGGCGCTAAATCTTATCAAACCTAATATCTACATAAAAAAAATTGTTTTGCTAAAATATCGGCCTAATATCAAAGTTACGATCTTCAAGGTTCCATCAAAAACGCGTCATTCTTTTGCCTTGTCTACAGTGGGTCTAACGTTCTATATAGAGGGTAGGCAGAACATACAAAACATCTCGTCTGGATTCTACGAAGATGAGAGAGTGGCCCACCTGACTTACGAGTTGTAGATCGTGGGTTTGAACCCAGGCAGGCGCTTTACTTTGTGTAAACTTTTTCATCACCACTGCTCTCAAAACAGTGAAGGAAAACATCGCGAGGGAACCAGCATATCCTAGAACCAAAGATTCGAAAACATATCATCTACCAACCCGCACTGGGCCCACTTGGTAGATTACAGCCCACTCCGTCTCGCAGGGAGGAGGCCTGTGTCCCAGCTGTGGCACTGGTACCTATCGGTGGTACCGAGGTGGTAAGCCCATAATCTTCAACGCCTATAATGTCACGCTTCTGCCTACCCTTCGTAAAATAGTATGATAATACTACACAAAACCAAACTCTTGAGAGACAATTTTCCTAAATATAAGAACGTTCACAGTCTGATCTCAGTCTCGATCTATAAAAAATACCTCTTATTTCCCTACATTTTTGACAAGTTTTTGACATTGGTTGTCGCTGAGATGAGATTGCGACTAGATTTTGAACGTTTTTAATTACGGGAATTGGCCTTCTCGTTGATATTGAGAAATTCCTATGATAATAATCCAATGACACTGACCCATCTGGAAATAAAAAACTGCACCCCAAGTTTAGCAGTCACATTTGCGACCACAAGACCAGTGAGGCAATCGATACAGAGCTATATTCAGTAAGATCGATTGGCTGGAATGTGTAATTCCATCAGTTTCAGTCCGCCACAGTCTGCCTCAGTTCTTTCAGTCAATCACGTACTGAAACCATTTGAATCTTCCGCATAAATAAGTACTTGTATATTGCTTCCATTGATTTCGAACAAGAGATAGATAGTGGTGTATTAAAAGATGGATTGTGTTGGTTTATTTACTGGTGAGAGGAAAAAATAATGTTCATTCGTTGTTTATATTCTTTCAGGAATATAAACTAGCTATCCAACGTTGGTTGTTGTTGTTTTTTTTGTTAATTAGCATCTAATATAAAGTGTTCATAATGATGTTTCATATACTCATGATATATCGATGTACTCATGCTGCTTTTATAAATCATAATTATGTTGATGATGTAAAATACTGGTATTCAGCTGCATCCGGTTAGACTGGAAGCCGACCCCAACATAGTTGGGTAAAGGCGAGGCAGATGACGATGAATTATGTTGATGATGATTGAGATTGATTTTGGTTGAGATTGTTCCTTGGCAGCTGCGGACAGAGAGAGGTGAAAGGAGAGTAGGGAGGCGTTTGCCCAGCAGTGGGACATTAATGGCTAGTAAAAAATACAAAAAGGTTGATGATGGATGATCTCGTTTTTACATATAAAACTATTAAGTTCTAACTAACTACACTAAAGCGAATTCCACGCGACTGCGCCATGTCGATTGTTTTCCAGCAGTGCGATTCTGTAACCATCTCACCGTGAAAACTTAGGTGATGTGAGTGTGGGAGTGAGCTGTCATTTCAACTAATGCTAGGGATTGACCTTTGACAGCTCACTCTAAGCTCACTTCACCTAAGTTTTCACGGTGAAATTTTTACAGAATCGATCGACTGATTATAGGACTACTCGCGCCAGTTTCAACATCTCTCTCTATACCTACAAGTTGACTTGACACGATCGGCGCGAGCTACTACTACTCCCTAAACACGATATCCGTAGTGTTGGCCGAAGTTACGGGCGAATCATGCTCCGCATCACCTACAGACAGAAGATAGTTTGGGGCCCGACCTAAGAATGTATGATACCGTGATTTGACGGTTGTTCCTACTCCCGATGTGTTATTTCCCGTCCAAAAAAGTTAATTAATCAGCTGTAGGGTTCAACCCGAAGTTTTGAACTACTTTTGGATGGTCCCGTATCATCGTTGACGGACCTAGAGAGTAGGTCCCAGATACACTTCAGTTAGGTCAGAGCTTTAGAGTTGTGGTACAAAAACTGTAAATTTTAAATTATTGACGATCACACTTTTAATAGCTCGCTATATAAAAAGTAAGATCTTAAAATGTACAGTAGGGGGTACTTATTCCTTTTAGTTTTCATGGATAAAAACTTTTATCATTGCCTTGCCAGCGATGCGATAAATAGACCAGGGCAATTGGCTGTGGAAATACTAGCACTCAGAAAATTACGAGGGTGCCTTATCACGGAGCAAATAGACTGAGTACCTGGGTGGGTAGGCTTCTACTCGTACTTAAATAGTAAAAGGACTAGTTAACGAATGACGAGCGGTAACCCGATTTCTTTACTTAGCTTTTACACTTACTACCTAAGGTTTTATGTACTTCTATGTATATTCATTCTCTTCGTCTAGTCTGTGGAAGTTTACGATCTGGACTATAATGTGAGACGTGCCAGGATTCGTCCACGGTTGTGTAAAACGTACCGGGGTTTATCGTACGTGATTTAGTGTTGCCTCGTGTCCTAAGTAAGCGATTGGTCGCGCGAATACGCGATCGCCGCGTTCATTTTGAGACTGTGAGCTCTGAGTTTGTTTCGGCCTTATCCTCAGAGTAGTTTGATAGGAAACATCCGATCACATCTAGTTTTAAACATAATGTAATTTCGACGTGTAAAAACTTTTTTTTACATATTTCCAGAAATAAATATAATTTATAATACGTCAATCAGTATAGTATGGAGACCCAGGTTGCAACATAATGAACGCGACAGTCGCGGCTCGCACGACGATGGATTTGGCTAGGACATAGCTTTTTTCTTTTAAACAATGTAGGTTATGATACAGGTCAATTACCGGTAGAGGATGGTTCGATTTCCGGCACTTAGAGTTATTTGCAATAAAATTTACTTTACTGAATCATTATTTATTTACCATTGCACATGATTAATTTGGTTAGTAATTAATTTGGTAATTAAACTTACTTTCCAGATATTATCTGATTCATGATTAATTTATAATTATGATCTCGTTACACTTTAAAGTTGTCTAATCATAATAATTATGGTGTTCACGTTAGGTACATACCTACACATTGATTCGATATTTTTCCGAAGCATTTAAGTAGTTATTTCTACTCTTGTTGCTTGTTGCTCGAATACTTCTTCATTGTGTCGCTGCCACGACAGTATTTTAAATCTTGTTGACCCTAAACTTTGCCACTTCCACGGCGTGGCAGCACAGAGGTCACTTGGGCTGTATGTTTTAGGGAACAGAAAGCAGGATAGGAGGTGGAGCACAGTTTGCGACTACACATCCACACCATGGAGCCTCGTTCCGTCAAGGTAGCCCCACTTTACCAGGTTGGAGTTAAGTTTTCCTACATGCGTCCGGAGGCGATTCAGGGCCTTCCAAGTAGACTACGGAAGGTTACACTCTGAAGTGAGATGCTCCCTTGGTGGTAGATAATAAGTGAGCCTCAAATACTGTTTAGAGGTATTAGGAATAGGGTGTAAAGTTCACTCATCCTCTATAGAAAAGGGTGGATCCTCCAACCAGACGGGTGTTGTGTCTGGCGGGCAACTGCCCAACGACTGTTGTCGGGAAGTTTGTATATATTTATGCTAATTGCGCGGTAAACTCTGCTTGCGAGATGCAGGAATTGCGTGACGTCAGTATGACGCGTTGTTCGCATGTGGCGTTGTAGATACCGCTACATCACTCCCCTCCGGAGACCAGAGGTCGATAGTGGGCTGAGTCTTGTATCTTGCGATGCTTGCCAGGCCAGCTGAGGTTCCAGTGAGTCGGAACCTGTTGCCGCATACATAGTTCACGGTAAGTCGGAACTGTCTGAGGAGATGTCCCCAGTGAGCCGGGGTGACGCATAGTTCACGGTGAGGCGCAACTGTCTGCGAAGATGCCCCAGGGAGTCGGGGTTGATGGCATGGCGCTGCGTTATACTCCAGTGCGTCGGATGTCGTACAGCGCCGGGTTGAGGCTAGCTGCTGCGTTGACCATGAGAGGAAGCTCTTCTTGTTGACTGGCCGAAAGTGCAGTGTGCTGTGCTGAGGTTGCTGATGAGGCTGAGGGTAATGACCAGGTATGCGCGAACGCTGCATGCTGGTGGTCAGGATACCCGTTGAAGCCGTGGATGCTAGCTGGCTGGGTGACTCGCCGCTAAAGCTTGTGGGAGTGATGATGATGCGTCACGCTGAAGTATTTGCACGAAGGCTGCGCTGACGTTCATACTCGGGGTCACCAGTATAGAGGTATGAGGAACAGGGTGTAAAGTTTACTCATACTCTATAGAAAAGGGAGGATCCTCTGACCAGACGAGTGTTGTGTCTGGTGGGCAATTGCCCGACGATTGATGTCGGGAAATTGTATATATGCTAATTGCGCGGTAAACTCTGCTTCCGGTATGCAGGATTTGCGTGACGTCAGTATGACGCGTTGTTCGCATGTGGCGTTGTAGATACCGCAACAACTGAATTGTTACAAAATGTTTGAACAATTAATTTCCATTTTATACCTTCTCAAATTCCTTGCCAATTTTCTAGCTCCGAGTATCAATATCTACCCACATCTTGGCTAACCCTACCGGGAAACCTTGACTTCGTTTTGTTATTGCGGACTTGTGCGAATTTTTAATATGCATGTTACATGGTCGAAAGCAAGTCAAGGCCGAAGGGGGTAAAGGGGGAAAAAGGGGGGGTAAAGAGGGGAAAAGAGTTGAAGGCTCGTCTATTGTTAGTAATAGTTCATACATATTTAATTTCCCGTTTATAATCCCTCGAGGGGAACAGGTAGCAAAGGTCGGGCTCGAAACTTTGAGGCTTATGTGAAAGTGGACGTTTGCGGACCGGCTTAGAGGTGACAGGGTTTATATGCAGCTTCTAGCTTTGGTTTATGTCTGTGTCACTTGTTTGAGTGACTTTGGAAACAAGGAATCAAAGCACTTTAAGTACAACGCTACAGGGAACCTTTGGCACGTGAAGAAAATCGGTACTAACACCGCCATATTGTTTTTTTCGTTTCCGAAAATAAGAGGTTCAGGATCAGACTGTGAACGTTCTTAAAATTACGAGAATAGTCCCTCTGAACTCTTATGTTATAATATTAATTATACTCTCTACCAACACATGTCGACTGGAGGACACATGTCCTGTGTTTCTTGTGCGGGACAAAGGAAAAACTGCACCTTAGACATTTTAATTTTTTAAGTGGGTGATCAGTGTTTTGTAATTAGATAGGTAAGCCATAAACGGCGTGACCTGTCTGGTATTTTAATATTGTGATAGCCAGAGATTACTATTGCCAAAAGTCAGTCCCTTAAAATACCAGTCTAACAGTCCGGAAAAATACACGTCTAACGTTTCTGTGCATAAGAAAAACTAAGTCCAACACTCATGATATTAATCTTTGAACAGTCCGCTCCAAGTTCAGTCCTTATAACTTATGTATTCACTTATACTTTGTGTTTCACTTATAAGATACGATCACATACAGAACACTATGATGTGCTAAAGCGATCACTCCTTAGCTAGACAGAGAGGGCGATATACTTTCATAAAGCCTCGTCTCGTTCTTGCGTAGTACATCGCAAATGGGAGCTTCACAGTCCAGTAAGTTTTTATTATGTATGAAGAAGGATATTGTTCGTAGTCTTCAAAGTTTTTGTACGAGCGCCGTATGTACAGGTTGTTATATTAAAGTTGTTCGAGATTTTGTTGTTATTATATATTTTGATTGTTTAGGCTCGTATGGGACGGTGTCTGTTTGTGTTTCAACAATATTCGTTTATTAATATAAACAGTTTGTGGAAATTGTGCGAGTTTGTGAGGTTTATGTAGGATTGTTTTGTATTGTTAGAAGAGTGTCCCATTTTTTGTGATGGGGATATAACGACCTAATTCTTTTATTGAGGTTATTGATTTTTATAATTGTATTATCGACAAAATAAAAGCTATTGAACCATCTCTCAACGTAATTAGGTTGCTGGAATTAATCATCTCAAAAGATTACTAGTAAACGTTTGTTCTTAACATTGAAAACCCGTAGCTATTGATTGGACAACATTATATTTTACGTTGCACCTGCCTGAGAGTAGGCACCTGCCATGATATTGTCTCTACGTCATCCTAGGTTGACTTGTAGAAAATGCTCCCTTATAAAGTATTTTTTGAACTAGTCAATAAAGTTTCGATTCATAAAAAATCAAAGCATAGTTCTTTCTGAACTGTTATAAAAGCAATGTGTCAAGAAAACCATTGGCACTCTCGAGTAGATAAATCCTGGGTAAGTATCCCTCAAAAACGGTACCGTAACCGTGTATCCATTGCTTTAGCAAAAACTTCACACCTGTGTGTTCAAGCCTAGACATAAGTGACTCCGTACATACGCCTGCAGTATTTACATACTCTGCGGTTATTCCCATAAGTGCTGCACTTAGCAGATGTGTAAAATGCAGCCAGGTGAGCTGGTGTGAACTAGCCGGAACGAACTTACACAGATGTGTGTCAGGGTAGGATTACAGGCGGGATTGCTGAATAAAATATTGAGTACATTATGCATAGATTTGTATCGGGAGTATCATGATTATTGATGTCAATGTTTAAGGAAATTTTCTTCAATAGGAGCAAGAACGAAGTGCTTAAATAAGAAACAGATTTAAGAAAATAGCGATGGTGATTATGAAATAAGCATAAAAAGATAGTTTTAAGGTGTGATAATTATTGCGATAGTCACAATTGCTATAGGAAACTCTGAAGATGCTTCCCATCCTTGACATTCTTTTTGTGACCAGTTACGATAACTATGTCAAGATTAGTGGTAGCTCAAGAAAGTCAAAAGTCAAAGTCAAAACATTTATTTCAAATAGCCGCATAAAAGGCACTTCCTACTTTGTAAATGGTTATCCAAAAAACGTTCTATAAATAGGTAAATTCTGAACCAAAAAAATAATAATCTGTCCACCGCAACTTTTACATTAACTTTTAATATTTTTAACATGTTTCCTCAACTAGAGAGAAAAACTTTTACATAAAACATATCTCGTCTCGTTAGCCACAATTACTTCAGAGTACGTCGTTGTCACTACTTTGATAGCATGCTAATTAAATTGAGCCTACCGTAGACTGAACTTTAAACATGAACGCCAAAAACACGGCAACTAAATATAAACTTTACCGCGAACATAACAAGATACAAAATTGAATAAACTACATTTATTAGAAGTGACAGCTCAATTCACAGGTGGCGCTGAAACAAAATTATGATTAGTTAGGGCTGCGCTACATTAGTTAGGGCTGCGCTACATTAGTTTTTGGTTGCACGAACAGTCAGGCTGCCCCCGAACAGCAATAACTTTTGTTGTTCAATTACCTTTGCTGGGCGTACACGGGATCCATCAAAAATTATGTGTGTGTGCGTGCGGGGTATTTTTGTGTACGTGTATGTGTGTGTGGGTCTTTAATGTGGGTAACCTATGTATTGGGTTTCATAGTAAGCGGTACTGACGCGAAGTAGGGTAATACTTAAAACGGGTAATTCAAGACGATTTTGTTATGCTTTTAGCTAAGCATTAAGGAAATTTGTGTTTATATATTCAAGTATTTATATACCTACTGCTAAACCGTAATATGTTATCATGATCAGAATGTTGGGCAAAAGAGATAAATGAAAGGCTATTTCATACAGCTGAGATGAGAATGCTAAAAGCAATGTGTGGAGTTATGCGAATTGATATAGTATATAAGACGAACTCTAAAGGTGGCACGGGTAATTGAAAAGTGGTGTTAAATCCGTCTGATGTTAATAATAAAATAAAAGAAAATGTTGCATGAATGTGGGTCGCTGTGAGGGTAAGGAAAGTCCAAAGTGTAGATGTTAATGGTGTGAAATCTTCCGAGCTACCAGTTCAGTTAGGTGTTCCGCAAGGCTCAATACTGAGTCCATTCTTGTTCTTAGTATATATCAATGATTTACCATTCCATTTGAAGGGCATCTGTGACATTGTACTGTTTGCAGATCATACCTCTCTTATTTTTAAAGTAGACAAGAATAGACAAGATTTTGACGACGTAAACAGTGCACTCTCAATAGTTACAGATTGGTTTACGTCAAATAACCTAGTTTTCAATGCCAAGAATGTTATAAATTTAGGACCCAACATCGTCTTAGATAAAAAGGTGCTTGAAACTGTTGTCTCGGCAATTTTTTTAGGACTAACAGTAGATGCCAAACTTCAATGGGGACCTCATATATCAAGTCTGGCAGGAAGGCTCAGTTCGACTGCGTACGCCGTCAGGAAAGTAAGACAATACACTGATGTTGATACAGCTTGTTTAGTCTATTTTAGTTATTTTCACAGCGTTATGTCCTACGGTATTCTGCTGTGGGGCAAGGCCGCTGATATACAAAATATATTTGGCCTTCAAAAACGTGCTGTTTGAGCAATTTACCAGCTTTTGCAGCAGCCAGAGTTTCTCCAAGAGATTTTTTAAAGATATTGGTATTCTTACGGTTGCATCATAATTCATCTTCGCCAACATCTTATATATTAGGTAAAATTTACACTTGTACACTAAAAACAGTGATATTCAGAGTATTAACACTAGAAATAAGGACAGACTACGTGCCCCCTTTCACCGGCTTCATAAGGGTCATAACTCATTTGTTGGGCTTGGTATAACCTTTTATAACAAGATGCCCTCTTCTTTGCTAGACTTGCCTTTTAATGAGTTTAAAGCTCAAGTAAAATCCAACCTTTGTTCTAAGGCATACTATTCCATCAACGAGTACTTACACGATAAGAATAGTTGGTCGCCTTAGTTAGCTTACTGACAGGTTATTGTTATTAACTTATTTATTTATTTTACTTCGATGGTCCTAGTTTATAATTTGTTACTTCTAGTGACAACTATGTGAACAGAACCCAGCAATGCATAAATATGTAAGCTGTCACGCCCTATAAGCCTGGAGGCTTTTATTTAGGTAGTAATTTTTTATTTACATTTTAATTTTAATTAATTATTTTTTGGCTTGAGTACGTATAGTTTTTTATTATATTTGTTGGTATATTGACGTGGCTAACTAACATATGGCAAATAATTTAATTTAATGTTCTGTGTCTTGTAATGTTAATTACTTAACATAGGTACCTAATATTGTATACAATCAAGTATTTTCTAACTGAACAGACAGCTGTGCTGCTGGAGAGTTTGTTGCGCCACTTCTTCTTCCCAGCGATAGCACTAAGAAGTGGTGCAGGGCGGGCGTTTTTGGGGGACTGTCTTTTGTAATTTTGACGTTCGAAAAGTGCTAATTCTCAGCCTAATTTGAATAAATGACTTTTGATTTTTATTTTCTAAGAAACGGTGGATGGACTGTGTGAAGGTTAATAGGGCTACAAAAGGGACTATTGAGATGATGACTATTTATTTATTTTGTTAGGGAAAATAAACAATTGTACATTATATAGTACACCTAAGATTACATTGGAAGTGGGTAAATGTACAA
Source organism: Apamea epomidion (assembly GCA_947507525.1). Classification (NCBI taxonomy): domain Eukaryota; kingdom Metazoa; phylum Arthropoda; class Insecta; order Lepidoptera; family Noctuidae; genus Apamea; species Apamea epomidion. The sequence goes on from OX382232.1 coordinate 1,249,984, forward strand.
TCCACAACGTTTCCACAGATTACCTAGCTTAATAATACAGTGTAGACACAATATTCATGTTAAAACACAAAGAAGAAGACAGTAAGAGAATGATAAGAGAACCAAGAGGCTGGACTTATCTTAAACCAAAACAAATAGTACTAGGTAACAAACAAAAAGAAAAGACACTAAACATCACGCAAATATAGACTATTCACTAAATATTTCTTAAATTTTTGGCGATCTAAATCTAATATATCCAAATTAACAAAATGTTTATTGTAAATTTTAGCTAGTCTATGGAGAGGCGCCCGTTCACCTGCGTTGGTACGACAAGGTGTCGTGGCAAAAAGCGGGTAAACGCGTGCCTCCCGTCGAGCAACTGTTCTGGGCACTACATAAAGTATATTATTAACTAAGTCTGAGCAGTCAATCTTGTTGTGCAACAGATCATGAAGCATCATGGTTTGAAGCAACAGACGCCTTGATTCCAAGGTTAGAAGGTTAAACTTTTTCTAGGGACTGAGTGTATGAAATACGTTCCATATGACATCTAAACCGCATTGATCTTAATAATTTGCTTTGACATAAGATTTGACTAATAGAGAAATATGGAAGAAGTTGAAATGCTGCACCGACCCCAAGGAAATTGTGATCAGAGCAAGAAAAAGACGATGTAGTCGTAATATGTCGTATAGATGAAAAAGACGATGTAGTCGTAATATGTCGTATAGATGAAAAACACAATAACACTTTACCCGACTCGGGAATCATTCCTAGGACCTCATGTTTAGCAGTAGCGCTCGCGACCACAAGACCAACGAGGCTAGTTACCCACAAAGATATTTCCTGGAATTATAAGATCTTGGTATCATATCAGGTACGCCACATATATTAACAGCATCACCTACCTACCTATAGGTGATGCTGTTAAGCAGCCCAGAGTCTGAGTTTGTGCCCTATTGATAGCAATAGAAACTCGCCTGTTATATAGGACTTAAACATAACAGAAGGCCAATTCTCGTAATTTATAACGTTCAAAATCTAGTTGCAGTCTCATCTCGGCGACAAACATATGTCAAAAACTTGTCAAAATGTAGGGAAATTAGACGTATTTTTGACAAATTGAAATTGAGACTGTCAGACTGTGAACGTTGTTAAAATTCCGAGAATTGCCCCTCTGGTGAAATGTGGCTGTACTACTTGTATAGGTGTTGCTCTGCCTAACCCTTCGGGGAATACAGGCGTGATGTTAGGTTATCTTTGTGTAGTACTAGGTACTATAGAGAGCTAGAAGAACTCTCTGAGGTAACGGGAGGAATCAAACAGCTACGACTCCTTTTATATTATATTGTAAGAACGTCTTTACATGTTTCTGTCTAAATTACCACTCACTATTCTAAACCAAAATCCTAATTAAAATATATGACACTAGCTTGAACGTTCGAATGTCACCCACGGTAAGTTATAGCCAGCCTGCGCCAAATAAGGTTGCCTACGGCAGATAAACCTCTACAGTACTTACATATGTAATGCATTGCACCACTTATCACAACTCCACAATATTTTCTAAATTGTTACTCAGAGACCCATGTCCCTTAAAAGGTCGCCATGCGTAATGGACCGGGCACTCCGGGGGAGCAAGAGAAGCAGCACGACCATTGTGACATTCCATTACTGCACCTTATTTCGTAGCAGTAAAGGCCTTTTTCGTAGTTCCAGTGCTACTGCTGGATTGACCAAACCGAAACAATCAGTGAGCGCATACCGTGAAAATTGCTAGTTGACATACTAAGGGCTCGCAGCTCGTAAACTGAGCTAAGATGGAACAAAACCACCGTAAATATGGCTGACCTAATTCTCTTAGTAAACAGACAAAATATATATATATATATTTTAAACGTTGCCCCACACTAGGAATTACTCCTGTGTCGTGGGTGCGTTTACAAACATTTAAACTCACATACACAAACAGCCAGACCCGGAACAACTACTTGTAGGCCATACAAATATTTGTTCCGTGTGGGAATCGAACCCGCGACACGCAGCGCAGCAGTCAATCGCTTAACCACTGCGCCAACCGTGCCATCAATGTAGTGGAAGTAAAAGGATAGTAAGCTATTTAAGGTGGAATGACCAAGCACCATGAGTTAGGAAAGTAAAACCAGACCAAGAAACAAAATAAAAATTATAATATGTAATTGTAATATATATTTTTTTTAAATCATTTCTATGTAGCAGCGATCAAACTGACATGCCCAAAACATAAAATTCTGTATTTTATGACAAGAGTCGAAAAGTCTCAGTCAAGTCGAATAAGCCTCAAATTATTCAAATGAAAATATTTGTGAAACAATAAAATGAACATAAATATTGAAAGTACTGTTTTTACCAGCTAACGTTAACCTATTAAAAAAATGTAATAAGAAAGAAAAATAATAAAAATGCACCATTTAAATTAATTTCAAACTTACCGGTGATGTTCACTAGATTCACAACCAGAAAAACTAAACTTACCTAATAAAATGTAGAATACACGATAACCTAGATTGGTTTTAAACCAAGGTAAATACGAAGTTACGGAAGTCATGTTGTCTATAAAATTCGCATTTCGTGTTACACAGCCAACAGTCGCCAACCGCACACTGAGATCGGGAGCCAAAGCGGAATTTCAATAAAACTTTGATTACGAACAAGTTTTGTGTTACCAGGAAATAATGAAATACGTGGATGTCTTCTGTGTTTTGTTTATGGATATTTTGGCAGAAAGTTTTAAAGACTTATTAGCATTTATGAGTTCCTGGTTAGTTAGAAGTTTATTTTGTTATATGTTGAAGAACAGGCTCAGTTTTCCGCGTATACATTCTGGTAATGGTGGCTAACTAAGGTCATCGTGAATTACGTAATCAATTGACGTGAAAAAGATGGACATCATCGTCAACCACTAATCTGACCGCTACACGAAATGATTTTGGCAAATCCGTAACTATGTACTATTGATCAAAAGATGCTGAATAAGACTTAATAATGTTAAGAAATCTTGTAAAAACCAAACCTCAAAAAACCTAGTCATCCTAAAATCAATCACTCCTAATATCTTCTTTGTACATGAAATTGTATCTCAAAACCAACGAAAAATCAAAATTATCCAGCAATTACAGTACATGACATGCAAGACTATAACGGTACATACATGACACTCTCTATTACACGACATGACGACCCAATCCAGCTAGCATCAAATTCCACTTACGAATGCAATAAGCCAGAATTTGCCAAAAGCTTGTTGGAAATTCCCCGAATATCCTGCGCACTGCTCACTCTTGGTGATAAAAGCCTAAACAGGGGAACAATTCTATGCACAGCCGATCGTAAAATGGTTCGGACGGATAGGCTAGGTTCGTAAGCAAGTAGGGTTGCCAAATGTAGTCCCGTTATATAAAATTGGCAACTGGCGAGTTGTGGTCGTCCGACGCGGTTTGGAGGGTGCAACTGTCGATATATCCGGCATTTCAGTGTTGCGTAAGGCTGACATTATAGCCGTTCGGTACGGATTGTTTTTAAATTACTTTCAAGGATTTTATTGGAAGAGAAAAGCCTTTGGACTATTTTTAGGCACAAGTAGGTCGTCATTTATTATTAGCATTATTCGAAAACTCGTGGAAACTTTCTTGTTTGACCCATTTATAGTCTTTGCACCCTAACAATAGATTCATTAGTTTATTTATGTATTCGCTCTTGAAAGTTTGTTTGTAAAACGGAGCTACAGGCGAAGGCTAATACAAAACTAAACGGCTCAGTACTTAGCTATTTCTGGTAATTATTGAATTTCTATTTCGAGGGCGAATGCCACCTAATCCCTACCTACCGAAATTCATAAGCGTAGAAGTTCAAAGTTCAAGTGGCTCCCCTAAAATTGTTCAGTCGTTAGTACTTAATGAGGCAATTTCAGCAATTAAGATTTTGTTATAGAAAATGGTTGAAAAATAATCACATTGCCGATTAAGGCCAACTGTCGACGGCGATAAATCGACAAAACTAATTGAATTAATGACTTTACAAAAATGTTGGGCTATATTAAAGGAATAACGAGCCTCGGAAAGCCTGTGATTTAAAGTTGACTGGTGATTTACTGATTGGAATTATGTACTTATAATTCTTATTGAAACTTGAAGCCCGAATAACTGTTCTTACCAAGGGATATCGTATTACCCAGTAACTGGGTTTTGGAGGTCAGATAGGCAGTCGCTCCATGCAAAATACTAGTGTCTAGCTGCATCCGGTTAGACTGGAAGCTGACCTCAACAGAGGAAAAGGCTAGGCAGATGTATAATCAGCCTATAATGTTCCCACTGCTTGGGACCTCAGGTCTCGGCTCTAATCGACCACGTGGACCTAGTGCAGCTTGGTAAATGTAACAATGTAATCCTTCACCGTTTTGAGGCAGATGATGATGATGAATTATATTTGAAACTTCAAGACAAAACTAAATATTTCACAAGATATTCCCTACAACCGAGGATCCCCTTTATAGCATAAACTAGACTCATAAAGTTCCCTATCCGCCAACCCGAAGTGCGTAGTCTAATGCATAACGCATGTACACTGCTACTTGCTCCTAGGAAAGAAAAAAATTGCGCAAAGAGAATATTTCTTTTGATCTCATAAGTACACTAGAGGCCGAAGAAAAGTATACATCGGGGATTAAACCTTTATTGCGAGAAAGGCACGTATTGTTGCGTATTCAATACGCGGAGGCCGAAAATAGGATATTTTAGCATTAGGCGTAATGACTTGCTTTTGCCCGCGACGTATCGTTGGTTTCAACTTAAGTGCCTACGAGTCACGAAACGCCGACTTTCGCCTTTTATTTTACGTTCCGCTGCGTTTTTACAGCGTCGTTTTAATGATGATTTTTGTTACGTTTAAGGAATAATGAATGACTTTTCGTAAGGAATTTGGGAAAATCCTTTCGACATTTAAAGTCGGATTTTGTAGATTGTGATTAGTTTTATTTGTGCGCTTTGATAAGTTACCAGTTGAAACATTTTTATTTATGTTTTGTTGTTCTTGAAGCTAACATTCCTGCGTCATGATAATTATTGTTTACTCTAAAACGAAGCGACCTGTTATTTCCAAAAAACTACTGTTTAATTCAAACTTACCAAAAGAAATATTATGTCTTAAATCAACTAACTTTCAGCGCCTAAAAGCTGTTCCATTTCCAATCATAATTAATTTCTATGTTGATTATTCTTGGCATACATTTTAGGTACACATTAATACCTGAATAGAATATTAATTAGCACTTATTGGCAGTAAATAGGCCATGGTGTTTAATCATAAACGTTGCTTCAAGTTAAGAGACGTTTTGAAATCTTTAAAAATATATGGTTAAGTAGACGTTAATCATTGCAAAACTTAAAGCATCATCATTCCCCTGCTATGCTGAAAAGTAACGTTTATAAATAAACTCCATGTTTTATTAAATCACGGTGTTTATTTTAGAAAAACAATACAATGATAGTGAATAACAATTATAATTAGTTAAAACACGCCAATAGATAAATTGAAATCAGATGAACACTGATTAACAATAAATGTGGATTTAATCTATCATAATAAAACAAACATTAATTTACGTGGCGAAATAAATCTATAGAGCAAGTATTTATTCGGCACGATGGATGGTTTATTTAATATTTAATTTGTTGGTAAATTTTCGTGGTCGGCAGTGTACGTTCGTGGGTGGTTCTGAATAAATTATAAGAAATATTGGTACGCACGAACAGGGGTACGTTATAAAGGTATATTTTTTACGCTATTTCTCTTGTAGGTTTATTTGAAAATAAACTAGAAGAAACGTCTTTACTACAGGCAAGTACCTCATTGTACAGACAAATGGGTCCCCAGGTAGGAAGGCCTACTTCTTGTTGATATAACCTTTTCCTATTACAATAATATTTCAAAGGGAAAATCGACCTTATGTAATGATACAAAGTAGAAAAAACTCATGCCTTCAACTTTACAAGCTCTTCAGCCTATAGCAGAGGGTTCTCTTTGACAACAAAAAAGGTAGAACGCGAATACTTTCCAAGACCAACTTTTTTCCAAGAAACTTAACTAAAAACACATACAAACAAATATTAAATAAGTTAGCTACATTCACACTAAGTTTGTGCAAGTTAAGTTTCATTTAGACGCTGCAGGCTATCCAAACTTGTAAACGAACTCGCTAAGCAACTGGTAACGGTTGGGAGAGGCTAGTATTATAACTAAACTAGAACAGTCACTATATTACGACGTCCACAGTTTGTAACTGTATTCCGAGTTTACAAGTTTTGTAATATAATATCGTTTGCGTAGTATAATCTGCTGCAGTATCGGCTTGCCAGTTATGTCGGGCGATCACCGATCAGATTGTTTTAATTAGTAATTACACATAGTAAATACAAACGAAAGTGGATTTGGTGTCAAATATTTGGAAGTGAACGTTTGTTGATGAATTTTCCTGAAATCGTCATCGGTAAGCAAATGTTGTGATCATTGCTTGCACCTTCTCTGTTAGAGGAAAGATACATTAGGTTCCTGGCAGTCAAACCCAAACTTCGATTCATATGATTTAATTACTGGCCTTGTTCTTTTAAAGACTGTATCCAGAGAAGTTTCATACTAATTATCGATTTGGTAAGACTGAAAAGGACCCAACAATATTTTCTTTCAGCCCTTACTATCCCACCCGGACCTAAACAAAAGTCTCCCACCTTTTCTTCCACGACATCATAATCTGCCTATAATGTGCCAACTGCTGGGACACAGACCTCCTCTCTTTGAGAGGGATTGGGCTGTTATCTACCACACCGGCCCAGTGTGGGTTGGTAAGAATTTGTTTTTTTAGATGTCACATGTCTTCTAATTTTTTGATTGTAGGTCATGCCGGTTTCCTTACGATGTTTTCTTTCACCGTTTTGAGAGCCGTGGTGATGCAATAATTTACACAAAGTAAACTGCCTGCTTGGGTTTGGACCCACAACCTCGTAAGTCGTAAGTCACGGGCGTTACCAATGGGCCACCACTGCTTACTGCCATACCATAAATGGAAATGAAATGTAAGAATATCCTTTAACACTCCAATCAAAGCTACTTATTACCGACTTTCTCATTCGTACAAATCGCAGAATATTTCCTTACTAAAAAAAGAAATAGCACATTGAGTTTCCAGGTGTTGCTGTGCCTTCTATGAATTTCTTAACGATACGAGCGCCCGGGCCGTTGGCTTTGACGTTAATGCATATTTATGCATTACCTCTTAGAGGAAACTGTTCAATAGTTAGTGCGCATACCTATTTAAGCTCAAGTGTGTATAAAATTTCAATAAGTTCCGTATTTCCTATTTCAAACGACTAAGCATTTCAAGATGGCGGTTATTAGATGGAAGAGTTTTTAATTTTAAGTCGACAAAATTTTTAAACGATTTTGTTCTAAATTGCTGATTGCTACAGCAGTTTTATGAGTATTTTCAACTTTCTTTTAAAAGTACGGTGTCCTCTAACAAGTTTAATTGCGCAAGTTTACTTTTGCAACTGACATTCCGAAAGCGCTCATAGCAAAACCACTTTTCGAAAGCCATAAAGATGACACTTATTGCAATGAGTATTAAAGATGCGTTATCGACTATCAGCGACGGAATTTGAAGGTTGTGCTTTATTTCTAGTTATACGTTGGTATAACAAAATACTTTTTTAACAATAAACCTCTACAAAGTTAGAAATAACTTTAACTTAGGAAATAGGTGTCTTTGGTTTTCTAATTTCGATTTTTGCCACTGAAATCCGTAATTAAAGTTATTTTCCACATTGTAGTGTTTTTACTTAAGTCAGTAGTTTTATTCAAGTGAGAGTTTCTTTAATTTTTCAGTTTTTAGTGCTATATGAATTTGTATACCACTACTTGATATGTAAAGAACAGTAACAGGAATTTATTTTAAGATCATCAACATACCCTAAGTGAAAAAAATAAGTACATATTATCGAAGGTAACTCAAAAGCTATCCAAGCGAAGTTAATACAATTTATATGGGACAGCTTCGCGAGCTTCCTCTACCACGTGAAAATATAAAATCACGGGAATCGTCCCAGTGATCATAGAGAAACTGGTGTTCATAAAAGAATGCTGCCGTACTGCTGGGGAGTTTGTTGAGCCACTTCTTCTTCCCATCGAAAGCCCTAGGAACTGGTGAAGGGCGGGCGTTTTGGGGGACAATCTTATGTAATTTTGACGTTCGAAAAGTGTTGATCCTAAACCTAATTTCAAAAAAAATACGTTTGATTTTGATTATTAATTGATAATGTAAACCCACCTTCTGTTTTTGACGTCGGGTAAAAATAAAAAAAAATAAAAAAACGTTGCCCCACACTAGGAATTTCTCCTGTATCGTGGGTGCGTTTACAAACATTTAAACTCACATACACAAACAGCCAGACCCGGAATAACTACTTATAGGCCATACAAATATTTGTACCGTGCGGGAATCGAACCCGCGACACGCAGCGCAGCAGTCCATCGCTTAACCACTGCGCCATTTGTTACACACAAGCACAAAAGAAAAGACCTACAGCTAACAAGTAGGAAGTCAAAACAATCAAAGAAAAAGAATCGACACCGCGTTATATACGAGTACGTGCGAAGTAAATATCCTTATCATTTTCCCACTCTTCCGTATCGAGGAAGTTAAAATTGGATTCGATATTACGTACGAAGCCTTGAAGAAGCCACATTTGATTACGCGTTTACATATTTTATTACTTATACTTATGTACATTCGTACGGTGTACACTTGTATTTGTTTCAAGACAGAGTTCAATGTCTTATGTTACGAGAATTGTATTTCTCGAAAATTGATGTATCAAGAAATTGAATTGTAGCAAAGTTATATTTAACAACTTTTATGGCAAATAAGTTAAAGATTTTTCTAAAACTTAACATGGCGTTTAGCAATTTTTATTACTTCAAAATCTCCACCATAACTAAATTATTATAGGACATCAAACTACTTAGTTATATCTATACATCCACTATATACGGAACCGTACATTACTCTACCGACTCACGCGCCGTGCATTCTGCACACACATAATTTTGTACCTATTATTGCAAATAATATGTGAAAATATCTTTCAATAAAGAAGTGTTTCACGAACATTCACGAACATTCACGGCGGTCGGTTTATATCATGATTCATCTTCCCAATAGAATGGCCCCGTTACACACTACTATAATCGGCTTTTCAGCACTTTCTCCACATATAGTACTGAAAGTACGCAATAATTTCCTTTACTTTATTATTTTATTTTTAGCATTTATTACCATTTTTTTGCATTTATGTACACACATATATAATCAGACAAAGAAAAACAGAACAGAAAAAATAACTACAGAGGTGATACTTATTTCATAAGAAATCTCTTCCAGCATACCTTAGATAGGACAATAGATACAGAGATGTAGACAGCATGTGATACATACAGCAAAGGAGACAAAAAATAACACATACAATCAAAAACAATTCACTTAAAAAACTAAACAAAAATGACGAGAATATACTAACATACATACAAATAAACATACATAAATACTTCTAAATTAAATATTACTTGAATGATAATAATTATATCATACTCTACCTTTCCCTCTTATAAATATCCCTATTAGAAATAAAAACATCCAGAAATCTAGCTACTTATTTCCCACCTGCCCAGGATTAACTTACAAAAGTGCAAAAGGGCGCTTAGGTATAGCCAGGCGAATCCTTGCTATATATTATAGCTATGTATAAGTAAAGCTTGGAGCAGAGGTTGCGTCTAAATAATTCGTAGCACCGCCACGATTACGGCTCATTTACACGAGGAGAGATTATCGCTTTAAGTAGGTCTAAGTCAAATTCAAACCATTTATTTCAAATAGGCACATAATTAACGGTAAAAGAATTAAAAGGAAGCAATTACTGATAAATTAATGATGCGACAGATAGGGTGGTGCAGGTGCTCACATATTTACAAACATTATAAAACTATATGCTTTTCCTAAAAATATAACAAGTTTAGTGTCTGTGTGTAAGTTAAAGTAATCAGAGAATGTAAATTAATGTCATCAAAACAATAAATTTTACAATTAAATTAGCAACCAGTTTGATTTTGTCTAGGCGAGTATCAAAAGAAGATGAAAAATATGACGTGTGTAGATAGACCGTATGATTGTCGCATATAGAAAGGCAAGAATCGTTTCGCCTTTGAAATTGGGCAGCGTCTGTTTCTACGAAAAATCATAGATGTAACGGTTTGATAAATCACAGTTACCGAAAAAGCCTGATGATTCTCGTATGAGGAGTTTTTGCTTTTTTTTTTATATTTGAGTCCGATAATTGCCTACAAGTCTCGCATGGTCATTCTCGCCTTACCCCGGGCGAGAAATTCTCCTCGTATAAATGAGCCTTTAGCTACGTACCTGGAAGCTTGTACATAATGTCGGGAAAAAATCCGACATGATCATAAAATTAAGAGAAGTGCCGGCTGAATTATATATGATATTAGCGCTGGACTTTTGGTTGATGTTCTTGTTGATTGGGCTGTAATAAATAAGGTATTTTGCTTAGCCTTAATTTTATAATATTTGGGTGTTTTGTGGATTCTTTTTTGGATTTTAAGTACTTAATTTTACTAGTAATGAGTTTATTTAGTATTATTGAGATAACTACTTGATGAACTATATTATCAAGTAGAAGTCTAAATCATAGGTATACTAATCGCCTAAAGAAGAATGACAGAACTCCATCACCATTATCATCAGCCTATAGCAGTCCACTGCTGGACATTGGTCTCTACTATTGCAGAACTCCGTGTTGTCTGGTAAAAATACTCACAAAAGATAGATCTTGTTTTTTTTAAATAGTAGTAATATATCATTTATTTATTTATTATTTATAACCTATTTAATTAACAAAAATAACAAAATTGTATCCTAACTAATCTTGATTTAATTAAGGTAAGGTAAAGGTAATCATTTTTGTGATTCATGTCATGTCTTGTGATTCAGCTTCTCAAAATACATTCTAATTAATGAAATGTATTTCAAGAGCCTGCTCGAATCACGGAACTCATGAATTTACATCCACCGAAACCCACATGAATTAGCTTCACTAACAATCCCGTTATCTTTTCATCAAGACACGAGCTTTCTTCACAGCTCATTCTGATAAAAAGCAAAAGAAAAAGATTTTATGATGAACTGTTTTAAAACTAGTAGACTACGAAAACCATCTCTTACTACATGCTTTATTTAATGATAATAACGTCATATTCTATATGTAGCGACGAATGGTCGGTTCCTATAAACAAAAACTAATGGTTTTGCTTACCAATGGTAGCATTTTTAATGCGAAACTGGGCATATAAAAAGATTCGCAAGCTAATTTTAGCTGTGATAGCTCCTTCCATATGGGGGTGTCTACTATGCAAAGCCATGACGCATTTTCTTCATTATTGATATAGATACAAGAGTTTTAATTTTAACCAATAACGGTTCGTAAATTATAGGAATCAGCCATAACAGAGGATAATTGGAAAACTAAAATCAAAATGTAAGTCTCATAATCGCGAGCGAACGAGTGTATTCGTCCATACGTGAGCTCTTGTCACTAAATGGAAATGAAACTATATCGTGGAACAGTCCGTGTGGCTAATTCTACTTTAATGCACGAACGTCATATTAAATTTGTGAAATGTCAGGGAAATGCAGGAAATTCTGGCATTTTGGGAACCACAAATTCTGCTATATGGTGTCAGAAATTCCACTAGTGTTATATTTGAAGCTAGTCTGCTTTTAAATTAAGGGGTTTATTTATAAACGATGATTACAGTTGAGAGACGTTTAAACCTGAAAAGTGTATTGTCAAACAGTCGGTAATCACTACTTAACTTTAAGCAACGTTTATTAATAAAGGGGCTGATCTAGAGCTCAATTATATGAAATAACATTTCTTTAAAAATGTTTTAGATTTCTAAAGAAATTTTGAAATACTTAATAAGATTTTAGTTAAGTTAAATTTATTTGAACGACTCAAAAACAAAATGTTTTGAACATCTTGCGAACGCGAACTCAAAACTATTCATAAGTTTGACGCCACATAATAATATTATTGAAGTTTTAACAAGGTTCAACGTTTCACACAGTCGCATATGCTTGGCAACAAATTCCAACAACACATCATTTTATAGCACAATACCCCACGTACTATAAAATTATGTGCGACGTTGGATTTTTTTAAATGGTTTCTCCCGTATTCCGCTCTAGTGTCTTATATAATTTTTCTTAAAACTTATCTCAGGTTTTATGGCAACTTCAGATAAACAACGTAACACTAACAGCGTGGCTCTCCCTATCCCCGCCCGGTTCCATCAAACTTTAGCTCCGGGCGCTCCACAGATAAGGATAAAAAAACCTCCCGACCATTCATTCCATATCGGTGGAAAATTCGCGACGTCTGTATTTCCCCGTTTTCTCGAATTTTCCGCCTGACATCTCCCCGGATTTATCTTGTTTACTATCTCGAAAAGTAAATCCTAAATAAATACGGAAGGCAGATAGGAATAATTTTCCTCGGTAATTAAGGCCAAGAATCATCACGTCAATTCGTTTGGGTTTAAGTTATTCATTGTGGGGAGATTCGGGCAGAAAAAATTATTCTAATCCCTTGATTTTCGGCTTCCGCAATACACGAGATAGCGGCAATGCTGCTAATCTGATAATAAATAACGGTTTCTGAACGATATTTTCTGAGACAGGAGCTATCGGGATTGAAGGCAATGATTTGTGGGTGGTCTCGAAACATCGCTCTTGGTCGGATCAATCCGACTCGGGTGGAACTGAACGACCTACATAGAAATCGGATTCATCAGAAATTCTATACTCCCAGTCTTTTTCCCGGAACTGGTTTTCATATTCTAAGTATTGTGAGCTCTATTCCTGTCGGCGATATTGTTAGTCTAGCTATTCTTGCGAAGTATGCAGAGCTCGGGGCGGTGTCAATACCAAGTCATAAAAAGTTGCGAGGCGCGCGCTCCAGTTAGCAAACTTTGAATATTAAAAATCAATATAGCATCAAGTTATCCAGTTAGACGCGAGTCTAACCCAAGAGACATTGTTGTAGGATCAATTTTTATATTGCTATACGAAAATGGAGCTTGAAGCAAACATGCTAAGCCCACAATCCCACATATTAGTTTACCACCTACTCATTAAGAAGCAGTAGAGTTTATGGTGATATCAGTGATCTATTTTCAACAAGAGACCGCTGATTAATTACAAGCACTTACATAGACCATATAGTGTATAAAAAAACAATTGAAACAGAAGTACTGCAAGTTTCCAATCTAAACGATCGCCACTTACCATCGAGGGACATCAACCGCTCAGTCAAAACCAAAAAACGTCATAAAAATAATATTGAAGACCAATCAAACTTGAATTTCCTTGAAACTTGAAACTCCAATTCCCAACACTGTCGCCACAATTTGAAAGAACAGACAAACGACAAAAAACATTTTAACAACATCATAAAATCCTTCCACATACTCTTAGAACTGGCTATAAACCCCTTGGAAGCAACTAAAGTAATATTTACGAGCGAACAGATTCATCGTGGTACATCCAGGATGGCGGTACAGAATAGGTGGGAACAGAAGGCTGGCTTTATACAACGAGCAAAAATGCACGCACACCACACACATAGGCTCGACCTAGTGTGGTGTCTTATTTTGTTTTTAACCTAGCTATTAATGTAACTATAGGGAAACGTTAACACTCTTTTTGGTAAATAAACATTATCTATCTTATCTATCTACCTGCCACGACTATCTTGTCTATTTACATATTTCATTAACAATTTAAATTGTATCAATGCACGGCGAGCGCAAGTCACTCGCGACTGGCATTCGTTTGTTATTTGTAGCTTGAGATAGCTGCTAGCTTACGAAAACGGTCGGTACTAAAAGTAATAAGAGTCTAATTTTTTAACGAAAAAAAGAATAATAGATTTATTTACTTTCACTTTTTTATTTCTTTTTATCTGAAGTATGTATGTATGTACTGTGTGTCTTTTAGTCTGTGCTAAATAAACAGAAACAGATAAGATAACTTTAATAATAAAATTATAAAAAAATGTGCATTTTTTTTTTTTTCGCATCGTACATATAATAATTATGACAAGTTTTTAAGTATGGTAACGGTTTTCGTTCGCCGACGGTTCTATGTGAGTCTATTTTCATGTGTATGGAGTCATCCTTCTGTAGCTATCTACACTGTGAAGTCGCGTCATGTTTTCATTATGTTAAAATAAAAGTTGTTGTACTCCAGGGAAGCCACGGCTAGTTATTGATAGAACGGTGCAGCGAGCAGAAAATCTTCTTTTTCTTGAACACTGTTAGATGAGATTGCCGGCTTAGTTGGTTGTTCTTGTACCTGTGATGCGATGCTGTTGTTTGCATTTTGTAGTTTTTGTGCATAATATAGTTTTAATTAGGTCAAAGACGAGGTGTAGGGATTAAGATAATAATAATTGGTGTCATCCTCGACGGTCTTCGCGACTAAGGCTTTAATTTGTATGTCTATGTCATCCGAGTGATGTTAATCAAAGTGACCTTTTTATCTTTGGAAACTTTTAAAGACGAAAGTCGTCTTAAAAATCTGTTCAAAGTACCAAAAATAATTTAGTGTGTAATGGTGTTTTGAACTTTCGAAACTAGTGCATCAAATTAACCCCACTATAAGAAAACAGCTCGTATTAACATACTTGGAATCTCCTGCGAGAAATAACATATATTTCCATATCTAGAACTGCGAAAAGTAAAAGTATATATCAGCTGCTTATCTGAGCCGTAACTCGTGAGGGTCGACAGAAGGAATGGCGGTGTGGTGCTCCTAAATAATAGGATGGAGGAAGGTACACGTTCACTTAGTTTTATGAAAATGGTCGGCTTCCAAAGTTTTTTGGTTTCCGTGAATTTTGTGCGAATGAGGCCTTTGGGATCTCGTGATTAATTACCGTGAGCTGTTGATGGTATAAATCGTGTATTGTGCAGGATAGTTGGGCTCTGGTGATTCCTCTTTCAGATGTGTTTTTTATGATGTGGAGTGGTGTGGTGTGTGGTGTACTTTATTTTATTAATCTCCTATACTTCGATGTGTCTCATGAAAGTAGATACTGACAACAAATCATAATCTTCTTTCACCTATATCAGACGGGCAATTCCCGTATTTCTAAGAACGTTCGCATTCTAATCTCAGTCTCGATCTGGCAAAAATACAATCAATTTACATACATTTTTGACATTGATTGTCGCTGAGATGAGTTTGCGACTTGAATTTGAACGTTTTTTAAGCACGAAAATTAACTTTTGGAAGTATTATTCTAACCAATTAAACAGATATCTTTTTTTTCCTACACAAATATGGCATAGGTTACGTGTTTTCCCCATAGAGTATCTTTATAATGATTAAATTGCAAAATATCTTCCTAAACATTTCCTCCCATAAACATATCTGCCTTTCCTCCAACATCCATAGAGGATGTACTGATAAAAAGTAATCGCCACTCATATAGACCCAGTTGCAAGTTTAACCCTCCTCAGCCGTGTTCCGGGTGTGCACCTTTGAAACCCCATGCTCAAAGGAAGAGATTAGTATTCTTTCCGGACCCTTCGAATCTGAGGGGTGCTATCAACTTGTTGATATGGGAAGTGCTTCGCGAAATCTTTTTGTGGTTGTGGTGTTGCCTTTTTTGGTTTGTAGGGGTGGGAGTTAAACTGTTAAATATAGATAGGTGCAGGTCATACTAGCTCGGGTACAGTTATAAAATACCTTGGCAATACTTAATTTGATTCCATTGGGATCAGGACATTTTGTTAAAATAAAACCTGTACCTATTTATTTATTTAACCATTTATGTACACACATATATAAAAAGACAAGAAAAAAACAGAACAGAAAAATAGGTACAAAGGTGATGCTTATTTCATAAGAACTCTCTTTCAGCATACCTGCGATAGGACAATACAGACGGATGATAGATGTAGACAGCGTGTGAAAGGGTAAAGGAGACAAAAATAACTATATACTTACATACATACAAAAAGACATGTAGCGCCGACCCCAAATAACTTGGGATAAGAAAGGAGAATGAGGATAACATACAAATAAACATACATACTTCTAAAATAAATACGAGTATCACTAGAATATGAATAACTAGCTGCGCCCTGCGGTTTCACCCGCATAAGTTTCGATCCCGTAGAAATATCGGGATAAAAAGTCCTATATGTTAATCCTGGTTATAAACCATCTGTGTGCCAAATTTCATCCAAATCCGTTCAGTAGTTTTTGCGTGAAAGAGTAACAAACAGCCATCCATCCATCCATACAAACTTTCACGTTTATAATATTAGTAGGATTATAACATAATCAAAATAATAAATACACACACAACTATGATGTAGTGGAAAGATAGTATCTATCTTATCTCTGAAGGTCAATTCTTGAAATTCAAGTCCCAATTCCATCTCAACGATAATGAATGACAAAACTTGTCAAAAATGTAAATTGGGAAATTGATTATATTTTTGACGGATTGAGACTGAGATTACAATGCGAACGTTCGTAAAAATACGGGAATTGCCCCACAGATGTTAATTTTACTTTACTCAAAGAGCAGAAATTCTGAGGATTTCGTGGAAAAACTAGGCGAGAACATTTATTAGCGTTTAGTAGCATTCAGCTAGGCAATATTATAATATAACTTACTGAAACCAAAAACGTAAATGTAATTTATTGAAGTTACTCGTTTGCAGGTTTAAAAATATTCACGGCGAATAAAAATGATTTACAGATCATCAACATCATTTTAAATTGATTAAGCTCAAAAATGTAAAACCGAATATCTAGCCACCAATTATTTACACCCACTCAATCTAAAATCACATTATTTTCAAGCGATGCCAACGGATGATTGATTCGTTCAAAGTAAAAAATTCCGAAACGATCAAAGACTTAATTTTCTAGAGCAAAAACTTGTTACAGACCTTACGTAATCCGAAGCTTTGTGGGCGCAAAAAATTAAATTATTCGCTGAAGGAAAGCGCCGGGGACAAATAAAACTTGGTCCCGGTAAAGTATGAATGTTTGATAACTAAAAAAAAGTTTTAATAAAATCCCGCAGACCACAATGCTTGCAATCGAACTCCGGTCCTTGACAAGTTCCCGGTACTTTTAGTGAGTTTGTCGCCACATTTAGTTCTGTTATTCAGTTTTTACTTCACTGCATAAATGTGAGAAAAGTTGGCTTTTAACTGCATATTGTTGTGTGCGAATCCTGTTGCGGTTCGTGTTTTGTATTTCCTCTGCTGTGTTTACTACTGTTTCATAGTTTTATTCCGGCAAATAGTTTCCGGGAATACAGTGAAATAACAATAGTGTTACGCCGAAAAAACTTAAACAATGCTGAATAGAATCGTACACAAAAATAATGAAGCATTACAATATTAAACATGACTAGGGACGTGTAATCCTATCGGTATCCAAACAAATTTAAATTTTATCCGCAAACATCGCAAACACCTATAAAAATATGCAAATTTTAATCGATAAAGTGATTTATAAAAATTGAAAGCAATAAAAAGCTTGGAAAATATTGTTATCGATGTGTCAACGGGCGTAGTCAGTGGGCAGGCGAGTTTATCAATAACCGCACATTGCCGCGCCGCGCCGGGCCGCGCCGAGCCGCGCCGAGCGATGATCACGTAAAAACGTCAGAGTAACAAATTGATAGCCATCGGGACGTAGGGATGTTACACGGAAATGATCGAGCACGTGAACTTGAACGGCGGATATTTTGTCCGCAGATTTCGAATACGGGTATGATAAGTTATCATCGCTTAAAATATTTCTGGAACTTGTGATAGAATACAGTTTTAAACAAGTTTTTGGGTACAATTTATATCGTAATGGCGATTGTGATCAGCTTATGATACTTTAAGTTTATCTAGTATAAACAAAAACATGTGGTGGGGTCGGGGGACCCCCGGCAGGAACGAAGTTCAAAATGTCCAAGGTGGCGGCAGCAAAAAGTTGTAAATGACGAAAAATTTAAAAAAATTTACAGTTGCTGTCTTGAATTTTCATTTTGACCACACTATTGGCTTCAGAACTCACGAAAACCATTAAAACTATCTCTCTCTGTGTGTCTCTTTCTATTATAATAATATGTATAATAATAAGGTCGATGGTTTCTATGTCAATATAGATACTGCTTTTACTCAGCAGCCAGCCATGCGTAGTATTTACCTAGGTAAGTTACAGGAATATGCTAAGTATCTACCTACCTTAAATAGAATTCCTGTTAAGTCTAAACCGTATACAGAACTATGAAGTGGTCTCCACATCTATTATTATAGTAATAGATGTGGAGACCGTCAAAAAGATCTATCATGTCTATGTGTTGGTACAAATGCATGTGTGAAGTAATACCTAACGATATCCTATACTCTCAACTTGAAGTAGTATTACTTCCTCCATCAGTCTTACCACTGTTTCTGCAAACATTTCTAACTCATCAATCATTTCAATTGAAGTATAATATCTATAAGAGCTTAAGTCCACGTCCTTCCCATTTAGTTCGCACTAGCCCATTGTCATTTCGAAGCTGTAACACGAACACGTATGCAGATGAAACTCCCTGCACCTGTTGTGTGAATACGACCCACTGGTGCGAAAAAGGGACGCTCTTCGGGGGAAACACTTATGTAATTCAGAATATGAACTATTCTGTAAATAGTTATGGAAATTCTGCTGTTTTTTTAACGATGGTTGTCACCGAATGTTTTTACATTGTTACTGTTAATGTTAGCCTGTATCACTGCCGGTCGTTTGCTCCACGTAGTGGTACATCGAAAGTAAAATTAATAGTTATATATGTAGTAATATATATATCAATCAGTGCTACCAAAGTGCTGACTAGCTAAACTTTTTACAAAGGCATTACTGTGAAACTTTGATAAAACGATGAACATTTACAATATTGACGCTACGTAGGCCCTTGTTTATCCATCACTCACATCATAAAAGAATACCAAAACATTTTTTATGTAAAACTACTCCAACTTTAATATCCGACACGGCACATCCTTAACCGCACCAGCGCGGATTTACGATGTCATTTGACATCAAAAACCCAGTAAAAATATTCGGATACTATATCTACTTGTGAGACACCTGAGCACATCCCTAATCACAGCTCCGCGGATTTATGACGTAATCTGACGTATAGACCATAGAGTGACGTGACGAGTGCTTTTATCACCAAGGCTAATACTCCAGCGCTGTCACATATATTTGAGTGCCACATAAACGTACATCTTCGGTGATAGAGTATTGTTTAGAAGGATTACGCAGTAAATTGTATTTACTTGACGATTCGGAAATGGGTTTGTTGTTTGTATTTTATAGTTATGGGGAAAAAGTGTTGGGTACCTAATAAGTCCATGTTTTCGTCTATATTCTTGGATTATCTGAGTTTTCTATTCTCATCTACATTGTTATAAAGAGGTAAAATTGTTTGTTTGTTTTGTAAATTTGTATCTACTACCTAGATTTAGAATTCTTCTTGTATTAGATAGCCCGATTCTTGAAGAAGGCTATAGGCTACTTGACATCACGCTATGATACTTAGAAGCCGAGCAAAAGGAAAAACAGCGAAAAAGAACGCTTAGGGAAAAAGAAGTAACAGCGCGGGCGGGCGATGCAATGCGACGCGGTAGGTCGGGGTAACAAGACATTTCACGCGGACGAAGTCGGTTATATTCATTTTACTTTTGATCATAAGTCTGATTAACACTGCTTATTTTGAATGTTAACCGTTTACTGCTACCAATTGCGTCGCTTTGTAGTGAATTTGTAGACTAAAATATAATAAGAATCTCGTAAGAATCTGTGGTTCAATAAGGCAATACTCTAGCAACTAAATAAAGACCTATTTGGTATACATACAAACGCTTACTCGTAATTTTTGCCAGCTCTTAACCAGACGTGATAACATTAAAGACTAATAATTTGTTATTATAATCTGCAACATGATATTAAAGATTCAATAAAATAATATTAATGTAACTGATGAAAAGGACGATTTAGACTAACTAAATCGTTGTCTTGTTATTAATAATAGTTTAAACCAAAATAAGCAGTCGTTTACTTGATATCTACTTATATTGTTATCAGTCAAATTCGATGAACATTTATCGTAGAAGTTGTTAACAAACAAGAGCTCACACCACTTTGTCTTGAAACACTAGACCATTCCCACTTTCGGGGCTCTGTTTATCAAACATAGTCGTACTAAGTGCTGCGACAGTATCACCTGTGTGATATTATACTATTCTCTTCCTCTCTAGTTTCGTTACAAGCTGGATAAGACAGGTGGTAAGAAAGGTATATTGGGTTGGAATGCCTAGTGTGCGTTAGGCGTAACTATTTTGAGAAAAGCGTATCGTGAAGGCATGCATGCTCGTTCATGTTGTTTGTGTGTTAGTATAGTAATTAGTAATCATTATAATTTTATAAACCAGGCTGAAAAAAAAAAAGCTGAAAAACTTATATTAAAATTACACTTTGTAAGCAAGGATATTACAAATTAGAGGATTATATCCAAGATAAGAATGCTTGGAAACATGCTGGTCTTGCTCCATAGGACAATCTCTAGAGTCTAGACAAAATCAAACTGGTTGCTAATGTAATTGTATAATTTATTCTTTTTTTTTTTTGACATTGATTTACATTCTGTAATTACTTGGGGTCACACCCGGACTTATTACTCCTTATTTATTTATGAAAATCGTCTACGTTTGGAATGTTTGTGAATATGTGAGCACCATGTATCTATCACATAGTTGATCTATATGTCATGGTTACATTTATCCATTTTAATTATTTTACCTATTGTGGTATAGTAAGTTTATTTTTGGGTGCATCGTCTTCACATATAATTATATAAATAATGTATGCAATATATTGTAAAACATTTTAAAAGAGTAACGGTGGAGTTTCTTGCCCATTCTTCTCCATACGAAAACTACCTTTTGGAAGGGGCGACTAGAATCAATTTTATTCTAATTTTATTTTTGACGTTCAAAAGTGCCTTTTATGTGCCTATTTGAAATAAATGATTTGACTTTGACTTTGACTTTGACTTTGAAATAATAGGGGTTAAAGTATGAAATTGCCGTTTTATTGTAATAGGTACTTCGAATTGACATAGAACCTTCATGGTTTGAGATTTTTTAGTGAAACTTTTTTTACATGGTACATAAGAAGTTCTTCTTTAAAAAAATGTGCAACATTCGATTATCGACTTTCAGTTGTTTTTTTTATTCAGCTTAGACAAGCCTGTTGGCCTTCGCCAACATCTTAGATATTAGGCAATTATTTTAAAATATTTTTACTGACTAATGTATGTTGTTGGAAGGCATCCCAGAAGGGCACGCCACGATAGCGGCGGTAAGACCCCTCTTTGAGGAGTGGCTAGAGAGGCGTCACAGCGCTCTCACCTACCGCCTGACGCAGGTCCTCTCCGGACACGGATGTTTCGGGAGGTTCCTGCACATAATCAGGCGGGAGGAGACGCCCGGGTGTCACCACTGCGAGGATCGCCCAAAGGACACGGTGGAGCATACGGTGGAGGTCTGCCCCGCTTGGGCAGCGCACCGCCGTGTCCTCGTAGAGGCGATCGGGAGCGGCGGCGACCTCTCGCGTCCAGCCCTGGTGCAAGCCATGGTCCGGGGCGAGAGGGAGTGGGAGGTGGTCACCTCCTGCTGCGAAGCAGTCATGCTAGCAAAGGAGGTGGCGGGATGGGCGAGGGAGAGATCCTCACGCCTCAGCCGCCGAGGGAGACGCTCCGGGCGTCGGGAGCCGCGTGACGACTCCCGGCCACCGTAGGCGCGGGCCTGCGGGCGGAGAGCAATGGGTAGCTCTCCGTCCGATCTGGACCAGGCTCGTGCCGGACGGCGCGTATGTGTTCCACGTGCGCCTCAAAGAGATGTCAGCATAGATGACGGGGCCCGACAGGGCCGAAGCCTGCCGGGGTAGCGGGATCGTCCGAAATGGTTACCGCTGCCCTGGTACATAAAGGGCTAAGGACGGAACACGGGTGGGTTTTAGTCAGTAAGAGTCTGACACTCCCTTCTGCTCCACCCAGATGATTTCCCATCCTCAAAAAAAAAAAAAAAAGGCATCCCAGAAAGTGGACCGATGACCTTGTGAAGGCTACATGAATCTGCTTGTATGCGTAAGCATAGAATGGTTCGAAGTGGCGGTGCTTGGGCGAGGCCTATGTCCAGCAGTGGACGTATTTCGGCTGTAATGTACGAGTATGAGAAAGAAGATAATCATCAAAAATGTAATCACCCTAAACGCGACCCTCCAATAACAGTAAAAATAATCGCTCGAGAAGGAAATCCTGCTAAGTAATCCTCGTGATATTATGCCCCGCCGCCATTTTATTAATTAAACACACTAGTATGAGCATTAAGCCTTAACTATACTTAGACAGCGCTTGCTTTCTCGTTCTGGAACTAAGAAAGACAATAACAGTAAAAGATAGGTTATCTTTTTTCCTTTTATGTGAGTAAAAGATAAGAATCCAGTCTTAATCGGGTCTAGCGCACCTGTAAGCAAGCACTAACATGCTCGGTTTCAAATGTAATGGCGTCGTAACACGGGCCATGTCTTTATTACCTACTTCTCTTTATAATCTTGCTTATAACAACGTGCAGTATTTTACGTGCAGTTTTTTTTTTTTTTTTTTTTTTTTTTTTTTTTCTTTTTTTTGTGTTTTTATACTTGTAAGCTAAGAGGATTTTCTTTTTGCTTTTTTGCAAAATATAAATCCTAGAATTGCGGGTAACCTTTTGACCATGGTTCTCTCTGCTCTGGTCTTGCTTGCATTTTTAATTTAAGTTAAAAAACTTTCACACTTTTTATACATATAGGAATGAATGAGGGAGTGAAAGAACGAAGGAGTCTGGATGAACGAATATGGCTACGGTGTATCAGGACGACATAGAGTACGGTGTTTTAAAATACATCAAATAAACGGTCGTCTGAGTATAAAAGTGATTTTTATTGGTACGCGAATCCCAATCATATAGTGTGGCAGATATTTTGGTGGACATACTTTAAGCGAGTGTAAGTAGTCACGAAATTGAACAACTTTTAGTATGAAACCACTTCGTGAGATAAAAAATCTGCTGTTCAATAAAAAAGTGCAATACTAACACGATCAAAATGTATGAAACAGTTGACTTCTCTCACTGACACGTTATAAAAAGCCAAATCACAACAGTCACGCGACCCAATTAAGAAGGGTTTTTCACAGGCCTTAGTTGCATTTACTCATGTATGGAGCTCCATTTTGAGCGGGCAATTAAGGCTGATCTGAATCAAGCTTTCAGTTAAAATTTTTGTGATCAAATATTTACTAAATATTTAAATCGCTAGATTTTCCCTGACTATACTTAGTCACGCGAAAAAGTGTCCATACTGAGAAGTTTCCATGACAATTGATGGTCATGGAAACTTCTCAAGGTACGTCGTTGGTTTCAAACGGAAACAAAAACGCGATTATCTTTTGGCGCGGAATGTAACGATATAAATATTATATATTATTATATTTGCCTGAATTAAAAATTGCTAACTTTACCCAAATTAAAGCGTCACCACAAAACTAGTTACCAAACGAAGGCAGTTGGAAACCATGAACTCGTGTCAGCTGTTTAGCATTCTGCGCAGGTCGTAAACTTGAGTGACGAAGGGTTACTGGCTCTAAACGACAGACGATGGCCTGACAACGTGGCATTATCTATCCACACCAAACAATAAATAAGAAACGGCAGTTGAAGAGAGGAAATTTTATCGTTTAACCCACTTTTACGCTAAAAGTCAAGGTTGAGTTAATTTGTCAATGCTTTTGTCGCGATGTGTAATCTTCCCTCGTATCTGCATAAACTTTATGCGAATAGATTCGGCTTACGAGATGGTGTGGGTATAACTACATACAGAAACGTAAGTAAGAGTGATAACTATACCCACTTCGTAAAGTCCAAGAAGCACGAACGTACCTTTTAAGTACCATATTTGAAGGTACAATTTAGGTATTATGCAATTGGTGTATAAAATCCAATCCATCTGGTTGGCCTGCTTTTGACCTCGATCTTGACTGATGGAAAACGATGGACGATTTGTAGTTGTTTGTCAAAGGTGCCTGTTCACTCTTTCTTTGAAGGCTGACGTGTTATATGTGGAAAGTAACACAGATGCTGGCAGAGAGTTCCACACTTTCTCTGTATACAAAATAAATGTGGAGGAAAACCGCTGAGTGCGGCTGGTCGGGATATTAAACAAGTTTGTATACGTTATGTCTGGTAGTGGTCGTATCCATGCTGTTTTCTAACTACATGGACCTCAGCCCCTACGGAAATCTTCTAAACGCAAAACCATATTCAGTCCATTGGTATATTCAGTCCAAGATCACGGATAAAATTAACAGTGTAAAGATATCCGTGGCACAAGAACTATTACTTGCTATAAATTATTAGCCCAGGGATTTTGGAAATATATTCAAACAGATACCGACACGGGACCGTTAATTCCCGTATTTAGCATAGCACATTATGATCGCAGTAATAATCTCTCGCTTAAGTCTCGCTGCTATAGTCTCTTCATTAA
Source organism: Apamea epomidion (assembly GCA_947507525.1). Classification (NCBI taxonomy): domain Eukaryota; kingdom Metazoa; phylum Arthropoda; class Insecta; order Lepidoptera; family Noctuidae; genus Apamea; species Apamea epomidion. The sequence continues at coordinate 1,274,783 of OX382232.1, forward strand.
AATGCATGCGGAAGACATTACTTTGTATAAAGAGATAGTGCGTTTTAAAATCTATACTGCTTTTTTCATCACGCTTGATATTTCGCAGAAGTATGCATATGTGTAGCATAGGTTCATTCGCAATTTGGCTATATCTATACTAGTAATATATCTATACTAGTAATAAAGCTGAAGAGTTTGTTTGTTTGAGCGCGCTAATACCTGAACTACCGGTCGGGTTTGAAAAAATCTTCGAAATATCACGCGGACGAAGTTTCGGACAGAAACTACTCGCGTAGTATTATTTATTTATTTTTATTATTAAAAAAAAACGTTGCCCACACTAGAAATTACTACTGTATCGTGGGTGCGTTTACAAACATTTAAGCTCACATACACAAACACCCAGGACTCGGAACAACTACGAGTATCTGCAGGCAATACAAATATTTGGTCCGTGCGGGAATCGAACCCGCGACACGCAGCGCAGCAGTCGATCACTCAGCCACTGCGCCAACCGTGTCGTCATTATAATATGAGGACAATGTAATGACGGACGGCCTAGAATCGAACCCGCGACACGCAGCGCAGCAGTCGATCACTCAGCCACTGCGCCAACCGTGTCGTCATTATAATATGAGGACAATGTAATGACGGACGGCCTAGGCGCGAACGCGAAGAGAATGCCTGGAAGGATTTGGGGGAGGCCTTTGCTCATCAGTGGGACAGTATAGGAAAATTAAAGAAATTAAATTATGGACGATCATTTTGCCTTTTACCAGGCACAAATCCAAATGATAGGCCGTTACTATGTACCTATAATTTCATATACAGGGTGGCAGGGACATCGAACAGCAAACTGTAACCATGGATTCAGCACAAGATAGTAGACCCCATAGCGTCGAAATTTTGCGTCGGTTATCAAAAAAAAAAATCTTCTGTTTCATAGAAAAGTGCAATACAGCTACGCGGTCAAAATGTATGGAACAGATTTTTTTTTTTTTTTTATAACCAACGATAAATTTCAACGCTATGGGGTCTAAACTCATGAGCTGAATCCATGGTTATAGTTTGCGCGTCGATGTCCCTGCCGCCCTGTATGTTGTCTGTCGAAATATTGTTATTACTGGGTGGTATGTAAAGTCGTGTTAATTGATAAGCTAATTGAGTAAGTATATACTCAAATTGCACGTACTCAAATCACAACTGTCATTCTTTAACAGTTGTATGATATTGCTATTGGCACATTGACACGCAGATTGACGTAAGGTGTCAATTTGCTTAAACATTATTTACCCCGACTGTATCTTTATGTTAGGTTTTATCTACAGATCCAAATTTTGATAAAATTATGTTAAGAGTTTGATGTATACTTAGGAAAATACTAAAAGTACTTCGTACCCTTTTTGCCGAGCCGCAGGCAACACTCTAGTTTGTTTTACAAAAAATACACAAAGAACATCTAAGCAATATCTCATTTTTACTTGTTTATCTTCTGTTAGGGAGCTCTAGGTGTTTGGGAACGCTGTTGTAAGTAATTAGGTATTACTACATCCTTACCAGTTTTAGCTGACATGACTGCCTCAAATAGTACTCGTACGGTGTACTCGGTTGTATACTAATGTATATTATATAGGTACATTGTATTATTTTCTTACATGAATTGATTTTGATGGTGTAGGTACGTATTTTATTTTCTCTTCTACTCTTACATACGCTGTCTACTTTCCACTCGCAGGTATTTTGGGACAGATTTCTTCAGAAATAATCATCACCTTTGTACCTATTTTCTGTTCATTTCATTTTGTCTTTTTCTATATTATTTATGCACATAAATGTTTAAATAAATAAAAATAAAGTTCTTTCTTTTCTTTTAAGAATTGTTAAATTATAACAATGTGATTGTAAGTGCAAATCAAATAAACAAACTGTCACTATTAATTTTGAACTTTTATAGTTATAAGTTAAATTACCATGAACCACAGGAAGGATACCTTTACAACACAATTAATAATGATATTGACATAAACTAGATAGAAACTGACCCAATCTCACGACCCATATCTATTAATATCACATTGACATTTCAATTAACTAATGATGTATATTCAACGATCGTATCTCTTAACCATAGTTGCACATACATTACGTTGTTATACAAGGCAGAATACATTTGCAATATAATAAAACGCGCAACGTAGCGTCGTGCAATTTTAACTAACACTCTGCGAATATTATGATAATTTGGAAAGGGGATTATGTATGCCACTGTTTGCATAATTCAACGATGCTGTGTTTGACGCTGCTATATTACTTGATAGGTGTGTTTTTTACGCTTTTTTAAGGAAACAATTAGTGTTTTGTTGTTGAGACGCGGCGATTGTAATCAATATTATTTCTTTGTAGTTTTGCTCTTTATTACAGCACACATGTAGCAATATTTTGTTTGTAAGGAAGTTTGTGCGCCCTGCTTAATGAGCCATGCTATCAATTTGACTCAATTGCTAAGAATAGCCTGTTGTCATACTAGTAGTACCTAGCACCAAGACCACCTATTTGCTGTAAAGCATAGCCTTTATAAGCAATCTTAAAACTAATTTAACAATTTCTTTAAATTAAAGGATTAGACTTGAGAAATCTCTAGATGGCTTTGCTCTTCTGCACAGGCCTCCCTCAGGCTTATCTACCTTTCCTCTTCCATGTCCCTCCCGCAGTAGTTTTTAAGTTGTCTTCCCATCTTTGAAATGGTTTCCTCTTTTCCTATTTCCTTCTCTGGGATACCATTCTGTTACATGGGGGTTATAGACGTTTTATTCAAAGTGGGAAACAAACTCTTTACCGTCAGCACAGAAGCATGGCCCACTCACTGCACCAACCAAGTCCAATGCAAATATTGGTTCAAGCTCTGTAAACACGAAATTCTACTCACCTATTAAAAACAATACAGTTACGAATCCCGGAGCGGCAACAACACTAGCTTCGAAACAAGCAATATTATTGGCTCTCAACTCCGCAATACTATTAGTGAGGTAGTGACAGCTTGCAAGCTCGTCTGCAAGTACCTTGCTGACCTATTTCCCGCAATCGATACAACTTCCAGAGAAAAGTAAAATTTTAATTGAATTTTGTGTCGGAATTGAAATATAATATTTCAGTTATTCGACTAAGAATTTCACATGTTTCCGGGAGATTTTTAACTACACTGGCGGTGCAGGCTTTACTGCTCAGAAGCCTAAATCAAACTCTTATTTCTTCCATATTTTTTGGCACTAACACTATGTAACACTGTGTACATACTCACAGTTATCTTCATTCATTCCTCCAGGTCAGAACATGCATTCTGTTACCGTTAGGCGCTGATCTGATTACTTCTTACGACACGTTTTATCCACAATCAGTACACAGACACAGCTCCAAGTTTAACATGAGACTACGACGATTTAGTGACATCCAAGGCTTGGTAATTTCGCCCACATTGATGGATATCATTTTTCCTATAAACATTATAAATACTTCTAATACAAAATAACTATAGATTTTATTGTATTTTATTAATAATATATTTTATTATGACAGCTTTGACAACGACGTTTAATACGTCGCCATGGTAACCTTTCTTTCAAATCCTTACCTGCCTGTATCTTTTTAGCTGATTATATATGCATACTTATTAAATTTAATTACTGGCCAATTTCATATCTCAAATTCATATTTTCTACATGATGTTATTCTAGGAGCTGACATTATAGATCCACGCAATGCAAGGATCAGTTCGGGTTTTGCCTCTAAAGCGGATACTATAAAGAGCCTGATACTCCAGGGCTACCTATTCCGGAAATACCCAGAGTACCTCTCCGCTCCGGTACCTGTCGGACCCTGCCTACGCCACAGTCCTCCGTCCTCCGTGAAGGGCTCCTGTGACTATTGGGCCGCGCCTCATCCGTGGGCCGCCTCACCTGGCGGGCTGACAGCGTCTCCGCCGTGCCTCTCTCTCTTGCTGCCGTGGTGCGTCCTGCCCTGCTGCGTGGACCCTCCTACGGGCGTCTTCCATGCCGCACGCATACCAGCACCTGCCCTCACCTGCTTCTTCACCTGTACCTGCGCCGTCTCCTGCTACCGTGCTGCGTCCTGTCCTGCTGCGTGGGCCCTCCTACGGGTGTCCTCCGTGCCGCACACGCACCAGCACCTGCCCTCACCTGCTACTGCATCTATACCTGTTCCTGCACCTGTCGCCGGCACCTGCCTCGCGTCTACCTCCCTCCAACTGGATCTCCACCTCAGCCTTCTCAGCCCACCTATCACGCATCGTCATCCATACACCCCACCTCCACATACTACACACCACTCTTCGGTCCATCTCCATCATATGTTCTTATAAATATACCTTTAATTGTTTTCTACCTCCCTTTCTCTATTTTCATTTTACCTTTAACTTTTTATAGTTCAGTTTTACTTGTCGCTACACGACAACTACTACGAAATATTTCAGTCTACTCATTTTTTATGTGAAGTAAACTTTTCTCTCGCGTTGAATCCAGAAAACGTCCACTTCCAATCACAAAGTTGATCTCTGCAGATTAATTAGTTCGCAATTAAAAGTACTTTGTCGTTGACCAATGCCATAACATAGCTTTCGTGGCTATAAAATGCCAAAGAAGCGTACCTAGTCCATCTGTAATAATATTGTAGTCCACACAAAAAATCCAGGTTTATGTTTCAACTGCGCTTTGACCTGTCACAATATTATTAATATGTATTACCCGCACTTTAATTGTCAGTCAACGTTTCCTCTACTGCTTGAAGGCTACCATTGATCATGGTGTAGGTAACTATTATTTAAACTAACAGCTATTGCTGAAATTAATCAATAAATGTTAAGCGTTATGCAGAGGTGTACTATACACCTACATTTTACCAGTTTTACTTAGTACCATTTAATAGGGAGCGAGCCAATTGCCATCAACTGGGCACAAATCCGGATTCCGCGCTGAAATATTCCAGATGGAAAACCGAATAGCACTTTTAAATGAATCAAATACCTTTAAATCAAATACCTTTAAATCTCAAAAAGCTTCCATCCCAAATGGACCATCCTCCTTCCTAAGTGTACTTTCAATCCCCATTTTATTTCTCCTGTAGCAGATAACAAGTTACATGTTTACAAGTTACATGTTTACAAGTTACATGTTTTATGTTTACCACCCAAGATGTTTGTTCGCTGGATTGTTAAACAAACAATATCGTGTTACTTTATCGCTACACTTGTTCTCTTCTAGTAAGTCAATAGGTTTATTTTTTTGCACTTTATGGAAGTGAGAGTCTAGTTGTGCAAATAATTGTTCCTGAATAGGGTTTCGTGTAGAGAAATGCGATTTTCTTAAGGTCTGCTCAGGTGGATATGATAGCATTTGCAGGTGAGAATCCTGCAGAAATGCTACTTAGATGATGATGCTTCTAAGTGAGTACTAAAAAATGGAATTTACTTGTGAAAGGTCGAGATATTGCAAGGTTTTTAGTACGTGAAATCTTATGACGATTTCGGTTACGGTGACTATTTCTGGTTCTAACAACTATAGCTTACGAGCGATTAGAGCACTGGTGGCCCAGTGGTACCGGCCGCGACTTACGAGTTAATTAGTTACGAGTAGGTTCAAACCCTTTTTTTTTTTTTGAGTATGGGAAATCATCAAATGACCCCCCTCCCGCTCTGGGTGGAGCGGAAGGGAGTGTCAGACTCTTACTGACTAAAACCCACCCGTGTTCCTTCCTTAGCCCTTTATGTTCCAGGGCAGCGGTAACCCTTTCGGACGATCCCGCTACCCTAGGTTGGAAGCCTGTCAGGCGCTACACTTTGTGTAAATTTTTCAATCACCACTGCTCTCGAAACAGTGAAAGAAAACATCGTGAGGAAACCGGTATGTCCTAAAACCAAAAAAATCAAGACATGTGACATCTGCCATCTCTCACTGGGCTCGCGTGGTGCATTACAACCCACTCCCTCTCGAAGAGCGGCGGCCTATGTCCTAGAAGTGGGTGAGTGTGATAACTATCTATGTTCTTCATAACACACTAACTTGTGTTATGAAGAACATAGATAGTTATCACACCTAGGAGAGCATAATCAGCCTTTTAAGTTCCCACTGCTAGGACATCATTTAACAGCTGCTAGTAGCTACGTACTACTAACGTAGTACGTCGCTACTAGCAGCTGTTAAATGTTTTCTGGCAGGGTAAGCCCTGTAGCATTAATTCCGCCTTAAGTACAACCATTGTACCTACACTGAAGTATTTAAGTAAATATTTATGATGAAGCAATTCCTGTCTCGTTTTGTGTGAGTAGCATTTATTAAATTTCATGCTAACATTGCTTAAGTTACTCCTGCGACAACCAGAACAGAGGTAGTCATCGCTGCCATCTTGCTGCCTGCCTCATATTTTTCGGTATGTCATATTTCCAACAGCTATAACCATAGTAATGTTCTTCCTTATATATATAGCTATAACAGTTCCTAGTCTACATAGGTCTATAGAATCTACTCGTAAAACTGTTTAGATTTGAAAATAGCTCATGCTGTGTTATTAGGCAGGCAGAAAAATATAAGCCGCCGAACTTTACCCTCTTTTCGTGCTCCGTCGCAGTCGGGTAATAAGGCGGCTGCCACAGACTGAGTACGTATTCTGGAAGGCGGAGAACTAGGTGTTGTGATGGAACTTGCGAGAGGCCTACATTACTGTTTGTCCAGAAGCTTCCCATCAGGTCATGTTAAAATAAGAGGCTACTTTTTTATATATTTTTTTTCTTACAACCCGTGTGCCCGGTGGGATTTTCCATCGGTATAAATGACGAACTTCCATACAAACTTTCATCCCTTATTTAACCCCTTTAGGGGGTGGCTTTTTTTTGGTATCAGCTGTTTTCAACAGTTATAACAACGAAGTATATTAAGTAGTATTAAGCACTCAGCGAGGTGGTAAATTTTTCTGTCTTTGATTACCTACTTCCACAAAAATATTCAACATTTTTTACCCAGTCGACTAATCGCTGTTCCGAACCAACCAATGGAGCATCGCCAAACTTTCTGCCATCTCATGCTCAAATCCAGTATCACGATGACGCGTCAGATCAGAACCTTTCTAATTTACCGCTAGGTCAGACGAACTTGGTTCAACGTCACCTATTATGTCATGCCCGACCTCTTTTAACAGTTTCGTCTTGCTGAGACTAAGTCGAAACTATTCGCCCCGGGATTAGCAAAGTTATCGCGTGGATAATCAAAGTTCCCGCTATGGATTAGCCGTGGATCGTTTCGCGATTTATTGGATCTAATAATTTTATGTCTTTAAGGATTATTGTACTGTATGAGCTCTGATTAAAAAACTTGTCTGCTAGGATGAGTTAGGTTCTATATAGGAATCTCAGAAAAACGTTGTGAGGACACATATTTTGTTATTTCAGCTTCATCATTTATTATGAGATAGAAAAACAAGGCTTCAACCTAATCAGCCTATAACTTTTCCACTGCTGCGACACAGGCCTCCTCTCTGTGGAAGAGAGTGGGCCATAATTCACCACGCGAGCGAAGTACAGGTTGGTTGATGTCACATGTCTTCGATTTTTTGGTTCTAGGACATGCCGGTTTCCTCACAATGCTTTCCTTCATCGTTTTGAAAGCAGTGGTGATGAAACCACCCCACTCTATTAAATTTCTAATAATAAGTCTTTGCGTAGAGGAAACGCACGGTTTAATGGTCCATTCAGTGACTGTACCTATTCCAGAAGCTCGTCTTAGTAACTTAGAGTTTCTTCCTCGTTTCATGCAAGATTAGCTTCAAATTATTCATAGTACGAGTACGCCAGCAGCGTTGAAACTTAAACCTCTTACAATTTCGCATCAGTCCTGTCACCATTACACTCCGTTTTAAAATAGAATTGAACAAATCATTCGAATCAAACGAAAAGAAACGAAGATCTGTGAAAAACAAAACACTTGGAAAATTGCGTTTCGTAAGATAAAGAAGTTTTCATCCAATATCCTTTCACAAATGATGGGGCTCTAGTGGAGAGCCGTAAAACAGGGCATCTGTTCGGAACGGGACGGACCATTTTTATTTTTTTATTTTTTACGACTGTATTATTCGATGATATCTGCAGATGAATAAGGTAATTTAGTAGGTACAAGTTTTGGCTGGAAGTGTTATATTTAGACGTAAAACCAGCAGTAGACCAATTCTCGTAATTTAAAAAGTTCAAAATCTAGTCGCAATCTCATCTCGGCGACAAACAAATGTCAAAAACTTGTCAAAAATATTTTTAGGGAGATATTATTATTATTATTTTAGGGAGGTATTTTTGACAGATTGAGACTGAGATCAGACTGTGAATGTTCTTAAAATTACGAGAATTGCCCCTCAGATTTCAAAAATAAGAGGAAAAAATTGAGTTAATTCAAACTTGATCACATTCCACTTATTAAGCTTACTCAAATACTGCTTAGCAATACCGCCGCCGCGCCGTCTGTCGTCGTAATGATCAAATCGTGCGTTCAATTAGCTTTCTTACCAACAAAACCGTTTAATTTAAACAATAAAGTTACAAAAACAACGATGCAACGTTCCTAACCTCTCCAAGCGCACTATAACCCACTTCTTCCTCATTTCCATCCGTCTTGAGGAAACAAAAATGTTCTCCATGTTTGGAACACAAAACAGACGACGCGAAAGTAGGACACGCCGGTTCTTGTCGCGAAAAATTACATCTGCCCCGAGCTAAGAGGGAGACCAGTTAATTTAATAAGGAAAGTATTACTTGTCTCATTTTCTGTTTACAATTTCATGGGGCTCGACTTGTTTTCGGGACTAAAGATAGCTAAGTTTTAGTTAGTTTTCAGGACTTTTAAAGGTAACTAGGGAGAATTTATTTTGGTTGCAGAACTCGGATTTTGGAACTAATTGTGGACAACTGCAGTTTGAAGTAGTTGCTGCTTATCTTAACGGGTGGTTTTTAAAAGGAAAGTTTTAAAACCTGAGCTTGCAACAAACTACGACAGAAAGTGGGTGAGCGAGCGTTTGTAGAAAAAATACTGTGCTGGAAGTAGCATAAAAAACTATAAAAACAAGCTCTGAATCTTAAAATATTTGCTGTTTATTGTCTTTAAAATGATTATACGCTCATATTCTGAAACGTACGCGTCTCCTGATAGTGTTGTCTAAATATTAAAGTAAAAATTAAAAACATCATAATATTGGACATATACAAGGTGGACACGACAATACAACAATAAATTAAACTGCGTATATTTAATGACTTTCCAAGTAAGCATACAAAAATTCAATCTAATATTTCCAATAGTTTAGCCCGTAATGGGCTCATCAGTAATATTTAATTTGTTTGAAAAAATCACTTTTTTATTTTGATATTAGGATTTATTTGATGGTTCTAAAATACTCTTAAGCAATAGTATTGCCAGTGTTTTTATTTAATCTCGTATTGTTGATTCCACATTATAGGTATGCATCGTGTTGTTAAAGAAACACATATCATTCAACAAACTGGCTAGAAGGTAAGGAAAACTTTCTAAAATAGCAAGACAAGAATTCGCAAAAAAATAATTTATCCACCCTTCACACACTCTTCCAACAAAGGATAAAAGCGATACACTGTAATGCCGGCCGAATCCATTAGCCCTCCGCATTACCGTTTAAAACAACAACGCCTAACAGAATAATTTACAGCCCATCGCTTATTTATGCAAATCCAAGACACATTTCACTACACGCTGCATTAATGTTTTTCCATCTTTGTATACCTGGACCGTATTAAAATTTATAGAGAGCACATAAGAAGGGTCGCAGCGATTGAATGTTTTATTAAGCTCCCTCCCTCGCTCGGATATTGTGGCGGTTACTTCGCAAGAAAAAGTGCCCAGGCATTGAATAGTAATACTAATCTGTATCACGAAAGAAGATTATGAAAAGCGAAAAGACTTAGCGTATTCTTTCGAGGCTAAATCTCGATCAGGATCGTGTTCGAGATTACATTGGGAGTTAGAACGAACACTTTCAGATTTGTTTGTGTTTCAACGAACCGTTTTATCGGTTGGTAATCTTTTTATATGTACACAGTTTTTGCTTAAGCTTTCGGAAAATTGTGTGGAATGTAGAGGATTCACACCGGTGGTATTTTATTCGAATCTAGCTTTTGCGTGCGACTTCGTCCGCGTGAAATTTCTTGCTCCCCCGACACGTGCGTTAATTTTGTCTTAGCATTCTTATTTTTTTTCTTTATGCTCGGCTCCTTAGGGTCGTAGCGTGATACTAAATAACCTTCCTCAAGAATTGGGCTATCAAATGCAACAAAAACAAATCGGACTGGTAGGTAGTTCCAGAGATAAGCACCTTCAAACAAACAAACTCTTCAGCTGTATTATTAGTATAGATTACTTTTGTGTGTTAAACACCAAATGTTAATACTACGACATCATCGAAGTATGCCAAAAGCAACAATCAATATTATCAAGATTCCCAAAGTCTGTAACTTGCCCAACTCCAATTTGCCAGCAATTTCCCCCATACAATGTGCACAACGGACCTTGATCAGTGATTATAGGACAACTTTATATCACAATACGTTACACACATCAAACAGCTACAACTGTTGATACGAGGGTCTGAGTGGCAGTTATTGGAAACACATCGGTTATAGATAATGGGTGACGCTTAATTTCGGCATCATCCTAAAATAATTCCTCACGACGACGACTTGCCGTAAACTGCAAAATCCCCACTTTATATGCGTGGCCTTGTTTGCGTTTTATGACTATTAAATCAGTAAGGGTCGGGTTTAGACACAATACATATAGTACGTTAAAATGAATGACCTGATGGTTGGGTTACATCAAATACGTATCTATGGAATTACATTGTATTATGTTGCTCAATGACAGAGTAATAGCTAAAGCTTGCGGTAATAAACAATAGATGGCGTTGAACTGAATTTGGTATTAAGATCTAAATCGCGCAAGTGAAATTTGCATGGCAGTAACGATTTCATTATACAGTCTGTTTCGAGCATTTGGTTAAACTATAAAGTTTGATGAAGCTATCAAGGTTTGCTTCTCTTTCCTCTGAATATATTAGTTCTAAATTAATCTTAGTTATAAATTAGCTTCGAAAATGAAGTTCAATTAGTGTTCAGAGTTTTTAACTTGAAGTTTGCTTTGTGGACTGCTACTAACGATGAATATTAGTTTGTTGGCTTATTGAGGAACTTGCTCAAACTACTGAAATGCTTATTACTTTGTGATGAAATTGCATAATACGAGTACTGTCCAGAACTCTATTAAGAAGACCTCCCTAAATTGGTCGCTACATGGCCATGATGATAAATCATATATTATGTAAATTCATCTAGGTTTCAATTATAACCATCTTTTGCCATCAGCTCATAAACACAAAGTAACCTGATACTTTTGGGAATGACAAATACAACATTTATAAACCAGCAACGCTCCACGGTTTCACCCGCAAAAGTATCGATGCCGTGGGAATATCGGGATAAAATTATTCTATGTGTTATTCTGATGTATAAGCTATATTACTGCAAAGTTTTATCAAAATCCATTCAGTAGTTTTTGCGTGAAAGAGTAACAAACAAACATCCATCCATCCATCCCCACAAACTTTCGCGTTTATAATATTAGTAGGATATTCATTTGTAACCAAACAATGCTAACACCCTACTTCAGTTTAGTAAACATATCTGATTCCAAGTAACGGAACGAGATTTATCTTTTATTCCCTTCATACACATTGAATGTTGGGTAGATGAAACTGAAGGGTCTAAGCCTTGCGGCTAAAAATAAACAACATCTGAAAGAAGATAAAAAAGAGGAAAAAGGACTCGACGACGCAGAATCGTTTTTATTTGGAATAGTACAGCCTCGTAAATACGTGGTTAGAGGCATTCCATGAATAACTACACACCATTATTGCCTGTAGTGGGCAGGGGTCTAGAGGGGTCTAGAGGGGTCTTCGTTGTGTCAATAAAACAACTATCTTAAGGAAAAAGTTCTGTGTAGGGCAGACGGTCAGATTTATATCTTTAGATCAAGGTCTGAAATAAAGTTTTTTCTTATTATAGATAAATACGAAATAAAAGCCAAATATATTGGGGTGTCTAAAGTGTCTATATAATATATGTAATGAGCAAATTGACAACATTTATATGCTTGAGTACGCGGCTTTTGGCTATGTGTAGGCATGTGTATATTTTGTCTTTTTTATTTGTAATGTGCGTTTTGTTTGTGCGGAATAAACTATTTTCTTCTTCATCTTCCTCACCTACTGGGCCCAACCAGGGCACTAGGCACAACACTAATATAACATACCTAATAGTTTTTACCTTTGCCATCTAAAACAAAAAGTAGAAGAGCAAAACTTATAAGTGAACATAGAAATCTAATAAAACATTTGGATCATGTACTTCAGAAACATTTTCGGATAAGAATAGCGATAAATATTAATGTACTATATCATAAATTGGGTTGTTTTCATCAGGAATTTCTCAGTGGTAGCTCGGAGCCTGGATTTTTGTGCCCGGTTGATGGCTACAGCTACCTCCTCCCCCTTCCTGTTACATGGGACTTAAAGATAACTGGCCGAATGTGGGTGTACTATAAATCTACATCCGCCTAACCCTTCAGTGAAAACAAGCGTAATGTTATTGCGGACGCTGCATGCTGGTGGTCAGGATACCCGTTGAAGCCGTGGGTGCTGGCTGGCTGGGTGACTCGCCGCTAAAGCTTGCGGGAGTGATGATGATGACGTCACGCTGAAGTATTTGCAAGAAGGCTGCGCTGACGATCACGTCGGGGTCACCAGGATAGAGGTATGAGGAACAGGGTGTAAAGTTCACTCATCCTCCATAGAAAAGGGAGGATCCTCCGACCAGACGGGTGTTGTGTCTGGTGGGCAACTGCCCCAACGATTGATGTTGGGATATTGTATCTATGCTAATTGCGCGGTAAACTCTGCTCGCGAGATGCAGGATTTGCGTGACATCAGTATGACGCGTTGTTCGCATGTGGCGTTGTAGATACCGCTACATTATATTATGTACCTATACAAAGTCATAAATTAAATGTTCTATTAATTCATGAGTTCTAACAATTAACCATTAAGACTTTGCGTTCTAATATTAAGAATACGCAACAAAATGTACCTACTCAAGCATTTTTAGGATTCCGTACCCTAACGGTGCCAACAGGACCCTATTACTGAGCCTCCGCTCTCTGTCCATCCGTCCGTCTCTCTGTCAGCGGGCTGTATCTCATGAACCGTAATAGGTAGACAGTTGACATTTTCAATGTGAATTTCTATAATTGCCACTATAGCAACAAAAAAGGAACAAATTAAAGGAGCCATACAAGACATGTGTTTTTTATCGTATTCCCACTCAAAGTTTCGAAAAACTCTAAAGGCTCTATAAGTAGCGGGGAATTTGTTAAACGATGATTCGATAAAGGTTTTTTCGTGATCGAATGCCTTTTAGCTGTTGCTGCTTTCTAATAAAGATTATTGTAATCCTTTGCACTGTTCTTATCGCACCTCACTCGGCGGGAGGTCGGCGGATGCAGCTGAATCAGTATTTTACACGGAGCGACTGCCTCACCTTCACAACCCAGTTACTGGATAACACGATACCCCTTGGTAAGACTAGTTCTCAGACTTTTTGGGCTTCTGGCTACCCGTAACGACAGCCAACGTTCTACGAATGGCAGCCGAGACCAACGGCTTAGCCTTTCGAGGCACAGAGGGGTCTCTAAATGTTATGGCTGATTTATTTATTTATTTTCCCACCCATCCACGAACCAACCGCGGCAAGAGTAGTCTAACCTTCGATCGACCCGTGCGGCTGTTTTTATTTGGTCACGTTCTTATCACTCATAATCAGCCTGTAATGTTCCCACTGCTGGGACACTGGTCTCCTAACTGTGAAAGGAACTTTTCGCAACTATAATTAAATAAGCCAACTTCGCCTTAACTTGACAAATAAAGGCAGATCCACCAAAATATCATCCGTTAACTATCTCCAGCTTTAAGAATATCTTCTCGGTAACCACAAACACACATACAGCAAAGTTTAAATAGCAAATAATCCAATAACAAAACTAAAATCTGTTGAAACTACAATTTGCTGTTTAATTACACTATTGCGGTCTGCAAACTGTGCTAATGTTCAGAAACTATCGGTGGAAGTTCAGCCAACCAGTAATTGGAAGCAGCAAGAAACGATGTTCCAAGATAAGAAATAACATAACGAAGGAATTCGGTCCATTCAGATGGTAAATTGATCTGTTCCAAGATAACAACTTAACTAACTTATACATTGAGCTTAAATTCTCGACATGTTTCTGCTAAAGTTGGTAACAAACTCGCATCAGGACGGAGTAGGTCTTCGATAGCTTCATGAAATATACTTGTGTTTTCTCGAACGAGGCGACGATTTTTGCGGGTTTTGAAGATGTTCTGTTTCTGATGTGATGTCGTTCTCAACTATATTAGTGGGATAGTTTTTTCTTTCGTTTCATTCAAATGATACTCTCTGTCGCTTTTTGATTTTCTTTACAATTGGTGACGATGTTAGGTTGATTGTGTACTGTCGATATTTCTGGGAGATTTTGATAAATAGAATAACGCGACTGTTTGCTAGCTTTGTATTTATACTCTATTATGATTCATGTCAACAATCTTTACGCAATTCTACGTTTTTATGAATCCTCGTGGATGATTATTTTTTATTAAAATATACTTTTGATTGATTATATCATTTTTACGACTTAGAAATTCCTAGTAGAACATTTAGTTCCTCTGATCTTATTCCTTTTCAACTATGAGAAGAAGAATAAATACGCGTGCGCTGCATTAGAAAAGGGATACATAATTGAATGATAAGATGACATGATACGACGCCAAATAAATGATCCTATTATAATATAGGATTTTTCTTCATCTACATTTTTGTTTTCTTTCCAGCTCGGAGTGTATCTCACACGATCACAACACTGGAAGTGCCCCTGTGGGCGGACCCGCGGCGCGAGGCCGAGCTCCGCTGTCAGTACATGAGGCAGCAGCACGAACCTCCGCTACATTCCGTGAAGTGGTACCGAGACCTGGACGAGATCTTCAGATATACACCACAGGTGGTGAGTATCCTAGTTTTAATACGTACCTTCTTACACTTATCTCTTCACAAGCCGTGTGCCCGATGGGGTTTCCCATCAGTATAAATGAAGAATTTCCATGGCTACAAACTTTCAGTGACTAATGATTTTTTTAAATCCTTTCTTACTATCTCTTGAGCAAAATGTCATGCTTTTAGACTCGGCGATTTAGGCTGTGCCTTGTCTGTCAGTGAATTATTTTTTTAATTGTAACTTAAGACGGCCTAAGGCCAATTATGAATTTGAGACGTAGGAGGTACCTAATGCAGGTAATGGTACTGTACAATAATATAAAGTATACTATATTAGTATATAGTATACTTTGCCGCAAAGATGCAAAGGTGTAACAGAGAGGTCAAATTACGTTGGATAGGCAATATAATCTCCAGCTAGTTCAATTGCGACAAAAATCCATGCATTTTGATAAGACCTTTTAAATATGATATGTCTTAAATTTATTGAAAATCATAAAGCAGATGACATTTTAGGAATCGATATTTTTTTTCAATTACCCGTCTAGGGAACAACATGACAAACTATTAAATTCACTGAGTTACTGCAATGTAATTGAGTACATAAATATAATTTAGCACATGAGTTGACAGCAAACGTCCTCGAGGCGAAACTGATTATAGCACAAAAACACTTCGAATATGTCACCGTATGATTATGAACATTTACATGTAACGCATTATTTTTCGATAGTTTATCTATCCATGGCAAACCGACAAATTGTGTACTGATATCAAACTTGCATGAAACGGAACGCGCTTTGCGCTAATACTAAGCAGCCAAGTAACTACTACCAGTTTGGAAGTAACGCTCGCCAGCCGCTGCTGTGGCACCACTCGCGCCGCTCGCTCGGCCCACGCGCATGGTGTCACAACTCTAATCTAACATGATCCATTTGGTCGGGGTGCCCTGGCTCAGTTACTGTGCCCAATGAGGGACGGTTCACAAATTTACGGGTAATAAAATCATACAGATAGTGAACTGTCGGTAAGTACAATTCGACATGGATATATTATAAACTATGGAAAATTAATACGTTATATGTTCACTATTTACCAACAGTTTACAACGTTGCGAGATAAGAAAGAAAGAAAGAAAAGTATTTATTGCGACTCGTACAGGAAGATCACAAACTAAACTACACACAATCAAAACTAAAAATCAAATTATATATTAACAAAAAAAGATAGATTTTAACTAACTGTGCTTACAACCAAACGGTTATATGGACTTAATGTATGGATCAACTGATAATTTTTTTCACGATTTCAGGGTTGGTCCCGTAGTAAAATTTGTTCATAATAATGAGTACAATGACCCCTTTTAAGGATTAAAACGATCAAAATTTAACGGTGTATAAATTGTTTTCCAAACAAAAGGAAAAGTTTAAATTAAATACAGGAACTTAGTACCCAATAATAAAACAATTGTGAGTGAAACGGGACGGAAGGCATCATGCGTCGCTAGCTGATGAGCGACAGGCCACGAAATAGTTCGATACAGAAGGCTGGATTCAAAAACAAGCGAAAACGCACGCACACATAGACACGAGTCTACGTACGGCGAGTGTAAGTGCATTCGCGACTGGCATTTGTGTGGATACTATTTAAAAGGTTGCAATTTGAAAGTTGCCAACATTGCGAATGACGGTCAAATTTTTTGCGGTTTTGATTCATTTATTAAAAATATAGCGGTCTAAAATATTAATTATGAACTTCAATAATGAATATCGTGGCACTGAATATTTAGATGCAGATGTAAAACTATTACAAAGACTAATTCAGTTTTATAATTGCAATTCATAGTCATTATTTTAGTGCGCTGTACAGCGATATTTAACTCCTCTGACAACAACAACTTTCTGATTGCTGCACGTACGCGTGTATGTGCCTGTTTTTTCTCGTTGTGAAGCCGACCTTCTGTACCGATATATTCTGTGGCTGACTCACGGTCGGGCTGGCCCGTCAAACGGATCCGTGTATAATTGTCTGTACGGGTCGTATGGCTCTGTTAAATGTTGGTTCTTTGTATCTTCCCGTGACAACATGAATTAAAATGTATTGTGAAGAAGAAATTGATTGTGTTATCTGATCAAAGCGTTTTGCAACATGAGCTAGTAAATAGGTATATATAGATGGATTTTATTGTGTAGTATGTGTTTGGTGTAGATCGAATCAGGAATTAGTACCTATAGGCACCACCATGTATCCAGCGCAACCACCAAGACACCGGATTGAGTACATGACGAAAAATTACAATGTGGAGAATCCAAACCACACTGCGTTAAATTTTTTAAAAAAAAAACGTGTTCCATACATTCTGACCGCGTAGGTATTGCACTTTCGTAGGAAACCTCAGTTTTTTTTTTAAATAACTGAGTAATAATTTTAATGCAGGGGTCTACAATATTGTACTGAATCCAAGGTAACATTTTGTGCGTCGACGTTCCCTGCCATGCACCCTGTATAATGTACAAAGTTCATCACGCATATCATCACTCTCTTGTCCATATCGCAATGTATTTGGTTATCATCTTTTCATTAGTCGTCATCTCAGTAGTCACTCCCTTTGTAGCTACAAAGCTTCACTTTTAAGCAGTAACATCTTATAGTTATATATATATCATCTTCCACACAGTCCAGGCGTGTTTTTGATCTTTCGGATAAACTTGAGCGACTTCAAAACTTACCGCAAATATGATCACATTTCTAATTTTCGTACAAAGCTCAAGTGGCTTCCCATACGTCTTCGCTGGAATTCTCATATCTTGTTTCTGCTCTACAGTATTTTGTTTAATCCTACAACCCCCTCTTATCTTAAAACACGTTTCAAGTTCTTCACAACATACATAGAGAGTCCTCATTATCATCATCTGCCCAGTCTTTTCCCAACTATGTTGGGGTCGGCTTCTAGTCTGACCAGATGCAGCTGAATTTCAGATAATTCCATGATAGAGAGTATTCAATTCTACACACATCAACACTGTCTAGGGATATTTTGGATTTACTCAATTTACTCAAAATTTATTAAAAATAACATACAACATGCATATATGTTTATAAAGCCCATTTATCAGACTACACTCCAGAATAAAAGAAAACTATTTTTTTTGCGTAAACAAATTTTTATTCAAATAAAGAAAAAACGTGAAATAATGGTAAAACTAACAATAAATGTGTTTCTCAAGAAAAAGTGAAAAATAAGGAAAAATTAATCTGTTTTTAACAGTTATGTGAAAAATCAGTAGTCAGTAAAACACCCCATGACGTTAATAACGGTCTTGCAATGGTTTTTCATGCTTTGGATTAGTTATCCAAGTCTTGCTGCGGTATATTGTCCCAGGTCCGGGTAAGATGCAAAACAAGTGGCTCTTCCGTCGCAATGTTTGCAGGGAAATTCCTCAAAGCCCTTCTTTGGAGCATGTCCCACGCGTGTTCTATGGTGTTTAGGTCAGGCGATTGAGCGGGCCAGCCTAAGACCCATACGTCGTGCTCCTGTAACCAGCTCGTCACCACTCTCGCTGTGTGCGGACGGGCGTTATCGTGCATGAGCGTGAATTCTTGGCCCATTTGTATTCGATGGGGGTAGATTATTGGTACTAGCACCTCGTTACGGTATTTTTCAGCCGTCATGGTGTTTCTGATCCAAACGAGGTCTGTTCTTCCACCAACACGAATTCCCGCCCAAACCATAATTGTCCCGCCGTGGTATAAATGGACTTCCTGAGGATGTTGTAGACGGCTCTCACTACCAGGAACTCGCCAAACACGTACTCTACGTGTATCGGGATGGAAACTGAACCGGGACTCATCGGTAAACAGCACTACAGACCACTGGTTATCTTTCCAGTGCAAATGTTCACGAGCCCACTCTAGTCGTCGTCCACGATTTCCTCGGCGTAGTACGAAGCGGTCTGCGAACATGAAGGTTAGCTTCATGCAGCCTTCTCCTTACAGTTTGGTCACTCACAAGCAACTGGTGCTCTGACTGGAGCCTCTGAACCAACTGCATGGCCGTAACATTTGGTTGTCTTCTTGCGGCAACTTGCAAAACTTGGTCTTGTCGTTGTGTGGTTATGCGCTTCTCGCTTGGGTGTCTTTCAGCCACATCACCAGAAGCACGATAACGTGACCATAACCTTGATATCACGTTTTGTCTTGTTCCAATCTCCTCAGCAATACTCCTTTGAGTAGCCCCAGCTTGGAGCATGCCTACTGCCCTTAACATTTCCTCTCTCGTTAAATGGCGCCGCTGCATGATGCACACAATAACATTAATTCGAAATTAACCGATAACTTGTTATAAAACTTAAATTTGACATAAAAAAATAGCCAAAAACTACTGTAGGTAAATGAAACCTTCGGAGTTCGCTACCATTATGCCGCGTAAATCTTTTGTTTTTAATTTATTTTTTCAAATTCAAATTTAGAATCGTTTAAAAAAGGTTTACAAAATAAGCTTTCTTCAAAAGAATTCAAAACTGGCCAGTATTTTTTGAATTTAAGAACTTTATACAAAATATCCCTAGACGGTGTTGATGTGTGTATTTTATTCTATTCCCCTACTCTTATAGCCACATTCACAAAGCGGTGCAGAGCTAAAACAGTTGACAGTGACGCGGTAACATGACGGGCTCCATTTGTTTGGGTCAGAAACAGACGGATGGTGGCAGCAGGCCGATTGCGAATTGAAATCATTTTGTAATCTCTCGTGTGCTCGGGTTCTGTAGGTTTTGAATAATTTTGTATACTGTGATTCGTTTTTAGATAAAGTCAATTAATAGCAATATTATCACTGTACCTACTTAGGAAGAGACGCTTGAAAAACAATGACGTCACTAACTATTAGGGTTTGAGTCCCGGGACGTCTCGTGTCTCGAAGTCCCGGGACTTTTCGTAATTTTAGCTGTCTCGAGTCCCGGGATTTTCGGGTCGAGACTCACGACAAGTCAACATTGTCGAAATTGTTAGTATCCGGACACCAGATGGGGAAATAATGGGCGCTGTACCTAGTACCAGTAGCAGTGATTATGAGAATTAACAATGTTGTGATTATGGCCAATGATTAAATACTAGAATTACTAGATAATAGTAAAGTTATTAAGAATTAGTATGGTTTTTAACTGAGTTCGTTTTGTAACTATAAGATGTAACGCTACATGTGATATGATGTAGCTTAAAAGTGAATCTGTGTATGATTAAAAGAAATATACAAAGCAATTATTAAGACTGAAATTAACGTAAAAGTTATTAAGATTTAATTTTCTGTTTATTAAATGTTGATTTTTACAAAAAATCGCCTTTTGTAATACGTTTCACCAGAAATTAACTCAATTAAAATTCATTAAAAAAGGCTCTTAAATAAACAAAAAATAAATCTTAAAAGTCTCGAAGTCCCGGGAATTCCCGGGACTGTGATTGTATGCTATCTCATGTCCCGGGACTTTGAAATTGTCGGGAATTCCCAAACCCTACTAACTATATCGTGTGGGAACGACAACAAAACAAAATAAATGAAACACTGACCATAATGGTGCTCAGGATTATTTTGAATCAGAAACCATCAAATACTTGCATGCGAACATCGAAATTATAAAAAAAAAAAACTATCTAAAAATAGTAGTGATGAACCGACTAGAAGTTTTGCTAATCAGAATTAGCTATAGTGACTAATTGGATTATGTATTCAATAGAATTTTTGTTTGTGACTACAAACGAAGAATTTACATTTATGAAGTCTAATTTAGTGTTGCAGGTATTAACGTCTCTTACCTTATTTGTATAATTCTTGTAAAGATACAAACTTAGATATCAAGCTAATAGTAAACTCAGGTAACTGTTCAATAGTATCTTCGTAAAAGGAATTGTACAGCATTGACGCCACGTAGCTACGGCGTAGACACGGCGTAGTCGCCACGATTTTTTTCCCCGACAAGATTAACCAATCAGTTAAGTTGGTACGCTTGTGTGCTAGCAACGGTTGGCCACATATGGGAATAGGGACATATCAATTAAAATGTAACCCCACTGATCATGTATCCGTGACCATATCGCTTCATTATCAAGCTCAGATTGGCGCTGTCACACCGATTCGTTTGCGGTCGACTATTAATGTGGTGTTAACGTTCTGCATAGGGGTAATGAGCTTGTATTTATTGTCTGCTCGCTTCATATAAATTAGATTTGTTTTGTTTACTGGGTTATTTAGTTCAGTTGTGGCAGTTTATAATAACTACTGTTCTAGTTCATTGTCATCAAAGTGCCATCATCATCTGCTTAACCTTTTCCCAACTATGTTGGGGTCGGCTTCCAGTCTAACTTAACCGGATGCAGCTGAAAACCAGTATTTTACATGGAGCGACTGCTTATCTGATCTCCACAACCCAGTGACTGGGTAATACAATACCCCTTGGTAAGACTGGTTGTCAGAATTTCGGGCTTCTGACGACGCGTAACGACGTCAAAGATCCACGAAATACAGCCGGGACCAACGGCTTAACGTGCTTTCTTTTTTTGGTATGTAAAAATGGTCACCTATCCACAGACCAACCGCGGCAAGCGTAGCTTAACCTGATCGATCGACCTGTGTGGCTGTTGTTATTACTTTGCCACGAGCCCCTCTTTGTCATCAAAGTGTATCATTGTATATTGACCCTTCAGGGGTTAGGGTTTCCTTCTTCTTTTCGTATCGATGGTACTCTTCCACATTGCTTTTTTTTTTAATATTTGGGCCCAGTAGGTGGCCCAGTTGGTGGCCCAGTACGTGGCCCAGTAGGTGGCCCAGGTGGTGGCCCAGTTGATGGCCCAGTTGGTGGCCCAGTAGGTGGCCCAGTTGGTGGCCCAGTAGGTGGCCCAGCAGGTGGCCCAGTAGGTGGCCCAGATGGTGGCCCAGTAGGTCACCCAGTAGGTGGCCCAGTTGGTCGCCCAGTAGGAGGCTCAGTAGGTGGCCCAGTTGGTGGCCCAGTTGGTGGCCCAGTAGGTGGCCCAGCAGGTGGCCCAGTAGGTGGCCCAGATGGTGGCCCAGTAGGTCACCCAGTAGGTGGCCCAGTTGGTCGCCCAGTAGGAGGCTCAGTAGGTGGCCCAGTTGGTGGCCCAGTTGGTGGCCCAGTAGGTGGCCTAGCAGGTGGCCCAGTAGGTGGCCCAGATGGTGGCCCAGTAGGTCACCCAGTAGGTGGCCCAGTTGGTCGCCCAGTAGGAGGCTCAGTAGGTGGCCCAGTTGGTGGCCCAGTTGGTGGCCCAGTTGGTGGCCCAGTTAGTGGCCCAGTTGGTGGCCCAGTTGGTGGCCCAGTTGGTGGCCCAGTTGGTGGCCCAGTAGGTCGCCCAGTAGGTGGGTTTCGTTAATACTAGTGAGATTGGGTTTTTCTATCTGCACTTTCTCAGTCGCAGCCCGAAGCCTGGATCTGTGCCCGGCTGATGGCGATAGGCTCGCCCCATAGTACTTGGGACTTAAACATAACTAGCGAAATGTAGGTGTGTCACTATAGGTACACCTCTACCTAACCCTTCAGGGAATACTGGCACGATGTTTGCCATTTCACAAGTGGTAGGTATTATAATTATAATCATAGAGTAACCTGTAATATAGGTTTTATCGCAAAAACCTACATCAGGCACCAGTGTCTTACAATGGTGGACTATAGTCTTAGCATCAGCCATAAACAACGTTATTTTCTAAGACAGGCAATTGTAAACAGAGAATAAATGATATGGGGTACCTACCTAATAATTAACAGGGGTAATTACCTTAGGAATTACCTACCTACATGATCCACAAGAAAAGCCAGTAGGTAGGTACTAATTTTATTTTCCACTCTCTTATTTATGTGTTTCTGTTCAGGTTTTTCCAGAGTAATATTCAGAATCAATCTAATATTTGCGTTAAACCTATTATAGTTTAGGCGAGTTATCACTACCTGCCACTGTTTCTCCCTCAAGCTATCATTAATATCACTTTTGTTCGGCCACGTTCAAAGCCGATCTGTGTGTGTTTACTTTGACTGCGTCACTCCTCCGGATGAATGCTGTCAAAACAAGACCACTGCGGCGCGATCGGATCCGCACTGAATACGCAAAATACTAAAATGTTTGGTGTATTTCGAGGTTTGTTTAGGTAAATGATATTTGTTTATCAATCTCTCATAATATCAGTCTTTATAATTTTACTAGCTTCTACTTTGTCAGCATAAAAATTCTACGTTTTCGGTCAGCGTTCTTTCTGACTTTTTTATTTTTACTCGCTCTGGGCTATCAATAGCAAAAGACTTTTTCAAATCCAGTTCCAGAGATTAGCGCGAGCAAACAAAGAAACTTTTCAGTTTTATTATGTACATATTAGTATCGATTTCTATAAATGCATGAAGAGTGTTGCTCCGTTTGTGCTAGGTATATCTAAATTTAAGTTCATAGTATTTATCCCATAGTTATACATACATATCTAAAAACGTAAGAGATTTACCGATTATATATAGTTCACTCGAGTATTTTTTAATAACATTCAAATCTAAACCAAAAAACAACACCACGAACTTGTTTCCGCAACAAATTAATTACAAACAAATTATTTAAACCTTATTATGTAGCATACATACGTCTGTAACGTATGTTTTATCCGTTCTAACATAGAAGCGAACTTCAAACATTCTTGAATTTTCTGAACAAACCTACCTTTCGTTGGAAATTCAACTTTCAATAGATTTTCTGGGAATACCTACTTACGTCGTTAGAGACGGCCCTTGTATGCTACCAGTTGTAACTGGCAATTTTCAAATTTTTGGAGTATGTGTAGACTTCATCAAAAGTTTAAAATGGTTGCTTTGAATCACGACACTGTAAGTCATGCTATCGATTCCTAGAAAGGTCTACATAAGTGCTTTTTGTTATCAGAACTACTTCGAAGTTTGAACTGTGCCTGCAGGCTCGGACTTAGGAGAGCCTTGTGACATATAGGAATATTTTTTGTAACGTACCATAATACATATATGTATATGAAACGTTATTGTTTCGTCGTTGTGTCGTGAGGGAACCGGCATGTCCTAGAACCAAAACCTTGAAGACATGTGACATCTACCAACCCGCCTGGGCCCGCGTGGTGGATTACGGCCCACTCCCTCTCGCCGAGAGAATGCCTGTTTCCCAGCAGTGGGAACATTATAGGCTGATTGTGATGATGTGTGTGTTATTGTTTCTGTCCTTTAAAATGGTGAGGAGCATTGTACCTACTTGCAACCTACGCACGTGTATAAATGATCGTGGGCGAAGTAAAAGGAGAATGTAAGAATCAAAACATAATTTTGGTGTTCAGCTAATTCTGCTTACCCACATAAGTTTAATAACGACAAAAAGATGAAAAGGCATCCATTTATCCTTAAAGTTATCAATAAAAATATAGAACAACATTACTATTCCACGAATAGAATTTTAGGTTCCACGAAAATACAGAAATACAAACAGGTCACGACGGAAACTTTGATTTATACGCGTAATACTAAAGGTACTGATTTATATCTTGTTTAGATTTAGTATTCAGTTCACTCTGTGCAAGGAAACAAGGTAAATAAGCAAGGGAACGAAGTAGAACTTTAATAAGACAGGTTTCCCATCTGGAAATGTCCGCGGGCACTGGTTGTCAATCCAACGTTATTTATCTTGGCTTCCTTCAAAGGTTTCTATAAAACTTAATGATTTTAAACTGTGTTTTGTAGTGCTCTTGTCAAATGCTTGTTATGATTTCTTCAAAAACAAGTTGTAAATCACGTTTCTCAAACAGATATTACATATAAATTAAATCTATACAAATAAATAAAATTGATTGTCTATTTGTAATGTCAAAATAACAGCTTTTTATTAAATGCATATGAAAGTATATACGGTGCTTATATCAAATATTTTTTTCAAATTGTTGTCTCTCTGTTTGTTCCGGCTAATCTCCGAAACGGTTAGACCGATTTTGACATGACTTTCACTGGCAAATAGCTGATGTTATAAGGAGTAACTAAAGCTGCTTAACTTAATTTTAGAAAAATAAATAGTAAAGATACACATTATTGTTCTTCGACATCCACTCGAATGAAGCCACCGGCAAAAGATAGTTAGGAATAAAACAGTTGAAATAAATAACGGGTTTCATTTCAATTTTTTGCACGAAAACATATTTGCCATACTCAATCATGCCTTCACGCTTTTCAACAGCTATTTACATAATTCCGTGAAACTTTCTAACTCCCTTTTTCTTTTTCTTTCCTGAAACACGGTGAAAACATTCAGTCTTACGAATCTAATAATCTCATGTCTTAACCAGATTACTCAAACATTCAGAATTTCTCCCACCCCCATTGCCGTTAACTTAGTTATTACAATTCTCTTCGCGATACAAAACGATGCTTTTAACGTCCCTTCTAAAAGTCCGCGTTTTATTTCATACTGGCAACACTTTATTTTTATGCTATTGACTCGACTTGCCCTTTGCTCGTGACCAAAGGTCAAAGTCCGTTGAAGGGTAGGACCATTCTCACAGTTATTGTTTCAAGCCATTTTAGGTCCTGTCAATATTGATTTAAAGCTAAAAATTTTAACTCAATTGCAACTTTGCGTGCTAAGTTAAGATTGTTAAAGAATTTATTAATGTAATTTATTGAAATACTTTCGGTTGCGGTGTTGCCAGCTGTTTGTAAGTTAAGAAACTCTCGTTATGATATGAATGACTTAATGTTTATATTGTAAAGTTGAATTAATGAATTATTTGACTTTGATTTTTTTTTTGACGGCCCGGTTGGTGCAGTGTTTAAGCCATTGACTGGATTCCCGCACGAAACAAATATTTGTGTGACCTACAAGTAGTTGTTCCGGGTCTGGCTGTTTGTATATGTGAGTTTAAACGTTTGTAAACGCACCCACGATACAGGAGAAATTCCTAATATGGGCAACGTTTTATTTCAAATAAATAAAAAATTGTCTCATTCTCAACATGTGAACGAAAAACTCTCATCTACGAACTCAACGACGATTTAATAAGTAACTAGTTGCGCCGCGCCGTTTCACCCGTATACGTCTCGATTCCGTGGGAATATCGGGATAAATAGTATGCTGCGTCCTAATCCAGCTCATGGTCTGTAAAACTTTATATATTTATGTTCTGTAATTTGTCATTTGTAGCCGACGCCAACATAATTGGGAAATGGCTAAGCAGATGAGATGGTGTTCTGTAATTTGTATGGTGCACAATAAAGAGTATTCTATTCTATTCTATGCTACTCATGTGCCAAATTTCGTTCAAATCCTATCAGCCGGTTTAGCGTGAAAGCCTAAGAAAACAACATACAACAAAATCAAACCTCTTTATAATATTATTATAAGTAAAAACAGGTAGATACGTTATACGCGCTTCGTAAGTGAAACTTGGCTAATTAGCCATGTTTTCTTCGTCTTGACTCTTATTCGCTCCCGATATTACAATTTGCCGTTCAACTTCCACGTGTCTTGTAATAATGTTTTTGAAGTTCGAATGTTGGGTAGGTAACCTGGACCTCTTTTTAAACGAACAGGGTTTCGTTTTAATATTTAATAGAGCAGTGATTATTTGGCTTACAATGGTGCACGCTTGTCTATAATGAGTAACCACGGGAAAACTTACAGGTATTTGCAATAAATAAATAAAATTAATTTAATTGAGGCAAAAGCCATATAACATAAAATAAAATAAGATTTCACAATACTGAAAAATAGAATAGATCACAATAGAATAAAATATCAATGCAATTAAAATAAACGAACGAATGGGTACAAATATAAAGGTCACAGTATTGACATAAAAACATGTATCTGCTCTACGTTTTTTTATATATTTCCTTAAATATTAATTTGAAAACAACACCTACACAAACCTAATTAGTTTTCTTCCAACTCCGGAACAATGTGTCCCTACTTCTACCTTAAAAAGTCTCTCAAAACTGGAAGATTAATTTCCCCAGCTAATTGAATAAAGTTCGCCTCTACAGGCATCAAATTAAAAACTGCTGCTTTATCTTTGTAATAAAAGAATCGCTGTGAATTGAGCAATTCGCGTAAAAATCTTCAATTGTGTGGTTAGATTAATGTTCATTGCGATAATTTAATTAATTGAAATGGATTCGGGTAATTAATTAGTTGGACACTGGTTTCACATTCATTATTTTGTAAAGAGAGCTGTTTTTCACGTATTTGCCGATATTTTTATTGTGACCTGTGGTTAAGTTACAGTCAAACTGCAGATAATAATTAAAGTGCTAATCTCATAATTTGGTACTTAATGTCAGAATTAACACTTCCTGCGTATTAAATAAGGATCTAGTTTTTTGGAAAAAGGAAGGCGAGGTCTTTGCCCTGCAGTGGGATATTTCTACGTATTTATTTATTTATATAACACTTCCTGTATCAGACCGCAGTCAAAACTACCGCTGGCTTATTGTCACTTTTCACAGTTTAGATGTCTAATTCAAAATCAAGTATTTTATACAAATTAGGTTAAAAATCAGTACCTTTTGAACGCCAAAATTACACAAGCCAGTCCTACAAGTACAGTCCCAAAACGCCGACATTCACCACTTCCTAGTCCTTTAGCTGGGAAGAAGTGGCGCAACAAACTCCTCAGTTAAGTTAAAAGAACTTGATTACTTCCTCGTTTGAGACAAAGTATATTTAAATATTCTAAACTTCGCCATAAAGAATAACTAAAATATTTACAAGCCTTAGCAAAACTTTTATCAAAACAACAACAAACATTTTGAGAGCTTCCAACTCTTAAAAAATGCACGAAAGAACAGAGCTTCTCACACCAAAAAGTTATTACAACTTAATGCCAACACTTAGTACAAAATTATCTTAAAATATCCTTCAGAGACGCCGCGGTATTTTAGGCATAACATCGCTTACGCACATAATATTTTAAGCTCAGCAGAGCATGCCGCAGTTTTCATAAAACTCAGTAAGCCTTGAAGAATAGACGCCATTTCTCATAGGGTTACCTTTG
Source organism: Apamea epomidion (assembly GCA_947507525.1). Taxonomy (NCBI): domain Eukaryota; kingdom Metazoa; phylum Arthropoda; class Insecta; order Lepidoptera; family Noctuidae; genus Apamea; species Apamea epomidion. Next base: position 1,302,997 of record OX382232.1, read on the forward strand.
ACTTGCTGCAGTCGAGGTCTTAAGATGGTGGTAGACGAAACTATTCTGCAACTTTGCAGTTTTATTGCGGAAAAGGAAATCATTTTTGATCTGCATCATGGTTAAGAGTAAAAAGAGAAGTTTATGTTAAGGGAGAGCCAATAATAACATTTTGTGGTTTGTTTATAAGGAAGCATTCTTAATAGATAACATTACGAGGTATTCCTAAAAATGGTACTGAAACCGCAATCGACGTGGCCACCTGCTGGGGGCCAAAATAATCTAGTTAACTTGACGAATGGTGTATCATCAATATAAAAGGAACAAGATCAGTTACTATGCTCGGTTTTACATAACATAACATCACGCCTTATTTCCCCGAAGGTTATGCAGAGGTACACACTATCCTACTAATATTATAAACGCGAAAGTTTGTATGGATGGATGGATGTTTGTTACTCTTTCACGCAAAAACTACGGAACGGATTTGGATAAAATTTGGCACACAAATGGTTTATAACCAGGATTAACACATAGAATACTTTTTATCCCAAAATTCCCACGGGATCGAAACTTACGCGGGTGAAACCGCGGGGCACAGTGAGTATATTATATATTATATTACGGTGTATTACACACTCATTTCGCTAGCTATGTTTAAGTCCCATGTGATAGGGGGCGAGCCTATTGCCATCAAAAGGCGACAAATCCAGGTTCCTGCTACTGAGAAGATTTCCCTTCGCCCGACCCGGGAATCAAACCCAAGACTTGATGCTCAACAGTAGCGCTTGCGACCTCTAGACCAACAAGGCATATATAGTATTAAACATTTTCAAAAAAAGCGGGACAAAGTGTCAATTTATATTAAACTTATGTCTTAATTGATTGACACAGTTTTCTCAATGTAACTTCAAAAACAAGTTCACGTCGCGTTGGTCGAAAAGGTTTTAACAACGCAATCAGTTCACTTCAACTATATCCCAACAAAAGTTCCCGGAACAATAATACACAAACGCAATCCTGCAGAGTTTAATTAATCGGTTCTCGCGTCATTTGCAGAGCAGAGTCGTGTCACCGTGTCTGAACGTTTTTGTCCTTATTACTCACGACTTACACTCGCCGTGACTAATGGACGCAAAGCCAACAAAATGCTTTCAAACCCTGACTTATTAGAGCCACGAAATAATTCACACTTTCAGGGTATTTTGGAGTAATTCTGTGTCGTTTATATGAAAAATCCAGTCTGTTTTTTTTAATAAGATTGTGGCTTTTTGGGGCGCATTATCTTATAAAACCGTGAATGTTGAAATGGATTAGATTTTAACCAAAAAAAAAAATTTTTTTATGGACCTAAAACACTTAGATAATTAGGTCGATGGACAGCATAACCATTAGAGCCTTGGATCTGGAAAGAAAACAAAACGCTACCATAGAATTTGAGTTGCCTATTTGTTGTGTTGCCACCTTTACCACAACCAGACTTGATATAGATCTAGTTTTAGAAAGAGACAGTGAATATGTAGAGCAGTGATTGGGCAGTGACAAAGTACTACAAAACGAAACTTTGCTTTTTACCATACATTTATCATACACCGCATTAACAGCACAACAACACTTCTCCTTAAACATCATCATTATATATATATAGTTATTTGATCTGGTTTCTTAATTATTATTGTATACTAGCTATGCCCGCGGCTTCGTTCACGTGGCTGTGTGTCCTATAGGCATTTTATCATAATTGGGACGTGAAGTCATATTCTCTATAACATCGGTTCATTTTGTTATTGTTAGTAGGTACCAAATCATCACTCATCTGCTTGCGTTTCCCCAACTATGGTGGGGTCGGCTTCCAGTCGAACCAGATGCAGCTGAATACCGGTATTTTACTTGGAGCGACCGCCTATCTGACCTTTACGACCCAGTTACTGGGTAACACGATACCCCTTGGTAAGACTGGTTGTCAGACTTCCGGGCTTCAGACGAACCGTAACGACTGTCATAGATCCACCAATGACAGCCGGGACCAAACAAGGAATGTGCTTTCCGAAGCACGGAGGGGTCTCGGTATGTAGAGATGGTCACTCATCCACAGATCGACCGCAGAAAGCGTAGCTTAACCTGATCGAACGTCTCTTCGGGTTATTACTTAACCACAAACTCCATAATAAAGAATATTATATTCTAATCTAACAGCTTCGCACTGAATTGTGTATTGTAATATTGCATAATATTAACTAAACCGCCATTCGCATTACTATGCAAACATTTTAATTAATGACAGTTCAGCACCCGATCTGCTGGTCCAATCGGGCATCCTCTTGTGAAATGGGGCGCATGATAAGGATCCATCCGTTGCGCCATTAGACGCGCCACAGATTAGCCGCTGAATTGGGCCACCAGTTTAGACAGGACAGTATTTATTCACAGCTCTAAAGCAGGACTATTAACCAATATTATGCTGAAGAACAAGAAAGGGGAAAGAGGTTTTAAATAGATCACTTTAATCGATTACATTCTAATTATTGAAATTAATATTTGATGTTGTTAATTGATCTCACAGTGGCTGAGCAATTTTCTTCTGCACTTTGGGTTGTAGGTTTGATTTTAAATAACATTAACGCTGTATTCAATTAATAAAGAATAAATAAAAATGGGTTACGAATAAGTGTCATAATATACAAGTTTATAAAGCAACTAAAGCTCATTATAATTAAACGCGTCGACTCTCTAAACACAGTTGCGGCAAACAATTTCCACGCATGTCTTAACCTCAAACAACTGTCACAATTATGTAGAATAAGAGTAAAACACTAATAGCCTTCAGTGAGTTAATTAACAAGCAATCTCTTCTGTATTTCGACGCACAACTCGAAGCAATCTCGACATTAAAGTCAGAATATGGAAACAAACAAAGAAGCTAGAGACAACACTATTTTTTACACCGGACTTACTATTTTTCCTTAATAATAAAGTGAAAAGAAAGAAAGTCTGGAGTAAACACTCCTTGAAAAATGACTCCTCTAGTTTTGGTAGATCACTAACGGAAGCACAGCACTGATTTGAATAAATATGTCGTCGCTAGTATAAATATGTATGTTTCGAGAGCAAGGCCAGACGGCGTGGGCATAAGATTCTGTTTATGCATGTGTAGGCACGCTTTAGACTTGCAGAGTGGAAACAATAGTTAAGGGGATGATAGACTGACTTTGATGGCTTCGTTAGAAAGCCCTGAATTTTGCTTGATTTTACCGATACAATGGACGTCATCGATAGTGAAGCCAGAACAAACAAATGCGGTCCCTATTATACCAGGGCCCTATTTCATATAGCTAACAATGCGGCATATTTGTCAAAAGAATAAAAAAATGACACATATTTACGACAGGTACTGTTTAATGAAGCAGAAAATGTATGAAAGAAACTTGCAACATTGTCAAATTGTTACCAGTCACCGGTGGGTTTATTAAAGCATCCAGAACAAATATACGATTAAACTCACCTCTCAATAGGCTCAGCCGAGAGATGAATTCTTATATAAAATCCACTCCAGATGTTGACATATATCATGACTCCGTAAACATCTTTAAAACTCAAATTTTAGGGTCCCAAAGCACGCAACCCACACAATCTAAGAATGCATTATGTTAGTATGTAAGTATTTCTTGCAACCTCTGTAACTTATTTCTTGTGTCCTTGTGTTTGTTACCACTTAATTTTTATACATTTCGAACAATTTTTTTTTCTTTCTTAATTTTTATACTTTAGGTTATTTGAGAATGTTGGTTCACCGGTTATTGGCAACCGTATAAGTCCATGACTCTTATCCTCTGTTATTTGATATTTTGTATACAGAAGCTGTTGGTGTACCTTTATAAATAAATTAATTAATTAAATGGGCCCCAGTTAATTAGCATTTTTCTGGTATGAATCAAATATGTGGCACAGAGACTGTTTTTTGGGAGAGTGTATATCTTTTATCAGTAAAAAGAGTTTTCACGTCAAAATCGGAGAATTTTCCAATTCTTTCCATATGTATCTACTGTCGACAAATACGTGGCCTTTTCCCTGACAGGAAAATTTCGCACGATATTAGTAATATCAATAAAAGAGAGTCTATTGTTCGGTGTAGTCACTATGTCACTCACACTCGACGACACGACGGCGCATGGTGCAGTGCAAACAATATGTACACTCGGAAACACAAGTCAAGTCCATATACATATAATCACCCTTAGATGACAAGACACATGACTACACGGAACATGTAAGTTCACAGGTACAGTAGCCTCTTGTGACGTGTCCACGTTAATATTATATGGATAACATTCCAGCTGCTAGAAGCTACGTACTACTAACGTGTGTTATGAAGAACATGACATAGATAATTGTTATACCGAGGAGAGCGTCATCAGCCTTTAATGTCCTCATTGCACACACGGGCCTCCTCTCGATGAGAGGGATTAGGCAGTAATCCACCACGCGAGCCCAGTGCGGGTTGGTAGAAGTGACATGTCTTCGAAAGTCTTGGTTCTAGGACAAAATGGTTTTCTCGCGATGTTTTCCATCATCGTTGTGATACTAGGGAGTAAGTGGAATCAAAAGGGATATCACAACATTTAGCTATTAGCCTTATTCTCAACCGTGTCTAGCCAAAAAAAAAACATTTTTATTTTTGCTACTGCAAATAAGCTTAACCCGCTTTCTTTTTTGGGAGGATATAAATACAGGGTAATATCAGCAGTCCCTGGGGTCATGATCACCAGAAGACTAAATAACTTACAGTCCAGTGATTTTGATATTTACACTAATCTTGGGAAACAAATTGCATCAATACAATCAAAAATGATAATAATTTGATTAAACGAAAAAGGAACTAAACTAAATACTAGACTTGCTAGGCAAAAAGATTTGCCTACCCTTATTTACATTTCATCAATTCATTATGTACAATAAAAGAAATTGTACCTCCAAAACATTTATTATAATATCCAACGAATACGAACGAAAGAACGGTATACGAATGCTGGAGGCTATTGTAGATTACGCAAACGCCTCATGATACGCGTGGGTGACCTGAAATTAAAATCAAAAGCGTTTTGCAATTTCGTTGAGGATCTTATCGTTTCAGAAATAATATTATTTAGATACACAACTTTACACGCCATAATGAGAAATTAAATTATAATATTTTCACGGCAAAGCTGCCGAATGGTTTCGAAAAAATAAAATGAAACGGTAAGAAAAACATCAATGACCTCGAAATCGAAAGGTCACAAACATACGAATGTGAGCTACGCCGTAGCGCATTGTACTACGCCGTAGTGAATTGTGCTACGGTTAGCTTAGCGATACTATGCACTCGTACTATCGCCAAAATCTATATCTGACCTCCGTAAGGACTATTCCTGCATGCAGCGCATATTATTAGTTGAGCTAAAGAGGATCCTCTTTTGTTTTACTTACGGACGAGCCGTGGTCATCATAGGACCGGGATTTGGTTTTCAAATGGTCAGATATAGGTTTTCGCGATAGTACATGGACACAAATTCATTTGTCAATAAGCTATTTTTTGTTTTTATTACTAAAAACGTGGCTCAGTGATCGCAAGCGGGAAAACTGTTGTTGGGTTTTTACATTTCACAATTTTCAAGAAGCGTCCGGTTTATGGTAATTGATGCGCCCCCTATTACCTACATGGGACTTAAACATAACTAGAGTAATGTGGGTGTACTATAGGAACACCACTGCCTAACCCTTCGGGCAATACTGGCGTGATGTTATGTTACTAAAAACTTCTAGATTTTTCGTTGAATAAAATCGCAGTATACTTCTTACCTATCGTCTTTAAGTCTGACCTGCATTTGCACATTTAAATACACTACTAGTAATCTGTGACACTACCATGATTCTCCATGAAAACCTACTTAACTGAAAATAATTCCATTATACGCGTATAATCTACAAAATTATAGTAACAGCTTAATCCGGCACTTCATCATGCTTAAGAGGATCCCGCAGTAACTTCGCAGTGTTACTTGTATAAATATGAGTGTAATGCAACTCCCGTGTGTACGGAATTCTCATTATTTTGTGAGAATCATACATTTTAGAGTTGTAATGTAGGATTTATTTTAAAAGCACTGCTAGAGTTTTATTTGCTGTGTAGTCAACATTAACAGTATTACAGCGGGGGAAAATGTACTTATTATTTATCAAGCTGACAATAGTATACAGTTTTAGAGCTCTGGCAAAACTGAATCCAGCCCGGGATGCGAGGTGACATTCGCTCGCGCTGATTGTTTTAACTGTAGCAACATCTACACCGCCTCATGCGAACTACGCATCATACTGACGTCACGCAAAATCCTGCATCGCGCAAGCAGAGTTTACCGCGCAACTAGCATATATACAACGTCCCGACATCAATCGTCGGGCAGTTGCCCACCAGGCACGATACCAGTCTGGTCGGAAGATCTAATTTTTCTATACAGTACTCGTATGAATGAAGTTTACACCCTGTTCCTCATACCTTCTATATAAGTAACTTGTATGGAGATGTTCAAACTGGCGCCAATTGTCGCGGGACTTTTTAAATCATTATTACAATCGAAGCGAGTAGACGCGTCTCATATTCCGCGTGGGTTTCGCCTAAGTTGTATTGTTAACTTAAAACACATCTCTCTACCCACCCTCTGCAAAAAACATTTCCTTTAACGATATTGACTGCGATCACTTATACCAATCATAGCTGCTCACTTTACCAATGCATCTTTGTTCTTAATCTCCATGACAACAGACACAAAAACATCGTCGTTACGAATAGGCAAAAAATCCCAAGTCCCATTTGCATTAAACAATCACAGGTATTTATGTCTAAAAATATAATATTTTACTCAACAAATACCGGTATCACACACAAGTAACTAAGGAAACATAAAGGTAAGTACCTCGTGATCCTCAACATGGAGGAAGATCGTAGAAACCAACGTTTTAATAATAAATTCTTAGCACGTCTGTCGGTGTAGTGTAAGTCCTTATTTGAAATATAAGGCAGGTTGTACAACGATAAATGTGTCGGTTGAGAGGAATGCGGAACACGGGACTAGCCTTAAATAATGTGCAGTGCAATGCATCGTCAACGGGCAAGGTATGTGGGGAAGACAAAGGCAGAAGTGAAATCGTGCATAAACTTTAGTATCCGGGAGCAAAATATGTACTAGATTTTTTTAGGGGTGACTTTCTTGTGTACACATAATATAACATCACGCCTGTTCCCCCAAAGGATTAGGCAGAGGTGTACCAATAGTAAGCCCACATTTCGCCAGTTATGTTAAAGTCACATGAATGGGGGCAAACCTATCGCCATCGACCAGGCAAAAATCCAGACTCTGGGCTGCTATTGCAAAATTCCAGATGAAAAAACACAATACCTACCACTTTGCCCGATCTGGGAATCGACCCCAGGACCTCATGCTCAGCAGTAGCACTTGCAACTCCTAGACCAACGAGGTATTCAAATACAAGCGAAGTGAAATACAGGAGACTCTAATTCAGTTTGATCTGTTGACAAAAGTCGTATTATATTGTTGTTGTATTTTGACCAATTGAATCACAGCTGTCAAAACTAATAATGACTAACAGACTAAATCATCATCATCATCATTTCAGCCGAAAAACGTCCACTGTTGGACATAGGCCTCTCCCCCAAGCACCTCCACTTCGACCGGTTCTGTGCTTCTCGCATCCAACGGGTTCCTGCGGCCTTTACAAGGTCGTCGGTCCACCTGTGGGAGGCCTTCCAACACTACGTCTTCCGGTTCGCGGCCGCTACTTCAGAACCTTTCGGCCCCAACGGCCGTCTGTCTGCGAGCAATGTGCCCTGCCGACTGCCACTTAAGTTTGACAACTCTTCGGGCTATGTCGGTTATCTTGGTTTTGACTAAATTGGACTAACTAAATAACGTTATATTTATTCCTCTCTGATCATTGCTTTTAGATAAACAAATATTGTTTTACTTAAATCAAAGATATGTATTTTGTTTATACTGTCTGTACTATTTTCTATTTGGCAAGCAGAGATAAAACTTTCCTCCAACCTCTCCCTGGCTTCTACCTAAATCATTCATGTATTATTCTTCTTATTTCATTTCTCCAGAATATGATATTGCACCTAGATTTGAATACAAGAGGGAAAGATATAAACATTCCCTGCAATCCTGTTTATCGGAGAGTGGCAGACACTTTCTTGTATTTAAACCAGGAAGACAAATTACTCGTACTTTTCTCACGACTGTAGCGCTTTAAAAATCGCAGGCCCGTCATATCTATCCGGTCCGTGATCCTCTGAACGATGGCCTCAGTCGCGGTCTCCTTAGTTCCTGGTCTAAAACACAAGCGATAGCGTTTTGACTCAGAAGAAGAGACAAGAAAAAAGCGGAAGATTACGTATCGGTCTAATTTTTGAAAAATCATTATTAGAGCAGACGTTTCAATCCTAATCTGAATCAAGTTATAGCACAAAAATAAGAAAATAAATATGGTTTTGCGACGGTGTATTTGCAGTTTAAGTGACAGTTCTTGTAGGTGTTTTTAATTACATAAAGAGTTTAATTTCAGGTATTAATAGCGTTTGCGTAAAAATGCAATAATACCGTAATTTGCAAGAGTAGTTGATGTCACTTACAGGGTTGTCATTAACTAAGTAATATTGCGAAAATGCATTACAATAATTACATACCGCAGTCATTACCTCGTGCCATTTAAATTACTTTTATGCAGCCTTCAATAAAAAAAATACAATAGAGTAATCGTACTCTATTACTAGCTTGTTTAATCAACGTCCATTTTTAGGCCAAATGTGGTGGCGCAATTTAGGAAAGTGCAGTTTTGATGAGCGTATCTTATGCCAATTTATTAGGGGTTAGCGCAACGTATCTTTTTCTTCCATACTTCTCTGTTAGTCGTCATGATGAGCGATTGTATAAGGCTAAGAAAATCTATATCTCTATGTCGGAGTCGGTTGTCAAATTAAAATTGTGGGTAGTCAACTGAATTTGTTATGATTTGTGTTTATTATTAATTTAAGTGATTTTTACTATCAATTATTGTCTAATAAATCGAAACATAATTTATTGAGTACTTGGTGTATTAATAATTATTATTATTATAATTGATTTTTGGCAACTTATTTCGATAAATTGTACCCGTTGGTTTTATTCAAAACAACGGATGACATGTTACTTTGTTTTTAAAATGATTTACTTTGTGAAATCGCCATTGTTTATTTATGACAATTATTCTTGTATTATTTGATTACTTTGTAATGTAAGTCTTATTAAATTTAGCGTATTTTAGTGTTTTGTATCAAGTAAACACTTGACGTGCATTGGACAGAGTTGTCGTGGAGGGATTGCAAGGTGGCATCATCCTATAAAGGAGCGTGCACTCGTTTTGCTAGTCAGTCGGTCTTTGGATTCGACTCAATACAGAGCACCTGCTCCCGACAAAACTGTCGGTTTACCTGGTACAGCGCTGCTGTATATTTACATAGCTGTGTTGGCTTGCTAAATAGCGAGTAGATACACTTTGTGTAGGGTGCCGCTATACGAACTGTGGCCCTAAAGGGTTTGTTCGATTAACTGTTTTTAATATTTACCCATTATTGTGTCTTTTGTATGGTGTATTTTTTTGTGTACTGTAATTTTTATTACAGTTCCCTGTAACTGTATATACCGTCTTGTTTATCCCAATAACATGGGAACTCCAAACCCTGACGATATATACCGCTTGGCACTCCTGATCCTACATATATATATAAAAATCAATTGCCGTGTGTTAGTCTCACAAAAACTCGAAAATGGCTCTACAAATTGTGTTTTATTTATTTTCTTTCTTTCTTTTGATGGAACTTTGGTAAGTTGTGTAAAGATTAAAAATGCAACGCATTAGCTAGTTTTGTAAAAATACTCGTATCGCTGTTTCCTCGACACAATTTACAAAAATGAAAACCCGCCTCCTCTTTGAACTCGGACCACGCCCTCGAAAACTGTGCGCACAACTAGGAATAATGAGCGCCATTTTTTTCACGCTTATGCGCATAAATATAGAGGTAAAATGTCGCAGCTTGCGGTACCAAGGCGCGTAATTTTCGCGTAAAAAGATTTGGCGCGCGGTCTAGCATGTAAAGTATGGAATTCGTTTTTTTCCTCAGGTGTGTTGCTGGCTTACAAGATTTTTTCATAGCATGTATTTATTATAATGAGTACTAGGTGTGGAAACCGCTTTTTTGTATAGGCACAAGGGCAATTCAGAGAATTTTGCTTGAAGACTTATCCGTAATATCTTGTAGTTTGGTTAAACGGCATTGTATTCTGTGGGTTATTTATTTTATTGTTTATGTTACACACAGTAAAATACATTCGTCATTATTACAAGGGTACTATTGTATGTCTTTAACTTGTAGGTATCACAACACAAAACATAACACCACGGCTGTATTTCCCTGAAGGGTAAGGCAAAAGCGTTACTATTCTACACCCACAGTTCGCCAGTTACGTTTAAGTCCCAGGTAACCCTATTACCAACTCAATTCCTGGTGGAAAAACCCAATGAAATTTTGCCCACCCTGGGCAAAGGTAAGGGTTTATGACCTCCGATTAAGTAACAAACGTTTTTTTTTTAATTAATTATACGTACAATCGGTTGACTGCACATCTGTGGTAACAGTTTGATATTGACAGCGACTTCATATTATCGTGATTGTCGTAGTGCGTGTAGTAACTTTTTTTCTTTCTTTTCTTTCTTTCTTTCTTTACTGGTCGTTGACAATTATTTTGTTACATTTTCTACGCTAGTAGTTAGTTAGCTAGAAAAGAGTGTGTTTAGATGGTTTGTTAAGTTGAGAGGATGAAAGAAGGCGACTAACAAAAATCTACAAGGCAGATGTGAGTGGAAATGCCAGCAAAGAAGGATATATACCTTATTGGAAATGTTTAAAAAATTCTGGTGTGTAGTACTCGCCACTGGCGTGCTTGTATGACCAGATGTATGACCATAAACAAAGAAAAAGGAGTATGTAAGGATCATAGTAGTTGACAGTCTGTAGTTTCTGCCTGGCCCCATGGGAAGAAAGCGTGAATTTATGTATGTAGTAGTTTTTTGACGCTGTCAGGTGATTGTATCATGAATAAAAAAATTAAGCCAGTCAGTCACGAGTACTATAATCGTACGGTAAAGCCAAAGATATAAAATGTCGATACTCCAGTCATGAATGCGCAATGGATCCGACTTTGGTTTATGTCGTGAACAGTTGACGGGGTTCGTATTATCTCCGTTCTCAGGTCGCTTCCCCCGCGAGGCTTTATTATTAACATGTGAATTTACTCGTTATGTCTACTTGGATAATTTGATGCCTTTTGTATTTTAATATTTTAAAGCTTTGTATACCTAATTTGTTCGTTCACTCATTCAATCTCTACAACTAGGTATAGATTGCAATATAGAATATGGCGTTTGCATTGGGTGTGTGTCAAAAAGGGAGGTTTTGAAATTTCATCCATATACGTCAGTGGGATTTGAAGTTTAAAAAAGAAAATACCTATTGTTGTCGTGTTTTAATATGGCAATAGTGGTCATTGACCTAAACTGTCACAAAGTCCATTATCGTCCTGAATCATCATAATTATCTATCGTGATTTTTAACATGCTCCAATAACGAAAATAACCTGCAGAGAGATATTTCAGAAAGGAAAATGACCGCTATTGCCATGCAAACGCGACAACTAATAGTAATCAGCGTTGAAATGATCACTTGATGATGACGATACTATACGAGCACTAATATATCTAATAATATTATTATGTACGCTTGTATACAATGTGTAACTAAATTAATGCACATTATGATAGTAGTTTGTTCAAAATCGTTTATTGAAACGATTTCTGTTATTTTTAATAAAGGTTTTTTTTTATCCCAAAAATAATTAAAACCACGAAAATTACAGTCACACTTCTGCTGTGCAGCCAAACAAGCCAAACGAATGAAGTATATACTACGCTAGACCCTTGTACGTATGCGACTGTGTACTTGCGTAAATTTGTAATGAGACCACATTTTTTTCCCACAATCAGTGTAACTATTACCTAAATAAACAATGTTTTATACATAATAGTAAAAATTCAGTGTATGTATTGTGATTGTAACATAATGTTCTAATTGGGGTGTATGGTGGTATGCGTTCATCCGGGATATGTTGTATACATTGAGCAACATTTAAAAGTGATTTCTCCTTCTGTGTTGTTCTGTGCTGTGTTACGAAAATCATATATTGAAACCCAAACTATCGTGAAATAGGTCTCACCTCAAAATTGCAATCATTGTGCCACGAGAAAATCGCTTTTGTATTTTGCTAAAGCTACGGTTTCTTATGAAAGCCGCCGCAGCGACGGTTGTCGACGGTTGTCGACGGTTGTCGACGATTGTCATCAAAATGAGGGCAGCGGGGTTTGACTTTACGGTGTCAAAAACGCTTTCTAGGAAAACACACACAAGTTATTATCATAAAAAAAATGTTTTTTAGTGACGTCGTTTCCGGTAAATTGCAAATATGCTATGTGACGGCCGCAGCGCCTTTAGAAAACCATAGCTTTAGTGTATACTTATTAGTCAAGTGCTCGAGTATACATCCGTCTGATACATCAGAGCCAGATAACCAACCCACCAACCCACCTGTCTAATAACTCTTTTGAACACGGAGAAGGGAGGAGCTATTCTTGTACAGCCCGAACGAAACAGGTAAAACCATATTCCAGGACATTAAAAAAAAAACGACCATGTGCGAGTCAGACTCGCACATGAAGGGTTCCGTACCACAAGTCAAAAAAACGCCGAAGAAAACACGTTCCTTGTATCCCTTTAATTTTTATTAACCTTAGTTTTATTTTGTTTAGAAATACACACTTTGTTGCAATTTCAACTGTCAGTTTCAATATTACGGTTCACGAGGTACAGCCCACTGACAGTCAGACGAACGGCGGAGGCTTAGTAATAGGGTTCCGGTGGCGGGTACGGATCCCTAAAAAGAATACAGGCCCCTATCGCATCACAGCCTCATCACCCATCGCCATTTAAATAAATCGAGATAACAGTAATACCCACATACATTAAAAGTTCGCGAAACAGGAACGAAACCGGTACACTTCCCGTTATCCGTATAAAAATCACATTAAAAACGTGAAACGATCCAACTTTTGTAACTATATCGTTATTTAATACGTATTCGGATACATCTTTGTATGAGAGTTATAAATTGGGAGGGGAAGAGGTGTCTGTCAAAGGAAAAAGTTGTGGGAATGTTAATAGTATTGGAAAGATAAAATATGAAAATTATAGCGGTCCGGAGTCTGTATAGTAATTGTAGCGGTTGAGTCTGTATAGTAATTGTAGCGGTTGAGTCTGTATAGTAATTGTAGCGGTTGAGTCTATATAGTAATTATAGCGGTTGAGTCTATATAGTAATTGTAGCGGTTGAGTCTATATAGTAATTGTAGCGGTTGAGTCTGTATAGTAATTGTAGCGGTTGAGTCTATATAGTAATTATAGCGGTTGAGTCTATATAGTAATTGTAGCGGTTGAGTCTGTATAATAATTGTAGCGGTTGAGTCTATATAGTAATTGTAGCGGTTGAGTCTATATAGTAATTGTAGCGGTTGAGTCTGTATAGTAATTGTAGCGGTTGAGTCTATATAGTAATTGTAGCGGTTGAGTCTGTATAGTAATTGTAGCGGTTGAGTCTATATAGTAATTGTAGCGGTTGAGTCTATATAGTAATTGTAGCGGTTGAGTCTATATAGTAATTGTAGCGGTTGAGTCTGTATAGTAATTGTAGCGGTTGAGTCTATATAGTAATTGTAGCGGTTGAGTCTGTATAGTAATTGTAGCGGTTGAGTCTATATAGTAATTGTAGCGGTTGAGTCTGTATAGTAATTGTAGCGGTTGAGTCTATATAGTAATTGTAGCGGTTGAGTCTGTATAGTAATTGTAGCGGTTGAGTCTATATAGTAATTGTAGCGGTTGAGTCTATATAGTAATTGTAGCGGTTGAGTCTGTATAGTAATTGTAGCGGTTGAGTCTATATAGTAATTGTAGCGGTTGAGTCTGTATAGTAATTGTAGCGGTTGAGTCTATATAGTAATTGTAGCGGTTGAGTCTATATAGTAATTGTAGCGGTTGAGTCTATATAGTAATTGTAGCGGTTGAGTCTGTATAGTAATTGTAGCGGTTGAGTCTGTATAGTAATTGTAGCGGTTGAGTCTATATAGTAATTGTAGCGGTTGAGTCTATATAGTAATTTTCTCTAGCATTAACTATCCATAATCATCATCTGCCTAGCCTTTGCCCGACTATTTTGGGGTTAGAAAAGATAAAGTATTTATTGCGACTCGTACATTCAATTCTCTATGACACAATGAACGAAACCGCGCGAAATTAACGCGGGATCCTTATATAATCCCGTCAGATTATATAAGGAATTGCCGTGGTTTCTGTAAGGAATCGTTAAGTGGTCATAGTGAATTAGAGCCCTGATCACAAACCAAACTAAGCAAAGTCAAAAATAAAAAACTAAAATATATATTTTTTTAAAGTATCAAAAAGAAAAATGAAACAGAAAGTGCTTTACGAGGCCAAAAGGCTACTATGTCAGCATGATGCAGCGACGTTAAATAAATTGTCTTCCAGGCTAACCACATGCAGCTGAGTACCAGCATTTTACAGACTTTCGGGCTTCTGACGACCCGTAACGACTGTACAAAAATCCACGAATGACAGCCGGGACCAACGGCTTAACGTGTTTTCCGAGGCACGGAGGGGACTTGGTATGTGAAGATAGTCACCGATCCACGGACCAACCGCGGCAAGCGTAGCTTAACCTGATCGATCAACCCGTGCGGCTGTTATTACTTAGCCACAAGCCCTTCCATAGCATTGACTACCTATATAAGTACCTATATATTGAACATTGAATATGATTTTTTGACAGTTGTGATAATGAATATCTCCTAGTTTAGGTGACCATTTCACTAGATTCTTATTTTTCCTAAAGTCCCCTGACCGCTTTAACGGATACCACGTAATGTTAATTACTTTAGGTATAGAATTAAGTTCCTCTGACTCAACACAGACAGCTGTGCTGCTGGAAAGTTTAATGCAGACTTCTTCGTCCCAGCTGAACCACTAGGAAGTGGTGAAGGGCTTGACTGTCTTATGTAATTTCGACGTTCAAAAAGTGCTGATTCTCAGCCAAGTTTGAATAAATTATGACGTTTGATTATGATTTTGATTTTGGATATAAAAAATACTGCCACGTCTCACAAGCGATTGCAAAGGTTAAGGCCCTTTGTACCCGGCACGGTTTCTTTACGATACGGCGTATAAACAGCGCCGTAGCAAAAACATGTCTGTCAACAAGCTTCCATAGTGGTCCATACAACACCGATGACCGTGTCTACACACAGCGAATAAACCGTATTTTCAAGGCAAGAAAAATGTGTGTGTACAAAGAGACAATGCCCACAGAAGCATAGGTATTTCATCAAGAGAAAACTCACGGAAGGCCTATTATTTTTATCCTTTATTAAAAAGTACCAGGTTCTTTAAAATGAATTACAATCAACCAACCAACCAACTAACCAACCACCAACCACCACTAACCAACTTAAACCAACCTACCTACCTTGAATAATAACCAATTTGAATCTAACTAAATTTTTGACGTGACAATTATTTTAAAACTTAGAACTTTACCCAACATCCGTTCCACTTTCTTAGAGTCTGATATGATGATATAAACACTTTGTTCACGGAAAACTTATGCTACCTTTTGCTTATTAAACCCACAAAGTTAAGTGCAAAGAGGGTTTCATAAATGAATTCCCACAAACTACTGTTTACATAAATAGGTACCTAGAATACCCACATTATTACGCAAAAACTCAGCCTTTAACAGAATCTGTCAAAATATCCCAGTTTCTATTCGGCTTCACATACAAAACTTGCTGGCAGGTATCCGACCCATCAAGTATCATATTTATCTATGTACTTACAATAACACGTCAATAGTTAGTGAACTTCGTGAGCGTGCATAATGATGCCTTACCTTGTTTTTATACCTACGCTATTTGGTTCCGTACAGCAAAAGTTTTAATACAACATGTCTGTACTTACTAGGAAAGTGTTTTAGCGTAATGGTTATTCAGTATTATAAGGGTTATTTTGTGTCCTTGGTTTGCATCGTTTATGTAAGTATTTCCTTTTTTCTAGTGTTGCGGCACGGTTGGCGCAGTGGTTAAGCGATTGACTGCTGCGCTGCGTGTCGCGGGTTCGATTCCCGCACGGAACAAATATTTGTATGGCCTACAAGTAGTTGTTCCGGGTCTGGCTGTTTGTGTAGTTGTGTTTGTGAGTTTAAATGTTTGTAAATGCACCTACGATACAGGAGAAATTCCTAGTGTGGGGCAACGTTTTTTATCCGCCAACCTGCTTTAGGCCCGTGTGGTGGATTATGGTCCCCTCCCTCTCACAGGGAGGAGGCCTGTGTCCCAGCAGTGGGAACATTATAGCCTGATAATGCTTTAAACATAGCTATGTAGGTCTCACATAGGGTTGCCAACTCTTTTTAAGTCAAAAATAGTAGTTTTGAGATAATTACCCAAAACATATAGTAGATAGTGAAAAAAAATATATATATATAGTAGGTAGCTTTTAAAATACTTTATTTCTTAAAAGAATATTTTTTGCTACTTTGAGCCTTCATAGCTATTAGTGCAATTTAAATTTAAATGACTAAATACCATTAGCTCAGCTTTAATTAATTTTATACTGGCCCTATTGCGCTCATCTCGCCATTTATCATTCATTACAGAAAATATACGGTCTGTATAGGCGGATGTTGCCGGAATTGATATTATTTTTTAAATATTTGTAAAATCTGCATCACTTAAAACTTGTTGCCATTTTTCAACTGTATTTTTTGAAGAAAAATTGTCATCAGGAAAAAGAATATCTAAAATTTTACTCATCTGATTTATTTATATATACAAATCATTAAGTAGCTATTTCCAAAACACAAACTAGAGGAGGTGCAAAATTGACAATCTGTCAAACTCAAAGTGACATACCAGAATCGTTCAGAAATAGATATTATTGCTTAGTGGGTTTTATGCCTAATTATATAGTAGTTTCGCCTACTATGTATATACTTTTTTCAGAAATATAGTAGTCGGGCCTCTAACAGTAGGATAGGTACTATATTATATAGTAGGGTTGGCAACCCTAGTCTCACACTGCCTGGTGGTAATTATTATTATAGTAAATAGCTTGTACATCACATACAAGGACTTACAATTTCATTAACTTTGACGAAGAAGGTCAATTTAATAAAAAACCGGACAAGTGCGTGTCGGACCACGCACAATGAAGGGTTCCGTAGTTGGGATGAATTTATCCTGTCTATTTATTGTAGTTTACAAACATGTTCTTCCATATATTCCAACTGCAAATTGTAAATTGTTCGACTACTACTCGTTAACCCATTGTGGCACTGAGCGAGACACAATAGAAGTTTTACTGTTATTACGTCTGGGGCCGTTTAGTGTCCCGCAAAGTGTAAACTTGTAAAGCCTAGGTACTTAGGTGTAATAGTTTTCCTTTTAACTCCATTATATATTATACAGTACTGCCGTTAGTTTTTTACGTATCCAAAAACAACCATTTAGCTGGCAGACACTTGACTATATAAAAAATTTGCACTTTAAAGCTTAATATTTCTCAAACGGATCCCTGAATCGAAAAATGGTTTTCAGATACTCGAATCCGTTTTTGAACGGCCTATCCAGCGACGCCCCTTACCATGGGATAGAAGAGAAAGAAAAAATAACACTTTACGTGTATGGGAGGTAATTTTTTTTTTTATTTCTCAATTTTGTCGGCGTGATTAATATTATACTCATGCCAAATTACAGCTTTCTAAGCCGTGGATAGAGAGACGGACGTACATGACGAAACTATAACGTTCAAAATCTAGTCGCAGTCTCATCTCAGCGACAATCAATATCAAAAACTTCCCAGAAATGTAGGTCAATTAGAGGTATCTCCGGCAGATTGAGATCAGAATGCGAACGTTCCTATAAATACGAGAATTGCCCCTCAGGTTTCTTTAAAATGTATTTCCTCAACCCAGTCTTAAATTACCTACGAAAATCATGAAATCTTTTAGTTTCCTGTCTTCGTTCGCGTATAAGCTCGAACCCATTTTTAGACCTGCACAGTGTGTTTCTTGTTTCAACGCGCTATTACTGAGCCTTGGGGCATGGGTTCAATTCTGGGGTTTTACCATCTGTAATTTCTCAGCAGCAGCCTGTAGTCTGGTCTTGACCAGATGATGGCAATAGTAGCCCGCTGTTACATGGGACTACCACATAACTGGCGAAATGTACCTACTACAGGTACACCTCTATCTCACCCTTCGGGGAATACAGAGGGGCAAATCTCGTAATTTCAAGAACGTTCACAGTCTGATCTCAGTCTCAATCTTTCAAAAATACCTCTAATTTTCCTACATGTTTGACAAGTTTTTGACATTGACTGTCGCTGAGATGAGATTGCGACTAGATTTTAAACGTTTTTGATTACGGGAATTGGCCTTCTGGTGTGTCATGATAGGTTTCTACCGCGTCACGGAACTGTTCACTATGCATAGAAGATCAGTGAGATAGGAAGTTGAATATTAGATTTCTTACAACCTGCTGCTTTAAGAAGTGTTTGTAAACTAACCACTTATCTTAAACACGACTTCTACTTATCCTTATTACCGCCTTCCTGCCACGTACTGTAAACTAAACGAGTTTCCTTTTATTCGTGTTGGCAACACTGAGGCTCGTGGCGAATTTAATTAGTTAATGGAGTCAGGTGTTGCCCAGAGGAAAATAGACAGTAATTATGTTATAACATTTTATGGGGTTAGGACGTGGTCCATAGGTGTTTGTTTAAGCCTTTTCTTCACTTTTAATTATCTTTTTAATGGTGTCGGTGGAATAAAACCAACGTTGAATGTCATAAGGATTTCTTCAGTTTACTTCAAACACTTGACAGATTTTAGCAAACAAAGCTAGACTGAGGTTAAACCTATTAGTGGTTCTAGGGATGGACTGCGGGGCATAAACTAAAGACTATATGCTGCGGGGCTATCTTATCCCATCACCTCCTAGCTAGGCTATTCCTGAGGGTGACGGCTTATGACAACAGTGGTGACTGCGGAGCTATCGACCACTGTGCCTTCGAAGTAGCGAGTCCTCATTCCTTTTTTGTTTTTATAAATGGCATCTCGTAGTTGACCTGACGTCGTGACTACTTAACCGGACTATCCTGTGGTTGCCTTAAGTAAAACTTAGAGCCTCCAGCCAGGGCTTAAAACTAATTAAAAACTATAAGCGACTGCACGGGGACAGGCTGGATCGAATTTATATTATTAATGCTTTGATGAGCGCGGCGTTTCCTAGGACTATCTCTGAGAAGAAAGGCCGAAACAAACTCAGAGATCACAGTCGTTTAGTTTTTTTTATAATTGGCATCTCGTAGTTGACCTTGAGAGGTCGTGACTACTTAACCGGTCTATCCTGTGGTTGCCTTAAGAAATCTTAAAGCCTCCAGCCAGGGCTAAAGACTAATTAAAACTAAGCGACAGCACGCTAAGGGCACCCCCTGTGGGGTACAAACCTCGGCTTAGGGCGTCGCTGAGAGAGGGCAGCAAGATGGGACAGGCTGGATCGAATTTATATTATTAATGCTTTGATGAGCGCGGCGTTTCCTAGGACTTTATCTGAGAAGAAAGGCCGAAACAAACTCAGAGGTCACAGTCGGGGGGTTTAAAGGTACAGGCTCAGCTACTGCGTGGGCTGGCGCTTCATCGAGCAAGGGTCGGGGGCCTCGTTCCTCCATGGGTGACCGTTTATATAGTCGATTTGACAGACAGTAGTGTGTGTCTTCACCATCTTAGATGCTTGTATGTGGTTGTGATCGTGACCTTTGGTGACGTCACGGACACTTCACTTGTCGAATGATAGATGTCGCTAGTAGTCTGTAGATACTGTTGCTGTTATCGATATTAATCTTGTTTGTGTATTGTATAATTATAGTGTAAGCCTTCTCATGATGATCCATATTTCTGGAGAAATCTCGACCCCTGTCATACAGGATGGCCTAGTTCAGGAGTCGAGACCTCATTGATGTAACGTGTCCTGACGATTGAAAATAAAATTATGTTCTCCTTTACTTCAATAAATACATATAAATTATTTTTTTAAATATATATATATTATTATTTTTTTTTAATTCGTATAAGTAGCCCGCCGATATTGGGAACAGGGTCCAAGCTACCGGTGGTCAGGGCTCCAGAGAGAGGAACCTTCTGACAATGCGAGCAGTGTCCAGAAGTACCGCTTTCTGAATCAAGCCTTTGATCCAGCTGCCCAACGAGAGCCTCCTCAGGTGGATTAAAAAGTTATTCCTCAACTTAATAATGATGTTCATCTCGTACACCTACCGATATTTTTTTGTCATCAAACCAAGTATAATTCCCAATAACTGTTTCCATGAATGTCAGACACGTGTAAGGTTTACCGAAGCAAACTTGAGTACCAAGATTTTCCGTTAAGTTCCTCTTCTGAGAAAATTCCTCACCATGAAAGCTCGGAAATTAAATATTAAACTATGTAAACTTAGTCGAGTTTGGTTTCCTCTCGATGTTTCTAAAACAAAAGTTTTGAAATTTACGTAAAATATATGGTGACAGGACAAGTTTGGTGTGTTTTGTTGAAAATTTTCATGAAATCTGATATTTCTTAGAAGATATATTAATATATTATTTTTTTAATTTTCTGGGAAGATTATCTGAAATGTATACTTATTTTAGTAATTTATTCAAACACAAAAATTACTCATTACCGACCTAGCTTATTTCCCAAATATTTTGGGGTCAGCTTCCAGTCTAATCGGATGCAGCTGAATACTAGTATTTTACATGGAGCGACTACCTGTCTGACCTCCACAACCTAATTATAAAGATAGTCACCCATCTATGGACCAACCGTGGCATGCGTAGCTTAATCGATCGATCGACCCGTGCGGCTTTTATTAGGTAATAATTGCCGCTCGGGTCGGGCCACGAGGCAAAATTGACGTAGTAGAAGAGAAAATTCAGTTTATTAATACTGATAATATCAAATGCTTAAAGAAAACATTCCTTTGTTCTTAGAATTACTAAAAAAAAAATGTTAAGTCATATCTCCCTATTCACATCAACTTTAAATTAAAACAAAAAAAAATATACTAAAATACCAAACATCAAACATGTTCACTGAAAGTTTAAAATAAATAAAAGATTCAGAACAAAGCAAGCAGCAGTACATCAAACAATGGTGTCACGACGACTTTGAAGTCGGAATCCCCTCCCTTTTGAAGTCTAAATCCCCTTACTCCTCATCTTTTGAAGACCCCGCAAAAGTAATGACATGACAGATCAAAACGGCTGCAACGTAATTTAAATTTCTGAGGGATAACATAAAAAAAGTATGCAAAACGTAATTTTAAACGAGGCGCCCGGAATACGGTACAAATTACGTGAAAACGTCCGTAGTTGAGTTTACATATTATATACCTGACGCTCGGGCAGCACAGACAGCGGATTAGGAGCTTTATTAATTGAAACTTTTATTTGTTTGAACATTCGCCAGTTAGTTTCTTTCGTTGTAATGAAAAAATAAAATAATGGAATATTCTTTTTTACACGCAAGTATGTATATTTGTATTCTTTTTAGGGTTCCGTAGTTCACGTCTCGGAACCCTTATAGTTTCATCATGTCCGTCCGTCCGTCCGTCCGTTCTCGGCTTACCTTTCAAACGATTAGTGCTAGAAAGATGAAACTTTGCATGGATATGTGTATTTACCACGTCGACAAATTTCCAAAATAAAAAACTTTTTTTTTGGGGTAACCTCCTTTACACGTAATGTGGGGATGATTTTTTATCTCGCGTCTACCCCATAATGTGGGGTATCATTAGATAGGTCTTTTAAAAATATTGAGAGGTAGCTAAAACTATATTTTACTTTATTTGCGAGATATTAAACTTTAAAACTAATTGGCTGGCTCGACAAATCTGAAAAAATTCATGATGGTAGTCCATGTGCTGAACTTTGAAGGAAAACTATAACGGCTTAGATAGCTTTGTTAGTTCAGGAGTTATAGAGGCCTAACTTGTAAAATGCGCTTACTTGGAAAACTTCGTACAAAAATAACGAAATAATAAGTAAACATGTAAAATATTAAAAATAAAATCATAACAATTATCTATTGGTACGGAACCCTTTGCGCGCGAGTCTGACTCGCACTTGGCCGGCTTTTCTATTTGTTTCTTCTGTTTATTTATAGGGGCTTGTGGATAAATAATAACAGCCGCAGGGTCGATAGATCAGGTTAAGCTACACTTGCCGCGGTTGGTCCGTGAATAGGTGGCCATTTTTACATATCACGACCCGATCGATCTTTCGGAAAGCAAGTTAAGCTGTTGGTCCCAGCTGTCATTCGTGGATCTTTGACAGTCGTTAAGGATCGTCAGAAGCTCGAAAGTGTGATAAATAGTCTAATCAAGGGGTATGGTATTACCTAATAACTGGGTTGTGGAGGCCAGATAGGCAGTGTCCCTCCATGTAAAATACCCTTGCTGGTTGTTATTCACCCACTGCTGGGCATCGGTATCTTCCAGTACCATACCTATTTCCTTACTTATTATATATTTATCTGATTTATTTAATAACAGGGCTATAAATCAAATAAACGTATATTAAAAATACTACACAAAGATCATCTTTTATTAAAAAGCAAAAACCTTTTCAATTTTAGCAAGCGAAAACAAAGTCCGCCACAAAGTTGAACGTTTTGAAACATTTAACGTGTATTCGTACCGGATCGTAATTCAGCACTGAATTATTTACAGCCCGTTCTTTTAGTGCCCCTACACACGGCCCGACGGTAGCGCTCGCTAGTTTCACACGCTGCAACATGACTGACCGCTGTGGAACGTTTGTTATGTAGTGCAGTTAGTTGTTGATTTAAGTTTTCCACAGTATTTAGGTAGGAGAGGTGATCCAGCAGAGAACCAAAGTTGTCGACATAGCTCACAGAATTAAAGTTGTCTAAATATAAAAGGCCCGTTTTGACATTTGAGAATGCGTTCTTGACACCTTTATTTTTTTGAGGATGGGAAATCATCAAATGACCGCTCCCGCTCTGGGTGGAGCAGAAGGGTGTGTCAGACTCTTACTGACTAAAACCCACCCGTGTTCCTTCCTTAGCCCTTTATGTACCAGGGCAGCGGTAACCCTTTCGGACGATCCCGCTACTCCGGCGTTCTTGACACCTGCCAGTTTCATACAAACGAAAACGTGTTTTGTGAATTAGATCTTTATTAACTACTAGAACTGTCAATGTCAAAACGGGCCTTTTACCTTTTTTTCAACTTTAACAAGTGGCATTGGGCTGGCCATGATAGCCGTAGAACCAATGACCGTTGTGGTAGACGTGTTCTTGAGTGAAGACCGTAAATCGGTAAACGTAGACGGTACGGCTGGATCGGTAGGACGCCCTCAGGCTAGGTGTATCTACAATCTTCGCAGGATGGCGGGTAGCAGCTGGATGAGAGTTGCCGAAACTCGAGTTTAATAGCATGCAATAGGAGAGGCCTATATCCAGCAGTGGACTGCTATAGGATGATGATGATGACGAGAGGTCCATTAATAAAACAATATCCTTCAGATAAAATAATTATTAAGGAATCGTTTCCACATACTCCAACTCAATTAAACGAAATTCAAATCTTACATAAAACGCACACTATGCAGCCAAGCATATTATAAGTTGGGGATTACATCGCTGTCAAAAATGCTTGGCTAAACGCTGGTCCTGCTCCACAGGACGCATAAATACATTGATTAGCATTTGAAAATACTTCACACACGCCTACCCTACCTACATACTGTTGCCTACTACTGTTGCTGCTGAATATTTTAAAATACAATTTTTGCATTATATAAATTCAATCTCCTAGTATGTAAAATATTTATTTACATTATATAAGCTAATATTTAAAATAATAATACATATGTACATGTGAAAAAATAAGCAAATGAATCATAGGGCATCATCTCTCAGTATTGTATAATTGCATAGCACATATTATTATGTGAGTACTATGTACATACTATAAAGCTACCATTTACTGGGTACGTCTTTCATTGACTTGAATGTGCCTTGGCGGCTGAGAGTATGTCATGCTCACTCTAATCTCTCGCTGATGGTGTCACATGTGTTGGATCATTTAGCTCCCTTCAAAATGTTTGAGCTGAATGGTGTTAATCTATGCGTCATGTTCGTGAACGGGCGCCGTCAGTAGGGACTGGTCAACTCTTTGCTGCCATGGCTTATTTTAATTTAATTTAATATTTGAATTGATATTTTTTTATCTTTTCATTACGGACGCTTTTAACGTTCTGCATCGTTCTCACATGCATAATTTTGAACATGAATGATGTAACCAATACTTTGTAACCATATTATTGTGATTTAAAAGAGTCTCCATGGAGTTTCTTGCCCGTTCTTCTCCATAGGTACCTACTATGCTTTAGAATGGGTAACTAGCTTCTTTTTTTTGAGTGGCCGACCCTTAACAATTTAAAAATGCCTGTAATTGGTTTAATTGAAACAAAAACTTCGAGTTTGAGTTTTCACTTTTTTTTTACTGTTTCCTTGGCTTGTCAGCCAAATCTGACGTCTTCTGTTTTCTGCCATCCCAATTCATATTTGGCGTTTATATCTTCTAATGATATGCCATTATCTTATAATTACTAAAAATCTCTACAGTACTCATGAATGAACTTTTTAAGGTAGGTATCTTGTTAAAGGTATCTTGTTAAAACTTCTCACAGAGATTATCAAAACGAATAAATTTATCATGAACCAATCAGTTTCTTTACTTACTTATAGAATGTTCTCGGCATTTTCTGCATATTTATTTAGTTTTATTTTCCGGTTTCCCATAAAATATCGTCTTTTCATAATTAGAGCGATAGTGAATCGACAGATTACACGGTAAATTGAAACACGATATTACGGCAATTCATTGCCGAGGCTACATAATTGGTCGTCTAGTAAGGCACTTATATTCGAAGCTATGATTCATAACAGGTCCATTTTTATTCATAAGGTGTCACCTGTGTACCTATTTGTATCGTTCAGTAGATGATACGCGCTTTTTTTACGTTATTTTGTCAAATGTGTCTTCGAAATGGGAAACGGAAGAAGTCAATGCGTGACGGGCTTTTTAAAGTGTTGTAGATTTTAAAAAAAAAAAACGTTGCCCTTCAATGCCTCAAATGCCTCCTGTATCGTGGGTGCTTTTATTAACATTTAAACTCACATACACAAACAGCCAGACCCGGAACAATTACTTGTAGGTCATACAAATATTTGCTCCATACGGGAACCGAACCCACGACACGCAGCGCAGCAGTCAATCGCTTGACCACTGCGCCAACCGTGTCGTCAAATATGTTGTATTACACATAAAATTATTGTTTCTTACTTACTTCTTACCAAGCCTTGAATTTCTAGTAGATATTCCCAAACTGAATATTTTATTGAGTTTCTTGAGGATTTCTCAAATTACACAGTTAGCTAATAGGGTAGTTGCCTGGGTAAAAAAAATATATATATTTAGTCCGTCAGTTAGATTATCGAAAAATAATGGACACGTATTTTTTCTTTTGTCAACTAAACAAAAAATGACAAAGTTAAAGCTCGTCAAAATTTGAGAGTGGGGGTCGTGACGTCACTTGCTTGCAAAAGTGTCGCAAGCGACGTCACGAGGAACTTTAACGGGCAATATCTTCATAATTTTTTTATATAATTGACAAAAGAAAATATACGGGTTCAATATTTTTTGATAATCTAACTGACGGACTAATTAGATTGTTTTAGGAAAATAGCCTATTACTTACAATCATCATCATCTGCAGACCTACTTCACCTATGCTATGCTGGACATAGGCCTCGCTTTGCTTGTGCCAATCTCCACACTCCTCCATAGCCACTTTCAGTCAGCTTTCACCCGCGATGACAACAATGTCGTCCGCCCAGCTCGCCGCCGGACGACCGACACCTCGTCTTCACTTATTATTTACAATGCTTTGCACAAATGACTGAACTGTATTTCAGCACCTATGATGCCTGTGCCTATGATTTGCTAGTCTAAATGTTTATTTACCTGCCCTACCGCGGCAAGCCAGGTAGAGCTTTAAGCATGTTTATGTAAGGACTACACAGTTGCACGCAAAACAAAATTTTATTATTATTTGGTGCAGTTGTAATAATATTGTTAACCCAATTACAGACGTGATAGAAATTCAGAATTGGAGAGACAAAACAGTCTCCCAAAATCTAATTAAATAATTTCAACCTACACAAATAGTTACGTAAAACAAACTGAGAATACTAGAATTTATATTCGTCTTGAATTCTGAATTTAGATTTATATATTTTGTATTTAATTACTTTAAACTTTACCTTCGTTTTATAACAAGGTTTTGTTCTCAATAGATTTTAATTTGGAGGTCTAATTAGTTCAAACAGGCGCAGGACCAACGGCTTAGCGTGCTTTCTGAGGCACGGGGGTATCACACCGCCAACTTCCAAACTCCAAGCTGTACCTAATGGAAAATTCCAATACCATGGTGCCGGACCTGGGAATTCATCCATCCACCTCTCTCCGGTCGTGTCGGATTGCGTCCCATCAGACTAAGAGATTGAGGGAAAAGAGAGTGCATCTGTGTCTGCGCACACACTTGTGCACTTTCGCGTTCGCGAAAAACAGGTTTTGCTGAGACTTTGTTGTTTTCGTTTTTTTTTTTTTTTGTAATGATATGTATTTGATTACTAGTTTCTTTATTTATAAGTATAAAAAGTATGTATTTGGTATGTTGAAACGATGTGTCCTCCTCGTTACTTGTCCTTGAAGGTTCATTAGAAAACCAGCGTCAGACAGCATCTGTCTAGCATGAATGCTGAAAAGAACCTTTTTGGCGCACCGCAACCTTTTGGGCACACTATTGTCGTTTGAAACATTATTTTTATTTTGTTAATTTTGTGTTTCACGAACTATGTCCAAATAAGCTCGATTCTTTCTTTCTATAATATCTCCCACGCCAAAGGCTAGTCCCCGTTGAGATTGGCCGCCATGGTCGAAAGAGCTCAAAAAAGGTGTATCAGAGCTATGTTTGGAATAAATAGCACTGACAGTTGTCAACCGTTGTTTAAAAGCTTAAAAATCCTTACCCTACCGTCTTTATATATCTATGAATCTAAAGTATTTGTGAAAACACACATCTCGCAATACAAAACAGCCTTCAAAAGTTACTATAGAAAACTTCTTGACAAAAATAAGCTAGAGCTCGAAATTTCAAATGGTAGAACAGCCTTAATGAACAAGAGTACTTCCTGTATGTCCACAAAAATACTTAACAAGCCGCCTGACACATTAAAATTGTTTAATCTGGACAAATTCAAAAGTGTTTTGGAAAACATTTTATTCAATAAATGTTACAACTCGTAACATTACTACTCGTAATGTCGTAATGTTACTACTCGTACTATTTAGATGACAATTCTATAATTCCTCCTCCTCAACAATAAGATACCTGACCTGTTTGGACATTAATATATTTTAATTTTTTTTGACATTTAACATCGGATCTACGTGCTTTCTTAACATTTTATTGTGGACATTCTGGAGGGGAATTATTGATTCATTACTCTGGTGATTTTTTTTAGATAATAATCAGTAATTAATTAATTTGAATTTAAATTGATAATTATAATGTATTTGTACGCCTAATGGCAAAACATAGAGAACCTATGTATATGTTGTAACATCCCACACACTGTGTAACTCTACCTATGTTTACAAATAAAGATTCAGATTCAGATTCTGATGGTATTTCTGTCGCCATCATGATTCTTAGTCTTCGTACACACGGGCGATATTTTTCCGCGACGATATTTTATCGCACACTGGATCTTCAACACACGGCGTGGAGCCGAGCATTGAAAATACAACAGAACGCATCACAGCTCGTAAAAAAAATTCACTGTTCGATATTTAACTCGCAAGAGTTGATTATCCAACAGTGAATCTTTTGCAGCGCCAACGCTACGCAGTGTGTCAAAATTTCAGTACACGATAAAAAAAATCGCCACGGGGAAGTAAGCCCTCGGGCTTACTCGCAATTTACTGACACCCACTCACAGATGTCCCTTTTTTAGATGGGTCTTTTTACTGAAAATCCAAATTCCAAAAATCCGTACAAAATTACATTTTATCTACGTCCGATTCATAAGCCTGAAGGACCTAGGCACCATTAAGGAGGCAGAAAAAACGTGAAATACGCGAATTAGCCTCTTTTCTAAAGCCTTAATGTTCCAACATGAATTTTAATATGATTAGACTCCATCAAAAGCTCTTAGGCGAACTAAAGGCATTAAAGTGTCCGATTTCTGTTGGTACTGTAATGTCTTAATTTGAATATATGACTGTCTTCGCGTCTTCATATTAAAAGGTCGTTTCGTCTTTTGATTACTTCTGTAGATCTTGGCTAATTCCTACGTTTCTTTTACGATCATTTTTCAAAGGGAAAATATTAATTTATACTGATTTTTTTAATCTAAAAAAACTGTTTACTATACATTTATTTGAGCGTCCATGTTTCTAAAAACAGCATTGTTTACAGTAAACATTTACAGTGGTATTATACCTACTAAAAATGTAACAAGTAGTTCTCATAGGTATATTTGTCACCATATTTTCAACCGACTTCAAAAAAGGAGAAGGTTCTCAATTCGGTTGTTTTTTATATACACACATAATAAATAAATAAATAAATAAATAAATATTCCACAACTATCACACAACGCCATCTCGTCCCAAGCTAAGCAGAGCTTGTGTTATGGGTACTAGACAACTGATAAACATACTTATATATTTCTAAATACATAAATATTATAGATAAATTACACCCAGACACAGAACAAATGATCGTGCTCATTACACAAACATTTGTCCTGGGTGGGAATCGAACCCACGACCTCCGGCATAGCAGTCAGGGTCACTAACCACTAGACCAACAGGCCTGTCAAAATCGCTAGACATCAAAAATGTCTAGGGATCAAGTACGTTTTAGAGTATCGTCGCAATTGAGAATTATTATTTTAACTCTTTTGGATCGTTATTGATTCTTTTTAGTTAATTTGACTATATGTTTAAGAAATAATTTTCTTAAAATTTTGATTAAAAATAGAAAATCAACTGTCAATCAGAATTCCTATTGAAGTGTGTAATAGCGTTTTTACAAAACCATTACAATTTCCGCATTGGAACTGAAAAAAATTACATCGATATGGAGCGACGACATCATATGACACGAGAAGAGATGATGAGAGCCATCAGAATGTTGCAAGTTGGTTGTAGGCAACGTACTGTAGCTGTCGCTCTTGCACAAAGCTTTATAAGCCGCCTCTGGACAAACTATCACGGGCAGCGTGGCCGAGAGACATGGAGGACGCTTTTGCATCACCACTCGCAGACAGGACCGGTACATCTAAAATAATGCTCGATGGAATCATACCATGACCGCCATGATGTTACCTACGAGGCTCCACAGCTCTTCAGGCTTGCTGATAAGCGACCAAACCATCCGAAATGGTATACGTGAACTAGGTCTGCGTTCCATTTATAGCACCCCGCAATCCTAACGCCCGTTTACAATGGGTTCGCGAACACAGAAATTAGGAGGAAGAAGACTGACGTTGTGTTTGCTTTTCCGATAAATCTCGTTTCGGTATGAGGCCCGATACAAGACGTACTCTAGTTTGGAGGACCTCTGGATGTCAAGAATGTTTGAAATTTTGTCAGGAAGTTCATTCATATGGAGGGGGAACAATAATGGTATTTGGATCGGTGGAACAACCGATCTCATTTTTGGTTCAGGGGCAACCTCAATGCTCAGATATATGCGGAGAGGATTATTTCAAACGCGATCATCCCTTTGCGAAGCCGGTTGTGTGATTCGTTTCGACTAATGCACGACAATGCACGTCTAGACACGGCTAGAGTCGTAACACGCACTCTTGCCAATGCTCGAATCAATGTTCTGCTCAATCGCCAGACCTCAACCCAATTGAGCACGCATGGGATATGCTCCAAGAAGAGCTCTGCCCACAACAACTTTTTGACTTGTTAGTAAGAACGTGGGCGGCTATTCCTAAAAGTGATTTTGATGAACTGATTTTAAGCATGCCAAATCGCTGTGATTGTGTGATAAGTGTCAATGGTGGAAACAGGGATTATTTATTTTTTCATCCTTACAGTAAAAATTTAAAAAATCCTAATGATTTCCTTTTTGCCATTTAATTGACGACACTAACTTACGTTAATTTCCCGCAATTTGCAAAAATTGCAATATTTCTAATTTTTACAAAATATAGAGATAAGTTGTTAACTTAAACATAGGAATTAAAGTAAGAAGCCAGTCTGGAAAACTAGATTTGGTAAATATTAATATTTACCAAAACTAGTTAAATCTGGTAAAAATATCAAATTAATTGGATATTTTTTATAGTTAAAAATGTACTTGATCCCTAGACACTTTTGATGTGTGTAGTTGTTACTTTTTTTTTTACGTGGGAAATCATCACATTACTTCTCCCGCTCTGGGTTGAGCGGGAGGGCGTGTCAGACTCTTACTGACTAAAACCCACCCGTGTTTCTTCACTTACCTGTGCCAGGGGCCACGGTATCTCTTTCAAACAACCCGCGGTCCTGGCAGGCATCGGCCCTAGCGGACCCCGTCATTTGGTGCTGATGTCTCTTTGAGACCGCACGACCCCCGCATAGAGCCTCCGGCAGGAGGCGTTTGGACCCCCTAGATTGGGCAGGAGCCGCCTCAAGGCAGTCGGAAACACTCCACGGAGTTCCACCGGCTGTCGAGGACGAGTCTCAGGTACTTCATCGTCGACTCGACGCCGATCTAAGCCCTCCTACCGTTATTTGGAAACCCGACTGTGGTGCGTCCCGAGGACCATGAAAACACATGGCTTCGGACTTGTGCAGGGCCACTTCGAGTCCCAATTGCTAGATCCTCTCGACGATTGTCGCAACCCCGCGTGTCGCTACTTCGTTTGCCGCCTGGTGCGACCTCCCCTGCGCCAGGACCAGCGTGTCGTCAGCGTAGCAAGTCACGCTGACGCCGCTAGGGAGGTCGGCGCGCAGCACCCAGTCGTACCAGATATCCACAGATGCGGCCCCAGGACCGATCCCTGTGGGATACTGCACTACGTCTTCTGCCGGTTCCACTCTCCCCGGTGACCAGGGTAGATGACGGCCCTATGCGTCAAATAGGCCTCGACAACGCGACAGAGGTAGGTCGGCATCCCATATAAATTTGGTCAGGTTCTGATGAGTGGTTTTTGAGTTAGTTTCAATAATATGATTTTTTACCACTTAGTGTATGTTGATGATGTTATAATAATAACTTCCTATCACTACTAACCAAGTGAAGGTATACTAATTTGTGTGAAGGTACCAAACCAAAAACGAAAAATAAAACTTTGTTTTAATTTAAAAATAAAACAAGCGACTTCCAAAAATACACTACAAATTGAAAACGAAAATACAATCAAAGACACTGACTTCCGAAATTAAAGTTAGTGTTTTTTTGAAAGTCTGTTGTTTTATTTTTTATAATAAAGTTTTTTATACTGTGTATTGACCCGATATAAAATGAAGTTACTTAGAAGATACAGCATGTGATGGAGCAATCTTCTCAGTATAAAGTCATTAGTGCACTATTGTAGCCTTCTTGTCACTAGCGACAGCGCGGCGCTTGGAAAAACTCTCAGCGTAAAGTTGACCCGAACCGCAACGTATCAAGCTTTTTGCTATAATCAAGTTGAAGTCATGTTTTCCTTATTTATAAAGAACATTATTTTTACCATGACATATTTTTTACACCACTGCATTTTTTTAGGTCACTAAAAAGTATAGGTTTATGGTACTAGTTTACACATTTTTAAACGAAATTCACGCCAACATTAATAACTTTGAATATATCTACGTAATTTAAAAAAAAAACAGCCTCTCTAAATGAAAAGCTTCAAAAAATATATTTTCGTTCTGGTAGCGTCCGTATATTGCGCTCATCACACGGACCGCCAGAAAAAAAATGTTTGGACAAGAAAAACCTGCACGCGGAACACGTGTATAACATTTTATAAACGTTATTTTAAAGTGGGGAATGTTTTCACCTGTTATGACCACCTTTTGAATCTGCGACTAGGAAATATTTTACGGAATGAGGTCGAAGTGAGGGCTCTGAAGACTGAAGAGCCTTTCAACAGCTTTTAAACCCGAGCTGGTAATCTGCGAGATGTATTTTATTATATCTATGTAGCGGAAACTGAAAAGGTATAATTAGGTGTGGCCGTTTGTGGAGTCTTTATCTCCTTTTAAAATAATTTGTCACCATTTTGAACCAATATTACAAATCCGAAAGTCATTTTCTATTTCTATTTGGTTCTGTTTCACCGCTATTTCTACTAGTGAATAGATTTCATTAATTTATTTAGTAAAACATTTTTAAAAGCTAACACTACTTGTTCAAATGTAAGGTATATGTGCAAGTATATATATATATATATAAAAAGGAGAGGAAATAATCAGGAAATAATTATAGGGCATCAAAAAGTTCGTCCGCATCGCTGTCAACAGGAAAAGTGCCCAATAGTCTGGCAGCATTGCCACGTTGTATGGCAATGCCGATTCTTTGGCCAAAAAATAGGCCAGCAACAGGTCACATGAAGAAACTCAAAAACAATTGAAAAAGTATTCAATTGTTGTTCGAGTTTCTCGGAAAACATTTTGACTTTTCATGACTACAAAGCCGGAGACACAGCTTTATGTCTCTGAAATCAAACAAAGCTCGAGACAAGAACTATGCTTACGTAGGTACTTACAAACAAGGACATATATTGGCTTTTTGTCATCCCGCAAAAGTCGTAAAATTCAAGTGTGAGAAAGGGTTATCTGTTCAAACGACGCCCGCGGGAAATAAAATGGCATGATCTATTCGCGGCGGAGAAGAAGCATGGCCATTTGCGAAGATTCTTACAGATGCAATAATAATTTATTCGAATTGCATGACATTTAACAAATATCCAGCAAAATGATCTCGTAACTCTGTACTTTTTTACTCAATTCAGATCACTTATTATGTATTGTAGGCACTTGGCACAAGCTAAACCCTGATTGAAAGGATATACTATAATTTATTCCTTGCTGGAAAAAACATCGAAAAACCCCGTTACTTCTGTTATTCTGCCATGCCATTATAACTTTCACTACCTCCTTCTAATCATAAATTTTGTCCACAGCTAGAAACAAGAGTATTCAACAGCACAGACATCTCTGTCACAAACAGTTCGTGTGACATTGAGGCGTGCGTCATCACGGTCAGGCCGGAGCGAGGGACTGCGAAGTACACGTGCGAAGTCTCCAGCGAAGGCCCTCGGTTCGCTGTTGACAAGCGATCAGCGAACATGACACTTGCTGGTGAGTATGCTGCCCTAATAACTTTGGTTTTAGGTCTGAAGATTATCAAAGATTATGTGGATTGTGATTTCCTGGACATAAGAATGGACTTACCTTATACTATAGAAATTACCATAGAAGTGCCTAATTCAGTTTCGATCATTTTGACAAGAATATACCTAAAAGATATATAATATACATGCTGCCCTAGTACCCTTAAAAGAAAGAATTTATAATTTCAGCGAACGATAACCCGAAAATGATGCCAGGCCAAGAATCATGACCAAACCCTAAACTAACAACAATACTCATATCAATATACAATAAGACCATAATTTAATATCAATACGCAATCACACATAAGATAATAATCCATGTGGACAAATATTATTTGTTTTACCGAACATTATCTCATTATGATGAGCACAATATAATACACCGTCTTTCTACACTGAAGATTATCGTGTGGAAGCCAGAATCTGCGTTAATGGTACTAAGGAGGCAGGGCGCGGAAATGGTATTAAATCTAATATTCCAGATGTAGTTTCCATTCGACAAAGACGTTTATAAGGAAAATATGGTTTTGGAATAAAACAGGAAACGGAATACAAGTGATACGACTGGTGGAATGTGTTTTTTTTTCCTGAAATGTTGTGTGGCAAGACTTTCAACCACTACCACATTTTACAAATTAACCATTCTATGAAAGTTCCACTCTATCAAAAATTGCTGCAATTAATCACGGATAACGAATGTTATTATTGCTTTATTCTTATCGGGAAACTTACAGATAATATAAACAGTGTTCTTAAACAATGTGCAATAATTGAAGGTTACACGTTTCTACTGATAAACACATAAAACAAAAAAGGTCGGTACAAAATACCTATAAATGATTTTTAGTTTGTTTCCTAATTTATGTTAAATTAGGAAACAAACTAAAAATCATTTAGAGGCAAACAATTGCCGAGAAACACTGATATTAAAAATATCCAAATCATATTTACTAGTCAATTTATTAAACTTGTTAGTAAACATGATAAAAACAGTATGTTTATCCTATATTTATATAAAAATTAATCCCTATTTCCCTTGTTCACGCCGTAACTTGAGAACGACTTTACCGATTTCATCCACTTTTTTTTTAAGTTTTGTAATACTTTGTAGAATGTTCTTACGGAAAAAAAAATTAAGAAAGTTGCGCAGAAAATTAGAAAATTTGAGAATTACGCTTTTATCTTAAAACAGCTGAACAGATTTAAATGAAATTTGACACATGGGTAGACTGGACTGGAGAAGGACATATGCTACTTTTCATCCTGGATCGCAGACGAAGTCGCGGGCAACAGCTAGTTCAACATAAAACCAAAAGCAAATTGTAAAACAGCACATATTTTTGTCGAGTATGGATGGCTATGCATAGTAAACAACGTACAAAATAGTTTAAAAAATCCGTTACATTCCCAACCTTTATTTCTGGTATTTTTATAGCTGACAGAAATTTTGGATATTGCAGTAGTTTGGTCTAGTTTTTCACACATAAAATACAGCAAATAAAAAATTCTTTGCAACGCAATTAATTTGTTTACACCCCTCTGTATATCGTGAATGTAAAAATTTAATAGCGTCCAACTGTTTCACCCGCATAAATCTCGATCCCATGGGAATATTTTGATAAAAAATATCCTATGTCCTAATCCAGGGTATAGTCTAACCATGAGCCAAATTTCATCCAAATCCGTTCAGCAGTTTAAGCGTGAAAGCGTAACAAACAAAACCAAATCAAATTTGGTCTCTTTATAATATTAGTTTAGAGAATATACGAGTAGTAGGAATAGGTAAGCCTACCCAAAATATATTGGATATCCCTTGTTAAGCTCGTAACAATAAAATAACAGGCACAGTTAAAAGTTAGGGCAAGGGTTTCAGTACGAGCCGTCCACTTTAGTATTGATTATTTGGTTATACTTTAGTATTGATTATTTGGTTATACTTTAGTATTGATTATTTGGTTATACTTTTGTTTGTTTCATAACTTGTAAAACGATAAACGGGTATTATTTGGCTTGTATTCTTTACATTTTATTATCTATATGCCGTAGGTATGGGTAATAAAATCATAGTCTTGGAGATAAATATTTAGAATATATTTGTTTGCTAGCTAACCTGACAGACGTAGTCCTGTCTTAACTATGAATATTCAATTTGAACTCGACTAAATAATAAAAAAATATTAATTAAAAAAATATTGTTTATTGTAATGATTTTTGATACACAACATTGTTAGTTTTGTTTTCTGGTGCGTAAATAAATAATATTGATGATTTTTCGACACGGGAACAGGCGACATACAATTGACGTCAGAAAACAAAACTAACAATGTTGTGTATCAAAAAGCATTACAATACCTAAACAATATGTTTTTCAAATAATGATTGTTGGTTGGTTGAGCGTGCGGAGTGCACGCGTCA
Source organism: Apamea epomidion (assembly GCA_947507525.1). Lineage (NCBI taxonomy): Eukaryota > Metazoa > Arthropoda > Insecta > Lepidoptera > Noctuidae > Apamea > Apamea epomidion. Next base: position 1,339,192 of record OX382232.1, read on the forward strand.
GCAGTGCCTTGGACATACAAAATGGTTGATATGTACGAGTAATTACATTATGATGATTTGACCATCACTAACTAGCATTTAAAACAATCAGTCTGTAATTACAATGACCCGACCACATTAGCCGTCAAACGTATAGCCCTTGGGGCAGACGTGTTCTTGAATGGAGCAAACTTAGTGTAGGACACCCTCAGGCTATGAGGATTGCTGTAGGATGAAATAGATATGTATTGTCCAAGTAATACAGTAAGTAGGTTCACAGGTTAAGACATGAGTTGCTCAGAATATAATATGCCAGTGAGCCTCAATTACCGCAGCTAGCGTAGCTAGTATATCCAGGGGCTCGGGGTACGAATTCCAGAGTGAAGACTAGAGAGGTGATTTCAGGTGTGGAATGGCATGTGGTGATACGCGTGTAAATGTGCGTGTTTGTTCCCATCTGCTTCATTTGATTCGGTGGCGAATACTAGAATTATTTTTCAATTTCAAGCTTTGATACAGGTAACGATTAATACTATTCTTTTCCGCCAGTGATGCCAGAGTATGACCCGTTGATCACGGGTCTACCAACGTTAGTACAAGTCGGGGAGCAGGCGCTGGTCAACTGCACCTCCGACTACTCACTGCCAGCAGCAACCATTGACTGGTTCGTCGATTCGGAGCCTCAAGAGGTAAGGAAAACACAACAGTATCATCTTAGACCATTCGATCCGCGACTTGTAGGGCATGGGTTCGAACACAAGCAGGCACTTTACTTTGTGTAAATTATTTCATCACCACTGCTCCCAAAACGGTGAAGGAAAACATCGTGAGGAAACCGACATGTCCTACAACCAAAAATTCAAAGACATGTGACATCCTTCAATCCGCACTGGGCTCGCGTGGTGAATAAGGCCCACTCCCTCTCACAGAGGAGGCCTCTGTCCCAGCAGTGGGAACATTATAGGCTGATTATACAATCATCGTTCGGGTTATAAAAAAAAACACTATTTTCCAATACCGAACGTTCTATGGATGAGTCCGAAGACGCACCCTTGGGGCACGCCTTACGATAGTCAAAAAACAAATCAAATCGCAGCAACAACAAGTACGACATGTGATCAATGTAATTAGGTACTATCCTAATTTTTACTTTAAATTACTTCTTTTTCACATACAAAAAAGTTAGGTTCGTACCTAGTTATATATTTGTACCTACTTAAAAAAAAACAGATTTTTTCGTCTGATGTCTTTCAACTGAAACGTAATTTAACATAAAAACCAAATATTCCACGTACTAAAGTACTTGCCATTGCCTTTAAATAAAAACATTCTGAAATCCTGAAACCCAACTATAGTACCCACTTGGCTCTAGACATCTTAACCCGCAGTATAACGACTTACATTCGTGCTTACTTCTTATCGATTTCCAAATAAATATAGCTCTCAGTTCGTAAAAGCTGAGTTTACAGGTATAACCACCAGCGTGCTATTTATTTTATTGAAAACCTATACCTATTCTCGTTGAAAAGCTGACGATACCTGATGACAGCCGAATGGCGAAATATAACCTGGATTGTTGAAACTTTATGTTTACTTTAGACGGTTTATACTCGTCATCACAGCGTGGAATGAATTCATGGATTTATTTTATCAGTCGGCTTAAAATAGCTTTGGGCTTTTTATGAATGTAATGTGGATTCATCACCATTATCAGTTTTTTCGCTGAATATGATTTTTCCTATTCAATTGGAGATTTTAACCTGATATATAGAGAGCAGTGGTGGCAAAGTGGTAACGAACCTGACCTACGAATGGTTGGTCATGGGTTCGAACCCAGACAGGCGGTTTACTTTGTGTAAATAATATCATCACCACTGTTCTGAAAACGGTGAAGGAAAACATCGTGAGGAAATCGGCATTTCCTAGAACTAAAACTTAGAAGACATGTGACATCTTTCAACCCGCACTGGACCCGCGTGGTAGACTCCTTCTCGAAGAGGGAGTGGCCTATAATGTGGGAGGAGGTCTTTGTCCCAGCTGTGGAAACATTATAGGTTGATTATTATTTATTATAACCTGAGGGGCAATTCTCGTAATTTTAAGAACGTTCACAGTCTGATCTCAGTCTCAAACTGTCAAAAATACCTCTAATTTCCCTACATTTTTGATAAGTTTTTGACATTGATTGTCGCTGAGATGAGATTGTGACTAGATTTTGAACGTTTTTAATTACGGGAATTGGCCTTCTGATATTAAGAATCTCAGATTTCCTTTAAAGACGTTTTCTTTTTGTTTCCTTTGAAGACTTCTCCTTTAAAGATTTCTCCTCGGACTTCTGACATGGCAATATGTCGTCTATTTAATACGCAATAAATAACAAAACATCTGTAGTAACAAAGTCAAAGTCAAAGTCAAAGTCAAATCATTTATTTCAAATAGGCACATAAAAGGCACTTTTGAACGTCAAAAATAAAATTAGAATAAAATTGATTCTAGTCGCCCCTTCCAAAAGGTAGTTTTCGTATGGAGAAGAATGGGCAAGAAACTCCACCGTTACTCTTTTAAAATGTTTTACAATATATTGCATACATTATTTATATAATTATATGTGAAGACGATGCACCCAAAAATAAACTTACTATACCACAATAGGTAAAAGAATTAAAATGGATAAATGTAACCATGACATATAGATCAACTATGTGATAGATACATGGTGCTCACATATTCACAAACATTCCAAACGTAGACGATTTTCATAAATAAATAAGGAGTAATAAGTCCGGGTGTGACCCCAAGTAATTACAGAATGTAAATCAATGTCAAAAAAAAAAAAAAGAATAAATTATACAATTACATTAGCAACCAGTTTGATTTTGTCTAGACTCTAGAGATTGTCCTATGGAGCAAGACCAGCATGTTTCCAAGCATTCTTATCTTGGATATAATCCTCTAATTTGTAATATCCTTGCTTACAAAGTGTAATTTTAATATAAGTTTTAAATTTTCTTTCATTTAATTGCAATATTTCACAAGGTATTTTGTTGTAACATTTAACACAGTACCCCATAAAAGATGTATGACCTTTAGATAATCTGAAAAAAGGTTGATCTAATTTATCTTTATTTCTAGTATTAAAATTATGTCTATCACTTATTTTATTAAAAAGATGTTGATTTTTTCTTACATACATAATATTTTCATAAATGAATTGGCAAGGTACCGTCATAATATTAATCCTTTTAAATAGTTCCCTAAGAGATTCGCGGCGACGTAGATTGTAAATGGCTCTGACAGCTCTCTTTTGCAAAATAAAAATGGATTCAATGTCAGCAGCCCGACCCCACAGTAAAATGCCATATGACATAATACTGTGGAAGTAACTAAAATAGACCAAGCGAGCGGTTTCTTCGTCTGTTAATTGTCTTATCTTTCTAACAGCATATGCGGCCGAGCTTAGCCGCCCCGCAATAGATGTTATATGAGGTCCCCATTGTAATTTCTCGTCTAGCGTGATTCCTAGGAAAACTGTCTGATTAACAAATTCTAATTTTTGGCCATTCAATACGATGTCACATTCGCTACTTCTAACATTAGGTAATTTAAATCTAATGCATTTTGTTTTTTTTTCATTAAGTACTAAATTATTAACCGTAAACCAATCTTGGACCTGAAGAATAGAGTTATTCACGTCGTCAAGATTTTGTGACCGTCGGTCTATTTTAAAGATCAATGATGTGTCATCTGCAAATAACACCATCTTCGGTTGATTTTGAAGTAATTGGGGTAAATCATTAATATAAACTAAAAAGAGGAATGGACCCAATATCGAACCTTGAGGAACGCCCATTGTCATTTCAGAACCCAATGAGTTTACGCCATTTACTTGGATTTTAACCTTTCTATCTTTCAGGTATGATCTTAACAAGTCAAGTGCTGTTTTCCTAATCCCATAGTGCTCGAGTTTCATCAGAAGTGTTTCATGGTTTACGCAATCGAACGCCTTAGAGAGATCGCAAAAGATTCCAATAGCATCTTGTGCTTCTTCCCAGGCGTTAAAAATGTTCTTCATTAGGGTAACACCGGCGTCAGTGGTACAACGCCCTTTGGTGAAGCCGTACTGGTGTTCATGAAAGATGTAATTTTTATTAAAGTGACGTAACATTTGATTGAGCATCAACTTTTCAAACACCTTACTGAGAACTGGCAGAATTGACACAGGTCTATAATTGTTGGGATCTTTACTATCACCGGATTTGAACAATGGTACTACTTTACTATGTTTCATAAGATCCGGAAAGACTCCTTGGTCAACACTGGTGTTAAATATGAAAGCTAAATAGGGCGCAATGGTTTCGATGAGAGATCTACATACTTTTACAGACATACCCCAGAGATCTTCTGTTGATTTAATTTTAAGATCTTTAAAAGCTCTTATAACAGCCTGGGGGTTTGTATGCTGAAACCTAAGCTCCGAAGGGCATGCCTTTACATTCCTTTTAAGTAAGGCAGCAGAAAGCGTGGGGGAAGAATTTAAAGCTTCAGTAGTTTTAAGGGGAATATTAGCAAAGAAGTTTTCAAATTCCTGAGCTATTTCTACATCTGAATTGATGGGGCCATGTGCAGTCTCTAAATTAAGTTCACTATTTCGCTGTTTTTTCCTACCTGTTTCATTATTTATTATTTGCCAGGTAGTTTTTATTTTATCATCAGCTGATTTTATTTTATTGCTTATATAAAGAGCTTTAGCTCTTTGGCACACCCTTTTAAAAGTTTTTGAATATTTTGCAACATACTGATGAAAGTTCGTATTTTTCATATGTTGCTTTAAGCCATACAGTTCAAAAAGTTTTTCCCTGCTTTTACGAATACCTGGAGTAGCCCAGTCACTGAATAAAAACTTTGTGTAAATACTTTTAGTTTTCAGTGGAAAAGTGTCATAAAATTGCGAGTTTAATAGTGAAAAGAACTCGGCGTAGAACTCATTGGGGTCATCTATATTATTAAAACTCTGATCACATAATTTACTGGCCAAAGAATTATTTAATTTCTCTAAATTTTTACATGTAATTGGCCTAAACCTTATTTCAATTTTTTGTAAAGGCCTATAGGAGCTAAATGTTATTATTTGTCCACTGTGATCAGATGGCAACTTATCTACAATTCGTTTGTGTATGTAATCGCAATTACAAAAAATATTATCTATACAAGTGGCAGAAGAAGCTGTCACTCGGGTTGGTTCCATAAACACATTGGACAAATCAAATGACCCAAAAAGACTCAATAATCTGACAGTATTCGAGTTATGTTCCAATAAATTAATATTAAAATCGCCACATACGATTATTGACTTACTACTAGTACTAAGCTTCTTTAAAACATCTTCCATTACAGAATCAAACACCGATAGATTCTGGTAACTAGGAGGTCTGTATACGCATACTATAACATGCTTATCGAGCTCAACACAGGACAATTCAATCATGTGTTCAACAGACAGCCCGATGAACGAACGACGAACAAAATCATTCATCAGACAAAAAGCCTCAGTTCGGACACATTTATCAAACAAATTACACGATCTATTCACGGCTCAAACGACCTGTTGTGCTAGAAATTATTTTAATTTCTCCTCTCCATTGTTGGGCTAACGATTTTTCCTTTCAGAACTCCGTATCGGCGTCTACGTTCGCCTTTTGTCAGTCCCAACGCTCGAAAAGCCGGTATATTTGATTCCGTATAAAAGAATTTGGTGATATATTTTTAAAGGCAGGAGTCCGTTAAAGAGAGGGCTCTCAAGGCTCGACTGCGGTGAGATTTTACTTTAGAAATTGAGCTACGAAATGAAAGGTGACGTCGTGATTTCAAATGCGATGTTGTCTATATCTCTCTTGTATCGCGGACTATGTTTAAATCCCAAGCGTATACTTAGTTTACGCAAATATATCATCTGTCTAGCATTTTCACCTCAACTTTGTTAGGATCAGCTTTTACTCTAACTAGTTGCAGCTGAATACTAATATTTTTCTTGGAGTGACTGCCAACCTAACTCTGTTATGACCTTCATACACCTGGTACTGGATAACACGAAACCCCTTGGTAAGACTGTTTGTCAAACTTCCGGATTTCTGGCTACTCGTAGCGACTCTCAAATATTTTATATACATTGAATACTTTATTATTCCCCTTTTCTACGACATGACGTATTACGTTGCTAGATCAGTTGAAATGGTCTTAAAAATCTTGTCTTGAGACTGAAATTGTATTCGTGACATTAGACACAGACAGCTTCAATAAGCTTAACAGTCTCGTAACAGTCTTACAAACGTAAATAAATATATACATCATATTCTTTACTCCATTTTCTCGCACCTAATGTATTTCCTAGAATTATTTTCTTTACTTCTCTTGTAAGGTTATAATTTATAACTATAAATAGCGCGCTATCTACTTCGCGACACGTGCAACTTATGGCGTCTATTAATTTTAATTACTTTTTTACCATTAATATCATTGTCATCTAACTTTATGTACTTAAATAAAAATTTCATTAATTCCGATGTTACCTGAACAATTTACTTATCTTCATTATTTCGATGAAACTTATTAATACAATATGATGACGAGTCAACAATGGAACACTCCATTGTCGATTTGTTTGTTTGGAAAAACTGATTGTTCTACTTAGGTAAATATTTACCAGACAGTTTTTGAATATCTTCTGTTGTATACTTCTTAATTATCACTTCCACTGTGTCAGCATAGTTCAGCTTTGAATGAATCTGAATTCTCAAATCCATCTATTATCAATGAATTACTTAAACAGCATAGCTATTTATAACCAGGCGATACGCTTCCGTGCCGAATCGACCATCAATCAATTGTTATCTAAGAAGTTCTTTAAAAAGGCTTCTGCAAAATATTAAACCCGAAAATTTAGTCAGTTTAAATAAAAAAGACGACCGCCATTCTTGCGATAGCTATTTTCTGTCGAGGGAAAGGCAAATAGGCAATTGAAAAAGTGTAATATTTGATACGACAGCCTGTACAATGGTTGTGAATAGCTATGCAGGACTACCAACAACCTTACGGAAACTTTTTCTTAGAATAATTGAATTGTAGAAGGTCGGAAATGGAAAGGCTATCTCAAACAAGAAAGATAAACAAACGTAACTTTATAACTGCGGTAAACGTTTGTTAACTTTATGAAAATCCTCAATGGGCTTCAAATAAATTAGATTTTGAAAGTCCGCGACGATTCTTATTTCTTGAGTCATAATAATGTTCATGTTTTTGTTGTGGTCAATTTCATCGTCGTCAATTTTACTGTCGTGCAAAATAAACGATGGTTTATTTTGCACGACAAGAGGTATTGAAAGGACTTCATATTTTTATTATTTTTTCTCGCTGCTTTTACCTTAATTTTTGGTTAAGACCCTGAGTGGCAAAACGAGCCACTTAGGATAAGCCTAATTCTAACTTAGGTGACCTACCACCTAAGTTAGAATTAGGCTTATCCTAAGTGACTCGTTTTTCCAGTCAGGCTCTTAACCTAAAGTAATCCAGGCCATTTTGCGCAGACCATTGCCAGTAACCACAATGTAATTAAGATTGATAGATAACTTTTAATTTGAATTTTTCAAAAGAGCCTTTCGTTCTATCGTGGGAATAAATGAACTCTTCAAGAAATGTCAAAGATTGAAGATTTATAATGTTTACATCTGTATTTTCTTTATTATACAATGCCTACTTATTCATCATCTGCCTAACCTTTTCCCAACTATGTTGGGGTTGGCTTCCAGTCTTACCGAATGCAGCTGAATACCAATGTTTTACATGGAGCGACTGCCTATCTGACCTCAACAACCCACTTATTGGGTAATACGATACCCCTTGGCAAGACAGGTTGTCAGAGTTTCGGGCTTCTGGCGACCCGTAACGACTGTCAAAGATCTACGAATGACAGCCGGGACCAACAGCTTAACGTGCTTTCCGAGGCTCGGAGGGATCTTGGTATGTAAAGATGGTCACCTAACCACGGACCAACCGCGGCAAGCATAGCCTAGCCTGCCTAGACTGCAGCCGTAGCCTGATCTATCGAACCGTGCGACTATTTCTTAGCCTCACTATACTTAATCTATTTCTAATATATTTTTTTCGCAATATTTTAAGAACGAACGTCTCAAACTCCAAATTCCAAACTTCAAAAGTACATGTTTTAATTCACTACAACAATATGTGTCTGTTACAATACTTCGTTCTCGAAACTTTATTCCCTCTAATGCATTTATCTCCTGGTTTGTGTTGTTCACAATCAAGTTAGGTGTACTAACTCAGTCTGGCTCTAGATGTAACCTGATTAGCTACCTATGTCCCGCTGGTGACGTAAGATTATGGACACGTCGTGAACTGAGTTTATGTGTGATTCAGTTAAAATGTTTATTTGTGGTGTGGGTTATAAACAAGGATTAAGTTGTATACAAGCGTTGCTGTTTGTCAGAATTTTGAAAATTATTTTATTTATTTTATCCCACTTCTCTATTATTATTTCTAGGGAATGGAATTTCAATTTTATGGCTTGTAATTTTTTTTATTGGTTAGAATTCCCGGAAACTAATGCAATTACAGTTTCAGCAAATTTCATTTTTTTGTTGATAAAAATGGGATAAGTTATTTCCAAAAATGTACCAACCGTAATTCGTTTGATGCAAGATATTACTAAGCCAACATTATGGCACATTAATCGTATGACTCCTTCACAATGCACTTCCTTCTTTCCCTCCATTAGCAAAATAAGTACTTCTGCTAAGCACTCGCGTGTACATTCCACACACAATTTATCATTCTTGAAATTAAAACAGTAAGCTACCGTGTATCATCAATCTTCCAAAAGTAAGGATATACAAACCGCACGCCGAAAGTCTCGACAGCCAGCCACAATGGAAAATAAATAACACATGCAATTTAATCCAGTTTCCGGCTCCCGTTTTCAACCCTCTTTGATTGAGATCTCTCATAAAATATATATGTCTGAGACCCTATATCATAAATTTTTATGCACGTCACATCTTTAGCCAATTTTAGGAGTTCACATTCAAATTTATGTGTTTGTCATTGATCGACGAATAGAATTTGTTTAAGCTATATGTGACGAGTCGCGGCGTCTTCGCTCGCGCACACAATTTTGATACGCGGATTTTCGTCTCAAAGTGCGTGAATGTCAAAGTCACCGACAGCACATCGATTTGTCACGATCCTCTGAAAGGTGATGTTCAAAGACTGGAAAACATCCGAATATTTTTTCTTAGAAATTCTAGCGAAGATGGTGTTTTTTTGCTTTTAGAGACCTCATCCGTCATCATTAGACTGTATTTTCTGTTATTCATTTTTATATTACTTAACGTGTACTGACAGGCTTTTTTTTTTTTTTTTTTTTTTCAGGATGGGAAATCATCAAATGACTCCTCCCGCTCTGGGTGGAGCAGAAGGGAGTGTCAGACTCTTACTGACTAAAACCCACCCGTGTTCCTTCCTTAGCCCTTTACGTACCAGGGCAGCGGTAACCCTTTCGGACGATCCCGCTACCCCGGCAGGCTTCGGCCCTGTCGGGCCCCGTCAACTACGCTGACATCTCTTTGAGGCGCGCGTGGAACACATACACGCCGTCCGGCACGGGCCTGGTCCTGATCGGACGGAGAGCTACCCATTGCTCTCCGCCCGCAGGCCCGCGCCTACGGTGGCCGGGAGTCGTCACGCGGCTCCCGACGCCCGGAGCGTCTCCCTCGGCGGCTGAGGCGTGAGGATCTTTCCCTCGCCCATCCCGCCACCTCCTTCGCTAGCATGACTGCTTCGCAGAAGGAGGTGACCGCCTCCCACTCCCTCTCGCCCCGGACCATGGCTTGCACCAGGGCCGGGCGCGAGAGGTCGCCGCCGCTGCCGATCGCCTCTACGAGGACACGGCGGTGCTCTGCCCAAGCGGGGCAGACCTCCACCGTGTGCTCCACCGTGTCCTCTGGGCGATCCTCGCAGTGATGACACCCGGGCGTCTCCTCCCGCCTGATTATGTGCAGGAACCTCCCGAAACATCCGTGTCCGGAGAGGACCTGCGTCAGGCGGTAGGTGAGAGCGCCGTGACGCCTCTCTAGCCACTCCTCAAAGAGGGGTCTTACCGCCGCTATCGTGGCGTGCCCTGCGCTGGGTTGCGATAGTCGCGCCTTCCATTCCACCATGAGACCGCGCCGGAGGTCCGTCCGCTCCGCAGCGATTTGCCGCGGGTGCAGAGTTTCCCCCCGACGTAGTGCCTCCGCGCGCCAGTCATACAGGCGCGCGAGGACTATCGCCTCCAGATCCCATGGTGGCAGTCCGGCAAGGAGGCTTGCTGCCTCGCCCGAGATCGTGCGGTATCCCCGGATAAGCCTTATGGCTACCACCTTTTGGGGCGCGTTCAGGTAGTGTGCGGCTCGAAGCCGCAGTGAACGCGCCCATACCGGGGCCCCATAAAGGGCCATGGACCGCACGACCCCCGCGTAAAGCCTCCGGCAGGAGGCGTTTGGCCCCCTAAGGTTGGGCAGGAGCCGCTTTAAGGCGGCCCCGGCCCGTTCCAGTTTGGGGGCCAAACGTCGGAAATGCTCGACGAAGTTCCACCGGCTGTCGAGGACGAGACCCAGGTATCTCATCGTTGTCTCGACGCCGATGTGAACCCCTCCTACCATCAGTTGGGATCCCGAAGGTGGCCCGTACCGGGGCCCATGAAAGGACATGGCCTCGGACTTGTGCAATGCCACCTCGAGACCCAACTGCCGGATCCTTTCCACGACTATCGCAACCCCGCGTGTCATCGCGTCGGCCGCCGCCTGATGCGACCTCCCCTGCGCCAGGACCAGCGTGTCGTCAGCGTAGCAAACTACGCTGACGCCATCAGGGAGGTCGGCCCGCAGCACCCAGTCGTAACCGATGTCCCACAGGAGCGGCCCCAGAACCGATCCCTGTGGGACACCGCACGACATCTCTCGCCGGTTCCAATTCCCGTCGCGACCGGGGTAGATGACGGCTCTGTCCGTCAAATACGCCCCGACTATTCGACGGAGGTAAGTCGGCACCCGGTGATACCGGAGTGCCTCCCCTATGCAGCTCCAGGGCAGGGTGTTGAACGCGTTGGCGATGTCGAGTGACACCGCCACGACCACCCCACCCCGGTACTGACAGGCTGGATCTATATTAATACGTTGCTAGCGTAAAAAGTCATTTTTTTAAATAATGCTAAATAACGGCAGCCCGTTAAAATCGAGGCCATTTTGAAGAAATAAAAGCATGGATGAAGTTAATATTATTTTATCGCACTAATCTGTTTTACCAATATTGTGTGCATACACACGAGCAACAAGCGTCGATGACAGAGGCAACTGTTAGGTACGACGCGTGTTGGCGGCAGCAGACGACGGTTGCCGTTGTCTCTGTCGTCGACGCGTGTTGGCGGCAGGAGACGACGGTTGCCGTTGTCTCTGTCGTCGACGCGGGTCGCATACGAGCGACACGCGTCGACGACACGATGTATGCACACTAAAGTACCATGAAGTCACAATATTCCTTATTTAACTACCTCTAAATTAAGTCTTATTTGCAGCCATTTCAAAGAACTAAAATAATTAATTTAATGCAATACGAAAACCAGTAACTACAAGTCAATCTATGACTGTTTTTACATGGAAATAGCTCGGATGTAGTTTGTTTCATAAATTCTTGGTACTGATTAGTAGAGACCATTAGTTATGAAAGTATTTGCTGAAACTTTTAATAGAGTCGTATTCTAGTCTGTGCGAAGTGCTTTAAACATTTAATTAAGTATTCATTTGGGGTAAGTAGAAGTATTTGGTAAAGTGCTTTTACTACTACGTATTATACTTATAAGCTGGTTCGTTGGTTTTGTAGAATCTAGCGCTACTACTGAGCATAAGGTCCTGAGTTCGAATCCCGTGTCGGAACAAGTGGTATTGGGTTTTTTCATCTGGAATTTCTCAGCAGCAGTTCGATACCTGGATCAGTGCCCGGGCACATGAGACTAAAACATAACTGGCGAAATGTGGGTGCAACTTTGCCTAACCCATCGGGGATTACAGGTGTGTACTCCCCGAATGATGAATTACTGTATACCTATAAAGTAATTCATCATTTTGTTTGTATTAATCTATGGCTAGGTTTAATCGATGTACTTAGGTCTTTTATGTCGTTAACACCCATCTATTGATTGGTTTACCAACGATCCGTAATCCGGGCTTTAAAGGTGGCCATTCTAGAATTCAATTACCCCAAAAGCCGTTAACGTAATTGTAATTTTATTATTACTACAACTTCCTTTTCAATCAACCAAGAACCGAAAAAGTCACAAAAATATAATAAATTCGAGAAACCGTCCTCAATTTCACGCCAAAACAACCCCATCAGTCAATGTAACAATAATGAAACGGCCAATCATCAAAAAATCTCATTAATTTTAGAGACCTTTTGTTCGGATTATGAGGGCGCGGCCCCAATAAAGGAAATTAAACCGTGCTACGAAAACGATCATGAGGAATTTACTTTTGTACCCTATAATGGTGCGCTTGTGTTTAATTATTTAAATGAACTGAAAACCATTAGAATTACGTTCCTCGATGGCGGCGCAGGAAGTGTGCCGCTGTGCCGGACATCGGACTCTAAGTCATTGCTTGGGAAATTGTGCCCTTATTCGGCTCAGCGTCCACTGGACCGGTAAAATGGGATTTTGTTATTTTTCCGAGTTTTCCTAATAGAGCTGTAGTGGAGGTTTGGGCTTTGAAGGAGGAAACCAACCTGAAAATCAATTTGGAGATAACAATTAAAACGTATTTCGGTTTCTTAGTGGTTTTTGTAAATTGATCAGTTTAACCTACTTACAGAAATAAATTCATTTATCACTCATCCTCTATAGAAAAGGAAGGATCCTCCGATCAGACGGGTGTTGTGTCTGGTGGGCTACTGCCCGACTATGCTAGTTGCGTGCTAAACTTCACTTGCGCGATGCAGGATTTTGCGTGACGTCAGTGTGATGTGTAGTTCACATGTGGCGATGTAGATCATAAGGATGTAATATGCCAAATAATCGAATATCAATTGAGCATAGTCGGGCAGTAGCCCACCAGACACAAGACCTGTCTGATCGGAAGATCCTCGCTTTTCTATAGAGGATGAGTGATAAATACACCTCAAGTGAATTTATCACCGTATTCCTCATATCCTGTAGGGTCACCACAGGCCTGGACATCAGACACATGTTTCCTTCAAAAGGATGTTTGATTCTTTCCACCGTGGCATCGTGTGAAAACCTGGAATTGGTCTTTAAGATAAAACATGCAGTGACAAATCGATATGATTTTTTAATATGAGCCTGCTGTGTCCTTTGAATTGCAGCTCGGTAGCATGCCAATTACAGGCTGATCATATTATAATAAACAGAAGAGATTAACCAGTCGTTCTATTCTGTAAAAACTCAACAAATAAACATTTGAAGTGAGCTAAGTACTGCGTGACAATCCCTAGCTATCACTTCACCCAAGTTTTCCCGATGAGATTCTTACTGAATAGTTCCTAAATTACTTGAGGGAGGAGGGCTTGTGGCTAAGTAATACAAGCTTAGCTTAACCAATACAAGGTTAAGCTACGTTAGCCGCGGTTGGTCCGTGGTTGCGTGACCATCTTTACATACCAAGACCCCTCCGTGCTTCGAAAAGCACATAAAAGGCTCGGCAGATGACGATGAGTTCCTAAACTACTTAGATCAGACAAAACCACTACTAATGACCGTCTCGCCTTAGACAAACTCGAACGACTTTCCAAACGTATAATTTGTATTCGAACATGGTCGTAAAATTATTTAATTGAATTAAAGACGTCCGGAACTAAAGTGTACTCAAGTAAGGGAGGAGATTATCATTCCGTTGTGAGGGTCCTTAAACGTTACTACAGAATAATGTCAGTTTGTTACCCTTCTACTGCCGGGTACACTCCTTGCCATAGCATTGATTGATTACTCCACCAGCTCACTGCGTTTAAGGATTTCGGTCATTCATATTCAGGTTTTCATCATCATCATAATACACAGCCTAACTTCAAGCACTGCTGGGCATATGCCTCCCCTTTTTTGTGGTGCCAATCAACACGCTCCTGTGCCAGCCTCCATGATGGCAGCAATGTCGTCTGCCCACCTCGCTGCCGGGCGACCGACATCTCGTCTTCCAGTCCTTGGACGCCACTCTGTCACAGCCTTACTCCACCTGTCATCACTGCACCTTGCCAGGTGTCCTGCCCAACTCCACTTGAGTTCCATGATACGCTTTCCGATTCAGGTTGAAGTAAGACAGAATTCCTGACTGACCAATATGTTTACCTTAATGCAAAGAAGGTTCAGGTTATGGTTCTACCATGAAATTTCCAATTATTTATTTGTATAGCTCATCCTGGTTCATTGGACGATCAGAAAATAACATACACATACACATAAATAAATTCATGCCTTCGTCCCATGGGGTATGCCGAAGCTACAGCATGCCACCTGCTACCATGCTTACATACTCCTTTTGCTTCGTTTACGTCCATACTGGTCATACAAGCACGCCAGTTGCGAGTAGGTACTACGCACCTGACCTTTCTTAAGAACATCACCAATAAGTTCACTATAATTATGTCCTGAAATACGAAAGGGGCGTCCCCTCGGCGTTTCCACCCCCATCTGCCTTGTAAATATCGTTTGTTAGTTGCCTTTCATTCATCTTCTCGACATGACCAAACCATCTAAGCATACTCTTTTAAATTATTCGGAAAATGACTTCAGATTTGTTCTTATTAACAACTATGTTTTAGTACTTTAGCTCTTCATAATATTAAAATATTTTTCTAACTGATATCATACTCAAATGGAACCTAGTTACCATTCAGAGAATTAAACCGGTACGCGGCAAGTTATAGCTCCTCATACAATGTCTAAACTTTACTGCTAACTAAGCTAAACGATTTATTCGTTCCCGGGAACTGTACTAGTATTGCTTACTCAGTATTTATGTAAGTACTTACTTCTGCTATAATGTTAGCCAAGTTTTGCATGCTTTACAAAGTCCTGGAACTGGGAATAATATCTAGTTATACATTGAAGAGAAATGTTATGCTTTCTCCTTCGTCTAGTCGGTATTCGAGTAGGTAGCTGTTAAAGGAACCTATAAATATTCATCAAAACATCTATACTTAGAATATTTACCAGCTATACTAGTATTTTAATAAATATTTGGTGGAGCACAGACAAATAGCTGGCCATTTAAAAAACATTTTATCCAAGACCCTATTTTATCTTAAAAACATTTTATCCTAGACTACTTTTATTCCTTTTTAAGTAATCGAAAGAAAATCCAGACAGATAGACACTTTTATTTCCATTTCTAGGTACTCTTAAAACATCATTTCATTTGAATAAAAGTTGTCAGGGGCGTATCGGAATCAGATTAGTGGCGGGCGATGCGGCCACGGACCCGAGCGGATCCGACCGGACCCGAGTGAAACCGACCGGATCCATTCCTCATGGATGCTATCAGATCCGATGGGACTCAGACGGACGAGTCCTGTGTAACAGATAGGAATTTTAAAATAAAGTTTCACTTCGTTAGTATAATGCGATGGGTCTTTATCAGGTTTTAATGGGATTGGTCCCTAGGTATTTGCCTGAGGCCCAAGATTATAATTAGCTAATTACTTAACGATTTATGTTTAGAGAGAGAAAGGATCCGATAAATGATAAATTATTTATTTTCTGTAAGTAGGTTCGTACAAACACTTTTACACGTCAATCATATTTTTTTAAACTAGATGAGTTCGGCTTTCCTATCTGACTAGTCTGAGAAGAAAGGTCTAAACAAACTCAGAGGTCACAGTCTCTTTTAAAGTCCAGACATAATCTATAATTATGTATATCTATATGTATATGATACGTAACAGTTTCACTTGTGCACTCAATGGACTGGTGTATTCGCATCGCTGAGCCTACAAATAAAAACTTATTGCGATGTTTGGCTCAATTGGAACCTTAAACACTACAGTGCAGTATCGCTTGTAAATATTTTCTTTTATGTCACTTAATACACAATCATCCATTGCATTCCACTTTGTGTAATTAGGTGGAAACTTATTAATGAGATCAGTATGGACCCTGTCAGGCACAGCAAAATATTCGGAAAGGGGAAGTTTTGGAACTTAACTTATCTATTCTTAACTTACGAGTTTTTTTTTTCAATATACATATATCAATTTCAAAATAGGCAACACTTATAGTTTATCGCTTAAATATTCGTGTGTTAGCATTTTTTTGCTAAACTTATTTTTTCTTCTTTTTTTACGAATAATTCTGGTAGTTTGTTAGATAATTTGAAATTAGATATGGGACTTGTAGAATACCACTATTGTGATTTCATGAATAAGTAAACTGCACTCATATATGCGGTGACACTATTTAAATACCGTGGACAAGCGTACCAATTTCGTTTCCTTAACCAAAAACACCACAGTAGCTGCTCACCCCTTCACGCCAACCACATAAACACCTCGACACGTCCTCAAGTGTCCGACAAAGAGTGTCTCGATGTATGGATCACATTTATTTGCATATAACGGGCACAGCCACTGAATACTAACCAGTTTCTAAGGGGTCCGGGACGCTTTCTGACTGACAAACCTTACCTTTGAATGTGGGCAGAATTTTACAGGTATTTTATTTCTTATTTTAATGCCTTTTTGATCTTGTGGCCGAGCTGAGGGTTCTGGGTTCGATCTCCAGGTAAAATTGTTGTTGGATTTTTCCATCAGAAATTTTTCAGTAGCAACCTGAGTTCAGAAAAAGAGAGAAAGAGAAGACGGCCGGGCGTAGGGAAGGCTGAGGACAGGGTGTTGTGGCGCAGCCTGGGAGAGCCCTATGTCCAGCAGTGAACTGCGATAGGCTGAGTTGATTAAGCCCGAGGTCTAGATCTGTGGGTTTATGGAAATTTAAAAATAACTGGTGATATGTGGGTGAAGGTTTTCGGGGGATGCAGGCGTAACGTCTATGTCGTTTTATTTCTTTTATGCTTCAATTTCCTTCTCTTTGAGGGAAACACTTATTACGCTTTATTTACCCTATTGGTTTGATAGGGTAAATTGGGCCTCTAAGGCATTTCACTTGAAAGCCTCCACATCTGCCTTAAATTACTTACACATGTTTTCTTCAAATTTCAAAGAAATGTTTACGAGTACTCGTAGGTTATTTAATAACCGGCAAGCATTCTGTTACTCGTACTTGTCCATATTTCTATAGAAATTTGCACCGCCCAACGGTTTCTATTCCTGAAAATAATTAGCTATAAGAACTAGAACCTAACGTGTAAGAAAAGAAAACAAAACCTAATTACTTGATACGTTTCTTTAGAAAATTGGTATTTCGAAGTACGTTTAATATGTGTAATTAAATTTTATAATTTCCGACACCATCTACAAATTAGGTAGGTCTGTATCGTGAGCAACTTGCTGTTTTTCTCGCTATTGCCTGCCTGTTCACCTGAAATATTTTCACCCCTCAACGATTTTTCCAAAGATCTTGTCGAAATTATGAACGATAAGTACGAACAGCATCACTATGTGGGGAACCCTCAAGTTTTAAAATATTATACCACTTAAACATTGAATTTTAGTTACGATTATACAGGGTGGAATGGACGTCGACGTCGACCTGTTATCATGGATTCAGTACATAATTCTGGACCCCGCTGCGTTCAAATATTTCGTTTGGATATTAAAAAAATGATAATTTTGACCGCGTAGATATTGTACTTTTCTTTGAAACAGCTGATTTTTATTTGATAACTGGTGAATAATTTCTATGCGAGGCTGTTAAGAATAATGTGCTGAATTCATGGTAATAGTTTGCGCGAGGATATCCCTGCCACCCTGTATAATGTAGCTACTTATTATTCTTCAGTAAATATTATGTGGCTGCATTGTTCATTGTGTCAATATAAACAAACCTAAATCCATTCTCTGCACAGTTCCCATGTTCTGCATCTTATCGAGCTTCAATTTACTCTTGTCAGACATAGTCCAGTATCTTCAAAGGCTAATGGTCAGAATATGCTTGCATAAACTTGTCAAAGGAACTGACCATGTTCTCATTACCTGGCTTAGAAGTCGTTCCTTTATTCCTGGCATAGTATGAGAAGCTTTAGGACTACTATGAAACCGTACCTCTGCAACCTTTGAAGAGATTAGGAATAACATTTTGTAAGAATCAAGTTAGTTGTTTTTCGCCGCCTGATAAAACTCTCCAGCTCTCGCCCTCAGGAAAAGTTATAGCCTCAAGTTGACAAACAATGAAATATGCTCAGAAGTTTAAGTAATAAATCATGCAATCGAACTCCACATGAAAAAACACTTGCAAAACTACAACACAATAAGATAATTCAATCAATCTTTCCTCGAAAAATACTGAATGTGGGTCAAGTTGCTGGCTACATAAGTTAGTCGCTCCAGCGAAAGTTTTAAGAGATGAAATTGCCCGTAAGTGCACAGTTTGCCGACAAACAGACACAAAGGCTAACTTTCTGTATTCGTCGGCAACAATAATAGCAAACTATTGCGGCTTCGATGAAATATTTGTAAAGGAAACTACGGTTTTGTGGTAGATTTTTATGAATTTATAAGTGCTGGCCCGAGTTGTGTAAGTAAGAACTTGGTAAATTGAGTGCATGCTTTGCAAGTTAGAGGGGCTGCGGAGACTGTGCTCGAGTTTGTGGAGTCTTTTAAAATTGTGGCGACGTTTTCAAAATGCAATTTCAGTTAAAACATGATCTGCCTATAATCCAGTCCAGCAGCGGACGTCATACGGCTAAACAGATGATTATAGTAGGCTATTAAACAAGATACTAAGATATATTGCCTCTTATTCTATCATAGTCTATATTTAAGTAGTCTATATAAGTCAATATTTAGTTACTGTTGCTATCACAGATATTAATAAAAAATAAAAAAATAAATCTTAAGGATACCTAATATTACTCAAAAATATTATTATTATTTTATATTATAAATATTTATTATTTTTAGCCAAAACTCTACCGTACGTATCCAATATTTTTGACAAACGCAGCTTTTTATACTTTTAAAAATGATATTTGTAGGTACACCCCATTTGTCACAACAGAGAGGTCGCTTCGCGAAGCCTGTGGAGCCCAGGAAGCTTCTGTGCTTCTGGGCGGAGCTAGGGTAGCAATGTTAGCCAGGACACTACGTACAACGGACCGAATGCGAATCTAAAAGCGGACAAGGGAGTCCACTTACATACATATCCCACACACAACACTATCACTAACAACTAACAATCTCCCTTTCTTCCACCAGGATCCTCTAATAACAATCTCCCTTTCTTCCACCAGGATCCTCTAATAACGCCGGACACGGTAGTCTCCGGCGCCGACGGTGACGGTCTGCGGGCTTCATGGCGGACCCTGCACGTGTATCCGGACGACTACCCCACGCACCGCGGGTACCTGGCGCTGCGGTGTCGCGCCACAATACCGACGCGGCCACCGCATGTGCGCAGCATGTCTGTCCGGCTGTACGTCGCCGCAAGACCGCACATATCTTCGTATATGTTTAGTAAAAATAGTAAGTATTTTCCATGTTTAGTTTTTGTTGCATTATCGATTCATCCTACATGCAGTGCGGTGAACAAACCATGTCCAAAATGTCCGTTAACCTGCATCCTTGACGATCTGAGGGGCAATTCTCGTAATTTTAAGAACGTACACAGTCTGATCTCAGTATCAATCTGTCAAAAAATACTTCTAATTTCCCTACATTTTGACAAGTTTTTGACATTTGTTTGTCGCCGAGATGAGACTGCGACTAGATTTTGAACGTTTTAAATTACGAGAATTGGCCTTCGGAACAACGCCTCTGATGCCGCACTAAACGTTGTCACCTATTGGGCACAATCCGTATAAGTAACATAAATGTACCATCGAAACGAGAAGAAGAAGTCGTAAGAAATAAAGCTTCGTTTACACAGAGAGACTACAGTTTCTCGACCGTCCAGAATGTAGAAATTCCAAGTAAAAGTCGCTAGGCTACTTATTGCACATAAGTGTATACTACTCTCAAAACGGTGAATGAAAACATCGTGAGGAAGTCGACATGACCTAGAATCCAAAATTCAAATACATATGAAACCTACCAACCCGGACTGGGCCTGCCTGGTGGATTATGGCCCACTCCCTCTCACCGAGAGGAGTCCTGTGTCCCAGCAGTAGCAACATTATGGGCTGATTATGTATGTGTATACACGGTTAACTCAGCCGTGAATCAAAAACTCAAAATAGATGATTTCGAATCAAGAAACTGTCAACGAGTATTTACACGTCGTGAAAAATACGTTCCTTGTCCCTTTTAACAAATGATAAGAGGGACAATTTTCGTATTTTTAAGAACTTTTGCAATCTAATCTCAGTCTCAATCTGTCAAAAAACCTTCTAAGTTACCTACAATATTGTCAAGTTTTTGACATTGATTGATACTTGGATGCGATTGCAACTTGATTTTGAACGTTTGTTAAGTGCGAGAATTTGCCTGTTCGCTTTAAATTTGTTTGGTGAACCCTTGTGTATTCACACCTCAACAACCGTTTGAATTCGAAGTGATATTTAGAGAACAATACTGCTGCTTCAAGTTTTAACCACAGGGGTACGTGTATTTTAATTAATTGTGAGCACGCTTAGTTTCCAATGTCTATTCAAATTCAAATTCTTTATTTCAGACCTTTTTTTTTTTTGGGTGGGAAATCATCAAATGACCCCCCTCTGGGCGGAGCAGAAGGGAGTGTCAGACTTTTACTGACTAAAACCCACCCGTGTTCCTTCAGTTGCCTGTGCCAGGGGCCACGGTATCTATTTCGAACAACCCGCAGCCCCGGCGGCTTTATTTCAGACCTGAGTCCACATAGTCTGTTCTACATAGGTTTTCAAACCTTGTTGAAAATAAAGTTATAAATTATTAAAAATGACGTGTTAAATAACAGTTAATTTATCACACTTTGGAAGTTATTTTATGAGTTGGTGCGATAGTTCAACGTTGTGCTTGGCTAACAAGATGATAATTTTATAGTAGCGTTATAGAGGTTTGAGGAACAGGTTGTTAAATTCACTTATCCTCCGTGGAAAAAGGAGGATCCTTCGACCAGACGGGTGGGTTACAGCCCGATGATTGTTGGGAAATTGCATATGCTGTCGCACGGTGAATTCTGCTTGCGAGATGTAGGATTTTGCGTGACGTCATTATGATGCGTAGTAGTTCACATGTGGCGATATAGACCCATTATGGCTTTTACCCCTGTTTTTGCCGACGACGGCGAAACCCAAAACAATGTACTCGTAATATTTTGCATCTCTTAAAATGGATTTTCAATACATTGAGTATTCGCCTAAAATACAAAGGGCGTGTCCAAAAAGCGAGAATTTTTAAAACCTAGCTTTTTGAAACTGAAACACAATTGAAAAAAAAAAGTTTGGAACCCTTTTGAACAAGGAACAAGTGACGTCACCACTCACATGTCAATGAATAAGGCTACACATGTTATCAATTGCAGTACGGTATATAGCAGAGGTGTTGATATTAGCGGGCCTTTGATGTCACAATATTATCTGGCTGTTTGTATAATATTATATGTGGGTTTTCAAAGCTGTCAGTGACAAGTCAAGAGCAAGTGTTCGTGATGCGAATAATTACAATTAGGCCTTCAGGCATTTAGGATTTTGCCATACATCTTATGTAGAGTTCTACTGGGGAGTTTGTTGCGCCACTTCTTCTTCCCAGCTAAAGCACTAGAAAGTGGTGAAGGGCGGGCGTTTTGGGGGGCTGTCTTCACACACTGCTGTCTCTCAGCCGTTTGAATAAATGACTTTTGATTTGTTTAATCTATAGTAATTATAAAATAAAGTCGCTTCTCGTGTCTGTTCGTGTGTCCACGTTGTTTTTCTAATTTACGCAACGGATTTTTTGCGCTTTTCACCATCATTTAGAAAATTTATTCAGGAAGGTTTATGCGTTTAACACAATACTATTAAATTCAGTAGGTTTGTATATTAATTAGACACACAATAACACAGTTTCAAATATTGACATATAGCTCTGTAGTTATTTCAGCTGCTGCAAATCTAAAACAGTGGTAACGGCGTCGACTTACGGGTTGTAGATCGTGGGTTTGAACCCAAGCAGGCACTTTACTTTGTGTAAATAATTTTATCACCTCTGCTCTCAAAACGGTTAAGAAAATCATTGTGAGTAAACCGGCATGACCTAGAACCAAAACATTCGAAGACATGTGATATCTGCCAATCCGCACTGGACCCGCGTAGTGGATTATACCCTCTCATAGAGAGGAGGCCTGTGGCTGATTATGCTGTAGATCTAAAACTATACTGCAGCCAGTTCAAAACAGTATTTTTGGAAACAATGGTGGGTGCCTGCTTTAACCCAATAAGAGTTTGGCAAACACAGACCATACTGCTCAACCAAATCATATTGTATGTATTCAAAATTTCATTAAAAAAGCGGTATGTTTGATCACCAAAGGAGGACGTAATAATCCGGTTGGATTAAAACCTTTTCCCTTTTATTTTAAATTCCAGATTGGTTAACCAAAACATGGCGCGAAATGGGGCCAAAAAGGAAAAGATTTTGTTTTATTTAAAAAATTGGGATTATAAATCTCGTTCAATCAAAATCAAAAGTCATTTATTCAAATTAGGCTGAGAATCAGCACTTTCCGAACGTCAAAATTACAAAAGACAGTCCCCCAAAAACGCCCGCCCTTCACCACTTCCTAGTGTTATCGCTGGGAAGAAGTGACGCAACAGACTTCCCAGCAGCACAGCTGTCTGTTCAGTTAGAAAATACTTGATTGTACACTATTACAATAGTAGCAATACAATACAATAGCAATACCTAGTATTGTATTGCCTATGTTAAGTAATTAACATTACAAGACACAGAACATAAAATTAAATTATTTGCCATATGTTAGCTAGCCACGCTAATATACCAACAAATATAATAAAAACTATACGTACTCAAGCTAAAAAATAATTAATTTAAATTAAAATGTAAATAAAAACTTATTACCTAAATAAAAGCCCCCAGGAATAAAGGGCGTGACAGCTTACATATTTATACATTGCTAGGTTCTATTCACATAGCTGTCACTTGAAGTCACAAATGATAAACCAGGACCATCGAAGTAAAATAAATAAATAAGTTAATACTAATAACAATAACCTGTCAGTAAGCTAATTTTGGAGAAAGAACATTTATAAACATTGTTTTGAGTTAATTAGGGCGACCAACTATTCTTATCGTGTAAGTAGTCGTTGATGGAATAGTAAGTAGCCTTTGAACAAGGGTTGGATTTTACTTGAGCTTTAAACGGATTAAAAGGCAAGTCTAACAAAGAAGAGGGTATCTTGTTATAAAAGGTTGTCCAAGCCTAACAAATGAGTTATGAACCTTATGAAGCCGGTGAAAGGCGGCACGTAGTTTGTTCTTATTTCTAGTGTTAACACTGTGAATATCACTGTTTTTAGTGTACAAATGTAAATTTTGCCTAATATATAAGATGTTGGTGAAGATGAATTGTGATGCAACCGTAAGAATACTAATATCTTTAAAGAAATCTCTTAAAGAAACTCTGGCACCTAGCTGGTAAATTGCTCAAACAGCTCGTTTTTAAAGGAAAAATATATTTTGTATATCAGCGGCTTTGCCCCACAGCAGAATACCATAGGACATAACGCTGTGAAAATAACTAAAATAGACTGAAGGAGCTGTATCAACGTCAGTGCACTGTCTTATTTTCCTGTCGGCGTAGGCAGCCGAACTGAGCCTTCCTGCTAGACTTGATATATGAGGTCCCCACTGAAGTTTGGCATCTACTGTTAGTCCTAGAAAAATTGCCGAGCCTACAGTTTCAAGCAACTTTTGATCTAAGACGATGTTGGGTCCTAGATTTCTAACATTCGGTAAGGCGAACTTTACACATTTCGTTTTCTTGTCATTTGGCATTGCGAACTAGGTTATTTGACGTAAACCAATCTGTAACTATTGAGAGTGCACTGTTTACGTCACCAAAATCGTGTCTATTCCTGTCTACTTTAAAAATTAAAGAGGTATCATCTGCAAGCAGTACAACGTCACAGATGCCCTTCAAATGGAATGGTAAATCGTTGATATATACTAAGA
Source organism: Apamea epomidion (assembly GCA_947507525.1). Classification (NCBI taxonomy): domain Eukaryota; kingdom Metazoa; phylum Arthropoda; class Insecta; order Lepidoptera; family Noctuidae; genus Apamea; species Apamea epomidion. The sequence goes on from OX382232.1 coordinate 1,363,480, forward strand.
ACAAGAATGGACCCAGTATTGAGCCTTGCAGAACACCTAACGGTACTGGTAGCCTGGAAGATTTCACACCATTATGGAAGAGACTGCTTTTAACGGAATTTCGTACAATTTGCGGTATTAAGGAAAAATGTAATTTAATAAGGTAAACTCGAAAGTATTTAGAATTGCCTTGGAAGTTACTTTCTGTTGTTAAGCGACAGCTTACTCTCGTTTACGTAAAGAGTGAAAATATCTTTATTGTTTTTATTTGTAAGGTATTGAAAGACGAGAATTCTCCGAAATTTCTAATATGAACGCAAACAGCTACAATGTATTTAAATTGTCTCAGGTGACCTGTGCAAAGAATCAAATAAAGTCTTAGCCAAGTTAAAGACTTTCAAATGGCCACATAAAAGACACTTTTGAACGTCAAACTTTACGAAAAAAATTGAATTGACTGCAATCGAAAGTTAGTTTCGTATGGGGAAGGAGGGGCAAGAAAATATAATAATACTGTAAAACATTTGAAAGTAATAAAGGTGGAGCCTTTACCCTTTTAAAACGTTTTACAGTATTTTGTATACATTAATTATACAGAATGAAAATGAAAACTTGCGCCAAATCGATCGGATGGATCAATCGATAGCATGTACAGTATTAGGTAACTGTTACATAATCATACATTTTGATTTCCATATTCTAAATTCTTGAAAAAAATTGATATCACATTGGTCGAAAAAGCCTGCAAGAAAATGGCGTGGGCCGATACCAACTTTAGAGACAAAATTGTATATAGGGTGAAATTTTTCGTCGGTTATCAAAAAAACACCTTGTTTCATAGAAAAGTACAATACCTACGCGGTCAAAATGTATGGAACAGCAATATTTTTTTTTAATAACCGACGAAAAATTTCGACGCTATGGCGTCTAAACTCATGTGCTGAATCCATGGTTACAGTTTGCGCGTCGATGTCCCCCTGCCACCCTGTATAATGTCTAATGTTCCTGTATAAAATTTCATTGGTAACTATTTCCGTGAGACTAGGGCAATATGTCCTAGTAGGCTAATGGCACTATCGTCGTATACGCTTTATAGAAAGCTATTTCAATAATATTTGCATTTATAACCCAAGTCAAGTTTTACTTTGCCGGTGAGGTATAATAATAACACCTAGCTATTATTATTTAAATTTTGTATAAAATAATGTTTATTTTACCCATTCTAAGCTATCTAAATCAAATTTAAGACCTACCCTTTTAAAATTTTACGGCTACATTAGCGATTCCGCATAGGTATATTTTACCTTACTTTTTATGAGATTCCTACACACACGAATTTCGTACATTATGGCCCATAAAACTACACTCCCTGGTGACAGCGCGAATATAAAACGAAAAAGTTTCGCCAATGTAATTATCAAGTTGTAAAAATCGCGTTTAACTCACGTCATATGAAACCATTAAATAAAGAGATGTAGAAGGTCAACTTGACAGTCACACTTTATTACCACGCGACCAAACAAACATATTTTTGTTTATTTTGATTCAAACGCAAGTTCATTACTTATAGTTTTTACGTGAATATTTTTTCCTGTATAGTCTGTTGATCTCGTTATTGATTCACCACTGTTGATAAAAACTTCCTGAAAATTTAAACTTCACTAGGGTTCAAACTATCAGATTGGTCTTAAAGAAAAATAAAATGTTTTATGATGTAGCATTCAAACTTAAGGTGGCAAAGTAATCACCTACGAGGTAGACGATACCAACATACGAGAAAAAGAAAAATTAACTCACATTTATTATGATCTCTAGGTATGTTGGCTCTTTTTATAGGTTCTTACAATATCCGACTAAGATAAAATTAAAATTATTTGTTTGACGTGGCGCTAAGAGTTGATTAGATACCTACTGCATAAAATTGTCTCATTTTATAGGTCAAGTTAACTGAATCAACCATGACGTAGGTAGCACATTGTAAAGAAAGAAAGAAAATTCGTTTATTTGAAGTAGACATAACACAGACAAGGAACACAAATACGAACATCCATGCAAAACGGCCATCGCCCCGCATAATACTACGACCTTATGTGAGACAGTGCCCCAGCGCTGGTGGTCTTTAGACAGTATACCTATCCTCTTCACACATTCACTAAGACTCCTCTATCACCCTCAAAAAGAAGAGCGACGTGAAAAATGCACGGAAAATATAACTTAGCCTTCTGCTTTTTCTTACTCGTGCTACTTCAGAATCTGTTATGTAAATGAGTTTGGGTTCCGTCTCCGATCGTGACGTATCTACTGTATGTGACGCGCGCGATATATCCAAGTAATATTAAGTTTAATTTTCGGCAGATATTAGGAAAATCCATGCCTTATTAACTTCGGATGGAGGGAGCGAAAATCGTGTTTACTCTTCCGATACATCATTATATTTTGAGTATTTTATAATCAAGTGTATATTCTCCTTGGCTAAAAATAGAAAGCTGTTTTTGGCACCCTTTAGCAGTGTATTGAGGTGCATTTAAATTAATAATAATATAATTAATTTAATCAGACAGCCATTGATCCGTTACATTACATTTACATTTATGTTGTTAGTATGAAATTAAAAACTATGTGAGTACCTAATAACTAAGAGAGACTTAGTCTTCTGGGTGAGGCTCCGCACCATTGGGCTGTATATCTTACTGCTTCTTACAATATTTTAAAGACATGTACGACGTATAGACTAATACTTATCTTCTTAATAAATGCAAATTTTTCAAAAGCAATTTGCGAGTAACCCACGCCTTCACTTAGGAAATCCTAGATTTTATCTCAAAATTAGGCCTCACGATATTGGCACAGCTTTTGTTAAAAAAAAAAACAACTGAACCTCGAGCTTGGCACAGTTCCCAAAAGAGAAAATTGATAAGCCAGCCGGTCATTTAATCGGTTCAGTAATCGTTTATTGAATAAATAAGTTTTGGCAGATGCTTACACGTCATTATAGCGAAGTTAATGGCATTTTACGGATCATTATAAAAGTAAAGGGTATATTTTGTACCTACTTTGGTACTAAACTTGCCTTTCCCCAACTTTGTTGGGTCGCCTTCCAGTCTATCAGTATATCTACATGGGATGTCTTCCAGTATATCTACATGGTCTTCATATGATCTGACCAAGATTATGTCTGGACTTTAAAAGAGACTGTGACCTCTGAGTTTGTTTCGGCCTTTCTTCTCAGACTAGTCAGATAGGAAACGCCGACCTCATCTAGTTTTAAAATATGATTGACGTGTAAAAGTGTTTGTACAAACCTACTTACAAAATAAAATCATTTAGTCTAACCGGATGCAGCTGAATTATTTGCCAGTATTTGACATGGAAAGACTGGCTATCGGACATTGGTAAAACTGGTTGTCAGAATTTCGGGCTTCTGACTACCCGTTACAACTGTCAAAGATCTTCAAATGACAGCCGGAACCCACGGCTTATGTGCTTTCCTAGGCAGGGAGTGGTCTCGATATGTTATCGATGGTAACCTAGCCACGGACCGACCTCGGCAAGCGTTGCTTACCCTTGAAGATCTTCTTCATATCTCAGGTTATTATGTAGGCACGAGCCCCTCTCCTGCTAGTTGTCAAGAGGTCGCAGCTACTTCCTGATTATAAGTTCTAATAATAGGTAGTTACAATGTCATAATCAAGTATCCGTTAACCAAGCGCTGGCAATTTCCCCTTTAAACCTTCCTTAGTGAGATAACAGACATTTTACAAACGATTCATTATGATAATACTAAAGTATGGGAGGATGAATATTAGGTAAGGGTTAAACAGTAAATAAATATCGCAACACCAACCTCAATTTTCATGACAGCGGTCTTACGGTAAATAAATATTACAATACGAAGTATTCTGTGATCCTATCCCTCTCGTAATTTATCAACAGATGTTTGAACGCGAAGTTTATTGCAAAAAAGAAGGTAATGCGGTGTTGTTGATAAATATTGAAATTGGAATTGCGAGCGCGGTCGCGTCGTCGAGCGAGCTTTCATTCGCGAAACGAACGGCTTGGTGAATACGTGAATCCAAACATGAAAAACAATTTGTTCAGAAGCTGCGAACGAACGAACACAAGCATTCATTATACAGTTCAAAAGTGACGTCCGACCCCTTGACAATTCAAAAGTGCCTGTAACCGGTTTATTTGAATAAATCAATTACAGGCACTTTTGAATTGTCAAGGGGTCGATCAGTCAAAAATATGAAGCTAGTTGCCCATTCCAAAGCGTAGTAGGTACCTATGGAGAAGAACGGGCAAGAAACTCCACGGACAGCTTTTATATAATATGATAATTTTTTTACAAAATATTGGTTACATCATTCATGATGAAATTATACATGTGAGAACGATGTAGAAAGATGTGACGTTAAAAGCTTCCGAAATAAAAAAGATAAAAAAAAGCAGTTCAGAAATTAAAATAACCCGTGGCAGCTAAGAGATGACCTGTCCCTACTGACGGTGCCCGTTGTTGCGAATGACGGCCCAGTTGAGTGAGTACCGTCCTAATGACTAATTTCTAACTATCCCCTTTGTCTCCAGATGCAGTACCGAGCAGTAGTTCCCGACTGCGCATAGAGACAGCTGTATGGACGTTGTTGTTTTTAGTGAGAAGACAAGTGCCTTCAATTGTGAAGTAAAGTGCTAGTGTATTGTGACATACGGACAGACAGGCGAGAGCTGTGTATTGTGACGTACAGACAGACTAGCGAGTGCTGTGAGTGTTACATGTTAAGTTGCGGAGTCTAAGGGGTGTCTGCGTTGGAGAGGCTGGAAGTACTAGCAATGGGGACAGGGAGGATTTGTTAAACAATTCCTCTTTTTTTTTTGTTTACTTTTTTTGTCATACGGCATAGTAACCAGTAGCACTATCAAATTATTGGTGACAAATCTCATGGACGAATCCTGACAGCCATTTAAGAAGAACATTATTACCACAAACCAATTTTCTCATTTAAAAATTGAATTAGAGTGACAAAAATACCCACCTCAGTTAAAAATCCAATTCTGGGCTATGAGAACCAACCAACAATTACCAGGAAAATATTTAGAAAATTATTTGTGAAAACGGGCTTCAAATAATTATAATTTGTAGATTTTATTGAAATAGCTAAGTAAGTATAATCCGTCAACAACAGTGTTGCGTGACGATAGTAAGTTTAAATCCAACCCAATTAAGCTGCTGCGGTTTACCTACTCAAACATGTTCAAGTTAATAAGAGCGGGTTGCTTAGTTATTCAAACAGTACTACGCCTTAACACTTTAAGTTTAATTAATTGTTCTCATGAAATAATAAACTAACATAATAAAAATTTTATTTAAAATAAAATGATATTATTTTGCATTTGGCCTCACGAGGTCAAAAATGTTTGCCACCCAGACATAACACAAAATGGATGAACTTGCCTTGGCTTGTTTTAGGTATGTTATTTTCTTAATATACGTGAAAAAAATAACTATAGATTATATTATGTTGGGCCTAATATTTATGTAAACATTGCTAGTATTCTTCAAAAAGAAATGTAAATAGATTCGATCAACGCAGACACTTCTACCATACAAGTTATGTAAAAGAAAGTTATTTATATTCTGCTGTGAGATAATCCGTTATAATGTGTAAAGAAATAATATATTTTCATGAGGCTAATAAAAATACACTTATTTAAATCTGTTTAATATGAGCACGCAAACTCTAACATTCTAAATTAGATAAATTACAAAAATATATCAAGTCCTTTGCTCAATTGTTATTTATTATATTAATTGTTTTTAAGGGTAGCACTGCTTTCACTTCATATCTTTATACATTTCCTTTGAAATAAATTAACCGATTTTAAACATAAGTTGTGTTCTGGAAACATAAAGTAATAAAATCCATTGATTAAACATAAAACGGAAAGTTGGCCTGGCGAGTCCTGTGTAATGGACTCGATCTATCCTTATTTCAGAAAAAATTGTTTGCGGACATATTATTACAAGGTAAAATTGGTCATTGGAACTACAAAATGCCCCGATTCGGCCTATTTTATGCCACATTTTACGTAACAAAATGCCCATAATTATTCTGAACTCGTATATTATTATGTTGTGTGTTGAATACGTTGCCAAGCCACATAAAAATGTTACTACATCCATATACTTACCGTGGCTGAAGTCTTGCCAGTATTCTAGTTATTACTGTTTAGTTATGTAAGACTACTTGGCTGGGTACCTACTTGTGTTTTTCGCTTAGAATGGTTTTACATGGACTGACAAGTTGTCTGTATCTAATCTACATAGTTAGAAACGATAAATTAGGTTAGGCAACAAAACAAAATAAGGCAGGCTCGTAACAAATAAAAAAAAATTGGCAACAACATTTTCTTTAAAACTCTAGGAAATAAATACGAGCTAAACCATGTAGGTACGCATGTATTCTGTAATGCCAAATGCAGACTTATTTTCCTGTAGCATTTTCTCCGCACAACAAGCAACAATCAAAACAAAAGGGAATTTCCGTTCCAGTTACAATACTAGAAATCTAAAACGTATTGCAAGTACACTTGTGCACTTTAAATTCTCCCATTTCAACAGTTTCTATACACCTATCGCGCCATTCTTGAGAAACGGCTTTAAAGGACCACAGTGTCGTGAGACGTGACAACACTGAGCTGAAAGCAGTGCTGGCCTTTGTCGACACCTCACAGACTTGAAGTCGCCTCTAGGTAGAATATAATTGTAAATAAAAATCTTTAGGAACTACGAAGAATCGAGATTAAACTTTCTTTGCAATCCACTGCGTTTTCCAATTACCGTTCTGTTAATTAACTCGTATAAAGCGAGCAATGGACTGCGGAAATTAATTTAAAACTTTTGTGTCTACTATTGTTTTAGGTTGGTATGTTTTGTTAGCGGAAGCCAAATAAACAATGTTATAAATATAAAATTAAGGTATTAAAGTCAACACGGACTCAGTTTGCGGTTGACGACGATGTATTTATGATAAAAGTGAAAACAGACTGTCGTTTGTGGTTTTGTTATGGTAGCACAACTTTGTACCTAGTTTGAAGTCGTATTAAGGCCACGGAAACATCTAAAGTAACCACAGTGCGACATAAAACAACCACAACACGACTCCGAGGGGAAGAACGACATGCGTGGTAGGAAGAAACATGGTGTTATATATTTTTTGCGATAACTTAGAACATGCGTAGGGAAAACCTTCATTATAGAGTTTGAGAGCAAAGTGTCGATAGTAAAACCAAAAATGTCAATCATTACATGTTTTTTGATTCGACTCTAGAATAGAAGTTACATTCCATTAGCGTTTTCCTTTCCATTTGTCCTTGAGTTAGGTAATTATGATTTGTTATTGTGATCAATCACAGCTGTTAACAGACTGAATTATCAGAGACCTGCGGGGTAGTTGCGTAATACACAAATAGTAGGCTCTCACTTTGACAGTTCAACCATATTCCTTGCGTTCTTTACGTTGTCGAGCGCAAGTTTTCGAACATATTATTATGTAGCAAAGGATTAACAATATCATGAAAGTCATCTGCCTAGCCTTTTCCCAACTATGTTGGGATCAGCTTCCAGTCTAACTGGATGCAGCTTAATACCAGTATTTTATATGGAGCGACTACCTATCTAACCTCCACAACCCAGTCATTGGGTAATCCCCTTGGTAAGACTGGTTCCAGACTTTCGGGCCTCTGACGACCCGTAAAGACTGTCAAAGATCCACGAATGACAGCCGGCGCCAACGGCTTAACGTGTTTTACGAGGCACGGAGGGGTCTTGGTATGTAAAGATGGTCACCGATCCACGGGCCAACTGCAGCAAGCGTAGCTTAACCTGATCGATCGAACAGTGCGGCTGTTATTTGTTAGCCACAAGCCCTTCAATATCTATCTATCTTCAATATCTTGAAAGTGTGTTACGCAATTAGGGTGTTGATCTGCCTTACAGAAACCTGTGGTAAGGCTAATGTTATAACCAATTAATTGAACATGTCATGCTCTAGTCATTACATAAGAACTAATTTATCTATTATTAATTAGATAGGCAGTAAAGTGCCCAAAATGAATAGATATTCCAAACGCACGCGGACATAGGCAGGCAATTTCAAATGTCTGTCATTTTGAAACCGATTGACCTTTCTACCACGCATTAGTATCTAACACAGTGTGATAAATTATTGTACATGTATATTTTATTTGTAAATATAATTAAGTGGACGTGCCAATTTGTTAATAAGCTACAAATCACGTTAATATTGTTTTAACCCAAATTATTTATTGATGTTTTCATATTTTGCATAAATGTTGTCAATTTTAAATTGTGTTGGCGGACTCCCCCGATTGTGTGTCAACATGCCTTAACAGATTGAAAGAATATAATTGTAGGTATGAATTTAATTACTCTCAGAATCTTGTAAAGTTTATAATTAAGTTGTTTCACGATTGTAATTAATTGTATAAATTATGGAAATGTTTTGTAATCACTCGACAATACTTACCCTATTCATGACCGTACTTTAATTTGTGAGTTTTAAATGTCCACGGAGACATGGAAGGGAAAACACAACCACTAAGGCTCTAACTTACTGGTCAAGTTGTTTCATTTCACAATATACATCAGGTTTATATGTCAAACTAGCTTTCAAAACGACAGGACGTGTTTATACAGGCAGCAGGGTGGCAGGGACCATGAATTCAAATGTTTCGTCGGTTATTAAAAAAACCGCTGTTTCCTACAAAAGTGCAATACGTACCCAGTCAAAATGTATGGAACAGCAATTTTTTTTAATAACCAACGAAAAAATTTAGCGTAGTTGGGTCCAGAATCATGTACTGAATCCATGGAATCAGGTCGCGCGTCGATGTCCCTGCTTCCTTGTATATAGGCGCTGTTGGAATTTTACCATGCATAATATAACATAGCCGATAAATACACCCCTGGGAGTCAATTTACTATGGCTCATTGGAAAAGGCGACCTGCCCAGTTACGACTCTTAAACTCGATTGGATGCAGCAGTCCTCAAAGAGCCGGAGCCACGTACCTTGCTCTGCATCAGATAATCCGATCGGGTTCGTTACCGCGATCTACGTCTTAGGAACACGACGGTATCGTATCGAGACTTGCTGGTTAATATTTAAATGTAAAGGATCACCTTGTGAGTCTTGTGCCTGATCGAGCTAACACCCATAAGTATTTAGTTGTCTTTTGGACATATTATTATAGAGTTCATGTTTACACCTCCTACAAAAGCTTATATCGATACGTTTCACAAAAATAAACATTAATTCGGGTGAATGGTTCACTCAATGTGTGTGAATGTTTATTGCTGTTTTAATAGCCTTATAATTTTTTAATGAATACATTATATTATTATATATATTATAATTCCCGTTCACACGACGGCGACAAAAATACATAGGAATGAACGTTCATCGGCTTATTTAATTTCATCTTTCGTTCATTCAGTAGTCATGTGGAAGATGCCGACTGCCGAAATGCAACCTCGTTGGATTGGTTCACTAATTCGTATAAGATGTTTCACTTCGTGTGAAAGACAAAAATTAACAAAAAGTGAAGCATCTACTTTACCTGTTGGCCAATATATCTATCGGCATGAAATAAGTATAACGTTTTATAAATGTCACGCTGATACTAGAGAAAAAAAAAAAACAAGGATGATGAAGATTCAGCCTATAGTCTCGTATTTATCTCTCAGATACTAAAATCCTCCTTAAAATTATACCAAATCTAAGAAGTGCTATAAATAACGGCATTGTATCTAAAATAGTTTTCTTAAGAAGTAATTAAATTGTGGGCTTTGCCTTATTTTATTATATTTTGTAAATATACTGTCTTTTTGTTTTAATTTATTTGACATGTTTGTCTTGTTATGTCAAAGGATATCGGTGTTGTATTACCCAGTAACTGGGTTGTGGAGGTCAGATAGGCAATCGCTCTATGCAAAATATTGGTATTCAGCTGCATTCGGTTAGACTAGAAGCCGACCCCAACATAGTTAGGAAAAAGCAGGCAAATGATGTTTTGTCATATAATTTCTACATTTTATTGCAAGTTGAAATAAAATACTAACAAAAATATGTCACAAAAATCGCAGGGAGTACGCCAGAAGTTATAAAAAGTCATTGTATATTGTACAGAATAAATTGAAATGTCTGAATGTCATTAATAAAAACGATTCCAGTACATGATTGTGTTATTTGAACCCCGACGTATACAGTGTATATCAAATGTTGGTAGATTGTATCTCGCCAATTTATTTTGATTCGACGTAAACTAGACGCGCCCGGGAGGACATGTCAATTGATGGCACGTCGTTTGATAGTTTCAATTTTGTTTTAACAACTGCTATTACTGTTTGAACGAGATTTTTATTTACTACGGTTAGTAAATAAATAAAAGTCTGCTGTAATAATAGAAACGATTTCTTTAAGAAACATAAATGGTTTATATTATCAACCAACTATGACTACGAGTAGGTTCTGATGATTTTACTGCTGGCTTTAGTAAACTGCCCCATTGGTCTTGTGCGGTGGGGTCTTGGGTTCGACTCCTAGGTCGGGCAAGGTGTTATTGCATTTTTCCATTAGGAATTGCTTAGTAGCAACCTGGAGTTAGGAAGTGGGCGGTGTGATGCCCCCGTGCCTAGGAAAGCACTTTAAGCCGTTGGTCTTGCGCTTGATGTCTCCCCGGTCGTGTCAGATTGCCGTCCCATCGGACTATGAGAGTAAGGGAAGAGAGAGCGCCCCTATGTCTGTGCACACACTTATGAACTGTAGGTAATATATCCCGCACCGGAGGCTAGTCTCCGTTGGGGTTGGCCGCCATGGCCGTAATACGTTCTGGAGGACTGGCAAAGGAGTAGCAAACTAACAGCCATCCACACGTTTTCATCATTTAGAAGATAAATAATGGTCTTTCCTCTTTCATAAGATGCCCACATCTGAAAGATGTGCTTTTGACAAAACAATGATATTGTAAGTTAAAAGTAGTAGATAAGTTATACGCGCTCCGCAAGTGGCACGACAAAACTTGGCTGATCAGCCAAGTTTTCTTCGTCTTGTCTCTTTTTCGCTCCCGATAATTGCGACTTATCTACCGTCCTACTTCTACGTGTCATCTAACAATGTGACATTGTGCCGTTTTTAAAGATCGACTGTTGGGTAGGTAACGTATCTACGTCTTTTTACGTATAATAACATTGGTTGTAAATATTTTTTCCTTACAATATCATTGGTTGTAAATATTAAACAGTCTTCCATTTCGAGTTTCCACCAAAAATACGTAGACAATACCTTTTCGCTTAGTACAATATAATATCGACGGCGGCGCCGCTGTACTTGAAGACGGAACACCTGTCGTGTCACCTTAGTTTGCTGACGTAAGTGTGAATTTTATATGAAATTATGTCGCGTCATGTGACGGCTCTTGCTACTGCAAATATTTTATGTGAGAAAACATGTTTTCTTTGCGAAAACATGTACTGTAGAGTCTGTATACTGATGAATTATTTAGGTGAAGCTGTTATTATGCCATAGTATAACAGGCTCAAAAATGACTAGCTTTAATAGTAATAACAAAAACAACAACAAAAATAAAAGTAATATTATTATTAAAACATCTTTTAAAAATACGTTCTTGTTTATCTAATTATTTTTACAAGTGACAATGACTAGCAGCACGTAGGCATAGCACAAAAAGTTTTATGCTAAAAGTGCAAAGTTTTCGACAAACAATAATAATAATCAAATAATCTATGTGGTTGTTTTCTCAAAAGAACATTACATAACCAGCCTATAATGTTCCCACGGCTGGAACACAGGTCTCCTCTCGTCGAGAGAAAGCGGGCTGTAATTCAACACGCCGGCCCAGTGCGGGTTGGCAGATGTCACATGTCTTCAAATTTTTGGTTCCAGGACATGCCGGATTCCTCACGGTTTCCTCAAAAGACCATTTCAGACACCAATCTACATAATATTCACATGATCTGACCAAGATTATGTCTGGACTTTAAAAGAAACAGTCACCTCTGAGTTTGTTTCGGACTTTCTTCTCAGGGCAGTCAGATAGATAACGCCGACCTCATAATCAGCATATAATGTTCCCTTCTGCTGGGACACAGGCCTCCCCTCTGTAAGAGGGAGTGGTCCGTAATCCACCACCCGGGCCCAGTGCGGGTTGGTAGATGTCACATGTCTTCGAACGCCGACCTCATCCAGTTTTAAAAACATGATTGTCGTGTAAAAGTGTTTGTACAAGCCTACTTAAAGAAATAAAATCATTTGTGAATAAAGTTCTAAAAGTTTTAAAATCCAATTTAGATTTGAAAAACAATAAGAATATATTCTGTATATTCTCCGACGTTTTACCTCTATCAATATTGAGGATGGATAGGTCCTATAAAGACTACAAATATTTGCATAGAACGGGATTCTGTTTTCTTTGCATATACTTACTGTATACTTGTCTCAAGTGTTTGGCAAAGATGGCGGGCCTCTCAGCAGGTTGGAAAATTCTTGCGTTGTTCTTGTCTATAAACTTAGAAGATTGGTTAAAATGAGATATGTATACTATTAATGTTAGAAGAAGTAGATAGCAATGGAATTTTGAAGACTGGATAAGGTTATGGTAAAATATCTAAGAACGGATAACGGTTGACGAAGTAGAATGGAAATGGAAAACGTGTTGCGCCGACCCTAAGCAACATAGGACCAGGATAGGAAGAT